>OY747130.1:42585957-45016790 GCA_963556465.1 Berberis vulgaris | reverse complement strand
GCTCTAGCGTTGCCTGAGACTATAGAGGTTGGGATACCGGTAGCTATGTTTCTTCATTATTCATATGGCGATTTTGAAATGGGCTCTGTCTCCATCATCATTTTTTACTTTATTTTTGTCAATAAAACAGAGTTGTATTAGAATAAAAGAGAAAAAATGAGGGAGGGGTGAGAGGAATCACTTGGCACCTCGAACAAACATCGCCTATTGGTCTACAACAGAACCCCAGTCAAACATACAGGCAAAGACAGGGATATCCCTAAATCTGCTCCAACTTTGTCCCCATAATTAAAGGTTGACCTTAACATCAGTCTAAAGAGCCTCAACATTTTTTTTTATATTGTTACTGAAAATTCTGTTATTTCTTTCCTACCAAATACACAAACTACACCAAGGATCATACTTTCCCATGCCCACATACATCTTCAGATAGATTTAGGCTGTTGAAACTGATTGAATACCAGAATTTAGTCCAACTCACTAAGGATTGCACAGCCGGAGAATTAGTCTGAAAATTTTCTAATCCTTTTTGCTATATCTATCTAGCAAGTGTGCAATGAAGCATCACATGATCAATGAACTCCTCAGCCTCGCCACACAACACACAACGATTAGGCAACAACAATCCATGCTTGATGATGTTGTCGACGTCAAGATTCTGCCATGCAAAGTGCTCCACAAAAGAAAAACAGCTCTGAGAGGGATCTCTTTGATCGAAATGACCTTATGGCGGTAGTGATGAGGAGCTATAGATTCCTAGCAGCCTTTGACAGAGAACTTGTTGTCCTTACCATCTCAAAGCCACTTATCTTGAGACCTTGGTGAACTTCATCATCATCTGGTTCATCCTCCAATCGTTGAGATTTCTTTTAAGATGGAAGTTCCAACCTTGCTGTTGTTTATATCCAACCACTAATTGCTTTCAGCTGGACACATTGAATATGTGCAAAAAAGAGTTATGTAGAGTGTCATCTCCCACCCATTTGTGCTTCCAAAACTGAACTCTCACCTTTACAAAATTTCAAAATAAATAGAATGCTCAATGAAGCTCTTCATCTTCATGATACGTTTCCCAAGAGACCACCCGTAAGAATTTTGGTTCTCTTGAATCAACCAATCTCTAGGATTAGCACCATATTTGTCGACTATCATATTGTGGCATGGGCATGCTCCTCATTCCCCAATCTCCAAATCAACTTGATGAGCAAGCATATTTGAATTCGTATTTCTTCCAATCCCAAAACCCCCTTTCTTCTCGTCTGGAAAAATCTTTTTCGAGTTGAAGAGATGATATTTCTTGGAGGAAGGAGGCATATCGCAAAGGAAATTCCACATACATTTCTCAGTTCTTTGCACTACTGAAATCGGAATGATGCACAAGGACATCATATGGACAAGAATACTACATATATTGTTTATCGATTTCACTCTACATACTTCTTTTTCCACGTATTTAGCTTGTTTTAAATTCTTCCACTGTGTCTTCCTAAACAGAAGTGTTTTTAAATTTAGTATCCAATGGTAAACCTAGGTAAGCAAAAGGGAACACTCCTAAATAGCACCCCAAATGATCAACCCAAGACTCAATTTTTGGGACTTCACCAACATCAAACATTTGGATTTGCCAAAAATTAAGCAGAGGCCAGAAACTACATCAAACCATAAGAGAATAGATCTATAAATGATACTTCCTCTTCTTTGGCATCAATAAAGAACATTGTAAAATCCACATATTGAAGGATGAGGATGGAGATGATGAGCTTGACACTTGGACACGTTGATGCCATGGATTAGAACCATCTCTTCAGCTTTGAGAATCATGGAGGTGAGACCTCTATCGGCAATGGAGAAGAGAACGGGAGACAAAGGGTCTCTCTAGTTAATACCTCGGCTAAATTTGAAGTGGCTAGTAGGAATACCATCACATGAGATTAAAAAAGAGACGGTTGATAAACAAATTTGGAACCTATTCTTCCATTTGACCCCAAAACCCATTTTTTTTATCATAAATTACAAGTAGCTCATACAGAAAGCCACATTGATCATAGCACCACCTTTCCTTTGTCTAATTCGAGCACAGTTATCAAAACGTGTATCGTATTGTGAATCATAAACCTAAATTTAAGATATGTGTATCATAACGTATTGTGTATCATAAGATACAATGTGAAAAAAAATATATTGATACAAAAATATGCCTTGTATATAAAAGATAAAAGGAAGACTTGCTCAAGCAAGGAGGTCCCAAAATATATGCCTTGCGTAACACATCTAAGCAAGCTATTATCTACCATCCATCCATTTACATCACTTGTACAAGGTGATACATCTCTACATCATCCTACATCGGTGTATTGTAAGATTTTATGTACCATATCGATGATGCTTAATATGATATATCATATCATGCATATTGTTAGATACTGATAACTATGTATTCGAGAGTCGAGAATCTTATTTTCCACCATTGCCTTTCCTACCTGTTGAATTTTGTCCACCTCTGCAAACTGGAAGTCAGAGATGATGCCTCTGTGACGCAAGGCAGCAACATATTGAGACGGGATTACATAACCTTGGCAGTGATCTTGAGGGTAGTAAGTTGATTAGCCTGAATTCCTCAATATTCATTGTTTCCTTCTTCTTGGAGATGAGAGTAATCAGCATCGTGTTCAACCTTTATTCAAGGAAAATTGTGGAAGTGAAATTGTTCACCGCACCCATGACGTCTTCTTTAATGAATCCCCAAGATTTGTGAAAGAGATCCACCAAAACACCATCCAAACCAGGATAAACATCTTGCTCGAGATCTTGTTTGCTTTAGAACATCATTTTCTGTAACATTGCTCAGTTGACTGATCATCTGTTGCCCAATAACTCTGAATTGGATCATCATAATTATTAATCAGATATGAGAATGGAACCAATGCCTGGTTTCATTGGCAAAGATCAAACTCATCTTATTGAAGGAAACTTCTATATAATTTACCTTCTCGTCACAAGTTTAACTGAACAATATAAATTTAGGCGATCCATATAATCATGTTCACATTGACCATAGTTGTCTTAGGGCTACATTGTCCTTGTTTGTCTTGCCATATTTGTTTATTTTTAGGAATTAGGAAATACCTTTTTTTTATCACGCCTTGGGGAATGAGGGAGACTGGTGACTCACTGATATGGACAGTGCCCTCCTCATCTTTTTTATAGGAGAGTTTTTGTGGATTTATTATTATTATTATTATTATTATTATTATTATTATTATTATTATTATTATTATTATTATTATTATTATTATTTTGTACTCTTTGTTGAGCATTATGGGACGAATGAAACAACAGCGCATTTAACAAAAAAATTAAAGTACTAGTGGGTTGATATTAGATATTGTTGGTGATAGTTTGACATTGGATTTCACCTAGAACTCGTACGAGTGGAGTTAATTTTGATTCATTGTATGTAATCTGAAAATCCATTGTTAGGCACCCCCCTAGTCTTTTGAAGGGTTCCCGTGTATTTTTACCCCTCAAATAAATTTGACCATTGAAAAAAATGAATGAGACCAAACAGGAATGTGCTATTGCTTTCAAACTATGAGTATTTTGCCATTTAAATTTTTTTTCTTGTTTTAATATTCAAATTTCACCCATTTTCTTGTCTTCAGGCAATACAGTGCTGTGTAAAGGAAGAAGGCATTGGTTTTATGATGTCTCCACTCTACCATCCAGCTATGAAAATTGTTGGCCCCGTGAGGAAAAAACTTAGAGTGAAGACTGTATTCAACGTTTTGGGCCCCATGCTCAATCCTGCACGAGTACCTTTTGCAGTTGTTGGTGTGTACAAAGAAGAAATGGTTAGTTTTTGTCTTATTGATTATGGGGTCATTAGAGTTCTTAGGATTATAGAGATACTAGAGTTTCTTTTTACTGACCTAAATTTTTACGACATTAATTGATATCAACTGTTTTACTTTTCAAAGCTATTTTTTCTTTCTTTTATTTCAATGCTCTAGATACTTGATTATCTTTTGAAGCTCATAAGTCATAACAACACGATTCTATTATTATCTTTTGTTCTTTTGTTTCTTGTTGGAATGAAGTTTCTGAACCTACCAAAAAGAAAAAAAATTCTTTCTTTCTTCCATATTCACTAGCAGTTCAAAATTATGCCACCCGACATTTAAACATTCAAATAGCAAGAAAGTGTAAATAAGATAACACAACAAATACTCCTTAGAGTTAGAACTCTTAAGATTATGTCAGCACTTTTCATTTTTTGACTAAAATCCCAAGAGTGACATTAAAATTGAACCTTGATTTTAATGGGTGAATAGTAGCATATATAACAGATCTGATATCAGATTGTAATATTTCATTGCTGCCCCAACAAATATATATCCTGTGCAATTAATCTGGATTTCCTTGTTGAAGTTATTTGCCAAACTATCCTTTTTCATGTTAGTCGTTATTTTAAAGGTTATTTGACTGGCTTACACTGACACTTGGAAAAAAGTAGGTATCCATGTCTGACACGCCACAGATGCTTGTGTGACACTTTGTATTTTGAAAGAAGTAGTGTATCTGTGTTTGACACAAGACAGATTCTTGTGTGTCACTTTGTATTTTGAAATTGAAGAGAAAACAATCTACATTACAATAAACCTCAAAGTTTATCTTCTAGCATTTTTTTGTTATTAGTTACAATTTGCAATTTCGTAGTGAAATGTTACACATTTTGAGAATTGATTTCTTATATCATAAGTTTTATATTAATTATGTATACAAAATATATAATTAGTGAACACAATCCTGTGTCCTCAAATCTTCTCTTTCTAAATTCGCCGTGTCCGAGTCTAACACGCATAACCATATTTTTCAAACCCAGGTATTGGAGTGTAACTAGATTGACTACTCACTCAGAAGTCAGTCCCTGAATTTCTAGGTTAGAAAATGGGAACCTTCACATTAGGCAGTCTGGAACAATGGATATAATGCGTAATTATGATTGTACTGAAAATGATTGGTCTGATGCATTACAGTTTTCAATTGGTTGAACTTATCTTCCCACCGATGTGTGTGAACCATATATCTTGTAAAGTTTCTTGCCTATTTGAAGAATACGGTTTCTTGCATATTTGAAGAATATACATTGTCTTTGTATTTTTAAAGATTACACAGTTTCTTGCATATTTGAAGAACTTTCTGAAGTGAACATAATTAACTGCATAGTCCTATTGCTCTCAGTTGGGCATGGATCTCTACATCTCTGATTAATAATCATCAAAATCGTTCTTGGACAGGTTGTCAAGATGGCTAAAGCTCTGCAAAGGTTTGGCATGAAAAGAGCATTAGTTGTTCATTCAGAGGGTTTGGATGAAATGAGTCCTCTAGGTATTATCTCTTTTCTTCTGCATCACTAATTGTCTGAAAAAGAAAAAAAAATGCTCCATGGACATTTGGCTCCTTGTGTCTTTGTCCAATAATATTACAACTACTAGGTTGGTATTAATGTAAGCATTCGAAACCACGTATCATTCTCCTACTAACAATGACCCAAAAAAATTCCTCATTTCTTGATGCAATTTGGATCCAACATCACCTCTCAGGAACTGCATTCTACATGAAAGTAATTGTAGGTAAGCAATGCAAGACATAATCGGAAATTAAAGTAAGTGGTGTCTGTTATCATCTCCCTCAATATTTTGTCATGATACATAGAGTTGTTAGAATCAATTGTTACGAAAATAAGTTTATATTCCTTGAACACCCTTTTCTTTTGTAACAAAACAAGAGGTTTAAAAAGTAGGAAAAATTGGAAGGGATTGGAATAACCAACAAAACACTTTATTGTGGCTTTATTTAATAGTATAAGTTCTCAAATTATTAGTGATGTACACCAAAACGTCCTTTAATCCGTGCCGTATGCGGGTCGTGATAATCTCATCAGCACAATAAAGCGGGCCCGATTGCCCACCCAATCTAGCAAAGCCAGACAACACTAAACCCATATTGACAGAATCCAGAAGGTTGGATCCAAATGGCAGCGCCTTACTTAGCCCGCACGTCACATGGTCAAGCCCAATGCCCGCAAGGCCTAATCAGGCAAGTATCTGGGGAATCGACCTAAGACGGGTAGGCCAACAGTACATTGGTTTCGACTAGGAAACAAACACAGAAGTATAAGTCGTGCATGGATCTCCAAAAGGGAAATTTCTCCCGCAGATCTAGGAGCACAAGTCGTGTAGAAAAACTCTCCTACATGGACGACTCCCAACTAGGAAAGGATCTTCAGCAAGATCTCTTTCCTCAAACTACGCCACCAAAGGCCTAGCCAAACAAGGACTGACATTATAAATTAGACATGGGATTGATGAACAAAGATACGTTACAAAACTCAATTTACAGCTTTAAGCCTTTCAAGCCTTGTTTGACTTTAGCATCAGTGTGCCATCAGCCACCACAAAGGTGGTCCTTGGCTCACGTGTGTTCGTTGTACAGGTCAAGTTCAAGAAGAGCAAGATTCGACTACATCAGTTTGGCGCCGTCCATAGGGAACGACGAATTTTCTTGAAAAACAGTGATATCACCCTTCCTCACAGTCCAGAAAGATAGTGACTACGAGATCTCGTAACAACGGAGCCATCCTAAAGCCCTTGAACGCTCAAACTTGAGGAGCGCCGCCAGTACCAGTGGCACCAGCACCACGGGGAACAACCTTGGACCCCCGTGCTGGTAGTAGCCATGGCAGACCCTAGGGTGGATTTACTGTCAACCCAAATGCAACAAATTGCACAAGCGGTGGAGAGGCTTACTCAGCAAAACCCTCCACTCGCAGAAGCATACCGAGAGCAGCGAAGAGCCCCATCCCCAGAAGACACCAGAGAACCTGTTCAAGAGAGTTGCGCTGCCCCTGGAGACCAAGCATGCATGGACATAGACACGTGTGTCGTGTCGGACACGGACACGACACGACACGCCGACTCGATAATTTCTCAAAAACTAGGACTCGGGGATACGTCGACATGTCATACTATTTTTTAATAAGACATAAACAATAATTTAATAAAGTGTCTTCCTAAAGTTATTGTAAGAAGAAATAGATGAGAGAATAAGCAAATGAGAGAAGAATAAACATAGACTAACTCTATGCTTTAGTGGCTTTTTACCCTATTTGTCTTAAATCACAATTGAAATAGTCATTTACTTCAAATTGACCAACAACCATTAAATTAGGTGGTTATTTGCAAACATCTAAAAAGTAAAAAAATTAAACAAAGTTGGGTCGAGTCTTGACTGTGTCCTGACCAAGTTCCGGGTGTATAGGAAGCGTGTCCGACACGTTGACCACATTGACCATGTGTCAAGCACCTACTGGCACGTTGACCAAGTGTCTGACGCGTGTTGGAGGTGTGTTGAGCGAGTGTCGATATCGGATACGTGTCGAACACGGATACGACAAGTTTTCCAAAGAGTCTGTGCTTCATTGACGGAGACCTAGCGTCTAGGGCCAATAGACCCGCCTCGTAGAACCCCATATGGCTAGGGGCCACCAATCCTGACGTGTTGTTCAACCTCACAGCCCCCCCCCCCTCCCCCGTTCCTGAATTACATCATGAACGAGCCTCTACCGAAGAAATTCACTCCTCCAAAACTGGAGTTTTAGACGGGACAACAGACCTGTTTGATCACTTACGCCATTTCCAACACGTAATGATGTTCAATGAAGGATCTGAAGCAGTAATTTGCCGGTCATTCCCTACCAGCCTGAAGAAGTCAGTGCTGACCTGGTTCCATAGCCTACCTCCGAAGTACATCGACTCATTTCAGACACTGGCAATAACGTTTTCTCACATGCTTTGTCAGCAACCAACGAATCAGGAATGGCTCACATTATCTGCTCACCATCAAATAGAAGTCGAGCGAGACATTGAGGAAATATGTCACACACTTCAATGATGAGCTGACCCTTATCGTCGACTGCAGTAATGACACTCCAACTTATAAGCCACCTCACCCACCTTTTGAAGAACCTTGTAAGGTCCATAGAACCTTGCTGCAAGTTTCTGATTCCCCCTTTTTGCCAATGATTGTTGACGGTAGGACCTTAATTTCAAAAAAACCAGATCATCCACTGTAAACACCATTCCCGCCTAGATAAATCAGCATGGCGTTTCATCCTTTGCTGAGCTCGAAGCAACTGCATTCTCAAATCATCCAAGGCAGCATCCCGTTCCAACAAAATTTGTTCTACTGAAGATACTGAAGTGCTTCCTTGGTCTACCTTTAGTAACTTAGGAGGGCCTTTCCCATATAAAGCTTTGAAAGGAGAGCATCCAAGAGAGGAATGAGTAGAAGTATTATACCAATATTCCGCCCACATCAACCACTTCACCCACTGCTTGGGCTTACTGGAAGCAAAACACCGTAAGTATGTCTCTAAACAACGGTTAACCACTTCGAACTGCCCATCGGTTTGGGGATGATACGCGGTGCTTCGCTTTAAAAAGGTTCCTTGTAAGCGAAATATTTCCTTCCAAAAATGACTTAAAAAGATCTTGTCTCAGTCCGTAATGATCGATAGTGGAACCCCATGAAGCCACAAATCTTCTGTATGAATGTTTTAGCCACTATCTCAGTCGTGAAAGGGTGACGTAGTCCAACAAAGTGAGCGTACTTGCTCAAGCGATCAGCTACCACCAAGATCGTGTCTACCCCATTGGACCTGGGCAACCCTTCGATGAAATCCATCGTGATATCATCTCACACTTGAGCTGGTAAGGGAATTGGTTGCAACAGACCTACTGAAGAAGTGGCCATGTATTTATTTCTTTGACAAACTTCGCACTCTGCCACCATTCGAGCAACATCAAACCTCATACCAACCCAATACATTTCCCAAGCCAAACGCTGATAAGTCTTTGCTTCCCCGGAATGCCCCCCCATGGGTGAACCATGAAATTCCTTAAAAATAAGAGGAAGGAAAGATGATTTCCGAGAGAGTACTAATCGTTCCTTGTAGAATAACAAACCGTGGCGTAACTCAAACCCCACATACGCATTGCTCCCATTCTGGAGATCATTTCTTATTTGCTGAAGTTGATCATCAGCTTCCAGTTCATCCCTCAACTTATCCCAGTCCCTCCATTGGGGAAGTACTAATGTTGAACATTCGGTCAAGGGCTGAACTCTAGATGAGGCATCAGCTGCTGTATTAGTCTTCCCTACCTTGTAATGAATTTCAAAGTTGTAACTCATGAGCTTTACTATCCATTTATGATATTCTACCCTAATGACCCTTTGTTCCGGTAAAAATTTTAGACTCTTTTGATCAGTGCATACTATGAATCGCCGCCCTAGCAAATATGGCCTCCATTTGGCTATAACAAGCACTGTTGCCATCAATTCTTTTTCATACACCGATTTATGCCTAGCCTGTTGCCCCAACACTTGACTAAAATAGGCAATAGGGCGTTGTTCTTGCATTAATACTGCTCCCAACCCATAGCCCGAAGCATCGGTTTCAATCACAAATACTTTCGAGAAATTGGGCATTGCAAGAACAAGAACTTCTGTCATCCGTTGCTTCAAAGCTTGAAAAACAACTTTGGCATCGGTATTCCACCCAAAATTGTCTTTCTTAAGTTGCTGAGTTAGTGGCCAAGCCACTGTGTTGTACCCTTGAACAAATTTTCTGTAATAACCCGTCAACCCTAGAAAACCCCTCAATTTTGTGATGCTCCTAGGCGTCGGCCACTCCAACATAGCCGCAATCTTGGATGGGTCTACGGAAACCCCGTTACTGGAGATCACATGTCCCAGATAAGCTAATTCTTGCTTGCCAAATTCACACTTCTTTCTGTTGGCGTATAGTTCATGTTGTTCCAACAAAGCCAACACCGTTGAAAGATGTTCCAAGTGAGCATCTAACCCAGAGCTGTAGATTAGTATATCGTCGAAGAAAACTAAGACATACTTCCGCCAATAGGGCTTGAAGATTTCATTCATCAGCGCTTGAAACGTTGCAGGAGCATTTGTTAATCCAAAAGGCATTACCAAAAATTCATAATGGCCTTCATGTGTCCAAAACACTGTTTTGTTCTCATCTCCCTCCCTAATTCGAATTTGGTGATACCCGGATTTTAAATCCAGTTTGGAAAACCAACATGCCCCATGTAACTCGTCCAGGAGTTCGTCGACGATTGGTATGGGAAACCTATCAGGGACGGTCTCCTTATTTAATGCCCTGTAGTCAACACAGAACCTCCAGCTCCCATCCTTCTTTTTAACCCACAATACGGAGCTTGAAAAGGGACACATACTTGGTCGTATAATGCATGTCGCCATCATCTCCTTAATCAGTCTTTCAATCTCGTCCTTCTGGAACTGGGGATACCTGTAGGGTCTAACATTAACCGGAGAAGCTCCCTCACGCATACAAATGGCATGTTCATGCCCTCTAACATGGGGTAAACCTGAAATCGGGATGAACACTGCCTGAAATTTCTCCAACACCTTCCCAATCTCACCTCCAAGTACTCCAGACACTCCACTAGATGCAACCATGTTCCCCAATTCTATCATCACTCCTTGTTTTTCCCGTCGAAAGGTCCTCCACATGGCTTTCAGAGAAACCAAAGACTTCCCCAGTGTTGGATCTCCCCATAGTGTTTTGGTTACCCCCACTTTCGAACCTCATGATTTGAGACTTCCAATTTGTGTGAGTGACCCCTAAAGTTGCCAACCACTTAATCCCCAGAATTACATCTAAACTTCCTAAACTCAAAGGTAGGAAATCTTCTTCTACCTCAAACTCTAAGAGCGTCAATCGTACCCCTTTGCAAACTCCCCTTCCCCTTACTGACTCCAGTCCCCATGGTTACTCCATATGTATCCGTGGAGGTCACCTTCAAACCCAGCTTCTTGACCAAACTAATGGAAATGAAATTATGAGTAGCCCCACTATCCACCAAAACCACCACTTCTTGTGCACAGATCTTACCTATGAGACGCAAGGTTTTTGGCGTGGTCCACCCAACCACCTTCGTTAGATCTTCGCGTCCCATTTCTGAAGAGGTCGAATGCTCACGAATGGATTTAGTCGCAACACGAGGCTTCTTTGAACGCACAGAACAAGAAAGCGCCTCATTCAACTTCGCCCTCCTTGACGGGCTCAAAATCTTAACCTTCTTAAGCTTTCTCTTCTTTGGAGAGGGTTCGTCTTCGGACTTTGGGTTCAGAACTCTAAAGAGAGTGGGAGCCTCATGCCATTGAGCCCACAATCCGCTGCGCTTGATATTGGAAGACTGAACATCTTGTACCCGCATGTGAGGCATGTCACGAGATTTATCCATGGTTGCTTCATCCTCAGGAGAAAGGAGCATAGTTGGAAATCTCCCTACAGAAAACACGGATAACAATTCAATATGCAGTTAACGTTGGCAGGATCAAGAGCGGAATTATACTTACTCAGTTGGCTGAACTCCAGCTTGATTGGACGACCAACAATCTCGAAATATCTCAAGTCCGTAAAAGCCATGAAACAATATTTCTGCCAGAACTTGAAGTCATCAGGCAGATTGCCAAAGCAGTTCGGCGACGTCAACACACAGCATGCTCGGTTATCCTAGAAGTAAGCAGTTGGATCACCCTCGGAGACACTCAGACACTAGCGTCCTTCGCCCTAATCAGAATGGCGATCACTGTCCTATACCTGTTTAACACCAGCTGTGCGAGCACAATGCCGAGGTACGCCAGGAAGCTTCAAATTTTTTGATGACGGGAAAACGGACACCCGACTGGAGCATACCTCGGTGCAAACAGATAAATCCTTCTGAATGAGGCAACGACGTCTGACCAATGCCCAATGTGAAGAGCACCGGATCATCAGGGATCCCGTATTCTCACAAAGGCCTTCCAGATTTGACTCAGAGATTGACCTCTCCTCGAAGAACTTACGGCCTTTAGCATATAGTTCATCAGAAAGCCGATTCTGGCTCGCCATGGAAAAACGTACAAACTTTTGATCACAAAAGTTAAGCAAAATCAAAAGCATGGAAAGCGAAACGACAAAGCAGAGTCTAAGATCGAAGAGTAAAAAAATAAACGCTGCAGTGAAGGGGATCTATATAGAAAATAAAATTCCCGCCTTTTTCATTTTTCAAGCAGACACGCTCAATTAATGAAGCGCGCCGCTCAAGGAGACGATTCAAAATCAAACAAATCATGACCGCTCAGATTCTCTACGATATGACTTGATGGACCGACGAGCTGACCCACCAACTCGGGGGGAGTAGCTGATGACATACCAACTGTCCTTTAATCCGTGTCGTACATGTGTCACGATAATCTTGTCAGCAGAGTAAAGCAAGCCTGATTGCCCACCTAATCTGGCAAAGCCCAGACAACATTAAGCCCATATTGGCAGAATCCAGAAGGTTTGATCCAAATTGTAGCGCCTTACTAAGCTCATACATCACATGGTCAAGCCCAATACCCGTAAGGCCTAATCAAGCAAGTATTTGGAGGATCGACAATTATCTGGAGATCGACCTAAGACAGGCAGGCCAACAGTACATTGGTTCTGACTAGGAAACAAACACAAGAGTATAAGTTGTGCATGGAAGCTTCCTTGCATGGACAACACTCCAAAAGGGAAATCTCTCCCGCAGATCTAGGAACACAAGTCGTGTAGGGAAACTCTCCTACATGGACGACTCCTAACTAGGAAAAAATCTCCAGCAAGATCTCTTTCCTCAAACTATGCCATCAAAGGCCTAGCCGAACAAAGACTTTCGCATTATAAATAAGACACAAGGTTGATGAACAAAGGTACACTACAAAACTCAATTTACAGTTTTAAGCATTTCTCAAGCCTTGTCTGACTTTAGCATCGGAGTGTCATCGGCCACCACAACAGTGGTCCTTGGCTCACGTGTGTTCCCTGTGTAGGTTAAGGTCAAGGTCAAGGAGAGCGGAATTCGACTACAACAATTAGTATACAACACGAATCAGTGTCAATGATGAAAGAAACTTATTACAGGGCCCAATTTGTTTTTAGAACTTTATTCAATTAGAGAGTTATGCAGATGCATGCTTCTTAAAAAAAATTTAAAAAATCAATTAAAAAGGATGAAAGAATAAATAAATAATACAACTGTTAGATAATTATTGAAGTAATCTCTTAAAAGTTTTTGGTTGGCTAACCTACTACTAAATCGTCTCTGGTCTTTCCATATCATACTTTGGAACCTGTTCTCTGGTATTCATCTTGCCATCAATAATTCATACTTGTTTTGCAGGACCTGGAATAGTTCTTGACGTTACTCCTCAGGGCATTGAGAAGTTCCCATTTGATCCATGTAAACATCTTCTTACACTCTCTTCTTTAACTTCTACCTATTAATAAGTATGGCTTTATCTAGATCAGTTTTCAAAGATCATCTTACATGATTGTGCCATTAACAAAACCCAGTCTATCCGAACATTTCAGACTCCATTAAAAGGAAGACTTTGATGAAAGTTCTGGACTCAACATTCCATGAGCCAGACCAATTTTTACACTTAAAAGGAAAGGCGTGGTGGGATTGTCAAGCTTATATTACACATATTTAGAGTATGTTGTCTATTACATGGCATATTTAGTAGGGTTGTAATGGATCGGATTCGGATCCTAGAGTTTCAAAATTTAGGCTTTGCCTAGACCTAAACTTCAATTTGACAAAACCTTAATTAAGCAAGTCTAACATCCAAATCCGATCCATTTACAGCCCTTGACATGACCGCCATCATGAACTTGCAATACAAAATTTAGTTGGACATGAATATTTTCTTATCATAGGCTTCATATACAGATCCAGAGAGTCCATGTCTGATGAAATTTTATCAAACTTCCATCACAGAAAAAATACAAGTATTGTTTAGATGTTTGAGAACCTACCAATATGTGGGTCATAATAAGTTTATGGGCTGTGAATCCAAATGGGCTCCATTTGTCAGAGACCATGCTGGCCAGAATTGTTGAGTTTCTTGATACAGTTTTTATTATTCACAAGATTGAAAATGTCTAAATGATCTGATGACCTGTCAGATTAATATTTTGACTAGAGCACCTGGATCCACGTGGAGCTCATTATATTGAATGATTTGAGTCCTAAACTTAATTTTCAAAGTTGCTACATTAACAATGCAAAATTCTGACTGGTCCTGTACCATATAGTGGATTTTGGTATTCCTCGCTGTACTCTGGAAAGTTTGCAAGGAGGAGGACCTGAATATAATGCGACAGTATTAAAGAATGTTTTGTCTGGAGAAAAAGGAGCTATAGCAGATGCATTGGTAAGCTCCCTAACATTTACAGTTTTGAAACAAATATAGAGTACTTTCTTCTGTTCCGTTTTATGTACTTTCAAACATGCTTGTGATGGCTTGCATTAGAATCCGCCTCATCTTGATACATTACGCATCGACCAGCATTACTTAATTTTCGTTAGTAGACAAGGTATGAACAAAAGACGGTGTTTTGGTTTTGCCCACTAAGCACTAACAGTTTTATATGAGGAAGCAGTATGGGGATTACAAGCTTTGATTGCATTGAAGGAATCATTGTAAAGTACGTCTTGAAAAACGAAGGCCAGTTCAAGCCCCATTATGTACCTTCTAGCTCATGTGAAATAATATGGCGTAGAAAACCATATTGGCTTCCATCTCTAATGGTAGGCTTGGGAGGTTGCCACATGATTGGAATGCCCTGGTCATTTGAGGCAGGCTTGGAGTTTATCTTGGTAGTCCACACTAACTTAAGGAGTCACCATTTTGGGAGGATACTTGAAGAGAGTTAGGGCAGTAACTGGATTCCATATCTCACCGCAAATGTGACAGCGCAGACGACCTCTGAATTGCCTGATAATGTTATAGAACCTCAGAGTGATGCGGATTTTTTTGTATTTTGTTGGGGCCTACTTGTTCTTTAACACAAGGCCTAATCACATAACTAGTCTCGAAATGTAAAAAACACTTCATCAACCATCTTGTATATACTTTTTTTAATTTCCAAAGCTACCTTGCCTTGCTGTGCTAGAAAGAACCGAGGCTTTCAAAATGAACTACTCCAGTTAAGAAAAAGCCTTTCTGTACCCACACTGTTTTTCAGAAGGAATGCAACACCACTATGTTTTTCAGAAGGAATCCAAAATCCACTACCATAAGTGACAGAAATTGAGAAATAATTTTCTGCTGTTTTTTCTTATGAAAATATGTACAGAGTGGCTGTATATATATAATAACCCTAGCACTAGAAAAGGAAACTAACTAGGCTATCAGATCCCGTGATTTATGGGATATTCTAACAGAATAGGAAACTAATCAATTCAGCCTAACTCTAGGGAGACAAACTGTTACAAAATCTCGTAAAAGCTGGCTGTACACTAATCAGATCCCATAAATCAGATGTTTTCCATTCCCCAAGCTGGCTGTACACTAATCAGATCCCATGATTTGTTCCCACACTCCCCCTCAAGCTGGTGAATAGATGTTTTCCATTCCCAGCTTGGATAAAATACTTTAAAACACTGAGCTACTTAATCCTTTGGTAAGTACATCCGCAAGTTGGCCATGTGTAGACACGTAAGGGGTACAAATCAACCCGCTCTCCAGTTTCTCCTTGATGAAGTGTCTGTCAACTTCAATGTGCTTCGTTCGATCATGTTGTACCGGGTTGTGAGCTATGCTAATCACAGATTTATTATCACAATAAAGTCTCATTGGGCCATCCCACTTGATCTTCAAGTCTTCTAAGATGATCTTCAACCAAAGTAGTTCACACACACCTTGAGCCATTGCTCGGAATTCTGCCTCTGCGCTAGACCGTGCTACCACATGTTGTTTCTTGCTCCTCCATGTCACGAGGTTACCGCCAAGAAAGGTGCAATATCCTATGGTTAACCTCCTATCGACCATTGACCCAGCATAATTAGCATTCGTATATGCCTCAAGCACCAAACTTCCGTTTTTTTAAACAGAATACCCTTTCCTGGTGTCCCTTTGAGATACTATAACACTCAGTGAACTGCTTGCAGATGAACTTCCTTTGGACTATTCATGAACTGGCTAATCACACTCACTGCATATGCTATGTCTGGTCGCGTATGAGACAGATAAATGAGTTTTCCTACCAGGCGCTGATACATTTCCTTATCTACTGTAGCGTCTTCCTTTGCCATTCTAAGTCTAAGATTTGGGTCTATCGGAGTACTTGCTGGTTTGCAAGTTGTCTTGCCTGTCTCTTTAAAGAGATTCGTAACATACTTCTATTGGGAGATAAAAATGCCCTGCTTAAAGTGAGTCACCTCAATCCCAAGAAAGTATTTTAGCCTTCCTAATGCTTTGATCTCAAACTCCTTAGCCAAACACTAACTTAGAAGTTGTCTCTCCTTATCATCATTCCCCGTCACTATTATGTCATCAACATACACTAAGAGTATTGTGACTCCCTCTGAAGATGAGTGTTTAATTAACAGCGTGTGATCTCCTTGGCTTTGTCTATACCCCATGACAATCATAACTCTCGCAAATCTGCCAAACCATGCCCGCGGTGATTGCTCAAGTCCATATAAGGCTTTCTTCAATTTACACACAGTATGAGCATCCAAATTATTCCCATAACCTGGTGGGATGTCCATATAAATTTCTTCTTCTAGTTCTTCGTGCAAAAATGCATTCTTGACATCAAATTGCTGTAACTCCCAACCATAATTAGCTGCTAATGACAACAGGATTCTAACAGTATTCATTTTCGCAACTGGAACAAAAGTCTTTAGGTAGTCAATCCCATAGGTTTGAGTATAACCCTTGGCTACCAGCCTTGCCTTATACCTCTCTATTGACCCATCTGCTCTATATTTCACTGTATAGACCCATTTACACCCCACGGGTTTCTTTCCTATTGGCAATTTCACCAACTCCCACGTTTTGTTCTTCTCCAATGCCTCCATTTCTACATTCATGGCTTGTTTCCATTTCTTATTGGACAAAGCCTCAGATAAGGTGGTAGGGATGGCAATGGTGTTCTGGTTAACCAGGAAGGCTCTATGTGATGGTGAAAAATGTTTAAAGGACAGGAAGTGTGCAAGAGGATATAAAGGTCGTTTTGTGCACTCTCTAGTTCCTTTCCTAATAGCAATGGGAAGGTCTTGGTCATCATCGCTTACATGAGATTCAATTTCAACTTGTAATGAAGAATTAGAAATTGTTACCTCATTTTCAGGATCTCGGTTGGATTCTTGGACTTGCACTGATTCAGGGACAACCGTCTTCTTCCTCGAGTACACCTTGCCAAATCTCACATTCTCAATGGCAGAGTTGGGATTTATTGAAATTTCAGGCACAGGATTTGGCATGGGTTCGGACATAGAATTTGGTATGGACTCAGATATTGAAAGTGACGACAAATCGAGCAAGAAATCCCCATCCTTATCTTCAAGTATGGAATTCTCCCCCTAAAGATAAGGTGTCGTGAAGTAAGATGCTTGTTCATTGAAAGTAACGTCCACCGAGACATAGAACTTCTTTGATGGAAGGTGATAACACTTGTACCCTTTATGAGTTGAGGAATAACCCACAAATACACATTTTAACGCCCTTGGGTCTAGCTTCCCCCTATTTTGACTATGAACATGGACAAATGACACACACCCAAATATCCTAGGGAAAAGATTATTTGTAGTGTGTATGTTTGGATAGAATGTTGAGAGTTTTTCCATTGGACTCTTGAATCCCAGGACTCTGGAAGGCAAACGATTTATAAGATGAGCGGTTGTAAGAACTGCTTCCCCCCAAAAGGATTTAGGCACATTTTTTTGGAATAAGAAGGCTCGGGTTGACGCAAGGAGATGACCATTTTTCCTTTCTGCAACTCCGTTTTGTTGTGGTGTATTGACACAGGATGACTCGTGTACTATCCCTTCCTTTTGAAAATAAGGAGTTAGGACTTGATTGAAATAATCCCTGGCATTATCTGATCTAAACCTTTTGATATTGACCCCAAATTGGTTCTTAATCATGGAACAAAAATTTGGGAGAACAATACTGACATGAGATTTATGTTTAAGCAAGAAAATCCAAGTAACACGAGTACAATCATCAATGAATGACGCAAACCATTTTGCCTCATAAACATTAGGAATAGTATAAGGATCCCAAATATCACTGTGAATGAGATAAAAAGGAAGAGAACTTCTTTTATCACTTACTGGAAAAGGTACACGTTTGTGTTTAGCAAGTTCGCACACTTCACAATGAAAGCTCTCAACATCTAGACCTTGAAATAAAAATGGGAACAAAATTTTAATGACTCTAAATGACGGATGTCCAAGTCGGCGGTGGTAAAGCCAAACTTTGTCTTTATTGGATGAATAAAGTTCTGAAACAAAAGAAGAAGGTAATTTGCCCTTGGTAATGTTTGATTGGCTCGGTGCTTCAAGGTAGTAAAGCCCATCCCGTTCTCTAGCATGTCCAATCATCTTCCTCGAATCCTTGTCCTTAAATACACAATAACTATGATGAAAAACCACATTGCAACATAAATCTTGAGTAAACTTTTGGATAGAGACAAGGTTTGTGGATAATCTAGAGACATGAAGAACATTTTTTAAGGTCAATGATGGGCTTATTTTAACATCTCCTACTCCTGCTACAGTGGTCAAAGAACCATTAGCTGGTGCTATTTTTCTATTGCTTGGACATGGGGAGTATGTGGAAAAAATATTTGGTGAGTGGGTCATATGGTCGGTAGCTCCTGAATCCATGGTCCAGGAGTCGGTAAAAGTTGTATCCAAGACATTTAATCCAATAGAGGATGGAAACTTACCTGAGTACACCAATGAACAAGTACTTGAAGGTTTGTCAAGGTTGCCAATTAGAGATCTCAACCTCTCGACCTCTTCTTGGCTGAGACCGCTCGACTCTTTTGGGGCTGATTCATTTAGCTGTGTCGTCCCGGTATGCGCCTGACCATTGTTCCTTGGTTACTGTCCTATATGTCCTCACTCCCGGCTCGGAGGTTTTCCATGAAGCTTCCAACACCGCTCACGAGTATGGCGTGCCTTCTTACAGTAGGTGCACCACAAACTGTCACGATTAGGAGCCTTTGATTGTCCAGGTCTTCCATTTTCAGAAAATGGTGCTTTTTCCATGTTTGGGGTTGAATTATTGCCACCATTGGCTACCATAGCCGAGCTGTCCGTGCTTTGTGGTTCGAGCATAAGTCCTCTTCTACTTTCCTCCCCTCGAGCCAGTGCTACTACTTCATTAAAGCATGGAACCTCCTGCTTGCCAAGAATCTGGATTCTCACTTGATCAAATTCTGGGTTAAGCCCAACAAGAAAATCATAGACTCTATCTTGCTCAATGAAATTCTTTAGGATAGCAGCATCTTCAGGACATTTGGTTTTTATCACCCTATAATGATCAAGTTCTTGCCATAAACTTTTCAATTGATTGGCATAATCAGTAACTGTTTTACTGCCTTGTTTAGTAGCTATCGTTTTCACCTTCACCTCATATGCTTGAGCCGCATCTCTTGCCTTTGAATATGTCTGTTGTATTGCAACCCAAATAACTTTAGCAGTGGCCAAGAACATACACGTGTCGCTAATCTCAGGAACCACTGAATTCCACGGCCATGCCATAATCATCGAATCCTTTTCATCCCATGCTTCAAACCTAGGATTCTCCTGGTTTTGGCCCCGTACCTATAATATGACTTAGCTTTCCCTTTCCTTTAAGAACGGTACGAACGAGTTGGGACCATTTGAGATAGTTTTTTCCATTCAATTTATAGGCAGCCTGGATATTTTGCAATTCTCCAGGTTGTTGAGATCGAACCTCCTCTGATTGTGCTGTAGCGGTTGTTTCGACACCTTCTGTCATCTTTCATGAGTCACAACTTGCTGAAAGACTAGTGAGAATCAAGGAGAAAGCGGCAATAAAGGCCAAACAACAAAGAAATACCACCAGTGAGGATGAATAATAAAAAAACAAAAAACAACTATGAAGGTTGGTAAAAAGAACACGTAAAATACTCTGTTTTGTCTTAGAAAATAGAGCAAAACAACAAAAACACCAACGATGAAGGCTGGAGGAAGAGAACCCAGAACTGAGCCTAAAGCTCTGATACCATGACAAAAAATGAGAAATAATTTTCTGTTGTTTTTTCTTATGAAAATATGTACAGAGTGGCTGTATAGCACTAGAAAAGGAAACTAACTAGGCTATCAGATCCCATGATTTATGGGATATTCTAACAGAATAGGAAACTAATCAAATCTGCTTAATTCTAGAGATACAAACTGTTACAAAATCTCCTTACAGCTGTCTGGACACTAATCAGATCCCATAAATCAGATGTTTTCCATTCCCCAAGCTGGCTGTACACTAATCAGATCCTATGATTTGTTCCCACAATAAGTATCCGTGTAGTTCTTCAACCCATCTATAGATACTTAAAGAGAACCTTCAGACATCCATTTATGATGGTGTCTTTCATGTTAAGATGAACTCCATATACTCTTCTAAATAAAGTCGCCTTCCCCAGTACCCCATTCGGTACTATACCAAGAAAACTGAAAACAGGTGCCAATGGCTCAACTGATGCAGGAAAAGAAGAAAGTTCCATTGACGTTTAGGCTTTGTAGATGGTAGGATAGAGTGTGCAAGATGGGGCTGGGCTGTGGTCGGAAGACAGGAAGGGAGGTCTCCCTCCACAACTTTGCTATCAAAGATAATTGTTAATGGCTCAATGAAAGGTGAGGGAAAATCCAAATAAGAAAGGAAAGGCCAAAGGCACATATGATGTAAGATGGCGTGGGTTGTGGTATAATATCTTTTGAGGGACTATTTGTTTTGATGGAAATAGTGAGTTGTGGTAAGTATTGCACCTTTACTCCTTTAGTACTTCATTCTTTTTGTTTTCAGAGTCTCATATTCACTCACTCATTTATTTCTTCACCTTTCTTGCCATTGTTAAGTGATTTTGTTTTGTTTTCCATACATAGGGATTCCTTATATTGCACATCTAATTTTTTTAATTTGGAATTGACATATTAATGTCAAAAAATGGTTTTTACTAACCCAGGAAGACCCCCTTAGTTTTCATTATAAATAAGAACCATACATACACGACTAAATGAAAATTATATCATATGAGCTGAAATTTTGAGAAAAATTGAAGATCAACAACATAAACAATGTATCAATGTTTTAGCTCGTTTCGACATGTGTGCCTCGAGATCCGCTTTAAGTGGGATAAAGAAAAAATTTCTCTATTAATATCACAAGCTGCAGATAGGCATTTAGCATCCATTGTCCCAGACCACCTGAAAGGGTAGCCTTTAAACACTCACAACTATAGTTTCTCAAGATATTTAATGGCAGAGACCTAAATATGTATGTCGAGGAATAATGTCGAAACAATATGAAACTTTTAGGGGTGTACAAAATTCCGGACTGGTATGGTTCTGAACCATTTCAAATCAGGACCAACCGGTTTCTACAATTTTCATCCTCGTCCTAGACCGGTTGTAATCGGGACAAAACCGGTTCCAAAAATCCGGTCCATCCCGAACCGTCTCGTTACTGTAGCGTAATCTCCAAGGTCCAAACCACTTTGATCTCTCACAAAATTCCCAATTCAAACCCTAATCTCATCAAATTGAATTGAATCGAATCGAGAGAGATCATGGCGGAGATGGCAGAGGGGATCAATGGGGTTCGAATGAGCTGGAACGTTTGGCCAAGATCGAAGGTCAAAACGAGCAAATGTGTGATCCCAATCGCCGCCTCCCATCCAATCCGACCTCACCCCGAGAACATTTAAGAATTGAGACCAAGTTTGCTCTCCATTCACTTGTCGTCGCCTGATCTGTTCCACAACATTCAATAATCAAATCGAAGGTGAGTGCATTGTCGAGCTGTTGCTGGTTTCTTGTTCAAATCACTATATGTGGTTTCTAATTCAAAAAGCAAATCACAACTTTGATCCCCCTATTCTCTGTTCATCTTCGAGTAAGTAGCAAGAAAGTTGTCTTGAGGCAGAGTAAGCTTGCAAGTTTCGAAGAGATTGACCTAGAAATCGCCTGTGGTTTGGTTTAGAGAGTGGTTCAAGACGTTGCTAGGGAGTAGGTTGATGGGGAAGCCATTGCTCTTGAGCTCTTCGTGAGCTGAGAGGAGTTTTGGGTTTGGGTTTGGGTTTGGGTTTTGTGTGGGAGTTGTAGAGAAGGAGAGGTGGAGAATAGAGAAGAGGAGGTGAAGAAGCCATTTTTTTTCTTGATCTGTTTTGTGATTTTGGGAGAAGAGTCTGAACCGTGATGGCATTGTTCTGTCCTGGTTCAAACCTGCCTGGGACCAACAGGTTCTGCCCAAAAAAAATCTATCTCGGATTGTTCCATCCTGTTTCAATGTATTGGGACAAGGACAAGCCCAATCCCGGACCGTGCCCACCCTTGGAAACTCTAGCACGCTGTCTCTATTGTTAGTACTTAATTTTCTTAAAGTTCAGCTCAAACGAAATAAAAATAATTTTTAAAACTTAATAGGGACCCTAATTTACAATGAGAACTTAGGAGGTCCTCCTGGATTAGTAAAAATCCTTTTTTGTCCCTAAACTCCCAATGCCCTGTGTTTAGTTGAGGGTTATTTCGTAGTTATACCCAGTCTGTAACTACTTGTCGTTAGCCCTATTAAATATAAACTCAAGTCATATGACTGTTGTTGATTAACATCTGAACGACACTGTACTATCATGATTGACTTTATTGTGTACTATTTTGCATTTGTTCAAGTGATTTCATAGCTTAATAGTTCTTTCTATCAATCAAGGTCCTAAATGCAGCAGCTGCTCTACTAGTTTGTGGGCGTGTTAACAGCTTGGCTGAAGGAATTACTCTGGCTCGTGAAACACATCAATCAGGAAAAGCGCTCGAGAAACTCAAGAGTTGGGGTTCTTACTCTAGAGTAAGTGACACATATTTCTTATAGTTGTTGTGATTGTGTGTTCTTGATATTGCTCCATTTGAGCATGTAATCATACTACTTAATTTTGGTTGTTATTACAGCTGATCAGAATTGAAGCAATGACCGCGGCTATCCAAGACAAAGACTTGGCTAAATTTGTGTTACTATGAACGAAACCCTGGGTTTTAGGCTTGTATGGTGGATGAACTGAAAATGAAAACGCTTTAGGTGTTTTCATCATGAAATGCTACTATGGATTCGAAAGTAAGGAAATTTCAAATAAATTATATTAAATAAATAAATAAAAATATTAGCTAGCGGCTTTAGTACTTTTCTTCATTTTGTTGTTTGAATAACTCAGCAAATTCTCCTTCCCTCCGTGGCTATATGGTAGAAAATTTCCCCTACATCGCATGACCAATAAAAGTGATGAAACTTTCACAAGTCAATCCCAACAATTGTTTTTTAGAAGAAAAATACAAGGAACAAATGTAAAAAGCACTTTTAACACAACAATTGGATTAGATTGTGCCGGTTGTCATCCTATTGGACATTTGGACACGGTCGGCCAAAAAAATTCAGTGCTAATGATTTAGCTACAAAGGATTCTGTCCAAAAGTTTTGGGATGCCTGAAACAACTCGTTGGGCCAAAGGAAATTTTTTTTTTTCTTTTGAGTAGGAGTCTGCTTTTGACACTTGCGTCTCAATCAATCCAATTCTTTCAGTGAATATTAGAAGAGAGGCGTTGAGATACAATGTGGGAGATAATTTCAAATCTTCTGAAAGGGATGATTCCTTGGTGAGAGTTAACTCTATTCCTTGCTTGATGTTTAAGATTTGATTTTTTTTTTTTTTTTGTTATGTACCAATGTCTTTATACAATGTTGTGAATTTGTGCTTTAGAACCAAATGCAACCTTTTGAAATGACTGTTTACTTTTCTTTAATCTAAGCTAACCCCTGTTAAAATTATCTCAACATCTTATAATTCAATCAACTATTGAATGTGGGTTGATAACTTATGCTGGAAGAGTAGGGCATATCAATCTGGTTTGCTTTCGATGGTTGATAAGGGATTGCAAGCCACAGATTCATCTTGTTTTGAATGGCTTGTAGGAGCTGAGTTAGTAACCTTGTGCTGACACATTGTTTCGTGGTCATTTTGTTTAGAAGGGTTTAGGGTGCCCAAGGAGATTAGCTGCTCATCATTAGAAACTAAGTATTGCGTTTTTATTTTATTTTTTTATGAGAAAAATACGAGTATCTACTTATGGACCTATATCATTATGGCACTGCGATCCATTCTATTCCATGAAGGATTTAATATCTTCTATTAGCCAATGCTATCTGACGTGACCAAAATATTTACCTAATGGACATGAATGAGATGCTCCAACAAGGATCAAGCCCTGAAGGTTGAAGATAATTACTGCATCTTTTTTGAAGTTTGCATGACAAATATTTCTAATCTCTATTTGGGATGCAGCATGATATAATTTAGCATCACATTAAAAAACATTTATAATAAAAGAAAAATGCAACAGCTAGGCTGCTAGAGAAAGTGCATCTCTCGGTGTGTTTGATTTTTTACTCTCGGCATCTGGGTTGGGAGGGGTTAAGGGATTTAAATAATAATAATAATAATAATAAACCTCTTTTTTTTCCATAGAAAACCATAAAAGTGGTAAAAAAATAAAAAATATTCTAGCACTGTTGAATTTGATAAGACTTGATTCTCCTATTCATGATGTTTTTGTTCCCTTTGCTTCTCAAATGAGGACTCCATTAATTTGTTTTTCAAGTGCCCTGTCTGTGTTCACCAACACATTTCTCAAATCAAGAATATCAGTTCAGCTGTTCCATGAGGGAAGGCATGCAAATGCAATCAAGCACTGATCTGAATGGTGGTTGGTTTTAATCCTAAATGTATGCAGAGAATATAACTAAACTTAATCAGATTCCAAACGTTCATGCATCGCATAACATGCACCAAGACAAGTTCCAAATTAGCAGCTTTAAACTCTGTTTGGTCGTTCAACTACTCTTTTGATTAAATTCTAATGATGCTGATATAATGACATTGAATTAGAACTGCAGCTATGGGTACTACAGATGGTCTGATGAGAGGAATGGAAGTGATTGGTACCGGAGTTCCTCTCAAGTGTTATGACTCTCGGACAAATTTTCAACCTTCTTGGAGAACCCGTTGATAATTTAGGTCCCTTCACTGAGGTTTGAGCAAAATATAGTGAGTCCAGCACCTATCATAAATAATATTAGAGACGTTCTTGTGGCAATGGTAGATGGGTTTGTAAAAATCAAGCACAAACTTAATTGCAAGCTTGAAAAGAACCCACTACAATGTTGCAAGTTTTTACCCAGTCTATATCTTTCACATATTGTTCTATAACTTGATCACAATACAGCTATGGTGGATGAACAGTTTCATCTTTCATCCACCTTAAAGTGGGTGAACAACATACTCCAAACACATCATTAGCACCCGTAACATTCAAATAGATGATAATAAATGCATACATGCAATGAACTCTTTTCTTTGAACATTCAAAGCCAAGAAACATGGTCCAAATCTGCAGCTTAGTACTTGCTGGTGTATTTAGTAAGGAAAACCACCACTAAAAACCAAAAAAAAAAAAAAAAAAAAAAAAAAAGGCAAAACAAACTCGGTTGGAAAGTTTAGAAGAGCTTCTAAGTCTGCACAAAAACATATCAGATCCAAATCTGTAACCAGGTATATATACAGACCATCATCTATATCTAAACAAAGCACTATTTAACAAAACATAAACAAATGAGTAAATAGACTCGTGCACAAGTCTGCTTTTTATTTCCAACATTTTCCAGTTTCTCAGGAACTAGAATTAGCAATAGCCCCAGCTTCAATGAGCAAAAGCACCAGTTTCCCTCCCTTGTGTGTAGCTGTCACAGCTGCACAACAAGCGATAAAAACATAATGAGAAGTGAGAGGAACTGCTAGCCAGGCTAGCACAAAATAAACGAGTGAACAAAAAAACAAGGAGGGTTGCAAGATCATACTGTCGCAACCACCAATGTGTTTCCCGCCAATGAACACATTTGGAACAGTTCGTTGTCCAGTCAACTCTGCCAGGGCAGATTGTATAGCACTTCCATCACCTTCGAAAGAAAAGTGTCCAGGACTTAGTAATGAGGAAAATAAGGGCTAGCCTAACCTGACATGTCCAATCTACGACAGCCATATCAATGACTATATTGGATAGTGTTTGGATGGCAGATGGCAGATGACATAGCATAAAATATAAAATACCAAATAAGGTTTTCACCTATGTAACAATGACACTCTATTTATACACAAAAAGGTGTGTTGACAAGTATCTTGTCGGATACACATGCCAACACTCAGGGGCGGACAGAGGAATTCTTTGTAAGGGGGTTGGATTATCATATAGTATACTTTCATTTTTTTTTTGAAAGGCAAGCAGAGTTTTTATAGGATCCCAGAACCCATAAAGATGCCGCAAGCTGGGTTTGAACCCATGACCTAGTGGTACTATCCGCCAAGCTCTAACCATTGAGTTGTCATGCCATTGGCATATAGTATACTTTCATTTAACATAAGCTCATTGACATAGATACAATATAAAAATATATACACATACGATATTCAAAAAAAAATCTTCCATATTGTGTGAACAAATAATACAGTTTCCATCTCAATACTGAAATTTGAATGGTCTTTAAAGGTCTAGTATTTTGTGTAATTTTGGTTTGAGTATTGGCATTGATATTTTTTTTTTTAAGAAAAGTTCTAGACAGGTTAGACAATTTTAGTGCACAATTCACAAATGTTGTAACTATACGCATTATGTTTTAGAAAATTTCATGTCTTAGAAAACTTTCATTATATACAGTTTTGAAATGATTGTGGATTCCTATAATTAAGAGAGCACTGAGAGAAAGAGATAAAATATTAAAGATGTCTGGAGGCCTTAAAAGTTAAAACTCTACTCTTCAACTATATAAATCCGATCACCTACTACACATCTTATTCTAAAATCTGATATTTTAGTTCAAAGGCATAACCTACTTTATGTTATTTAACGGATGAGATCGAAAGCTATAGCCTGTGGTATTTTTTTATTAAGATGCATATGGAGTTTTTGAACCCAGGAGGTGCCTCACTTTGGTTCCGCCCCTGACAACACTCGCGGATGCTCCTATCGGACACTCTATGCTTATAAATGTTTTCGCTTTGAAAAGTTTTAATTTTTTTATAAATGTTACAAGCATTTATGGCAAGTTGCAAGCACACGAATAGCAATATTGACCTACCAGTGAATTAATATGACTAATGCTTTAAAACTTATTGTTAAAGAGACAAATACTTCTAAAATCTATAGTGTGTCTCCCACGTATTTTGTATTAGTTTTTGGATGACATGTCCAACACCTCATAACCATATTGGATACTAATACCCATATTCATGTCGTTGTTACATAGGTTTTGATAATCAATCATCTTCTAAACTAAAACTAAAATGTTTTTTAGACACATAAAAAATCAGTGTTTCTCCTTCTTTATGAGAACCTGAGTTTTCCTTCAGGGGATTTGGAATTGATAGATATTCATAAAGTATAGATTCAATTCCTCCTTTTTTTGGAGTAGCAAGGGTATTACTAGAACGTATGTTAAATCATGGAGTTGTCAGGTCGTCTACATTGAGAAGTAGAAAGTGGTGTGGAAGATTGCACCTTATTCAAGCCATTTGGGAGGGAGGCATGAAAGACCAAATTTTTTTTAATGAAAGAGATGGTTATTATTTGAGGATGTATTTGAATAGGGCGTCCGTTAAGTGTTGTTAATCCTGGATGGAAAGAAGTGGATTTTAAGGCCTTTAGTTTGCAAATGAATTTTGGATGTTGAAAAGGAAAGGTTAACAAGTAATAAGCAATTGAGAAAGTGAGAATTCCGTTAGTTGCAAGTATGAATGGTGATTGTATCAAGTCTTAAACAGTTTGGCCGGTCAGTCTGTAATGTGCAAGGTGTTGTTGGTCACATAAATTGAATTGGGAAATAAGAGAATGAAGGTTGAAAATGTGAATGGAACGAAATGAATATTGTATACATAGTAATGGTAATGACTAATGACATTGAAATGGGATTCATAAATAAATGGTAACCCTAACAAATTATTGGAAGCAAGCAAGTTTTAATAAATGAATTGGTGATTGTGATGTATGATTGTTTGTAAAAGAAATATGGGAATTGAAATGAAATGTAAGAAGAATGATGGAATTAATAATAATAATAATATGGGACTCACTCTCGGTGTCTAATTCAATGGCCTTATAAGTAGCTCCAACCTGGGACAACACCTTCTTCACCTGTTCACAAAATGGACAATACGTCTTGCTGCCAACACCAACAACAAAACCAAAACCATCCCATCATTAGAAACCAAACAACCAAGAAGAGTTAGAGATTAAAAACTGAGATTTTGATTCAAGGGTAAAACTAAAACCTGAAGACTACCACTGGGTTTGATGAAATCAGATCTTTGGCCTTTGAAACTGCCATCTCTCTCTCTCTCTCTCTTTCTCTCTTTGTTTTACAAATAAACCTATCTGCACTGGAACGAGATTATCAGTACTTTTACTCAAATAGCCACACAAGCTTTGGATCAACACTGCAACGTTCTACTATTATAACGCCTCAACCCTCGGATGAACAGTTAAATATCATAGAGTCTAATTTTTTATTTTCCATTTTACCCTTTCAATTTCTTAATATTTACAAGTAAAACTGGCTTCTCCCTGACATTGACTAATTATATCCAAGGAATGAGATTTGGCGAAATTTTGAGAAAATTTTCGTTTGTTTGAAATTATGAAAAGAAAATGGCGAAATAAAAAGTTACATTTTTTTAAGGGTTCTTTCGAAACAATTTTATTTCGTAAATTTTAGGATTTTTTTTCTTCTAATTATTTATTGATTTTTAAAACCACTCCTCCCTATTTTTCAATTATCAGTTTTTCTACTTATATATTGATTTTGAAACCACTCCCTGATTTTCTAATTATATGTAGATTTCATGTTTGTTTCATTTCATGGTAATTAGGCTTCATTAATGTGTTGAATAGATTTATTTACTTGCATCTTATTTTTCACATATTTCATATACCCTTAAAATTTATTATATATATTATTCAGGAGACCGAAATTAACTCGAATAACGAAATCACAATCCTTGATTATATCCAAGCCACTAACATAATTTATTTGAAGCCTCAAATTGTCTATAAACTATAACTAGGCCCTTACATCCAACTTTTGGATTTCTCATTTTTACTCCATAGTTCATTTTTTTACAATCAAACGGCTTTCAAACATTGATTAATTATACCTAAACTCCTAACATAATTTATTTGAAGCCACCAATTATCTATAAACTATAATTAGGCCCTTACAATAGTAAGAGTGTAATATTTTGTTACAGTATTTTACTCCATAATATTATTTAATATTTTTAATTAATTTACTATTATAGCGATTGAAGCCTTGGATGAACAGTGAAATGTCTTCAACTTTAATTTTGGATTTTCCATTTTTACCTTCCAAATTTCTTAATATTTACAAGCAAAACCAACCACTCTCAAACATTGATTAATTATACCTAACACCCCACCATATAACCCCCTTCTCTCACCAACCAACACCAGTTCTCACTCACTTTTTATTCTCTTACTAAAAGTTTATTTCTCTTCTTCTTTTTCTCTAATCTGTTAGATTGGCTGGTAGGTGGTGGTTCTTGTTTATTGACATAGAGGAGGAAAATGATAGGGGTGGTTATTATGGTTGATTGATGAAAGGGAAAAGGAAGGCGATGGTGGTAGTAGTGGTCAATTGACAGAGGAGATAAGAAGATGAGAGGATGGAAGGTGGTAGCCAGTGTTGGTGAAAATGAGATAATGGAGGAACCTAAAGTTGTTAATAAAAAACAATATAAATAGAAAAGTGTGATCAATTCCAAAATTTGAAATCGATCGTATATTGTCGTTTAATGGGTTTGCAAAACTGGGGTTTAAGGGTGAATGGGAAGATGCGCAAATTGATAAGATGTTATCAATTTCCAACTTTACAATCGATAAGGTGTGATCGATTTCAAATTTCAAAATCATTAGTCGTATATCTGTACAACACATTTACAGACTTAGGTAGAGAAGAACAAAAATCGATACAATTTTATCAATTTCAAACTTCAAATTCGATTAGGTGCCACTGATTTCAATTTTAGAGTCTATAGTCGTTTGTCGATTCAATGCGTTTACAAAGACCTTGCCCAACCAACAATGGTGAAAAATCAATTTTTTTTATCCGATCTTCAAAACCCATCTTCTTCGAAATACAAATATTTTTTTAGCAAATTGACCCATATCAATAAGGCAGTCATGTATTACTTCCATGTTCTTGAAAAATCACTCAAAGAAACCTTGTTTGTTTGTAATCTTCCCTTGAAGATGAAGAACAAAATATGGGTTCACGGTTAGTTATTCTTCTTTGGTGTTGGTGAGAAAGAGAGTTGGTGTTGGTCAGTGAGAGAAGGAGGTTATGGTGGGGGTGTGAGAAGAAGTAAAAAAAAAAAATTAGTAAGGGTGAGAGAAATAATTTGGTAGGTGATTATAACAATTCCCTTTAGAAGGGAGATTTAGGAGGCACTTGTAGATGTCGCGGTTCAATGTTTTTAGCAAATCAATTTATTTGCATGTGTATTAGGGTGGCAATTAGTAACCAGACACGATATGAATCACTATGTATCAATTTTGTATGACATGACCCATCAAATTTGTGAATTGAGTTTGGGTTTGAGGTCTTGATACGATTGACATGGAACCAAACCGTTTGTTATTTTATAATATTATATAATTAATAAGCATATTAGCACACACACACACGTGTGTGTGTGTGTGTGTGTGTGTGTGTGTGATTTATTTGGTAACTATATAACTTGGGCACGGTTATGGACAATCATTAAAAATAAAACTGTACAAAATTTTCACTTGGAGTATGTACAAACTTTAGAAAATAGCTTTGCCACAGTTACAAACGTTCTTTTAAAGGTAGTAACAATGATAAAACGTGTCAAAGTGGGTCAACCCGACATGATACGGCTCAGAGACTAGTTGGGTTTGAATTTGACATCTTTGACACAATTATTAAATGGGTCGAGTTTGGATTTGAAAAGTTGACACAAGATTTTATTTTGATAGGACACGGCTCATTGTCACTCTTAATATGTATGGAACTTGGACAGGCTAAATCAAAGTTGAATACGCCAATTTTCACTTATATTATAAGTTTGAAGTTTGGACGGGGCTCCTGCTGATAGGCTAAACTTGGCGGAAGGTCGAAGAAAAAAAAAGACGGGGATTTTCATGGAAAATGAGGTCTTGGCTTTCCCAAAGTGTTGGGCCAATCAACAAAATTCGTATTCGTATCAATCAGGGATATCGCAAAAAATAGTATCTTTTATTTTATTTTAATTTGTGAAGAAGATTAGCAAACACGCCATCCAGAATATTATCGTCTCTTTAAGCTCTCTCTTTCTATAAATAACTAGGGTGTGGACGCACTTTGCATGCGTGTATATTTAGTTTTTTGTTTTATTCTAAAAATTCAATAATAAGTCAAAATTAAAAATTTATGAGATTTAACTAAAGATTTTTAAGCTAAATAATCATAAACATTATATATACTTTTAATTTAATTAATTAAAAAGATTACAGAATATTATGGAGTGAGATATTGTAACCAAATTTTATACTCTCGCTATTGTAAAGGCATATTTTATAGTTTATAGATAACTGGGGACTCCAAATAAATTATCTTAAGGGCTTAGGTATTATTAATCAATGTTTGAGAAGGCCTAATTTTGCTTATAAATATTAAGAAATCGTGAGGGCAAAATGGAAAATCTAAAAGTTAGAGTTGAAGATATTTCATCGTTCATTCGAGGCTTTAGGCATTGTAATATTACGGAGAAAAAGGGCTTGGTATTGTTGTTGGTGATAGGAGAGAGAAAATGTGTATATTGGGATTGGTATTAGCGTCTGAAATTAATAGGGTGAGAAAAGGAAACCCACTAAAAACAATAGGATGATGATACACTAGGATGTGGGAAGGGATTCACTAGGTTGAGCATATCAACTACCCTTTTAAATTTAGTATGGCAAAAGTTAACAATGACCTCCCAAATGCCATCTGAAAGCAAATCTACAAGTCTTTTTCTTCAAGTCCACTATACCAAGGAGGGTTGTAGAAGTGATCCTAAAATAAAATAAAATAATTAATATGTGACAACTTTTTATAAACAATCTTATCTTACTTTGTAACGGGAATTCAAAAGTTTATGTGTGTCAATCTGTTATCTTTTGAATTCCCAAATTTCCCTCGCCAACTTTCAGAATTCTCAACCCGTCTTCTCCCCTCTTTCATCCTCATCTCATCCGTCCTCTTTTCCCACCACTAGGGGTGGGCACGGGACGGGATGGGATGAACCTCATCCCTATCCCATCTCGTTTGTTCGGAATCGGGATGGGATAGACCTCATACCGACCTCGTCCTATCCCAAACGGTTTCGGAACGGGATGAACATATACTAAATAGTCCTCTGATGAAAAATAAAAAAATAATTTCATCTCACATTGCTCACAAACCAATAATATCAAATTTATGTGCATATAACTTTCATCATAACCATATAAAATATCATATAAAATTTGTGAAGGGTTACCTTACAATAGAATTAAGTTTGTCAAGTGAATGATGAGATATAGAAGGAGCCCCTCCATAGATTCACATTGCACATTTCCGCAAGAGTTAAAATATCATTCACACAAGATACAATTAGGAGCAATGTTTCCAACTACATAACTCATAGCACACAACTAACCCAAACCATCATTTGCCTTTATTTTCTACAAGAATAATTGTCCTATAACCAATCTAAAATGTGAAAAATCATACATTTTAATAAGTTCTATTTGACCTAAAATATCCAAATTGAAGTTTCTACCTAAACAAAGAGTACCAAATCAAGCAAATAAATTTTCAAACATCAGATGTTTTGATTTAATTTCAACACATCCTAAACTTCCATGTAGAAAAGTAGTTTGATTAAAATTAATAATAATAAATATTAAATAAATAAATTTGGGACGGGACGAGATAGGCGAGATTGAAATTTGTTATCCCGGTCCCATCCCACTCTAGATCGGGACGAGACGAGATTAGATGGGTTTGATCAATCACAAAAGGGCCTAGAAAAAATTAGGATGGGACAGGACGGGACCAAAACTAGATCGGGATCGCAAAATGGGATGCCCACCCTACCCACCGCCCCCGCCTTATTTCTCTCCTCCCCTCTTTTTTTCAGGAACAACCCCCACCCCGCCCACAGAGTGGCATGCCAAAGGCATGACAATAAATCCCAACCCTTCATCTCAACAACACCCTTCAATTTAGTAATTTAGTAGATGTCCTTAATTAAGCCAGCAAAGTTCCAAGGTATGTTTTTGTTTTCATATTTTCGTAATTTAATGACCTATTGGGGAGTGTCAAAGGCACGACCCAATGAGTAGGGTAGCATGAACAAATACATGATACTATATTTGTGTCAACTAGGGGTGGGCATCCCATCCCGCGATCCCGTTCCCGTCCCGATCTCGTCCCGTCCCGTCCCGATTTTTTCGGGTCTTAATGGGATTGAATAATTTCATCCCGATCCCGTCCCGATCTAGAATGGGATGGGATGGGATGAAGATTTTCAATCCCGCCAATCTCGTCCCGTCCCGAACTAATTTATTAATATTAATTATTAATATTTTTATTTAATTATTTATTTTAGAATTGTGATGCCCATACAGTAAGTATGAATGCAGCAGGTTGAATGCATCTTTACACACTAATGAAGCTGTAAAGAACTAAAGATGAGAGAATCAACTTTTGCTCTTTAATTTTTTTCTTTGATGTGCACTTAAAGAGCTGGCTGGCAGATTAAATCCAACAGTCCTTTGATTGACCACCATTATCAAGAAATGGAATTCAGTAGAGCACATTCAAGAGAGTGGGACCTCAGACACTACTCAACCATTGCTGCGCTATAAATCACAGCTATTTCGACACAAAGTTTACCAAATTTTCCAGACTTTACTGTTCTGTCGAAGGCCTAATTCAGATTTTTGAAGTGATAAAAGAGAAGTTGATATGGACTACAATTCCTTCAACCAAACAGTCAGACTACAAAGTAGATGCAACTACAATATATAAAACATTTGTATGTGCAGGTGGTTCAGCGTGCACTGGAGCCACCTCTGACAACATCACTGATAATATGTACAACTATTATCGATCACCTTTTATACTTGCATTTACACATTTGTACAAACTGGAGATGAACAAATCAACCTCCCATAGCAAAGGAGGGGCGAGAATTCTGTTGATGACAAGAATGTACATTGTCAGGATCGCCGGATGTCATCAAGTTGATATGCAGATGGGTTTCGACTAACTTAACCATGTTCACAAAATATTGATACTCAGAAAGAAGTCTAGAAATAAGAATTAAGGTGATATTGATACCTTGATGATTTCAGATTTTGAGCTGGGTCGCATATATTTTGAGTTTTTTTTTTATGACTAGTGATTGAATAGTTGATCTCGTCCCGTCTCGTCCCGTCCCGAACCCGTTTGGGATGGGACGAGGTCGGGATGGGGTTTTTCCCATCCCGTCCCGTCCCGTCCCGATCCCGTATGAATGGGATGGGATAGGAATGGGTATATCTCGTCCCATCCCGTCCCGTGCCCACCCCTAGTGTCAACGACACGGGTACACGATATGTAGAAAGTGTATGATTGTGCCAACAACACGGCTGGTACATTAGTACACCCATAACGAACCATCCTCCGACTACAGTAAAATTCAAATTTCTAACTTCGTGACAAACGAAAATGCCCCCAAATAATTCAAAGAATTACATTCTCATTCGATTTCAAATAAGAAAATACCAAAAATTGAAAAAGGGTATTTTAGTCAGTAGAAAAGATTCATTGTGACATGTGCCTTCAATTGTTGTAATGTCTCCCCCTTTTCACTATGTGTTGGTCATCAAGGGTAATGGTGGGCATCTCATCCCGCAATACCCATCCCGTTCCGTCCCATTCCGATCTTTTCCAAGTCCTTTTGGGATTGATCAAACTCATCCCAATCTCGTCACGATCTAGTGTGGGATGGGATCGGAATGGAGATTTTCAATCCCGCACATCCCGTCCCGTCCCGAACTTCTTTATTTAATAATTATTACTTTTAATTTTAACTTTAATATAAACTAAAATATACCAATAGTGTGGGATCCATGAAAGCCAATGATGATGATTAGGTGACATGAATGAATGTAAATGTTTAATTAAGGAGAATGGTTAGCAAGGACTAATTTGTATTAAAGATTCATCACAACATGTAGATTGGCCTAGGCCTTGCTGATGCAATAACAAAATATGATTTTCTTGGATTCAAACACTCAAATTTGATTTGCAGAGTTTATCTAATTTTACAAATGGTCTTGTAGCTAGATGACTCATTTCAACCATTTGATGACGCATTAAGATTGTAATGTGATAATCTTATATAAAAAATTTAGTTTTATGTAATTACGGATCTAATACATTCTCATGTATAACAATTATGACATTCTTTAGTTTAAACCATCGTAAATTTCTTAGTGGATGAAATAATTAGTTGTGTGTCTAAATACGAGTCTGAAAATCTCCAGTCTCAAGATCTGAAACCCAAAAGAGTATGTGAAGATAAAATATTTGGATCGTCCATGGTTCCTAATGACACGCCCTCGACTCTTTCTATTGAATCTATTCTTGTTTTTTAGTTTACAATTTAACATCACTGGCTACTATTTTAATTTCAGATACTTTAGGACATTCAGATCGGTCTATGATAACACATTTTTTTGCACTTTTTGTCAAACATATTTGTCATCCTTTGAATGCACGAACAAAATCTAAAATATTTTCAAATTAGGGGTCATAAAAAATCTAAAGAGTCAATCTCCATCAAAATTTTAGTTAGGACAATATTTTTTTCACTTTGTTTTACTTTTTGGTACCATAATTGTAACACCCGTAAAATTTTCTATGGCCACGTTATTTAATTTCAGATTTTTGGACTAATTACAATAGAGTTAAATTTATTTAAATTTCAAATTTTAGTGCTTTATTTTCGTGAGTTTATAGGTGGAGTACCCTCAGAATTTCAGTGGGGGCGAATAGCCACCCACCTTATAAAAAGAAAGAATCCCTATTTTTATCTTCTTCTTCCTCACGCGAGAGCAGAACTGGTCCTTATTCTTCTCCGGCGAATTCAGCTTGCATCCGAGTTGTTCCTCCCACTCATCCATCCAAATCTCATCATTTATTCTTCATTTTTCTTCATCTATTTTCCCTCTCCTTCCCATTTAGTTTCAGCCCTAGAAACAGGTTCGCAGTGAGAGAGAGAGATGGAAAACGATGGCATAAGAGAGGTGTTGGCGGCGTTGTGAATGGTGTATGGGAGATCGCAAACGAGATAGGGAATGGACAGTGGCGGTGTGTGGTGTTGCATTAGAAAGGGGTTGATGTGTCTGTATCTACAAGCGAGATGGTTGTTTGGTGGCGAGGTGGTTGTCAAGGGCATAAAACCTTGTGGGGGCCGGAAATAGGCGTTTTGGCAAAGAAGATCACACGGTGACTTTTCTTCCTCTCTTTATTTCGTCGATTCGTTCTATCTAGTTTATACGATCACGTCTGTAATTTTTTATTCATTGATTCTTAGTGCTTGTGATGAGATTTACTGATTTGGGTTCATCTTGAATCCACCGTCCTAACTTGGAGTAGAGGGGAAGAAAAGGAACAACATTTACACAAAACAATAAAATAGTTTTCATTTTCTTCTGTAATTGTTTTTACCATTTCAAGCAATTATTTGTCTTCATTCATCGATTCCAGACTTTAATGGGGATGTCAATTAAGTAATTATTTGATCTTACAATGGGGATGTCAATTAAGTAATTATTTGATCTGGGTTTCGTCAGATTTTTAGTTTAGATGTTTTGTTGAATGGGTTTTGGTGGGGTTGTTGTGGACCTGTGGTTTGTTGTGTTTCCAAGTAGATAAGTTTGGGGTTTTTATAAATTTGTGATTTTTTTAGAAAGCCCTTTTGAGGTTTGATTTTTTATTGTTGAATTCGATGAGAAATTACTTTGGGTTTTAATCTCTTTTTCAATCTGATTGCTTATTGTTAAGAAATCATATCAGTAGAGATTGCTAGATCAGTTTTGTTCTGAATGTAGAGGTCAGACTGAAACTTATGTTGTAAGAGTTTATTGAGAGTGCTAGCTAGAACTGATTGAAGACTGGGTCCATTTATCCTATTTCATATAGTGATGATGAGATTAGACAATGTTGATGTTTAATGTACAAGTTTTAACTCTTGCTTCCCATGTTTAGTTTCTTGCTACTGAACTATTAGTGAAATTACTCGCAAGAGTTTTAATTGATTTCTTGAGCAAGGACAAGGTATTGTTTCATTGTATTGGGTTCTTAGATAAGAAGCTTCGTCATTGTATTTTGTTTCGATTGTGAGTTATAGGAGGTGAGATTGTGGTCATTTTTTTTTTATGTTTTTTTGCAAATACTGAATGAATGCACATGATGTGCTGGACTTGAAACACTCTGAAATTTGTGACATAAGAGTGTCTAATCTTTGTTTTATGAGCATTATTACTAAATGTTTGACTAGAGAATTTATCCATGAAATTGTTATGTTTCTCCTAAAGAATGGGAGATTTATTTATAAATGATAGAGTTTATTGTGAAAGAATTTTGAGATATCATAATAAGTGATACTGATAACTTTGAGTCCTTAAATTTTAATCACTTGGAATTGGATTACATAGAACTACCATGCCTCTTGTTTTATGATTTTTCTTTCCTATAGAGAAACTAAATTACCTTCAGGTTGGGTCTTGCGGAGGAGGGCGCCCCTTTCTTATAGAGAAGGGTTGGGTCTTGTGGAAAGGGGGTGATTTTGAAATGCCTAAAATAGGTTTGATATTTATCCGTAAAAAATATGACGTGACTTATGCACATTGTTAGCCCAATAGTGGCTTTTATTGTGCTCATATAGTTAGGAGTAACCGGTGATGCATGCCCATATGTGATGTTCCAATTAGGCATGGATGACGGAGAAGTTTTCCTTTATATGAGAGACACATATAGACATGTATGTTCGGCATGGAGGTGGTGCGATTGTGGTACTGTCTAAGTGACCAGTTCATTAAAAATGAGTAATATAATTATGTCAAATAATGTTTGGACACAATTGTTTTAATTGATTTAAGAAATTATATCATATTGTTTCTAATCCTTTTTATGCAGGATGACAAGTCTACTAACATTACTGCAGGTCAGACTTGCCATGGTTAACTATTACAGAGTAAGTACATGTAAAACATAATGATAAGAACTTATTAGGATGACACGATTGCCTCGTTGAGGAATCAAATTCTTTGAACTGTGATTTTTTTGCATGACATATTGCCTCATTAAGGAACTACTAGTCTTTGAGGCGTTATTTCATTTTGTATGCAATTTCTTATTACAACATGTAATTTATTTTACTTATTAGAGTTGGAGATTACTCATATTAGTTTAATTGCTAACACAAGTGGGCTTTGGTTTCTTGGGCACATTCCTTTTGGAATGTAGTCAATTAGCTTGTCTCAGGTTTAGAGATTATTAGGCAGAGCTACTGGATTTTTTGTGGGGCGAACCTCGTCAAAGAGTTTCCCGGTTAGAGTTTTTTTGTTTGTTTCAATTTTCTAAATTATGTCTCAGTTATTGTTGTGTTACATGTTCTTTTGTTATCGCATTTCATGTCCTGACTTTGGGGGAAACAGATAATCCTACGTGGAATATAAGGATTTTCATTTTTCTCGAAAATCGGGGCGTGACAATAATTTTTTCGTTTAATTCTAAATGAAGACTACAATCATGTTCATCTTGCCCCGTCCTGAACCCGTTTGGATGGGCGAGATCGGGATGGGGTATATCTCATCCCGAAGATAAAACAATGGGATGAGACCAGGATGAGGTCCATCCCGTCCCGTGCCCACCCCTAATCAAGGGGATCCACCATAAACAAAAACAAAGAAAAAAATCCTAGCACTAATATCATTTAAACTCATGCCTTTAAACCATACTTTATAATGTTTTTGTTGCACAATATTCAATTCAAGAATCTAATTTTCACAAAATTATAATTAGTCACTGTACAAAATATTCACTTGATAAAAAAAAAAAATTTACACCCTTGAAGCATGCTCATAGGCGATACACAATTTTTAATTCACTGGTTAGGTTTTATATCAAGGGTAAGAAAACCAACTGAATGGGTACGTACGTAGCGGGCGTCGTGCATTAATAATAATAATAATAATAATAATAATAATAATAATAATAATAATAATAATAATAATAATAATAATAATAATAATAATAATAATAATAATAATAATAATAATAATAATAATAATAATTGATGTGTCCAAAATTCGTTCTCCTGTAAGTATGACCTGCAAACAAATGTTAGATTGCCAAATACCACATTTTTGGTGGTCGAAGGCACTCTGATGCTTAAGTCAGTAACTCAGTTGGAAATGGATATAAATTTGGACAGAACTCAGTTACAGTTGCATACATTTGTCGAATGTCCCCTTTTACCTTATATAATGGTCGTTTTTAATTCCCTGCGTGAATTAAGCATGTGAAGCGCAATGAGAGGAGACGTTTCTCGTAACGGTCTCCTTCTTTATGAAGATACGTCCTCAGAGGCGTAACTCCCTCAACGACTATTTTTCTATGTAACGTTCCTCCTATTTAATGGAGAACTTTATCGGACCTGGTTGGGCCTTTAACTATGGTTTCTGATAGACCCTATTTTGCTTTTATGACTGGATTCACCCTTTTTGGGCTTTATGAATTAGCCTAGTTTTGGGATACTTGATCTTTGTAATGGATGATTTCTGCCACATGTACGGTTGCAATATCAGTCTTATTTGATGTATCATCAACTGCTATCCCATTTAGTTAGTGAATATGCTGACGTGGCTACTAACTCGACGATGGTTAAAATTTCGATTTCATCATTGCCTTGCATTTAATGATGTTAGCAGTTTTGGTAGGTTGCTATCACGATATTTTATTCATCTATTTTCGTGCGTATTTTAGGATTTCGTGTCGTCATATCTCACACATTGTCCTATGAGCAGTCTCTTAGTTGCTCGGCACTATAAAAGGGGGTGTGATTGATTTGTTTATCTCTTTACGCTAACTTTGAAATTAGGGCTTATTATTCTCCCTTCTTCTTTGTTTTCCTTGCTTCTTTATTCCTTTACAATGTCTGCCGATGATATTCTAGACAACAAAACACTTGCTGCTTGTGAAGCTTACTCCTTGCCCAAGAAGGCTTCTCAGACGACGTTGGACAATGTTCGTTCCGATTATGATCTGCCATCCGACCTCAAGTTCGTTCTGCCTAGGCAGAATGATAGTCCTTGTCGTCCAAGGCCTGGGTATATTGCACTCTATCCGTGCATGTTATTGTCTGACCTTTGATTTCCAGTTTCAGAGTTATTTTGGAAATATCTAGATTTTCTTGGACATTCATCCTGCTCAAATAGGTCCTAATGGTTGGAGGGTTATGGTTTCTACTTATGCGATAACCATTTTCTCTTACATTCCCTTGACTGTTAGGGTTCTGCATTCAGTGGTTGGCCTACTGGTGACCAATGACATTTGCTTCATCAGTTCTCCTGTCTGTTTTGGGAAGCTCAATGATGATATCAGAGACTGGTCGAGATTCTAGTGTTATGCTTTTGTCATCTTTGGCTACTTCAAATTGCAAGGTCGTCAGATTGTGCGGTCATTCCGAGTCCCTAACAAATGGAGGGATTTGTAGTTAACTGTGGAAGAGCGGATGATCAGTGATCATTTCTTGAAGCTTCCCTTGGTTCCCGTGGAGGCATTTCTCTCTGAGGACATCATGAAGCGTAGTGTCTTGTACACGAAGGACGAGGCAGAACGGGCTTTACTTATTGAATCGCGAGCTGAGGTGATTGCTGCCCACGTTGCTTCTGTTGGTGTCAGTGACGCTAGCATTGACGGGGAAGTGAGCTCGGGCAAGGATGTTACGGATCTTAATGCTCATGTTAGCATTGGTATTGCTGGCCCAACTTCCAGAAAGAGGAAGCTTCCGAGGTCTGCTAGCCCATCAAAGCAACTGTTGATAAGTCATGGTCATGTTCCGAAAAAAAAGATTTTTTGGTTCTACTCGTGGTACTGCTCGGATTGCTCCTCGTTCGAGTTCTTCTGATAAACAGGGTGTGAAAGAGGATCTCTTATCCCTCAAGGAGGTCAAGGAGATGAACTTGGTGTTGGAGAGGAGCAAAAAGGAAATTAAGGCTTATTCTTCTCTCTTCTTCTTCTTCTTCATTTTCCTTGCTCTTCAATTCTTTTACGATGTCTGCCGGCGATATACTAGACAGCGAGGTGTTTGCTTCTTGTGAAGCTTACTTCTCACCCAATAAGACTTCTCAGGCGACGTTGGACAATGTTCGTTCCGATTATGATCTGCCATCCGACCTCGAGTTCGTTCTGCCTAGGCAGAATGATAGTCCTTGTCACCCAAGGCCTGGGTATATTGCACTCTATCCCTGCATGTTATTGCCCAACCTTCGATTCCCAGTTTCAGAGTTATTTTGGGAATATCTAGATTTTTTTGGGCATTCCTCCTACTCAAATGGGTCCTAATGGTTGGAGGGTTATGGTATCTGACATTCCCTTGACTATTAGGGTTCTGCATTCAATGGCTGGCCTGCTGGTGACCAAGGACATTTGCTTCATCAGTTCTTCTGTCTGTTTCGGGAAGCTCAATGATCATCAAAGACTGGTCGAGATTCTAGTTTTATGTTGTTGTCATCTCTGGCTACTTCAAATTTCAAGGTCGTCAGATTGTGCGGTCGTTTCGAGTCCCTAACAAATGGAGGGATCTGTAGTTAACTGTGGAAGAGCGGATGATCAGTGATCGTTTCTTGAAGCTTCCCTTGATTCCCGTGGAGGCATTTCTCTTTGAGGACATCGTGAAGCATAGTGTCTTGTACACTAAGGACGAGGCGAAACGAGCTTTACTTATTGAATCACGAGCTGAGGTGATTGTTGCCCACGTTGCTCCTGTTGGTGTTAGTGATGCTAGCATTGACGGGGAAGTGAGCGCGGGCAAGGATGTTACGGATCTTCATGCTCATGTTAGCATTGGTGTTGTTGGCCCGATTTCCAGGAAAAGGAAGCTTTCGAGGCCTACTAGCCCATCGAAGCAATTGTTGATAAGTCCTGGTTGTGTTTCGAAAAAGAAACGATTTTCTAGTTATACTCGTGGTACTGCTTGGATCGCTCCTTGTCTGAGTTCTTCTGATAAAGAGGGTGTGAAAGAGGATTTCTTATCCCTCGAGGAGGTCGAGGAGATGAACTTGGTGTTGGAGATGAGCAAGAAGGAAATTACTCGTCTGTTGGACGATAATGAAAAGAGGCTCATTTCCGCCTATGGTGTGCCCGACGTTGCTGAATGGTCTAACAATGACCCTCGAGTTATCGATGACAAGATGTTCCAGCTGGTGATGGAGCAGTCTAAAGAGGTCGATGACTGTGGTTAGAGTTTTGAGGTTTTCCCTCCTCGATCTCCTTCCATTTTTGTCGATGACGAGGCTTAGTTTCTTCTAGGGCTGAAAACCGAACTGACGGTTCGGTTTTTCACCTAAACCGTGAACCGAACCGACTAAGGTCGGTTTTTAAATTTTCAAACCGAAACCGAACCGACCATTAACAAAACCGATCCGAAATCGAACCGATTTTAATTTATGCAAACCGTAACCGAACCGAACCGACTAAAATCAAACCAAAACCGAACCGACCGACTATTTTAAACATATTGTATTATTTATATATAAAATATATATTATTTATTACATATATTTGGTCGGTTAAAATGACATAGAAACCGAAAATCGAACCGACCACTTCGGTTTTGAATTTTTTAAAACCGAAACCGAATTTAAACCGAACCAATCGGTTCGGTTTAGATCGATTCGGTCGGTTTGATCGGTTTTTTGTTCAGCCCTAGTTTCTTCTCCCGCTCGTCTGGATTCTTCCGTTCCTGCCGCTACTACTACTTGTTCTACTCCTGCTATGACTACTCCGCAGTGAGAAGGCAAGAATGGTTTTTATGCTATCACGGTTGTTCCACCTAGCCTTTCGGCCATTCGGGGTGGTTCCTCTGTGCTTTTTGGATCCTCGTGTCCTTCATCCACAGATTAGTTGGAAGACATTTGTATCAAGTCAGATAGGAAGTTTTTTTGGTTTGCTCTGTTTGACGTGCATGATGGTGAGCGTAGGTTGATCAATGAATGGCATAAGCGGGCTGTGGAATGACCTTCGATGCCTATGCTTGATCCTGCACTCATCTCGATTATGGTCTTAAGCAGATAATTTATGTAAATATGCGATCTCTGCTTCATTGTGTCTGCCAGTAAAGAAATGGCCAATAAGAGATTTTGATCGTGGATGATAGTGGGTTCCACAAGTCACTTGCAGCTTCTAACGATCGTTACCTTGTGACACCCATCCTAACTGAAATGGGCACCCACACTTTTTTTTGCACTGGTCGATCGACCAACCTTTAATTTTTGCCTTTGATTTTTCTTGAGCTCCCCCCCACCCACACATCCCAAGTGGATCCTTCATTTGCTTCTTCTGTCAACAGGTTCCGATTTACTGATAATCAGAACCATGTTATTATCCTTACCAACATCTTAGCACCAAGCTATCAAGGACGACTTCGATGGGAATACCTACAAAAAAAATGCATACTGACTTGAAGAACACTAATAAACTTGTTAATCAATGAACTTGTGAAACATGATTAGACAATAATAACATGTCTACAAGAATTAACCTTACCTATTCCATAATAAATAAATCGCCATAATCGAATACATTTTTCAGTGCTCGTTCCTCATACGTGTCAACATAAACATCCTTCTACATTAATTAAATTAAAAAAATTATTATCCTAATCATATATTGAGAAAGGTAATGAATAAAATGATTAAGGAAAAAATTACCTCTAGAAGGATGGTTTCTCCCAAATACGATTTAAGTATAAAATTAACCTTAAAAATATAAATAGACAAGTTTTAGGGTTCAAATATTAACAATTAACCCTAAAAATAACAATGTTGCTTCAAATATAAACGAAAAAAGAAGTACAACATGATATTACAATAATCACAACATTAAAAAAATACTCATGCAAGTTCATCTCAAGTTGAGAGTGTAGTTCAAGTGGAGTGAATTGTTCTTCCTATTGAAAATGTCCATCTTCTTCATTCATTCATATAAATGGAGCACAATAATGACTCTCAACTCCACCATTATCATCTTCAAGCCTGCCAACATCATTTTTACTGAACTCATTCATTTCTAGATACAAACTTTACTCAAACCCTTCCCAATGAGATGAAGAAATAGAAGTAGGCCATAGAGTGATACGATGAAGATGTAGAAGAGAGGGAAAGACGCCAGCGTTTGGGGTCATCCGACGAGCTTGGCAGTAAAAACAAGCCTTGCGAAAATGAGTTTGTTTCCTCGTGCTAGAGAGAATATAAAGTAGTAGAAGAGAGGCAGAAAGGATGAAAATGTGTAAGAGAGAAAGAGAGATGATGAAGATGTCTAAGAGAGGGAGAGAGGATGAAGATGTGTAAGCTTGTAACCAAGGTTTCTCATTTCGACGGGATTGGGAGAAGAAGAGACGTGCGAGTCGAAGAGCAATGGTTGTTGGATTTGGGAGAAAAAACATTTTTTGAGTGTATTTTCAGTAGATCAAAATAAAATAAAATTTGGGATGGTGGTGTCATTCAACGAAAATGGTGGTGTCATTTAACAAATGCCTTATTTGATTGTTGATACTGGAAATAAAATAATAATGTTGAATATCAATGTCTAAAATAAAGAATATTGTTTTTGTTAAACATTTTGGTAGATATAAACACTAGTTACGGTTCAACTAAGGCCTTAGGAACATTAATAAACATTACTTAACTAAAAGAACCATCAAACATTCAAATTAAGTCCTATGTTACAAAATAATTAATAAAAGGCTTGTAAAAGAAAAAAAATAGAATGAAGAATTTTTCTGTTTGAAATTTTATTCACAAAATTCCAGATTTTAAATTATGATTTCCCGCCGTGCACTTACTGAGTGAAATTATTTGTCAAGAATAGATGATGTCAAAAGTCACACTCTTCACTCTCCTAAATAAATGATCAAATATTGTAGGGGTAATTAGACATACCCCCCAATACTAATATCTAGTTAGCGATACCCCCTAAAGATGACTAACTAGACTTATCCCCTTGGCCCGACCTCTTTTGGTAGGGTCATATATTTTATTACCAAAATGTACATCACGTGATGAACACACTTATGGTGCAAAATTTCACCAATATACACTTATAGATAAGTATACATCTCGAGGCACTACAAAGCTATAAATGCCTCGAAAAAATTGGATACACCTTGATAAGGAAACACATATCTCGAGGAATTAGTGTCGTAGATTAAATGGAAACAAAAACAAAAAACACCCACCTTCTTATCCGGCAAACACCCACACACTACCCCATTTTCTCCTACGCAACTTGCAACTTGCCCACCACTATGTTACCGATCGACAACGCCTCGCCCCCATCCCCCTCCCTCACCTCTTTCTATGCTACCAATCGGCGACCATTGCTTCATCCACCGTTACCGACCATCCCTTCTTAGCCGCCACCCTCCCTCTCTATTCTGTGCTACACCAACCATCGCCCCCATTCCCTTCGAAGTCGTGGATCTAGATTTGAAATTCATATCAGAGACAAGATAGTATGACTTATAGTGTCGTCTGATGATGCAGATAAACCAGAGGAGAGAAGATCTTGAGAAGGTCTAGGAGCTTTGATGAGCGGAGCAGGTGGTTGTCAAGAACATGTTCGGGGTGATGGAGCAATGTGTTTCTTCTTATTTTTTCTCTTGCTAGGAACATGAGCAAGTATTTCATCGGGAGAAGCAACGACTGAAGTGGTGGCTGGTGGTGGAGTACCATTGACTGATGGTGGAGTGGGCGACAACTAGTGGAGTAGCAGTGACTGGTTGTTGGTGTTGTTACTGGAGCAGGGGATGGGGGCGATAGTTGGTGTACCACAAAATAGAGAGAGGGTGGGGGGCTAGGAGGGGTGTCAGTGATAGCGAGCGAAGCAGTGGTCGCCAATTGGTAATGGAGAAGGATATGAGAGATGGGACGGGGGCAAGGCGGTGTAGATCAATAACAAAAAGGTGGGTGGGCTGCAGGTTGAGTTGGAGAATATGGGGTTGTGCGTGGGTGTTTGCCAGAAAAGAAGGTAGTTTTTTTTAACCTACGCTACTAATTCTTCATCGAGATGTGAATTTCCTATCGAGGTGTACCAAGTTGGGGGCTTTTATCGTGCCTCGAGATGTGTACTTATATATAAGTGTATATTGGTGAATTTTCAGAGCAGAAATGTGCTCATCAAATGATAAACATTTTTGTCAAAAAATATATATAGCCCTACAAAAAGTGCCAGTCTAGGGGGATAAGTCTAATATGCCATCTTTTAAGGGGTATCCTTAATTAGACATTAGTATCACGGGGTATGTCTAATTGCCCCAATATTTTATGAGAAGCGTGAGAATAGACGACATAAAAATAGCATTGTAAATGCTTAAAAACTCCCTAGGCTTTTGGGATAGCATTGTAAATGCTTAAAAACTCCCAGAGCAAAATAACAAGTCTAGTATTTATAAGCAACTTTTGGGATAGCCTGGTCAGCTGGATTGGCATTCAACTTTGTCCTTTTTCTAGTGGCTGGTTTGACTCAGGTCTGGATTTGAATTTGAAGACACTGGTCGACTAGGCTAAGTGCCCTAGTTTAATTTTTTTTTACGAGATTCAAGACTTGATTTGTAACCTATCTTGAATCGTCTTGGACTTCAGTCTTATTGACATTTGACTTGAGTTGATCCATTGTATTTCAATCTTTACGTCTTCGCCGATTTGGCATGCGTCTTCTTCCACGTTTTGAGGTAAAAAAAACCCTTCACATATTGGTGAGTTTGTAGTTTGTTTCTTCTTCGTCGATTACTATGTTTGATAGCTTTGGGTATCTCTGTCCTTTGGAAGGAGTCTTTGATAGTTGCAAAAAAAAAAAAAAAACCTTCATGTCTTGGCTGGTTTGAAAGATATATATATATATATATAGGCAAAACGTGGAAGAAGCAAAACCAACCCGCCAAGACGTGAAGTTTTTATTTTTAGCGCCAAAATATGAAAAAGACGCACATCAAACCCCTGAAAGACATATAGATTTTTTTTTGTGTGTGTTTGCGCCAAAATGTGGAAGAGGATGAATTTGTTAAAAGTTGTATTTTTATTTATTTATTAGTTTCCGTTATTAATAAAAGAAGGCAAAAGAGAGATCTATTTTTATTTAGCTAACAAGATTTGATTAAGAATCAATGATTTTCTCTCCTTTATTTATAAGATTTGAATATTCGAGACAAATGTGAGTCAAAGAAGAGAGAAAGATAATTGGAAAATGTAGCTAGCATTTGAATTATTGAAATTATAGATTCCATTTTACACTCTAAGTTGAAACAAACACTAATTAGTTTAGTCGTGGAGTTGATGAGGAGCACACTTCTAAAGTCCAATTGGTAGTTGGCCTAATGTCAATTTATTAACCTATATTGCACCAAACACACCCTAAGTAACAATAGAGAAAACGATAAGATAAATATAGGGGATTGTTCCCATAAACTACCAAAATACCTTTGGTTGGTTTGGGTAACAACTCTCAAAAAGACAGATGTATAAAACAAGTAAATACTCATTCATCTGCCCCAATGCGACAAATATACCCCATGGGAATATGGGACTTGGGTCTCACAAACTCTGAGCACAACAAACCCATATAACCATTTTTTTTTTTGGAAAACCACACCAATATTCCTTCATTAACCATTAATTAACAAAATTGCTTTTTATTTTATAATAACAATTAATTAACCTTAAAAGGACAAAAACAAGATAAATGCATGTGTGAGCCATACCCACAAAATCTTAGACAATTTAAAGAAATTTCTAATGCCTTCATTTTTTGTTGTTGAAGCTCACATAGACCACAAAAAATTTCAAGCATGAATATGGACCCACAAATATCAAAATTGAGCCGAATTTTTGTAAAAGTGTTGCAATTATTCAAAGTTCACCACCTCAAAATTGTATCTACTATTCTACTGGAAAAGATTGGACCTCAAATTAATTAAAAAAAAGAATTCACAATACCAAAAAAAGCCCTCCACCCGAGTTTGAGATTAAGTTGTTAAATACATTTACTCCCTTGCTTTAAATTTAAACTACCTAAAAATCCTACTCCTTTCAATTTTTTTTTTTCAGTAATTCTAGTTAGCCTTTTTTGGTGGTTTTTTTTGGCATTATTTGGGTGTTTTTACACTTTTTGTCCCCATCTTTAAAACACAATCACAATCACAATCACTATCTATATAAAAGGTAGAAGTGTAAAAAAAACTCAAACAAGGCTAAGAAAAGGCCAACAAACAAAGCTGACTAGAATTTTTGTTTTTCTTTTTATCTCACAAAATGGAATAGCTATAAATCTTGACTCCAATTGTATTAATGCATTCTCAATAACTTGAAAAGGTTCCTCTACTAACTAAGTGGGTAGAACGCTTTTTATTACACTAGGAATGGAGTAAAATATTTACTTAAAAAAAATAAAAAAATTGGGTCATTGACCCTTTTTATTTATTAATAATTCATGGCCGAAGGCTACATGACTGACTCTGTAGGATTAACCAAATTAGACCCGAAGGCTACAATATTATTGCCACTTAATATCCTTGTCGCCTCCATCTCGCATAGATACTTGCTTTCGGTTCGGTCCATCGCCTCCACTTTGCACGAAGACTCGTTTTTGCTTCGTTCCGATCTAGTCCATCTAAACAACTGCATTCAATACCTGAAGACTTGGGTTAAATATTTACTTCATTGTTTCCTATTTCGATCTCCCTTTCAAATTTTAATCCAAAATAATTTGTTATATGATAATATGATTTATAATATTCGCGCGCGCGGACAACATACTTTGGATAATTTAGGCATGCATCAAACAGAAATTGCACAAGAAAAGTGGGACCATCTGGTTTGCAACAGCACATCTTCGGGCGCATTTTAGAGAAGAGTGTCATGCTATGCTATAGAGGCAGGGCAAGGACTAGCGAATGATGGAGCAGAGATCTCAGCGCATGTTAGCATTGGTGGGATATCACACACACACCTGCAAGCAAAGCAAAAATGGTTTTACAGAAAACGCAGGGTGTTTTTAATGATAATAATTTATTAGTCTAAAAAAGCAGAAAGACAAGTTGAGCATCCATTCCTTACCATGCCAGGCCACGCCACTCCACTCCACGTGATCTCTCTTTTCTTTTTCTCTGTTTCGTCTTTTGAATTTTGTGTCTCTGTCAAAGCCTTTCAGTCAATTGAACCACAGTGAAGAACAAAGCTACACTGCACAACCCCATCTCCTTATTTATTTATTTAATTTTTTTTTTCTGTTCTAAATCTTGTTTTAGTCTTTGGGGTCTTTTGGATAGTCCTTTAAAGTGTATATGTAACTTGAATGAGTTTTTGGGATCTTAACTGGAAATCTGGGTTTTGATCTACTGAGGCTCCTGATGAACTTCATTTTCTAAAAGTTGGGTTTTTTTTCTGCCAAGTTTGGGGCTTCAGTTTCTGGTTGCAGAAGAATGTGAAGGGGTGAGAGTAAAATCACTGTCTTTTTTGGCTTCATTTTTATGGTTTTGAGAAGAGAATAGGAGAGATTGAGAGGGTTATCGTTATCTGAACTGAAAGGCAGAGTATGGGAAGAAAGGGTTTGCCCTGTTGGAGTTTGGTTTTGCTGCTTTTGGTTTGGATAGAGGGTTCCTTTGCTACTCTTTCACCTTCTGGTATAAACTATGAAGGTCAGTACTTCCTCCTGCTGTCTCTGTTACTTCCTTGTATCATATCATGCTTGTAAAAATTCAGGTGTTGTCGCTAATACTATTTCTGTGAAACTTATTATTATTATTATTATTATTATTATTCACTGAAACACTTCTTCTTTGAACTTTTGTCTGTTCACATATACATATCAGTTTTTGTGTGAAAAAAGTTCTCCTTAGTAGTTCAGGTTTACTTCAAGAATATTTGGAGGCAACCAAATTTGCATCTAATAATAGTGTAGTTTAAGTTTGGAAATGGCTCCAGCAACTCCCATGAGTAAACTGGAGGTCACTCAAGTTTGCCCCTCCCTTCACATGATAACATTTAAATCACACCCTTTGTAACAATGAAAAGGAGATAGTCTAGCTAGGCTCTTTGTTACAAACTGCAATAAAAAGCATTAGGATAAGAAGCCACGGTCGGTGATCCTATTTGCATTTGTGGGGAGGTGGTCTACTAGAATAGGAGAAGATTCAAGGTATTTGTCATAAAGGAGGAAGGGAGGAAGTTCATATTTTGAGGGTCTATTGGAGTTTCGAGGTATTGACAACGAGGTTCCTTTGGCATTGGCCCTAATTGCTATTATCTCGAAGAGGGAGCGTGTGACGGGCTTTTTTTATTGTCCTTTTTTTCTCTACTAATAGCTTCCTCAGCTTGCCTATCGGCATTATGTTATTCTTTTCTTGGATAAAAACTCTACCGATGAAAGTAAGCCCTTCAAAGATTCTTAATAATTTGTTTATGATCTCAAAATTTTGATTTATGTGGCAGTTTTTTATACACTTAGAGAATTGCTTGGTTGGAACTTTGAAGTTGGGTTGCTGAACTTTGATAGTGCTTGAGTAGTTTATGAGGAGTTCTTCATCAGCTTCAGTAATAGTTGACATGTACATTAAGTATAGAAAGGTTTTTGCAGTCCGTCAAGCCTTTCTTCTAGAAATTCGTTCAGCCTTCTCTCTCAGAGTACTAATGTACATTCCATATCCTGGCTTGGATTTTCCCTGTATCTTCCTGAACTTACCTTTATAACCCTTATAAGGGTGTTCCTGTCCCTACAAAGTGCTAGTGCAAGACTGAAGAAGTCCAAAATTTTCACAAACTTGGTAGAGCTATATAATTTTGGGGGATCCTTTGTTTCCTTAACATAGCAAGTTGGTTGGAACTTAATTCGGGTCATTACTTGGTGGGAGTGTTGGTTGTGTGTGCATTAGTATCCTGAAAATCATCGCAAGTTCTTTTGTATTTATTTTTGTAGTTTAAGAGAGGCTTGGAGATGCGATCTCATAACTGTGCTCCGGAGACTCTTCCCTCTAACATATCAGTAGATGACATTAATCATACAGACACGAATTCTCTAGAATGCGCAATTCTTTCTTATCAAGTACATAGCTCCAATATTGGAATTGAAAAAAAAAAAAAAAAGAAAAAGAAAAAAGGGTGCTTGAAGTTCTATTGGTGCAAGTGCAACTCACATAAAACACACTTAGCTTCAGAGATGACCCTTCCATAACATTAGTTTTCCTCCGTAACGATGTTAGTTATTTATCACCACCCCACGCTAAATATATTTTGTTTGGGAACAACCCATCTAAACTCTAAAATAATTTTGCTCCACCCAAGGCTCCATTTCTATCTCTTAGATCTTCATAAGACTCTTTAACACTAAATTCTGCAATGAAGATGACATTGATACTGATTTATCACTGTTAGCAGTTGATAGAATTTGCATTTGCTTGACCTGCTACGAATCTAATTAACAAGAAGGTCTGCTGATCTAGGAAGGTTCCATAGGTCATTGCTGATGATTCATTTCACCTTTGCTTTTTATGCAATATGAGTTCCATGTAGTTAAGCCTGAGGAAAGGATGTCCATGCTTGACGATGAATCATTCAAGAAGCTGTTTAACTCTCCATTCTCAATGATGCATCAGATGAGGGGTAAGAACAGTCTTATCTTATTAAGGATTCAACTCCTTGCTCAAGAGGCTTGAGCCAAGACAACTCCTGTGGGGCTTCTATAGTCCATTAGTCCATAATGGCTTATTTTGATCTTGCGTTTCAGAATCTAATTACTCCATAGTGTATTCTTCTTGGATGCAATATTGAATAAGTGTCTGCAGCATGCTGTTGTATTCCATGTCCGCAGTTTATGAACTTGAAGGACAAAATCCTAACAAGGCATGAAAATGCGATTCCAAGCAACTGGTCCGAATTTCATATCATTCCCAAACCACAGATAATCGGAGCATAATGAAGCAACTGTAATAATAGCACTGATTGGAAGCACAAAAGTTCTACTTCAGTAGATCTGCATACTGAAAAGCACAGGCTTGATAAGGCATGTCTACCTGCACAAGATGCTTTGCTTTACAGTCCATAAGGCTGGCTGTGATTCTTTAAGAGGTGCAGAATCTGATTTGGTTAATCTGAAAGTGATGAGTGGCATCCTAAGGTACAAAATAGAATTTGCCTCTAGTCTGGACCTCACAGAGTTGGCCATACATGCAGAAACTTGTTTGAAGGCTCATCTTATCATGATCAAAATTTTCATAAGGTTTAAAGTTAGACAAAAGGCTAAAATTTGATAGTTTATTTGAAATAGAGCCCAAGGAAGGTGGCTAAGACTTGGTACATATCATGACATCATAGATTGGGAACTACAGTTATGGGCTTTCTGGAGGTTCTTCATGACTTTCACGTGGACGATGATTTTTTGGTTGGGGATGATGGTTCAACCATTCTTGGAAAAATCAACTCATCAGCTCTCATGTGTTATAAGACCTATTACATTGCGCGTTTGGACACTTGAAGATATGGAGGAGCAGCATCCTTCCTTGCATATGTTTCTTTGAGTGGAGCAACTTGCAGGTGGTAACACTCACAATGGTCAATTTAGTTAAAATGGGCATGTGCATTTTCAGCCAATGCAATCTGTTATGCATAATTAGCAAGTGCGAACTCTTGGTACCTTTTCCTCAATTATAGCGTGGCTACTGGCTAGGCATAGAGGGCTTCCTTAATGGGTTTTCAGTTTGAAAGGCCATACTGGGAAGCTTTGATCAATGGGATTCATGATTTTGGAGGAGGGGGGGGGGTTGGTAATTGTTAATGCTATTGCTGGGAGAGAATTCTGCATGCCTTTGCCATGGAAAAATATAAATTTTTTTTTTCTAGGACGAAGTCAGTGTACAGAAAACGTTACTTCAAGTTAAATCTCTGCTATGGGTTTGTCTGAAAATGCGAAGTGCTATGGGTTTGGCTGAAAATGTGAAAGTAACGTGAAATCTATTTTTTTTTAATGGTAAAGATATGCAACGATTTCATTGATAAAAAGATCTCTCTTGAGAGAACTCACCACCAGATAGCGGGTGCATGAGATCGTCGGCGTGGACCATAGTTAACAAGTTTGTGAATTATATTGGTCTTATACATGAATAACACAAAATTTTCAAAAAACGTATTATAGTTCGTTGTTTTCAATTTTAGGGAATAATTCTCATATATTTAATGGCACATGTATAAAAATCCTATCAAACATTTCACGAATTATATTTCTAATTTAACAAATATTAGAATAACATTAATTAAAAACCTATTATAGTTTGTTGTTTTCAATTATAAGGAATAATTCTCATATATAATGGCACCCGTATAAAAATCATATCAAACATTTCACACATTATACTTCTAATTTATCAAATATTTAGAATATTAAAAAAAGAAGGAAAATCAAACTATTAACTACTTGAAAATTCATACACTTAAAATAAACTAATGTGTAAAATACTTATTTGAGTGGAAAACTAGAACATCCTCCACAATTATTGTTACAAGAATTTAGTCAGTGACGTTATTGAGTTAGTTATTTCAAGTCCTAGTCTAATCTAGTATCCAATTTTTTAGTTATATTTTCCAATGTGAAACCCGAATAGTAATAGACTTTATCTGTCGCGCATTATTGTCGTCCCATGTTTCTTTGACCGAACCCAACACGAGAATCACTTACTTTCCAAATTATTCCAATATGCTGAATTGCTAACTATGGCTTGGACGTGTCCCACCTAGGGGTGGGTATGGTCCAGATCGGTTCCAAATTTTGAGAAATCTAGCTCGAACTGTTTTAATTTATCGGATCCGGTCCGGATTCCCTCATTTTTAACATTGACACTGAACCTAATTCGAACCGTTTGGAACGGTCCGGTTCCTACGGTTTCAAAGGGTTCCAAATTACACGTCAATTTATTTTTCATTTTGTTGTACTTGTTCAAAATAAAATTGTAATTAAGCATGAGATTGTAATCAAGATTGTCCTACAATTCAATTGGAGTTACATAGATTAATTGTTCAATTGTTATGGGTGGTATTTGCATAACTCGAATTCAATTTTACTTCATTTTCAAATTGAAATACTAGTTACTAACTACCACCACTTTGCTCAAAAAATGCTCTAGTAAACAACACTAATGGCAAAAAGCATAATTATAACAATTCAATTCTAATTACTGAACCAAAGTATGTTGTAATTGAAGGAAAAATCTGAAGTAGTTGGAGACATTTTCTTCTTTGAAGGTGCTATCAGCTGGAAAGGACAAATATATCTGCTTAGATTTCGGGTTCACCATTTCATTTTGATCGATTTGAGAACGAGCAAGCCCAAACTGATTTGCATCTTCTCCTAGCATCAACCCAGCAGCAACAACCACTCTGCCTAAAAACAAGACACTCCAAACACTCAAAAACATAAGCTCCAAACTCAAAATGCAAGAAATTTAATAAATGATCAGACAAACAATGTTTGAAGAAATACCTTTGAGAAGTCGAGTAAGTAAAGGGGTTGAAATGGAGCAGTTGAGGTGGAGGCGGTTTGTTGAAGTTCTGAGCCCTGGATCTGAGGAGGTATCCATGACATCAAGGCTCCCCGGAGAGCTGACAAGAGAGACTGGAAATGGTGATGGGTCAGCTGAGTCAGAGATGCCATGGAGGAATCCGTTCTTGCAGTAGCTTCTAGCATAGTAAAGGCAAGGTTTCATAATCAAACCACCACAAACCCAAAATGAACTCTAGATCAACGCTAAACTGAACTACGAAGATGACGTTGTTTGGCCTCTTTGAGTTACCCGACGACGATGCCAGGCGTGGTAGGAGAAACTTGGCTTCTTGATGTGAGGAATGGGAGAAAGGAGGGACGCAGCTGGAGAAGATGAACTAAGCCGTTTGTAATTAGTTAGATCTGTAGGTGTAGAGAAGAGAGATGACAGAGAAAGAGAGAAGATGAGGTGTGACCGTGTGAGGTGTTTGGTGTTTTTTCTATTTTGGTTTTCCTTTTCTAACCTCCACTCATATTAAGACGTGTACAGTGTCATTTAAAACAGGTTGGAACCGGACCGTTTGACTTTACACAATTGGAATCAGACTCGGACTGTATCTAAATTACAAATAAAAAAACAGGATTGTTTGGAGCAAAACGGTCTAGTCCGGTTTGTATCCGCGGTTCTTCGACTCGTTTGCCCATCCCTAGTCCCACCACATACCAAGCAACGATAGTTCCTAAATTGGACACCATGGACTTTTTGGGTGTGGGGTTTTACCATAAAAGGCCTCGTTAGTAGTGAGGGACATGTTCAATGCTTATTAGCATAACCAATGTGACTCCCTAGCCCATGTTGGTCTAACTTGCATGCTCAAACCGAGCCACATCCCCAATACTCATTGATATCAAAGAGAGAACAAATGACCAGGACTTGCATACTTAAAAAGTCATGTTATGTTTATTATTTTAGATTCTTCTTGTTTAGTTTGAGTGAGATTCTCTCTCACTCCAGTCTTCTTGTTTCTTTCTCCCATTTATTAGTGTATCGTCTTTGACTTAGGCAATTCGAAAAAAAAAACATTAAAAAGCATAAATTTATATCAATGAATATATGGGACGGGGTTAAGTATGACTTTCAAAACTTCTCTAGCAAGCATGCACTCGGGAGCTCACTGGATTTAAATCTTCAACTTCTTTTGTTAATTGTACAACTCATAACAAATGCAAAAGGGTAAAACAAAACAATTTTTGTTTCCAAAAGCACTAAAGTTATCCCTACTAGAAAATGTACTTGCACTCCTCGTCCATAGAGAGAACTTTAGCTTCATGTCTTCATCTAAACTAGCTCTTTCACGACAGAGAAAAATAGCAAGAAAGGAAAAACCACCATCCCTAAAAATCTCCCTTACCCCTAACATATCTTTAAATGCAGTTGTAGCTTTGATGGCAATTAAAAACGATCTCCATGATCCATATAATGTATTGGAGAGCTGGGATATTAATTCAGTGGACCCTTGTAGCTGGAGGATGGTTACCTGCTCCACTGAAGGCTCCGTGGTTGCTGTGTAAGTTACTCTAGTTTGTTATCTATCTTCCTTGTATACTATAGATGATTTCCTAGTAACAATACCAAAAATACTTTCCATCAAAATCATTTTCTTTAAGAAGTCATTCTCTTTGGAAAGTTAATTTTTTTTTGGTGTTTCGGTTTTGTATTATCAGAGGGCTGCCTAGTCAAAGCTTATCTGGGACCCTCTCACCATGGATGGGAAATCTCAGTAATCTGCAATCTGTGTAAGTGGAGACTAGTCTTATTTATTTTTAGTGCTTGATTATGCTTGTTGCTTGTGTGTCAAAACCACTATCTCTGTTGTCACTTTAGTCAATTTGATTTATGAGAGAAATGTAGAACACGGTAGAAAGGTGCTAAGAGACTACATTTCTCACTAAATAAACCCACCAAACACAAAATATTCATATTTTGCTTATCTGAAGGTCAAGTGACATAACAGAATTGTGTTCCATAACTCTTCCATTCTCTTTCCAAAGTACCACATTTTCCTTTCATTGAATCTTTCCTCTAAACTGCCAAAAGGAGTTGTACCTTGAGAATTTTACCAGAAAACAAAATAGCACTAGTATAGCAGCATTCAACCACCCCTCTGCATGTCGTTATTGAGTATTCACATAATGCAATTTAACGAAAACTACTCTCTCTTCTTAGTGTTGTCAGATGATTGAAATTTTCCACTTCTTTTTTACTCAGGTGATATCGATTACAGTCTGCATAGTTCTTATGAGTTTATTAGCTCTTAGGATCAGAAATGGAATGTTAGTTGAATTAGCGTCTTCCAATTTTCCTTCAGTAGGAAGGAGATCTGTTGACAGTTGAGACTTAGAATGTCCTGTAATGACTTCAACCTACTAAGTTAGAGATAACTATATGTGAATGCATCATCAACCACCACATTGTTATTAACCAATTATATAAAAGCTAAGAGAAGACTATTAAAAGAAGAGCATGAAGCTCACAGCTACCACCATATTCTTTAAATGTAAACACCATGACTGAGTTTGGAGCTGTGTATGTTTCAGCATCATTATATGATTGCTGTCAAGCCTTCCTCTGATTTGTCACTTTCTCTCTCTCTAATTTTTTCTTTTCTTTTCAATCTTTTATTACACGTGTAGATTACTGCAGAATAATGCCATTTTTGGTTCTATTCCTGCGAGTATCGGAAAGCTGGGTATGCTGCAGACGCTAGATCTCTCAAACAACAAGTTCAGTGGTGGGATACCAGAATCTGTGGGAGACCTTAAAAACCTTAATTATTTGTAAGTTTCCACATATCATAATGCTTTTATCTTATTAACCATGTCGGTGTTAAATGGATTGAACTTGCAGTTTTTGGACTATTAGCCTATCTCATTTTCTTCATTTCTTTGTGTTAAATGGTTTTTTGGAGTACTTGTGTTACATATGTATTAGAATTGGTGTACCTCCTGTGCATCTTTTCAAAAGAAGTGTTTTTCCTGAATTCCTATTTGTTTGGAGTTTAACTCTTATTTTACTTTTTTATTTTCTCTTTCTTTTGAGAATATCAGACGACTAAATAACAACAGCCTTTCTGGACCCTGTCCCAAGTCTCTCTCCAACATTGAAGGTCTTACTCTTGTGTATGACTCCTAACGCTTAAACACCCTTTGTTATGTTATTCACTTGTGAGTAAAGCCAATTGTGAGCAGATTGATTGTGCTTTTGTCCCATATGAAGTCTGAATTAAATATTACTTGCTATGGTTTCTTTTAGGGATATTTCCTATAACAATCTAAGTGGTTCCATGCCAAAAGTATCGGCAAGAACCTTCAAGTAAGCTACTCCGTCTATCCTTCCAGCGACATTGTTTCTCATATGAAATATTACGCGTGTATTGAGTTTTTGTTTTGTTTTTTTTTTTTTTTCAGGATAATTGGGAACCCATTGGTTTGTGGGTCAAAATTTGGGAACAACTGTTCCAGTGTGTTTCCTGAGACGGTTACCTTACCTTCAGATGCAAGAGGTTAATTTCATGACTCCAGCTGTCAGACTTCAGTTTGTTACTTTAGGTAATTATTTAGCAACAAACATCTTCTATTTCTCAGGTAAATCACAGCAGGAAGGAATGAGAAACCACCGGGTAGCAATTATGTTCGTTTCATGTCTTGGAATCGTTTCATTAATTATAGTGGTTGCAGGGTTTCTTTGGTTCAGATATAAACACAACCAAAAGTTTTTCTTTGATGTCAACGGTTGGTACTTTTTCAACTAGATTTATTTTTCTAGAGCATTTCTTGTATATAAATCTACTTTCTTTCTGCGCTTTTTGTCTGACATTAATGCAAAAATGAACAATGAACCTTAGCATGTTGGAGGGTGGATTTTAGAAGAGAGTTATTGTTGCTAAATGTGGACGTAAGGTTGGAGGGTGGGAGAGTGACAAAGTACTCGTGGGTGCTGGTTGTAGAAAAATATTATGTCGCATGGAGAGTTTAGGAAAATAGTTAAATTGAATTTGGGAGTGGAGAATAGGATCTTGTTTTGGGAAGATGTGTCATGTGTGAATGCTAGTAGTGTACACGAGGCGTATCCTGGGCTATATGCGCTTTCTGACCATAAACATTATTTTCATAAACATTGTTTCATTACGGTTGTCATATCTCATACAGTGTCATGCCCCGATTTTCGAGAAACAAAATTCTTATATCCACGTAGGATTATCCGTTTTTCCCAAATTCGGGACGTGAAAAATTGAACAATAGAAACATTTATAAAAAATTAATTTTTTTTATACAAAAATTCTAACCAGAAAACCCTTTGGCGATTTTTTCCTGCAAGTAAACCTCCAACAACGCTGCCAAAAAAAAGAATTCTCTAACCTGCGAAAGACAAATTGGCTACGCTCCGATAAGAATGTATCCAAAAAGCATAAACTTACTTGGGTCACGCGGGATAGTTGTTATGCGAAATTTTCATCTCTTATAAATAAATAAGTGACGCTTTAACATGAAAATTTCATACACAATAAAATAACACATCACAGATTGGTAGTTCCTCAATGTGGCAAACTTGTCATACTAATAAGTTTATTCATACTTAAAAGTAAACATCTATTTATCCAACACTTACAATGTAAAGGTTGAACATGGTAAGTCTGATCCTGTAGAAACGTTAGTAGACTTATCATCTTGCACAACATGGTTAGAAACAAATGAATGAAATTCCAAATTTATCAGTCCTAAATATCATTTTTTTTCAACAATACAAATCATGGTAATAACACACCATTATTGAAATATCAACAAAATATATTTTACCTTAAGGAAAACATGTAGTTTTCATTCAATGACCGAATGAACATTTAGTTTATTTCCTTAAGTCAATCATGCATGTGTATAAAAACTTAACTTTTCCACAATCGCATTATCCTCCTTGTGCCGAACACACCTCACCCAAATGTGTCTCCCTTGCATTCGAAACCACTTAGCGCATACATGTCCTAAGTGGGGTGCCACATCGAGGAACATGTCATCTCACCAGAAGTTCGATCGTAACAACTATATTCTAATCACTAAACATACATCCGAACTCACATGGAATAGTGTACCCAGTATGTAAGCAAGTCTGCATACTAAAATCATATACCAAGTATACAAGCAAGTCTGTATACTAAAAATCATACTTTTTAATTTTTTTTTCACATTTTTTTTTTCACTTTTTTTCGGAGTTGTGGAAAAGAGCATAAAAATCAGCTAAATCTAAAATGCACCTTAGCAAGTCCAATTGGATCACAATCAAATAATCATATGCACCATAACGCATAAACATTCCTCCTCTAACCTTTAACATCTCAAGGATCACTATAAAATCAACCAGTCAAATTATATAACAATTAAATTCAATTCATGATATGAAAATGTCAAATTACATAACAATACAAATATTCAAATTCATCTCATCAAGAGATGAATCCTCCCAAATAAATTTCAACGTACTAATACAACTATGACACTAAAATTTGCCAAGTGTTGTTGCAAACTCTATCGTTCTTCATTTGCAACTCACCGGAATTTTGTTAGTGGGTCTCATAAGAACCACTGTAAAGGAACCCCCTAGAGTTTTGTGTGTTGTGATTCTTTGATATACAAGGAAGGACTAGAAAATAGACATACAAGGCTTTCAACCCCAAACCACCATTCCCAAAAGGGACTGAACCTGGTCTTTGCAGAACAAACCTTCATGAATTTTCCTTTCACTGTTTGGTCATCTTCTCACAAAATCCATCTTGACAACTTTTTTAGACCCTTGGCAAACACCGTAAGAAACAATGGCTTTTTCCAAGTTCAGTAGCCAGCCATTTACCTAACTCATTCTCAAAAGCACTACAACTAGTTTAAGCCTTATATTCTTCTTGGTGATTTTGATCATTTTCGCAAAGGATTCAATCACGAAAGATTTGCTTTCTGTGGCTATTCATTTTTTTACTATGAAAATTTTCAATAACAAAGGATACCAATTGGAGTCACGTCTTATTAGATTATCTACCTACAATAATCCAACTAAATCCCACTATGATTGGATGTGAGGATGGTCCAATCACAATTTCAAGAGTCTTGAACGGAGATAAACAAAAATTGCAATGAATACATTGAAATGCCATCATTTATTGTCAACAATATCATTCCTGAAGATATCAAATCATCATTGATACTGTAAGCATGAGTGTAGTTGAGTGCTCAAAGCTTGTAAGATATTGATGTCTTGGGGGTCGATTAAAAAAAATGTCATGAAAACTTAAAAGATAAATCTAGTGCCAATGGCACATGTATTCAAAGCATATGGAATAGATCAGGCTATAGATTACAAGGTTGAGTGGCAAAAGGGTGTAGAAGTAGAAAATCGAATCAAAATACCCATGTTTATTGGTAAAGTATTGGAATTCAACAAGTGGCTAATAGTAATTCTGCGAGAAACATCAGAGCATCTTGTTTTTGAGGTATGTTACTGATATGTACAGTGCGCTAAAGATAGTGGCCCATGGCAGCAACACAGTGACTAAACCAAAACTAAAAACTAGGTCAAAATCAAGGGCCCAAACCTTGACTAGATCAAGATGAGACCATCCATGGTATGGGATGTCAAGGTATTCAGAGCCGTCTCTATTCAATAGAAAAATGCATGTCTCAGACTCTGAGGTTACCAACAAATGAAGGGATGTACCCTCACCATGAAACACCACATTCCAAAATACTCCCAATTTTCCACCTGTATGAGAAACAAACTCAACCGTTGATATCGCTCCTTGACTCTATAAGTTCAACGTCATTACCTCATTGTACTGAGCACTAAGCCACCAACTGATGTTGAGCCCAAAAACATACATAAATTCTCATTTTTTTCGAAAATGTTCAAATTCAAACACTGTTCATTTAGTGTAACACCCATTACAATGGATGAAAATTTTCGTATTTACAAGTCCCAAGTTGGGATGTTAGAAGCTCATCAGTATCTACCATTGCGTCCATTGGTGAATTAATACTATCTCATTTTGTTCAAAATGTGATCCAAATTTCCTTTTCCCCCAATAAAATAAAAATTTTATACCAAATTATCCATAGGAAATTAGCATTCATAAACTTCCTCTATTGCTGTTGTGGAGTCTTTGAAGAATTTAGAACGATCTATTTCGAGGAACATGTAGTCCGTTGGAAAGGAGCTTCCGTTCTTGTAAATGTGATAGGAATTGTATCCTTCTGTTGTATTTTCAGTTTCCTGTTTTGTGTGGCAGGCAAGCTTAGCTTATCTTGTCTAGTTTCTGAATGAATTCATTTTACTGTTCAAAAAAAAGAAGAAGAATAGCTTGTACACGGATTTTATTTTCCACTCAAAGGTCAGTTGAAAGACAACCATTTTGGTGGAGAATAACAACATAAAATTTTAGTGACACAACATTAGGACTAATACTCACCGAGTAGTAGGCTTCTTTTCTCAAGATTGTTGTCGTGTTCATATTCTGGTTTTTAGATATTTTTCCAACTTAGGACTAAGATACTCCGTCCTAAGATACTCTGTCACACCTTTGGACCAGTGAGATCATACTAGGGACCAGCAACTCATGCTTTTGATACTATGCGTTCGACAAAATTTATCATCGTGACAATATTTGTTCTTTTTCATTTCTTTCAATTATTTTATTCCATGGATGCGATAAGAGTCAATTTGATTAATAGTTGCTTGGCAGATCAATATGATCCAGAGACCTGCCTGGGTCATTTGAAAAGGTATTCTTTCAAGGAGCTCCGAGTGGCCACTGATAATTTCAACTCAAAGAACATTATCGGAAGGGGTGGTTTTGGCATTGTTTACAAGGGATACCTGGAAGAAAGGACTCTTGTGGCAGTTAAGAGATTGAAAGATTTCAACACTGTTGGTGGTGAAACCCAATTCCAGACAGAAGTCAAGATGATAAGTTTAGCTGTCCATCGGAATCTCCTCCGGCTTCATGGGTTCTGCACAACAGAAAACGAACGGATTCTTGTCTACCCATATATGCCAAATGGAAGTGTTGCATCTCAATTAAAAGGTAACAAACATTGGGGGTTATTAATGATTCGATGGCTGCTCAGGAATCTTTCTTTCTACTATTTATGAAATATCCTTCAAGTTATTAAAAGAAAAACCAATCAAGTGATTTTTAAAATGCATGGTGGTATTGTTTTGTACTTGATCTATGTAACTTTATGATGTTCTTCAGCAGATAAATTTCACGGCAAACCAGCTTTAGACTGGTCAAAGCGAAAGCGGATAGCATTAGGCGCAGCTAGGGGGTTATTGTATTTGCATGAACAATGTGAACCCAAAATTATACATCGTGATGTGAAAGCAGCAAACATCCTTCTTGATGAAGACTTTGAGGCAGTTGTTGGAGATTTTGGGTTGGCAAAGCTCTTGGATCACAAAGATTCTCATGTAACCACAGCCGTACGCGGGACGGTTGGCCACATTGCTCCAGAGTATTTGTCAACGGGTCAATCATCACAAAAGACGGATGTTTTTGGCTTCGGGATCTTGCTACTTGAACTAATAACGGGTCAGAAGGCTTTAGATTTTGGACGGGCAATTAACCAGAAAGGTGTAATGCTTGAATGGGTATTGAATTGCTCTCTGTCTCGTCTGTCTGTCTCCGTCCCTCACAATTGCATTCAGATGAACTCTGTTGAATATGTGTGCCCTTGGTGTTATACTCTATGTGCTTTGACCACTGTACAGTATTTGTCACTTGACATTATGTTAGTGTATGTATACACAGACTTATTACTTAGCACCACCAGTGTCCCAAATCCCAACTTTAATCATCCAACAAGCCTTTGCCTGAGTTCAAATGGAATGGCCTCAATGCTATGGTAAATGCATCCATTCCCAGGCTGGAGCCAAGGCCACAGCATCACTAGTTACTTTTAGAATGTCAAACTGTTATAATTTATCCCTTGTGTGCCAATGGGTACTAGCTTAGCTGGTAGACTTGTGGCGGATGATATAACAAGTCTAAGGTTCGAACCCTGCCGGCGGCATTTGGGGTGAGGTGGGAGGGACATTTGTTATAAGTTATACCTTGTGTTAGACACTCCGTTGGCCCTCACTCTTTACCATTCTAGTCTTTCCTTTATTATTATTATTATTATTATTATTATTATTATTATTATTATTATTATTATTTTGTAATTCCTTTTTTAAAGATTATATTTCATTGCAAAACTGTAATGTGTTATTATAGTGACTCTAGTTATTCACTTTTCTACAGGTGAGAAAACTTCATAAGGAGGGGAAGCTCAAGATACTGGTAGATAAGGATCTGAAGGACAATTTTGATAAAGTCGAGTTAGAAGAGATGGTTCAGGTTGCTCTTCTCTGTACTCAATTTAACCCAACTCATCGTCCAAACATGTCCGAAGTGGTGAAGATGTTAGAGGGTGATGGCCTTGCTGATAAGTGGGAAGCATTGCAGAAGGTCGATACATCAAAACCCCCTTCATCAGAAAACATGCCTAAGAAATATATAGATTTCATAGAGGAATCTTCTCTGGTTCTTGAAGCAATGGAGCTTTCTGGCCCAAGGTGACAACTATTTTATTTATTTATTTTTTTCCAACAGTTTGCTATCCTTTTTATGTAGAATAGTTTGAAAATGAAAATATGGTTTGTGTTTATAGCCATTGAGTGCATATAGTCATCTGTACAAAAGGAAAGTCTTGTAATTATTTGCTCTGTGTTGAACTGATTGAGCTTCTGATGGAAATTTTGAAAAATACCTGAAGACGGATCTATCATTTCCACTAATTTAGTTGTTACTGACTGAATATGTATGAAAACAGACTGGGAGTTATAATCTGTCAAGTTGTATTTTATTTGAATAAGTAAAACAATATAGTATATCTGTTGAAATCTGATTGGTCCATTAATGGTCTGGAGGTTGTTTGTTGGATTTCCAATTGACTACATGCAAGTGATTTTTGGGCTCGAGGGATCGTGGACATATTGTGTAAAAACCAAACAATCAGGGTTTTTATTTAATTTTTTTAACGGGCACAAACAATCATAGTTGTTGATGACAGTAACGTCAAAGTTGTTGATGGCGCTATTTGAAATTAGTGATGGAAAATCAAACACACATCAACTGATATGATGTATTATTTTTTGTATTTATTTCATTATTTGGTTTTCCAAGCAATGCGGTCTTTCAACATATCCTCGCCTAATCCGACGATATGTGGGAAGACTCCAAGCAATGCGGTATCCGAGGATATGTGGGAAGACAACATTGCTTGGAGAACTAAAATTCATGTAGCCGATTTCGAAAATATCGGGAATGGACTTTAGTGATGATGATGATGATTGGGTCGATCTATTATAAGTTTATAACCCCGTGTAGGAAGTTCAACTAGATTAGGTTTAGGGTTTTATTGTGTGCAAATAGGATAATTAAAGATGTTATCAATTTTAGTTTGAGTTTTGAGCATGTGAAATTTTGTTTATCGAGTTTCGATATTTGGTTTTTTTTAGCTTCTTCGCTGAGCTCATCATTAACAAAAGGATAAAACAATGCGTGGGTGATAACACAGAGCTCTCTTTAGGGGTCGGTAGGTAGAAGACTATATAATTCCTCTCTTTAAGGGTCAATAGGTAGAAGGCTATATAATTCTCGCTATATCAACCTCATAACAGAGAAGTATACTGAATTAATGATCAGTGCCATCAGGCTCCAGAGGCATAGGATTGTAAAAAACAGGGTCTAACCAAAACAAGTACTTTACAACACAATTAGTTCACTTCAGACTAATAGATGCAGCACCGATCACCAAATGATGTTTCGGTGAATAAAGATTATAATTGTGTTTTTATGGTAGATATGTTTCAGTATCCTTTTGTTCCTCAACCCCTACATAGACCAATGACAACATGTTAGGTCTCCTTGGTTTTGCACATTCTACAAAGGGGAATGGTAGACTGAATCTGGTTAGCAAACGTACAGAGTCCTTCTTGTATATATATGAATTAAACTTACTGTAAAGACTGAAAACCATTCCCTGTATAGAAAAATACATTTTAGAAACCCGTTGCAGTTGAATGAATTGCAGTGTTGCATCCAATTATTGCTTCCTCGTAATCCTTGATACATCAAACAAAAGTGCTACTCTTTTCTTCCAAAGTACAATATCATATAGTACTTGTTTGTTATCCAGATCTTTAAATTTGTGTTTAAATGACTACATCAGATTGAATGAAGTCTTTGCTTGCTATTTTATTTCCCATTTTAATCTATTTGGTCGCCTGAATTGTGTTCATCGCCTTGATAGATATACATGTTGCTCTGTATGGATACTGAATTCAGTGAATCTCGTTGCTGGAAATTGATGATCAGAGAACTGCTGAAATATGTTCCCTCTTCTGCATAATGCACACACAAGATTGATACACAATCGGATAGAAACAGATATATATTATTCAAGACTTGGTATTACATGACCTACTAGTCTGTCAGACTTATTGATTGGTGAATAGCCAATCCTTCTGCAGACTAATAAACAAATCTCACACCACTAAGTGACCAAGCGCTAATCGTTATTACTTTATGAAACTAGTATATTAATTAAAGACTCATACTGAGTCCTACATTGCCTTTTTGTGACTTGCCGATTTGCTACCCCGTAGCCATATGTTCTGAAACTTTTCGCAGAGGATTCATAACTAGCTGCACTTAAGAAAGAGATTAGCAGACCATATGACCAAGTGTAGAGAAAGTGACTAGTTTTGGAGGAAAGTGTGGTGTCCCTTACCCCATTTGCTATGCTTTTGAAGACCCATGGATAGAGATTTCTGCCTCAGCAGAGGCAAAGAACAAGAATAGATATGGGTGAGATCCAATAGGGATCTAACAGAAGCTAGTGGAGTGGAGGAACTAGAATCTATTTGTGCGTGGTTTAAATAGCTGAGGGGGTGGGAAGTGGAGGTCAGAGATCAACATGGCTCGAAGGGGATTTGCCCAAAATACCCCAATATATAACTAATTAATTTATAATGAATGAATAGTTTCGTATTTGTATTAGAAAATCCTGCAAGGTGGAAAGATGGAATCCTACTATGCTATGTAAAAGGAAATGATAAAGTAGAAATTTCATTTTATTTTTTTGACAACAAGTGATTTTGCTTTTGCTTTTGCATCAAGATCGATTTAATAATATATGAAGTGACAGATGAGGGCAGTTTGGTAGATCACATGAAAAAAGTAATGCGCGACTTTTTGATTAATGTTGGGAGACTTTTCTAGTGTTGTATCAGTGATTCCACTAACTCATGCTTATCCACTACTTTTCATTACTCTTAGAACTCTCCTAATTCTCCACTAATCCTCTGTCCTCAGCTTATGGCTTAGCTCACTCCTGGCTACTTGTACTTGAACCATCTATCTATGACAAAAAAATCTAGACAGCCAGGCTCTTAGAGCCAAGGAAAGCGACAGGAGGGTTCTCTATCCGTGTGATTGTGTTCGATTGGGCCATTATGAGCATCTCTAGGATCATAGATGGTATTGGGCCTGGCCTGACTCTCTAGAAAAGTTCATCAATAACTCATTGCATCAACCACCTGCGGTCTGTAGGTTCTTTTATTAGACTTGAAGTAAGACCTTAATTATGATATTGTGCCTAGATTTGGGGGATTGAGCTAGATCATTGCAGAATTAAGCCTTAGTGTGGGCAAGCAAGCTAAACTATAAGAGTAAAAACTTTTAGCTAGCGTCTTTTTTGGATTCTCTGTTAGCTGGTTTTTACATTATCTGCATTGAAGAAAAGAAAGTGGGTTAAGAACAACATGGTTCTAAGTAGTCCTCATCCTGTGGGGTGTCGGAGAGTAGGTTTTGAGAGTTGCATTGCATTGTTAGAGAGAATCTCTATCTTTGTCTTTTGCAGAAATGGGAGTGATCTCCTTCTCAGATATGCACCCCCATTATAACATCTACAACCACACACATCTCTCTCTCTCTTTCACTCTTTATTTTTAGTGGAAACAAAGCAACAAACAACTATCACTTCCATGTTTCTTCATAGAATCTTAGATGTAAAGACTTCACCTTTTTTGGTTTGTTTGTTATGACTCATCTTCTTCTTCTTACAATGCTCATGGCAGCATTATTTAAAAGTTGATTATCATGGATGATGTTTTGCCAGCAAAGATTATTTGTAAAGTTTGTGAAGATGACTATTGTGTGTAGGTGGTGGGTTTATCTTGCAATTCAGCCATACTTTCTTAGTTTTACTCAAATATGTCTATGAAATTGACACTTCCACTTAATTTTGTGCACCTTTGAAATCAATGATCCAAACATTTGGATATACACTAAAACCTCTCTACAGTGATACTCTGTACACGAAGAACTTTCATGTAATCATAAAAAATTGCAGTTTCAATTTGGACTAGTTATAAAAGGAATAAACTTCACATTGTAACAAGTTATAGTTTTTTTAGGCCCCATCTTAAGGAAATTTACTCAAAATGTTTCTAATTTTTCAAGAATGTTTATAGCTTCTTGGCATAAAGCTTTTAGTACTATCATATTATCATCCTCCGGATTATCTCCTTCCTCTTCTTTCCTAATTGCAGCAAGGATTTCTTTTTCATTTAAACCATACACGTCTTGTTGCTCAATCATTGGATTATTGTAGCGAATCAAATTTGATCTACTTCACGACTTGTCCAATTGGATTAGTGTAGTGAAGTTGTCAAAATTTTCAACGACTATTCCATTATCTTGATCTACTTCATTTATAACTTGCAATTCATCGACATTCGAGGTCATAACTTTGCAGTGTATGAAATACTTTTTGTAGCCACACATCCCTTAAGTTATAGCCTCCTTATAGTGATAAAATTGGTTGAGTCCCAACATTATTACTATAGAAAGGTTTTGCTGTATCTTTGCTTAGTCCTATTAACCTCCTCCTGGTAGGAGTAATACCTCCCTCCGAGATATTGATTTGGTGGTTTGGAATCCTATCCTTGAATCATTATTATGTGATTTCCTTACCAAATCTCAATTTTTAGTTTCTTTTTTCTTAATGAATGTGGTCGACCTAGGCAACAACATTACCTAATCACGATGGTAGGCTAATCAATGACAATCTCCCCATAATCATTTTTCCTTGCCCACATTATCTGATATTTGTACATTTTTTTTGTTTAATTTTTTAATCTTTAAATTCTGTATGAAATCTTTCTTTGCAACAGACTTGTTTAGTTATTATTCTTCTTTTTCATGCCTATACTTCCCTCAGGCTGGTTAAAGAAAAAAAAATGTTCAGATCAATAGGGAGAATGCCTCGTGCTTTCGTCTTTGCAAAATGTAAAATTAGCATTGCTGATTTTTATTTTATTTTGTACTTTTTTTTCCCTTTAGACTAAAACAGCTAAGTGTAATTAATGGTGACTAGGGTACATGCGTGGATATTCAATATTAATTTATTTCATTATAACAATTTAATAATAAGTAAAAATTATTATTAAATTTTTAAATAAAATAATTATTTATAATTTTAAGGCCTATGTATAGTTTATGAATAATTGGAAGGCTTCAAATAAATTATAATATTAGGGATTTAAGTATAATTAATTACGCTTAATAGATGGGAAAATATGAAATGTGGATGGAAAAATGGAAATTATGAAATGTGGAGGGTAAAATGGAAAATCCAAATGTTAAATGTAAAGATTATTTATAATTTATAGATAATTGAGGGGCTTCAAGTAAATTATGTTAGGAGCTTAGGTATAATTAACAATATTTGGGAGATGCTAAGTTTGATTGTAAATAATCTGAATTGGGATGGTAACAAGGTATGTAAAAGTTTTTTTTTTCAAATTACAAAAATTCCCTATGACTTTTCACCTACCATTTGATTTTATTATAATAAAAAAGGAATTGGGAGGGCATTTTGGACATTTCAAATATCAAGACGAAGATACATAAATCTACTGTTCATAAAGACAACTGACGTTATATGGTCTAGATAGAGAATCATCCTATCCCCATTCAATACCAAATTGTCATTTATTATTGCTCATCTTTCATTACTATTATGGTGAGTCATCCACCACTCATATTTTATATCCTTAGCAAAACCTATTTTTTGAACTCCATATTCTACAATCATGTTTTCAACTACACAACGCTCGTAAGTCACTCCAAAAGAAAGATATCTAATGGGTTTTTTTAGGGTTTCACTTCCCATCAAACTCAGATCCTAACCTCAGACTTTATTGCTCCAATATTACCTCTTTCTTACCCATCCCCTTCTCTTATTATCTGAAACTTCACTCTCCCATCTTCCATTTTATTATCACTTTCTTCATATTCCCATCTTTTCTATTTTCACCACCTTTTTTCTTGTCTAGAGAAAGTGTTTACCGGTGTCCCTTTGCTTGTTTACATACTATTTTTTCTCTGTGTCTTGTGCAGGTCTTGGGCAAAGTGCGTTTCCATTCCTCTACTTTCTTCATACCCCCACCATAATTAACCACCGTTCACTTCTTTTAATCATTTCCTCCCATTAATACCCGCCGGAACCCCATCACAACACATCAAATCACCCTAAACCTCATTAAAATGAGAATTCACTCCTCATCTTCACCCTCCAACAACATCTCCATCAACCATATCACTCTATTTCAACTCTCTTCACCACCCTCTCAGTCAACCTATCTCACCAACACCTTACACCCTACTCCCACTGATACCTCCACATTTCTCTTTCAAGCCCACCATTGTTACGGTGCACTTCTCATGGACTCCTCTGGATGCCACCATTCACCTATACCACATCTTTCACCAATCCACACCAATACAACCACCACAACCACTCCTTTTACTCTTCAAGTTCGCAAACCCATCCTGTTCAATCCATTGCAATCTTTTCATCACGTCGCCGAATCAAACCCCAACACTATCACCCAAGTACCCACCCATCCAAACCATCATCTAACCAACCAACCACAAACAAACACAACTCACAATGAATATCTGATTCTGGATTTGGAACATCAGTTAGCAACCAATCTTACACTTCCAGAGCCCACGTTTGAAATCAAACATGAGGAAGACATTGATAGTCGACAGTTCAGGGCAGTGGCAAAATATTTCCACCACCAAAAACTCCATAATGAAATCTTTGCTCATCGTATAGCCAGTCAATGGGAATCAGTTCACCCATTCCATGTGGAGCTTTTGAATCGCAGGGATGTTACAAACACCTATTACTTGATTCAATTCAATGATCTCAAAGATCTGGAGAAAGCAGTAACCTCTGTCCCCTGGGTGTTGTTCGGGTGGCTCGTTTCCATCAAACCTTGGCAAGAAAACTTCCATGCAATCAATTTTTCAGTAGTTCCATGTTGGATCCGAATTCATGAGTTCCCAATTCAAAAAATCAAACTCAATGATGTAAAAACCCTAGCTACCTGTCTCGGAGCTCTCATGGATGTTGACCTCCTATCTGGAAGACAAAACTCTTCCTTTCATCAGATTCAAAATATGGTTGGACACCTCAAAGTCGACTGCTCCATGAATACTAGCTTCGGGATCGCTGTGTCTGGTGCTTCACTGTCCGTTTTTGTTACGAGGATGCCCCTAACGTCTACTTCCACTGTGGGATCGTGGGGCATACTTTTGGTTATGCTTTTCCGTTGTTCACCTCTGCTTCCAAATCCATTCAGGCGTTGAACTCCGACCATGGGGAACCTGATTTTGCCCTGTCATTCACCAAAGCATCACGAATTTGCCAACCACAAGAACTTAAGTTGGGCTATCTGCCTAGATCTGGCCGTCAGGCTTCGCCTCGTTACACCTTCCATCCCTTCTGCAGTGATGGTCGGCGTGCTCATAACTCTTCTTCAGGACCCTCTTTTATGAATCTCAACGATTCATAACTCTTCAATACAATCTGACTCAGAGGGGTTTTTAATACCACAACAGTAATGCCATCCCAGTTTATCGTCTCAGTTACCGTCAGTCATAACGGTTGCATCAACGGGCCTTTTTGGTGAAACGGGTTTTAGGCCCAGTTCGCTCCTTTTCAGCCCGGTTCCCTTTCATAACTCTGATGGACCGGGTTTGACTTAGGTGGCCCACAACTGTGCCTACCCAGTGGACACGATACCGTATCTCTCCAATCAAGCATATTCTATCCCAGTTGGGCCAAACCCATGTCAATCCTCTAAGGCTGGTTTCCATTACTTCCCTAGCCCAATCCCCACTCAGCCCATTCATAACATAGTTTCAAGCCCGCCCAATTTTTCAGCCCCCACAACCCATTGCCACTGCTATTGACACCTTCAGCTTCCATTAGTACACCTACATCCCATTCACCCCCTTTTCATTACTCAAAATAACTCCACTCACACCTCACATCTTCACCCTTTACCACCCTCATATCTTCAACTAAATGAATACCACCCAGAATTCTTCACTACCCTTCTTGACAACATCAACCCAAATCTTGACCCTCCTTTCACATTTACAACTGCCCCTAACTTCTTGTTCCCCCTCCCCCTAGCTTACCCTCTCCCACGCCCACACCCCTCCCTCCATCTAAATCAGTTCAAATTCCAAAAAAAGACTTTGTGGATCCATTGCTTGTTGTTCACACTACAGTTACACATGCTCTCTCAGTAGCTTTGGAACCTTCATCAGGGGCTAAAACAATTCTAGTTGCTACAGAGCCTAACAGATTCGCCAGTACAGACCAACCTCATGGCACTTTTCGTACTTCTCTACTAGCCGTGCTGCATATGGACCCACCGACACTTCTCCTTTGTCCAATCAGGAGACATAAAATTGTGGCTGGTACCAGACAAAGAGATAATACTAGCAGGACGGAAGCCATCAGGCTGGGGAAATACAAACTTGCCCCGCTTATGTCATACCCGATGCTTGATCACACTTCCAGTCACTCTGGTCCTGAGTTGGTTTTTGGTATGAAGAAACGACAGACAACTTTGATTATCTAGAGCAAACTAGATAAGGCACGTACTTGGACTATATCTCCCACTCCTCAGGGCCTCCTCAATTTGAAGGGGAAACAACTCCATTTCAGCGACACGGTTGCTGCAGCTCATCTAGTAGCTTCTGATGACTCTTCTGGGCATTCCACATAGACAGTCCTACTCATGCTAAGGAATTGGCCACCGTCGATAAAAAGTCGCCAAGGTTTGCGTGACCCTCTTCTGGAACGCAAGGGGCATTTGGTCTCCTGGTGCATTCCAAAACCTAAAGACCCTTTCTTGCCAGTCCAACTGAGATATCATCCTCCTGTCTGAAACAAAAACTACTCCAGTCAAAATGGATCGCCTTCGCTGGAGACTTGGATTCCGACAGGGGGCCTCAGTACCAGATCAGGGATAATTCGGTAACCTAGCTCTTTTATGGAAGGAAGGTAATCATCCTACTATTATTTCCTTTTGCAAATACTATTTCAATTGTCTTATTGATGATTACTTTGCTCTATTTACTTGGTCTGCTATTTTTGTCTTTAGAGAACCAAACCCTACTCTCCGGGACCCATTTTGGAACAACTTGTCTCTTATATATGATCTCCAAACCTTGCCTGGCCTCCTTATAAAAGATCTTAACCCGATCTTACACCTTGAAGACAAATTAGGGGGAAAAAAACTATCCAATCAAACTTTAAACTCTTTAAGACTTTTTTTTGAAAAAAAAATCTCCTAGATCTTAGTCTCGATGGTTCAAAATTTACTTGGAATAACAAACAAAAAGATAGAAATGGAATCAAAGCTAAACTTGATAGAGTGCTAGTGTCTCCTGGATGGTTAGAATGCTTTCCCTTGGCTCAGGCCCGCATTATTCACACTTCAACTTCTGATCACAGAGCCATGTCACTCCAACTTGTCTTAAATGTCAACAGGGAACCTAAGCCCTTTAAGTTTTTTCACAAGTTGGTTAGGGACCCCCAATGTCGCCCACCCATCAATTCCACCTAGACACCTTGGCATCATCAGCTCCATGCTTATAACTTCCATCTCAAAACCAAAAAACTCAGCCATTGTCTTACTAGATGGAATAAAAAAGATTTTCATAATATTCATCAATGCATATCCGATACTCAAGCTGCCTTAGATAATCTCCAAAATGAACCTCTTTCTGAGAATAATGTCAACGCCATTACTGTTCTGGAAGATCGTCTTTCTGAATTATTTATGACGTGTCCAAATCTTGTCCTCCTTTGAGTTTGATCTGCAAAATAGATGTTAAACTGCGAAAGCACTTCGACGCTTAAGTCAGCAATTATGTTGAAGAAGTAAATCTGGACAAAACTCAGTTAAAGTTGCATACCTTGGTCGATTGTTCCCTTTACCTTATATAATGGTCGCGGTTAATTCTCTGCATGACTTAAGCATGTGAGGCGCAACGAAAGAAGACGTTCTTCGTAACAATCTCTTCTTTTATGACAATGTGTCCGTGGATGCGTAACTCCCTCCAAGACTATTTTCTTATGTAACGTTTCTCTTTTTATGAGAGTACTCGTGCGGGCTCGAATTCGGGCCTTCATTATGACTTCTTTTGATGGGCCCTATTTGGGCTTTTATGATTGGTTTTTCCTTCTTGGGTTTTATGAGCTGGCTCAGTAGATGGAATACCTGATCCTTGTGATGGATGATTTCTGCCACGTGTATGACTGTGATGACGATCTATTTTGATGTATCATCAACTACTCCCCCCTTAGTTAGTAGGTATGTTGACGTGGCCACTAACTTTGTGAAGGTTAGACTTTTAATTCCATCATTGCCTCAGATTTAATGTTGTTAGTAGCTTTTGGTGTGTTGGTGTCTCGAATTCTTGCTCACCCGTTCGTTTTGCGCACATTTTTGGGATTTTGCATAGCCATCATATCCCCCACGCCATCCCATGAGCAGTCCCTTCGTTGCTTGGCTTTATTAATGGGGGCATGATGGGTTTGTTTTCCCTCTTTACACTATCTTTGAAATTAGGGTTTTTTTTTTCATCTTCTTCGTTCTCCTTGCTTCTCTATTTTATAGCGATGTTGGCGATAAATTAAGCGGTAAGGCGCTAGCTACTTGCGAAGCTTATTTTTCTCCCAAAAATGATTCTCAAGCAATGTTGGACAACCTTCGTTCTGACTAGAATTTGCCACCCGACCTCGAGATTATTTTGCCTAGACAGAACGATAGTCCTTGTCGTCCAAGGTTCGGGTATATTGCACTATATCCATGCATGTTTTCTTCTGGCCTTCGATTCCCAGTTCTAGAGCTGTTTTGGGAGTATCTGAATTTTTTGGGCATTCCTCCTGCCCAAATGGGTCCTAATGGTTGGAGGGTCATGGTTTCTTTTTACGCAAGGGCTATTCTATCCGACATTCTTTTGACTGTTAAAGTCATGCATTCGGTGGTTGGTCTGATGGTGACCAAGAATATTTGCTTCATTCATTTTCCTGCATGTTTTGCGAAGCATAATGACGACATCTGAGATTGGTCGAGGTCCTGGTTTTATGCTTTTGTTAACACTGGCTACTTCCAATTGCAAGGTCGTCCGATTTTGTGGTCGTTCCGAGTTCCTAATAAACGGAAGGATCTACAATTAACTGTGAAGGAGCGGAGGGTCAGTGACCAATTCTTGAAGCTTCCTGAGTTCCCTGTGGAGGCATTTATCTCCGAGGACATCTTGGAGTGTAGCGGTTTGTACATTATGAACGAAGTGGAGCGGGCCTTACTGGATCCCGTGCTGAGGAAATTGCCGCTCGCACTACTCTTACTAGGATTGATTGGGAAGTGAGTTTGGAAAGACGCGTTATGGATCTTGATGCTCCTGTCTGCATCAATGTCGTTGGTTTGGCTGCCAGGAAGAGGAAGTTTTTGAGGCCCGCTAGTCCGTCGAAGCGAGTTGGTAGACCCTGGTTGGGTTCCGAAGAAGAAACGACTCTTTACTCGTGGTGTTGCTCAGACTGCATCTCATCCGAGTCCTTCTGGGAATGATGTTACAGAAGATGATCGCACATCCCTCGAGGAGGTTGAAGAGATGAGGTTGGTGTTGGAGAGGAGTGAGAAAGAGACTACTCGTTCGTTGGACGATAATGAAAAAAAGGCTTCTTTCCGCCTATGGTGTTTCAAACGTTGCTGAATGGTCTAAACGACGATCTTCGGGCTATCGATGAAAAGATGCTCCAGCTGGTGGTGGAGAAATCTAAAGAGGTTGTCGGTAGTGGTAAGAGTTTTGAGGTTCTTCCTCCTCGATCTCCTTTCATTAATGTCAGCGATGCAGCCAAACTCTTAGTTTCTTCCTCGACTCATTTGGACTCCCCTGTTTCTACTGTCACTACTGCTTGTTTCGTTCCTGCTATGGTTGCTTCGCGTCGGGAAGGCAAAAGTCATTTTTATGTTGTTACTGTCGTTCCGCCCGCCCTTCCAGTTGTTTGGGGTGGTTCCTCTGTGCTTTCGAATCCCCATGTTTTTCATTTGTGGATTAGCTGGACTGAGCTCAGCTCGGATGATATCCATATCAAATTAGATGGAAAGTTTTACTGGTTTACTCAGTTTGACGTGCAAGATGGGGCTCGTAGGCTGATAAATAAATGACACATGCGGTTAGTGGAAAGACATTTGATGCCCGTATTGGATCCGAGCGCTCATATTGATTATGGTCTTAAGCAGATAATTGATGGGATGAATCATCTCACTTATGCAGAGGTAATGGGCTCACTTTATTGAGCTAGTCGTGACCAGGTGGCTTCTTTGGAGAGACAGTTAATAGCGCTGTTTCTGGTATTTTTCACGTCCTTTCTCAATTTGACATGTTGAAAACACGATGCGCAGAGTTGGAAAACGCCATCGGGGCTGCTTGGGCCTTGTTGATTGAAGCGAAAGGTGCGCGGGAAAAGTCTGCAGTTAAGCTTGAGTACTTGAGGACCAAGTTGGATGGGGTTTGTGCCTGTTCTCGTGATGCGGGAGAAGGAGTTGTCTGCCAAGAAGGCATCTTATGATGAGGTTGCACATGCTGTGATTGAGCAATCTGTTAATCATGATATTGTTGAGAAACAGGTGGAGCAGTTAACAGTCGCGCTCGACGAGGTCAAGGTTGACACTTCCTCGATGCTTACCACCATTGAGGGATGGCTTGTTGCAGCTAAAAATGAACTTGCTACCGCCAAGGACAAGCTTCGCATTGTGGAGGCGAAAGATTGGAAGCTAGTTGTTGATGGTAGATTGAGCTTCTTGATTATATCGAGGGGCTTGGTGTTGATTTGTCTAAGTACCGCCACTTGGTTGATAAGCATTCGAAGATGATGGTGAAGAAGGTGTCCTAGACTCTTTGAGCGCTCCAATGGTTGAAAAACCGTTGCTTCCTTCTCTTTCCGAATAGAGAGTTTCACCCCCTCATGCAGATGACGTCGCCAACGATGTTGTTGTTGCCTCTATTTTATCTCCTACTTCTTTATCTTCTTCCCCTGATGTAACATAATAGTTTTATTAATGAAAATAACTTTCCTTCTTGGTATTCTCATTTGCATGTTTTTTCATCGTAGTCATAATTTGTCATGTTGAATCGTCGCATGTTGCTTATACCTTTTTTAGGTCAGTAGTAGTTGTCGAAGTAAGTTGCACTGCGTATATTCAGTTTAATTTTTTTGACTGGCCAAGGGGCCTTTACGGCTACATTTTTTATATCATGTCTGGATTTCTTGACCTGAATTCCTTTATGATTACTTTTATGCTTCGACGTATTGGTTATCTCGGAATGGGTTGACTTTATCCTTTCTTCCTGATGTGTTGGAGCTTATTCGAGCAAGTTGTCTTTTCTGATTTTACTTCGTATTGGTTATCCTGAAGTTTTTATGAGTAAGCTAATTCGTTCATCCAACTTTCGCTTCATTGGTCCGACATGCTAATCGTCTCGAAGTTGTTTTTTGTTCAAGTTGACTTGCTCATCCAGCTTTCACTTTGTTGGTTCAACGTATTGGTCGACTCGAAGCTCTTTTTAATTAAATTGACTCGTTCGTCATCCAACTTTTACTTCGTTGGTTCGTCGTACTAGTTGTCCCGAAGTTGCTTTTTAACTAAGTTTACTTGTTTGTCGAACTTTTACTTCATTCGTTCGCCGTACTAGTTGACCCGAAGCTCTTTAAGTTGATTCGTCCTTCCAACTTTTACTTCGTTGGTCCGACGTATTAGTCGACCCGAAGCTCTTTTTAATTAAGTTGACTTGTTTCGTCCAACTTTACTTCGTTGGTTTGACATACTAGTCAACCCGAAGTTCTTTTTATTTGAGTATGTTGACTTGCTTCGTCCAACTTTTGCTTCGTTGGTTTGACGTACTAGTCAACCCGAAATTCTTTTTATTTGAGTAAGTTGATTCGCTTTGTCCAACTTTTGCTTCGTTGATTTGACGCACTGGTCAACCCAAAGTGTTTTTTATTTGATTAAGTTGACTTGCTTCGTCCAACTTTTGTTTCGTTGGTCCGACAAACTAGTCGATCCAAAACTCTCTTAATTAAGTTGACTCGCTTCGTCCAACTTTTACTTCGCTAGTTTGACGTACTAGTCAACCTGAAGTTATTTATATTTGAGTAAGTTGACCTTTTCGTCCAACTTTCACTTCGTGGTTGATCAGACCAAAAGTTTATTATATATATCTGACTCGTGTGCTGATTTCTTTTTGCTTGATATGTCGATTGCTCTATATTGTTGAGTTTTGATGCCTTTATTATGTTATCCATACGTAAGATGGGGAGTCCAAACTTGTAATTTTATTGATATTCCCTTTTCGGTATTCTGACCAACCCTAGCGGTTGTTTTTCTTGAAAAGTTATGCTAAGTTGTAAGCGGTTTGCTTCGTCCTTCTGATCTTTGCTTGATTGATGTCGATTCTCATGTTGTTAGGGATTTACGTGTTTGTTGCTTTGTTTTGCATCGTCTTTGTCTTTAAGTTGCGGGATTTGCTATTGGTTTGTTTGTTACGTCTCGTTGTTCATCGGGCATGTTATTGTAGCTAATGGACTCGGGGTGCTTTCTAACTCGGCAACTGAGCAGTGCTGAATTGTCTGATCATGCTCACATCAGCGCCAAACTGTCGAATCATGCTCCCATCAGCGTCAAATTGTCCAATCATTCTCACATCAGTGCCAGATTGTCCAATTATGCTTGCATCAACACCATCTGCTGAGGTTTAATCGAGTCTATTGTCGCCAATTTTGTCGTTGGTAATTCGGGTTAGGCTTGCATCTTTCAGTAGGGTCTTCAAATTGTGTTAGTTGACTGGTACAGGCTTCTCCATGTTCTTTGCCTTGAATCGGTAAAATGGTTTGTCTGGTTTCGTTTGGCATTAATACTTCACCTTTGATGTAGATCAGCTCGAGTGGGAGGTGTTTCCGGTTGTTTTTTCAGTTGGGTTGATCGTTTTGTTCCCCCCGGCCATGCAGTGTAGGGCGTATACTAGTTCCCTGAGCTGTTCTTTTGATCCAGTAGTGGTATTTGCCTTTTCATTTCCTTTGAGCTACTTGTCTGGCATTCCAATGAATTCGTTGAGTCCTCCTATTTGAACCCAATGCTCAATTTCATCTTTTAGATTGTAGTAGTCTTCGGTATCGTGCCCGTGGTCCTTTTGAAAGGAACAATACTTGCTTTTGTGTCTTCTTTTTGGGTCTCCTCTCATTTTGAGTGGCCAGTTGACATCTTCCCATTTCGCCATGTGTTTCAGTATATTGGCCCGGCTCGTTTACAATGCTGTGTACGGTTTGCATGTCTTTTTCATCACACTTGTTACCCGTTCGTGTCTGGGCCTTGTCTACTGCATCTTCTTAGACTCTTGCTGGTTGGATTTGGGTCTCCCAGTATTCCGATGCCTCTTCGATTGAATGCTATCCTCCCGTGGTCCGTTGTATCTTTTTCTTTGCTCGTCATTTCCCACTTCTTTGAGTGGTTTTCTCTTTCATGGTCATTTTTCTTCCTGGCAACTTTCATCTCCACATGAGAAATTTTTTGGGTGGTTTTCAACAGGATGCCATGCTTTTTGGGGGTTCCAGGTTGAGAGCATTGAAAAAGGGTCATTTTTTCAGCCCGACGGTGAAAGTAGCAGTAGCAGTGGCTGTGTCATCACTGCATCCGTCGATCATTGTCAGCTCGTAACAAGTGACGTATTCCCTTATCGCCTCCTCAGGCTTTTGTTTGATGTGAAGGAGGTAGTATGGTCCTTTCCTCATTCACTAGCTTTCGATGAATTTGTGATAAAAGCGGTGGCTAGTGCTTAAAAGGAGTCTATTGACCTCGTTGGTAAGCTGTTGAACCAGTTCATTGCTGTAAGGCTAAGACTAGTCGGAAATGTTCTGCATTAGATTGAATCTGTACTCTCCTTTAACACCAACATGTGGTGAAATGTCGCAAATATTCTGTTGGGTCGGTGTTGCCATCATATGCTTCGAACTTTGCCTGGGTGAACTTCTTTGGCTTGGGAGTTATCACGAGGGCGTCAAAAAACGACGGCTTGGCTAGTTTGTACAATATATGGGATCCATGACTTCAATCCTGAACGGGATTACAGCAGGTGTTCCGTCACTTTGTGGAGTCTTAGCTGTGGAAGTTCATTATTTTTGACCCTTGCCACTGATAGCCATGATTTTCATAAAAATGTTTCCCGTGCTATTCATCGTGCTCCTTGCTCGCGGAGTGGCATATTGGAAAAAATGTTAGCAGCTATGAATAAAGAAAACTTTCCCCATTGTACTCACTAATAATTTTGAGCTTCTGCACGAATCTATACATTGGGTAACCAGTAATTGTAGTACTCTAAACATTAATGACTATTTCCTTGTGGAGGTTTGGCATGAACCTCGTTGCTTCCTTGGGTTCGGTTGGATATGGTCTGTTGGCTGAGTGCGCTCTTGAGTGAGTTTTTCCAGCATCTTCATCATGTGGTTCATCTGGGTCATAAGCAAATCTACCCGAGGGTCAGTAGCAGCGTTGCCGGATGTCTGGGTTGTCTGAGTTACTGCTTGTTGTGGACCTTGACTGTCGGGTACAATTGGCTTGGTGGTTACTGCTGGGTCTCGATCACGAGCCGCTGACAATGTAGTGTCACCCTTAGGAGGGTTACTGCAATCATCGTTGGGTTGATGGCCTGTAGTGCGCTCCATCTATTCTGATAGCCTGTCGAACGTTGATCAGATTTTGGTGTTTTGTTACTCTGGATCTTCTTTTTAGAAAGGGAACTTGTCATTTCCCATGGATGACGCCAAACTGATGCGTCCAAATCTCGTCCTTCTGTGAGTTTGACCGGCAAAATAGATGTTAGACTCCCAAAAACCACCTTTTTGGTGGTCGAAGGCACTCCGATGCTTAAGTCAACAACTCTGTTGAATAAAGAAGTAAATCTGAACAAAACTCAGTTAAAATTGCATACCTTCGTCGATTGTTCCATTTACCTTATATGATGGTCGCAATTAATTCTCTGCGTGACTTAAGCATGTGAGGCGCAATGGAATGAGACATTTTTCGTAACAGTCACCTCCTTTATGAAGATGTGTCCGTGGAGGCGTAACTCCCTCCACGACTATTTTCTTATGTAACGTTTCTCTTCTTTTTGAGAGAACACATGCGGGCCCGAATTCGAGCCTTAATTATGACTTCTTTTGACGGGCCCTGTTTGGGCTTTTATAATTAGCTTCTTGGAGGGCCATTAAATGATATGGCCAAAGCTTATGACAAGGTTGAATGGTCTTTTCTACTCAAGCTTTTTGAAAAATTAGGCTTTGATAAAGACTGGATCCAGATGATCGATCAATGCATTTCAGCCTCGTCCCTTCATGTCTCACTTAATGGATCCCCACTCCCAAACATCAAACCTACCAAGGCTATTAGACAGGGAGATCATCTATCTTCTTACCTTTTTCATCCTTTTTGGGGGGAATCCTTACATAGATTGCTAGCCAAAGCAAAAAATGATAGCATTATCAGAGGCATCCAAATCATATGCCATTACCCCTCTATTAGCCATTTTCTGTATGTCCATGATCTCATGATGTTTTGTCGAGCTTCGCTTGCTGAAGCTCACTCAGTAAAGGATATTCTCCAGCACTATTGCTCGGCCTCGGTCAAGCTGTGAACTATGACAGATTGTTAATTTTTATAGCTCAAATGTTCACTCGCGCCACTCCAAAATGATTTACAAGATCCTGAGCTGTAAATCATACAATCCAAAGGAAAAATACCCGGGCTTTCATTTGATCTTATCCAAGAAAAAATTAGCTGATTTTCAGTTCCTTCTTGATAAAATCAGTTCAAAATTTTCCAGCTGGAAAACTAAAGTTCTTTCCCAGGCCGGGAGGACAATCTTGATTAAGGCAGTCTTTAATTTAATACCGATCTACACCATGCAAACTTTCTTTATCCCTTGCTCTATTACCACCAAATTGGACAACCTGGCCCATAACTTCTGGTGAAACGAAACTTCGAATAGTAAGCCCAAACATATGTGTATCTGGGACCGTATTACATTACCTCGACATCTGGGAGGTCTCAATATTTCTTCAGCTAGGAATAAAAATCTTACCTTAATGGCCAAAAACCCGTGGCATTCTATTTCCTCTCCTCACAATTCCGGGTCCTCCAACTCAAAGCTCTTTACTACAATAAAAAACATTTTTCAGCTCTCAAAACGTTCTACCACTGCCTTCTTTGCTTGGAAAGGTAATTTGACTGCTTTTTTAAGTATGAAATGACATCTCATCTGGCAAGTTCTGTCAAGGGTCCATATTGATATTTGGAAAGATTGCTTGGTCAAGCCAGGTATGATCTTTGCCGACTGCCTACTTATTCCCAACACCCTTACTAGCCCTTCGGACCATTCATGAATTATGGATGCCTTCTTCTAACCACAAAATTTAATGGAATGAAGATTTGCTCATGTCCTTACTTCCCAGCCCGGTGGCTAGGGACATCCTTTACATTCCTGTCAGACCTTCACTGATCCCGGACAAACTCATTTGGTTGCCTGATAAGAAAGGCTTCTTCTATGTTAAAAATGATCTTCTTCATACTTCCACTTCCAATACTCCTAATATTTACCTTCAAGTGAAACTGGTTAGGGAATTGTGGAAAATTAAGGCCCCCCAAATGCTTTATTCTTTTTCTAAAAGATTAGTAAGAATATTCTCCCGACCTTTACAAATCTGGTCAAGCATCATGTGCTCGTCGAAAACTATTGCATATTTTTCCATAAGCACATGAAGGAGGCCACCCACCTTTTCTTCCTCTGCCCTATCACGAATAGATGTTGGCTTCTCTTCTCCCTATTGATTGGATCAATGCCAACCAAGACCCAAACCCTCTTACCGGCTTCTTTGCCTTCATGTGGGACACAACCAAGGCCCATCTTATGGATAAAGATGAAATGCTATCCCAATTTACGACCGTTCTTCTGACCATCTTGAAGATTCGCAACAAAGTTGTTTTCAACAAAACCAAAACTTCCATCCACTCATTCCTCTCCTTCTTTCAGCACACTTGGTCTTCTTGGCACAAGCACTGGTTCACAACCAGTACTACCCCTCCTACCCAAATGATCATTCTCTCAGAAGAACCTTCCTTTAGTTTCTCCTTGATTCCCCAAATTCTTGAAACAACTAAAATTGTTAAACATGTTGCCTCTCTTACCACGACATCCCACCGTGACACCATGTTGGGCCGCTTTCCTGAGACAGTGACCTCCCATATTGCTATGACCCGAGCCCAAATTCAGTCAGCTAGGTACCATAGACTCCACCTTAGAGCTAATCAACTTGGGCCATTTCCCCCCTGTTTTGGACTCGGACACGATCATTGTTAGTTTTGATGCCTGTATTTTTTTTTTTTTTTTTACTCTTCTAGACATGGAGCCTTAGGTGTGTTTGCAATCGATTTTCATGGTCATATCCTAGCTATAGTTGCCTTCTCGATTGCAGGCAAGGTTCTTGGAAACACCATGGCTGAGTGTTATGCAGTTGAGGCAACCTTTCCACTTATTCAAGCTCATTAGTGGAAGATTGGCTTCCTTTTTGGTGATTCGGCGAACCTCTTTAATCTTATCCTGGATGATGAATTTTCTTCCTCCTTTGTTATGGACTGGGTTTGGTGCTCGATTATTAGTAATATTAGACGCATGCTCTTTTTGCTTCCTTCATTGAATTGTAATTGTGTTTGTGGATACCTCAATATAGAAGCTCATAACTTGGCTTCAGTCGCAGGGCGACAAATCTGTAATCGTTCTTAGTTTTCTATTTATAATATGCCTCAAGCTATTAAAAAAAATGCTTGTAAGTCTTCTAAGATTGCACCTTGGAAACATCACAAATTTTTGGGGAAAAATTAAACAAAAAGCAAAACAACAACTTTTGAAACCAACTGAGAAATAAATGGTATCTTAAAAAAGTGCCAAAATAACTATTTTATTTGCTCCTATATATTTTTGCTATCATCAAGTAATTAGTTTTCCAATGCAATTAATATTCCTACGAACCTAATTCATTGAAATTCCATCCATTAAAATGAAAGAGTTATAAATCTCCAAAATAATAGACATGACTATCGCGAAGAGAGCCATTCCGACACCCAAAATAATATACCAAAGAATTTATGGTTGTTACCATGTATTCATTCTCATATGATTTTTTGTATTGATTGAATTAATACATATTGTATTCTTGTCTGCTTCAAGTTGTGGATCGTACGTTGGAAAAATACGATAATAATTGTATGTGTTTGGTTGATATTGTCTTTACTAGAATACCACAAGACCTTTTTTTCCCTTTCTCCCCTAGGACATATGCAATGTCGACCATATTTGTGTGTTCACACATATTATGGAAGGCTCCAAAAGAGGCCACAATTTGTTACCAAAATGATCCCATCTATTCGTTTTTAAATGCCCTAATTTAAGCAGTTCCTGAAGAACTTGTCAAGTTGATTCTTCTATAAGATACTTATTAGGTTGTTGATAAATAACACCACCATATATGTTGAAGAACACCACCAAACCTCTACTTTCTGAAGGACACCACCACCTGCTAAAGGACACCGCCAATATAAACAAAAAACCTATATCTCTTCTACTCTTTCCCTCTCTTCTCCATAAATCACAGCCACCTCTCTCCTCCTCCCCTTCACCACCACAACCTCGCCACCGCTACCTCTCCTCCTCCATTTCTTCTTCTTCTTATTCTCCATCAATCACCACCAGCACCACCCCTCTTCCTCCCCTTTTTTTCTACTTATTATTTTCCATCAATCACCACCGCCAACTCACCTCCTCCTCCCCTCCCCCTCACTTCTTATTCTTTTTTTTTTCTTCTTTTCCTCTCTCTTCATTTTCTTCCCTTTCTCTTCTCCCAAGTACCATCACTACCAATGTCGGCCGGTGGCAGGGCGAGGTGGTGGTGGGAAGGCTGGGTGGTGTTGCTCTGGTGAAGAGAGAAGAAAAGGTGAGGGAGGGTGGTGGTGTCCTTCAGTGGTAATGGTGTTGTTATATGAAAATGGGCGGGGTGGTGTAGGTGAAAAAAAATAAAAAAAATAACGCGATAGACGTGATAAAAATCATGATGATAAACGATTGGCTCTAATAATAATTACATAACGGATATTGAAAAGATTGGGATTTGGAGATCTCGAAGGGAGAAAGAAAAAATGTAGAAGAATAGAAATGTAGGGAGATTCGAAAAGTAGAGAAAATAATAAAGGGATAGGAAATTTTGGAAGAAACTAAGTTTATTGATAATTTTCTTCGTTGTTCATTCTTGAGCTTTCGCCCCTTCAAATAAAATAAAAACTATTTATAGTTGAAATGCAAAACTACAACTTCTATTTAATTGAAATACCTAAAACAACTAGATTTACTTAACTGAAATCATAATAAAACTAGAAAATTCTAAACTAAGAAAATTATTTTCTACTATGTTCCCACATTATGTTAAATGAGGAGATGTAGATTTGTACTAGGGAGTCGACGCACTCTACTTGTGCGGACATTAAGTATTTTTTATTTATTTATTACAACAAATCAATAATATGAAAAATTATTTTTGAATTTCTAAACAAAATAATTATATAATTTTAAGGACCTATGTATAGTTTATAAATAAATAAAGGGCTTCAAATAATTTATGTTAGGGGCATAGGTATAATTGATCAATGTTTAAGAGAGGCTTAAGGTTGAACAAAAAATTGATTAAACCGAACCGATCGGTTTGGTTTAGATTGGTTTTGGTTTTAGAAAATTTGAAACCAATATGGTCGATTCGATTTTCGATTTTTGAGTGATATTAAATAACAAAATTGAATGATCGAATATATAACAAATAATATATATTATATGTAAAAATACTAAAATATGTTTAATTTAATCGGCCGATTCAGTTTATATAAATTAAGATCCACTCGGTTTTCTTAATATTCGGCTCGGTTTAAATTTTTGAAAGAGATAAAAGTCGATTTGGTTTCGATTTTGATTGGAAAGGTATGAAATGTGGAAGGCAAAATGGAAAATCCAAAAGTTAGATGTAATAGTCTTTTTATAATTTATAAATACTTGGAAGGCTTCAATAAATTATATTAGGAGCTTAAGTATAATTAATGAATGTTTACACGGGGCTAGTTTTGATTGTAAATAGTTTAACTTTGGGAGGGTACAATGGTAAAAATGTATAATAGTATTTTTTATTTGAATTAAATAAATGCCCATTGTCACTTTTTACTCACCTTTTAATTTTTTTTGTAATACCATGAGTTGGGAGGGGAAAAAAATGGAAAGTTAGAGTTGAAGACATACAAATTTATTGATGACCTCTCATTATATTGTTCAGATGTCTACTTTGTTTTTCCAGAGCAATTGGTTATCTCTATTGTTTTCTTCACGCCATTGTTGTTAATTTTTTACCCACCGCCACCCCTTTCTCCTCCAATTTATTGAAAAAAAAGAAGAAAGTTTGTCCCTGTTTCCCCTCCCATCGTTCGTCGATCATCATTAGTTTATGAGTAATTCTACCTGTCGAGGAACTGGGTGAGGGAGGGTGGCGAGCACGTGCAGAGGTGACGTGGTGTACAAAAAAAGAAGAAGAAGGGGGAAATCCAAAATTTGGGGGAGAAGAAGAGGGAATCGAAAGCTTCTTTCTCCCCATTTTCAATCCCTCTCCCTCTCCCCATTTTGGACAGATTCTCCCTCTTCGATTTCGTCTTCAAGTCCCTCTTCAATTTCGTCTTCAGCATTTCAAAACTACAAAGGCTCAGAAATTCTCAAAGTCCCTCTTCGATTTCGTCTTCAACATTTTCTCTCTGAATAAAAGGTATCTTCGAAGAAAAGGTAAGTCCCTCTTAAGTTCTCAAATTCCCTCTTTGATTTCTTGTTGATTTCTGGTGGTGGGTTTTCAGATTTGGGTTTCTCTAGGGTTTTTCAGTGTCGATCTGGTGGTGGGTCTCTAGATCTCAGGTTTCTCTGGGGTTTCTCTAGGGTATCTAATTTCACAAAGGGATAAATGTTGCTCATCCTTCTATCACACACAAATTGGTTTTTGTTCACACTTGGGAAGTTTTTCCACGCCCAATCCTTTCAATACAAATTACAGTAACAAAAGTTTGTTCAGTGAATCAGTAAGTGAATCACTTGTATTGAAATGTTGTATTTTAGTACCGAGTAGTACAGAATGTTTGGTGCAATGGGACAACCATTTTGTGTTAGTTCATGATTGGAGTTACCAATCTAATAGTCTTCTTGTCGAAAATATAATCCCAACCATAAGGTTTTTGACCAATTTCCCCTAACCTGAAAAAATTGAAGATGTTCCATTCTGTTAATAAACCCTAGCTCAATTTAAAAAAAAAGAAAAGGTTTTTGACCAATTTGTTAACATTGATCGAATAAAGCAATAATCGTAAACTAGTGTTCATGTTGTTGCTATGAATTGATCAGGTTGGTTAATTTGGTAATTGTGAAATGAATTTTGAATCAGTTTCTGTCGCTTGCTGTTTGTGATTAGAACAATGGGGTCTCAAATTTGTGCTTGTTTATTGGTTATGGAGATGTTCATTTCATGTTTGTTTTTAGGGGTTTTCAATCTAGTGATTTTGGTGTTTTTGAACTTAGGGTTTTGAGGATTTTTATTTCAGTTGGTAACAATTGTTTGGTTTTTCACTGCAGTTTCCCTTGATTGGTCTAAATTTAGGATTTGATGATTCTGTTTCAGTTGTGAAAATGGGGGTTTAAGGATTGTTAATTCTTTCCTGTTTTGGTCTAAATTTAGGGTTTTGGATAGTTTTGATCCGTGGTTTTTCAAAATTGAGAAGTTTAGGCCTTTGAATGATTGAGGATTTGATTGGGTATTGGTTATTGTTTAATTTCATTATAAAAGTGAAAGTTCTGATTTTCTTATTATAGTTTTGTGTTTATGTGAAATTGGGGCGTTTTGCACGTTGTTATTAACTTGAAAGTACTTTATCCAGTGATACATATAAGCTTGGAGTTTAAAGAGAAAGAATGGTGTTGTCAGTAACTTGCCCTAATAAGATGATAGATTCTGATATTGATGAAGGAAAAAAAAAGTATATGGCATTGTTAGGCGCATGGGATCAATGGGGAGGAAGCGAGTGGAGCCATTGTGTCTTTACTCTCCTTCTAAAACTCTATTGAAGAAGCCATGTCATGCGTGGAAGAGCTCGGACATGTCAATGTTGGAGAGGCTACCAGAAGACGTATTGGTATGTATTATGAAGAATTTTTTCTTTTCAATACTAAAAGCAATGTTGTCTACTTTAATTGATTGTGAGTTATTGAAGAGCTCTGGCCTAATATTTGTTTGTTATTTTGCAGATTAGAGTTTTATGCGGCGTAGAGCATGAGGACCTTGGTCGAATTTTCTATGTTTCAAAGACAATTCGAAAAGCTGTAAGTTCAAATTCTTCAAAAGCATTCTATTAGGAACTGAGTATCTTTGTGTCTAATGATTCTCACTACAAACAAACAGCTAGTTCTTAAGTTATTTCAGGTTATATGTATGCAATTATGATTTTATCTGAATATGAACTTTGCAGACAATTATTGCCAAAGAATGGCATTTTGCCCTTCGCACACCATTGCCAAAGACAGCTAGTTTGGGACCTTTCACTCTGGATGAAAATAGCTTCTACAGCCAGGAGGTGCCTAATGCTCCTAAGCTGCGAAGGTGTTACAAGTCTCGAACAAGGGGAAGGAACCTTGCTGATATTACTGTGGCATTATTCCATTCAATGGAAGAGTAATAATCGAGTTGGGGTTGCTAAAGGAAGACCGACTCAGGTTTTGTTCATGGACATCAATTATATATGTGTGAATTATTTTTCTAGGGTTTGTTTTATTTGGTAGAGTTGTAGCCTTCTTTTGATAGGAATGTGGTGACACCATTTTGTCGCTTGTGAGTGTAATAGACAGTACGAGGTATTCTTCAATTCCTTTCATTGAAGACTGATGCTTGGTTTACTATGTATATAATATATAGGGAGGATTGTCTGGAATTCAAGAGATGTAATGGTGATTCTGTGTAGTCAATGTTGGAAATAATGAATGAAATTTTGTGTCTTGCCATTTCTATGTTCTTTGTGTAGTTTCCTGTAATGGTTGGTTAATCATTTCTGTTTTCTTTGTGTAACTTTCTAAAATTATTGTTATGTTTTATCAATTTAGCTTTGGTATGATCTAAAACTTTGTTGTAGCGAAATCTGAGGCAATGTAAAATCCTGTATTCAATGGCAGTCAGCCCTCATGTTTTACTGTCTTCTGCTGGTTGCCATATAGATCCTACCACGAGGCCAATGTCTTGTATTGCCATGTATTTCCCATTTGAGCTCGGGATGGAGATTACCCATCTTCCTTGTGCACACTACTATCACCATCGGTGCATTATTAGGTATATAAAGTCATTTGTTAATATGATATGCAATTCTTTTCTAGATATGTTACTGTCTAGTGTTTCTTCAGTTCTTGTTTTGATTGATAAGATCGAGTTTGTAGATATTATGGTAATATAATTCACATCAAAGCCATTGCATTCCAACAAGCTCTCTAAAATTTCTGCCAATTACTCATTAACTCTGCTCCGGAACTTCTAATCTTTTCAAAGAAGTTCAACCAATCAACATAAAATGGCTACAGACAATACTAATTGTATTCAGAAATAAAACTCACATGTACATACAGAACCCAACACAGATTGACTTTACTGTGTTCAAGCATACCAACAGCATTTCTTCAATCCTTACAATGACCAAGTCACAGTGAAACAATGAAAATATAAGAGAGCAACTGCACATTAACAAAAGCAAGAAATGAGATCGAGCTATTTGCGACTAATAGTCAGAAGGACGCAGAGATCAGTGCTGTGAGAAAATGCTTCCTTCAGATAACTCGTAACATATGTCATCAGCAAGAAAGTCAACTTCAACTTCTGAAGATCATCGACACATACAAATGTTCCATTCCCTTTTTTTAAGACTAGAGCTAAGTATACATGGATTGTGATATGAAAAGGTTTTCATGGACTGAAGAGCTTCCTGAGTAGTCAGGTCCATCCTTATGATCCTTTCCTGCTCCCGTTAGAGCAAGGAACCTTTTAAATCCAGTTGTATAAGAATCCTTCCAAGTGCAGCAGTTCGAGTTAGCACATCCTCTCGGGAGGCAATTGCTCCAACTGAAGCTTGGTTCGACACTGCAGCACGGGTAGGCGGGGCACTAGGGGATGCTGGCACGACTAATGGTGCTGCCAGATAAGGTTGCATGATCACTGCTGGCGCATGCTTGTTGAATCATCAAGTATACTTTGGTGTTTTGTTTTCTTCAGGCCCTGTACATACTTCAAATGTAGTAACGTATTGTCTAGTGATAGTACTCTATAACATGAAAAAGTATATGAGTATACTATTTCTCAATATCAAGGTTTCACAAGAGGTGGTTGATTCATATTAACCAATTCCTATTGTTACATTAGAATTGCATATTAACCAATTGACTAGAGAAACAAAATCTTTTCGATTTCAAGGTTTTGAATTTCAATTAATCAAATGACAAAATGATAAGAAACTTACAGCCAATCTACACTTGTAAGACCTTAAAATTGTAATAGGATTTACAGTCACTGAAAATCAACCACAATCCTTTTCTTGTTCAAGCTTCTCTTCTCGTTCGACCAACCTGAACTACAATAACAAGATACAAACCAAAAGAAAATTACTTTTCAAGCTAAAAATTTATTGAAATCTTCAAATAAAATCAAGAATTCGATACCAAATAAAACAAACCCTAGAAAAATAATTCACACATATATAATTGATGTCCATGAACAAAACCTGAGTCGATCTTCTTTGAGCAACCCCAACTCGATTATTACTCTTCCATTGAATGGAATAATGCCACAGTAATATCAGCAAGGTTCCTTCCCCTTGTTCAAGACTTGTAACACCTTCGCAGCTTAGGAGCATTAGGCACCTTCTGGCTGTAGAAGCTATTTTCATCCAGAGTGAAAGGTCCCAAACTAGCTGTCTTTGGCAACGGTGTGCGAAGGGAAAAATGCCATTCTTTGGCAATAATTGTCTGCAAAAATCATATTCAAATAAAATCAGAATTGCATACATATAACTTGAAATAACTTAAGAACTAGCTGTTTGTTTGTAGTGAGAATCATTAGACACAAAGATACTCAGTTCCTAATAGAATGCTTTTGAAGAATTTGAACTTACAGCTTTTCGAATTGTCTTTGAAACATAGAAAATTGAGCTGGGGTTTATTAACAGAATGGAACATCTTCAATTTTTTCAGGTTAGGGGAAATTTGTCAAAAACCTTATGGTTGGGATTATATTTTCGACAAGAAGACTATTAGATTGGTAACTCCAATCATGAACTAACACAAAATGGTTGTCCCATTGCACCAAACATTCTGTACTCCTCGGTACTAAAATACAACATTTCAATACAAGTGATTCACTTACTGATTCACTGAACAAACTTTTGTTACTGTAATTTGTATTGAAAGGATTGGGCGTGGAAAAACTCCCCAAGTGTGAACAAAAACCAGTTTGTGTGTGATAGAAGGATGAGCAACATTTATCCCTTTGTGAAATTAGAAACCCTAGAGAAACCTGAGATCTAGAGACCCACCACCAGATCGACACTGAAAATCCCTAGAGAAAACCAAATCTGAAAACCCACCACCAGAAATCAACAAGAAATCAAAGTAGAAACCCTAGATCTAGAAACCCAATACCACAAATCAACAAGAAATCAAAGAGGGAATTTGAGAACTGAAGAGGGACTTACCTTTTCTTCGAAGATACCTTTTATTCAGAGAGAAAATGTTGAAGACGAAATCGAAGAGGGACTTTGAGAACTTCTGAGCCTTTGTAGTTTTGAAATGCTGAAGACGAAATTGAAGAGGGACTTGAAGACGAAATCGAAGAGGGAGAATCTATCCAAAATGGGGAGAGGGAGAGGGAGAGGGAATGAAAATGGAGAGAAAGAAGCTTTCGATTCCCTCTTCTTCTCCCCCAAATTTTGGATTTCCCCCTTTTTTTTTTTTTACACCACGTCACCTCTGCACGTGCTCGCCACCTTCCCTCGCCCATTTCCTCGCCCAGTTCCTCGACAGGTAGAATTACTCTTAGTTTATTTAGCCCGTCTTTTTCATTAAAAAATCCTTGATCAAATCCCTCATCAATAAATTTGTACCGAAAACCCTCCACAGATTGATCCGAAGTCACTCTATTTGTATCGAAAACCCTCGTTAATAAATATCCTAGCAACATCACCTGACACCCTATTGTTTTCTTCATGCAATTATTGTTAACTTTTAGCCACCGCCATCCATTCTCTTTCAATTTTATTGAAAAAAGAAAGTTTGTCCCTGTTTCCCCTCCCATTGTTCGTTCGTCATCATCAGTTTATTTAGACTATTTTTTCATCAATAAATATCCTTGCAACATCACCTGGACCATCTTCATCATTCTTTGTCTCACACCATTCACAATCATCACCCTGTATCCACAGGCACAATTCCCAATCAATACCAGCGCTCCGATCCAATCAAATCGAATCCTTTGAAATCACAACATCGTATCCATTGGCTTGCTGTAACTCACGGTGGAACCGTTGCTGCTCAAACATCCACTTTCCTGTTACCATAGATTGCACCTCTTCTCACTGTCATCCACAGAAAGCTTTGCACCCCTATTCGTTTAACCCCCAACCAAACCTACACCAATCGCCCGCCCGACCACTTGATCATCTCAGACCGACCAAAATCAATTCACCTCACATCAGCTTCAACGCCACTTCCTTGATCACTCCCTCCCTGTTCGAATACACCGTCACTACACTTTTTCAACAAATCCCACACCACCATCCCTGCTTTTTGAAACAAATCCCACTCACCTCTTTTCTCAAATTCCCTTACACCCCATTCTAACATGGCAGTGATTATTTTGCACCACATAATCGTCTCACCTACACCACCCATCCAATTAATTTTTTTACTTGCTCTCCAACACCATCCATTTAAACCACTATTCATCTTTTTCATCTCTCACCATCTCTTTTAAAAACAACAACAACATCATGGAAGGGGATAATGAGGAAGAGGGCGATCGATTGCAAGGGACGATGAGAGACGACCGACGACCGACGATGACAAGAGATAGAGCCACAACCACTATCACCCCTTTCCATCTTCTTATTCTCCTTCCATTTTCTATCTTCTTCATCTATTTCCCCTTTCCCAGTTCTCTTACTATCTCCTCTTTTCCCACTCTTTATCAGTTTCCCTCTCTGTTTCTCCCACTTTATCTTTTTCTCGCACAAGTCGTCGCCCCTCTTCTTCTCCTTCCCCTCACATTTTATATTTTTCGCCCTCGCGATAGCTTGTGCAAGGATTGGTTCCCCACTAGCAGAGGCCGTTGCAAGGGCAAAAAAATTTGACCCTTGCAAGGGTACCTGCGAGGGGTGTTTTGGGAGTGCCTATGGTTGGGGTGGGAAGAAAATAAGAGAAATGAGATGCATGGAAGAAGAAGATCAGATAAGAAGACGAGAAGATGAAGGATCGAAGAAGAAAATAGAAAGTTTGGAGGGGAGAGGGAGCTTTCGATCATTTTGAATTTGGAAGGGGATAAATATTTAGGTTTTGGAAGGGGATAAATATTTAGGTTTTTCCTTTTATGGGAGTTGTGGAAGAGAATTGTGGTGTGGGAAGGTGTGGGTGAGATGAAGTTGTGATGAGAAATAATCGTTGCCTTCTAACATTACACCCATTTTAGTCCCTTCTATTTGCACCCCAAGTTTTTTAGGCATCCACCTTCTTTTGTTTTCCAAAAAAGCACAGTCATCATGACTAACTATTCTCAACAAGGCCAGTTAGATCTTAGTAACTTTGTCACAAAAGCAGAATTGCAAATTGCTGAGAAAAAGTTACACGATGAACTAATGAAAATAATTTCTCTTGTATTGAAGATATCGATGTTGACCAAGTCAAACAGGAATTGAAAGTGTTAGGTAAACAAACATCGACTCATCTTTAATCCTCCATTCACTGGCTGCACTCAACAACACCAATGTTCAAGAAAGCACATCACTTAATGCTACCATGTCTCTTACACCGAACATTGTGTCAACTTGTCCTAATTGATGTTTACAAGGTACAATCATATTCGCACTTAGACTTGTATGAAGAAATTGTTGACTGCCCACTTCCTTCTAGATGATTATGAACAAATATTATTTGCACAACTGCAAAGTTATCATCAAGGAATTAAGTTAGTAAGGAATTACAATTTTGATTTTACTCAACTACTTTTCCCAATAACATTTCGAAAGCAGAAGCACAACCGGTATCATGCTACACTGTCGGTCTTAATGGTGTTATACATGAACATATGGTATATTCTTTACATACATTGAATGATGCTAAGAAAGTTGCTTCCAAACCCAAATTAGTCCCCTAAAAGTCGACTCTTATTCAATCCCACTGAATCCCAACTGCCATATTCCACTTTACTAGTCAAATCCATCGATTACGCTTCTTTTCACCACCATCAACAAAGCTTTGAAAACCTATTCGTTTCTTGTTTGTTATCATGAAATACACACAACAACTTCTTCCAATAGAAGGACCTCAGAATAATATTTTGTCTTGGTCCCATAGATTAAGTTTTAGTTTTAGTTATCTTACACCTACCTTTTCCCTTGCTATTTATACCTTAGCTTATCTTTTAGGCATCCACCTTCCCTTGTTAAAAAAAAATGCAGTCATCATGACTAACTTTTCCCAACCATGCCAGCCAAATCTTATTAACTTCGTTACCAAAATAGAATTACAGGTTGAATTGCAAGCTGCATTGATAAAGTCATGAAGAAACTAATGGAGAGAAAGTATCTTGTATTGATGGATATTGTTGTTGACCAAGTCAAACATAAATTCAAGTTGCAAGGTAAACAACACGTAGATTCATCTTTCATCCTCTGTTCTTTGTTTTCAACTCCATATATATATATATACACATACATATCCTCTATAATGTTTGTGGGAGCCAAAAATAATCCTTAGCCCAACAGAATAAGGAAGCCCAAAGATTTGGGTTGTTCCCGAGAATATTACCCACGAAAGTTATAAGTAGAGAAGGCCCATGTTTGGGCCCAATGCAGCCCAAGTATGGGCCCAATCTAACTCAACAAAATACTATTTTCTAAGAGGAGTAGTATTCAGTGCTGAAAATCGTGCTCAGCTGAGCACCCAAGCTTGTAGGAGAGGTGACTCTAAACAGGAAGTTACAACCGCCAACTGGAGGTTACAATTATCTATGAAAGTTATAACTACCAAAAAGAAGTTACAACTACCTAAGAGAAGTTACAACCGCCTCCAAGCAGTGGACTCACTCATCTGCCACGTGTCTTACTAATCTGCCACTTGTCTCACTCATCTGCCACGTGTCCCACTCATCTACCAGCAATTTACTCGTTTCGCCTCTATAAAAAGCTAAACACAGCCATTTGGAGGTAACTCTTTCTTGATTCAAAATTCTCTTTTCAAATACAGAGAAATAAATATTTTTCTAAAGGCATTGTTCTAACTTTGGCATCAGAGTCCCCGTGGCAGACACCACACTGATGTCAAGAATTAATCTTCATCCTATGCAGATTGCTCTGCGTGCTCAGCATGCGATTCAGTGGAAATTTGCATCCACAAATTGGTGCTTTAAATGAGAGCTTGAATCAAACTCATTGCATGCTGTCTTCTAGGGGTGGGCACGGGACGGGATGGAACAAGATATACCCATCCCTATCCCATCCTGTTCATACGGGATTGGGACGGGACGGGATGGGAAAAACCCCATCCCGACCTCGTCCCATCCCAAACGAGTTCGGGACAGGATCATCGTGCTGCCTGTGACTGCTGCGAACATTATCATCATATAAGAGCGTGAAAAATAACTTTCTTATAATTAGATATAGAGCGTGAAAAATAACTTTCTTAAACCTACAAGCAAACTGCAGGAATTTGGAAATAGTTATGGATAACACCTAAGCAGTGAAATACCCACCAATATAGAGGCGACCCCATGGAAAACCCAAGGTCTCGTAAACTAGATCAGCTCTTGAATATACGTTCTCTGACACTACAAGATAACTCCTATTGCCCGAGGGTGAGTAGCATATTACCTAGCAGGCTTTAGTCTTAAACCAAATTAATAATGGATAAAAAAGACATGTCTGAATATGTCTCTCAAGATGCTTATAACATTGTATACGTAACGAGCACGTGATTAATTGCAAACCTCCCTAAAGTGCTAATCTAGTTGGGATGTTTGGGAGAGTTCAATTTGCTTTTATTTTCATCTGTTTTCTCCTTGAAATTTCAGATAAACCCAGAAATGATAGCCTCAAGAGACACTCATATATAATCTAAATCGATATTACATAATATATAAAACCCAAAATAAAATAAATGAAATTCAAATGCAATCTTGAACATCAAAAGATGAAGATCCCAGAAAGGATTCAAATGCAAACACCATGAGTTTCTGTCAGTCATCTTTAAGTTTATATGAATAAAAATAAATAAATAAAATATTAATAATAAATATTAAAAAATTAGCTCGGGACGGGATTGGCGGGATTGAAAATCTTCATCCCATCCCATCCCATTCTAGATCGGGACGGGACGGGATCGGGATGAAATTATTCAATCCCATTAAGACCCGGAAAAATTGGGACGGGACGGGATTGGGATCGCGGGATGGGATGCCCACTACTACTCTCTTCCATCCATAAAAAAATAATTGTTCATTCAATTTGAATTTTCTTCATATACTTTAGAGATCTTTTTCAATACAATGGTGGGAACTTGAAACCAAACTAGCAAAAATAACATTGAACAATCCTCTTCCTGAACCAGACCGCCATCATCGCCATGGGTTCAGCCATTTTTGGTCGGACAACCACTGATAGTAGGTCTACCACCGCCGGTTGATCATCAATTGCGATTTTCTGCCCAGCAATCGAGCCCAATGGAACTGAAACAACAAGAAAATCTTGCAAGTCAGGTCGCCAATTTGCATTAATAGCGGCATAAATGGGTGTGATGACCAATTGCATCCTTAGCTTTCAAGAAGGGTCTGCCCGCAGATCACCGATTATATGGTGAATTGTCCATGAAATCGGGAAAAACTCTTGTTAAAATCTTCGTCATGGCAGACGCTATGCACTGTGGGATGAAAAAAAATAGTGCTAAATCAGATGTACCCAAAAAAGATAGTCAACCTGCACTAATGAATGCAGATAAGGAGGATAAAAATAGCAAGGGTGATAAGCATAGAACACACTCCCCAACAAGAGACTCCTCAGCCAGTAGAACATACACAAAGTTCACCATTCTGATTAATCAAACTCTCCAACGCAGAAGAATCTAATGATTGTGCAATCAATCATTTAACAAAGTTGATTGAAGCTGAGGCGTCCTAGCTTTTTAGAAAAAATTCAATGTACACGTAAGAAAAACTTGATTGTATTTCATTTGTTTATTATATTTTATCTCTTCAACAAGAGACTCCCCATCCGGTAGAACATATACAGAGTTCTCCATTCCAGTCAATCAAATTCTCCATGAGAAAAACCAACATTGGCTGAAGAGACCGCCACCAATGAAAGGAGATCTTGCAAAGAAAATATCTGAACAAATTTTTACATATCTCTCAGTAGAGGATAACACCTCAGTAGAGGATGACACTCTCAGTGAGTGGGTAATTCAATGCATAAAAACATCTTACTCAAGACTACTTAAATTCGTTTAAGTTTAGTCAAGTGGTCAGCATACCACACAAGAAAAATGCCTCAGTAAAGGATGACACTCTCTGTGAGTAGGTAATTCAATGCATGGAAGCATCTTACCGGGACTACTTAAATTCGCTTAAGTTTAGTCAAGTGGTTAGCAGACCACACAAGCAAAATACCTCAGTAGAGGATGGAATCTCTGTGAGTGGGTAATTAAGTGCATAAAAGCATCTTATCAGGACTACTTAAATCCATTTAAGTTTAGTCAAACTGTCAGTAGACCTCACAAGAAAAATGCCTCAATAGAGGATCACACCTCAATAGAGGATGACACTATCCGTGAGTGGGTAATTCAATGCATAAAAACATCTTATTCAAGACTACTTAAATCCGTTTAACTTTAGTCAATTGGTCAGCAAACCACACAAGCAAAATGCCTCAGTAGAGGATCACACCTCGGTAGAGGATGACACTTTTCATAAGTGGGTCATTCAATGCATAAGAACATCTTACTCAAGACTACTTAAATCCGTTTAGGATTAGTCAAGTAGTCAGCAGACCACACATGCAAAATGCCTCAGTAGAGGATCACACCTCAGTAGAGGATGTCACTCTCCGTGAGTGGGTAATTCAATTAATCAATCATTGAGCATAGAAACATCTTACTCAGGACTACTTAAATCTCTTTAAGTTTTGTCAACCGGTCAGCAGACCACACAATATTTTCATGCAATTTCCAAGATAGATAGATTTGAATCCATGATTAATTTCTTCACGTTATGCTTAAATTCTGACTTAAGCATATTGGAAACTCATGAAAGAGGCCAATCGAGCTTTTGTGCCCTTAATGCAAGTATTTCTAAGTCAGCAGACCAAGAAACATACACAAAGTTTGGGGATCATAAAAGAAAATAAGACTACTACTTGACATGAAGTCACCATCAACTCCAAAGGAAATTCAAAGTCTCACTAGTAGAGTGACAACTTTGGGTCGATTCTTGAGTAGGTCAGTAGACAAATCCAGGAGAGGACCTATACATCTACTTGAAAGTTTCAAATATAGCAGTTAGCTCAACTCTTATAAGCGAAGAGTTGGGAGCACATCTTCCTTCCGGATGCTTGTCAAAAACTCATGAAATGAGCAACAAAGTTGAGTCAATACGACTTGATCTACCGGCCGATGAAAACTTTAAAGGCTCAAGCTTTAGCAGAATTCATTATCTCTTCAACCGGGGAAACAAAGTCAGTCAGCAGATCAGTGTTGCATCCTTCAAAAAATCTACTAGTCGAGGACAACTATAAAGGCTTAAGCCTTAGCAAATTTCATAGCAGAATTCACTTACTCTTCAACCGGGGAAACAAAGTAAGCCAATAGATCAATGCCGCGCCCATTAACAAAATCTACCAGCCGAGGACAACTATAAAGGCTCAAACCTAATTAGCAAATTTCATAGTAGAATTTGCTCTCTTCTCAATCAGGGAAACAAAGTCAACCAGCAGATCAGTGTCGCGCCCATTAACAAAATCTACTAGCCGAGGACAACTATAAATGCTCAAGCCTAATTAGCAGATTTCATAGTCGAATTTGCTCTCTTCTCAACCGGGGAAACAAAGTCAGCTAGCAGATCAGTGTCACATCCTTCAATAAATGAAGACTTATCAACTCATGCTGAAACAGGGGAAGGTCAACCCAAAGATATGTTACATTTATATACAGATAGGTCATCAAATCACAAAGATGCCAGAGCAGGATTTGTTTTGTTTACCTAAGGATGATCCTCTACTTGTACAAAGTCCAAGCGCCCATGAAATTATTGTGTGTGATTCATCCGGTAGATCACCTCATCTACAACAGAAGCCTCTACATTCAGATCATTTTTGTCTTCAACCGACTACATTTCAACAACAGCAGAAGTCTCTACATGCATATCCTTTACTTGTATAAATAGAAACAGATAAGTCAGCAAGATCAGGGGCATTTTGCTTCTATTTTTGGCGGGGTTCCCTAGTGAAAATAGATCTCCTCTACTTTTAAATAAGAAGGAAAAGAAAAACGGTTGGCTCAAAAGCAAAGGAGATGATGGGCATTTGTGGGAGCCAAAAATAATCCTCAGCCCAACAGGATAAGGAAGCCCAAAGATTTGGGTTGTTCTCGAGAAGCCCGAATATTACCCATGAAAGTTACAAGTAGAGAAAGCCCATGTTTGGGCCCAATGCAGCCCAAGTCTGTGCCCAATCCAATTCAACAAAACACTCTTTTCTCAGCATAGGAGTAGTGTTCGGCGTTGACCACCATGCTCAGCTGAGCACCTAAGCTTGCAGGAGAGGTGACTCCAAACACGAAGTTACAATCGCCAACAAGAGGTTACAATTATCTACAAAAGTTACAACTACCTAAGAGAAGTTACAACCGCCTCCAAGCAGATGACTCACTCATCTGCCACATGTCTTCATTAATCTACCACGTGTCTCACTCATCAGTCAGCAGTTTACTTGTTTTGCCTTTATCAAAAGCCATACACAACCATCTGAAGGTAACTCTTTCTTGATTCACAATTCTCTCTTCAAATATAAAGAAATAAATACTTTTCTAAAGGCATTGTTCTAACTTTGGCATCCGAGTCCCATGGCAGACACCACACCGATGTCAATAATTAATCTTCATCTTATGCAGATTGCTCCGCGTGATCAGCATGTAATCCGGTGAAAATTTGCATCCACAATGTTGAAAACCAGAATCATACATTTCATCATAAAAATCATCATCTTATTGGGATTACAAGTTCAAAGATTAATTAAGTATGCTAAAAGTTCATCAATGATAACATCACCAAAAACTCAATATTAGCTTGAGTAAGATGTTCAACCAAAGACCTTGATTATTTAAGCATATTTACACGATTTTATATTTTCTTAGCTATTTTTCGTTAATTTTTTTTATAGTAGTCTAATAGAATAAAACTCGCAGAATAAAGAAAATTGAAAGATAATGCAGGAAATAAAATAAAATAAATTGAATGAAAAAATAAATCAATGATAAATAAACGAAACGATAAATAAATGAAATAACTTCTTTCATTTACGGGCAACCTATGCCTTATTTATAACTAACCTAACTTCTAAAACAAACCCTAAACCCAATAGAAAACAATGTCCTAATAATATTAGAATTCTTAATAAGCCTAAAATATTACTATTGCTAATATTACAAATTACCTAATTACATCTTAATTACTGTTTTTGTGTCTTTGTAGGTTGCTAAGAGCATAATTTCAAATAAGAAGCTGAAAGATGCAAATTGGCTTGATTTAGAAAGAATTAGTGGTCCAAGGAAGTTTGCACAAATAAGGAGAACCTAGAGGAACATATTAAAAAAAACAATACCCGACTTCTCACAGAGCCATTGCCCTTAAAAGCCGCACCTCGTCATCATCCATCGCCCCTCATCCTTGCCTACAACAAGCCATCGCCTCCACCCATCCATTTTTGTCGTTGTCCATCTCTCTCACCAATAGCCTCAATCGAAGCCCTTCTCTGTCTAGACACAACCTGCCACCATCTCCCTATCTCACCACATACCCATTATGCCAACCACCAGCGTCGACATCTCTCTTTGACAGCCTAAAAGCTCCAACATAGATTGAGCACATACCCTCCTCCACCACAAGCATGCAAAAATTGAGGCGAGAACAACGTTTTATCTCTCACCCCTTTCATTTTTTAGTTTTAGTCATAATTAATATCTCTAACTAAACCCCTTTCTTAGCTAGGGGTGGATTCGAAGCCCCAAACATGTGTTTTAGGTTTGAGTAATCAAATTCAAGATTTCCTTGCTAGTTAGTGTATGTATTATGCTTAACTGTTTTATAGAGAACTTATCTAAGTATGTTTGTTAAGGTGACAAACTTTGCAATCATGCTAGGATTTGATGCTAGGATATATCAAAGTTTCACCTAATAGTTATAATCCTATGTTCATAAGTAGTAACTACCGATTGACATTGGTATGTTAAGCAAAATCTAGGTTATTTACAAGACACGCTCATACTTGTAATTGCGTAGTCAATGTTCACATTTTTCATAGAACTTAATGATCTTGGATGGTTTATCTAACTTGCGATTCCTAATTAGATAGCATGAAGATAATATTTGAAAGTGACGCTTAGTTTAGTTTAATGAATTTGGAAAAATAATAAGGTTAATTAGTGTGTCATAGTTACTCCTGAACATTGTCATTCATGAGTTAGTAAATGAATTATTGTAGGTCAATTCATGAGCATTTGTTTGTTTGTGAAGATAGAGCCCTTATCTAATTTCTCATCATCGACTTTACTTCAATTTTTTTTTACTACTTTTGCAATAATTTTCTTAGTATAAAATCAGAAAAATCCACCCCCACTATTTTCTTAGCATAAAATCAAAAAAATCCACCCCCTCTAATCCCCGGTTTAGAACAATTACTACTTATTATTAACTACGACTACAAAAAAAAGTTATTAAGTTGTGTGTTAGTAAAATAATGCATCATTTAATTTGTTATAGAAAATAACATAATATTTTATTTTCATTAACCAGATGATTTTTTTTTTTTTTCTTCTATTAAGATTTTTTAGATGGTTATGTTAAATGTTTCAACTAGGTTCTCACATGTACAATTACCTCACACTCGTAATTTCCCATTTGCTAGATTTCTTGTAAAATTGATTAAACTTATGGCACACTTCTGGACCATTTATTAAGTTATTTGTTCTTATTTTATAATGTATACGAATCTTTCTCTCGATCATTTGATGTTAAATCTTTCTCTTATTTTATGAAATTTGTAGACAAGGATAATACTTCATTTAATAGAAATTGTAAATCAGTACAAGATTCACCATATGCAGCTAAACTAGCCAAGTCACATATAAATGTTAGCTTTACATGTTCCTGCCCAAATTTGCATATGAACTCTTGCACGCTTATTGGCAGACTTATAGTTTCCATTCAACTCTATATAAAAGGAATGAAGATGCATTTGCGAATTATGTTCAAAACTTTATGATTCTAAATATGTAGTGGAATTATAAACCTTATACCTATAGTTTGAGAATTCAGTCATAGACTTTGAAAGGTCATTAAAAAGTTATCTAACTCATGTAGACCGAAATCAAAGGTTAAAAGACCAAAGCCTCATCATCTTCAATCCACATCCATGTTTTTCTGTATTCCTTTCAACTTGCAAAATGAATTCATACTGACAAGATATTAAGGGGCCAGTCTTTGTTAATAATGTCATCCCATCTAAATTTCTAATGCAATCCTCTACAGAGGGCAACTCATCAATATTTTTATGAATGCACCTAAAATCGCCTCTATATCACCTCGAGTCTCCATCTTCTTATCCTTTTTTTGTTACATTTTCACGATGATCATGAATTATGTATATATATTTTTAAAATTGGGTTGTTGAACTTTTTTATTTATTTATTAATCCATGCCCGTAGACTACATGATTGACCCTACAGGGTTAATCAAACCAGGCCCAAAGGCTATAATATTTTTTCACTTAATATCCTCGTCGCCTCCATCTCGTATGGAGACTTGCTTTCGCTCCAGCCCATCGCCTCCACCTTGCATGAAGACTTGTTTTGCTCCAGTCCAGTCCATCTGAACAATTACTTTATCAACGACAGAGCACATGCGCTCCTAATAACGAGGAAGCACCCGAAGGTTACGATTTCGAGCCTGTCAATGAGGGTGGAGTTGAATGAGGCTTTTCTTATTTTGTGCGCTCTAAGAAGCCTTGTGCTGCGACTAAGCCTGCTTGTGAGCGTTCAGCCCCTTTAGAAGGGGGACGCAAAGCTGTGGGGCAAGTTCTTGATTCGCCCGCTGAGGCCGAAGCTGTTGTGTCTAAGGGACATGATGCTCAGGCAAAGGCCCCTATTTCTCTCCCCGACTTGGAGCAGGAGTATCTGTAAATGGTGGGGGTTGATAATGTAACGAAGCTGAACACTGAGTAGGCGAAGGTCATGAACAACCTGTTGCTACAGGCGGGTATGGCAGCGTTGTCCGATGCAGGTCAAACTCGTCCTTTTTTGTTGAAGGTTTTCAAGTACAACCCCTCCTTGGATCACGAGTTTCCTCGGCTTACGGAAGAGTCATTGGGCTGTCATCCTCATGGCGAGAAGTATTATATGCATTGCCCGTATTGTTCTCCGTCCCGATCTCGACTTCACATGGAGGTGACGACATGTCCAAAAGATAACTTACTTCCTTATTTCTCATCAATTGCGTCCGAGTTGGCCCGTGAAAGAGAGCCGATTGTTGTGAGCAAGGGGAAAGTGGTAGAGGAGGGCCCTGATGCGGTGAAGATGGCGAAGAATGGTGCTAAAGTAATTTGGGTCCCAGAGGACCTCCATCCGAATGTGCGGATCAACCTATTCGCCCAGGATTAAAGATGAGCAACCAAGCTTGACACCAGGCATATCAGTAAATAGAATGACCGGCTGGCAAACTGTGCTCCGAAGCCAGAAGGTGATATGCTGGGAGAGCACATGGACAAGGGGTAGAAACATCTCATGCATGTCATATCTAAACCAAGTTGTTGTCGTTGGGACATAAGTAGAGGTTGCTCATGAGAGAGTGTATACCATGGAGCAAGTCTTTGCGAATTTGCAAAAGTCATACTCTGATGCTCTCAACGAAATTGAATCATTGAAGAAGCAACTTGAAGAAAGAAGACCCCCTCAATTGGCTGATGATCTAGAGGCCTGGCAGGCAAGATCAAAGGCTCAAAGGATTCGCTTGGAAGTGCTTGAGTCCAATTTTTCAGGGGCAGCGTCCGTGAGGGACAGGTTCGAGGAAGAACTGAACCTTGTCTATTGTGACTTACAATTTGGTCAAGAGACCACAACCCAGGCGCGAGCTCTAAATGAGGAACAAGCCAAGAAAGAGTCTGAGTGGACTGTTTGATGTCAGCAGCTAGAGGCTAATGTTGACTTCAATGCCAAGAGTGCGAGGACAACAAAAGAACAACTCATTCTGGCACAAAATGAGCTTAGTGTAGTAAAGAACAACCTGAGTACTGAGTAGTCCAAAACTGATGCACTGTCAGGCAAACTGGAGCAGCTAGAGCGAGAGCTCGCGGAGTCAAGAATACACGAGGAAGAGCTCCGCAAGGCCTAGGGCACGTTTGAATTCAGCAGAGTTGTGCATGGAAAATTGGAGTTGTTGCAGCTGATGAAGGAGGAGCATGCTGATTGGGACATTTCTTACTACAGAGAGGTGTCCTTTGCGGAGTTCGAGGAAAACTCTGATCAATTAGGAAGAAGAGGATGATCAAGATCACTATGTCCGAGCGGCAGCGCATGCAGACACATCCCCTGCTTCTTCTCCTACCAAATCTAGCTCCATTATATCCGAACCTCCTCTTGACGAGGAGTGAACTCTGCATGTGAGGGGACGTACTTGGCTGGTAATAGATCTTTCGGACTAAGCCATTGTTCGCCTTTGTGATCCACTATTGTAATCCGCCCTTTGCAGGCTAGGATGTAGATCAGACCGACAATTGTCCCCGCTAGTATAAGTGAGCTGGTCAGACTATGGTTAAGCATGTGCATTGCTGTAAGTGGTCGGACAATGGTCCTTGCAAGTCGTCCAAGTTATGCTTCACGAGCTCTGACTGAACTTGAAAGACCGTTATTGTCCGTTTCTGACGGACTAGGCTTTAGGTCGGACCAGAAGCTATTGTCATCAGTCAAAATTGACTAAGCTTTGGCGGAGTTTGGCGATCATTGTCCGCAATTGGACAATGATCCCTAGCAAGCTATCATCATGATCAGGCGTTGAGAACGCTGACTAGACTCCCATTTTCCGCACGCGGCGGACTACGGTCTTAGAGCGGACCAGAAGCTATCGTCATCAGTCAAAACTGACTAAGCTTTGGTAGGGTTCAGCGATCATTACCTGCGGTTTGATAATGATCCCTAACAAGCCATCATGATCAGGCATTGAGAACGTTGACTAGTCCCCACTTTCTAAGCCATCTTCACCTGCACGCGGTGGACTACGGTCTCAGAGCGGACCAGAAGCTATCGTTATCATTCGAAACTGACTAAGCTTTGGTAGGGTTGGGTGATCATTGTCCTTAATTGGGGAAAGATCATTGGCAAGCCATCATGGCGAGCGTCGAGAGCGATGCCTAGACTTCCACTTTCTAAGCCATCGTCATCTGCGCTCGACGAACTAGGCATTAGAGTGGATCAGAAGTTATCGTCATCAGTCGTCACTGAGTAAAATTTGATCGGGTTCGGTGAGCATTATCTGTAGTTGGACAATAATCTTTGGCAAGCCGTCTTGATCAAGCATTGGAACGCTGACTAGGTTCCCATTTTCTAAGCCATCTTGACCCGCACTTGGCGGACTACGATCTAAGAGCGGACTAGAAGCTATTGTCATCAGTAGGAGCTGACTAAGCTTTGATCAGGTTTGGCAATCGTTGTCTGCAATTGGAAATGATCCCTGGCAAGCTATCGTGATCAGGCTTTGAAAGCAATGACTAGACTCCTACTTCTAAGCCATCGTCATCCGTTCTTGGCGGACTAGGCGTTAGAGCGGACCAAAAGCTATCGTCATCAATCGAAACTGACTAAGCTTTGGTAGGTTAGGCCTTCATTTGGGCTTGGGCGTGTAAGTCTGACTTGGGTGTCCTGACTTAATTCATTTAATAATCCGCCATGGAGGTCGAACCAATAAATATGATTTTGGAGTCGGATCGCCATAGAGTAACGGACTAAGTTTATCCGGGTTTAATGAACATTAGCGGAATTTTAATTGACGGAGACCTTGGATTTATTGATAATATCTTTGTAGGTGTGTTCTACATTCTGTGGGCGCTTAAGGCCTTTTTGGCGTGTACTGGGCTGGATCTGGCAGAGTCTTCACTTTGGCCCATTAGTTGGTTGGGCCCTGTTGTAAAAATCAACATGCCAGGTGTACGACGTAGATTGCGAGACGGTTTAGTATCGGTTACTCCCCCCAATTAATGGGGATGCGTGTAACGCCATTAATTCAATGAATGTGGACTCATGCAGTTTCAATTGGAACCGTCGCCTCCTTGTTTTCTGTACAACATTTAATGCTGACGTAACTATTGGTTGACTTTGTTTCACGAACTGTCGCGCCTATATATGGGCTGGTCTTCACCATTTCAAGCATTGCCATGAACACTATATAGCATGTCCTTCAAATGCATATTTCCAGAAAATATGCTTTGGGTTCTCCAAAGGCTAAAGGAAGATCTTCGTTGTTGGAGTCTTCAAATGTTTTGGCCTTTGTAGAGATAGTCTTAACAAGACCTGCTATTAGGTGATGCCACCTGATTTTGGTGAGCATCCAATTGGTTCCATGGGACCTTGTAATTTCTTCTTACATTGCGAAAAAGAGTTACCGACTTTCCATCAGGGGTCGAGTTTGTCTTTCATTTTTCGGTGCTCTGAGGGCGTATGCTCCATCCAATCTCAGAGATTTATTTGCAACTAACTTTGGTGACTGCTCCTATTGTATCTACTGAGTTTCATGCGTGATGCCATAGCTGAAGGCATATTGGCAGAGCAGGGCTCTGATGGGCATGACCTGTGGTGCTGGGGTACTAGCTCCGCATCACCCCAGGCATTTCTTGTTTGATAGACATCCTCATCTGCCTTCTTTTCCTTTGGCCTCCGTATGAGCAAAGTGTCTGCAGTTTATTTCGAGTGTCTTCGTTGCTACTTTCAAATCATCCTTGCGAGGCAGATTGGCAGAGCGAAGTCTTGACGTGTATTTAAGCAAATCCATACTCGCGCCGGACTTAGATACTTGTAGTGTGTAAACTTTTGTACTAGTCAGTCAGGCAAGCTTTGTAACAACTTTCTTAGTATCCAATAAAGTCTGTTTTATTCCTTGAATGAATCTGTATCATATGGGCTTGTGCGAACAAATCTTCTAAACTGAAAACAAAAGAAATCAAAGCAGTAAGATAGTTTGACTCTGAGCGGGGACTACGCTAATCTGGCCCTGAATGAGATGCGCATGGTCCTGGCTTAGACTATGTAGCTCCCTTAGTAAAGTGTCACGTTTTTCCAATGCTAGTGAAGTTACTGAAAAGTGAACTTTGTGTAGGCATGTCGTTCCTGGCTGTCAGCTTTTGGAGTAGGCGCCCGTTTGTTAAAGTGTTGTTACTTAGCTTTGTATTGGACTGGATGGTGTCTCTAGTGCTAAATTCTGGCTCTCTGTATAGTTGAGCCTCGATTGTCAGAGCTTTGTCTCTATCCGTGCAGGGTGATTCTTCCCCCTTTTATGGCCTCAGTATCTGATGTCTGTCCCGCGGGCCCAAGCTGTAATTGCTAAATCGAGTTGTCTCAGCGTTGTGTAGTGAAAGTCTCTCGTTGAAGGTTGATTTCCACAAATAGTACCTTGGGCCCGGTTGCCAGTGTACTTGATGCATTGGTGTAGAGTAGAAACTACTGCCTCAATATGATTGAGCCAAGGCCTTCCTAGGACGATGTTGTAGGTGGACGGAGCGTTGACCACCATGAACTCTTGGACAAGGTACTTTCGCGACTGTGGCTCTCCCGTCACTACCATTAGACTGATCTTCCCAATAGGAAAGCATTTCTCTCCGCTAAAACCGATCATGGGGTGATTGGCAGGTGTGAGGTCCTCCTATTTGAGTTGCATATTACAAAATGCGTTGAAAACATGACGTTTAGAGAGCTTCCGTGTCTGTGAACGCTAGTGGGGGATCGGGCTCTGAATACATGCGTACTGCACTTGTCTGTCCTCGCCGATGGGCTGCATCCGCATCTCGAGAAGCGTCATCTTTTGGGATTTATTGGACTGCTCACCTTCCAAGCCGACTCCATGGAGTACATATGTGATGCCAAAAGCTTTTTTCTCTATCTCCTTGACGAATTCTTCCCTTTCCTTTGTCCAGTCCTGCCTTTTGTCCAGGCTTAGGAACTTCTTGAGTTTCCCCTTCCAAATCCAATACTCTATCTCGCTCCTGAGACTTTTACAATCCTCAGTGTCGTGGCCGCCCTCCTTGTGAAAGGAGCAGTATTTGTTGTTATGGCGCTGAGGGAACTCCTTGCTGGGTCACTTCAATTCTCCCCAATTCTTAATGGAATTTAGGACATCGAACAGACTAGAGTTGAGGGGAGTGACAAATTTAGATCCGACGAAGTTGGAGGCCTTATCTTGCCTTGCATGACTAGAGTCAAACTTGTTGTCATTGTTTTTCCTCTTTCTATCGGCGTCTTCCTGTTTCTTCCCCTACTTGTCCCTGGAGCCAGAGGGTTTCTATTCGGACTCCGCATCCTTTTTGGCAGCCACCATCTCATCGAGAGTGATATATTTTTGAAAACTCTTCAACAAGTCCGCCATATTAGTTAGAGGCTCAAGAGTGAGGAAATCGTAGAACTTGTCTCTCATCAGACAAGAGGTGAAGGCTGTGACCGCGGTGTCGTTATTGCAGCCGTCGATGAGGGTCAGCTCATCATTGAAGCATGTGACATTTTCTCTCAATGACTTGTTCGACTTATGTTTGAGGGTGAGCAGGTAATGCAGGCCTTTCCTGATCCGTTGGCTATCAACAAAGCGTGTGAGAAACGTTGTTGCTAGTGTTCAGAATGAGTCGATGGACTTCGGAGGTAGGCTGTGGAACCAGGTCACCGTTGACTTTTTCAGGTTGGTAGGGAATGATTGACACATTACTGCTTCGAATCATTCTTTGACCTCCATTACATGCTGAAAGTGACGTAAGTGATCGGATGGGTCTGTTGTTCCGTTGTAGAACTTCAAATTTGATGGAGTAAATTTCTTCGGCAGTGGCTCGTTCATGATGTGATCCATGAATAGGGGGACAAAGAGGTTGAATAGCACGTCAGGATTGGTGGCCCCTAGCCGGAGAGGGTTCTGCGAGGCAAGTTTGTCGATCCTAGATGCTAGGTCTCCGTTGGCCGCTCCTTTGCCTCTGGTCCACTGAGAGCCCGCAGGAGCAGCGTGGCTTTCCTAAACGTGTTTTATAATCCCTTTTTCAACAAGAGTTGCAGACCCTCTCTTTTGGGGACTAGGCTCTTAGCTGATCCCTTTTTCAACGAGAGTTGTGAACCCTCTCTTATGGGGACGGGGCTCTTAGCTGCTCCCGATCTCCTTCTGTGGGTGGAGGGTTCCGCTGAGTGAGCATCTCCATCGCTCGTGCAATTTATTGCATCCAGGATGACAATAGATTCACCCAAGGGTCTGCTGTGGTTGCTGCCGGCATGGGGTTCCGAGGTTGTTCCCTCGCGGAGCCGGTGCTGCCGGGGCTAGGGGCGCTCCTCCAGTTTGAGCGTTCAAGGGTTCAGGGATGTTTCCATTGTTGCAAGATCTCGTGGTCACCATCTCTCTGGCTGTGAGGAAGGGTGATATCACTACTTTTAAATGAACTTCGTTGTTCCCCACGGACGGTGCCAAATTGATGTAGTTGAATCCTGTTTTCCTTCACCTTGACCTTGACCTACATAGGGAACACACGTGAGCCAAAGACCACCGTTGTGGCGGTTGATGACACTCCTAGATCTATGAGAGAGGTTTCCTTTTTGGAGTGTTGTCTATGCAACGGAGTTTCCATGCACGACTTATACTCCGGTATTTGTTTCCTAGTCGGAACTAATGTATTACTGGCATGCCCATCTTAGGTCGATCCCCCAGATACTTGCCTGATTAGGCCTTACGGGTATTGTGCTTGACCATGTGATGTGTGGGCTTAATAGGGCGCTGTAATTTGGGTCCAACCTTCTGGATTCTGCCAAAGTGAGCTTAGTGTTGTCTGGGCTTTGCCAGATTGGGTGAGCAATCAGATCCGCTTTGGTCTGCTGACGAGATTATCACGACACGTGCACGACCCAGATTAAAGGACGGTTTGGTGTATCATCCCCACTTAACAAAAAAGACATTGGATTTTGCTAAATTAAGTCTTAAGTGATAACATAAGCCTTTAGCAAATAAGCGTCGAGTCTATTAGTTGGAAACTAATTTAGTAAGCTCTAGATGGATTCAATCATGGTGGATGTGTTTCTTCGATTTTTACGGATGCTATTTGCAAAAAAAAAGAAAAAAGGAACTACTACCTCAATATGTAGATATTTGTTTGTGATTTGAAGTAGATGAAAAATTGATTTCAGATTTAGATTGAGTTCCGAAGATGAAAAGAATGGATGAATGGCTTTGCAAGGATATGGGTCAGGCTATGAAGCATAAACTTGTTCAAGTGGTATATTTGGGACTGTTCTAGCGCAGAAGCATAGAGCTGAGAGATTTTCAACAACGCACTTGGTTGCTGCGAACGTCCAGATGCCATCACGTTAGCTGGCATTGGCTGGTCAATGCATATATTTATGTTTATGTTTTCTGGTTTCCTTCATTATTTCAGCAACCAATGTAAGTTTGTTTTGTAATAGAATTGTTCATCCAATGTAAGTATGCTTGATATGATTGAATCGGTTCAATTAAAGAACATCAATATGCATTTCCTTAGGATCCATTGATAACAAAAAAAATTCCAGAAATTAAAGTTCTCCCAAATTTTTAGTTTTCTGTAGCATGAAACAAATTTCAAGGAAACACCAAAGAACATAGCACACTCTGTTTCCATTGAGCCTCTTTCTGTAACAATACAATAGCAATCGAATTGGAGCTAAGAGAATGTGAAATGTTATTGCTATACTTGAATCCTAATCTTGCCATACAAAATTACAAGGGATGTACTTTACTGCCCTCATACACGTTACCTATACATGTTACCTGATACAGTTTGTATACCAAAACTTCTTATACAAGCCACCCTATACATTAAATGGACACGGATTTTGTACATATAAAATAATTACCTTGGATAGAAAGCACTGTGAGAAATACTGGCAATTGAGATGGGAGAGTTGGTATTCAGGGGTTGACTTGGGTCTTCAGATGTATCATATAGCTCCATAGTTTTCTCATCCATGAAGGGTGGATTGGTGGGTTGAGGGAGTTGTTCATCCTTCTTTAACAACATCTGCAAGGCCCTTGACATCGAAGGTCGCAACGAAGGAATCTCTCGTGTGCACAACAATCCTACATTTACCACCATTACAATCTCCTTCCTAATGTCAATGCTAGTTTTGTAGTTATGCAACATCAAATTTGGATCAAAGAGTTCTTCTGTCTCCCCCTGTTGGAAATGTCTCCATGTCTGTGTCATCCAAATTGAATTTCGATTGATAAATAGTATAATAATTTGTATTGGTAAATGGTAACAATGTTAAAAAAATGTGTTGAAACTTACAGCTATGACAAGACTATCAAAGTACTCCAAGTTCTTGCTCTTGTTATTCTGCCTGCCAGTGGCGATTTCTAGCACGAGGACTCCAAAACTGTTAACATTTGCCTTTTCTGTTAACTGGCCATGGGCTAGGTACTCTGGAGCCATATAACCTCTGTGGGAACGAGTTTAAAAATAAACTGTCAAGCATACACTGACAGAGAAGCATGGCTAATATGAAGTTGTAAAGTTTAACAGCTCATCTGTATTGTTTTTCACGTACTTTTCATCAAAATAGATATTTTGGGTTACCAAAGAAAGAAAGAAAAATAAATCTATCACCAAAGCTTTGGCACGTCAAGTTTTTGTTCTTTAGACAACTTTGCTAGCATATATTGCTCTGATCATTCAGGAAAAAAAAGAATGGATACTTGACTAGAACATTAAGAATGACAAATCAATGGGCATGATTCGAAGCAAGTTGAAGGGCATACGTCTAGCTTTGTGAGGTATGAAAATATCACTTGGTTTGTACAATAAATTTGTATACACATTGCAGGATGAAGAGGGCATGTGATGAGCTGATGAAGCACCCTTACAACTATAACTTCATACGTATAGACATACAAAATAGTGTAGTTGATTTTTCCAAACGAACATAATGTGTGTATAAGGTGGAAAGGGATTAAAGCTGCTGAGCAGTAACCATATAATGTTCTAGAATTGATCAATAACATATTCGTATTTACAATGTTCCTGCGATGGCAGTGCTGATATAGGTCTTGTCTGCTTGAAATATTCTTGCCAACCCAAAATCAGCAATTTTCGCTCTGAACTTTGCATCCAACAAAACGTTACTTGCTTTTATATCTCTGTGTATGATTCTGTTATTTTTATACTCATGTAGGTAGACTAGACCTTCTGCCGTCCTAATAATTATGTCTTGTCTCTTCTCCCAGCTTAGTGCTTTACCTTTGTTTGCATCTTGTGTTTCCATAAAACGGAAGGAAACACGATTTTAGTCATAATGGAAAATTTTTTTAGACCTTAAGCTGATTCTGATTTGACTGGCATTTTCAGTAAGCAGGAGATATCAATAAACTGAAGTTTGAGAAATTACCAAAAGTGAATTGATCAAGAGACTTGTTCGGAAGGAATTCATAGACAAGAAGGCTTTCAGGCCCAAAACAACTGCAACTCAATAACCTGACAAGGTTTTTGTGATCCACGCACGCTGCTTATGATATTAACTTCATTGTAAAAATCTGCAGCTCTCTCTGTTGTTATAGAAAAGCCTCTTCACAGCAATCTCTCTTCCATCCGCCAAAACTCCCTAGAATGAATAATATTTGACTTAGCTTAGAGGTTCTATTTTCTTGTTATATCTATTCATGTCCAGTTTTATTTTTATTTTCTGTTCGATTTTTTGTTATGTGAAGCAAACAGAATCAGAAGTAATGTAGTCTGACCCAGGGAAGGATCTACTAAGAGGCGAGGGGGCAGCTGCCCCCCTCAACTTTCAAAATAATTTTATTATATACTTAGGCTTAAAAAAAATCAATTATACAATGTATAATACAATAAGATAATTGTTCATTCAATTCTTTATATATGTTTCTATTAGTGTAGCGGTTGGAAGTTTATCATTTTTAGTAAACGAACCTGAGTTCGATACTCTTCGAGTGCAAGATTTCTTACTCGCCAAAATTAATTATACAATGTATAATACAATAAGTTTAAGTTCATTCAACTCTTTCTATATGTTTCTATTAGTATAATGGTTGGAAGTATATATTTTTTAGTAAACGGACCCGAGTTCGATACTCTTCAAGTGCAAGATTTCTTTGTAGCTATTTATTATACATTTTTATGTTTATTGATAATTACTATTCTTTATCATTGTTACTCACATAATTTTTTTTTTAAATTATCAATTACATTTTATTAATAATTGCAAACATTAAAAAAATTGTTTAGGTTAATAAAAACATATTTCTGTCTTATCGGAGCGTATGATTTTTTTATGACTATTGACAATTACTATTTATGTCAGTGTAACTTGACCCTACTTTTTTGTTTTCAATGCAATTTTATATGTAATTGCAAATATTAAATAAATGAATTGTTTGTTCATGTGGTATAAAACCTCCAACAAAAAAAATATTTGAAAGTATTATCTAAAATAAGAGTAAGTCTAGGCAGCTAGGAAACACTTTTACACATTCTCTTTAAAACACAACCACATACATCATTTATAGAAGGGGTAGAAGTGTAAAAGGCCCAAAACCTGGAAAAAAAAGTGGTTGTGTTCCCTGGCTGGCTAGAATTGTGGCTAAAATAATAACTATAGAATTCTTTGAAAATATATACCATTAGCCAACTCGTAAAAAATTGAGCCTCATATAAATCAGTTTTTCTATGAAATTGTATTAGGATCTTATTATGTTCACAAATTTTAGATTTTTTAGCTTCAACTAGATACTTATCCTAATTATTTTGTGATTTTAGTTATATTTCTAGTTATTACGTTTGTTTGCCACTTGCTAAGGTTATTGATATTGCGATCTTATTTTGGCTTAAAATTGGACTACACTGGATTCACTTTGGTATATGCAATGTATTTTTGATAGTTGTATTTTTTATTAGTTACTAGCTCGGGTAGGAATTTTTTTGTGGCTCCACCCTTGATAACTACTATTATCAACTAATAATTATTTGCAATTTCGCCCCCCCCCCCCCGACTAAAATCTTGGGCCCGCCACTGGTATTTGACCAGTGCATTTCCGTGTACCTTATAAACAGTTCCATATCCTCCTTGTCCGAGTTTGTTTGTCTCGTCAAAAGAACTTGTGGTCTTCTATAGTGTGGAATACTTGAAGTTTAGGCTACTATCGTGAAGGAGCTTTGCCATGTCAACCGAGTTGTTTGAACCTACAAAATAAGATAACAAGGGTACAAACCTTATAAATGATGGCTATTGTTTGACAAAAATATTCATTTTAAAATGTTGCAGAAATGTTTTTGTGGATGCAAATTTTCATTAAATCACGTGCTGATCACACAGAGCAATCTGCATAAGATGAAGATTAATTCTTGACACTGGTGTTGTGCCTGCCACGGGGACTCCGATGCAAAAGTTAGAACAATGCCTTTAGGAAAGTATTTATTTCATTGTATTTGAAGAGAGAGTTGTGAATAAAAAAAAGTTATCTCCGGATGGCTTTGTGTTTGGCTATTTATAGAAGCAGAACGAATAAACTGCTGGTAGATGAGTGAAACAAGTGTCAGATAAGTGAGTCATCTACTTGCAGACGGTTGTAACTTCTCTTAAGTAGTTGTAACTTCCGTTGATGGTTGTAACTTCTTGTTGGTGGTTATAACTTCCTGTTCGGAGACACCTCTCCTGCAAGCTTGTGTGCTCAACTGAGCATGGTGGTTTGTGCCGAACACTACTCCTCTGCTGAAAAAAGAGTGTTCTGCTAAGTTGTATTGGGCCCAGACTTGGGCTTTTTATACTTGTAACTTTCGAGGGTAATTTTTGAGTTTGTCGAGGACGACCCAAATCTTCGGGCTTCCTTTTTATGTTAGGCTAAGGATTATTTTTGGCTCCTACAAATGCCCCTCATCTCCTTTGCTTTTGAGCTAACCGTTTTTTCTTTTCCTTCTTACTTAAAAGCATAGGAGAAGTATTTTCACCGAGGAGCCCCGCCAAAAATAGAATGCCCCTTATCTCGCTGACTAATATGTCTTTATTGATACAAGTAGAGAATCTGCATGTAGAGGTTTCTGCGGTTGTTGAAATGTAGTATGCTGAAGACAAAATGATTTGCATGTAAAGGTTTCTGTTGCAGATGAGTTGATCTACTGGATGAGTCATACATAATAATTTCATAGGCTCTTGAACTTTGTCCAAGTAGAGGATCATCCTTAGGTGAATAAAACAAGTCTTTGGGCTGACCTGCCCAAATATTTGATGACTCATCCACATGTAAATACTACATATCTTTGGGCTGACCTACCCATGTTTCAGCATGAGTTGAGGAGTCATCATTTGTTGAAGGACGCAACATGATCTGATGGCTGACTTTGTTTCCTCGATTGAGGATGGAGTGAATTCTGCTATGAAATATGCTAAGGCTTGAGCCTTTATAGTTGTTCTCGGCTGATAGATTTTGTTGAAAGATGCGACTCTGATCTGTTGGCTGACTTTGTTACCTCGGTTGATGAGGGAATGAGTTCTGCTATGAAATCTGATAAGGCTCGAGCCTTTATAGTTGTCATCGGCCGGTAGATCAAGTCGTATTGACTCAACTCTATAGCCCATTTTATGAATTTTTGACAAGCATCCGAGAGGAAGTTGTGCCCCCACTCTTCGCTTATGATAACTGAGCTAACTGCTACATTTGAAACTGCCAAGTAAATGCACAGGTCCTCTCCTGGATTTGTCTGTTGATCTACTCAAGAATCGATCCAAAGGTGCTGCTCTACTAGTAAGACTTTGAATTTCTTTTAAAGTAGATGGTGACTTCATATCAAGTAGTGGTCTTCTTTGCTTTTATGATCCCCAAATTTTATGTATGTTGTTTGGTCTGCTATGTGACGTGAATATGCGCATTGATAGCCAAGAGTGGCTTTTGGTACTCATATAGTTAGGAGTATCCGCGATGCATGCCTGTATGTGATGTCCCCACTTGGGCATGGATGACGGAGTAGTCATCCTTTATATGAGAGAGGCATACGGGCATGTATGTTCGACACAGAGGTGGTGCAAATGTGGTATCGTCTAAGTAATCAATCCGTTACAAAGATGAATCAAATTCAAATAAAAATGAATAAATTACGTTTATATTGTTTCTAGTCCTTTTCATGCAGGATGACAAGTCCACTAATCTTTCTGCAGGTCAGACTTGCCATAGTCAACTTCTACAGGGTAAGTACAAGTAAGTGCATATTTACTTATTAGGATGATGACATGTTTGCCTCGTTGAGGAACTACCTATTGGTGTGATGGTTTGTTGTTTGTGTTTAGATTGATGTTTATTACGCGCAATTTTATTGATTTTGGGATGAAGATTTCTCACATCAGCTTTATTGCTGACCCAAGTGAGCTTTTGCTTCTTGGGTACATTCCTTTGGGAATGTAGCCGATTAGCTTTTCAGGTTTAGAGACTTTTGAGCAGCGTTACTGGAATTTCGCTAGTGGGGCTAGCAACGTCAGTATTTTCGGGTTAAAGTTTTTATTTGTTTCAGTAATTAAATTATCTTTAAGTTGTTGTTGCTACTAAATGTTTCTATTGTTATTGAATTTCACGTCCCGGGTTTTGGGGAAACGGATAATCCTACGTGGATTTTGGGATTTTTGTTTTCTTTGAAAATCAGGGCGTGACAGTATGTGACTTGCCTTTTATTTCCAGCTGTAATAATAATTGGATGAGGAGCTGGTTGGAGTTTTCTTCTGTGTAAATGATGATCTGATTGAGAAGAATGAAGGATTGATCGGTTGATTCTAAAAAAACAAGTATGTATGGATCAACACCTACATACAATGATACCCCACACAGTGAGTCTATAGTCAGAGAAACTCTCTCTTCTATAGCTTCGTGGAAAGAAAGAGAGAGTAGTGGATGTAGAAGACATTGTTTCTTTTATGGATTCTTCTGTTCAGGTACTAACAGACTTGAATTTTGTTTTTAGAATGTGAAAGTTCAACGAAGTGATGGATTTTTTTTGACAAATTTGCCAATGGCCCCTGTTAAATATCACTTCTCCTGATGGACACCATCAACATCCTACTTTCTAAAGGACACCATCATCTGCTGAATAACACCACCTATAAAAACCCTTAACAAAAAATATTCCCCTTTTGCTCCCACATGGTCTCTCCCTCTCCCAAGTTTGAACTTCTGAGATACACTATTTTTGCCCTCATTATCTCTCTAATTTTTACTATCTTGCTTTACTCTATGCTCTTTCCTTCTACTGTTGGTGTGCGATTGAAAGGTTGGAAGTTTTCGTGTGATTTGGGGTTTGTTGGTGTGCGAGTCAATGCGTTTTTGGGCGATTGAGGTTTGTGTGCGGTTCAAAGGCTCAGTTGGTTTGATTGTTCAACCAAACCCAAACGAATTCAGGTAAACCTATCTTCCCTTCATTGTGTTCGATTGTTTTCTTTTAGTTGTTTAATATTTATTTTAAATATTTAGTATGACAAAGACAAACAAAGATGTTGTGGAGGAGGTTGGTGGTATTGTTGGTGGTGGTGTTGGTGGTGACGTTGGTGGTAGTATAGGTGGGGTTGATGGTGGTGGTGGGGATCATCCAACTGAAAGACACCCAATGAAGGCGTCTTTTAGAAAATCCACAGCCGTAAAAAAATTACTATTATGGAAGAGGAAAAAAAATCTAACAACGGAGGGAGAAAGAAATGGAGATGAAGATGAGAGTAGATGCAATGGAGAGTGATTTGATTGCCACAGATGAAGTGGCGACACTCCTATTGTATCTCAAAGTCAACGTAGTGTGGTTCGTGATGTTTAGGAAGCGGATAAGGGTGAGAGGGACGAGGAGGGTGACCAAACGCGAGGGGAGGCGGAGGGTTAGGGGGTGAGGAGGTTGAACATGGTCAGGGGGATGAAGAGGCTGAGCATGGTCAGGGGAATGCGACGACCCGATATTTTGTTAGAACCTGGTCCCGATGAAGATCCAGAACCTAGCAAAGTTTCTTATCCTAGTTGTCCCAATGATGCATCCATATTATAGGATTATGATGGCCATGTTGCCCACTCCATTTAGTCTGGTAAGGTGATATTTATATTATTTTCAAGTTATTTTCAATATAAAAACAAAATATTTTACATTATTTGGAGACTGACTAGTTTTTCTTATTGTGTAGGAGCGAGGGGAGTTGAGATGTCGGCATCAGTACAAGAATTTAATAGATTGGAGGTTGCCTGAGGAGCTAAAGGAAGTTATTTTAATGATCTATAAGAGACCGTTGATAAACCATTGTAAGGATCATATTGATAGGGTCACAATTTGTGCTTTCATCGAGCGTTGGCAACCTGAAACTAACACTTTTCACATCCTTTGGGAGAAATGACCATCATCTTCGATGATGTCTATTGTATCACTTATCTGCCGATTGTTGGTAAGCTAGTTATGGTGAAGAGAACTCAAATGAAGCCAGAGGAGCATGTTCAACTTTTGGTTAATGAGAATAACATGTTCATTTGGTTAATGGTTTGGGGATTTTAAAGAGCGAAGCACAAAAACACATTTAGAAGTATCAGAGTTTCGTGGAAGTGAAATTTATTAAAGATCATTGTTGTGGGATAGTGAGCACAAGTAATTCTCTTCAAAAGAAACAACAAACTGCACGGGGTTACTTTTGAATTTATGTTTTTTTTTTCATTTTTTTCAATTACTATGGGTTTGATACACTATTGGCATATTTGATTTTATTGCTAAACTCTACTTTTAACCTTCTCAAGTTTGGGTGTTCAAAAATGGGGTTTAACAATAAATCAACATGGCAATATTCTATCAAACCCATGAAAAAAATTAGGAAAAACTTCAAATTCAAAAAATCCAAAATTTGGACAGAGTCTGTTTGTCATAACGCAGCGGTCCCTGCGATTTTGTTAGCTTTGCACGCATTAACCGCTGCGAGTCTTTTTATGTTCGTCGCAGTAACCGCTGCGTTGGATGTCAATCCATTATTGAAAAATTTCAGGACTCAATCACAAGAGCCGTTGCGATTTGGTTTTCTCTAACCACAACGGTTGCTGCGGTAATGTTCAATGGAATCGCAATGGCTTGTGCATTTAGTGTCTGAAATTTAGTCCATTTTGCACTTTGAATTTTTGCAGTCTAAATTTTTTGCTCATGTTTATGTTACTATTTAGTTAGTTTTGCCTATTACCATGATATAAAACATCTATAAAACTACTAATCCATCCATAAAATACAAAACCAATACAAATCTTCATGAAATGTAAAATATAATTTATTGATATTTAATGATAAAAAAAGATACAAGTCAAGACTACAAAAAAAATTGACTTCTCTTTCAATTTGATCATCGTTTGTATACAAAATGCCATTTACTAATGTATAAAAAGTTACAAAATGTGCTTCAATCATCAAGTACAACAACCACTTTCGACTTCTTTGCTTTTGAAGGCCAAGTCGGTACTATTGGAGGCAGTGATGATGTTGGTGTCATATGAAGCAAGACAAAGTGTTTACTTTGTGAAAGGTGTGCCATGAAACATATACGTACATTGTTCAAGTTTGACGACCGCAGAAAATACGAAAAACATGTATTGCTCTGATTCCTATAACACACAAAGACACAACTATAATGGTTGGCCGTCAACTCTAACATATCCGGTTGAATCAACCATTTGTCATCGAGAATGCGTTCAGTGCCTTCAGAAATTTTCAGAGCATCTTTTACAAACTTCACCACTCCGTTATTCCCCATTCGAACCCAAAAGTCATGGTTACCTTCAAGCTCAAATATTAGCTAATGTCTCACTTGCCTCCAACCAATGTTCTCGTCATAACCTATGAAGTTGTATATGCATCCGAATCCACAATTTCCATCGGGGCATACATTCTGAATGTCCTCAATATAATGCCTAATCCACAGAAGAATTTGCTTCATATACTTTGATTTCCACTTCGTGGCCTTATCTTTTGCTTAGAAACAATAGCTTGACTTCTAAGGTCGTCTTGTATCTTCGCGTACTCATGACCAGAGGGGTCCCTTTTTGTGGACTTCTCATGCTTAGACAACTTCTTCTTATTGGATCTCCCCTCGCCCTTTACAGGCTCAGTTGGTTCAACCATGATACATGAATAAGATCAGCTCAAATCTAGCATCTTCCTCTTCAACACCAACTGCTGATCAGAAGTAAATTGTAATAACTTTTTCTTGATGGCGTCTACCAGTGGATCTATAATCACTTTCGCACTTGCACAAATAGGTGTTTTGCCAAGTTGCATCTAGTGCTTGTGTAACATAAATAGTGGAAGTTGACCATTAGGAGTGAAATATTGGGTCATTTCCTGAGCACAAGGCAACCCATGAGTGATTCTCAACACACATCGACACTTCACTGGGTTGGCGCCCACAAATTTAGCATCAGACCTACCAATTTCAGACATCATCAAGTCAAGAGCCTTATGAGACACAAACCCATGAACTTTTCCAAATTGTGGAACAATGTGCTATTTTTCCACCTTCGTGAGACTTTTTCGGAATGACGCTTCAATCTCTACAAGTTGCCCTTGGATCATGTCATGCATTTTTGTCCATACATTATAAAACATCCATTGAGAATTCTCCAACATCTTCTTAAACCTAGAACGTGCGCTTCAACACGACCGGTAGTCCATTGGCCAAAATGCATGAAATTGTTGGTATGTGCATTCACAAATAACTCCTTATGCGGATACCAAATAGTCCACAAATACTCTAAACACTTGGGATGTGAAACCCATTTTCTCTCGAACTCAATAACGCCTTTGTCCCATTCTTGCTTTGTAGATGATATATATAAGTTCGAGAAAGATTATATAACTTCTGCCATCCTTCATTATCCTCAAATTCTTTTTTTCAATTATTTTCCACATTTGTATTTATGTTTCACTAGCACAACAACCCTTTTGCTTGCGAAAAAACTTGCTCAATGAATTTATTCAACCCAAGCTCTCTGTCTGTGACAAACACCTTTGCAAGTTGTCTGGCTCAAATACTCCCAATAGCTTTTCTAATGCCCATGTGTATGATTGTTCGGTTTCAGACGACATAAATCATCAACCAACATTAAAATTCATGTCGGTTGACGTCACACCTATAACCTCAAATAACGGCATCCTGTAGCGATTGATTTTGTAGGTGTAATCCATAATCATCACCGTTGGAAAACACTTGGCCAGTAGAATTGACTTGGAATGGCACCAAAAAATATGTGACCGTGTTTTCTTCATCTACTGTATGTCACTCAACGTAACAATTCTCGCTCAACAAGTGCATTGTGGCCTGCAAAGTCGTCTTGCCTTTAAGTTGGATTGTCTTTTGTACTGAATGACATTGTAAATAGTCTTCAAATATGACACGTTGTTTCAGAACATCTCTTTCAAACCAGACAATATGTACCGAGGGGCTACACCAGATGTAGACATGTTATGCAAATAAGTAATCTCATCTTCATTCAGTCTCCCAACAAAGGAATGGCCAAAAAGAGATTTTGATCGTGGATTTCACATGTCACTTGCAGCTTTCAATGATCATTACCAGGTGGCACCTCTCTCAACTTGAATGGTAGCGGCATTATTTTCAAAAATGAAATGATACTCATTTACTTCAGTAAACATCTTACACTTGCCAAGCAATGAGCACCCGGAACTCACTTCACCAAGAGCTTAACAGTTACCATCCAAAATGAAATGGGATTAAGAGCCAAATGAGACTAAAACCATATGTGCAGTAGAATTGCAAATTTTGCAGTTAGTTGTATATGACCTTAACTGTAGCTTAAAAATTCCACTAGGCACATGACACATCCAACCTGCAGTGCACGAGTGCTGAAATATGTGAACAGTACATAACATTATAAAGTAACTTGTTCTAAAATTTAGCATAGCTTAGAAGACTAATTGAATTGTTCAAACACAATCTTGGAGCCCCACAAAAGGGAGTGCTGGTAATGCTTGTCCTAATCCTTTTTGGTGTAGCGTCGGACTGCAAAGGCTAGACCCAAGATCAAGAGAGGCACCAGGAACTGAAGAATCTTTATCACGAACGCAGGAGTGTTGTCTTGATTGTAGTGGTGCAACATATGTGCGCTTCAATGGTACAATTGCAGGGTCGATTTCACCAATGTAGTATTTCTCCATCATCTTTCTGACAGAGTCACTATGACCCACATCTTCAAAATCATTTGTTGCATTTTTTCCTGCACACACACATATGGCGTTACCAATCAAATCAAAACAAATGATTCACTTAGAATACCACAACGTTGAAATCTTTTAATAGAAGAATTGAGTGACATAATGGCAAAGAACAATGTCACTTAGAATACCTAATTCTTTAATGGCTTCACTTTCACAATTCAAAAATGAGAGTTCAACTAAAATTAATTTTTTATGGTCATCCATTGGTGTCTAACACCCTTGATCTAATTAGCACAAAACTCTTCTAGAAATGCCTCATCTCTCAGGCAGATATTAAAACAACATTGTAGTCAATCACAGACTCCCGTCATATGACACATTCATGATCTCGAAACTTCCAAGCTTTCATGTTAAGGATTTGAATACAGCCACTTATATAACTACTTTTCCTCGTTTTAGAGCCACAATTGAATTTTAACTCTGAATGTTGATTAAAAAATCATTCAACTTGTGGGAGAAGCATGCACAGTCAATATAGAGACAATGCTCAATGCATTGTGCATTTTTTTTTTAACTAAAATCAGTAATATGCACATACAAGACATAAATGAAGGGCTCTGCATCTTTATAGCATCCATACAAATTGCAGAGATAAGGGGCAAACATCTCTAGCTACTAACTTTTTTTTTCTTTTGATAAGCAAGAGACAGTCAGGAAAGATAAACAAGATACAAAACTATTAAGAAAGTCATTACATATGTGTGAGCTTTAACTTATCTTGCATTTTTCAAAAAATCAAAAGTACAACTACAACATATATAAGCTCCTAGGCATTTCTCATACATGTATGAGTCCATGCCAAATGGAAATTACAAATTACGACAGTGACACTTGGATCACATTGGGCATTTAAGTAGTCCAACTAACAATTTATTTTACTAACATTAATACTACTAACACATAGATGTCACTATTAACATTAATAGTGCAAATACAAATAAGAGTGAATGACAATCTGAATTAGATGTTACCTCTGAAGCCTCTCGAATTTTACGAAGTGCAGCATCTACTCGTGCATATATTGTGCTTCTCTGCAAAGAACACAGTGATGTCAGATACATGCATTAAGGTATGTTTAAACATACCTTCATAAACTAATTTAGAATTCAATTCACAATTACCAAATTAACCAACCTAATCATAACCTATAGTTTGTATAGTCCATTTCGTTGCTTGAACCTGGCGGCTGCAAAAATAAATAATAAAGATTAAAAAATAAATAATAGGAGGCATACAAAACATATAACAAACAAACAAACCCTACAAAGGACAAACTTTTCCAAAATACATGCTTAACAGTCTTACTATTGAATATGTACATGTGTAAGTAGCGAGTAGAAATGATCAATTCTTCCAGGTTGTAAATAGTGTGACCCCGTATTATCATCCTTAACGACAACAAACATACAAATCATAAGTGGGCAAGCATACTTAGTGATTCATATCTTGTAAATATAACAAAAAAACCTGTGTATTGCTTTTAGGAGGCATCACATTGTTTTCACGAGGCATCACATTGCTTTCATGAGGCATACACTGTAAACCCTACAAATGACATTTGTAAATAAAACTCACTATTCTTGACTTAAGAAAATATACATTCATAAAATACATTGCAAAACATACCAGATTAGTCTCAATGGCCTGATTCTTTTGTGTGTCTTTTTTTTTTTCCTTTGTATCCTTTTACATATCTTCTCGACGGTGGATTTCATCCTTGAATTAGATTGTCGTCCTTTGCTACGAACCGCTAATGGACTAAGAATTTGGATGCCAGAACTAGAAATAGTGGTGCCCATTTCCAAATATCCCTATGAATCAACACGCTCATCACCATCAACAATTTTAAGTTGCTCCATCTTCAAAGTGATCCATTCTTGAACTTGGCATGTCTCCTTTTCATCCTCAGCGGCGTAGTCAGCCATTTCAAAGAAGGCATTGCACACTTTTTAAATCGCTCATTTTCAAGCTTCATTCCCCAATCTGAATAAACAATCTTAACATTTGTATGAGCCCTCTTAACATCTTTCCTCCACCTCTGAAGAACATATTTATCAGGTATAACATGAATCCACCTTTTAAACAAGACTTTCATTACATGTTTGCATAAGATCCCCCTGAACTCAAACAATTGACAATTACACTTGATGGTGAAGTCGGTAACATTAAAAGAAACTATAAAATTGACCGATCGTTGCCTATCATTTATCACGAAGTCTTGTCTAACAGTGTACAACTCAAAGCCACTCCCATCCATCATTCACCGACAATTCTACAACATAGATTCCCTGTTATCTCTTCTTGGAACTACCTAAATTTATTTGTAGTGTAGGCATCGATCTCGAAGTTTTATCTCTATTACATAAGGAGTAATGCAAGGAATCTTTTGGTTATAAGATTTACAGTCCTCTTCATCTTCCTTTTGGACCTTACTTCGTAATGCATTCTCATATTGTTCTACGAATTGCTTCAAAGTGTTCTTCGAATTCACATAACCATCATCATCAAAGCCCATTCCCGATATTTTTGGGGTCGGCTACATGGATTTTGGTTATCCAAGCAATGCGGTCTTCCCACATATCCTCGCCTAATCCAAGCTCAATGATATCTTCATTCACTGCCTTCATCCAAGTTTTCAACAGTCGTCCCCTCCTTCTACACCCTCCATTAACTTGCCAAAGACATTTTCTAATTGGCGTCGTGCTTGGTCTCCTCCGCACATGACCAAACCAAGTTAAACGTCTTTCTCTAATTTTGTCCTCTATGGGCGCTGCACCTAAGTATCTCCTAATTCTTTCATTTCTAATTTTATCCTTACGAGTTTTACCACACATCCACCTTAACATACGCATTTCTGCTACTGCCATCCTATGCGTATGTTGTCCCGTAGTAGCCCAACATTCTGAACCGTATAGCATGGCTGGTCGAACAATTGTCTTATAGCATTTCCCTTTTAGCCTTACAGGCATCCTTCTATCGCATAATACTCCTGACGTCATTTTCCATTTCAACCAACCAGCTTTAATCCTATGGTCTACATCTTCTTCAATAGCCCCATTCTTTTGAATTATAGATCCAAGATATTGAAAAACCTCACACTCTCGGACCTTTATACCTTCGATCGCAATTGCATTACTTCTCCCTCGTGGTTCACAACAAAAGTTGCACACTAGATACTCCGTCTTCGAACGACTAATTCTAAAACCTTTACTCTCTAAAGCCTCCCGCCACCTATCTAATTTCTGACCTAAACCTGCACTAGTCTCATCAATTAAGACAATATCATTTGCAAATAACATGCACCAAGGTACATCTTCTTGCAGATGTCTCGTCAACTCATCCATGACCAAAACAAATAGATATGGACTTAACGCCGACCCTTGATATGTAATTCTACTGACACTGGAAATTCACTGGACATCCCACCTACTGTGTGAACACTTGTTACAGCCCCTTCATACATATCCTTAATGATATTGACATAACATTGAGACACTTTCTTCCTTTCAAGCACCCACCAAATTAACTCCATCGGGACCCTATCATATGCTTTCTCCAGATCAATAAAAACCATATGTAAACTCTTAAGTGCCTCTCGATATTTTTCTATAGTTTGCCTAAGCAGGAAGATGGCCTCCGTAGTAGACCTACCCGGCATAAATCCAAATTGATTCTCCGAAGCCGTGGTTAAACTCCTAAGTCTTCGTTCTAAAACCCTCTCCCAAAGTTTCATCGTATGACTCATAAGCTTTTCGAATTCACATAACCATAAAAAAAACATTCATGCTTTCACTCCTTTGAGTTGAAGACATCCTCGCCCAAAAAGTATTTCTTTAAAATGTTGGCACCCAACGCATCCTTTCAAGGTATAATCCACTCAACCAATCATTTTCATGCAGATTACATTTATCAATAAAACCATGCCAATTTTCTTCAAACTTTTCATGAGATAGATAATCATACACTGCTCTTTGTATTGCAAACTTGATCGCCTCATATTCATTGCAACCAGACAACTTTTCGAGCAACTTCTTCATAATATGCCACAAGCACCATCTGTATCGTGTGTTGGGAAATACAATTTCAATGGCCCTCTTCATTGCCCTATCTTGATCAATGATTATAGCAGATGGAACATTGCCATTCATACACACGAGCCATGTTTGAAAAAGCCAAACAAATTCTTCAACGGTCTCACCACATATCAATCCACATCCCAAAAGAATTGACTGACTGTGATGATTCACCCCAACAAAAGGAGCAAATGGCATTTCATACTTATTTATTAAGTATGTAGTGTCAAAAGTAACAGCATCCCCAAACTCCTTGTAAGTTGTTCTACTCCATGCGTCAGCCCAAAAAACATTTCTCAACCTACCTTCATCATCCAAATCCATCATATAAAAGAAATCAACATTATTAGCTTGCATTTTTTGGATGTAGTTATGAAGTGCCATCGCATCCCCCTCACCAAGTCTCAACTTCCTCATTTTGTCCAAATAATTGTAACAATCTTTTTGGAAAAATGGTAAAATATCATGCCCGCCAGCTTCAACCACACATGCCGAAAAACTCTTATTTGGTCTAATACCTGCCCTATCATAAAAACATGCTTCTTCTTGACATACGAGCTCATAGTTCTATTCTTTGGATAAAATCTCGATTTACCAAGGCTCAACTCATGATTGTGATCAAGTGTAACTCTTGTCACTAAAATTGTTCCATCGGGCCGTATATGACCTCTAATCTTAGCCAGACAACCACATTTGCTCGACCCACACAATCTCTAGACATTTTTTGCTCTATTTTTTTTTGCTTCCCAGACCGACCACATGAAAGCTGAATGAATTTAGGTTTTCCATCAGCATCTTTTTAGTAGTCATTACTTTCACTAGAAATCCTTTTTTATTACCATAATCATGATAATAACGTTAGTACTCATCAAGGTTGATGAATTCCATCCCATTTGTAGGTTCCCTTATCCCTTCTAAATTCTCTTCCATCAACAAACATTCATTATCTTCTACATTATCAATTCCTGAAATATGTGTTATAATATACAACAACGGTTAAAACAGAGGCATAGATAAAAACCCTAGCACAATAACCATGCATAGTCTATTTTGGGGAACAATGCTGCAACTAAGGATCCACCAGAGTTGTTATACAGGCAGTTCCGACCAAATAGATTATACAATATAAGTAAAAAAAAAGTGATATACTTCTACCTAAGGACCTCGCTCCTTAGAATAGTCGCTACATTTAACATCATCAACTCCAAGGTTTAGAAACAAAAACATGAGACTAGATGGTATTATATTTGCATAATATATCATATCAAGACCAACAATACAATACAAGGGCATGAAATAAACTTCATACTAGAATAGAGAAATGCAACACAACCAAGTATAGTAACAATATCATTGGAAGGGGAAAAAAATACATTAAACTTAATTTTTAAGTTAGTAAGCATCACATTTTCTTGTTCTCTAAAATGAAGAAGATAAATTTAACCTTGTCAACGTAATCAAAGTGGAAAAGGTATTCACTGCTTTCATCATCTCAAAGTTTATCTGGTTTTGATTGTCCTCCTTGTTTAAGGTTAGCATTCATCATCAGAGAATACCCACTCACATCACACTTCAAACCAAAATCAAGTAACTAAATCTCCCTTCCCTTAAATGCACCAATGCATAGAAACACAACAATCAAATTGAAAGAACAAAATAACACATAATGATTGAGTTACCTTTGACTGAGATGAAATGGGATGAAAATTTGGACTGAAAACACTCCTTCGTCTTCAATCTGAGATGAAAGGGGAGCTTCGATATGAGAAACACTGCTTCGACTGAGGTGATGCTCCCCTATAAAGTGAGAAACACTGCTTCAACTGAGGTGTGATGCTCCTTTTCGACTGAGAAAAAATGCTTCGACCGAGGTGATCTCCCCTATAGACTAAGAAACACTGCTTCGACTGAGAAACATTGTTTCAACTGAGGTGATGCTCCCCTTCGATCTGAGAAACATAGCTTCGACTGAGCTTCGATGCTCCTTTCGATCTGAGAAACACTGCTTCTCGTCTTGGATATGAGATGAGAAGGCCCCTTTCGATCTTAGTTGAAAATGAGAGATCGATCGAAAAGGTTCGGGAGATGGGATGGGTTTCTTCATTTTCTTTCTCGAGATGGGTTGGGTTTCTTCTTCTTCTCCGACTGAGATGAAAATGCAGCATTATATGTATCGCTCTTCGTATCAGATTTGAGAAAGGGGAAGAAAGGGGATGAAAAGTGAATCAGGGATTCTTCTTCGTCTTCGATCTGAGAAAAGGGAAGAGGAGCGAGGGGCCTCAGGCATTTTTTTTTCTTTGGGGGGTTTGATTCTTTTCGATCCAAATGGGAGAAACCCTCCCTTTTTTTGCTTTTTCTTCTTTTGGGGCGAAGAGACGAAGTAACGCCGTGAGAGAGAGAGCCTCCCAATTTTTTACTTTTTTTTTCTTTATAAAACACGTGCGATGGAGGCTCCCTCGCTCCTCCGTCGCGATGTTCTCTCCCTCAATAGAAGAATTGAACTCGATGTGACCACTAAAGTGTCAACAATATTCTCAATTTTATTTACTCATTTTTTTAATATTTGTGGAAGTGACAAAAAAATATGGTGATACTACTTGGTGGGTGGGTGTGTGGGTATCTATATGGGTATTAGTTGGGGTTTATTCTTAAAATAAATTACCGAAAAATTAGTGGCAGTTTGGTGGAGGTTTTTGTATTTGATTGTAATGTAGTTATCTTGTTGAGCAAGTAAAAAATAATATGGGATCCCAAAACTTGCTCAAGGATCGTGCACACCTCTTAGCACCATATTATCCTAGAGATAAGGATACTACAAGAGGTACATCTAACCGTAGACATGACTTCCGAAATGATTTTCAAAATAGATATGATTAACAATGAAGATATAGTAATAATAACAAAAATAATAAAAATAAAAATTATATAATGATACATATATTTTTTTGAAAGGTGACCAAAGTGTTTATTCGATCACAGAACCATTAATCAAAAGAGATGTGATTAGAAAGGACGATATAGTAATAATAATAATAATAATAATAATAATAATAATAATAATAATAATAATAATAATAATAATAATAATAATAATAATAATAATAATAATAATAATAATAATAATTGGGTTTGTATTGACTTGCAGGTTTAGGTAAGCAGCAAAGAAGAATAGCGGGAATCGACTACATCAGTTTGATGCCATCCATGGGAACGACAAAGTTCCTCAGAAAGAACTATAGTTCCACCTTTTTCCAAAAAATTAGTGAGATGGTGACAATGAGGTCTCGCAACAATGAAGATGTTGCCGAGCCTTCGAACTCTCAACAATGATGAGTTGTCCCTCATCGATTGTTTTAGTAATAACATTGCAATCACGGTTTTCACGTTGGGTCTGAGAAGAGGCAAGCTCTATGACTTCCTCACCCTAGACCCCCAAGCCCATATGACAGACTTGTTCAGAGATGCCCAAAAATACATAACTTTGGACGAGATGCTGGCCGCCAAGACAGAGGCATAGTTAGAGAAGAAACCAGATGTTCCAAAAGACAAGAAATAGGACAATGACAGTAATAAGAGGAAGCACAGAGACAGTAAGACCGACTCGAGCCGTCCTAGGCTGGACAAGGCCTCAAATTACGTCGGGTCTAGATTTGTCACCCCTCTCAATACCAGTTTGTCCGACATCCTTGATTCCATCAAGGATTGGGAAGAGCTAAAGTGGCCGCCTAAGCAGCAAATAGACCCTGCTCCGAGTGACAACAACAAATACTGCGCCTACCACAAGGAAGGCGGACATGATACTGAGGATTGTAGAAACCTCAGAGGAGAACTCAAGTATTGGATCACGAAAGACAAACTCAAGGAATTCCTAGGCTCGGACAGGAGGCAGAACCGAGCAAAGTTGTCAAGGAGATTGAAAAGGAAGCTCCTGGCGTCATTTGCGTCCTCCACGGGATCTGTCCCGAAGGAGAATAGTCAAACAGGTCTTGCAAGAGGACACTGACCAAGATACAAACACCATCTCAGTATGAGGACCGACAAGTGCAGCATGCAAGAGTTCACAACTCGATCCAATCATTGACGTTCACGGAGAAGGGTCTCTAGGGGTTACATTCTCCTCACAATGACGCCCTGGCCATCTTCGTTCTTATCGCTAAATGGGAGGTTAAAGAGCTTTGGTGGATACTCGAAGCTCACCAAATGTCATGTTCCTCAGTGCATTCCGCAACATGCAGCTGCAGGAGAGAGACCTAACGTCTGCCACCCACTCTATGGTCGAATTCAGTTGGCAGAAGTGCTTCCTCATTGGGAAGATCAATCTAATGGTGGTGGCAGTAAAGCCACAACTAGGGAAGTACCTTGTCCAAGAGTTCATGGATTTGATGCCCCATCCACTTACAACATCATTCTAGGAAGGCCATGGCTTCATCATGTGGAAGCAATGGTCTCCACCTTGCACTAATGCATAAAATACACAACCAACCATGCCCAAGGCACTATCTGAGGAAATTGGCCAGCGGCAAGAGACTGTCATTATGCAGCCCCGAAACAACTGAATTGTTTCCAATTACAACTCGGGCCCATAGAACCAACATGTCGGGCATCAGGCCTAGAAAAAAGTGGAGAATCACACTTCGAGGGCAGATGAGCCCAGATAACCAAAATGCAGCTATGTGGAGATCCAGAAGTCAAAGCTAGCAACGCAATCCAGAGCTAAGTAACGAAACTTCAGCAAATGGGCACAAACTCCAAAAGTTGTTAATCGGCAAGGAACTGCCCGCCAACACAAAGTCTACTATTCAAAAACTTTGTTAGCTTTTTAAAAAATAAAAAAAAACTTTGTTAGAGAGACCACACAATTCGAGCCAAGACCATTTGCGCCTCCTTCAGGGTCGAATTAGCTCAGTCTCTGCTCAAAGTTAAATTATTTATCACTTTGACTTCGTTTCTTGTTTTCTGTTTTTCATTTCAGTTTAGAAGAGTTGTTCGTACAAGTCACATTCTAGAAATAAAACTGATTTTATTGATTGCATTGAGAGTTATTACAAAACTTGCCGACCAACTAGTACATCAGTTTATACACTACAAATATTTTAATCCGATACAAGCATTTATCCGCTGAAACAAGGGTAGAGACTCCAATATGCTAATACACCTCTAGAAGAGAAAGTGGTTAAAGTAAACCATCTATGACAGGAGACGAAAGAGCGCACTCAATTAATTGTTCCATCAAATCATTCCAAAAAGACGATTTGGATGTGGCAAGCAAAGTACATAAAAAAGGCTGCGAACACTCCCTCAATTCTTTGCCCTGCCAGTCTGCCTCATGAAGAGGAACAAAAGGAAACGACAAAAAGCTAACGAAAACATCTCGGAGCAACAAAATCGTTGTGGTTTCATAATGCTGCCAAGTAGAGACGCCTTTCAAGCTCGTAATGCCTGGGGTTACGCAGAAATACCACCCCCAGAACGAGGGTCACGACCTCCAACGCTCCCATCAACCATAAGCCAGCTGCAAGGACCAACCCTTAACAACAGTACACAGATGGGAGAGTGCTTGAGATCCGGAGGATGGAAGACAGACCTGACCCCCGAAAGGAAGTCTGTAACTCTTATTCACAATGTAAGAAGACATTACAAGATCTCACGGGATCAACTTGATGCCCACCTAGATCAGACGACACCGCATAATAACAAGTCTTATCAAGACTCATCGGCGCAAATGTCAGAACATTCGAAGACTCTAGTGAGGGAGATCTTCCTTCAACCTTTGGAAAACCCAAAGCAAACTCTATGTTAAGATGCATTTGATTAACACGCTCTACTATTCTCATTTTAGTGCTTGAACACAGAACAACCAGCCAATATATATGTGAAATGGTTCACGAAGAGGCATCAACAAGCAGTTACTTCAGCATTAAATGTCGTACGAGGATTCGAGAAAATGACAGTTCCAATTGCAACTGCACAAGTCCACATCCTTTGAATTAATGACCCTGCAAGCAATCCCATTAACTAGGAGGAATAATTGATACTGAACCGTCTTGTAGAATGCACCGTATCCATGGCATGTTGATCCATATAGATTTTTCTAAATGGACCCTTCAACTAATGGGCCCAAGCCTATGCCCTGCCAGATCCGGCCCATCATACGAAAAGGAACAAACATGGAAGGCCTTGAGCACCCATAGAATAAGGAGCTCACCTACAGAGTGTTACAATAAAAACCAAGGCATCAACTCCACTATTATTCCGTTGCTGCTCATTACAGCCGGTCAATCTATTATTAGTCCGATCAATCGATCTGATGCTGGAATTAGACCGCCAGGTGAGTTAAGTAAGTCAGGACACCCGAGTCAGACTTACATGCCCATAATCTTATATGCGAGTTAAGTAAGTCAGGACACCCAAGTCAGACTTACGCGCCAGAATTCTATATGCAAGCTAAGTAAGTCAGGACATCCAAGTAAGACTTACACGCCCAAAATTTTTTTATGACCAAAGCTTAGTCAGCTCTGACTGATTACAATAGTTTCTGGTCCACTCTAACACCTAGCCCACCAAAAGCAACTGACGATGGGTTAAAAAGTGAGAGCTTAGTCAGTGTTTGAAATATCTAACCGCAATGGCTTGCTAGGGACCATTGTCCACCTATAGATAATGGTCGCCGAACCTAACCAAAGCTTAGTCGGTTTTGACCTATGACAATAGCTTCTGGTATGCTCTAACATCCAATCCATTAAATTAAATGGGTGTCAACGGTTTAGAGAATGGAAGCTTAGTCAGCGCTCTGATGCTTGATCGAGATGGCTTGCCAGAGATCATTGTCCAAACATGGGAAATAGAGTCCACACCCGACCAAAGCTTAGTCGGTGACGACCGGCGACGATAGCTTATGGTCTACTCGAAGCCTAGTCCACAAATAACGGATTTCAATGACCTAGAAAGTTGGAGTCAAGTCAGCGCTCTCGATGCCTGATTAAGATGGCTTGGCAGGGGTCACTACTCATATGCAGACAATGATCAGCAAACCCCGACCAAAGCTTAGTTAGTGGTCGTTGATGAAGATGGTTTTGGTCTGCTCGAAGCCTAGTTCACTGCACAAGGATTCCAACGGCCTAGAAAGTGGGAGCTTAGTCAGTGCTTATGTAGCATGGTGAAGACGGCTTGCCAAGGATCATTGGCTAACTACAGACAATGATCGCTGAACCTCACCAAAATTTTAGTCAGAACGACTGACGATGATAACTGCTGGCTCGCTCCAATTCCTAGTCCGCCACAAATGGATGAAGATGGGTTGGAAAGTGGGAGTCTAGTTAGTGCGCTTTACGCTTGACAAGATGGTTTGCCAGGGACCACCATAATCGCTGAAACCTGACCTCGGCTTAGACAGTCATAACTGGCGATAAAAACCCCAGTCGAATTAAGCCTATTCTACGAATAACAAACAAAGATGAGTCAAAAGTTCGGTCAGAGTTCTGAAAACTTGACTCAAACGACTCGCAATAACTATTGTCTGATCATCTACAAGGGTTCAAGCACTGGGACCACAGTCTAACTAATATGCTAACAACATCAACAACAACTGCTGTCCAACAAACAACAAGCTGCCAGACAAAGGGTGTATGACACTCCCCGATCTCTAAAAAGGAGTCTGACCAGAACTGCACAAACTATTGCATCACAAGAAGTCAGAACTCCCAACATCGAATCAAACATAAGCTTCCTACCCCAGCAAAGTTCCTCGTCTGATAATTAAGAAAAAATAGGTAAAAGCTAGTAGGAAAAACAAAGGAAGACAACAAGTGCGAAGTACTATTCATTTGCAAACTTGAATACAAGATTCACCCGTCATTAGGAGGAGAGTCAGATACAACAGAACTAGATTTAGCAGGAGAAGAAGCATGAGACACATCTAAAAGTGTTGCTTCTCGATCCCCCTCATCAGAGCCGCCTTCTTGTTCAAACGAATAGGGCGCTCAAAACTTTGCATATGCAATCTCTTTATAATATGAGAGATCCTAGTCGGGATGCTCCTTTTTCATCAGATGCAACAGCTCCAGCCTTCCATGCATGACTTTGCTAAATTCAAACATGATCTGGGCCTTGAGAAGCTTTTCTTCGCGCCCTTTGACTCAGCGAGCTCCTGATTCAGTTGCTCTTACTCACCCGACAAGATTTTAGTCTTGGACTGCTTAGCATCCAATTATCATTGGCAATTCAGCTCACTCTGCGCCAGAAAGAATTGCTCTCCAGCGGTCCGTGCACTCTTGGCATGAAACTCAACGTCGATCTCCAACTACTGACATCAGACAGTCCATTAGACTTAATTGTTATCCTCTCAGCATGCAAAGCCTGCAGTTCAGCCTCCACCCAGCCACTAGGGTTAAAAACCTAACCGACGATTCGATTTTTCACCTAAACGGTAAACCGATCCGACTTTGGTCGGTTTCAAAATTTTCATACCGAAACTGAACCGGCCATTAACAAAACCGTCTATTTTATGCAAATCGTAACCGAACCGTCTAAAACCAAACTAAAACTGAAATAAAACCGAACTGACCGACTATTTTAAACATATTATATTATTTTAATATAGAATATATATTATTTATTATATATTCGGTTGGTTCGATTTAGTCGGTTAAAATCACATAGAAACTGAAAATCAAATCGACCACTTCGATTTTGAATTTTTTAAAAGCGAAACTGATCGGTTTGGTCGGTTTTTTGTTCAACCCTACCAGCCACAATCTCATAGGCAAGCGGCAAGTCACAATCGACAAGGTTCAGTTCATTCTCGAGCCGGTTCCTTGTGAACACTGCCCCCACCAAGTCGGACTCAAGCGCTTCCAAGAGAGCCTTCTAAGCCTTCAACCCAATGGACCTGGACTTTGCTCCAGTATCTAAGAAAGCTGCAAGTTGCCTCTTCAACGACTCAATCTCGTTGTGCGGGTCAGAGGATGACTTCTGCAAGTTTGCAAAGACCCACTCCATGGTATACACACTCTCACGAGCGACCTCGACTTCAATTCCAGATGCAACCTCTTGGTTCAAATATAACATCTCCAGCACAAGATGTTTCTGCCTTTATCTAAACGCTCTCCTAGCATTTCTCCCACTAGCTCTGGAGCGCAGTTTGCCAGCCAGTCATTCCACCTGCTAATATGCTTTCTAGCAGCGCAGAAGATGTCAACCTCCTGATGCCAAGCTTGGTTGCTCATCCTTTTTACATCTAGAGCAAACAGACTAATTCGAGCATTCAAATGAAGATCATTCAGACCGGAATCACTTCAGCGCCACCCTTAGCCGTTTTCACTGCATCAGAGCCCTCATCAACAACTTTCCTTTTGCTCGCAACAACTGGCCCTCTTCCACGTGTCGATCCAGCATCAGTTGACGGAGAATAGGGGAACGAGTTATTCCTTGGACCAGTTGTCAGTTGAATATGAGGACAAGAATGGGACTGAGCACAGTACAGACGACGAGAAGGAGAGCCTTCACCATGACGCCAACGATCAGACAACTCTTCATTAGGTTCATGATCCAGAGAGAGGCGGAGCTCAAAGTCCTTTATTGAAAAATAACGACCATTCAAAGCTTCCATGGCCGCCTGCAGCAACATCTTATTTATAAACTTTGCCTGCTTGGTGCTCAGTTTGGTAAAATCCTCCACACTCACCATTTACAAATACTCTCTCTAAGTCAGGAAGAGAGACAGGGGCCACGATTTGAGCATCACGCCCCTCAGAAACAACGACCTCATCAGGCTATTGCCCGACAACGTCACGTCCCTCAGACGAGGCCAGCCGCCTGCAGATGGATCTAGACAAAGCACAAGATCTCTTCGGATGCACAGGAGAAGAAAACGTCTCATCTATTTCTGCACTCCTCGAAGGGATTGGAACCTTGGGCTTAGGAAGTTTCCTCTTCCGTGAAACAGACGCACCTTCATGTTTTGGCTTTTTCACCCGATGCAAAGTGGGAGCCACGTGCCAACGAGCCCACAGACCGCTGCGCTCAACATTAGAAGGCTTAACAACATCTTCTACCTCCAGACGAGGCATGTTGCAGAACGCATCCAAAGTCATTTTATCTTTAGCAGAAAGAGGCAAAGTAGAGAATCTCCTTGCAAAAAACCACAACAATTCAATCTAATATGCAGTTAATACAAGCAAGCCCGGAGAAGGAGTCAACTTACTCAATGGTCTAAATTCACGCTCGACCAGACGACCAACAAGCTCAAAGTACGTGGAGTCCGCAGGAGCCAAGAAACAAAACTTCTGCCATGATTTAAAATCATCAGGCAGTTTGCCAAAGCAGTCTGGTGACATCAGCACACACACAACGTGCTCGTTTATCCGAGGAGAAGTTAACAACTGCATTGCCCTCAAAGACACTCAGACACTAGCATTCTTAACCCTAATCAGAATGACAATCAAAGTCTTATACCCGTTCGGCACAAGTTGAGCGAGTGTAATACTAAAGTATGACGGGAACTACCAGATTTCCTTGATGACAGGAAAGCGGACATCCGATTGAAGCATCCCTCGGTGAAGACAGATAAACATATCAGGAGGGTACAGTGGTGTCAGATCAACGCCCAAAGTGCAGAGCAACAGATCATCAGGAATCTCGTACGTTTTCCAGATCAGATTCAAAGAGCAACATCTTCTCAAAAAAATTATGGCCCTTGGCGAACAGTTCATCGGAAATCTGATCCCAGCCCACTATGAGAGAAAGTACAAGCTTTCGAATATGAAGGTTGAGAAAAATCAAAAGCACAATAGACAACATGATAAAACAGAATCTCTGAGATCAAAAGAGCAAAGGAGCTATACTCCATAGGCAGAAGATCAATATAGAAAACTGATTTCCCGCCTTTTCTGCTTTCAAGCTGGCGCACGCCTAATTAATGCAATTCACCGCTCAAGGAAATCACTCAGACTCATTCATCATGATTGCACAACTGCTTCATGAAATGACCTAGTGAACCGATACGACGACCCACTAACTTGGGGGGAATAGTTGATGATACATCAAACCGTCCTCTGATTAACATCGTACACATGTCATGATAATCTTGTCAATAGAATGAAGCATGTTCGATTGCACGCTCAATTCAGCGAGGCCCAAATCTAAGCCCATCATTGATAGAATCCAGATAGTCGGGTCTGAGTTGCAATGAGCTAGTAAGCCCACACGTCACGTTGTCAGACCCAATATTCGTAAGACCTCTAAGGCAAGTATCTAAGAGATCTACCCAAGACAGGAAGACCAAACAACACATTGGATCAGATTAGGAAATAGTATAGTCGTGCAAGGAAACTTCCTTGCATGGACAACACTTAGAAATGGAAACTTCTCCCGCAGATCTTGGAGTACGAGTCATGTAGGAAAACTATCCCACATGAACAACTTCCAATTAGGAAAGGATCTCCGCAGCAAGATCACTTTCCCTAAACTACGCCACCAAAGGCCTAGCCGAACAAAAACTCATTCACTTTAAAGGGAGATAAGGTCGATGAACTAGAGGTACGCAATACAACCCAGTTTACAGTTTTAAGCCTTACTTAAGCCTTATTTAACTTAAGCATCGGAGTGCCATCGGCCACCATACGGTGGTCCTTGGCTCACGTTTGCTATCTGTGCAGGTTTAGGTAACCAACGGGGAAGGAGAGCAGAAATTGACTACATCAATAATAATAATAATAATAATAATAATAATAATAATAATTTGAAAGGCGAGAAAGGGTTTTTATTGGATCCCAGAAGCATTAAACTTCTCCGACAAGGTTCGAACCCTAGTGATAATGATAATGATAATGATAACATTAATAATAATAAGAAAAAAATATCAATTGTAATGATACTGATAATAAGAACATCATAAATTTAGAAAGAATAACAATATAAGTTTTAGATGACAGCTAGAAAACATCCATCAAAACAAGGCAATGTATGTAATAACCAGTGTTCTAAAAATCGCTAGGCGCTGGGCGGGCGGCGAGCAGGTGCCTAGCGCCCAGGGGCCTAGGCAGGCGCCTAGGCGGTCTTAGGTTTTGTATTATTACTTTAATAATTTACAAAAGTTAAGCATAATACCTTATCAATTACATCCAATTTAATGCCAATATACATATGCAAAATTTAAAAACATGAAAAATTAACAATCGTGAACAAAATTTATTAAAACTCAAATGACTGAAGTTGGTCATGATGGGTACTTTATATAAATTTGAATTTGTGTACTCTTTTATTTTTCTTCAAATTGCATGAATAACCTCAGTTATGTTTGATAAAATCCACATTAGTAAAATTGGTACCGGCAGATCCTTTGAGAATTCCATTAAGTAATCATCATTTGCTACATTTAGACATATACTGAATAAAAAACAATTAAATAGTTTATTTCTAAAAAATAGGAAAGAAAATAAAATAAGAACACAATCAGCCTTATTAAAAAAAAAAAAAAATAAATAAATAAAAATCGCCCAGACCCGCCTAGACCCGCCCAGACTGCCCAGAACCGCCCAGACTGTCCGCCCAGCCATTAATCTGGGCGGTTTTCCACCTTCTAGCGCCTAGGCGCCGCCTAGACCGATTTTTAGAACACTGGTAATAACAACAATTCTAGCCAGCTTTGTTTGCTAGCATTTTTTTGGCTTTTATACACTTCTACCCCTTATATAAATAGTGTTTTTGGTTGTGTTTTAAAGATAAAAGGGTAAAAAATGTAAAAACACAAAAAAAAACTACTAAAGAAGGCTGGCTAGACTTACTCGTGGTGTTAACAAAAAACAAGCTACAGATATTAAGATAAAAACAACCATTATTTTATGGCATTAGTAACTGTCAACAGCCAGCAAATCTGGTTAGCCTTTGGTTGGCATTGGGAAAATCAAATGTATCCTCGAGATTATTATTTCATCGAAAGATAATCAAGATGAGAATAGTACAAATTTCCACCTTGTAATGTTGAGACGCTAAAGATAAAACACAAAATGCGGAAGATGTTGTCTAAGTATCCAATTTCAAGGAGTACAGGATTGTGATGATAAAGAAGGCCAACTAATAACAGAAATTTAAACAAGGAAGCTAAATTCTATGACTGTTGTTTTTTGTTTTGATAATGGAGAAGAAAACTAATTACTACCAACGGCCAACCTTTCATTCCTCCATTGCAGCCAATGAGATTCTAACCAAAACATCCATTAAACCTCAAGAGGAAGAGCAAAGAATTTGAGGGGGGAGGAGGAAGGATAGGGATGTAGAGAAGAAGAAGAAGAAAGACCCCATTTTACAGATATATTCTTCAATGCCTTCTCTTCCCCCAAATCCCCATCCTCTTCTCTGGATTTTCTGCCTCTGCATGTTTGCCAATTCTACCATTGCCATTGAAAAAGACTTTGAATTATATTGTAGCCCAAAAAAGTTTCCTATAGAGAATATCGGTCCTAATTTTTTAGGCTTGATGGGAAATCTCACCAAAGGCATGCCAAAGAAGAAGTGGCTTATATCAACTTTCGATGGTACTAACAATCCTAAGCTATATGGTTTAGCCCAATGTATGGGAAATGTTGGTTCGAAGAACTGTAATCAATGCATTTTGACTGCCCGCCTCCATCTCGAGAGCTGTCTTCCTTCAGAATCTGCAAGAATATATCTTGATAACTGCTTCCTTCGATATGACACTTACAGATTTTACATGGAAGCTTTCATCAGAGGCAAAGATAAGCTGGTGTGCAAAAAAACAAAAGAAGGCCTCAAAAAGTATTTCAGAGTGGAATTCACAACAAAAGCGGAGAAGGTTATAAGGAATGTTACGGCCACTGCAGCAAAGAGCAAAGGTTTTGCGGTTGCGGAGGTGAAGGGAGGAACGATCAGTACATATGCACTGGCACAGTGTTGGGGCACAGTCATTGATCAACAGTGCAAAATGTGCTTGAGGAGGGCTGCACATCGTCTGAGAAGGTGTATGCCATTACAAGAGGGGAGAGCACTACATACTGGGTGTTATGTAAAGTATTCCCTGAAGAAATTTTATGATGACAAGTCTTACAAAGAGGGTACATGTAAGTTCTTAATGGAGGTTCAATTGGTTGCAATCATTTGTGTATTTTGTTATCTTCCTATTAGGTTTGTTCATCTTTAAAAGAAAAGAACAAGAAGAAGCAACATGTCAACTAGCATTTCTCCCTAACAACTAATAGTTCAGCATTTATAGAGAGAATATCTGAAATTATGAAGAGTAAATTCTACTCTGAATGATGTTTACATAGGAGGGAGCTGAAAGTTAAGGCTCCTCACCTGTTCTTGAAGCACAACTAGAGCAACCTAAACTGATCTAATAAGGCTATTTTTTGGTTGGTTTCGTGACAGGGAGCCTGACAATCAAACCATTCTGGGTTGTTTTTTATTTATTATTATTATTTTTTTTTTTGGGGGGGGGGGGGATCGACTGTATCATTATTTTCTGATTATATAATTTTTTTACGTTCTCATGCTTTTGATTTAGGATTTGGATACGTTCTCGTGTCAAACACTATACATTTAGTATTTCCTCCCTGTTACTTGTTTTGGCAGCTTTGCAAAAAGTTCAGCACGTCGTAGTAATCATGGGAATCTCTCTGACTCTTTCTTTACTTTCTCTATTTGGCGCTTGCACCGCATACAAAAGGTCATCAGAGATAAGGAAAGGTAATTTACATACATAACAGTAGTTTAACTTGAATACTTCCCTTTTGTGTTTGTCATTTTTTTTAGCAAACTTATTTCACTCTGTCTGATATAATCCTCATTTCTGTTGCCCAGAACGTAACTTGATTCGCCTCACATCTAACATGGAAAAATCTCATTTGACTTTCAAGTACGAAGCACTGGAAAAAGCAACTGATGGTTTTAGTGACACAAGGAAACTAGGTCAGGGAGGAGCTGGTTCCGTATTCAAGGCAAGACAACTTGTTGACCCCCATTATAAGTTGTTTATACTAATATCGTCTTCTGAGTTCTCTCCAAATTGAAATCTGAGCAGGGGATTTTGCCAGATGGGAAGACTGTTGCTGTCAAGAAATTGTTCTTCAATACTAGGCAATGGGTTGATGATTTTTTCAATGAGGTGAACTTGATCAGTGGGATTAAGCACAAGAACCTTATTAAGCTTTTGGGATGTAGCATTGAAGGTCCAGAAAGCCTTCTAGTTTATGAGTACTTACCCAATCCAAGCCTGGACCAAATGGTTTTTGGTATGTCCTCTCATGACCCCATCTCTGGATTTCCTTCGGTATGGAATTCAAATCTCTCTTGACTAAGAAGGATGTTTGTGATTTGTGTAGGTTAACAATAAAGTTTAGTTTCAGATCTAAATTGACAAATGTATCTAGTCAGCTCTCTTTAATTTGTATAGGAGGAAATGTGATTAATTCCTTTGCCACGTGCAGGTAGAAACAAGACCCAAATCCTAACTTGGAAACAAAGATATAATATAATTGTTGGAACGGCCGAGGGACTTGCATATCTGCATAGCGGTGGTCAAACAAGAATAATCCACCGGGATATAAAATGTAGTAATGTTCTCCTTGATGAGAATCTGACTGCAAGGATTTGCGATTTTGGATTAGTAAGACGCTTTGCAGCTGATAAGACTCATATTAGCACGGGGATAGCTGGAACACTGTAAGGATCAATTGCTTGCTACCTTTCTTTGGTACACTCTTCCTGTCATTTACGTTATTCTGGTCATAGCATTCATTGGAAAATCTGAAAATCATTTGCCCAAAGCTTTAGGTTTCTGATGGAACCTTGTTCTAGTGTTCCTCCATTAGGCTATTTTAGGAAATGGAGATCCATTTTTAGCATAAAATGCAGACAACGCAAACTTAAATTATACATTGCTTTTTATGCTGCAGCGGATATATGGCTCCTGAATATCTTGTTCGAGGGCAACTAACAGAGAAAGCCGATATCTATAGTTTTGGGGTGCTCATTATCGAGGTTGTATGTGGTAGAAGAAACAACATCTTCATGCAAGAGACAGATTCCGTTCTACATGCAGTAAGATTATTTTTCCCGCATTTTAATGAAATGCAACATAGACATATTGGAGGAAAAGAGAAAAAGTAGAAAAAGTAATGTAGTTGTTCATATTGGTTTCTAGGTTTGGGAGCATTACCAGTCAGACTCATTGGCAGAAATGGTGGACTTCTCCCTAAAAGAGGATTTCCTAGCGACAGAGGCATCAAATGTGCTCCGGGTCGGCCTTCTCTGCACGCAGACTTCAGCTGCTTTAAGGCCATCCATGTGTGAAGTGGTTCAAATGCTAACTGACAAAGATTGCACAATTCATGTGCCAAAGCAACCTCCATTTATGGGTACCAGTGCATTAGGCAATGCAAGTTTGCTGATAAATTCAGGCATACAAAAGCCGGAATCAGATAGGAAACTTGAGTCCAGGCAAAGAACCCCATCAAATGGGCACTCTGACCATCTGCAAAGACAGCCATCAAATGAGCACTCTGTGCAAAGATGTTCCAAATCCTTGAACAGGTGTTCCAGTCGGCGGAGCTTCAAAGAAGAAGGTTCTCAGGAGCGTTGAAGTACCTGAGAGGAGATAAGAAGGGTTATATTTAGCAACAACTTTGGAAAGAACTGCCTGTAGGCCCTGTAGTAATCCTTCAGAGAAAAATATGGTCAGTTCCAGGTATATCATAGTCGATCATCTTCATGTCCGTAACTCCCAACCAATTTCAGCAGTCGGCTCTGAAACTACAAAGGCAGCAGTAGGGTTCCTCAAGAAGTGGAGCTTGTGCCTAAGTATGCTTTACATGGGCAGAGTGCGGGAGTGTCGGAGAGAGATACAAGAAAGAGTTATATAGTTTGGTACTCCTTCCAATTTTCTTTTCTGGATATTTTATGATTTTCTCTGTATAAAATCATATGTTAATTCATTGATGATGTTCACCGATATGGAACTAATACCTGTGAAGAAGAGGCGAGTAACTCAGATATTTAAGAAGCTGAGAAAGAAGAAAGAGATAAAAGAGGACTGAGGATAATATGAGGGTGATGAGATTTGAGGAGCAAAAAGCTGTAGTTTCAACCAGTATGACATAAATGATTCGAACAGATAAATTATTCTTTCTCTAATATAAAACATCCAAAGCAGATGGAAGTTATTTACTGAAAACAAACCACTTGGTTCTTGTACACTAGTAGTAGAGCTAGCAGAGAATATAAATACAGAAGGTTGAAGGCTTGAAGCAATTTATTATATGTTGTATGTTACATATTTTCAGTGCTTATGACATGTAGATCATAGAACTCCCTTGTTTTCTTCTGGGTGTTCCACTTATACATCTTCCACAAACCTCCAGCGATAAGGCCAAGAAAAATCTCATATATGATTTCCTTCACCACATGTAAGCTGCATGACCCGCAATCCTCTGAGCTGCAGTCATGTCCTTTCCACCTGTTCAAAGGGGGATATTTTCAGGCTTTCTGCGTATTCAGATTACAAAATATCCATTCAATTTGTTGATGTATGAATAATATAAGACTCTTTGCAAATCTGCATCACAGATCATCCTACAAATTTTCAAAATTTAGTAAATAACCAAGGCAAAAGAGCCTGATAGTTCATAAGATCAACCAAGTCTAATAGTTGTAACATAAACGTGACAAATACTACAGAGGCACAATGAAGTTGGAGCCGACTGTTCACAAATCTCCACTTTATGGTATAGGGAGCTTCACTTCCAAAATTTGAATAATTGTACAAATGCTTTTGTTTCATCAATCTTTTGATTTTTATAATGATTATTTATATATTGATGTATTTTACTAAAAATGCTTTGTGCCCATAATAGTTTTCAGGTTTCGATCTCTCTATATACCCATTGGGATTACTCACAAATCTAACCGTTATCTTATGCATGTTGTTATCTTAAATAATTATTATTTTGTTGATGTGATATTAAATAAAATAAATTGGTAAACTCAAGTTAATATTTTTAACTATAAAATTAAATTGGGACGCTCTCAGACACTATGAACATTAGCAAAGTTTGAAATTAAGCGCTTTCACGCTCCCGTACCCATTCGTGCTTCGCACTTTGGTGACTAATATTCTCATATGTGGTGAATCCGTTTTTAGACAGTACGTTGAAGAACAATGGATCTGCTATGATGGGCTGAGGCATGGATCACACTTTCTTAAAGGTGTTAAGCGCGCTTCTGTTCCTCAATTTCAGAAGAGGATGAGTTTCACCTCCATGATACAACATCCCTAAATTCGAGTATGAACCTTGCTACAACACTATGCTTTGATCGTACTGTTTGCCCAATGGTAAAAAACCATATGTAAATATGTGTGTTTAGAACATTGAATGACCAGAGAATATAATTGCAAGAAATCGATTAGAAAACTTTCGCACACATTGATTCACAAAAAACACAGTAAAGATAAAGATACCATTTTGAGACCAAAACGTTGCACATAAGAAAAAACACAGTAAACCACTATGCTCCAGGATTCCCACGGAAAGAAACGCCTCCACAGGAAAACGGTGAACCTTAGAGAATCGTTCACTAATCTTCTGTTCTTGAGCAGATAAGAAAAGATTCTTCTGCCTGTTGGGGACTTGGAATGATAAAAAATTCAAACGACATTGCAATCGGAAGTAGTCAGAATTCATGAACGCATAAAACCAAGACCGCAACCAATCGCGAATGTCATCACTGAGTTTATTGAAACAATCAGGAGACTGAAGGAAGCAGATCTCCCTGTACACCAACAGACCGACCACTGAATGCAAAATCCTAAGAGTTAAAGGAATACCAGAAAGAGTAGCTCTCGCATAAGAAGAGACCATCACCTTCCAACCATTAAGGCCCATTTGGGAAGGAGGAATGCTCAGGAAGTTCAGATACTCTCAAAATAGATCGAAAGCAAGAAGAGAACATGCATGAATACAGTGCGATGTATCCAACCTTTGGATTACAAGGGCTATCGTCCTGTCCAGGCAGAACAATCTCAAGGTCGGGTGGAAATTATAATAAGAACAAAGAGTCTTCAAAGTCGACTGAGAAGCTCTATTAGGAAAATAATTAGCCTCGCATAGAGTGAGCGACTTGCCACTTAACTTGTCACCAACAGACATCGTTGAAGAGTGGAGAAGCAATAAATTTGAAGAAGATGAAATAACAAACAAACCCTAAATTCAAAGATAGCGTGAAGAGGGAAAATATATTCGTCACATTTCCTTTTATAGAGCCGAGCAATGAATAGACGACTCATGGGACAGCGTGCGAGATATGATGGCTATGCGAAATCCCAAAAATGTGTGCAAAATAACGAATAGGCGAGCAAAGGATCGAGACACCAACTCGTGAAAAGCAACTGACAACATTAAATACAAGGTAATGATGAAATCGAAAGACAGACCGTCACAAAAGTTAGTGGTCGCAATAGCATGCCCACTAACTAGGAGGGAAGTAGCTGATGATACATCAAAATAGATTGATCATCACGACCGTACACGTGGCATAGAGACCCGTCAGAAGATACATCGAACAACCTATTGGGCTAGCTCATGAAGCCCAATAGGAATAAAGTCAATTACAGAGGCCAAGGTAAGGCCCACCAATAAGGAAACGTAAACAGAGCCTAAATCCAGGCCCAAACAAATCAAAGCCCGGATCCAGACCTAACACGAGTTTTCTCATAAAGAAGATGAACGTTGCATCAAAAAGAGTCGTGGAGGGAGTTACGCCTCCCTGATTGCATCTCCATAAAGAAGAAGACTGTTACAAGAAACATCTCCTTTCGTTGCGCTTCACATGCTTAAGTCAAACCGACAGTTAACCATGACCATTATAAAAGGTAAAGGGAACATTCGACAAAGGTATGCAACTTTAACTGAGTTTTATCTAGATTTACTTCTTTCTTCCAACAGAGTTACTGACTTAAGCATCGGAGTGCCTTCGACCACCAAAAAGGTGGTCCTTGGTAGTCTAACAATTGTTTTGTAGGCCAAACTTAAAAGAGGAAGATTTTTGGACGCATCAAGCTACTCCCCCTAAGTTAGCGAGCCATCTTGTCGGTCTACAAGTCACTTCGTGAAAACATGCGCTGCTCATGATGATCGAGTCTGAATCATTTTCTTGAGTCGCGCGCTTCATTAATTAAGTGTGCGTCAGTTCAGTGCAAAAGATGTGGGAAACCAATCCCTATTTAAATCCTCCTTTCTGCGGAGATTGACTCTTCCATTTTCATACTTTTAGAGATTTCGCTTTGTTCATCTTTTGATTGAAAGCTTGTTCATCTTTGTCATGGCTCACCAAGACCATCTTGATGACGAAACTTTGGCCAAGGGCCTCAAATTTTTTGAAAATAAATCGCTTTCTGAGTCGGGCCTTGGTGACATTCGGGAGACGTTCGGGGTCCCAGGGGACCTGCCATTGTCCGCTCTGCAAGATGATCAAACGCCAATGCTTCCTCCAGAAGGGTTCATTTGTTTGCAACACGGAATACTTCAGACCAGAGTCTGTTTTCCTATTCTTGATGAGATTTGGGGCTTCTTGGATTTCCTTGGCATCCCTCCTTCCCAATTAGTACCCAACGAGTACAAGATCATCCTTATTATTTTGATCTGAGCTAAGGATGTTGATGTCCGCGTGACTCCTCGGGTGATTCAGTTGTTGACTTCTCCTCGGCTAAATGATCACGCAGTTTGTAAGACGATATCGTCGGCCTGCTTCGGGACGTTGCCAGATGACTTCAAGTTCTGGCAAAAATATTGCTTCTTGGCTTATTCGAACTCAAAGTATTTCAAGTACAAGGGTCGTCCGCTTGAGCAGGAGTTTAGGCCACTTCATAAGTATAGCTTCATTTTTTTAATTTGTTGCGCTGATTGTACGCTGATCATTTTTTTTTTGTAGGGAGGTTCCCTACTACTCATCTTTCCCCAGAGGAGCGGAATACTATGAAGACATTTCATCACCTTTCAAAGATGAGTATGGAGAAAGTCATATGTCCTGCTAACTTCAGCCGCAGTGGTTTGTAGGCCAACTAGAACGTGGTCGCCACTCTTTACCGAAAGCCGAAGGTCGAGTTTGAGGGTGGAGCCCCTTCCAGAAAGAGGAAGGCCACCGAAGTTAAGGCTCCCGCTTTGTCTGACATGAAAAAACTTTTTGAGACGCTTGCCTCTTTTATGAGCTCGAAGAAGTCCAGTGCTAATGACTGAGTCGGCTTCCAAACGGTCTGCTCCGGTGAGGGCAAAGCATGAACCTAGTAAGCCTGCCAGAGCAAAAGCTGAAATATCCAGCTGGGAGAGGGACCATCTTCGACTAGCAGGGTTGAAGGTGTGTCGAATTTGAGTATCGAGCAAGCCGAAGCTTTGAATGGGAAGCTGATGTTGGCCGCTGTGACTGCCTCTACTGGTGCTGACCACTCCAGGACCGTTCTGTTGGAGGTTTCTGATGAAGATTTTTGCCTAAGGTCCCAGAGTCTAATTGCTCTACTGAAAGATCATCCGAAAGTGGTCGTGGCGAAGTGGGCCATCCTTCTTGTAGTCTGCATTATTCCCCATGTCGTTCCAGGTCGCATATCAAGGTGATGGAGGGTTCGTTGGACAACTCGCTACCCTCACTTCCTTTGAATTCCGCTTAGCCGCTTCGCAATAAAAGGTCGACTGCTGGTGACAAAGTGAAAGTTGCGGAGAAAGACCTGGGTATAGTGGGATAGCTCCATCTGGATGGAGCGGTGCCAGCGTAATTTTGCGTCTGGGAGAGCTCCATTCGGATGCTTGGATAAGTTTGTTTATTCTGGAAATAGTGAAGATGAGCAACCAGGCTTGGCACCAATAGGTTGACGTGGATTATGCTTCAAAAAAGCACATAAGCAGATGTCATAGCTTAGCTAGCTGATGGACCACGCTCCAAAACCCGAGGAAGACACACTAGAAGAGCGTATGGATAAAGGTTTAAGGAACCTTATGTTGGGGATGTCTTATTTTAGCTAGGTGGTCGTTGCTGGGATGGAGGTTGAGGCGGCTCGCGAGAGGGTGTATAACATGGAGCATGTTTTCTCGAACATGCAAAAGCTGCATTTTGACGCACTTTTTTTTTTAGATTGAGCTGCTGAAGAAGTAGATTGAGGAGGGGACGCTGAAACAGTCAGTTGTTGTTGCTGAGACACAAATGGTTCGTCTAGAAGCCCTTGAGTCTGATTTGGCAGAGGCGGTGTCCGCAAGGGACATATTCAAGGTTGCGCGGGAAGCTGTGGCTAAGACACATTCTGAGTTGCGGTCTCTCACTGAGGAGCAAGCCATGAAAAAGATTGACTGGGCTACCCAAAGGCAGCAGTTAGAGGCCGACGTGGAATTTAATGCTTGAGTAGCGAGGAAGGCTGGAGAGCAGCTTCAACTATAGCAACATGAGATCAGTGCTAATAAGAGTTGTCTAGCTACGGAGCAATCTCAGGTCGATGCGCTGATAGGCAAGCTGGAGCTGTTGGAGCGCGAGTTTGCTGAAGCGAGGGCGCGTGAGGAAGAGTTTCTCAAGGCGCATGGAAAGTGTGAATTTCGCTGGGTCGTGCATGGGAGATTAGAGCTGCTGGCACTGATGAAGGAGGAACATCTGAAATGAGACCTTGAGTATTATAAGAAGATATCGTACACAGACCTAGCAGTGGTCTCCGCGTCATCAGAAGAAGAGGGCGGTTCGGATCATGATGCCCAGGTGCACACGAACGTAACTACCGCTTCTTCAACCGTTAAACTTAGTTCTCATGTTTCTGTACACCCTCCTAGAGAGGAATAGACTTTGTGTATTTGTACTACTTTTTTTGTTCCAACTGTTAATGAAAACAAGTTTATTTTGAATATACTTTATGCCCGTGTTTTGTTTGATCTCCTTGTCTCACGTTTTCCATTCTGTCTTGTCGTTTTAACATGACACGAGTCTGGTTGGGTCAGCAAGGAGCCAAATAGTTTGTCTGCTGCAGAGAGTTAGACCACTCACGTCGCGGATGACTCTTACCTATTCTTTCATGAGGCCTTAGAGTCCTTATCGTTCAGTTACATCCTATGGTGGGTGTTCTTCAGATGGTTTAGCAATGGGCTATACTTCTGGATGATTTTTAGGTCATCTCGAGTGGCCATTGCTAATTATGAAATGTCAGCCTATGCGAGCATTTAGATGTTGCCTGAGCTGTGGCTTTATTTTGGCTACCAGTGTATTGAGGGGAAAGGTGGCCGAGTGGCAAGCCGTTGACATCTGTCAAGGTTGATTGGGCTCCCACCTTCCGAACCATCTATATTCGTGTGGAGTGGATTACAGATTTGGGATGTGAAAATTTGGTGATCATGGTTTGTTAAAGAGCGATGATCCCGTGGCGAACCGTCGACATCAGTTTGGGACTGATTAGGCTCCCACCTTCCAAACTATCTACACCCGTGCGGAGTGAGCTAAAAGTTTGGGTCGAGGGGATTCAGCGACCATGGTCTGTAAAATAGCAGTGGTCCTGTGGCAAGCCATTAGAATCAGTTCGGGACTGATTATTCTCCCACCTTCCAAATCATCTACACCTGTGCACATTGAGCTACAAATTTGGGGGTTTTCGGCGACCATGGTCTGTAGAAGAGCAGTAGTCTCGTGGCAAGCCATCATAATCAGTTCGAGACTGACTAGGCTTCCCCCTTCCAAACCATCTACACCCGCGAAGTGGGGGCTACAAGTTTGGGGTTGGTAATTCGGCGACCATAGTCTGTAGAAGAGCAGTGGTCTCGTGGTGAACCACGACATCAGTCGTAACTGACTAGGCTCCTACCTTCCAAACCATCTACACCCACGCAATGGGGGCTACAGGTCTGGGCTTTGATCAGAAGTTGTCATTGTTAATCGTCACTAGCTATGCTTACCTGATCGGGTTCGGTGACCGTTGTCCGTGAAGAGGGCAACAGTCCCTAGTGAGTCATCGTCACCAGGCGTGATAACACTGACTAGACTCCCACTTCCTAAACCATCGACATCCACATTGGGCGAACTAGGTGTTGGGATGACCCGAAAGTCGTCGTCGTCAGCCAAAGTTGACTAAGCTTGCCCGGCTAGGATGTGGATCCGCCTATTGTAGGCATGCGAGCCTACATCCACGAGCGGATTGCATCATGCAGACGAGTTTTGTAAAGATGGGAGTACCTTAAATCAGATGGTGATATGCAGGTGTGATCCGCGTGTCAAAAATGACTAAGGTTTCTAATGCTCATGTCAGGCACGTGGTAGAATACTGCTTGAAAAGTGAGCCGAGCCCATGGGCCCGTAGAGTGAGAGCTAGGGTTTAACGTATGATCGATACGCTACGTGTACAACGTAGATTGCATGGTAAAACAAGCGTACGACATAGATTGCGAGAGGGTTGAGTATCGGTTACTCCCTCCAATTAATGGGTTGTGTGCAACCTTGTTGATTGGACGAACGTGGTCCTGTGCAGTTTCCTTGGGAATCGTTGTCTCGTCGTTTCCTATACGGTATTCAATGCTGACAGTTAATGCTGAAGCGCCCATTTGGTGAACCACTAAATATATATAATAGTGTTTCTTAATTGTTGTAGGCATTATCTTCTGCAGAGCGTACCTCCTATAATGCTCTTACTTGAGGAACATGCTTTGGGTTTTCCAAAGCCTGCAGAGAGATCTCCAACGTTGGAGTCTTTGAATGTTCTGACATTTGCGCCTCTGAGTCGTGATGAGATTTGTTGTTATGTGTGGTCGCTTGCTCTAGGTGACCACCCAATTGGTTTGCTGAAATCTTGCAATTTCTTCTCATATTTTGAAGAAGAACTACGAACTCCCTTTCAAGGGATGTGTTTGTCGTTTACTCGCCAACACTTCGGTATTACCTTGTACCTCTCTGTATGCCGAGAGACGCTCCATGCGGCTAGCTCAAAGTTGATCGAAGTGTTGGCAAATACGTCGTTCCTTCCAAAAGCGATATCTCTGTGTCACCTGAGAAGTGTTGGCAGATGGGAAAAGTGTCCTCCTTTGGCAGCATTGTGAGACCTTAACTTCCTTGCCGCTTGCGACCATCTTTGTCTGTCCTCTTCTACCTCCTTCGAAAGGTTGGATGTCGGGTTGAAGATGTCTACAATTCATGGCATGGTCTACACCGTCGTTGGCGTGCCATTTTTCCGAGGTGATTTGGCGGAGCAATTAACGATTAGTTGCTCTAATTCTTTTAGCCCCCTTTTGCACATTTGTCCTTGATCTTGGGACATCCCCTTCGGAGCAGCGGTGAGTCCACTTTCGGTACCTTTTCTTTCTTCTGAAGTCTGACTGTTTAGGAAAGTCTTTTATTTATGTCGCATCGAATTCAGATGCTTGTAGCATGTAGTCTTTTGTATCCACCTCAGGGTGCTTGTTGTTACATCTTTCCAGTAATCAATAGAGCGTGTTTGCATAATTCTTTTTTATTTCTTAAATGATTGCAAATCACATAAGCTTCTAAGAAATAAAACTCTACATTGACTATGGAAAGGACAATAAACAACTAAAATAGACTAATTGTTGGCAGAGATAGGTCAATCCGGCTTTAAAGTGAATTCACATGGCCCTTGCTGGATCGTTGATACCTTTAGCGAACTGCCAAGCTTCGCTGATGTCGCTGAGGTTATTGAAGAGTAAACCTTGCATGGAAGTTTATTTCCTCGCCAATAGTTTGTCGGGGAGGGGGTTGTACTCCTATCTGCATTGACCTCTTCGCTTTGCTAAGTTGAAGAGCAGATTGCTCCTATACCGCTTGAACATCCCCCATTTCTGAATTCAGCCACCGCTATCGGGATTTCATTTTTGTGTGAGTGGAATGATGCGTTCACAATCACTGGGTTTGGCTTTAGTTCAGATTGCGCTGTGGGATCCCATTGGATCTGGGAACATTCTATCTGCTTCAATGCAACATAGTGGCAGCCTCGTGCCGCTGGTTGGTCCCCACGTATTGTTCCTTCTGAATAGTTAGTGGTGTACTTAACGCACTGGTGAAGGGTGGAGACTATTGCCTCCATCTGGTGGAGCCATGGTCTTCCCAGGATATGGTTGTAGGTAGATGATGTGTCTGCTACCATGAATTCCAAGAACACGACCTTCATCAATTGTGGTTTTCCTGCCACTAGTGCTATCCTTATCTTCCCGATCGGGAAGCATTTCTCACCGCTGAATCTGATTAGCGGGTACTCTGAGGATGTCAAGCTTTCCTCCTTGAGGTCTATACCATGGAACGCATTGTAGAACAAAATATTGAAAGAGCTTCCCGTATCCACCAAGGCCATCTTCACCTCCCACCTTGCAATGGAGACCGATATGACGATAGCGTCATTGTGCGGTACACATACTCCTTCTAGGTCCTTGTTTGTAAAGGTTAAAGTGGGGATGGAGCTTTGCACCCTCAAGTAGTAAATGCGTTTGTCCTCATCTGCAGACTACGTCCGCATCTCCAGTAGAGTCCACTTGCGAGATCTGTTTGACTGGTCTTCATTCGATCGACTCCATGAAGGACATAGATTATGCCCGAAGTCTCCTTGACTGTCTCCCCCTGTCCCTTGGTGGTTTTTGTCATTTCTCAGAGCTTAGGAATTCTTTTAGCTTGCCCCTATGAATCCAGTACTCGATCTCGTACCTTAGACTCTTGAAATTGTTGGTGTCATGGCCACTCTCCTTATGGTATGAGCAATACTTGCTGTTGTTACGTTTGGAAAGTTCTATGTACTGCTTCAGGGGCCACTTTAGATCTTCCCAGTTTTTCATGGAATTCAGGACGTTTGATAGGCTAGAATTGAGAGGGGTCGTGGATTTGGATCCAACGTAGTTGGAAGCTTTCTCTGGCCTGACCCGACCACGGTTTGACCTATTGTCGTTGCGCTTTTACTTGCTCATTTCTTCATCCTTTCGCCTTCTTCCCTCCTTCTTGTCCTTAGGAACGGAAGGCTTCTTCTCAACTTCTGTTTCCCTCTTCACAGTTCTCATCTCTTCTAAGGTGATGTGCCTCTGGGATGCCTTAAGGAGTTTCTTCATATCCAAAGGGGGTTCCAAGGTGAGGAAGTCATAAAGCTTTCCCTCTTTTAGGCCCGCGGTAAAAGCCATCATGGTTGTGTCTTCGCTACAGCCATAAATGAGCGTCATCTCATCATTGAAGTGCGTGACATACTCTCTGAATGTCGCATTGGATCTCTGCTTCAGACAGGTATGTAGTATGGACCTTTTCGGAGACGTTGACTCTCGACAAAGCGCATCAGAAACTCCTTCGCTAATGTCTTGAATGAGTCGATCGACTTTGGCGGGAGGTTATGGAACCATGTTAGTGCTGACTTCTTTAGGCTGGTAGGGAAATTTTTGTGCATCATCGGCTCATATCCTTCTTTGAGTGCCATTACATGCTGGTAATGGCCTAGGTGATCGAATGGGTCGGTGGTCCCATCGTAGAAGTTGAGCTTTGTAGGCGCGAACTTCTTTGGAAGAGGCTCATTCATGATACGGTCCACGAACAGTGGAACAGAGAAACGATATAGCTCGTCTGGGCCGTGTGCCCCTTTGCGGAGGGAGTTATGCTGGGTGAGCATGTCTCCTCTGAAAGTAGGTTCCACGTTAGTTGCGCTGCCTCCTCTGGTCCAATAAGAACTAGCAGAGGCTTGACTCTACTGTGCTTGCTTTCTGTTATCTTCCGGAGATGGAGGCCTATGTTGTTCCTGATCTCCATTAGCGGGTGGAGGGTTTTGCTGTATGAGAGCCTTCATTGCTTTGGCGATTAGTTATATTTGAGATGACAACAAGTCTATCCAGGGGTCTGTCGTTACTGTTGTTGGAGTGGGGGTGTGAGCCAGCTGCCCATGTGTCACCGAAACCGTTGAGAGTAGCGGTATAGCGCAAGTTTGAGCGTTTGATGTGTCCCCTTGTTCTCCATTGTTGTGTGATCTGGTGGTCACCATCTCTTTGTACTATGAAGAGAGGTGATGCTAGTGAAAGGTTAGGAACTTTATCGTCCCCAAGGATGACGCCAAACTGATGCACTCGATTTTCGCTCCCTGCTTTGACATTGACCTGCAAAGCTACTGACCTACACAAGGAACACATCTAAGACTCGTACCACCGTTGTGGTGGTCGATGGCACTCCGATGCTAAAGTCAGACAGGGATCTGAGGAAGGCGTAATGTTGTAAACAGAAAATTTGTAGTGTACCTTAACTTACCAACCTCATGTCTTATTTATAGTGTTGGAGTCCTGGTCCAACCGGGCCATTGATGACGTAGTTTAGGGAAGAAGATCTTTGTGGAGATCCTTCTCTAATTAGGAGTCCTGTTGTGAAAGGGAGTTTCCCTGTTAGCCTTGTGCTCCTAGATACGCGGGAGATAGTTCATGTTTCGAGAGTAGTAAGTAGATAGTCTCCATGTGTGATATATACTCTGGAATTTGCTTTCTAGTTGGAAGCAAAGTGTTGTTGTCTTGCCTATCTGAAGCTAATCCTCTAGATACTTGCCTTAGCAGGGCTTATGGGTATTGAGGATAGCAGTGAGACGCGTGGGCTAGCAGGCGGTACCAATTTCGGGTCCGTCTGGCGGACTGCACTGTGCAGGCTTGGAACCACTTGGGCCAAATCAGTGTTGGGCTGATGCTTGTGCCTACTACTCCTCAAGATCATCACGACATGTGTACGGTGTGAAAGAGAGACCATTTTGGTGTATCATCAACGATCATAAATGAGGAGGTGCAGTGGTTACTCAACACGGACATGATTAAGGAAGCACGATACCTAGACTGGCTGGCAAACACCATTTTGGTAAAAAAAGGAAAGATGGGAAATGAAGAGTGTGTGTAGACTACACGGACCTGAACAAAATCTGCCCGAATGACAACTTCCCACTCTCCCACATTGATCAGATCGTGGAGGCCACATCTGAGCACAACCTACTAAGCTTCATGGACGTCTACTCGAGCTACAATCAAATATTAATGCACCCCCAGATCAAAAGAATACCTCTTTCATAACTGAGAGAGGAATATACTGTTACAGGGTGATGTCGTTCGGCTTGAAGAACGCGGGTGATACATATCAACGACTGGTAAACCGATGTTTAAAGAACAAATCGGTAGGAATATGAAGGTCTACATCGACGATATGCTGGTCAAGAGCCTCCGCAGCCTCGATCGCATAGGAGACCTAAGCATTCAACCAACTTAGAAAATACCAGATGAAACTCAACCCATAGAAGTGTACGTTCGGAGTTGAGTCTGGAAAATTCCTAAGCTATATAGTGAACAAGAGGGGAATCGAAGCTGATACAAAACAAATTCAGGCCCTTCTCGACATGAAAGCCCCCACCAACATCGGAGACGTTCAGAACCTGACTGGGAGGGTGGCAACACTAAATAGGTTTATATCTAAATCATCCGACAAATGCCTTCCTATCTTTATAATAATAAGAGGAAGCAAACGATTCTCGTGGGACAAAGTGTGCGAACAAGCTTTTCAGAACCTGAAAGCATACATGGGGAGCCCAGAACTACTTTCAAGACCGGCGACAGGGGAAACACTTTACTTAAACTTGTCTATTTCCAAGCACATTGTCAGCTCAGCCCTTGTACGAGATGACCGAGGAATCCATAGACCAATGTACTATGCCAGCAAAACCTTTGTGGAAGAAGAGACACACTACCTGGACCAAGAGAAATTGGCCTTGCCACTGGTTGTATCCTCAAGGAAACTGAGGCCCTATTTTCAAGCCCACTCTATAACAATTCTAACCAAGCACCCGCTTCGCTTGGTACTGCACAAATCAGAGTTATTCGGCAGGATGGATAAATGGTTAGTAGAACTCGGGCAGTTCGACATAAGCTATGCTCCAAGAACCGCCATCAAAGCCCTGACACTAGATGACTTCATCGCCGAGTTCATTGGCGGGGAATAACCAAAGACATATCTTCAGACCTCGGGTTCGAGCATCCAGGAATGGACCTTGCATTGCGATGGATCGTCGATAAGAAAAACAAACAGAGCTGAAATTACACTCCACTCTCCAAAGCGGTTTCACCCTCGAAAAAGTCGTAAGATTAGGTTTTCCCACTTCAAACAACAAGGCCGCATACGAGGAGGACCTCCTGTCCGGCCTAAAGCTAGTCTTGGGGATCGGGACAGATCACCTAACGACATACAGTGAGTTAAGGCTAGTAGTCAACCAGGTCAAAGGAGATTTGAACAACAAGGACTCCCGCATGATGGCCTACTGCAAAAATGTACTCCGCGCAATGAGTGGGTTTAAAAGCTACGAGCTTGTACAATGCTTCGAGATGGAAATAAAAGAGCTAACGCGCGATAGAGAAGCCTCAGCCTCTGTCGAAGTCTTAAGCGACCTCATTGAATACCAAGAGCCATCAAGCCTTGATGAAGAAGAACCTAGAGATGTTTGCGCTACAAGTGCATCACTGAATTGGATGACTATGATCCTCTAATATTTTACAACCGAAGCCCTACCTACCGACAAGGTCGAAGCCAGAAGACTAAAAAATAGAGTAGCGATGAACACTCTCCTAAACGACAAGTTATACAAGAGATTAGTGACAAGACCCCTGCTCCGATGTTTGTCACCTCCAGAGGCAGATCAGATCATGGGAAGGATCTATGATGGTATATGCGGAAATCATCCGGGTGGTAGAACCCTCACCCACAAAGCTTTAACCCTAGGATACTATTGGCTGAAGATGCATCGAAACGCCAAAGATATTGTTCGCAAATGTAACAAATGTCAGAGGTTCGCGCCATACACACATGCTTGCCCAACACTGACGGCAATGACGAGACAGTGGCCATTCACATAATGGGGAAGGACATTGTCGGACCATTCCCAACATCAGCCGGTAAAAAGTTTCTTTTTGTGGCAGTCGACTACTTCACCAAGTGGGTTGAAGTCGAGCCCCTATCCAGATAGGGCAGGTCCAGATAGAGAAATTCATATGGGCAACCATCGTCTGCAGATTTGGCATCTCCAGAGTATTGGTCAGCGACAACGGAACTCAGTTCGAAGGTATCAAGGTTAAAAAACTATGCAATAGATTGAACATCAATCACCATTTCTCCTTGCCAGGGCACCCACAAGCCAACGGCCAAGCGGAGGTTACCAATCGAACAATCCTGGAGGCGATCTAAAGGAAGCTTGACGCAGACAAAAGGAAATGGGTTCCAAAGCTACCAGGAATACTCTGGGCATATCGGACAACCAAAAGAATCCCTACCGGAGAAACACCCTTCGCCTTAGCATACGGGTCAAAAGCCATGTTTTCGATAGAACTTGATGTGCCAACCTTCCGAACGGAAGAATTAAGAGCAAACGGTAATGACAAAGCCTTGCGCGTTGGACTAGACCTCCTCGAAGAAAAGCGGATCTAGGCTCCACCAAGATAGCTACCTACCAGCAACAAATAACGCAATACTACAACAAGAAGGTCAAGCCACGCAAATTCAAAGTGGGAGACTAGGTACTTAAGAAGACCTAGCAAAACACCAAAAAAGCTGGTGCAGGAAAGCTAAACCCGAACTGGGAAGGACCCTACAGAGTAACCAAGGTAAACAGACTGGGGACGTACTGGTTGGAAGACATAAACGGTGACAGACTTAAATGACCATGGAATGTAGAACATCTCAAAAAATATTATCAATAAAAATATTTGCTTTTACTAAACTTCCACTGTTGTCTGTTATGACCAACTTGACATTCGATCATCTCAGCTTTGACCAAATCTGAGGGATTATACCCAATGCCTAGTTCGTTGTGCGCGAATGACGATGGTCGAGGAAGTGGGAGTCTAGTCAACGCTCATACGCCTAATGATGATGACTCGCCAAGGGATCATTATCTGTTGATCATTGCTCTCCAACAGACAATGATCGCCAAACTTACCAGGTAAGCTTAGTCAGTTCGCGACTGATGACGACGGCTTCTAGTGCCCAACGCCTAGTCCGCTGCGCGCGGGCAACGAGGGCGGAGGAAGTTGGAGTCTATTCAGCGCCCATACGCCTAACGACGACGACTCGCCAAGGGATCATTTCTCTCCAATAGACAATGACCATCGAACTTGCTAGGTAAGCTTAGTCAATTCGCGACTGATGGCGACGGCTTATGGTGCCCAACGCCCAGTCCGCTGCACGCGGATGACGTCGGTCGAGAAAGTGGGAGTCTAGTCAGAGCTCATACGCCTGATGAAGATGACTCGCCAAGGGATCATTGCTCTCTAACAAACAATGATTATCGAACTTACCAGGTAAGCTTAGTCAGTTTGCGACTGATGACGACGGCTTCTGGTGCACAACGCCTAGTCCGCTGCACGCGGACGACGATGACTGAGGAAGTGGGAGTCTAGTCAGCACTCATATGCATGACGACGATGACTTGCCATGGGATCATTGCTCTCCAGCGGACAATGATCGCCAAACTTACCAGGGAAGCTTAGTCAGTTCCCGACTTATGACGACGGCTTCTAGTGCTCGACGCCTATTCCGCTGTGCGCGGACGACGATGACCGAAGAAGTGGGAGTCTAGTCAGCGTTCATACGCTAGATGATGACGACTCACAAAGGGATCATTGCTCTCCAACAGAAAATGATCGTTGAGCTTACCAGGTAAGCTTAGTTAGTTAGCAACTGATGACGACGGCTTATGGTGTTCAACGCCTAGTTCGCTGCACGCGGACGACGACAGCCGAGAAATTGGGAGTCAAGTCAACGCTCATATGCCAGATGACGACGATTTGCCAAGGGGTCATTGCTCTCCAACAGACAATGATCGCCGAACTTACAAGGTAAGCTTAGTCAATTTGCGACTGGTGACGAAGGCTTCTGGTGCCCAACGCCTAGTCCGCTGCACGCGAACAACGACGGTCAAGGAAGTGGGAGTCTAGTCAGTGCTCATACACCTGATGACGATGACTCGCCAAGGGATCATTGCTCTACAACAGACAATGATACCAGGTATGCCTAGTCAGTTCGCGATTGATGATGACGACTTCTAGTGCCCAATGCCTACTCCACTGCGTGCGGATGACGACGACCAAGGAAATAAGAGTCTAGTTGGCACTTTCACGCCTGATAACCGTGACTCACCATGATCCCCGAGATGCAATGACTTTTGGGGCATCTCAACGCCTAGTCTGCAATATATGGACAACGGCCGCTCAAAGCGTATTCGGTGGCGCCACGACTCGTAGCAGCAGCTCGTCAGAGTCCACAACAGCTCACCCATGAGCAAAAACAATTAGTTTTGATGCGATTCAGCTGACACACACGGACAATCTGCCAAAAACTTCCATGGTCTGAAAGTACTAATTCCAAGGCCTGCAAAACTTTTAAAGAAGACACAACGACACGACAATACAAGACAAAAGGCAAAGTCGAGGTCGACGCCAGGGTGTTTTTTTCTGATGAGCTCCAAAAGCTCCAATCTACCCTGAATGACCTATGATGAGATTTGCGACCTCCGTCCCAAAGTGCTTAAATCCACCGCGCCTACCAAAGCAGCATAATGTGAACGCTCTTCTAATAGCAAGCGTTCTACCTAGTGGACATGATGAAGTCCCTCAACGACTTCAGACTCAAGCTGTCATCGAGTGACGACCCATTTTATTTCCGCATGCTTCCTCTCAGCAACCTGGTCCTGCATATCGGACAAACAGTTGTCCGCTACAACGTCTAAGCGTTCCAACTCAGCACGGGTTGAAGCCAAGTCGGATTCAGCCGACCTCAGTTGAGCCCTTATGATTGCAAACTCTGCTTCGGACGTAGACACCGCGGCTCACACGACCCCCAAGTTTGCGGCAACACCAGAATTCTGCAGCTGACCAGTCAAGGAATCCACACGGTGGAGAGCCTCCAAATACGACACCTGCAGGTCCGTGAAAGCCTTCTCCAAGGCAAGAACTTTTTCGCGAGCATCAAGATGCAACTCACATGTGACTCAAGAGCGTGATCCTCCACCGCGGACCCATGGTGACTCACAACGTCTACACCGTGTCCAGTGCGTTCTCCCTCCACGTCAACAGGGGATACAACAATATCAAGCGAGAGCCGACGATCCACTACAAGAAACAGGGTCATTAATAGCGTTTCAAAAATGCTATGGTAGGCTACCATAGCGTTTTAGCAAACGCTATGTCTGCCGAAGCTATAATAGATACAGGGTCTATTATAGCGTTTTAAAAACACTATTGTAAGTTGACTACTATAGCGTTTCAGAAACGCTATAGTAAGTCTATTATAGCGTTTTAAAAACGCTATTGTAAGTTGACTATTATAGCGTTTCCGAAACGCTATAGTAACATTATTTATAGCGTTTCTGAAACGCTATAGTAAGTCTATTATAGCGTTTTAAAAATGCTATCGTAAGTTGACTATTTATAGTATTTATAGCATTTTTGAAACGCTATAGTAAGTCTATTATAGCATTTTAAAAACGCTATTGTAAGTTTTTTTTTTTTTCGCTATCAAATGACTTTTTATAACATCTTATAAGTTTTATTTCTAGAAAATAAAAATCTAAATGTGCCAAACTTAAACATTTCAATGAAAGGAGGCAAAGTAATGTAATTAATTAATATAACATGAAAACATTACTGACAAAGTAATCGTAGCTTGTCCAAAGCATCACTTGCATTAATGAAGTACAACGTTCATCAAACATTAGACATGAAAACACAGCAATGTTGGCAGCCATCCAAGAGTTCTGTAATATTTAGCCAATGACAAATATAACATGACAAACAAATGCAAACGAAAAGTATAAGTAGCCTCTATTCTGATTCAGATATTGTATGTAAGGCGTGAAACCTGAATCTCCTGTTTCTCTTTCTTCTAGCTTAATCAACTGATCACCAGTGGATGTTTTTGTTTGTTTCTCTGTGTTAAGTCTTGTTGTTATCTTTACCGGAGTTTCCAGCTTTCTGAAAAGAAACAACCTGGGATAGTTTTTCAGAACCAGCACTTTCCTTGTGTGCATTGACAAGGACCTGAAATTCTTGACTTGAGGCCAATAACTGATTATAGGGATTAGGGACCAGCATGTAGTATTTCCCAATCTGACATTAACTGTAAACAAAATAAACATGATCAAAATGCTTGTTTGGAGTAATAGTTTGCCTCATGATCATGTCGGAGATGACTGTCTAAACCTTTTTTTTAATGATGATTAAGAAATATTAGTAAAATCACTAATACCCTTTTAATGGTTGTTTCTTTGGCTCATTTAGCATGGACATTCTCCAAGTTCACCAAACAAAAATAAGTATTCGTTTATTTAGTTTCATTCTTGTTGTGTATATATGCATCTAGTCATTTTTAGTTATAACGAGAAATTATCGTGATCTGACCATTGAAAAATCAGTGTCGCGCGACAATAAGAATCGTTCCTAACCAATAAAGGCTATATAGCATTACCCAAAAATAAGTGAAAAGTTGATGTCCCCCTTAAAATAAAGGCTATGCAGGTAAAGAAATCTCCCCCTTAAAAGAACATTATATCATGAAAAGTTGACACCTAGCATTTTGATGTCTAAGTTTTAAAACCATTCAGTATTAATTTTCTGATAGCACTGATATCAAATGAAAATGATCAACAAAGAGAAAATGTAAAAGACTTGTACAGGGCTGTGTGTGTTCGCAACTTTTCATGAACTCTAGGGAAACTAATTGCCAAATGAGTATGAATTCTAACATGTGATGAGTTTGAAGTTATCTTGATACCAGTTTCACCCTTCGTAACAAGGTTCCAGTTGACAACCCTTGGTTCCACTGAACTCAGAAGCTCGAGGAAGAAAATACCATTTGATAGGATTTTATCCTAAACATAATTTGGAATTGTTATCAGAACCATATAAAGAAAGGTTTAAAATCTGAGGATAAATTAAAAGTAAATAGTTTTGATACCTTGAAACTCTCCATTTGACTGGTTCTTCCTGTGCTATCCACTTTATTATTTGCCCAATTTATTATATATGCATCTGTCATTTCCTTTTTCTAGGAGTGGAACCTCAAGTTCTTCAAGAGTTGAAGCATATTAAACCTCATCAACTGCCATAAAAATGCTGAAACAAAACCAAGTTATTTAGCTCAGTTCAAAACAAACAGTTTTAATAACAGAATTAGATCACTTGTACTGTATAACAACAGTGAGTAATAATGGTTATTCCAGTTTTGCGTCTTCAGAAGCTTGGAAGTAAAATAAAAGGAGACGAAAAAAACAGACACCCTGAAGTGATCACCTTAATAATTTGAGAAATCAACCCAAGTACCAGATGTGGCCACAAAAACAAATAAGGTTAGTTTAAAGGAAACCAAGTCAGTAAGAAAATGACATTAATAAAACTCAATTTAGCATCCGAAATTCGCTTTGGCTCACCCTTGCTTCTGAGTCTGCTAGTCGATCTACTACAAATAAACCTTCTTTCTGAGTCTGCTTTTCCTTGCTGCCTCTCTATTAAAACCCAAATTGGCACCATAAACAAGTTGAAGTATATAACTAATGAAACTGTGAATATCAAAGTTTGTGAAAAATACAACCATGTATGTTTCAAATAACTCAGGCTTTCCATCTTCAGAGTGACCACCCGGAGCCTGTAAAACCATCTTTCAAAAATATATTCTTAAACATATATACAAAGTAAGTTGGAGACTGAAGTTTCTATAACATCAATTATAACCAATAAATACATTTGGACCACGCATAATCTATATAGAAAATGAGACTCCAGCTGCAACAGAAAGGTCCAAGAGCAATCTAGAAGAATAAAGCAGCTAGAATAAATATGCAGAGCACGAAAGACAGCAAGATAAGAACAAGATCGACATCATACCAGATGCAGTATTGAGTTGGTTCTGTCGGCTGAAGCTCATCGTATGGTAGATATGATCAAAATCAGTGATGCGACGATTGACATCATCTAAGTATGCAGCTAAGTGACAATTCACAAACCAAAAAAAAATGGTCATGTATTCTCAGCTTCAAACCTACACCTCCCTGTAAAAAATAAAGTACGCTCTTAATTAAGAAAAAAAAGATTTCTATCATCTACAGAGATCACTTATGTAGACAGATTCTACAATGCCTATATTCATGAATAAGAGGGTTGTAGGCAATCCCAAAACAAGAATATGCAATATCATTGAAATTCGTTTAGTTCATTCTATAGGGAATACCAAAACAAGAATATGCAAGATCACTGAAATTCGTTTAGATCATTTTATTTTCTATCAGTCAAACACAGGATGTATATTGATAGATAAGAAAGAGTAGAGAGTATAATGTCCTACCAGTTCTCTTAATAAACCGCATGCGGCTCTCCTTGCTATGTAGACCCTGAGGTATGCCGGTTCCTTGACACTTTTTTTAGCTATAACAAGAATGGAATGAAACAATGCATTATTCATATGATTATTAACATTTTGGATTGATACTAAACAGTAATGTAGATAAATAGCAAGTGGGTTTATTCAAGTTGGAACCATGGTCCAAAACTCCTCCAACTCAAGCTGTGACCATTTCCGCCTCCTGTCCATCTCATTGACAAGTAGACCACATCTAAAATATTCCTAAAACCAGCTAATCAATCAATTCTTACCAATGATAGACTAACAATGAAGATGCTTTGCGACCAAGTTTCTATACATAAAAAGTTGATGAAGAAGAAGAAGAACAAGACTCCAATCATAGAACAAGCAGCTTCAATCATGCATCCCCACTACTTTTCTCTGTCAGAATCTCAATAACCCACTTCACATGTGCAACTCCCAAAGCCCACTGAACATTTGTGTTAGTAGATCGATCACAGAAACAATACAAAAAAGAAGAAAGAAATCAGAGCAAAAGAGCTTTTGTTACCTCAATCAAAAGAAAGAGGTACTCTTGTCATTCCTGAACAAAGATGAAATTTCAGTAAGACGAGTACAAAGCTAAACATCTTTAATAGTTAATTGTCATTCTTTCAATCAAAGTTTCGGTTATACTCCTCAATATACATTGGAACTTCAAATGACTATAAAAAAACCCAGTAAAACACCAGGATTCGATCCACTTCATATCTTAAGAACAAATAAAGAAATTCAAGCTCCACTATAGTGAATGAAATCCATTAAAAAAAACCCTAGATCTTCAAACAGTGAATGAAATCCATAAAAAAAAAAACATATATTTTTTCTTAATCCAACAAAAAGAACCCAAAAAGAAAAAAAAAAGTAAACCCCATCTATCAGAAGAAGAAGCTAACCTTGTTGTTGTTGAAGAGATGGATGTAGAAGCTAACCTTGTTGTTGCTAACCCTGCAAGAACCACTAATTTCAAACCCCACAGAGAGGACAAAACTCAAACACAAAGCAATCAGAGCCGAACAACATGCAATCAGAAATGAGAACTAATTATGCAGAAATGATATGGTTTCTTCTATCACACAACTAACCATTATAATCTCTGCAAGAACCACCACAAAGTATATGGAAAGCCATCCTACAACACAAAAAGCAACTGACATTCTCATTGCCTATGCTCCATTTCAAAGAAAGAAGCAATGACTTGAGAGTATCTAAGAACACAAAAAATCCAATATTCTCAAAGGAATATAGTTTTTCTTACCCTCTTTCGACCTATGAAATCAACTATTAGCCCACTTGTAATTGCACCGATCATTGCCCCAATTGTCAATATGGATCCAAAAACTGAATACTGCATAGAAAAGATGCATGACAATGCTAAGAAGATTAGAATGCATAACATCAAGAAGAATGTCCAATTTCCAGAGCAACTAACATTTTATCATGTGCTTTTTTTCGCTTTTTTTTTTGGATAAATGGCAAACGCTGGTGCATTAAAGAATAGCACTGGTGAATGAGAACTCACAAGGCAAAAAGGAAGTAATATTTACCTGACTAGTTTATCATCAGGTTAGCCTAACTAAGCATACTACAATGAAAAGGGTACATTTAACTTTGAATGTTATAATTACCAATCTTTACATGGTAAACCCATAAATGTTTTCGTTCTTTTAGAAATATAATGTTGGGAACTCTAAGACAACACTGATAGTGCACAAAAGAACCAAACATCATTATCACTCATACCTACTTATCATATTTTTACAAGGTGCAGCAATAACTAATATTTGATGGGTGTATATCAAAATATATGGTGATAAAGTTTGAGTACAATTCAGGTAAAGCCATTCCAAGAAACAACTAAAAGTCTAATAAATTAAAATTTATTTTGTCAGATTTACCTGAGCAAGCTCCAAAATTTCATTATGGTCTTTGTTCAACTCCGTAGGAACGGATATAACAAGCTTTTTCTTGCCAACAGAAATCACCTCAAAACCACTACCTAAGACCTGAAAGATTCATCATCATGGCGTCATCTAGTCATACTAATTGGTAAACATGCTCTTACTTCTTAGTATAAGCTACCAAAAGGTCAAATAAGTATCAGATGCTAAAGAAATATGCTACTTCAGTTTGAAACCAAACAGTGAATCTAATGTACCAAGTGTATAGTACAGTGTAAAATTCACAATGGTACCTTCAGTTTACTAATAGCACGCAAGCAGTCATCTTCAGATACCAAATCACGAGCAGCCTTTCGCCTTTGACAAAGTAGACTGCATAGTTCCTGTAAATTGATTAAACCCCCATTGTGGGATCTCGTGGCCAAGCAAATATCGACAATTTTCACTCCTGCCTAGCCAAATAAAATTTTTGCTTTAACAATAGCAAATTCCATAAAATGACTAAATGGAAATTGCAAACTCTATACTAGATGACAATAAATAAATAAATAAATTGGTATATGGTTGAGAACAATAGTATTCGAATTAAAGAAACAAACTTACATGTGAGCAACCTATGGTCATTTGATGTCTACCATCTAATAATCAATTCTAGTTTATTTCCAATCAAATAGTAAGGACAAGGAGATACACAATAGTTCAAAGGTTTAAGAGAATGTGTGTGAACCTCAAACAGAGTCAATATCTTTATATATAGATGATATATATCAGCGACTAACTTCTCCAGGATTGGCTTCACGTTCCTCCATTTATCAAATTCATGGGTTTTGGTAACTCAATTGTGGATGCAGAATATCGTATACATCCATGTAACAGTCAATGTTATATATAGGACAGAGCAGTTGGAACTGTTCAAACATGTTACTAGATCAGTATTCACTAACAAAGATGTTGAAGTAATAGCTCTATCCTAAAATAACCTAACAGGATTGACAGTTTAAATCATTTCTTTTTATAGAGCAAGTATTCCATACATTACATAGCGTCTTCGGGACAAAGTCTCAAACAATTCCGTATCTTCAAAAGAAAAATTATAATTCAAAGTCGAGCACCATAATAACATGCCTAGAAGGAAGAGGGACTAAATAAATAAAAGTCCATGCAGGGGCGGAGCCAGGATTGCAAATAAAGGGGGGCAAACAGTACATAACTATTTACGAAAATACTAAAAAATTTGATTTTTACAATCATATTTTGCAATCAAGGTGACATGGCGTGATCGTGAAAAAATGATGATTAATTCAACCATACAAACAATATACATGACATGATTAATTCAATTGTAGCTAGCTAATTAAGAGCTTCCCTTTTTACTTGAAGAAAATAGAAGCAAGCATAGTGATATAAGATGAGAGTTGGCGAAGAGCAGACCTCTGGCTTTCTTTCTGGCTTTGTGGTAGCAAGACGGTATAGTCCAAGTCCAATGAGTAGTAGTAGCAGTAGCTTGACTGGACTGGATGGATTCAAGTGAATTTTTTGGACAACAATTTTATTTTTGGAATCCTCCTTCCTCTTCTCCTCCTACTTTATCTGTCTGTCTCCTCTTATTTGAAACTCACTCCTGAGTCAGAGCCTCCGAAGATAACACTTACACAACCAACTCACTCTCTTTTGTCTTCTTATTCTTGTCTGTCTTCTCGAAAGGGAAATATGTGTGTATATAGAGAGAGAGTTTTCTCCTTTTGGGCTAGCTCAGGTGAAGCATACAAACAACAACTTAACTGAATCGACCTACGACTATTGTGTTTTTCCAACCGCCCCAAACCCAAATGATTACTTTTAATTTTGAAAGATCAGAGAGAAAGCAAAGCAGATCAGATCCCAACCCCCAATTAATCTAATGTATTAACTAATCTTTTATCACTCTTACCACCATATGCTAGTTGAGCCAGAGGTAAGATAATCCTAATTCTTTCTTTTCTTTATTTTTTTTAACAAAACAAAAGAAAACAATGATGATGACGATGTAAAATTTCCTCAACCGGTCCCCAACCCAATTAAATTTTTTAATATGAATATAATCACATGGGAAACAAACCCGCCATGTATGGTACCTCTCTTCTAATTTCTTTGTTTCTCTCTGCGTGTGTAGGGGGTGAATGGATTAAAATGACTTGGTAGAAATTAAGGGAGAGGGGGGATTAAAAAAAGAGAAAGAAAGGTGCAAATTAAAAAAAAATAGAGATATTAAAAAAATAGAGAGATTGAGTGGGATTGGGATTGGTGAGGGTGGAGTTAAAAAAAAATTTGTTGTTTTAATTTTTAGTGGAGTTAGAGGTCAAGATTTCATAAAGGGGGCAACATAAAATTTTAAAGGGGAGCAATGTAAAAAATATGAGTAATTTAGTGAAAATTTTTAAAAAGATAAGAGGGGCAATTGCCCCCCTTACCTAACACATGGATCCGCCCATGAGTCCATGTTCCCCTGAGATAATAAACAACAAAAACTGGCCCAAAAAGGAGGAAATGGTATGCATCAAGTTGTTCTACCCAAAGTTTTGTGGGAATGATGACCCATCAAGTTGTTAATAGCTGGGGAGGAGTCAGATTGAATTCAAAAACTACATTCTTCTACAAATATATAGCTTCTACTCACAATACAATCTTGTGCTTGGAAGCAGAGCCAAAATACATTACAGTTGTCTGACCTGAATGGTTTCTAAGGATCCCTTCATGGGAAGCTCCAGGTGAAGGGAGTGAAACATTAGAGGCAGAGCTAATGCAAATCGAACTCCTAGGGTAACAACAATCTACAAAGCTCAGGATTTTGCAAAGATGTCTTCTTAGTAAAAGACTAATACAGTAATAATTGCAATTAGGGAGGGCTGGCCGTCTCTGCAAATAATTGTATATGGGGAGGGCTCATGATCAATGTCTTCTTGAACACGTGAAAGGGGTTGCTGCCTTCATTTAGTTATTTATTCATACTGTAAATTCCCTCCTTTGTGCAGATGGATGATGATAAATGTAGATATTTTCTCAATCACCAAAAAAAAAATTTCGATAGTCAATGGCCTAATGACTCCAACTTTCATACTCTTATTCATATTCTGTGCACCAACTAATGCCAAAGTGTATTACCAATTGCATACCAACCACATAGGATTTTATGGTATATAATAAGTTTTTAAACATTCAGATAAGAGGTCACATTATAAAACAAACAAGGTTAGCACCAACCAAGTTCGTAATAGAAGTCTCCAATCCCTAAAAGCTCTGCCCAAAATCCTTTGTTTGATGCCAAAGGATCTACTCCAACTTTAGCACACATCTCATGGAATTGAGATCTGAATGCAGGTTTTTGCGGATGTCATTCTGCAGCAGCCGGATACCATGTTAGTATGATTAGTACCTTAGAAGAATCATATCCGTATTGCAAGAAAAATCAAAAATCGTAGAAGGTGCTTTGGTTGGCTATAAAAATTTCTCATACTTACCTATTAACATATACAGTCTGGTTGATAAGAAATCAGGTCCATAACTACTTCAACATTCAAATTTTCTAGATATCCTTGATTGTTATAGAAAAAAACAATGATTAAAAACCTCATTAATTTTCCATGGACAGCTCTTGAAGTTTTCCAACAGTCTCATTCACTTTCTACCACAAAACAAATTGGGAAAATCGTTTCAATTCATGTTCTTTGTTTATATGAAAACAAATTTGTATCCTTTTGAATTTCCTTGTGTTAAATCTTGAAAATTCACCCCAAATCTCATTGCAATCAACAGAAAATTGACATCACCAAGCAAAATAACAATTTTTTTTTGAGATTTCATTAGTAATCAAGGTTAAAAGTCTTCTAAATAAGTAAAAATAAATCAATTTAAAAGTACAAAAATTTCTAACAAGTTTTTCACCTCAGGATCTCCCAGTCCCAGTAGTATTAACTCTTTTAGGACAGTGGAATCATATTGGTCAACTTATTATGATCATAAATTCCAAAACAACAATGACAGAACATGAAGATGACCTTGTGCTTATGGGCAAAATCTTCCAATTTGGATTTAAACGTAGCAAGTTGTTCCTTCATAAGATTAGTTCTGATCTTAGCAACATTTTCTCCAAGTAATCGGTATTGATCCTGCCAAAAAAAAACAGCTAATCCCATAAGACATCAGTGAATTCATGAGAGAGAGTTTAAAAGAGGATTTAGGTGCCGATGAACAAACCCTCGCAGCTGCGGCAGTCTGCAAGCCGCCAATTCCAGGTCTTCTTCTCATTCTTCTTTAGATGTCTCGCCAATTCCAAATCTTTCTTAAATGTTTTATCTATTGGAGTTCTAAAATGGAAATGTGATAGAAATTAGAAATTCAACAATAATTAATAATGCACAATAGGAAACGACCATATTTAGAACATACTCTCAAAGAACAAACACCATAACATGACAATCTCAAGGAACATCTTCTTTTCTTTATTGCACACTCTCTTTCAAATGGGGATCGCCTTTCAAAGGGCGCTTCGGCTCTTATCAACTATAGCAAGTGGTTAAAATTTATCAACTTTGCTATGAATTTATAAAGGCATCAACTTTGGAGCTTACTAGTGATTTAATAGTCCAATTTAACCAGTTTTATGTGATCGTTAGTAATCAAACTCTCATAGTACTAATGCCTATCCGAGAGCATTGCACATTGCACGTACAATTATTTTTCCTCAAACATGTCTTCTCTATGTTAGTGTGGCATTAATTGTACAAAATTGCTAAAATTTGAAGCAACTAATAGGGAATCACCAATAGAATTTATATTCTATATATCACTCAACCCCATCTTCTTGGTACTAGTAATCTCAAAAACCATGTAAAATCCATGGAATTAATATCTCAAACTACCAAGTGTCGAAATTTGCAACAAAGGAATTTAGGAAACACAATAACAAATTACATTAAACAAAACCAAACCACCAAGAAAAAGAGGGGAAGTGCATTAAAAATCTAATCAATCTCATATAATTCCTATCACAAAACCAAACTTCACTCAAATTGATCAACCCCATTTAAAGCCCCAAATCAATTTTGTCCAAATTTCTTTCAAACCCACCCAACCCAACAATCGCCTTACACTCATTTCCTGAAACCTTTCAATCAATCGATTAAAACCATCATTTAAACAATACCCATTGACCTAAATGCATAAATTTAATGGCAAAACAAAAAAAATTCTACAAAAAATATGAAATCAGACACTTGGAAAACAAAAAACATGATACGGTCCGGTTGAGTTTGTGCTCGTTGGGTCCTTTGAAGGGTTGTAGCAGTAGCAGAAAAGGGACGATGGAGTTCGATTGAGAGTGAGAGAAATTATAATGATGCAGAGGGACGGAGAAGAAATGCTCGGGATGGAGAGTCACAGCAGCAGAAGAAGAAGAGTAGAGCGTGGGACTTGGTAAGTTGGTAGAGAGAAAGAACATAAAAAATGGAAAACGAACTTGGATTGAATTAGGGTTTAAAGAAACTTGGATTGGTTCCAAGAGATCAAAGAATGGACAACGAACTCAACCCTCACCCTCACACTAACATCCCCAAATGGTTTTTCAAGAAGACAACTTGAACTTACAGGGAAGAGGAGAATTGCAGCAGAGGGAGAGATGAGAAGGATGTTGGTGAAGAGAAAGCTAAGTTGTGTTTTTTAGGTTTGCAGGTTTGAGGGAAAAGAGAATCGCGCGATGTCAATATTTGGGGAGCGCGCCTTCAATGTTTTAAAATCCCGCTCAATTTTTATAGCGTTTTATGATTTCAATAGTAACTAAAAGTTGGCTTTTATAGCAAATGTGTGAAAAATGCTATAAAAAAGGACTTTTGTTGTAGTGATCCCCCGAAATGGCCTCCAGAGCAGAGGAAGGTAATCTGCGCTTTGCAACAGCCGCCACATTCTCTGGCAAGGACAAAGGCTTAGAAGAAGAAGCCGCATGGATAGAGGGTTGCCTCTATTTCGGAGCAACAACAGTAGGCACGCTCGTCTCCAGTTCCGCCAACCTATTCGGACGAGGCATGGCCAAGATTTTTTTCCTTGAACAATGGTCAATGACCTCTTCAGGCGGTGAGCCTGACGCAACAAGAACGTCATAGGAGCACCGTAGCAGTTTGTTATGTACGACATTACCCGACATTATGACCTTCTCAACAGACATCAACGGGAGTTTGATGAAACCCCTTTCTATCCATTTTCCCTCCTCAGTGAGAATCAAAGCCATGAACTTCCCTGGAAAAAAAAGGACATATCAAATCAGCATTGCATCAGGGAACGAGAAAATGAGATAGCAACAAAGAAACTTACTGAGCTCCAAACTTGGAATACGAGGAATTCACTGAAGCCAGAAACCAATACTTCGTCCAGGGCTCAGCATCATCAGCTATTGGACACAAGCAAGAGGGTTATTCAGTATGCAAAAACCCCTAGAATCCAACCGAGCGGCGGTCAGATGATGAATTATCGCTGGGGTTAGACGAAGGCCAGCATCATGCTCTCGGAAGAGGATCGCAATCAAATATTGAACCCACTTGGGACCAATTGAGTGGGAGGCATGCGAAGAGAGAAGAAGAAGAAGAAGCGCCAAACATTGTCTGGCACTGGAAATCGGAGCCCAGATTCAAACATGCCTTGGTGCAACCCTATGTACCCCGGAGGGGGTGAAGACAAATCCCTATCCACGAGTACGGGAATAACTTCCAGATCCCCTGGAATATGATACAGGCCCCGCAGTATGATTAACTCAATTTCATCAACTAGGCTATTTTTGAAAAGCTTGAGGTTGGTAAAGGACAACAACTGCTTGGAAGTAAGTTCAACATTGTCAGTCAATGATAGAAAGTGCAAATCGAGCTCTATAAAAGCACAATCGCATAAAGAACAATGCAGAAAGTAATAGGAGAGATCCTCCTCGAAGTGATGATTATTTATAGAAAATATAAAGCGTACTTCTTCTCCTTGAGCAGCGCGTATTCATTAATGTTATACGCCGCTCGAGACAACGCTTCGGGTTCAATGATCACGACGCGACAATTACTTTTCAGATATTCAGTAGATCGACTAGACGCCCCACTAACTGGGGGGAGTAGCAGATGATACACCGAAACAATCTTTTTTTTACACCGTACACGTGTCATGATGATCTCGAGATATAATAGGCCCAAGCGTCAGCCCGATACTGATTCGGCCCAAGCGGCTCCAATCCTGCACAATGCAGTTCGCTAGACAGACCCGAAACCATTACAGCCTGCTAAGCCCACGCGTCTCACAGCTATCCTCAATACTTGTAAGCCCTGCTAAGGCAAGTATCTTGAGGATCAGCTTCAGACAGGCAAATTGTCAACACCTTGGTTCCAACTAGGAAGCAAATTCTAGAGTATATGTCACACATGGAGACTTTTATCTATGGACTACTCTCGGATTGGGAACTATCTTCCGCGTATCTATGAGCACAAGGCTAACAGGGAAACTCCCTTTCACAACACAACTCCTAATTAGAGAAGGATCTCCACAAATATCTTCTTCCCTAAACTACGCCATTGATGGCCTAGTCGAACTAGGACTCCAACACTATAAATAAGACATGAGGTTAGTAAGCTAAGGTACGCTACAAATTCCCTGTATACAACATTATGCCTTCCTTAGATCCCTGTCTGACTTTAGCATCGAAGTGCCATCGGCCACCACAACGGTGGTCCGTGGCTCATGTGTGTTCCTTGTGCAGGTCAGTAGGTTTGTAAATCAAGGTCAAAGCAGGGAGCGAAAATCGGCTCTAACACATACTTTATTAAAATATGAAACAATCTGCCACTTATTTTAATAAAGAAAATAATAAAACAATCAATGGGTTGTACAATCAGAATCAACATGTCATGCATAAATAGAAGTTTCTTGAGACTTAAACCTCTAGGTAGTGTGTATACTTCATAGTACAAGAAGTATTCATGACTAAGTCTTAAACTCAGGTTCTATGGTATACAATGAGAGTAATACACACACAACATGGTGCCAAGTGTAGTTTTTCACTGAGCTTGCAATTACGACCTTGTGCTCCTGATTTCATGAGGGTCCTTAGAAAATTTTCCCAAATTCTCATAGGAGGCAGTCTCTCCTCCGCACACTCACTAGATAAGTCTATAAAAGGGCCCTTTTGTAGTTAGGCACTCCGTCTTATTAAGAATATAACTTACTAGTTTACTTATCCTTATATTCATTGCAGGATAACTATCATACATACCATGACTTGTTCTTCCCTTTGAACTTGTTTCATGGGATCTCCAGTCTTCAATCATGAGTGGGTAATAGTCTCATACTTTTAGAAGTACTCCAAACTTTATCTGTAGCCAAAGCTTTGGTAAATGGATTTGCAATATCATCCAATCTAACATAAACAATAGTAACAAAACTATTTACAATTATTTCCCTAATCTAACCATGTCTTCTACGAATTTTCTTTTTAGTATCATTGCATTTAACTTTACCTATTGTAGCAGTACTGTCACAATGAATCAAATAGCGGGACAGTTTGTACCATACAGGTATATCAAATAGAAAACATCTTAACTATGTGGCTTATTAAGTAGCAACGAATGCAATCAACTCAGACTCCATGGTTGACTCTGCTATGATTATTTGTCTCTTGAATTTCCAAGCGACAACTTCACCACCATGGTAAATACATACCCACTAGTTGCCTTAGAATCATCTGAAAGTGAATTCTAGTTTGCATCCCTTTAACCTTCCAAGACAACTGAGTATTTATGATAATGAATACCAATGTTAATCGTTTTCTTCAAATATCTCAGTGATCTATTAAGAGCATGCCAATGTCAGTAATGAGTTTAGTAGTAAATCTACACAATACTCCTACTGCATATGCTATATCAGGTCATGTAATAGCAGTTACATATCTAAAACTACAAATAATACTAACATAATTTTGTTGATCAATCACCTCATCACCGTTGTCTTCAAATAACGTCACACTATGATCAAAAGGAGTACTAGCAGGCACATGCAATCAAAGTATTAATATTTCTTCAAAAACAATTTCAACATAATGAGATTCATCAAGAGATATACCCATGCAGTCCTCACGATCTTTATGCATAAGATCACATTAGCATTTCCCAAATATTTCATATCAAAATTAGAAGACAGTGTATTTTCCAAGTTAAATCCAAAAATAAGCAAGTCATCATCATATATGCATATTCCATCAAAATATATACATTCACTCTAAATACATTAGAAATTACCACATGATCAAACTTTTCATGTCATTGTTTGGGGGCTTGTTTCAACCCATACAATGATTTGACAAGTTCGTAAACATTTTTCTCACTACCTAGTTCTATAAAATCAAGGGTTGTTGCATATAAATTTCTTCTTCTAAATCACCATTTAGGAACACTGTCTTTACATCCATTATGCGAGCAACAACAACAAACAAAAGTCTAATAAATGTAATTCTATATACATGAGAATAAGTGTCAAAGAAATCTATATTTTCTTTTTTAATAAAACCTTCTACTACTAGCCGAGTCTGAATACTATGCCATTACGTCTAAGTTTTCTTTTTAAGATTCATATACATCCTATGGCCTTGTAGTCGGGAGGTAAATCTACTAATTTATAGGTTTCATTAGACAACAAAGAGTCCATTTCATCTTGAATGATTTCTCTCCAAAGCTCAGTATATGTAGAAGTAAGTGTTTCCTCCGCAAAGGATGAATCTCCTTCTAATGTAAAGGTGTAAAAATTAGACCCAAATTCTTTAGCTATTTTGGCGTTTTTACTCCTATCTAGGTTCAGGCTCTGAGGCAACTATATCTCTATCATATGTCTTGGACCCAGAATGATCAATCACACTATCATGCTCCTTAACATGATCGTTCACATTATCATGTGTCCTAGTTTCAACAGATGTAGGCAAATTATCAACTTGAGTACCCCAACTATTTCTAGATAGAAACAAAATTTATACTAATAAAAATCAACATCCATATATTCATTGTTCTAAAAATTGCTAAGCAGTAGGCGGGCGGTGAGCAGGGGACTAGCGCCCACAAGATTATGCGGAGCCTGGCGGGGGCCAAGGCGGTTATATATTTATTTATTATAACTTATAAAATTAAGCATAATAGCGTATATATTACTTCCAATTCAATGTCTAGATACATATGCAAAATGCATAAAAAATAGAGTTAAAATTTTTTTCTAACTGAAAAAAAAAAATCAAAAACCCGCCTAGGTGGCCGCTTAGCCCGCCCAGCCCACCTAGACTGCTTTTTAGAACACTGCATATATTCAATAACCACATTATTTTGAATGTCAAGAAATATATAAGTTTTACTATTAAGAGTGATGTGTCCAAAAATCATCCTCCTGTAAATTTGACATGCAAAACCACTGTTAGACTACCAAAGACCACATTTTTGGTGGCCAAAGGCAGTCCGATGCTTAAGTCAGTAACTATGTTTAAAGAAGGAATTAAATATTGACAAAACTCAGTTACCTTTGTCGAAAGTTCCCTTTAATGGTCATAGTTAACTCTCTGCGTGACTTAAGCATGTGAGACAATGAAAGTATATGTTTCTATAACAGTCTCCTCCTTAATGGAAATGCGTTCATGGAGGCACTCCATTGATGGTGATAAAACCTTATTTGTTAATCATTCATCTCCAACTTTTCTCAAAAGTACAAGGGTCGGGAATAATATATTTGGGTTATTTTGGGGTTATCAATTACTGGATCAACAACAAAACTATTAATATAACAGGCTTTGAATTAGTTCCAAGGATAAACAATCCATGGGAAGGGTAAAAGGCTCAATCGACTTTTCTTCATTTCCCAAGAATAACATGGTTTTTATGCCTGAGGCAAACTTCATAATACTGTAGTGGTATGATTAAGCTTTCATGTTTTATTCTCAGTTTTTTACATAAACAAAGAATTATATAGATCACGCAACAAGATAATGTTGGACTCAAGAAATTCAGAATTAGCTTATAACCCTCAGAAATGAGAAAAGCTAGAAATCTCACAGAGTTCAAGTCTTCACTATTATTCTCAGGTTCACCAGATAACTAATCAACTTTTTCAACATTAAACAAGAACATCGAAGCTAAAATACAACTCTCAATGCAAACTCTTAGAAAACGTTTAGCTTATAGTAGTGCAAACTATTGTCTAATATTGACAAACCACTAACTTTCAAAGTTTCAAATCCTACACTCGAAGCATTTGCAACTAGATTTATGGAAACTAATCTCATCATGGATAAGTACTTGGGTTACAAAGACCAGAAAATAAATTTTTTTTATTATTGACTCAATAAATTGGACAACTCATTTTCAAATGAGACATAAGTTTTTAAACTTCTCCCTCTAAACCTAAATCATACATTACCCTCAATGTTCTAGAATAAGACACCGCAAGTCGAACATGAACAGAAAAAAGACAATAACAAGCAGAAATGAAAAGAGTTTACTATTAAACACCATGAGAGCTCAAATAACTTCTGTTAAGATCCAAAAGTAGGCTCCAATCAAATCATAGTCAAATGATTTCTAAAATACTCAAAAAAATTTATAACTTTTTTTTTGTTCACCTATTATGCAAACTAAAATCTTAGTCTAACAATGAATCATATAATAACAACCTAAAAATTTGTGGGTCATACCAAACATGTGTATATGGGACAATAAGATGCATTTGATTAGACATGCCTTACAAGTGAATCCAAGAAACCTTTCACGATGACATTCTAATTTTAGCTCAGAAAATGTTTCCTCAAAAGAATGATACAAGTTCAATTTGTCAAAAGGAGCAAAATCAATTTGGTGTTCTAGGAGAGGCCATGGGTTAGGCATGGATAGGTCATTGACCTCTTTAAGTTCATCACAATTCGTTTTACATTTCACAAAATAATCCCCCAAAGATTTTTTTAACATACAATTCAAGTCTAAACTCGGGGAACTTCCTAATATTGGGGAAAATGTTAACAAAATTTTCAGATTTCACTTCTGTATTGGACATGGATGTTCCAACAATGGTTAAAAGAGGAATATCACCACATGGTAGCTTAATTGGTTCTTCTTTTGTGTCAACCTCTAAAGTATATGTATGATCAATAATGGGTGACACTATAACATCAGTAAACACGGATTCATTTAAAGAATCACTAGAGAATTCTACAAGCTCATCATGTTTATCAATGTTATCCATGTTATCCTTTTGAACACAAATCTCATGATTCATCCAAAATCCTTCTCCATCACATTGTCTTACTTGTTTCATCCAATCATCTTGTTCTACTTGGGAAGTTTGAGGGGTTGATATAAATATATCAATGTGGCTCGATTCATCATATATCTCAATCTCCTCTAATAGATCTTCACATTCATCCCTAACATTCATCAATGCATCATTATGAAGCCTTAAATCCCAAATCTCAGCCAAAAGTTTGTCAGTAGCCTGCTGACGTTGTTTTGTCTCTCGTATGGACTGACTTAAGGATTCCATTTATTGATCTAAGCTTTCTTGGAATGAGGGAGAAATGTTAGTTTTCTCCCATGAGCTAATTGGATATGAAGAAGATGTGGGTTTCATATTTTGCATGACATGATATGGATTGGTCTTTACTGAAGGCATTGTATGACAACTAAGGTAAGGCTCATTGTTATGCACATATTGATAATCAAAAGATGATGTGGGACTAAAAGGTTCATAATCCCAATTGGATTGGTGTTGGTTCCAAGGTGGTTGGTTTCCATGACAAATGATTGACATTAGCAAGACCTGATTTTAAGAGTTGATCTTGGTTTGTTAAGGGAAAATTATTTACCTCAGCATTGGTGTCATCTTCCTAATGAAAATTCATAGCTCAGTGGCTTCTTACACAAGACAAACTCCTTAACACTGAACTTGAATCAAAATTGATTGAATTTTTTTTTTTTTTGAAAATAACGAAAATCTAGTACTACCTAAGATGATGTGACCTAAATTAAATGCAATATGCAAATGCACCACATGACACACAAGCTATCAATTTCTATCCATCCATTTAGCAAGCAACAGAATGATTATTTTCAATTAAGTGCAAGGGACGACTGATTTTTAAAACCCAATTTATTTGATGTGGAGAATGATTTTGAGCATCTCAAAATCAATTTTCACCCTAATTAGATTTTTTCCATGTGTCTTGTAAGTAAGGGGTAGCTTATTACGTAAAAACTCTTTAGACTACCACACTAGGTATAGATACGTTCTAGCCAGATTTTACTCTGTTTTGTGTATTAGAACTGGCTAAGCCTTTGAAGGGCGTCTTTATGATCCAAGGATTTCTTATGATTTTTAGCTACAACTTAATATTTTCAAGAAACCCTATGTTCCTAATCAAAATAAGATTAGACTTGTGAGAAACCCCATCAAAGTACCACTTTCTATGAGGAAAGGTCAGAAATGGCAGTGCAGTCACAATGGTTTTTACCGGTGCAGACCAATTGGCAATAAAGCAGCCGTACTTTTTAAGATTTCAATCACAATCTATTCCTTTTCTGAGGTCCTATGAACACCATTCTAATTGGCTCTAGTTATCTCAGATCATTTTATTAAATTTGGCCAAGTTTGAACGTGAATTGGAGTGATGAGGTGGGTGATCAAGTCCCACTTAGTTGCAAATAGTCAGGTCCGCTCTTACGTAGTTTAGCACAGATCGATAGCAAAAATTTAAACGCTCAAAAACATTATAGAAACACTTCTTGCAGGAGAATCGAAGTGGGTTGAGAGGTACCTCATTTTGCTTTGGGTTGTATTTTGGACTCAGTTTTATCTATTACAACTTAATAGTGCAAATTGAAGTCCTCCCAATCACTCAAAGAAAACAAAAAATATCATACTTATGATCCAAATGTCCTCCATTGTTCACTAAGTTCACCAAAGCTCTTCTCGAAGTATCATTCTTGCACAAACTCTGGAAATTATACCATAGGAGAATCATTAATGGCTTAAAAACAGAGTGTAAAACCAAATACTCGAAAATAATTCAAGTTTGCCAAAACAGTACGCTGTTGGAAATTTCCAGAATTAACATATCAATTTTGAAGAATCGTGTAGACTTCAATACTTAATGAAATTCAAATCTAAAAATTTTCATGGATTACTAATAGACCCAAGTTTTCTTAGGAAAATTCTAAAAATTCATTTGACAACCAGAAAGTTGAAAAAAGTCGAAGTGAATTCAAAAAAATAGTACATTGTCTAGATTGTGTAGATGCTACGAGAATTCATATCATGTTTGAACCAGTTATCCAAATTGAAATTCAAAAGATAATCTAGAAACTAGACAAGATGTATAACATGATAAAATTTGGAAACGCTGAAAATAAAATCATTAGTTAGTAGAAACATGCGTCCAAACAGCAGTCATCTGCAGTAGTCAAATTCTAGCACATATAATACAAGTTCAAAAAATTGATTATCACTAACATTGATCCAATGAACAAATGGAAAGATGTCCTAAAAGCATAAATCATCTATATTTATCAGAAAAAATGAAAAAAAAAAAGCCACAAACTTTAGTTAGTAAAAAAAATGCAAACATGGAGATGTACAAATTTTCCAGACTACAAATGTTATCAAAACAATGCAAATGCACATAAACTATGAAAATTAACCTAAACTAAACTATCGATAAGCATTCAAAATTGATTTTAAACAAATTATCCATTACTATCCCCGGCAATGGCGCCAAAAACTTGATAAATCTCAAATCATGCCACAAGCGCACGATTATCTATTGAATTAGATAACGGCAAGTATGGGTCGAATCCCACAAGGAGAGCTATAAAATTAGAAAACTAATCCTTAAATCTATCTTAAAACTTAACCTAATTATAAAATAAATGATTGATGAGGTGTTTGAACTAAAAGCTAAATAAAAACTAAGTAAACAAATTACATTCAAATGTGGAGATACTTAGGGCTTTGGAGATCACCACCATGGGTTGATGGCTCTCTTAGGCTAGTCTCAAAATTATATTTTTCCAATCATAATTCATCCTTAGATAGGTTCTCACCTCACCTAAGAATGAAAAATTAAACAATGAAACTTATGTAATCAAACTAGTTGGATAATCGTTTCTAAGTATTATAAGCATAAAAGAAATTGATACTTGAATAAAATACCTAATATCTAACAAATCATGTATAACGTTATTCTATGATCACACTTAAAACATTAAAGAGTGGGTTTGTTAGACTCATACTAGTGAAGACATCTTTAGTCTATGACTTTTAGAAAGATGAAAGTAAAAGCAATAAATGTAACAATGATTATAAAAAATAAAACTTCAATCGATTTCATTAACCATTGACATCCAAGTACATAGATTATGCTAATCACAATGTTGGTTTAATTTACATGGAAGAAAATACTTTGAGAATATCTAATTGAGGTCATCCTCCCATGGGGCTCACTCACACCCTAAGAAGATGTTTAGTCACTCATGATAAACCTTAGGTTTCTCATGGTCATTAACATAAATAAAATGGAATTAAAACTTACATGTGAAACTTCAAAGCTTTCAATCTCTTATTCTCAATTTTCTCTCATTCCCCGGTCTCCCCTAGTATACTCCAAGCATGGGGTATTTATAGGTGAAGAAGTGTGAGATGGCGGAGTGGATGGTGGAATAAAATAAGAAAAAGAGAAAAGAATATGGTGGAATAAAATAAAAAAATATAAAGGAATATGTTAGAGATTCTTTTTGGCTATGATGAAGTTGCCATGTGGATGTTCAAATCTTCAAATTAATTTTCTCGAGATCCATAGATAATAGTTTTTTTGGGCTTGATTTCATGGACCTTGGGCTTTAAAATCTTTGGTAATGCATGTGTTATCTTCTAGTGGGCTTTGTTGTTAAACTTAGCCTTATTATGTTATTTTGTGCATATTTGATGATTAATGCTTGAATTCCTGCATTATACACAAAATACACGCAATGAGAGTATTTTATTAGATAATAGAACATAACAAATATAGAATTATGGATTTAAAATGTATCATTTATAAGGTTATCAATGACTCGATTGCATTTACAATGTGCAACAACGCCTTAAATCTCTAGCATGACACTAAAGGAGGAATTTTAGCCTTCGGAGGGTTATCCAGGATGACCACCTACAAACATGTTTTTTTAAAAGAAAAAAATTGGTGTTTCCCCTATTTTTCTCAAAAAATATCTTTGTTATTCAATCACATAGAAAACAAGAGGTGCATGTAGTTAGTTACTAAAATGCACATTCCGATTGAGGAGCTTTGGAATATGGTGTGTGTGTGTAACTAACAACATTCAATTTTCCCCGTAAAGTAAGGTGTATCCTAATCCACCTTAGGAACAACCGACTTGACTTCGAAACTCACTAGTTAATTCTCTGAAATAACCACTTTGAAATTGGTTAAATATTTCTCTTTTGTATGCGAAGAAAAAAGTAAGTATGAAAATTCAAACGTCTCACATGCACATAAGAATTAAGTATGAAATTTCAAACGTCTCACAGACACATAAGAACATACAGACTTGAAAAAAATAATAGTCTCACGAAAGGAATGTTGATAACTTGTGAGAATATCGAGTTACCCACCATAGTGTCACCACAAGAAATTTGGGCTTTGGTGAATAACGTTGTTTCTCACTGAAACATGTTAATTTGTCACCATTTAGCAACGGTGATTAATTTCAGTCGTCACAGCGTTCCTCACATAAGGGGCATTAATGAAAGTATTAGGTGACGAATTTCTCACTCGTCACGAAAAGTCCACTTACATGGCGAGTAGTTCCTCACATAAATTTAGCGCGCAAATATACAATTATAACATGGGTGACGAAAACTTCGTCACTACAGAGTGTTATGCGTGACAAAAATCTGGCATCATGTGTGGTGACTTTCTGTGACGAATCGTTCTTTACTTATGTAATTTACATGTGAGGAACAGTTTGTCACTATAGTGATTTAAACAACTACTATGAACTTTTTGTGAGAAATCTTTCCTCACTTAAATAATTTATACGTGACAAATTTTTCCTCACACTTTCATTATATTTGTGCAATTCATTCTTCACCCTTTTTTCCATTCTTCACCATTTATTGTAGCTGTCTTCTAGCACATACTCTTAAATAACACCACCTATTTTTTGTGTAATGCACAATCTAAAATTAAAATAGTAGAGTTTTCATTCATACAAAAATATTGCATTCTTTCATTGCATATGCGAAGTCACATAACCGAATACAATAATGATATCAAGTTAGACCATGTTGATGTCCAAAAAATAATTGTCTACTCTATTAACACTAAGCTCCTTTAACTCATAAACCTTTATTTCTACCCACAATCTCCATGAATTATTCTTCATCGCCATCATGGTCACCAAGCTCATCAAAATAAGAATCGTTTGGATGTACACCACTACGAACTGTTTGGATCATGGCGAGAGGAAACACTGATAATACAACCTAGCATTGTAGTTGCCAAAAAAGCCTGCATTCAACATTAACAAGTATAAGTGTTAGTAAAATTTATTTTTCTAAGAATAAGCTAAAGATGTAAAAGAAAACTACAAATGTTATTTCATTCTGTTGAACAAAAAGGTTTAGATCCAAGAAAAATACGATATCAAGTTAAAGAATTATTATATATCTAAACTCAAAATAATTAGTTATACTCTCAATTCAAGAAGAAAAAAGAAAAATTGAGAAGACTTTCAAGTATTTGATGGTGTTTCATATCAAGAACTTTAAATCAGACTCTGATTAAACATGGTGTAGTCCATTTGCATTTGATTCAGCTATTTAGAGAGTTCTAACACTCGAAGATTTGCGACTTTGAAGGTGGAAATTACAGGAAATGCTTCTAAACACAACATTTGGAGCCATATACATGATTGTTGTTTCTTGTCTTGCAAGAAGATTAGATTGACATTATGATATAAGACTGATTTCAGCAGATCTGATTCCCAATTCATGTACAACTAAAAATCTATCTATAATCCAACCTGAAAATTCTGGGCAGCATTTGGGTCTCCAGGATTTTTGTCAGGATGAACAACTCTGACCTACAAAACAAACATGAAATTGCTTTATAACAAAAAAGAATTTGTAATACACTGATTCATGTAAAAACACAAAATCATCAATGGAACCATATAGATGGGAATATCATTTGGAGTTAGAATTCACTTTGTATTTTATACTAATTTGCAGGAAAAGGTTCTTCGTAGCCTTTCACAAGGGAAACACGCTAAAGTGAGAAAATAAGTCAAAAATTGTTTTAGATACACTCATTATCAACACCAATAAGATTTAGTGGTAAATAACATACGGATCTTTTCTAGTGAACTTCTAACATTTTCATTTTTTTGTTTTACTATAAAGGAATTTGACTTGAAATAAAGAGATGTTAGAAGTCCCTTATCACCACCAGATCTTCACTACAAATCAAAGTGAAACTGGACCAAGTGAACTTAATTCGATACTTGGCACTAGCACATTGACTAGGGTTGCGACCATACCTTGAGGTAGTAAGCCTTTTCTATTTCCACCGGAGAAGCATCAACACTCACACCCAAGATGTCGTAGAGCTCGGTTTCCTTCACCATAACAACATTAACCAAATAAAATTTAGACAAAGCAAGACATCTTTTTTCATCATCCACAAATAGTTTCTACCGAAGGAGACCATTATTAGCAATGTCATGATTATTGGACAACCTTCGCTAACATAAGCATGATCTTTCCTTATATTTGGCTCCAGATGTAAAGCAAACTAAACATATCAGCAATTACAAAGACTGTGCCATTTGCATGAAACATTATTGTTTTGTGAGTTATAGACTTGTTTCTTTATAACTTTTTATCAAACTAATGCTCCATTTCAAAGTAAAGAAGAGATCAACCATTGACAACACTATGTTCAGGTTCCACACATGCTTCTTACATACAAACAGGCTTATATTCCTTACAGGATACTTACAGGATTATGCATCTCTTCACTCAGCCCAAAATTGGCAAGAATGGAATTGATCACTATAGAAAAGTAGTGCACGAGATATGATCCAAGCCCAATCTGAAAAATGCAATGTCAAATGATATCATGTATGAGTAAGTCTGCACCTGGTGGAACCTAACCAAAAGTAATTGTACTTCCACTTCTCACGTTAAAGCTATACTACAATAGAGGTCATGTTGTACAAGTTTTACCGTCAAAATTAACTATTGAGGAGTTGAAATTTATTGAACCAAGAACAAATTTAATACTCAATTTCCTTTTGGCATCTTCAGACAACTTATTATAGAGATTTATGATTATGCATCTACACTTCTATACATTCATCAATGGGAAAAACATAAAATGGCGAGAAAGTAACAACCCACTATCATTAGGAAACCAAAGTAACTTACCACGGATCCATAAATTGTAAGGAAGAAGGCGTTTTCCTGCAAATTGGTAATAATTTCATACCCTCCATTCAACAAGAATTTTAGATAATAAAAACAAAGAACCCCACAACAATATAAACTAAAAAGTATTAGTAGAAGAAGAAGATCGGATTAATGGAAAAATTGATGGAACCAAGTACCTGAAAGAGAAGGATAAAACCACAAGTAGAACTCCAACTACCATTGAGCTACTATAATAAAATGGCAACCAATTACTAACAATTGGAGCAAATAGCACTAATACAAATCCCAAAGCAAGAAAATAAAGGCGCCATTGCTGAAACTCTGTACGATAATAGACAAACAAAGTTAGATATTAGATAAATTCATTAAGAAAAAAAAAAAGCATTTAATAATTTTAAATAACAATATTAACCTTCTTCAACAGTAACTGTAAGGAACCCAAATACTCCATCTGTGAACTTCACATCCAGATATCAAACCTAACAAATCAAACTAACTAAAATTAAAACTTCAACATATTATAAAACCATTAAAGAAATCATGAAATCACAATACCTGAGAAGAGCTCCAATCGAAAACCCCTAAAATTCAGGCACAAAAACACTAAAATCCCTTGAACCATGAGTTGCTTCAACAAGTCAGAAAATCCGAGGGCTTTGATGCTCGATGTTATCAAATGTGGCACGTTCGTAGATGGCAGGAAGCCTTTCTTTGATCTATCATCTCCTCCTCTTCTTGCAGTGCAGGTAAAGTATACTTCTCGAGAAGAAGCCCAGTTCTAAAGTAGCGACTTTGATAGAATTGGTGCAAAAAAAGGGTTTTTTTTAGAACCCATTTAAGATATGAAGCCCCAATCTTTAAATCAAACTGATTTTTCTCCAAAAGCTTACACCTTTAGCGATTAGAGATTGAGTTTCAGATCGGGGCACTTGAACACTGTTAACAACTGAAGAGTGAAATTTGTGTAACCTTAGAACGTGAAAGAAAATGAGTAATCAAAAGCTGATAAAAATTAAATTGAAAAGCCATAATTTCTTAAACTAACCTTTGAAATCCGCCATGGAGGATGTGGAAAGGAGATCTCGAGGTCCTTGAAGGTGAATAGGGATTGAATGTAAAGGTTGTCGATGACGCAGAAATTAGGGCTTGTCTCAGTCTCGAATATGACCTGGATTAGGGCTTCGTCGGAGAGGAGGAAGAAGCCGAGGCAGGAGGGGTTTGGTTGGAAGAGGCTGGAGGAGAAAGTGACGTCATTGACGGTGACGTAGACATGGCCGAAGTGGGTGAATCCAAATTTTTCCAAGACGGTCATGGGACGGGGAGTCGGAAGAAATCTTTAGGTTCTTGATCTCTGCGGTGGTGAAGGGCAGAGGAGGAGAAGAGTAAAAATCCTTCCATTTTGGTGGAGGAGAGATTTGAAGACCTGCAATTGGCGAAAATGGTGAAAAACCTTGGTCCTTCAATAATTGAAATGAGGTGGGAAGGAATGTTATTTTCTTTTGTTTAGGGAAACAAACTCTTATTTCTCTCTCTGCCCTTCGGTTGAGAGTTGTCAGTGAGTTGAAGTGATCTCGTCTCCTCGAAGAAAATCCATAGATAGGATCGCGAAGAGAAGAACTGGTGAGCTAGGTTTAGATTTGTGAGATAAAAGAAGTTTTAAACATATGAGAAAGACCAATGGTAAACCCACAAGTCCTAGCTTCGAATCCCACTTGCGACACGATTACTTTAATGGGTAGGTACCTCCATAGGTTATGGGATCCTTAAAAACCTAGCTCACCTTCCAAAAAAAAAAAATTTTCTTAAGAGCCGAGACTGACTCAATATCATCCATCATTCTAGAGATGCACATCTCGAGGATAATGGGCGGTACGGGCCTGCTGGCCTGGCTCTCTAAACAAGCTCGAGAAAGGCATTCCACCAATTTTTATTTCTTCACTTTTATGTCTTTTATTTTCTCACTTTTGGGCGGGGCTTTGGATGAAATGTGACGATGTGATAATTTTTCTCACCAAATGTATTTTATTTAGGCGTCAATTTTTCTTATCTCTATATTGTGACGATTGCGAAATGTTTATGTGAGGAACTTAGAACCAAAATTTCACTTGAACAAAGAGGTGATGACTTGCCAAAATTCCTCACCTAAACACGAAAATGGTGACAACTTTTGAAACATCACATATAAGTTTGCCACCTAATGTCAGATTTCTTGTAGTGTGCTTTCTCATCTACCTCAATTTCTTACCATACCTTACCATATGGTTAATCATGACTTTTCTAGAAAAAAAAATAAACCAGCTTGCAGATGTATATATTTGGAAGCGAATGAACAGGATGGATGGTAAGTAAAGAAATGTTTCTGAAAATGTAGGGTATTCAAGTAGCTTAATAGGGAACTTATCAATCACTTCCTTTTATTTTATTTTCTTCCTCACAACCTTTCTTTTCTCAATGCTTTTTCATTTGAAATACCTTGGATCTTGGATTTTTACTTTGCACTCATCCCATTTTCTTCATAAAACTTCCTAACTCTTTTTTCAGAAACATAATTGGGAAACAAAGTTTTTTTTGTTTGTCTAATAACCCAAGACAAGGGCTTGCATTGGTTTTGGATGAATGATTAGCAATGTCGTTTTTAGAAGGTTTATATGAACAAGATATTTTTAATTTATCTGATAAGGTCTGGTAATGGTTATAAGTCTCAAATAGACTACAAGACTTATATTTCTCTTAACTCGAAAAAGATGACATCCTCAATGATCGACCAAAATGAAGAATAATAAAACTTCACAACAAGTTAATGTGGGATCCAATAAAATTTGAGTTATCACACGACTCGATTTTATATAAAAACCCTTTGAATAAATGAAAGGTCTGATAACTCACAAGGTCAAAGTCTTTACTATTATTCTTCTCAATTCTCATGAAGTTACTTACTTTTCTATTTCAAACTACATCCATAGCCAATGTGCAAAAAAATGTTTGTTCCTAAATATTCAAATGCAATGTTTACTCTAGTAATAAACATCCAATATCTCTTTATCTAAATGTAGTGAATTAAGTAATCCACTCTCATCGTCGCTATAATGTCACGCCATTCTTTTTTAGGAAACGTTTTTCAAGAGATGTATGAATTTTAATAAATCTCTCCACCTCAAACAAATAAAACATTGTCCCAAGTGTTAAAAAAAGTGAAATAAAAAATGAGAAATAAAAATTGAAACTTATTACTCCAAGTGATTTGTTGAACATTTGTATCGTCATTGCAATGAAAAAGATTGAGTTGGTGTGGGGTGATGTATTAACACAAAATACATTACCCCAAACAGGCATTGACAGTATATATATATTTGTTAATGAATGAATTAATGCATAAATTGACTAGGTTGTCTCCCACCTCCCAGTAGCGTTAAGTTTAATCTTATCAGCTGGACGCAATGGAGTAGTGAATACCACCCCCAAACAGGCTTAGTGGAGTAGGAATGTGTGAGCGTGACTAATCCTCATAGGTATGAGCGATCAACTGAATGGTTTTCACTGACCTTGTAGAGAGTTCATTAGTAGAGTTTTCTACAGTAATGGAACCGTACTCTTTAGCATCATGAACAATGAACAGACCAGACAATTGGGTATTTAATTTACCTAGAAAGATGTGGAGATGAAAGTTGTAGAGTAGGACTTTTTGACAAAGATGAAACTCTTTTCTCATGATATTTTTGTCATGTATCCAATTGATTTTATCTTTGTAGCTCTTAAATAAGTCATAAGCATCATATCTCAATTCTTCAAGCTCATCGAGCTGAAATTTTCGTTGTTGAACAGCTATATCGAGGTCAAAGTTTAAACTCTTTGTGGCCCAAAAAGTTTTATGTGAGAGTTCAATAAGAAGGTGACAAGGTTTAGTAAAGACCATCTATTGGGAGACATTTCTAAAGGAGTTTTAATGCAGTTAGATAAACCCACAAGGCATCCAGAAGGCGTAAAGACCAATATTTTCGATTATGATTGATAGTTTTTTCAAGGATGTTCTTGATTTTATGATTTGAAACTTCAACTTGACCGCTTGTTTGAGGATGACAAGAAATGACAATTTTGTGAGTAACCCCATACATTTTAACAAGATGCGGTTACAAAAATGCTTCATCCCAAATCAACTAAAGATAAACTCTCTTACGAATTAACACTACACCATAAATGACAAATTGTAACACACTAGCTTTGTTACTAAAATATTTGATAACACCACAAAAATCTTACAAATCATGACATTGCAAAAATTAGTAACACTTTGATGTGTTACAACCTTCAAATTTCCTAACAGTTGTCCAAAATTACTAATGACACTGTAACCAATGTTCAAATATTAGCAACACCTCAACGTGTTACAAATGTTTTTTTTTTTTACAAAAATCAATATGTAAAATTTTATTTTATTTTTAATTAAATAATAAAAAAAAGGTTTCAACAAATGAATGACATCCAATGAGATTATAAAACCCAAGTATTCAAATACCAATGTTAATACCCAAATTAAAATAATCTTGCAACCATTATAAAGTAAAATAATTGCAATGAATTACAACATTGTTTCTCATAGGGGTGGGCATCCCATCCCGCTATCCCGTTCCCGTCCCGTCCCGATCCCGTCCCGTCCCGATCTAGAATGGGATGGGATGGGATGAAGATTTTCAATCCCGCCAATCTCGTCCCGTCCCGAACTAATTTTTCAATATTTATTATTAATATTTATTATTTATTTTAGGATTGCAATATTTGGATGCCCATACAAATTCCCTGATGCATATAACATTTTAGCATCTAAAATTATCAATGTCGTTAGGCTATCAACTCATATTTGAAGACCAATTTGTTTAATTGTATTTAATTAGGGTACCTTCGATTTCATTGAAAACTTTGGATACTCAACCTATAATACAATTTAATGGGTTCCTAGTATCATCCCATTTGCAATGATAGATATGCATGAAAATTAAACTCTGTAAGAGATTCCAATGACAGCTTCATGTGCTTATTATGGCATAGGTTACATTATGTTTAGTTGATTGCATTTTGGTTTATTATTTCATTTTCAGCATGATTATGTGTGAACATGCAATTTGCTGAAGATCTATTTTAGTTATTGAAATTGCATAGTCAATTTGAAACACGTTGATTCCGTCCCATCCCGATCCCGTATGAACGGGATAGGATAGGGATGGGTCTATCTCGTCCCATCCCGTCCCGTGCCCACCCCTAGTTTCTCATATTGGATCAATATTTTAAAAAAAAAATACATGTATCTAATACATCATTAGTATGCTAACACTAAGAAAACTACAAAAAATGTTCCAAACTCTCTCGATAATTGAACGTCATTCTCTGCATCACTACAATGCACCATTCATCGTATTAGTTAGGGGTGGGCATTTAGGACCGAAAACCCGGACCGAACCGATAACCGGACCGATCGGATCGATTTTAATTAATAAAAAAAATTTCGATTGTAAAAGCCCGACCCGGCTTGAAGTTTCTGGTCCGAGCATCGGTTTCCATTTCTAAAGCCCGTCGGGTAACCTGCCCGGCCCGACTCCTTAACTTAACTAATTCTCTCTCCCCTCACCTTCTCTCATTCTCACATGAGAAATTCTAAATGGCGAGATTTTCTGCTCTTCACGGCTGCCTAGATTTTCTGCTCTTCACATTCTCCCCTCACAGAGACAGTCGAAGTCTTACAAGGAGATCACTCAAAGATCACTTAACTAACTCGAAGATCACTCCTTCTCCCCTCACAGAGAGAGTCGAAGATCTCTCACACACAGAGATGCTCCGCCTTCTTCTTCCAGATCTCTCCCTGATTAGATCTCCTCCTTCTTCTTCCAGATCTCATATCAGAGATGCTCGATGGTGATGCTGATCGATGGTGATGCTGATGCTGGTGCGATGATGATGATCAGAGTTGTTTTGGACGAGATCGACCGCCTCCCTATCTCAGCGAAGGCGGAGGCCGAGTCGCCTCCCTCTCCCCTCCCTTCCCCGCCTTTCCCTAGATAAGATCTGATCAGAGATCTCGATCAGAGTTCTCGATCTCATCTCGATCAGATCAGATTTCGATCTCATCTCGTTCAGATATCGATGAATGAATGAAGTATGTTTTAATTTTGTTGAATGGTTACAGATCTGATCTTGTAATTTGTTTAATGCTTTTTTTTTGTAATTTTTTGATATAATTTCTGTACTACGATGAACGAGGAAATTTTTTTTTTTTTTTTTTTTTACTATGTAGAAGTATTTTTTTTGCTCTTAGGACCGAGACCGGCCCGTTAATCAGTTAACCGGGACCTCGGTTATCCGATCGACTTGGTCCGATTTCGGTTCTCATAAACACGGGCTCGAATTTTTCGAACCGATTTTCAATTTTTAGCTTTTGGGTCGGTTATCCGTACTTGCCCAGCCCTAGTATTAGTACATAGCAATAAGAAAAATCATATAAGGAGTTTCAACTAAATTCATCATATACCGAAAATGGAGCAATCAAGGAGTTTCAATGTTCAACTTCTTGGTCTTATGATCAATGTTTACAAAACGAAACATACAAAGAAAGGAGGCCATTACACAGAACTTGCTGAGCTTGACCATTAACAAAACTTAGGTGAAACCTCTTAACAATGTTAACCCCGTCACATAACAAAAAGAACTTAGCTCCTTGTTTTTTCTCTTTGCATCTTCAAGTTCCAAATTAGCAACCATTTTTTTTTTCATTGTTCTTCCCTCATAATACACTGTACATGCCACGAACCAAAAAAATTCCACCTAAAACACTGCAACAAAATATTCATATTAACCAGTAGGCAATACAAAGTAAGGTTCTTAATTAGAGCGTCTCTGTTCAGGTTTTTTCACATTTATATTGAATGTTAAACCTCCTGCAAGGTGGCAATATTTTAGCTTTGGGGGTTCTATAGCTTGAATCATTCCCTAAATAGTATTTCTAAAACAGAAGCTTCATGGGATAAAGAGATGGATGAAAAAAATAGAGCAGGAGATTGTTAAAAGCATGTGCATACATTATGTATCAAAGTTGGGTTTAGCACCTCCCTTTGCAACTTATTTGCCTAAATTCAAACACAAAACAAAAAAGGAAAAGGAAATCTTAAGTAGAAGGTTTACCCATTAATCATTTCAAGAAACTGCAGAACATTTGTATTGACACTTCTATATGCTTGTACGATATCTTATTCAGAGACTTGTGGACCACCGCGAACTTCATGCCAGAGCAAAAAATATTACTCATCATTTGATCCTCTGGAACTTGAAAATTTAGTGAAACAAAAGTGGTGGGAGCACTAAATACCTAGCTAAAATATCGTTGAAACAAGAAATCTTTTAACATGCCACACATACCATAAAAGTATAACAAATTCGACATCATCTGCCAATTACACAATTTTTTAGATTCAAGGGAGAGACAATGAAGTTTATGTTTAGGGAGCAAAAGATCGACAAAAGGCAAACCTTATTATAAAACCACTCGGTCCAATAAAGAGCTTTACAAAGAGGAAAAACAAGTATCAAGCCAATTACACACTATTTTTCATCTGTGAGAAAAGGTATTGAATTAATAGAAGCCAGAACCACAGTTTACATAACCTCAAAGAATCTTGTAAAGACTTTGCAAATAAGAGAACATACAACGAAAAGGGTAAGGATGTAGGCACCCGTAGTGACCCCTAAACACATTATTGTTTCCCGCCTGAAAAAATTAGATAATCGGCTATCAAGAACAATCATAATCATTTTAGTCACTGTGAATAATAGTCTGCCCAATGATTGTTTTGCAAATCATCCCTTATTTATACATATTTATTTGGGGAAAAAAAATTTCGCTTTTGCATCCAACACTATTGACGACAAATCATAATGATGCTTATTTGCATATAACATCCGAAATGATATTTTTATCCAAATAGAGTGAAGATTAGCAGATCATACATACTGATGATACTTATTTGCATATAGCTTCTGAAATAATGTTTCTATCCGAACACAGTAATGATTAGCAGATTATAAGTATTTAATTAAAGATAATCACGTGAGCCCCAAAATGGGGTTCTGACTTTATTTTCACACATCATGTTCGACGATATCCCTTTACAACCAGTGTTCTAAAAAGCGCTAGACGGTGGGCGGGTGGCAAGCAGGTGCCTAGCGCCCAGGGACCTAAGCGTTGCCTAGGCAATTTTAGGTTTTGTATTATAATTTTAATAATGTACAAAAGTTAAGCATAATACTTTATCAATTACATCCAATTTAATGCCAAAATACATATGCAAAATTTAAAAACATGAAAAATTAACAATTATGAACAAAATTTATTAAAACTCAAATGACTGAAGTTGGTCATGATGGGTACTTTATACAAAGTTGAATTTGTAGACAAATATCCAAACCTATTATTTATTTATCTTCAAATTGCATGAATGACCTCAGTCATGTTTAATAAAATCTACATTACTAAAATTTGTACCCGCAGATCCTTTGAGAATTCCATTAAGTAATCATCATTTGCTACATTCAGACATATCATCATCATCATCAAAGCTTATTCTCGATATTTTCGGGGTCGGCTACATGAATTTTGGTTCTCCAAGCAATGCGGTCTTCCTACATATCCTCGCATAATCTAAGCTCAATGATATCTTCATTCACCGTCTTCATCCAAGTTTTCAACGGTGGTCCCCTCCGTCTACACCCTCCATTAACTTGCCAATCTAGACATTTTCTAATTGGCGTCGTGCTTAGTCTCCTTCGCAAGTGACCAAACCAAGTTAAACGTTTTTCTCTATTTTTGTCCCCTATGGGCGCTACACCTAAGTATTTTCTAATTCTTTCATTTCTAATTTTATCCTTACGAGTTTTACCACACATCCACCTTAACATACGCATTTCTGCTACTGCCATCCTATGTGTATGTTGTCCCGTAGTAGCCCAACATTCTGAATCGTATAGCATGGCTGGTCGAAAAATTGTCTTATAACATTTCCCTTTTAGCCTTGCAGACATCCTTCTATCGCATAATACTCCTGACGCCATTCTCCATTTCAACCAACCAGCTTTAATCCTATGGTCTACATCTTCTCCAATAGCCCCATTCTTTTGAATTATAGATCCAAGATATCGAAAAGTCTCACACTCTGGGACCTCTACACCTTCGATCTCAATTGCATTACTTCTCCCTCATGGTTCACAACCAAAGTTGCACACTAGATACTCCGTCTTCGAACGGCTAATTTTAAAACCTTTACTCTCTAAAGCCTCCCGCCACTTAACTAATTTCTTACCTAAACCTGCACTAGTCTCATCCATTAAGATAATATCATCTGCAAATAACATGCACCAAGGTACATCTTCTTGCAGATGTCTCGTCAACTCATCCATGACCAAAGCAAAGAGATATAGACTTAACGCCAACCCTTGATATAGTCCTACTGACACTGAAAATTCACTGGACATCCCACCTACTGAGCGAACACTTGTTACAGCCCCTTCATACATATCCTTAATGGTATCGACATAAAATTAAGACACTTTCTTCCTTTCAAGCACCCACCAAATTAACTCCCTGGGGACCCTATCATATGCTTTCTCCAGATCAATAAAAACCATATGCAAACTTTTACGTGCCTCTCGATATTTTTCTATAGTTTGCCTAAGCAGGAAGATGGCCTCCGTAGTAGACCTACCCGGCATAAATCCAAATTGATTATCTGAAACCGTGGTTAAACTCCTAAGTCTTCGTTCTATAACCATCTCCTAAAGTTTCATCATATGACTCATAAGCTTTATCCCTCTATAGTTCGAGCAATTCTGGATATCTCATTTGTTCTTATAAATTGGTACCACAATGCTATGCCTCCATGAATCTGGCATTTTTCTAATTTCCAAAATCTTATTAAAGAACTTAGTTAGCCATTGAATCTCAACTTCTCCCAGACATTTCCATGCTTCAATTGGTATATCATCCGGTCCAACGGCCTTCCCTGTCTTCATTCTTTTTAAAGCTTCTCTCACTTCTGTGGTATTAACTCTGCGATGGAACACGAGATCTCTCCCTTCCTATGAAACATACCCCTCCAAGTTTAACTCTCATACATGTGTTCCATTGAGTAGGTTCCAAAAGTAATCATTCCATCTATCTAAAATAGCTTTATCCTGCATTAAAACTCTTCCATCCTCATGCTTAACACACTTAACATGACTCGAGTCCCTAGTTTTTTGTTCTCTAGCTTTAACTATCTTGAAAATATCTTTTTCCCCTTCCTTCGTACCTAGCCTATTATAAAGATCATCATACGCTCTCTTCTTAGCTTCCCCTACTGCTTTACTACTCAACTTCTTAGCCTGCTTATAAAGCTCATAAGACTCTACGCACCTATCTTTTTGCCACACCTTAAAACATCTTTTCTTTTCCGCAATGATTTGTTGCACATCAGCGTTCCACCACCATGTCTCCTTACCATATAAACCTCTTATTTTGACCTCTCCTAACTCTTCTTTCGCATATCTTCTTATTCGGTTTGCCAAATGTTCAAAAAGATCCGCGCTACTAGTCCTAATTAAAAGAAAAAAAAAATCGCCCAGACTGCCTAGAGCACCCAGACCCCGCCTAGACCCCCCCCAAGGCTCTGCCCAGACCCCGCCCAACCATTGATCTGGGCGTTTCTCTAGTGCCTAGCGCCTAGTCCATTTTTTAGAACACTGCTCACAACACCCGCTATATATAAATAAATGAACAAAAAAAAAAAGAATAAGGGCATCACCTCACTGCAGTGACTGAAGATCAGTCAAACTCCTTTGAATTCTTCTCACTTGGTCGTTTAAGTTACCCTTTATTTCTTGTTTGATGTTGGTTTCTTCGCTTTTGGGAGGAGGCCCGCTTACAGATTTAACCTTCGCATATCGCTTCCCGTTGGACAATGTGGTTTTGACGGAGACTTTTTTTGCTTGTGAACTTGCAGTTTTAACAACCTTGCTTACTTGCTTAGTGGGAACTTTCTTTGGGCATTTGGATGGAACTAGAAGCCTATTTTCCCATGGGCAAAAGGCTATCCAACGCTTCAACCCCAATTAGCTTTGCCAAGTTCACAGGATAGCTATCCCATGTTCTGACCAGAGTTGGCCCTCCACTGAAACACACAAAATACAACTTGACATTTTCATACATAATCTAACTTCAACATTATCATAGTTGCTTATCTACTTATGAGTTACCAGTTCAATTTTACCTTGGAGATAAGATAAAGGGATCAGATACTACTACTAATTAGTAGTTACATACTTGTCCAATTTAAGCAATTAGCAAAACAGCATCAGAATACAAACGTAAGATAGAAGGGGGAAATACCCTGCACCTAAGCCCAAACCCACTTGAGTGGTTTAGTTGGGGACATTATTGGTCCTCTTAAATAGTCCATTCATCTTGTGAGTTAATACTATCAAATGTTTCTTGTAATTGGTATTTGTCAAGGTTTACCGCGTAAAATTTCACCATTTCACATAGACAAACAGACACATTGGTGAAGAGATTTAAGTGCCGAGTTTTATCTTATGGTAAACTTACCATTCACATTTAGGTATATTCAACATAAACACCTGGCAACAAGATTAAAGTCTAGTTTTAACCTATGTTGAGCTTGCCAAACAGAGCAAGAGTGCACACTCGTCGTACCTGATGAGAGAGCATATGCCATGGCCCTTTCACGCTTGACTACTGCTTCTTCCCTGATAGCAAGAATATCCTCCATAGTGTCTGAGCCTCCACACCATTCAACCTGTCAGGCAGTCAACTGTCACTTATTGTTACACATTACATTCTGATAATTCAAAACTTATTGTAACACATTACATTTTGATAATTCAAATATAAGCAACAGAAATGATCAATACACAAGTTTCTTGGTAACATAATTAAATACACACTTCAAACCCCTTGGATAATGAAGGATGATAAATAACGATGGAATCGATGATAAACCCAACCATATTATAAGGTGTACTTTTAATGATTATATGTTGTTTTTTTCTTTTTGCTAATATTAATACTTTTTGCATGTTCGGTAGGTAAATGGACTGCATATATGAAGTAAAAAAGTTGATGCAACATGATAATGTGGAAGTCTCAAAGTGGAGTGATGGCACTTTATGCATTTATGTGAAATTGGAGGTAATATATTTTAAGATTGGTTGGACATGCATAATGATGCCACCACCACCTAGTTATAAAGAAGAAGTATTTTCATTACAAGAGACTTCAAATGCTCATCAAGAAAAACAAATTAATAAACAAGTTTCTCACCTCCTATGTCCAATAACGAGATTGACATTGAATTTGGTTTGATTAACAGAAGTTTGATATATAGCTAGCAACAGATGCATGCAGACTATGCAGTAATGAATCAATTGAATAAAGTGATTGAGGTTCCAGAATCCAGATGAAAGTTTATCCAGAAAATAGACTCTTTCAGGTAGAACGCATATCCTATTTTGTTGTGATGTGTCATGTATACCCTAACTAGTACTTAATCATGGCTTCAGTACAATCATCATCATCAAAGCCCCTTCCCGATATTTTCGGGGTCGGCTACATGGATTTTGGTTCTCCACGCAATGCGGTCTTCCCACATATCCTCGCCTAATCCAAGCTCAATGATGTCTTCATTCACCGCCTTCATCCAAGTTTTCAACGGTCATCCCCTCCGTCTACACCCTCCATCAACTTGCCAATCTGGACATTTTCTAATTGTCTTGAGTACAATCATATAAGGTTATAATCTTCTAAGAAAACTTTTTAACTCGCATCAACATTCTATGTAGCGAAAGCGTGAAGCCTATTCGACCAAATTGCAGACCCTGATCAAAATTGCTATGATCCACAATGCTGGGGCTTTTTTGCAGCTGACACAAGTTTGTAATTGGCTATCCACCAAAACAAAAGGTCAGGCCCGTTATTGAAGAGTGACATTTTCCATGCAATAGGATACCCCCCTTATCCATCAACAAGTTAGAGAAACACCCAATTCACCTCATAAAAACAACTCATCTATGACTGCCAAACCAGACAGTAGCAAGCTCTTAATCACAGGTGACACCTTTGAATACGAATATGGGTCTTCAAAGCTCTCGTAAAGAGATTCTAACTTGAAATGCAAAAAACTGAGGAGTGCGAACCATCGTCAGTGAATTACTTTAAAACTTCAATTGATAATTCCATAGGGCATGCATTCCACTATGAGAAACACTTTCAGAATTCCATGTCACATTATAAATCAATCAGATGTTACATATCATAGACACAAATGAAGTGAACAATAAAAACCCTAATCAATTCCAATCTATTGATCAAACCAAAGCAAAACTCACCGATCCGATTCAGTCACTAGGGTTTTCCCACCAACGACGAGCTTCGAAGCGACCTCACGTCGAAATGGAACGATGTAAGCCTCATCGACCTTATTCTCGATGCGCGAATCGAGAAATCCAAGAAGACAGTGAGCGAGGATTTGAAAGGAGGTGAAATCCCCTCTTTCGAGTGCGTGATCGACTCCGAATTGAAGAAAGTGGAGTTTCTTCTCCAACAAATCTCCTCGCCGTCTGTAGTTAGGGTTTTCTACATTTCTGTGTCTCTCATTCGCTCGCACGTGAGAGAGAAGAAAGAAGAACAAAAATGAAGATGTTCGAGAGAGTGAGTGACTTAACTCAATTTTTTTTTTTTTTTTGCAGTTACTTTTATAAATATTATGTTTGTTAAAATTACTAATTTGTTTTTAGCAACTTAACTCAATAGTTAGTAACATATTTTTAGGTTATAAAACTTGTAACACAAAGAAGAGTTATAACTTAAAAAAATATTGATGTTACTAGTTGACCATTTTGGTATAGTGTAAACAACAATTTTGTAATCATTAGTCTTGCCTCTATCTATTCAGAGAGGTAGTCCACTACAAGAAGGATGTATTGATAAACATGAGACAATATGAATGATCCAATAAAATCGATGCCTCAAACATCAAAGACTTCAACCACTATGATAGGATTCAAAGGCATCATGTGTCAATGAGATATTCACCCAATTTGTTGACATTGATGACAAGCTTTTCAATACTCATGGACATCTTGTAAAAGGGTAGGCCAAGAGAAACTTGATTGGAGAACATTCTCCGCAGTTTTCTTAGAACTAAAATCCCTACCACAAGTTTGATCATGGCAAAAGAAGAAGATGCTCAATTGTTCAGCTTCTGGAACACATCTTCTAATAAGTTGGTTAGGACAAGAATACTATTGACCCTGGACAAAACTTGTCACGATCTGGCTTATACCAGTGTGAAGAGAGTTCCATATTTGCTAAGAAATTGACAATGTCAGCATATCAATGGAGCTTTGTTCAACCAAGAGAAGTTGTTCATCTCGAATGGGCAAGATACTAGTAGACAACTCTGATATTAGCCTAGATAAGTGGTTGTCGACCGCATATATTTAACTTATCTCGTATTTCAATATCAAATTCTTGCAACAAAATTACCCATCGGATCAAACGAGGCTTGGTATCCTTCTTATTGAGAAGGTTTCTAAGGGCCACAGGGTCAGTGTTCACATTGTAGTCAGATACATCACACATAAACTCAAAAGGTAGTGTCCAATCAGCTCGAATAATAGGAGCTACGACTAGTTCAGACTTAAGACACGTATATGCATACATTTGTCGTAAAAAAAAATCCTTAGCTAAGACTGCTCAAAGGGCGTACTATCTAGGAGAATCCTCAATGAAACGACATAGAACCCACATGCCTAAGAAAAATCTCACATCTTTAACAAATTTGGGAATTGGAAGAGATGAAATGACATCAATCTTAGGGTGTGTTTGGTTGCATGGAAACTTATGCCATGGAAATCCATAAGGGGACTACCTTAATCTAAGCTAACTTGAGGTTCATTCACCAATCCACCATTAGATTTTGTGATCAATGGTGAAAATGAAAATCCTATGAACATGGGAATCACACTCATTGGTCCTTCGAAAGCATGTGATTCTCATGTTCATGAGACTTTTATTCCCACCATTAATCACAAAATTTAATGGTGGATTGGTTAATAAACATCAAATTAGCTTAGATTTAGGTGGTCCCTTCATGGATTCTCATGGCATAGGATTCCATGCAACCAAACACACTATTAGCTTTGTCCATTTTTATGCCTTTTGAAGAGACAACGTGCCCAAGAACAATGCCTTGCTTCACCATGAAGTGACACCTTTTTCAATTCAGAACGAGACATTTTTCTTCACAACGCTTTAAGACAGGTGAGAGGTGATTTAGACATTAGCCAAAGATGAGCCAAATAATGAAAAAAATCATCCATAAAGATCTCAAGAGGTGCATTGAATAGCCTAAAAAACATGCAACGATAAGTGTAGGTATCGAAGGGAAGAATGTGGCATTTTCTTGATTCTTACATGCAATTGGTATCTGATTGTATCCAGAATATCCATCCAAGAAACAATACTATAGATGACCCACTAACCTCTCAAGCATCTGATCAATAAAAGAAGGAAAAGTGATCTTTCGAGTACTAGAGTTCTACTTACGATAATCAATACATACTCTCCATCCCTTTTTCACTATTTGTGGCACAAGTTCATTTTTCACCTTTTCATTGTAATTCCTGACTTCTTCGACACCACATGGACTAGGCTAACCCATTTGCGATAAAAAATAACATAGATAATGTTTGCATTCAAGAGTTTCAATACTTCTTCCTTTACGATATCTTTCAAAATGATATTATGATGTCGCTGGAGCTCTCTGGAGGTTTTGGAGTCATCTTTCAAATAGATATGATGCTCACAGACAGTAGAGTCAACACCTTTGATATCATGAATACTCCAAGCAATGGCTGACTTGTGAGCTTTAAGGACTCCAAGCAATAATCACTGGATAACCCTCTAATGACTAAGAAATGTATAACTCAATTCAGTTGGCAAAGGCTTAAGTTCTAATGATTGAGAAGAGCTTGTGGACTGAGTTGGAAGGAAGTTGAAGAATACAACTCTTCCTCATTTTGATAAAATGATAATGGCTTAGACTCAAGTATATGCAGTCACACTATCCAACATATTATTGACTTCTTCAATAGCTTCATGCCAAAGTGTGAAAAAACACCAAATTATGCATCATTTACTGATGATTGAGTCATAGATTCAAAATATTGAATCATACACACGTCTTCTTCTTCATCATCCTCAATCATATCAAGTTCATCATTCATTTGCATGACCTTAAAAATATTCAACTCAACTTTAAGGTTCCCAAAGAACAGACATGCTATCCCTTCTAAAGTTGATGTTGGATTTTGTAATGCTAAAAAAGGTCGCACTAAGATGAAAGTAATTTGATTATCTGGGCTGGGGCTAGTGTCTAGGATGATGAAGTCAATTGGAAAATAAAATTTTGTAGCTTGTACAATCACATCCACAACTATTTCTCTCGGGTACTGTTTTGATTCATCTGCTAGCTTAAGAACTACTTTTATTGGTTGCATCTCCTTCAACCCAAGTTCCAAATATATATGATAAGGTAAGAGGTACAACCCTAGCTCCTAAGTCGATCAACACATGACTTTCAAATTCATTTCCAATGAAACATGGTACAGTAGGGATTCATGGATCTTTGTACTTAACCACTCCAGTTTGTTGAATAAACGATGTGGCATCGCTTGCAAGGCATGCAGTTTAAGGGACTTCCGTTTTTATCTTTTTAGTGTACATATCCTTGAAAATTTTTACATAGACTGGCACATGCTAGATAGTTGACAAAAAAAGGATGTTGATGTGTACTCCTTTTAAAACCTCTAGGATTTCTTGAAATTGCTTCTCTTTTTTGTTACATGAAAGGGTTGTAGGAAAATGTGCCTTAGGTATATACTTTCTTGATCTAAGGAAAAATGAGAGGGTAAGTCTAAACTAGTTTGAACCCTTAGCTTTCTTAGTATGTTTAGGAACATTCTATTTGGAAATTCCATTAGTTTTCTTAGGTAGTTCTACACCATTATCAATTGTTCGACAAGAATGAAGGGTAGTGACTACTTTAACTTCTCCATGTGAGCCAGAACTACTTCTAATTTCATTGACATGGGCTTGGGAAGCGCCTTTTGGATTAGGGATGGGTTGGCTTGGAAATGTTTTTTTCCCTTCCCACGATTAATTGTTGTTGAAGTTATTGGATGGCTTGGGAATTAGCAGCATTGGTTGACATTAGTTGGTGCATCATATCCTCCAATAATGGTTTTGGAGGCGGTAAATGAGTTGCATATTGAGTTTGAGAGTCACACAAGTTGCTAAGTTGAGGTTGACCATGAGAATTATGAGGGGCAGAAACCATAGAGAGGTTCATTGGTAAATTTTTCTGGTATGGAAGTTGTCCTCCCTGAAAAGGCAATTGATTTTTGCCACTTGTTAGATTGAGATCCATGGTGACCGTGCCTAGGATAAGTGTGTGAGTCATGGGCCTTTCCACTTGGTTGCCTAAGGTGTTGGAAACTAAGAGGATTTCCTGAACTCTTGGGTGGTTGCTCATAAAAGCCACTACCATAGGAAATGTTAGAGTGATTTTGATTTGCAAATGCGTAGGTTTGACCAAATAAGTTGGATTTATGTTCATTGTTAAATACACACACATCATCTTGAGGTTCATTGCCACCCGAATATAAAGGACAATAAAAAACTATATAACTACCTTGAGGCAAAAGGTACAAGGCTTGGAAGTTTTATCTTTGGCTTGGGAGACAAACTTTATAATAATAGATTTAATCTTTAGCAAAGTCCTCGGGAAAGGTTTTGATGTCTGGTTTTGAATCTTCCTTTGTTTAAAAAAGATGCGACTTTCTAGAAGTACTAGGTTTCAAGTCTCTATGGGCAGTCCATAGTCTAAAATCATCGACAAATTAACTTAGAAAGGTATAAGCAACAATACCAGTCTTACATGAATTTTCCTTGATGCATGGACTCAATCATATTTCGAGGCTCGACAGTCAATCCATTATAGAAACTTTGTACTGACACTCATTTTGCAAAGCCATGATGATGACACTTGATGAGTAAATCTTGATAGCGGTCTAATGCTTCATAAAAAAATCATGATGTGTTTGAGAAGACTCATCAATTTCTCTTATAATTTTTAGGGTCCTTGTCATTGGGAAGTATTTCTCTAAAAACTTTCTGACCAATCCTCCTATGATTTGATGAAATTGGCAGGCAGCTCAATGCATTTGTGCATATTTTAGCAACAAGGAGAACATTGTATACACTGTATTCCCAAATTGGGCGTTCTGCTATCTCAATGTTGATTTGACAGTGTGGGGAGGCAGGTGGAGAGAAGTGTGGGGAAGAAGATTGAGAAGAGTGTGGTGAAGAGGTAAAGAGTACGTCAAGGTGGCTACAAAAACCTAGGAAACAAATCAAGCAATTGCTAGGATGGTAAAAAAAAATTGGGAATGAACCAATTGCTAGCTGGATCGTTCTCAATCTTTCATAAAAGGAGAAAAGTGAAATGATCTAATATCCCTTGATGATTGCTAGAAAAGCATACACAAGCAACAATCACCGGTTAACCCCACAAATGTCTAATCTAAGCAAACAACATTTTAAAGAGATTTTATTTTGTTAATATGTGAGGAACAATATTGATTGAAACCAATGGGCGTCAAGTTCATATCTATTATCGCCTGATTAGATAGGTGTTAAATGATGATCCTAAAAGCTTGTATCCAACAGTACAAAATCCAAATCAGGAGGTCATAGTGACATTTGCAAGAAGGCGGATTATGGCACAAGTGACAGAAGATCACCGCTTGAATAAACTACTTGTATGAGCAGCAGGTCCATTTCCAAAGACATTAACAAAATTGTTAGAGACAGTACCTTGAAAAACAATGGATTTGTTGCGATGAGCTGAGGCGTGGATTATGCTTTCTTTAATGTGTCAAGCGCGTCTTTGTTCATCAATTGTATAAGGGGACGAGCTTCACCTTCATGATACAACAACCCTAAATTCGAGTATGAACCTACCTAATCTTCACTCAAACAAAAACACACGAAAAGTATTACACTCTGATCATACTGTTTGCCCAAAGCTAAAAAACCTTAGGTAAATATGAGTGTTTAGAACAATGAATGTCCAAAGAATATAATTGCAAGAAATCGATTTGAAAGCTTTTGCACACATTGGTACTAAATGAAACACAGTAAAAAGGAACATAACGTTTTGAGACCAAAACGTTCACACATTAGAAAAAAGTGCACAAATCTATCGTTTGCTTTGACAAAAAAATAGGTAAATAAAATGTTAAGTTGGGCATAACATAGTGCTCGAGCCCGATGCATGGCGAGGTGGCAGCGACAGGCGTGTGATTATAAGCCCGAGTGCGTCCTCACTCTTCCACAAAAGTGGGACATCCCTACCTCTTGGGGTCCAAGGCTATGCCCAAAACTTATCCCTATAAGTGCAACAAATGTGACTTCCACATCAATGGGACTATAAAAAAAATCACAAGAGGGGAGGTAGAGGTCTTGGGTAAAACTTCAACGCGCACAGACATGTACACACTTCATTAAAATATCCAACATGATCTCTACTAGGATAATTTTTTACATTTCTCCATTTGTATGATCAATTAAGGTGTTAACTAGGGTAACATTTACATTTTTCTTATTATGTACCCATTTGTATTTTCCTTTTCTTTTTGAAGCAATTTTAGAGTGGCTATATTAATGAAACGTTTATTTTAAGTCTTCCTCATCTTAGAGAAGACACAAAAACAATGTTTTTATTTTTTTGTTTTTTCTTTTTATAGAGCATTCTCAAGGTATTACAAAATAATGGTTGATTACTCTCTCCAAACGTCTATGAATGATTCATTTTCTCCTCAAAAGTCCATGAATAACCCCTACTCTATTCATTACTCCGACAACCAACCACCATCCTTCTTTATCTTCTCCTTTCCAGAGTCAATATATGGCTCTTGGTCTTGCACAATCACAACGACCCTTCGAGCCAAAAAATAAGCTCGAATTTGTTGACGACACCATCTTGAAGTCGAAAAGTACCAAAGACATCCTTGCATGGACTTCCTGTAACAATTTGGTAACTAATTAGATTATGAATTATGTCTCCACAGATATCAACACAAGTATCTTATATGTGGCTACACCTCATGACATCTGCAACTTCTTCAAGATCGATTTTCTATCAATTGCTCCAAAAGTTTATTAACTTAAGCAATCAATTTTGGGTCTTAATTAAACAAGATGATTCATCTGCCTCTGTTCATTTACAATGAAACCGTGCTATGGAATTTCTTCAAGGTCTTCACAATCGCTTCTCTGCCATCTGTAATAAAATTTTGATTATAAAACCTTTCCTTGCGCTCCACAACGAAGAAAAACAAGAAAAAAAAACGTTACTTAACACCTCTAATTCTTTTAGCTACTGTGGAATCTGCAACTCTCCAACAACCTTACCACTTCTTAATCCTTCCAAGCGCCAACAACCTTACTGCAATCATTGCCATCGTCTTGTCCATACAAAAACCACTTGTTTTAAAGTTCACGGGTATCCATCCACCTAGATCGCGTGATGTTGCCGATACTTATCTTGCAGCATCCAGCATCTTGGCTCCATCTCTTGCTCTTTACTCTGGAACATCGTAGCAAGCTTCACAATTTACTATCCGTTGATTCTTTTGAGACTCCTTGCATTCCTAAAGTAAACCCTGCAGGTATGTACCTTAATCATGTTCAAGTTCTTTATGTGACCCAGTGAAGTTAGTGATTAGAAGTCAATGGTAGCCTAGTTAGATGGTTGAACAATTCTAGCTGGCCTGGGAAATCCTGCCTGTATTTTGGCCCCCCCCCCTCTTTAAACATTTTTTTGGAGTTTGTGTTTAAGGAGGGGGGGGGGGCAAAAATGTATTTTCGCCCCCAGACAGCAACCAGACTGGGTTTTCCCAGGCCAGCTAGAATTTTTGTAGATGGTTAAGTGTGTGGTGGTTTATTTCTCATGTCTTGGGTTCTATACCTACCGACGGCATGCTTGCCTTTCAAAAAAAAAAGTTAGTGATTAGGGGAAGGATATAATTACTCATCACCATTAAAATTCTCTCGAGATGTGTGAGTTCATATTAATTAAGATGTGTGTTAATCCTTTTGACATTTTAAAATTCTTCATAACTAAGAAAACTAAATTTCTTTATGAGTATGTGTATGATGATCTCGCGCAAGTATATCATGGTAGTTAGAGGGAGTTGATGTAATTTTTATTTTGAGGGGGTTATGTCAAAATTTTCTTTAGAAATAAATGAGGAGTTGAGTGGTTATTTTACCTTGTTAGTCAAAATTATTATTAATTTAAAATTTAAGTTGGGGGTCTAAAGTAAAGTTTCTAATCACTAAATATAGGGTTGCAAAAGTTAAATATCCCCAAAAGGCTATGCACACAATAAATATAACTCATATTGCAACTTGAAACCAGTTGAAGAATTAGTAAAAGGCTCCCACTTTTTGACACCACCAATTCTGCTGAAAGACGCCACCATCTTTTTTATGAATGTGTTAAAGAACACCACCATTATAAACAAAAAAATACGCCACCACCTCTCTTCTATTTTTTTCATCAAGAAGATCACCACCACCTCCCTCCACCACTGCCAACATCACCTTTTTTTTTTTTTTTTCCTATTTTTTTCTTTTCATCTCTTCCTATTCATTCCTTTTTATTTTACATATAATTAGCAAAAACATACAAAACTGAAAATTGAACAAAGGTGACATAAATAATAACAAATTACAAGGATGCCTAATCGATATCTTTGAAAAAGTCGAAAGAATCCAAGCGAGTAACATGGACTGGATGTTCAGATGTATCACTATTATTTTCCCATTGCATCAAATTGTCTATTTGGTTTTAATGAAAGCTCGATAATTCTCTACTGCATTTTTTGTGTGTACACATGACTAATCTCCATGTTTGCCACATCTATGACAAGTATTATGTTTATATGGATTCTTAGTGTCATTTGCTTGAATTTTATCATTGTCTCAGATATGAGCTTTAGACCATTTTTTATAAGTATTGTGACTACCTCTGCTAGGTCACCCATTTTGAAGTAATTGTTATAACCACCTCTGTTGGAATGATTATAGCCATATATGCTAAAATGATTATTGTGGCTACCTATTTTGGAGTTACCGCCTATTATGGAGTATTTATTCTTGTCAAGTCTTTGGCCTCAGCCTATTTGAGAGCTATAGTTGGCATTTGCTTTTGGAAATGCCATGGAACCAAATGGTCTGGTTTATGACTTTTAACTAAAATCTTATCATTTTCTTCTGCTACCAGGAGGCAAGTCACTAATTCAGAATAATTAGTAAAGTGATGTTCTCGATATTGTTGCTACAGGAGCATACTTGATGCATTAAAGGTAGATAAAGTTTTTTCAATTGTATGAACATCTGTTATATTTTCTCCAAAAAACTTTAATTGAGAAACAATATTGAATATTGCAGAATTAAATTCTGACACCGTTTTAAATCATGAAATCTCAAATTTAATTAACCATTCATTCTGGGCAAGAGGGTGTATAACCACTTTCTGATGGTCATATATGTCCTTTAGGGGCTTCCATAAAACTAAAGGGTTTTCCTCGTTGATATATTCATTTTTTAGTTCATTATGAATACGGTGACGCGAGAAAATGAGTGCAGATGTTTTATCTTCTACAACAATTGTATTTCTTTCTTTAACGGCAGTGGCCATGACCTATAATTTTCTCCATTAACGGCAAGGGCTTGAAACTCAAGTTTTGCAAATTTGACATCTATGAGAAAACATGTATAAATAATATACATGTATTAGTTACACAAAACTTTCAAACAAAAGTTAAATGAAATTTCTGATTTCTATATAAAAGGTCATGGCATCTGGAAACTTGACTAATCGACGATTTTTGTCATTATTTCCAAAATCTACAGTATACACAAAGTATATTGAAAAATTGGCCAAATGAGATATTAATTGGTCAAATGGAAACTAATAATATTTATATCTAAGCAATTATGCACATCACCATATACAAATGATTAAATCAAATCAATATAAAATTAACTCGAGTTAGAAATACATACATCCAAAATGCTAGGATTGAAAAGAAAACCAGAGTAAGTAACAACGCCTGTTAGTTAGAATTGCCCGTGATCCAAACTCGTCAAATCAAAGACCAAATAAAATATGATTAAATCAGTTGGTCAAAGTACTCATGCGGATAATGTGATAAAATAAACTAAAGGAAACAAATCATATGTAATAGCAAGCATTTTATTCTCGAAACATTTATCTTTCATACAATTTCTATTTTCTCACATACATTTATTCTTAATTTTATACATATTTATATATACAAAGAGAGCATGAGGTGGTAACATGCATAAAGTGAATTTACCACCTTGTGACATCTATCCCCTATTATGCGAGCTCAAAGGCATGAAGTGGAGGTGGACATCAATAAAGGTTCTATAATATTCTACATGACAAAAGACAAATAGCTAATGTAGAATACAAATTCAGGTGGTCTTCTTTTGAGTTAAAGCGAAAGAGAAAAAAAAAAAAAAAAACAAACAAACAAACAGGACGAGGACATGGATGGCAGTGGAGCGGATTGTGGTGGTTTTGGTCAAATTTGTCCTTGCCCTGTTAGGGATTACAGATCCCCGTATCCACATCACAAAAATGTTTATTTTCTTGAAAAAAAATCGTAACCACCCCGTGAAAAAAAAAGTGAGTTGGCAAAAATGTGTTTCCCAAGCAATATGATATCAAAAGCACGTGAGTGGGGACCACTGGGCAGAGTGAAGACAGGGCATTAATTAGCAAAATTCATAATAAGATTTTCTTGTCATTATTTGGCTTTGCTCAGCCGTTCATCTTCTTATTCTCATTTTGTAATGACATGTGTTGTGTGTCTCGATGAATCTTGATTTTCTACCAGTGGTTCGCTATGTTGTATGCATGAGTTAGCTTTGAAGTTGTTGGAAAAAGTAGCAAGCAATAACTATATATGTGACAGACTGACCAACTATCCATCCAATGCCATTGAGTGGGGACCACTGACGGCCCACCATCACCCATCGTCCCACTCGAGGACGATGGTTGGTGGTGGGCCGCCCTCGCCCCCTAGAATTAGCGAATGCCATTAGAGTCCCCTTGATATAGCGAAAATTCTAGGGGTCGAGGGAGGGAAAGAGGGAAAGGGGCGAGGGATGGGTGGAAGCCACCCATCCACCTCGAGATGAGCAACATCGCTCATCTCAAAGACGATGCGCTCATCTCGAGGCAGATGGGTGGTTACCGCCCACCCCTCGCCCCTTTCCCTCGCTCCCTCCCTCGACCCCTAGCAAAGCTCTTGATATAGTATTGAGAAAAAAAATGGATCAGAAACAGAAGCAACAACAGACTTGGATGTTCCCGTCTTCTTAGCAATGGTAACTCCACCAACAATTTGCTCAGTTCCTCATCGTTCCTCACCACCAATTGAATTTGACGTGGCACCATCCTCAACTTCTTGTTGCCCGTTGTTGCGTTCCCTGCCAACTCCAACACTTGAAACCAACACACAGATCGAATCTCCAAGGCAAACTCCACTTTGAAGACATGTGATTGTGTGTGCCGTAAAAAGACATGCAATGCTAGGGGTTTATGCCTTTGCTGAAATCAATTGTGAATGTAGATTAATCTTTAGATTAGTCGTAGTGATTCTCGAAAACAGTAATTTAGATTACACAAGTCTTGAAGAACCTGTAGTGGATTCAATGTCTCGGTCCACTTCCTACAACTGCTGCACGCGGTTTCTGTGTGATCACTTTTGTTTTGCTTGTTCTAGGTAGTATTACATGCAAATTTGAATAGTGGCAAGATTGAGTTGAAACTTTCGTGCCCTCTCCCGCGGATAGGTTAACCACCATCTTTTTTAGGGTTAGGAATCTAGGCCTTCGCCATTTAAAATTTGTAGTAAAAAAATTATCTAAGACAAGTGTGACGCTCATAGGGACCCTATTTGGAAGTTTGATAGATTAAAGTGGTCGAGTGACGAAACATATCCCATTTGGAAAAAGTTCTTGAACTGGCATTTCAGTTTGAGCTAGAGAGTGGAAAAAGAGGTAGAAGCAACTCTGTAGTGGCGGATTGATAGGAAATTACCGTGCCACTCCTACGGTTAGGTAAATTGAATTGACAGCCTTGCATTAGTAAAAAATCTCTAGGGTAGTCGGCCATTCATTTTGTTTGTGCATCATTTAGGTTACATTTAGGGTTTCATTGTTTTTATTTTTTAGAGTTAGGTCATCTTCATATAGTGGTTAGGCTTGCATTTAAAAAAAAAATTTAATCCTGATACCAAAGAGATGGCTGAGGAGAAGGCCTTTAAGGATTACTTTTCCCCTCTTTTTAGCAGTGTTCCGTCTTGCATTGTCTTGCCTGACACAACTGCAAACAGTTTCAAACTCAAACCATCTATTATTCATTTGTTGCCCTTTTTTTTATGGTTTTGAGAAAGAAGACCCTTATCTTCATGTCAAAGAGTTTCTTGACATTTGCGCCACCTTGAAGTACCAAAACTTTTCTTATGATTCGGTCCGTTTTAGGCTGTTTCCCTTTTCTTTGAAAGATAAGGCAAAATCGTGGTTAAATTCATTAGAGACGGGATCCATCGCAATGTGGGATGCGTATTCAAGAAAGTTCTTGACAAAGTATTTCCCCATTCATAAAACGAATGCCCTCCGACGAGATTTATCTAATTTTCAACAAAAAGAGGGCGAACATTTCTATGAATGCTGGGAAAGGTTCAATGAACTCATTATCAGGTGTCCCCATCACGGATTTGAGAAGTGGTGACTAGTTCAATACTTCCAAGACGGTTTAACCCCTCAAAACCGTCGTATGATTGATGCCACTAGTGGTGGGTCACTAATGAAGATGAGCATCAATGAGATTTGGGAATTCTTTGAAACACTTTTCAAAAATTCTCAGCAATGGGATTATTCGATAAAGCAATCTGATAGGCGTAAGAGTGGTATATATGAAGTTAGAGATACATCTGTTCACCCCCTTCTACCTCGAAGTTAGAGAAAGTTGTTATGATTATGAATCAAAAGATAGATGCATTTTTTAATGTGATTCAACTTGCACCTCCCGCAAACGCTTCATCTGAGGTTTGTGTTGCATGTTCGAGTCCTGGTCATTCAATAGATAATTGTGACTTGCAAAACGATTATCCTGCGTACTATGCTAAGCAAGTGAACTCTTTTAATACTATGTGGCGACTTGGTAATAATTCACAACCGAAGTATTACAATCCAATAATCACCCAACATTCAAATCTTCCCTGGGCCCATGGCCCACACCAAGGGGGACATGTTGTTGTCTCCCAGGCTCTTCAAGCCCCTAGCTCTGTTAGGCCTCATTTTAATCAAGGTCTTCCATCCAACACATCCAATCTAGAGGAAACGATTAATCGTTTTATGCAGCGCACAGAGAGTATAGGTGAGCAACATTCTAAGGATATATCACAGTTGAAAGCCACAAATCAACACCAATCTCAAGCCATCAATAGACTTGAGATAGCTGTGAGTAAGATTGCTCAGTCATTATCTGAGAGAAAGCTAGGAAGATTTCCTAGTCAACCTGTTCTAAACCCGAATGGTCAATTCGCAGTTGGTAGTACATCTGAGTCATGCCATGAAGATGTCCAATCTATTACTACCCTTAGGAGTGGAAAACAATATGACAATCGGGTACAAGTGCCCGATTTGAGTGTCGTTGCATCTCCGTCTAAGTCAAAGCAGGTCGCATCTTCATCTGACAAGGAGGCTGATAAAGCCTCACCTTCTAAAGATGTTCCTCTTGACTCTGACCCCACTCAGGCATCTTATTTGCCTAGGGCACTGTTTCCATCACGGTTAGCTCCGGAAAAGAAAAGAACAAATGCTGACGATGTATTGGAATTTTTTAAACAATTTCACATTAATATTCCATTACTCGATGCAATTAAGCAAGTTTCTATCTATGCCAAAAAATTTAAGGATCTTTGCACACAAAAGCGAAAGTTACATGTGCAAAAGAAAGCCTTCCTCGCCGAGCAAGTAAGCTCAATTATTCAACACAAAACCCCGCCTAAGTATAGGGATCCTTGGTGCCCGACTATTTCTTGTGTTATTGGTGATCATATGATTGATAAGGCATTGTTGGATTTGGGGGCAAGTGTTAATTTGTTGCCATATTCTGTTTATGAGCAATTAGGTCTCGGCGGGCTAAAACCAACTCAAATAACACTGCAATTGGCAGATAGGTCAATTAGAGTTCCACGCGGTGTTATAGAGGATGTGATCATTAAGGTTGAAAATTTTTATTTTCCTATTGACTTCATAGTCCTTGATGCACAACCTGTTCACAATTCCTCCAGTCACATTCAAGTTATTTTGGGTCATCCATTTTTTGCCACATCTAATGCTATTATTAACTGTAGGAATGGAATCATGAAACTATCATCTGACAACATGACCGTCAAACTCAATGTTTTTAATGTAAGCCAACAACATCCTGAGTCCGAGGATGTTTGTGAAGTTAACATGATTGAGAGTTCGGTGGAGAAGTCCTTATTGCAGTCTGCATTAGATGATCTCTTAGCAGCATGTTTGACTCACTTGAGTTTAGACTTCAATATTGATGATTCCATTAGGGAAGTGAATGCTTTGCTTGATTCAACCTCTATTATGGATCGGGGTTACACATGGAAGCCAAAAGTGGAACTCCTTCCAATTAGTGAGTCAAAACTGACCCCTTCTGTTGAGACTATTGTTTTTTTCGATTCATTCCCTTCCACACCTTTTCATGATGATCCATTCAACATATGCATTCCTAGTGACTCTTGCATGAAGTTTGATTCCACATATTTTTTAGAGTCCGACCTCGACTATTTTCATGATATGAATGATCTCATAATTCAAGAAATAGTTAGGTTGTCATCGAAATATGCATCTAAGGAGGGACTACATCCCATAGGTAGTGTTGATTCCAGGTTTGAGGGTGTTGTTGAGTTGTCTAGCTCATTATCTTTGTGCAATTCATTTTGTTATGATGAGCCTGTACCACCCGATATATCTATAGACATACCTTCTTGCATCCCTTTCACATCTACTAACTCTATTTATGTGGATCCCTTATTTTTAATGGATGATTTTAGTTTTGACCATCCTATTGTGCAACACATTCAATCTTCTAATTTGACACCAGACTTAGGATGTCCCTTTTTAGGAGTAGGCAAGAGCCATTTCCTGGATAGCACTATTTGTAATATCTTTCAGCTCCAGATCCCTATGACTTCTTTACGACTGCGAGTTCGTTTGCATTTTCTCTATTATTTTGCATAGTGTTTTCGTCATTTTAGGGGTATGTTAGTTTCTGTTGTGCTGCAAGTGGTTGCTACTATATGTTGGACGAATCCTGAATTTTTTAGGTTATTAATATATGATCTAGTTAACATCATGGACTAAGTGTCTAGGTTTGGGGGTGTTCGCTATGTTCTTCTTCGTCATTTCATGGTACATCATTTACAAGGAAGAATATGTGTCGGGCTGACGACATTAAACCAAACGCTCCCAGGAAGCAGCCCAACTTCAATTGTATCATTATGGTTAGTCTGGATTGATTTTCGAGCTCTTTCAAGTTGCATTCCACTCATACTCGTTAGCTCCGTAACAATTTTGACTTACAACAGGTATATACATTCTTTTTCGTTGGTGCATTTTTATGTGTTTTTATCAATTTCTCATGATAAGTCCACAGTTCTTATGTTTTTTTAGCATTCTTGGTGGATGATTTCGTCGAAATTGGTAATAAAAAAAATACTTTCCCATGGTAATATCCCTCTAACTCTCGTCTTTTCAGTTTCATTTATTTGTCATGATCCTTATTTTTTACATTGAGGACAATGTTTGGGGGTTTATGAGTTTTTGTGCATTTTTCAAAGTTTTGAACTGAAATGTATTTCACAATTCTACTGATTGACTATTGTATTCTACTCAATCTCCATTGAATATATAGATGATTAGGATTGTGTGAAAAAAAATTTGATTTGAAAATGCATTCAAAATTTGACTTTTCTTGAGTCCGCATTATCTCGTTGATGATCTCATTATTCTTGTTTTTTTTTTGTTGATTGCTTTGAGAATGACGTTAAAATTGAATTATTACACTAGAACTTCTTGGTTTATTTAGTTGAGATGTCATAATACCGACTAGAGCTTAGGAAGTGATATAGACATTTTTTTACTTTGAACCATTTTTTAGCCTACTTAATAATAAATATCCGTTTGCAGCACTTTGAGAATTTGAATAGACTTTTTCTTTGCTAACCCCATCTCCATTACCTACTCCAGTTAGGGAATAATATCAGCTGAAATTAAATATTACATTAATCATAAAAAACGTTTCATTGTGCAAAAAGAGGAAAACATGTCATTGATTTTATAATAAAAAATAAATAAAAAAAATTGATGCTTCGAAAAGAGAAAAAAAAATATGAAGAAGAATTTCAAAGGAAGAAAAATTAATGGTGTACAACATTGGTTTATTCTTCAGAGCCCCACGTGTTTATTAAAGGGTGTATCCAGTCTCAGAGAATTTTGTCATATCTTTTTCCATTTTTGTTAGCCAAAATCTTAGCCTCATTACAACCTAATAAAGACCTAATTGATCTTAAATAAAGGTCTGGTTCATAGACGTGGAGATTAAATAGAAAAGAACTATGATATTTGATTCAACATTCTCAAAGTAATTGATATTCCTGTCCATGAGATCATATTAATTTCATTATTTGAAAAGTCTGTTTTTCAGTATAATAATATGTGAGATGTTTCTGTTTCCATAATTTAATTTTTTCCTCACATATAAACTGAGTGATAAATAACCAATCTCTGAGTGATTCATTTCAGAGCGACAAGCGAAATTTGTAGTTGAAGCGTACTTTTTAAAGGTGATCTAGTCGCGTTTTTACTGTGAAATGAAAAGTTATGCTGATGAGGCGATGCACACACTTTGATTTGAGAATGATTGATGAAATTTATTTAATCTTTGGATACTATCAAATTGTTGTTTAACTCCGTTGATATATGACTGTGACACTGTTACTTGTTTTCTGAAATTTTTGGCAATTAGATTATTACTCTAAGGAAAATAAATAGAGTGATTATGTGACAAGGTTTTTTTTTTTATTGAGTCATAATGTTTGTGGGTAACATTTCTAGAAACCCTCACGAGACTATAACTCGTCCACTAGAGATAATCTATGGGTTTAAAGCCTTGTTACGCGTTTAAGGTAAGTGCAACCGATGATTCTTGCAAAAGTGAGTTAGGATTTTATTTTTATTGTTTTGCTCGAGGACTAACAAAATATAGGTTTGGGGGTATTTGATATTCATGTAATTATTACATAATATTTCCCTTAATTTATATATGTTAGTGTTTCGATTATTATATTTTATTCAAATTATTTTGTTTTTCATGTTTTTGTAGGAATTTGGGCGTAAATGATGAAATCGCGTTAAGGCGGCAATTTGAGGAATGATCATTTGGTTGGTTCAAATGGCAGAACAAAGTAACGGGTGACAAGTCGATTATCACATGTCTAAACCTAACCCGAATACTTAAATCCACCTAATTTAACCTAAATCCAAGCCTAAAAGCTGACTTAAAATCTCAAACCTAACCTAACCAGGAGAAAGAGGGAGAACTCTATTTACGCTTCTTTTCTCATTTCCTCTTCCTTTCTTGCCTATGTTCATTGGCCTCCTCTCTTTCATGTTTCTTTCTTCATTCTCTCTTTTTCTAGCCACCATGCCACATCCACTCTACTTGCGATCCTTGCTCGATAGGAGTACCGACAGTGCGACCACCTCACCTCGCCATCACCACCATCTCACTGTCATCTCTTGTCCTTCATCTCAGCCCTATTACACCAGCACAAAGCCCTGCCCCTCAACACCGTCCCTTGTTTCTCTTCTTCCTCCCCGCATTCTCACCACAACACCTTGCTTATCCTTTCTCCCTCTCTCTATTCCTCTCATCTTCAATCAACAACCAAGCAACAGGACAGCCCACGCAACCAATACTTCACGCCAACCTCCTCTCTCTCTGTCCTTCTTCTTTGTCTTCCTTCACGAGCTACCATCAGAGCCACCGTCCCACCGTCCGCACACCACGAAACAGAGGGAACACAACTCCTTTCTTTGTCACCACTCTTTCCTTTTCTTCTATTTTCGTTCTCCCTCTCTCTCTTTCTCCCTGATTTTTTCTCTTGCTTTCAGGTGATCTCAAACGAAGCAGCAACATGATGAAACAATAGGGAGCTCTCGCGAAGGAGGAGAACGAAGACGCAGTAGAGGAGGGAAACCAACTGTTTTTCAAATAGTTAGCTATTGGCACCCCATTACTTATTCAGTACAACCACAGATCACTCTTGCACAAGATATTGGCACCCCAACCAGCTGTTTGAGCCACCACAGTCCACTTGCAGCCCTTCTCGTGATCCGTGTACATGCTGAGATGGATTTCACCTTTGCCAATGTCGTGTCCTCATCCTCCATGATCTTCTAGACCCTGCACCAAGGCAAAGATGAAACCACAGGGTTTCCTAGAGTTTGTCGTATCTGAATTATTATTTTCTATATGCTTGAGTGTTAACTGCAGTTGATTTCTGGATTTCAATAATTTGCTTTCACCGATTATATCCGAAATAATTATCAAGACTAATCGGTAGTTAGAAGTTTCCTTTGTTGATATTTGAAGTCTGCTTTAATCAATTAATTTAAATATGTGATTGTGTGTGTTGTAGAAAGACATGCAATGCTAGGGGTTTAAAATTAATTCAGTTAAACCTGTGATTGTGTGTGCTGTAGAAAGACATGCAATGCTAAGGGTTTATGGATTTGCTGAAATCAATTGTGAATGTAGATTAATGGGTTTATGCCTTTGCTGAAATCAATTGTGAATGTAGATTAATATGTAGATTTGTCGTAGTGATTCTCGAAAGCAGTAATTTAGATTACACATGTCTCGAAGAACCTGTGGTGGATTCAATGTCTCGGTCCATTTCCTCATCATCTTATCAATTTAATTTTTAATTGTTCAATTTAATTCTCTTAATTTAGTAATTTACAACTGCTGCAACCCCCACTCTAAATTAATTTAAATAGGTTTTTTAATTCGATTGTCTCGTCAATCCTCGTGGGATCGACCCGTATTTTCCACTGTCTACTAGTTAGACAGCCGTACACTTGCGGTATTACAAGTATGGTTTATTAGCTTATTAACTTAGGTTAATAAAATCTGCATCAATAATCTGCAAAAACAATATTTGGTTTGACTCAGCAGTCTTGCCAAAGGTTGATTTGATTACATGACTTGAGTTTCCACAAAAGATAACGCTTAATTGTGAGTAGGGTCGTTAGGTTCCCCCTCCAAGTAAAGGATGCCAAGGAGGGGGATTTTCCTATCTGGAAGAGACTCTTATCCTTAAAATAGAGTGACTTGAATTTGTTGGTTCGGCGGTGTTGATGATAGGAAAGAGCATTCCAAATGTTTTTGACCAATAAGGCTAGATTTATGTTCCTACATGAAGGAATATTGAGACCCCTGAGAACACAGGGCAGACAAACCCGATCCCAAGTGCAAAGATGTTTGGCATTACTATCTGTCGCCCCATTCCACCAAAAATCCCAAGCCAGGTTGTCCAAGGTAGTTGAAACGGAGCAAGGCAGCAGGAAAGTTTGCACAGTATAAATGGGGATCAAGTTGAGGACCGATTTAATCATCACAGTTCGTCCCGCTTGGGAAAGGATTTTGTCTTTCTAAGAAGTGAGTTTAGCATTGACTTTTTCAATAAGGAATTGGAAGTCCTTAGCTTTCTTTCTTGAAAATAGAAAGGGAAAGCCAAGATCCTTGTCTTTAGGATTATAGCTCTTAGTGCTCAAAATCCTATTAATCATCTTAGCGTGTTTCGGATACACATTGGAACTATAATAGACAGACAACTTGTCATAATTAACTCCCTGACCTAACGCCAGACAATAATGCTGAAAGATATCTTTAACTGAATGAGCTTCAGCTAAAAAGGCTTTAAAGAAAAGCATCAAATCATCTGCATAGAGCAGATGACTGATCGAAGGAGATTGTCTCCGAATTTTGATACCTTGAAGTTTGCCTTCTGTTTTGGCCTTAGTAAGAAGGCGTGAGAGCGCTTCAGCTACCAACAGAAAAAGATACAGAGATAGTGGGTAGCCGTGCCGGATGCCCCTAGAAGGCTTAATTGGAGATAGGGGAGCCATTGAGAAGGACTTGGAGAGAGGTAGTGGAAACACATTGATTGATCATTTCAATCCATCCTTCTGCAAAGCCAAGTTGTTTAAGCATTTGAGCCAGAAAAGACCATTCGACCATATCATAGGCTTTGGCAATATCGATTTTGATCGCCATCCAACCTTGTTTTTTCTTACGAAAATGTTTTTCTGATAGAATGTTTCATGAGCAAGACTAACATTATCCGCTATTGAGCGACCTTTGAGAAATGCTCCCTGGTTATGAGCAATAATGTTATCAAGCAAAGGTTTAAGACGGTTGGCAAGGATTTTGGATATCACTTTATCAATAACATTGCAAAGTCCAATAGGGCGAAAATTATTCGGGAAGATAGGATTGCCCACTTTAGGTATCAGAGCAATGAAAGTTTCATTAAGCTTAGGATCTAATTGTTTGGAGGTGAAGAAATGAGTAACTACCTCAATGACATTCTTCTTCACAATATCTCACTAATATTGAAAGAAGAAAGCGTGAAAACCATCCGGGCCAAGAGGTTTGTGGCTGCCCATTTCGAAAACAACTATCTGGATATCTACAGCAGAGGGAATAGCCATCAAGTTGCATTATCCTCCTCCGAGATGATCGGGCTAAATAATGCATGTATTCCTAGATCAGGAGTCAGATTGGAAGTTTGAAAGATATTTGAGAAATAGTTATTAATTACATATCCCACTGAATCTGATGTGGAGTGTCACATATTATTGCCATCTTTAAGACGCAAAATCAGGTTACGATTTCTACGAAGCAAAGTAGTTAGGTGAAAGAATTTGGTGTTCTTGTCACCATCTCTGAGCCAGGAGGAACCAAGTTTGTTACACCAGAATAGTTCCTCTCGAAGTTGAAGTTCCGATAGTCGCTCTTCTAACAAGGAGATGACTTTGGCATTGTCCTGTGAGGGGTATTCATTCTGGAGCTTGTCCAAGGATGAGAGAGTGTCAGAGATGCTCAGTTGAATATTTTTAAAATTTCTCTTATTCCATCTAGTAAGGTTGTAACTAAGCTTCTTGGGTTTGAGATGGATATTTTGTGTTGGAGATGAGTGTTGCCTAGGAGTGCAGTTTGTTTGTATCACTCGACGACAAGACGGGTCTCTGGTCAACATATGGAAGAATCTAAAAGGTTTCGGATTGGGATTGTAGTTTGAAACTAACTGAAAGGAAATGGCCCTATGATCCAAAGAAGATGTGTTAATAGTACGGGCAAAGGCAAAAGCCAATAGGTCTAGCCATTCAATCGAGACAATATGATCCATCTTTTCCTTAACCCCATTCTTGTCTTTTCTCTTGTTGTTCTAGGTGAATTGAGAGTCGTTAAGTAGGAAGTCTAACAATTGATGGGTATCAAGAAAATCCCTAAGATGAATGAGACTAGAAGTAGAAAATCGGTTACCACCCATTTTCTCCCCAGGTTGACTGATAACATTTAAATCTATTGGTAATTTATTTGCTTTATCACATTCTTTCATTTCCATTTAAATCTACTGATAACGAGGGTAAAACACTGAGTAGGAACAAGTTTATGTAGATGTAATAGATTAAGGCGATTGCTAAATAACACCACCATTTCTCCTAATGGACACCACCATCAGGCTACTTTTCGAAAGACACCACCTGCTGAAGGACACCACCTATAAAACCCCTTAACAAAAAATTCCCCCTTTCTCTCCCTATCTCACTCCTAACGTTTGAAGTTCTCACAAAAACTCTTCGTGCCCTCATTCTCCCACTACTCTCTTACTCTACTTTATGCTCTTCCTCTCTACCGTTGGTGAGTGATTGAAAGGTTGAAGGTTTTCGGAGGTTTTCATGTGAATTGAGGTCCGTTGGTGTGCGAAATCAGTGCGTTTTTGTGCGATTCTAGGTCTCAGTTGGTTCTATTTGGTGTTGATTTAGTGTGTGGTCTTCATTGTGTTCGATTGTTCAACCAAACCCAAACGAATTCAGGTAAACCTCTCTTATCATCCGTTCGTGGTGTTCGATTGTGTTGTTTTAATTGTTTCATATTTATTTTAAATGTTTAGTATGGAAAAGACAAACAAAGATGTTGTCGAGGAGGTTGGTGGTGGTGTTGGTGGTGACGTTGGGGGTAGTATAGGTGGGGTGATGGTGGTGGTGTTGGTGGGGGTCATCCAACTGAAAGACAACCATGATGGCGTCTTTTAGAAAGTCCTTAGCCGTAAAAAAAATGCTATGGATGAGAAAAAAATCCGAACATTAGAAGGAGAAAGAAATGGAAATGAAAAGGAAAGAAGAGGAGTTGAAGATGAGAGAATATGCAATGGGGAGTGATTTGATTGTCGCGGCTGAAGCTCGGACACTCCTATTGCCATCTCAAGGTTAATGTAGTATGGTCCGTGATGTTGAGGGAGCAGATAAGGGTGAAAGGTTTGAGGGATGAGGGTGACGAAGAGGTTGAGCAAACGCGAGGGGGTGCGAAGGGTCAAGGGGATGTGGAGGCTGAGCATGGTCAGGGAGGTGTGGAGGGTCAGCGAGATGAGGAGGCTGAGCATGGTCAAAGGGTGTGGAGGGTTAAGGGGATGAGGGATGTAATATTTGTAGTTAAAAAAAAATTGGAGGGGGTGTACTCAGAACATTTGGTAGGGGCACATAGACACCCAACCTTAAAAGAAAAAAAAAAACCCTCTCATTCTTCCTTCTTTTATCTTTTTTCTTATAAGGAGCGATCCTCCCTTTGTTCATATTCTTCTCCGGTGAGTTTTTGCGTGGGTTGCCGATTTCTTCCCCCCAACACTCATCCCCTCCTCCTCATTTTTCTTCCTCTTTCTCCCCTCTCCTTCTTGCTTCAGTTTTTCGTTTTAAAAATCAAAAATTTCAGATTGTGTGGGCTTAACGGTGTTGGCTTTGACTGATCGGATTGCGTAGCTCCGATCAGCCCTTTCAGGGGTATTTGTGGCGTCATTTGGAACCTGTAAACCCCACATGCAAGGGTGATTTCAGGGTTGGCCGAAATTTCAAAAAAAACATCAGTGTGCATGTTCGTTAGGAAGGTTCTTCGGCGTGAATCCGGGCTTTAGGCGCATGGGTGAGCTGCAAATTCGTAATTTCAGTGTTCTTGGACCTATTTCCGGCCTATTGTGTTATTCGAAGGCGACCAGACCGGAATATGGTGGGTTTTGGTGAGTTTTGCTGAATTTTTAATGTTTGCGGGATTTAATTTGCTGGTAAGTATTTCTTTCGGACACGCGCCGGTTGTTATTTATTTCATTTTCTAGTTTTCGGCTTGTTTGCTCACTTTTGAGTTCGTCTTGCAGTAAAAAAAAATTTGTGGTCCCGCATTCGCTATTTGCGAGTTGGGAGCTTTGACCGGTAGGATTTGGGTTCCGAAAACCCATTCCGCTCAGGTGAGTGTAACTATAATATTTATCTAGAGAAATATTTATTTTAAATCTTGAATTTAATTTTTACATTATGTCGTCGATTATGTATGATTGAATACAAGTCTGAAATTCAGGGTTTTTGGAGGTTTCAATGGTTGTGTTGGTTCTTTTGTGAAGGAATTATGTATTGAGTTTTCTGAAAGCATGATATACAATAATGAAATCGAATAGTGGTTGAATTTGGGTGTGATTAGGCTTTGGTGTAATGGCATTGGGCTCGTATGCTTCGTTTTCGAGTTTGCATACTATGTCATGTTTTACCGTAGATTGCTGAGTCTTGAGCATGTATGATAGTTCGTCTCGAATGACTTCATTGTGTTGATTTGGGTCATGTTGGGACCCTAGCGTGGTCGTGGATTTATGAAAATTACCTAACTGATTATGGTTACACGTCTGTTACATTTGATTATGCACAGACTCGTAGTATGTGCATGTTGATTTTAGTGTAAGTGTCTTTACCCTGCTGTAATGCCTGTTGTCCTGATGCTTAGGAGCTTGCTCGCATCGTGAGTTTGAGGGTGCTTGAGATGACTCGCACCAGATATTGAGGACGCTATTTGTGAGACCTTGAGTGGGCGGACCTGAGGTGAGGGTGAGGGTGGAGGTGAGGGTTGGAGCCCAACAGGCCCAAGATGCCCAACAGGCCCAATAGGCCGAGAGGGGTTGGACGAGCTACAAGGGGAATCATAGTCCCATGTACGGGTATGTTTTGCTTTCTTTGTATTACCTTGTTAATACTAGATGTTTGTATATTGGTTTTGTCGCTATGACTCTGGCGGGGTGAATCGTATACTCTTATTTTGTTCAAATTTTATAGTAGTTTTTATTTTCTTTTGATTCTCGTTGCAAGAATGTGTTATATTATGATGTTGTGGCCGGTTACGATCCGCCTGTATTACGAATTAGTTCACGTATCGGCACGTTGCGATTCCCGTGGTGGGTCGGGGCGTAACAGAGTTTGGTATCAGAGCCATTGTTTACCGGTCTACATAGAACATCATCGTATGCCACTTTCTTGAGTGAATCGTGTAGAGGAGTTAGGATTTTTGTTGTGTTGTTTGATGTATTGTATGTGTGTTTTACGTAGAGGGAGTGTGGTGATGGCGCGTGGTAAGAGAACCCAGGGTGAGGGATCAGGCACTGCTGCAGAGGATGCCTCTCAGGCTTTCATAGAAATGATGACACAATGGGCACAAAATATGAGACAGGGAAATCAGTCAAAGAATCTGTTTACTCATCGCAACAAGAATTTCGTCAGCTTGGGTGGTAAACGATTTGATGGTACTGGAGATTGTCTAGTTACGGATCGGTGGATCCGTAAGGTAGAGCTCATATTTGAGAGGATGGTGTTAACGCCTATACAACGTACCGAGTTAGCAGCACATCAGTTTGACGGAGAGGCTATGTATTGGTGGGATTCAGTGAGGCAGAGCCATGATGTGACAGAGATGCAGTGGGATACATTTTGCGAGGTGTTTGAACAACATTTTATTCCTGATTCTTCCAGAGCTGAGATAGTGGACAGGTTTCTACACTTACAGGAGGGATCTAGACCTGTTTCAGAATACTTAGCCGAGTTTACACAGTTGAGCCATTATGCCACTTGCTTCTGAATCCGTTCCTAAGGCCACTGTTTATAGATACTACAGATAAGAAGAACATGAAATTTTTTAGTGGCCTGAATCTGTTCCTAAGGAAACAGTTGATGGTGATGATCAATCGTCCTTTTGAGAGATTAATGGTCGTTACTTTGAGTCAGGAGTGAGTTGACGTTGAGTGTAGGCAAGAGACTTTGGTTCGACGAGCTAGAGGTTCAGAGCACAATCAGAGGTTTGGCCAAGGAAGCCAGACAGTTGAGTAGGCACAGCAGCAAGAACGTGCCGCTATTCTGCAGAGAGACCATGGTAGAGGGGGACCAGTTAGGACTGGCAGAGACCGCAGAGGTGACAGACGTTCCCGAGGAGACCATCGACAACAGCAACAACAGAGACAACCTATGAGGGGTGGTCAGACACGAACTAGGAGTTGTTGCTTCACTTGTGGTCAGGAGGGACATGTAGCCCGTGATTGTCCTAGAGGTCAGACAAAAGTTTGATATACTTGTGGGAAACCGGGGCACTTTTCCAGAGTTTGTCCTCGGAGTAAGGATGTAACAACACAACAAGGGGTGCCTCTGGGACAGTTAGCACCTACGCCCGGAGTTGGTCAAAAAGTCCCTCTCCCAGCACCGCCTGTTCGCCTCGTAGCTATTCCCGGTCAGGGAAATGTTGAGGGTATGTTACTATTTTTGTTGTAGTTGTGTGTACTAGATGTAGTAGGATATGTGTTATGTGCATTATGCGTAGGAAAAATTGCATAATAGTGTGTTGTTATGTGATATATGTGTTGTGTGCCAGGTTTTGTGCATTCGTCGTCTTCCCAGTTGAGGGCTCTTTTCGATACAGAAGCATTTAGGTCTTTTATTTCTAGATAGTTAGTTGTTAGAGATCGCCTAGAGGTAGTGCCTTTGCTGGAACCCTTGTGCGTTGTTTCTCATTTGGGCAGTTCGGTTTGGTTGTGGGAATATTGTCCCCGTTTCGAGTTTTCCTTGTTGGGGTACAACTTCGTGTTTGACTTTATTGTCTCTGGTTTTGAGGGCTATCATTTGATTCTAGGGATGGATTGGTTGTCCAGTCATTCGGTGATCATTGATTGCTTGCATAGGTCGGTGATGTTAGCGCCACCTGATGTTTTGCCTCGTGTGTTGGCTTGTGAACCCGATTATGTTTCTATGATGTCGAGTTTTCTTAGCTATCTTGAGATTTCTAGTCCCGACACCTGTTCTATTGAGGTTGTGTGTGAGTTCTCTGATGTCTTTCAGGAGATTCCTTGTATCCCGCCTCGCCATGAGGTAGAGTTTCGGATTGACCTGGTTCCTGGTACTACACCTATATCTAAATCAGCATACAGGCTCGCACCTAAGCAATTGGAAGAAATGAAAATACAGCTTGATGATTTTCTTCGTAAGGGGTTTATTCGGCCGAGCAATTCACCTTGGGGGGCTCCAGCAATATTTGTGTCCAAGAAGGATGGATCATTGAGAATGTGCATAGATTATCGGGATCTGAATAAAGTGACCATCAAGAATAAGTATCCGTTGCCTCGAATCGATGATCTATTGGATCAGTTGAGGGGAACCGTAGTGTTTTCACAGTTAGATCTGCAGTCTGGGTATCATCAGATGAGAGTTGAGGAACATTTCATTCCAATTACCGTTTTTCGGACCCGTTATGGCTTGTATGAGTTTTCAGTCATGCCATTTGGACTGACCAATGCACCAGCCTTCTTCATGGATTTGATGAATAGATTGTTCAATCCGTACTTGGACAAGTTTGTGGTAATCTTCATTGGCGATATCTTAGTGTACTCGAGGAGCACAAAGAGCACCTTCGCATTGATTTGCAGATACTTAAATAAAATCAGTTCTATGCAAAATTTAGTAAGTGTCATTTTTGGTAGCTTGAAGTTCGATTTCTCGGACATGTCATTTCTAGTGGAGGTATTGCAGCGGATCCCAAGAAAGTCGAAGCAGTGAAGTCTTTGAGACAACCGAGTAGTGTGACGGAGATTTGTAGTTTTCTGGGTTTGGCCGGTTATTACCGACGGTTCATCGAGAAATTTTCACTGATTGCGGCACCACTCACTTAGTATACAAGAAAGAATGTTCCTTTTGTTTGGTCAGAGAAGTGTTAAAAAGCTTTTGAAACTTTGAAGCTTCGGTTGACTTCAGCACTAGTGTTGACTATTCCGACACCTGGTAGCCGGCTAGTGGTATTTACTGATGCTTGTGGTACAGGATTGGGTGGAGTGTTGATGCAAGACAAGAAGGTCGTAGCCTATGCATCTCGACAGTTAAAACCCTATGAGAGGAGATATCCAACACATGAATTAGAGTTGACATTATCTTATGGTGAGAGGTTCGAGTTGTTCATAGATAACAAGAGTTTGAAGTACCTATTCACTCAGAGAGAGTTGAATATGAGGCAACAATGATGGGTTGATTTTCTTAGCAGCTATGACTTCGAGATACAGTATCAGCCTGGTAAAGCCAATGTGGTTGCAGATGCCTTGAGTAGGCGACATGCAATGATGGCCACCATGATGATTCAGGAGTACTGAACACTTGAGACATTAGTTTCATTTGCAGTTCAGCCTACTTTCAGTACAAAATGCAGCATGATAGCGGGTTTAGCAGTTTATCGGCCGTTGATCAGTAGAGTGGTGGAGAGACGGACCTTTGATCCAGTGATTACTAGGCAGATAGCAGATTTGGTAGTGGACACACTGGATGAGTGCCCTACCGATTGGTCGGTGGGTTCAGATGGAGGGTTGCGATTCCGTGGGCGGCTTTGTGTTCCATCTGATGAGGAGTTGCGGAGAGATATCTTACAGGAAGCTCATAGATCTCGTTTCACCATTCACCCCAGTGGAACGAAGATGTATCGAGATTTGAGACGTTCTTTTTGGTGGCGTGGCATGAAGAAAGACATTGGAGAGTTTGTGGGACAGTGTGCAACTTGTCAGCAGGTGAAAGCCGAGCATCAGAGACCGTCTGGGTTATTGCATCCATTGGAGATCCCGATGTGGAAGTGGAAATATATCACTATGGATTTCATCAATGGACTTCCACGGTCGAGGAAAGGTCATGAGTCGATATGGGTCATTATTGATTGGTTGACGAAGTGTGCACATTTCATTCCTGTTAGTATGAATCGGACGGCAGACAGTCTAGCAGTGTTGTTCATTCGGGAGATAGTCCGCCTTCATGGGTCGCCTGTTTCGATTATATCCGACCGAGATCCAATTTTCACAGCCCACTTCTGGCAGAGTTTTCAGCAAGCTATGGGTACTAGATTGGACATGAGTACAACATATCATCCACGGACAGATGGCCAATCTGAGCGAGTGAATCAGGCAGTGGAAGACATGCTTAGAGCATGCATTTTAGACTTTGGAGGCAGTTGGGAAGATCACCTACCGTTGTGCGAGTTTGCGTACAACAACAACTACCACGTAAGTATTGGCATGACACCTTTTGAGCCACTCTACGGACGATCGTGTAGGTCTCATGTTTGTTGGGCAGAGATTGGAGAGTCAGTTGTGATGGGGCCGGATTTGATCAGAGAAACTACTGAAAAGATTGAGCTGATTAGAACGCATTTGTTGACAGCCCAGATTAGACAGAAGAGTTACGCTGATAGGAGGCGTAAGGAGTTAGAGTTTGATGTTGGCGACAAAGTCTTTCTAAAAGTTTCCCCGATGCGCGGAGTTGTTAGGTTTCAAAGTCGAGGGAAGCTTGCACCGAGATATGTAGGGCCCTATGAGATTACTAATAGGATTGGATCAGTGGCCTACAAATTGTCTTTGCCGCAGAGTATGTCAGGTCTCCACGACGTGTTTCACGTATCCATGTTGCAAAATTGTTTGGCAGACCCGTCACTGATTATGGAGCCCGCTGAGTTGGAGATTTCTGATGAGTTGACTTATCAGTTGAGGCTAGTAGCGATTGTTGATGATGACGTGAAACAACTTCGGCGGAGGACGGTGAAGTTAGTGAAGGTCCAGTGGAGCCACCGGGAGGGTGAAATGACTTGGGAGCTGGAGGACCAGATGAGACAGAATACCCCGAGCTTTTCGCCTAGTCTTTCTTGTCGTTGCTATGTTCGATCTCGAGGATGAGATCTCTTTTAAGGTGTGTATGACGTAATATCTATAGTTTTTTTTTAAACTATTTGGAGGGGGTGTACTAAAAAATTTGGTGGGGACACATAGCCACCCAACCTTAAAAAAAAAACCCCTCTCCTTTTTCCTTCTTTTGTCTTTTTTTCTTACAGGGAGTGATCCTCTCTTTGTTCATCTTCTTCTCCGGTGAGTTTTTTGCGTGGGTTGCCGATTTCTTCCTCCCAAAACTCATCCCCTCCTTCTCATTTCTCTTCCTCTTTCTCCCCTCTCCTTCTTGCTTCAGTTTTTTGTGTGGGCTTAACGGTGTTGGCTTTGACTGATCGGATTGCGTGGGCTTAACGGTGTTGGCTTTGACTGATCGGATTGCGTAGCTCCGATCAGCCCTTTCAGGGGTATTTGTGGCGTCATTTGGAACCTATAAACCCCACATGCAAGGGTGATTTCAGGGTTGGCCAAAATTTCAAAAACAATCAGTGTGCATGTCCGTTAGGAAGGTTCTTCGGCGTGAATCCGGGCTTTGGGCATGTGGGTGAGCTGCAAATTCGTGATTTCAGTGTTCTTGGACCTATTTTCGGCCTATTGTTTTGTTCGAAGGCAATCAGACCGGAATAGGGTGGGTTTCGGTGAGTTTTGCTGAATTTTGGGTGTTTGCTGGATTTAATTTGCCGGTAGGTTTTTCTTTCAGTCATGCGCCGGTTGTTACTTATTTCATTTTCTTGTTTCGGCTAGTTTCCTCACTTTTGAGTCCGCCTTGCGAGTTGGGAGCTTCGACCAGTAGGATTTGGGTTTCGAAAACCCATTTCGCTCAGGAGAGTGTAACTATAATATTTATCTTGAGAAATATTTATTTTAAATCCTGAATTTTATTTTTACATTATGCCGTCGATTGTGTATGATTGAATACAAGTATGAAATTTGGGGTTTTTAGAGGTTTTCGATGGTTGTGTTGGTTCTTTTGTGAAGGAATTGTGTATTGAGTTTTCTGAAAGCATGATATACAAGAATGAAATCGAATAGTGGTTGAATTTGGGTGTGATTAGGCTTTGGTGTAATGGCATTGGGCTTATATGCTTCGTTTTCGAGTTTGCATAGTATGTCATGTTTTACCATAGATTGTCGAGTCTTGAGCATGTATTATAGTTCGTCTCGAATGACTTTATTGTGGTGAATTGGGTCATGTTGGGACCCTAGCGTAGTCGTTGATTTATGAAAATTGCCTAACTGATTATGGTTACACATCTATTACATTTGATTCTGCACAGACTCGTAGTATGTGCATGTTGATATTAGTGTAAGTGTCTTTACCCCGCTGTAATTTCTGTTGTGACGATGCTTAGGAGCTTGCTCGCATCGTGAGTTTGATGGTGCTTGAGATGACTCGCACCAGATATTGAGGACGCTATTGCATGTGGCAAGTTTGCTGAGATGCGGTAAACTCCTGCACCCACTTGCCACTAGAAAGTGCAGTAGGATGGGCCCCGGAGGACTGCTTTGGAGATTACTCGCTTTCCCTCCTAGCGTGATTGAGTTGGATTTGTATTATGTTGGCCGTGTTAGGCCAGTCGTTCGGGATGTTTAAGTTTGTATCCTGGCAGATGACACCCCATTGGGATACAAACCACCGGAAGTGGTACTGGTGCACGTTGTGGGATGTGTCTGGGTGAGACACTTTCTTAGGGTATGCGGATACCTACGATATGAGACACTTATACATAAATTTTTGGTTTCGACTTGATTATTATACCTAGGAGACTGTGAAAAATTATGAGTCTTTGTTTTCATTGCTTGATCATTACCATGTTTGAATCACCGGTAATGACCGGCATAATTCGTAAAATTGTAGTTATTGTTGAATCTGAATTGCTTGTGTTGGTGCTTGAATTTAGAAATATTGTCCTTAGAGACACGGTGTGATTTAGACTTTAGAACCTGTATAGGGACACATTTTCCGTTTTATGGATCATGCATCTAGGATTACTCACTTATTCATTATTGTGTGGCATAGATTTCTCCTGTATATTATTCTGTTGTTTGTATTTAGTTCGCTCGCACCAGCTAGCTTTGTGCTTTGCTGACCCCGCAAGGGTGTGCTTCTATTGGAGTGCAAGCAGTGTTTGCGTTCCTACTGATCGTGGCGCTCAGGCCCAATTTCCAGCTGTTGTTTTGTGTTGTTTAGTCGTGACCACCCTGTACGGGTATGTTTTGCTTCATTTGTATTACCTTGTTAATACTAGATGTTTGTATATATTGGTTTTATCGCTATGACTCTGGCAGGGCGAATCGTATACTCTTATTTTGTTCAAATTTTATCGTAGTTTTTTATTTCCGTTTGATTCTCGTTGCAAGAATGTGTTATATTATGATGTTGTGTCCGGTTACGATCCGCATGTATTACGGATTAGTTCACGCATCGGCACGCTGCGATTCTCGTGGCGGGTCGGGGAGTGACAAGGGAGGTGAGCACGGTCAGCGGGATGCGCAGGCTCAAGGGGATCCAGATGAAGATGTAGTTTCTGTAGAACCTGGTCACGATGAAGTTCTAGAACCTGGCAAAGTTTCTTATTTTGGTGGTCCCAATGATGCATCCATATTAGGGGATTATGATGGCCATGTTGCTCGCTTCATTTGGTCTGGTCAAGAGGTATTTATAATATTTTCAATATACAAACAAAATGATTTAACATTATTTGGACACTGACTAGTTTTTCTTGTTGTAAGGAGTGTGGGGAGTTGAGATGTCGGCATTAGTACAAGAAATTTATAGATTGGAGGTTGCGTGAGGAGCCAAAGAAGGTTATTTCAACGGTCTATAAGAGTGGTCTCCGACCGTTGATAGACCATTGTAAGGATCATATCGATAGGATCACAATTTGTGCTTTCATTGAGCGTTGGCAACCTGAGACCAACACTTTTCACTTCCCTTTTGGAGAAATAACCATCACCATCGATGATGAGCTGGTTATGGTGAAGAGAACTCAAATGAAGCTAAATGAGTGTGTTCAACATTTGGTTACTAATTTGGGGATTCAAAATAGCGAAGCACAAAAGCATGTCCAGAAGTATCAAAGTTACGTGGAGCTGAAATTTATTAAGGATCACTGTTGTGGGAAACTGAGTACAAGTGATTCTCTTCAAAAGAAACATCATGTTGCACGGGGTTACTTGTTATTTCTTCTGGGCATGACGATCTTCGCTGATAAGACTGGAATCAAGGTGCGCACTGAATATTTGAAGTTGCTGACGAAGGTGGATGATATTGGAAAGTACGGATGTGGAGTTAGTGCTTTGGCGTTCTTGTATCGTCAACTTGGTTGTGCTAGCAGAGCGGGTACCAAACAAATATTTGGATATCTGCCGCTTTTGGAGGTATAATTTTTTGTTAATTGTTAGTTAATTATCTTTTTAGTGCTTCAGATATTTATTATTTATATTGATATCTTTAATTCTTTTGTAGAGTTGGATATACGATCACTTTAGCCTTTGGGTATGACTCATAGTTGTCGAAGGATCGCCTCCTCACATGGCTAAGTGGGATTGCCCCCAACTTAGCGGGGTCGTAAGTTAAGAAATTTTGACTCTCAGGGATAATCTTGATGACATATCTCTTGAAGAGGTAAAAGTTAGTCATTTAAGTTCATGTTTCATCTCAGTTAATTTAATAAATTCATGCTTGTATTGTCAGTTTATTTGGGACCCTTATGCAGAATCCAAGCAAAGAACTCCACTTCACAGCATTACATGGTTCCAAGGCTACTTGATATGCCCTGATGTTGAAGAACCATATCACCCTGATCAAGTGATGAGACGGATGGGAAGGGTACAAGTCATTCCAAGTCCACCCATTTAAACCAAAATGAAGAATAGAGGTCGATCTGGCCACAACTACTCGGTGAAGCACGAGATACTGTCTTCATTTGCTGCAACTTGGCAGAATCATCTCTGTCAATTGAAAACCAAGGAGCGCCAGTGAAGCTTCCATGGGATTGCAACGACTACTTGGAGTGGTTTCATGAGATTAGTCATCCATTCATCCAACCACTAAAGACTAGGAGGACACATCCCTTAACAAATAAATTGTTCATATCTCATAATCAGGTAATTGATATATAGTTTAACAAATTTGCTTACATTTGAAATACATAATTTCTTTGTTTTTTTTTTTTTACTAAAATCAATGTTTTCCTTGCAGAACAAGTTGGTTGATGAGGATAGTCAGTTGATGGACGCCTCTAATGAAGGACGGAATGTGGATAAGGGTGTGTTGGTCAATAGAATAGGTGAGCTGCTAAGACAAATGGCTATGCAAAATTTCCCCTCCTTAAGAGATAATGAGGAAGAGCAACAACCTAGTCAAACTGATGATGGTGGCGGTGTTCCAACTGATGTTACATGGAGTGGTGGTGCTCCAATTGGTGGTGTTGCAGGTGGTGGTAGGGGGAGGGGTGTTGCTGGGTGGTGGTAAAGGAAGGGGTGGTGGTGTTGCTGGTAGAGGAAGGGGTGATGGTGGTGTTGTTGCTGGTATATGAAGGGGTGATCGTGGTTCTAGTGTTATTGGTGGTGGTAGAGGAAGGGGCGATGGTGGTGGTGGTGGTAATAATGAAGTTCTTGCTGGTGGAGGCGTTGAGGGCAGAAGCATTAGAAGAGTATGCCTGAAAAAGAACCTCGAAAAAAGACAAAGAGGAATTGATGTATAATTTTTAGAAACAATTTTCTACCTTGGTATATAGTTAGCTAGTGATTTCAGAAAAAAAAAATTCAAACAATTGTTTGTTGTAATGATTATATCTTTATGTTACTAAATTATGATTCACATCAGTATTTATGTATTTTCAGTAATGGTGTAATGTTAAGTGTAGTCCAAGTATAATTCACAAATTGTATCAAAAGCGCTGAAAGTTTGGACACAAAGTCAAGAGTCGCTGCGATTATAATAAAGAAACTCTTTTTGACCGCTGCGTTTGGGTCCTGAAATCTGATGTCACAGAAATAACACGAAACGCAACAGCTCATGTGTTGCATAGACAACATATCGCAGTTGTTAACGCGATACATTCAACTTATGCTGCAATGGCCGCTGCGTTTTGACAGAAAACAGTTGTGTCCAAATTTAGGATTTTTTGTATATTTCACCTTGAAGTTACTTTTCATTTTTTTTTCAATTCCTATGGATTATACAGTATTTGCAATAAATATTTATCGTTAAACCCCATTTTTTAACTTCTTGCGTCTGGGTGTTCAAAAATTGAGTTTTGCAATAAATAAAATTTGTCAATAGTGTATCAAACCCATAAGAATTGAAAAACAAAACTTCAAATAAAAAAATTAGAAAAAATGGACAGAGTTTGGATTTAGTTCGAATGCAGCGATTATTGCGAATAGAGTACCAGTAGTCGCACTGACTGTTGTGTTACGACAGATATTAAAAATTTAGACGGTCTATTTTCTATCCAAACGCAGCGGCACCTGCAACCAGTGCACAATAAATCGTTGCAGCCACTACGTTTGGACAAAATACAGACTCTGTCCAAATTGTCATTTTTTTGAATTTTTTATTTTTTTCAATTCCTATGGGTTTGATACAGTATTTTCAACAAAGATTTATAGGCAATTCCCACTTTTGACCTTCTCAACTTTGAGTTTTCAAAATTGGGGATTATCAATAAATCTTTACTACAAATACTCTATCAAACCCAAAGGAATTGAAAAAACTGAAGAAAAAAAATTTCAAATTCAAAAATTTGATAAAAAAAAACAGGATAGAACCTGTTTTCTGTCTAAACGCAGCGGATGCTGCGACCTTTGGAAAATAAATCGCAGCAGCCGCTGCGTTTGGACAAAAAATAAACTGGGTCCAAATTGTCATTTTTTTAATTTGATGTTTTTTTCAATTCCTATGGGTTTGATACAGTATTTTCAATAAAGATTTATTGCAAATACCCAATTTTAACCTTTCCAACTTTGGGTGTCAAAAGTGGGGATTAGCAATAAATCTTTATTAAAAATATTGTATCAAACCCATAGGAATTGAAAAAATTGAAGGAAAAAAAATTCAAATTCAAAAATTTGAAAAAATGAACAGAGTTTCTTTTCTATCAAAATGCAGCGGCTGCTGCAACAGTGGAAAATAAATGGCACCAGCCACTGCGTTTGGACATAAAACAAACTCTGTTCAAATTGTCATTTTTTAATGTCTTTTTTCAATTCCTATAGGTTTGATATAGTATTTGCAATAAAGAATTATTGCTAATCCCAACTTTTGACCTTTTCAACTTTGGGTGTTTAAAAGTGAGGATTAGCAATAATTCTTTATTGCAAATATTGTATCAAACCATAGAAATTGAAAAAAAAATTGAAAGAAAAAATTTTAAATTGAAAATTTAGAAAAAAATGGACAGAGTTTGCTTTCTATCCAAACACAATGGCTACTGCGAGAAGTGGAAAATAAATCGCAGCAGCCGCTGCGTTTGGTCAGGAAATAGACTTTGTCCAAATTGTCATTTATTTGATGATTTTATTCAATTTCTATGAGTGTGATACAGTATTTACAATAAATATTTATTGGCAAACCCCACTTTTGACCTTCTAAACTTTGGGTGTTCAAAAGTTGGGTTTAACAATAAATATTTATTGCAAATACTGAATCAAACCCATAAGAATTGCATAAAATGAAAAAAAAAAACTTCAAATTTAAAATTTTGAAAAACAAATGGACATAGTCTATTTTCTATCCAAATTGTCTTTATTTTTTAATTTGATTTTTTTTTTCAATTGTTTTGTAATTCCTATGGGTTTGATATAGTATTTGCAATAGAGATTTATTGGTAAGCCCTACTTTTAACTTTCTCAACTTTGGGTTTTCAAAAGTGGGGATTAGCAATAAACATTTATTGCAAATACTGAATCAAACCCATAGGAATTGAAAAAATTGAAAAAAAAAAAAAAAAACTTCAAATACAAAAATTTGAAAAAATGGACAGTCTATTTTCTGTCCAAACGCAGTGGCTGCTGCGTCTAGTTCTTTTTTAAATCCATTAGCCGCACTGACAGTAGTTATGTTGGTCGCAGTAGCTGCTACGTTGGACGTCAATCAATGTTAGAAAATTTTCTGGACCCAAAGGCATGAGCCGCTGCGTTTTTGTATTTCGAGCTCGCAACAATTTGTGCGTTGTTTTGGTATCTTTTTGCATCGGCTTGTGCATTTAGTGTCTGAGATGTTTTTGATAACAGAAATTTCTGACTTTGAAATATACTCCATTTTGCACTTTGAATTTTTGCAGCCTGCATTTTTTGCTCATGTTTATGCTACTATTTAGTTACTTTTACCCATTACCAAGACATAAAGCATCCATAAGACTACTCATCCATCCATAAAATACAAAACCAATACAAATCTTCATGAAAAGTACAATATAGTTTGTTGATTTTTAATGATAAAAAAAATATACAAATCAAGACTACCAAAATAGTTGATTTCTCTTACAATTTGATTATCGTATGTATACAAAATGTTATTTACAAATGTACAAAAATTTACAAAATATGATTCAATCCTCAAGTAGAACAACCACTTCCAACTTCTTCTTTGGTTTTGATGCATTGCATTAGTCAATCATAACGTCACCAATATGTAGTTGGATTTTGAACGAACTTTTCCATGAGGAGGCTTTTGAAAACAGACGTGAAGGCCAAGTTGGTAATATCGGGGGCATTGGTGTGTGGAAGGTCTGCCATGAAACATACACGGACATTGTTTAAGTTTGATGGCTATGAAAAATACGAAAAACATGTATTGCTCTAATTCCCGTAACACACAAAGACACAACTATAACGGTTGGCCGCCAACTCCAACATATTCGGTTCAATCAACCATTTGTTATGGGAAATGTGTATGGTGCCTTCGAGAATTGTCAGAGTATCTTTCACAAGCTTTGCACCTAAGTCATTCCATATTTGAACTCAAAAGTCATGGTTACCTTCAAGCTCCATTAGTAGCTCATGTATCACTAGCCTCCAACCAATGTTCTCGTCGTAACCTAAGAAGTTGCATATGCATTTAAATCCACAATTGCCATCGACGAGTACATTCTGAATGTCCAAAATATAATCCCGAATCCACAGAGGAATTTGCTTCATATATTCAACTTTGTCGCCATATCTTTTTCCTTAGAAACACTAGCTTGACTTTTAAGCTCCTTTTGTGTCTTCTTGTACTCATGACCAGATAGGCCCTTTTGTGGATTTCTCATGCTTAGACCGCTTCTTTTTGGATCTCCCCATGCCCTTCACAGGTTCAGTTGGTTCAATCATGACGCATGACTCAGGGCACCTCAAATCTAGCAGCTTCCTCTTCAACACTAACTGCTGATTAGGAGTGGATTGTAAGAAAATTTTCTTGATGACGTATACCACTGGATAAATAATCACTTCCGCACTTGCACGAATAGGTGTTATGCCAAGTTGCATCCAGTGCTTGTGCAACATAGATAGTGGAAGTTGACTATTGGGAGTGAAATATAGGGTCATTTCGTGAGCACAAGGCAACCCATATAGTGATTCTCAGCACACATCGACACTTTACTGGGTCGAGGCCACAAATTCAGCATCAGACCTACTAATTTAATATAGTATCAAGTCAAGAGCCTTATGAGACACAGACCCATGAAGTTTTTAAAATAGTGGAACAATGTGCTCTTTCTTCACTTTCGTGACACTTTTTCGGAATGACGATTCAAGTTATCCTTAGATCATGTCATGCATTCTCATCCATACATTATGAAATGTCCCTTGGTAATTCTCTGACATCTTCTTCAACCTAGAGTGTGCTCCTTCACTGCGACCGGTTGTCAGATCGCCAAAATGCATGAACTTGTCGTTCCATGCATTCACAAAGAACTCCTTATGTGGATACCAAACAGTCCGTAGATATTCCAAGCACTTGAAATGTGATGCCCATGTTCTCTCAAAGTCAATAGTGCCCTTGTCCCATTCTTGCTCTATAGATGATTTATACAAGTTCAAGAAAGATTCAATAAACTCCTATTATCCTTCATTATCCTCAAAATATTGTTTGCTTTTCTTTCCACATTTGTATTTATGCGCCACCGGCACAACAACCTCCTTGCTTGTGGAAAAACTTGTTCAATGGCTTTTATCAACCCAGGCTTTCTATCTATGACAAACACCTCTGGCAAGTTGTCTGGAGCAAACAATTTCAGTAGCTTTCCCAATGCCCAAGTGTATGATTGTTTGGTTTTAGACGACATAAAGCAACAACTAACATTGACAATTATATCAGTTGACGTGATACCTACAACCTCAAATAGAGGCATCCTATAGTGATTGGTTTTGTAGGTGCAATCCATAAGCATGACCGTTGGGAAGCACTTGGCGAGTTGAATTGATTGGGGATGACACCAGAAAATATTTGCCATTGTGTTTTGATCAGTCACTCAATGTAACCATTCTCACAAGTGCATTGTGGCCTGCAAAGGTGTTCTGCCTTTAAGTTGGACTGTATTTTGGTGTTAAATGGCATTGTAAACAGTCTTCAAATATGACAAGTTGTTTGGGAACATATATTTCAAACCAGACAATATGTACCAAAGATCTACACCAGATGTAGACATGTTAAGCAAATAAGTCGTTTCATCTTCATTCAGTCTTCCAGCAAAGGAATTGAATAACCGATTAATTATGTCTCAGAGAGTAATCATGAGCAAGGAACAACTCGTACAGAAATCCACCGACCCAATCTGAGCTTCTGATCACATCAAATAAAGCAACCATCAACATGGGTTTTGATCGATTGAAATCAAACTTCAAACATACAATATTTTGTAAACTTTAAATGAAAACCAATGAACAAGATCAAACCACGTTGTAGATCGATCATGCTTCATCATGAAACCAAGGATCTAGAAATCAAGATTCCTTGTAAACCAAACGCTAGAAGATAAATATAAAGTTTAATCTAAAGACACGAAGAACCGAATTTAAATCGTAATCTATGTTAAATATCAAAGACGGTTGTCTTTACTTCTGATTGCGAGAGAACATCAAATCAACTCTGTAAAAAACTAGATTTCAAGCACAAAAGCATAACCCTATATAAGACTGGAAACGCGAAAAAAAACTAAAAACACCAAGGAAAGACCATGTAAAACCATAAGCCCTAAAAGTAAAATCATTGAATCATGCTAAAAACTACTGATGGCATCCATTGTAATGTTTCTATTGAAAGCAAGTCTTAACAAAGTAAGAAATTATCAAACCGGGGTAAAGATCATCGCATAACCCCTCCCTCCTTTCTTATGAGCATTAACAATCCAACAGGGCCACATTTCCATTAAAAACGACCCAAACAAAGAAATCAAATGATATAGACAAAACAACAAAGATAGAATCTAACAAACTGAAGAATCAATTTGATTCTAGCTCATAAAAGGAGTAACTTGTAAATCAACTCGTAGATCACGTCACCTAATCCAATCTTAGAAATGACATCTATATCAATTCACCTTACAACAGGTAAAGTAGCCATCAGAGAGGTTAGCATCAAATGTCTCGAGAGAGGTGAAACAAAAATAGATGGATCACGATAAGAACAAATTGATCATAGATCAGGAAATTCTAACTTTAACTCCCACCGATCTATTAACTTCAAATCATGCAATGTATCGTCTAATTGCAAATAAACTGATAAACCCCTTTGAATATCATAAAAGTCACTTTTTCTTCCTCATCCCCTCTTCCATAGCACAAACGATAATCCTACAAGTCAGGTTTTCCATCTTAAACTAACATATATATATATAGATCAAAACAACAAGGTCATCAATCTAAAAATGAATAACCAAACCGATCCAATCCGAGCTTTTGATCACATCAAATAAAGCAACCAACAAGATAGGTTTGGATCAATGGAAATCAAACTTTATACATATAATATTTCATAAACTTCCAGTAACCAAATCAACGAGATCAAACCACATTGAAGATCCATCGTGCTTCATTATGAAACCGAGAAGACTGGAAACACAGAGAAAAAAACAAGAGAAGACCATGCAAAACCATAAGCTCTGAAAGTATAATCTTTGAATCTTACTAAAACCTATTGACAACATCTATTGTGATGTTACTATTGAAAGCAAGTCTCAATAAAATAAGAACTGATCAAACCACGGTAAGGATCATCGCTTAACCCCTCCCCCTCATGACGACAATTGTGGATTAGATGCATAGGAAACTTCTTAGGTTACGACGAGAACATTGGTAGGAGGCAAGTGAAACATGAGCTACTAATGGAGCTTGAAGGTAACTATGACTTTTGGGTTCAAATATGGAATGACTTAGGTGTAAAGTTTGTGAAAGATGTTCTGACAATTCCCGAACGCACTGTACGCATTTCCCATAACAAATGGTTGATTGAACCGGATATGTTGGAATTGGCGACCAACCATTATAGTTGTGTCTATGTGTGTTACGGGAATCAGAGAAATACATGTTTTTCATATTTTCCATAGCCATCAAACTTGAACAATGTACGTATATGTTTCATTTGACACCTTCCACAAAGTAGACACTTCGTGATGCTTCATATGACACCAGCACCACCATATGTTTCATTTGGCCTTGTCGCCTGTTTTCATAAGCCTCCTCATGGAAAAGTTTGTTCAAAACTCAATTACATATAGTGACGTGATGATTAACAAATACAATGCATAAAAACCAAAGAAGAAGTCGGAAGTGATTGTTCTACTTGAGGATTGAAGCATATTTTGTAAATTTTTGTACATTTGTAAATAACATTTTGTATACATACGATAATCAAATTATAAGATAAGTCAACTTTTTTGGTAGTCTTGATTTGTATCTTTTGATCATTAAATATCAACAAATTATATTGTACATTTCATGAAGATAAGTAATATATGGATGGATAAGTAGTTTATGTATTGGTTTTGTATTTTATGGATGGATAAATAGTTTTATGGATGCTTTATATCTTGGTAATGGGCAAAAGTAACTAAATAGTAACATAAACATGAACAAAAAATGCAGACTGCAAAAATTCAAAGTGCAAAATGGAGTAAATTTCAAAGTCAGAAATTTTTGTTGTCAAAAAAATTTCAAACACTAAACGCACAAGCCGCTTAGAAAAGATACCAAAACAACGCACGAACCGTTGCGTGGTCAAAATACAAAAACGCAGCGGCTCAGGCGTTTGGGTCCAGAAAATTTTCCACTATTGATTGACGTCCAACGGAGCGGCTACTGCGATTAAAAAAGAATTGGCCGCATCGGCCACTGCATTTGGAAAGAAAACAGACTCGTCCATTTTTATAAATTTTTGTATTTGAAGGTTTTTTTTTCAGTTTTTTCAATTCCTATGGATTTGATACAATATTTGCAATAAAGGTTTATTGCTAATCCCCACTTTTGAACACCCAAAGTTGAGAAAGTTAAAAGAATGGTTTACCAATAAATCTTTATTGCAAATACTGTATCAAACCCATAGGAATTGAAAAAACATCAAATTTAAAAAATGACAATTTGGATAGAAAACGAACCATGTTCATTTTTTCAAATTTTTTAATTTGAAGTTTTTTTTTTTCATTTTTTGCAATTCCTATGGGTTTGATACAGTATTTGCAATAAAGATTTATTGTTAAATCCAACTTTAAATATATATATATATATATATATAAACCCAACTTTTGAACACCCAAAGTTTAGAAGGTCAAAAGTAGAGTTTACCAACATATCTTTATTGTAAATACTATATCAAACCCATAAAATTGAAATTTTTGAAAAAAAATGACAATTTGGACAGAGTCTGTTTTCTGTCCAAACGCGGCATCTGTTGCGATTTATTTTCCACTTGTCGCAGCAACCGCTGCTATCCATTTTTTCAAAATTTGAATGTTTATTTTCAGCTTTTTCAATTCCTATGGGTTAGATACAATATTTGCAATAAAGATTTAATGCTAATCCCCACTTTTGAACACCCAAAGTTGAGAAGGTCAAAAGTGGGGATTAACAATAAATCTTTATTGCAAATACTGTATCAAACCTATAGGAATTGAAAAAATTGAAAAAAAAAAAACATCAAATTCAAAAAAATGACAATTTGAAAAGAGTTTGTTTTTTGTTCAAACGCAATGGCTGCTGCGATTTATTTTCCACTGGTCATAGCAGCCGCTGCATTAGGACAGAAAACAAACTCTGTCCATTTTTCAAATTTTTGAATTTGAAGTTTTCTTTTCAAATCCTATGGGTTTGATACAATATTTTCAATAAAGATTTATTGCTAATCCCCATTTCTTACACCCAAACTTGAGAAAGGTCAAAAGTGGTTATTAGCAATAAATCTTTATTGCAAATACTGTAACAAACCCATAGGAATTGCATAAAATGAAAAAAAAAATTGATAAAAATGGACATAGCCTGCTTTCTGTCCAAATTGTCATTTTTTTAATTTGATGTTTATGTTTTTTGGCAATTCCTATGAGTTTGATACAGTATTTGCAATAAAGATTTATTGGTAAACCTCACTTTTAAGTTTCTCAACTTTGGGTGTTCAAAAGTGGGGAATAGCAATAAACCTTTATTGCAAATACTGTATCAAACCCATAGGAATTAAAAAACTGAAAAAACAAAAATTTGAAAAAATGGACAAAGTCTATTTTCTGTCCAAACGCAGCGGCTGCTGCTGCTAGTTCTTATTTAATCACAGCAGCTACTTCGACGGTAGTTATGTTGGTCGTGGTAGCCGCTGCGTTGGACGTCAATCAATGTTGGAAAAAAAATTTGGACCTAAACGCATGAGCCGCTGCATTTTTGCATTTCGAGCTCGCAACAGTTTGTGCGTTGTTTTGGTATCTTTTTGCAGCGGCTTGTGTGTTGAGTGTCTGAACTTGTTTTGACAGCAAAAATTTCTAACTTTTAAATATACTCCATTTTGCACTTTGAATTTTTGCAGTCTCCATTTTTTGCTCATGTTTATGTTATTAGTTAGTTACTTTTACCCATTACCAAGATATAAAGCATTCATAAAACTACTCATTCATCCATAAAATACAAAACTAATACAAATCTTCTTCATTAAATGTACAATATAATTTGTTGCTATTTAATGATCAAAAAGATATAAATCAAGACTACTAAAAAAGTTGACTTCTCTTACAATTTGATTATTGTATGTGTACAAAATGTTATAACAAATGTACAAAAATTTACAAAATATGATCCAATCCTCAAGAAGAACAACCACTTCCGACTTCTTATTTGGTTTTGATGCATTGTATTTGTTAATCATCACGTCACCTATATGCAGTTGGGTTTTGAACGAATTTTTCCATGAGTAGGCTTCTTAAAACAGACGTGAAGACCAAGTTGGTAATATTGTGGGCATTGGTGGTGTTGGTGTCATATGTAGCAACACGAAATGTCTACTTTGTGGAAGGTGTGCCATGACACATATACATACATTGTTCAAGTTTGATGGCTATGGAAAATACGAAAGACATGTATTGTTCTAATTCCCGTAACACACAAAGACACAACTATAACGGTTGGCAGCCAACTCCAGCTTATCCGGTTCAATCAACCATTTGTTATGGGAAATGCGTACAATGCCTTCAGAGCATCTTTCACAAGATTCACACCTAAGTCATTCCATATTTGAACCCAAAAGTCATGGTTACATTCAAGCTCCATCAGTAGCTCATGTTTCACTAGCCTCCAACCAATGTTTTTTGTCGTAACCTAAGAAGTTGCCTATGCATCTGAATCCACAATTCCCATCGGCGAGTACATTCTGAATGTTCTGAATATAATCCCGAATCCACAGAGGAATTTGCTTCATATACCATGATTTCAACTTTGTCACCTTCTCTTTTTCATAGAAACACTAGCTTGACTTTCAAGCTCCTCTTGTGTCTTCGTGCACTCATGACCAAAGGGGTCTTTTTTTGTGGACTTCTCATACTTAGACCACTTTTTTTTTATCTCCCCTTGCCCTTCACAGGTTCAATTGGTTCAATCATGACACATGACTCAGGGTACCTCAAATCTAGTTGTTTCCTCTTCAATACCAGTTGCTAATCAGGAGTGGATTGTAAGAACTTTTTCTTGATGGCGTATACCACTGGATCAATAATCACTTCCGCACATGCACGAATATGTGTTATGCCAAGTTGCATCCAGTGCTTGTGTAACATAGATAGTGATTCTTAGCACACATCAACACTTCACTAGGTCGGGGCCCACAAATTCAGCATCAGACCTACTAATTTCAGATAGTATCAAGTCAAGAGCCTTATAAGACACAGACCCATGAAGTTTTTTAAATAGTGGAACAATATGCTCTTTCTTCACCTTCGTGACACTTTTTCGGAAGGACGATTCAAGTTGTCCTTAGATCATGTCATGCATTCTCGTCCATACATTATGAAATGTCCCTTAGGAATTCTCCGACATCTTCTTCAACCTTGAGTGTGCGCCTTCAATGCGACTGGTTGTCCGATCGCCAAAATACATGAACTTGTCGTTCCATGCATTCACAAAGAACTCCTTATGTGGATACCAAACAATCCGTAGATATTCCAAACACTTAAGATGCGATGTCCATCTTTTCTTGAAGTCAATAGTACCCTTGTCCCATTCTTTCCTTGTAGATGATTTATACAAGTTCGAGAAAGATTCAATAAACTCCTGTCATCCTTCATTATCCTCAAAATATTGTTTGCATTTCTTTTTCACATTTGTATTTATGTGCCACCAGCACAACAACCTCATTGTTTGTGGAAAACTTGTTCAATGGCTTTTATCAATCCAAACTTTCTGTCTATGACAAACACCTCTGGCAAGTTGTCTGGTGCAAACAATTCCAGTAGCTTTTCCATTGCCCAAGTGTATGATTGTTCGGTTTCAGACGACATAAAGCAACAACTAACATTGAAAATCATATCGGTTGACATGACACCTACAACCTCAAATAGAGGCATTCTGTAGTGATTGGTTTTGTAAGTGCAATCCATAAGCATGACCGTTGTGAAGGACTTGGCGAGTTGAATTGACCGGGGATGACACCAGAAAGTATTTTCCACAGTGTTTTTATCATGTACTATATGCCACTCAATGTAACCATTCTCGCTCAACAAGTGCATTGTGGCCTGCAAAGGTGTCTTGCCTTTCAGTTGGACTGTCCTTTGGTGTTGAATGACAGTGTTAACAGTCTTCAATTATGACACGTTGTTTGGGAAGATCTGTTTCAAACCAGACAATATGTACCGAGAGACTACACCAGATGTAGACATGTTAAGCAAATTAGTCATCTCATCTTCATTCAGTCTCCCAGCATATGAATGGCCAATAAGAGATTTTAATCGTATATGATTGTGAGTCCCACATGTCACTTGCAACTTCCAATGATCTTTACCAAGTGACACCCTTCTCAACTGGAATGGGCACCCACACTTTTTTGAACTTGTAGACCAACCAACCTCCACTTTTTTTTTTTACATTCTTCATCCTCCCTCCCCTCTCATGCAAGTGGAGCATTCCTTTGCGTCTTCAATCAGCAGGTTCTGACTTTGTGAAAATCAGAACAATGTTATTCTCACTGCCAATACATACTGACGTTAGGAACATTAATCAATCAACTTGTGAAACAAGATTAAATAATGTAATGCCTAGAAGAATTAACCTTACATCTTCCATCATCAACTACTTCTTCTAGTGCTTGTGCATCATTGGCTTCAGCATTATCATCCTTCTAAATTAAGTAAATAAAAATACTTTTTGTTTTAATTATATATTAAGTAAGGTAATGAATTAAATCATTAAGGACAAAGTTTACCTCTAGAAGGTTCGTCTCTTCCAAATATGCTTTAAGTTCCTCCGGGTCGTCTACATGACAAGGTATCTCGAAATCTATAAGATCGACGATGACATTATGTGCACAAAATAACAACAATCAACAACACAACAACAACATCGATCAAAATAACCCTACAAATAAGCAAATTTTAGGGTTCAAATATTAACAACTAACCCTAAAAATATCAAAGTTGCTTCAAATAAACCAAAAAGGAAATTAAACAGGATTGAAAGATGAGCAGGATTGAAAGTTGAAAGATGAGCAGGATTAAACAGGATTGAAAGATGAGGGTTCTGATTTATTTATAATAATGGCATGTTTGTAAATATAAAACATGTAAAAGGGGAAAAATAATGAAAAAGTAGGTGGAATGTACATGTGGAGGGGAGAGAAAATTTTACGTGTTTTTTTTCTCAAAAACAAAATTGTCATAACTATTTGCTTGGTGTTTGACTTTCACAAGGAAATGAAGATAAACGATGACTAGAATTGAGTTGGAAAATATGTTGAGGGTTCAGATCCATTTCATGTAATAGCATGTTTGTAAATATAAAATATGTAGAATGGCAAAATAATTGAAAAAAAATGGTGAAATGTTCACTTTACTGTCAAATTTTGGTAAACTTTTTTTCGTTAGAATGCAATTTTGAAAATCATTCCAATGAAACAGCGATCAATACAACCACTAAAATTTTTTAACACATGTTTTATTATTAAAAACATCTAATGCACTTTACGTATTAGTATTTTTCAATATTTTTCTTAAAAATGAGATGGGCCGATCATATTAGAACAAAGAAGAAGAATGAGACGGACATTTTAATGCACATTTAAACAAAAACCATTAACTTCATATTTTAGCAAATTTAAAGTTTGTGGAGAACTCACTCTAGCTGTTTTACCATTCATAACGATTTTGGAGATAAAAGATGACTAGGATTGAGGATTGAGAATTGATAAAGATGTAAAGGGTTGAAATTCATTATTTTTTTATAATGACATGTTTGTAAATATAAATTATGTAGAATGACAAAAAGAAAATGAATATAAAACTTAAAATGATTGGAATGTACATGTGAGGAAAAGAGAGTTCTTTTGTTTTCTATTCTCGAAATGAAAATTAACATAATTATATAATTGGTTGTCGAAATTTCAGTAAACTTGGTATCGTTGAAATGTATTTTTTAAGATTTTTCTAATGAAACCAATGATTAATACAAACATTAAGAATATGTTTAGTTAGGCATTTCCCTTGTTATGCAAATTTTCTCCTTTTGGTTGTTTATTTACTGAAAGGAAATCAATTCTTCATAAAACTATTTTTCCACTACTAATGGAAATCCAAGTCTGAAGGGAATACCTCGAAATCGAATTCATGGAAACGGTTTCAATTTTCATGCCTATTTTTCTTGCAACCAAACGTACCCTAAAAATTTTAAACTATGTATTTTATTATAAGAATAATGTCTAATGCATTTCAGGGAATTTTTATTTTAATATTTATAAAAAAAAAATGGGACAATCATCTTACTGCACAGTCAAACAAAAACTTAATTTGTTTATGAAGTCAAGATTTGGAGACTCTCAGTGCAATTTTGGAAATGTGGTTTTTTTTTTTCAACTGATTAACATTTTGATCAATTTAATTTGACCCCAAGGTCTGTAGTATTTTCCATATGTTTGAGTGTTAACACACCTCAAAACAATTAATTTCAATTCTAAAATATGATGAATAAATACATGAATTTAATTTATGAAAGGCGAAATTTATTGATGGTAGACATAGGAATGGTGGTGTTAGGGGATGTTGAACAACACTGAGGGTGTGTTTGATTGCATGGAATCCTATGCCATGGAAATCCATGAGGAAACCATCTAAGGTAATTTGATAACACTCACCAAACCACCATTTGATTTTGTGATCATTGGTGGGAATAGAAATCTCATGAACATGAAAATCACACTTCTTGGTCCCCCCAAAGCATAGGATTCACATATTACATTTATTCTCACCATTGATCATAAAATCAAATGGTGGATTGGTGATTGAACCTCAAATTAACTGAAATTCAAGTGTTTCACTCGTGAATTTCCATGACATAGGATTTCATGCAACCAAACACACTGACTAATATCTTAGTCAACAACAAAACATAAACCTACAAAAATCCACATTGCATGACGCAATCAATGAATTTATTCTCTACAGATAGATAGCTCTTCAACTTACACCGTCTTTTATACAAACATATCAGACAAGCAATATGACCAAACAATGCATTTTAGCATATCGACAAGCTATTTTTCTTGGCATGCATGTCACATTTTTCTTTCAATCTTTTTTGCACATGTACATTTGAGACATGAATAGATGGTTGGCAACCAATACTTCAGAACTAAAGTTATATCCATGGTCTTTAACCAGGAAAGAACAATGTGAATACATAATCCGAATGCATTACCATAAAAACTCTCCATGTGTTCATGTCATTTCATCTCATTACAAAATAAAGTAATATACAAAGCTAAACAGACAGCAATTGAGAAATATTACTTGCTATCACGTTTCTTAAATTTCGAGTCAACTTCTAACATGTAGCATTCATTTCTCACTATAACGTTTACAGGGGCTTTTTTAATTCTCTTCCTCCTTGAAATAACAATTATATAAGATTTTCGTGAAAGATTTGGGCACTCGTCCCTTTCTTTTATCATGCCCCTAGTGATTCATTCAATTAGTGGCAAAGGATAACCAGAAAATACAGACATCTTAGAAAGAATTCCGAGGTTCCATAGTAACTTGAAAAAACTGCCACAATCAAATACAACTGAAAGTTGGAAGTTCACCATAACATTTACCTTCAAGAGAACAAAGACAAACCCAACCCTCCACATCAACTCCTCTACCCCTGAGCCCTGAATGATGCAGCACGCATGCATAAAACAAAACCAACAGTCAGAAGATAATCCATGATTGATACTGGCACAGGTATGCTCAACAATGTACCTGCTAAAAGGCAGATCAAGTGACAAAACACAGCTTTTAGGAGGAAATGGCTGATGGAAACCACTCTTCTGTCTTCATGTTCATTATAATAAGCAGCAACAACTAGAACCATGCTACTGCTCTGATGCATAAAACTTTTCCCCGTCACGCCTGGAGTGAGTCTGACCTCTCTCGCGGTATTTCGAACCCTTAACCCGTGAACCTTCTCCTGATAACTCAGTGGCTTCTTTATTGTATGACTTAGTTGGCTGGTATTCATTATGTGAATCATGATTCCACCCATTGCCGCTTGCAGGATACCGTTGTTTACTATTGTCTTGCCTTCCCGAATTACAACCCCGCTGTGTTTCATGCCCTCTAACAAAACGAGCACTGTGATGTCCATGCCTCAGAAACCCTGAGGATGACTGCTCCTGTAAATTATTAGCCTTCTGAGGTAGAACTGACTTTATGTTGTCGTCAAGATGCTGGTCTGGGGAATGAGGACTTTCCTTGGGTGATTCTACTCTCTTCTTTTCTCGCTTAGCCTCTTGATTACGTGTACTGGATCCTCCAACTACAATGGTTTTCTGAGCACTTGATTCATCGTGATGAGACTGGACCACAGAAACACAGTTATGTTTATTAATTGGAGCAACTTCCTCACCATCTTGGTTTGGAGCGTTCTCTCCCAGGGGATGACACTCATTTCTAGGGGCCTTCCCAACTTGACTTGCAACTCTTTGACCTGCATTGGTCCTGCTTCTCTGACGATTATGACTTGCATACGGCTGAGATTTTGGTTGCCATCGGGATGACATATGTGGGTCAACATGATTGTCTGCTACTGTGGTCCTTCCATCTGATTGGTTTTCTGATTCCTGGGATGATGCTTGGTTACCAACTTCAACAGCCACATGAACATGCAAGTCCTTGTGATCCAAGTTGTAACTATTCCCAACAGCCTTGTGTCCCTTAAACGGCTGCTTCCTACCTCTGCCTGTCACTCTATGATCCTTTGATACAACAGGGCTTCCTATAAGTTCGGTTGATATGGAACTACTAAAAGCATTCAAATTGTCAGGATCTCTTGCCTTCTCCTTTGCCAAGTATGCCTCTGGCTTAGTAGCATGGTGCTGCCCAGTAGGTTTTGGAACTGTGTCACTTTGATCAGAAGAGGGACAAGATCCTTCCACGGAAGGTTGTACAAGTGATTTGACTGAATTTCTTTGGCGCCACAATCCATGGGTTTTACCATGCTTATAATGCTTGTTATCTCCAGTCTTGCGCACAAAAGCTAACCCTCCTTTCCCCATATCTGACCCATCAGGCTCAATAATAACAGAAGATTCTGCTCTTACAGTCATGTCATCATTTGCAGCCTGATTAACAGATGGCTGTTGTAGTTCTTGGGTGTTCCTCTGCTGGGACAGTTCTTTAGCTCCAGGCTTTGGCACATATCTCTTAATTTCCATTCTCCCAGTGCTCTCATCAGATACACATCGATTAACAGATGGTAGTGATAATCGTTGAGCATTTCCCTGCTGTAACAGTGCTTTGGCTACAGGCTTCAAGGCATGTTTATCGGTTTCCACGCTGCCAGTTGTTTCATTGGACAAAACTTGATTAACAGAAGGAGATGATTGTTGTTGGGTATTCCCCTGATGGGACAACTCTTTAGCTACAGGTTTTGGCACATATCTCTCCATTTCTGCCCTCCTTTTCTGGTTATTGTGAGTTCCATGCCCAGGCACCCCATGAGCCTGAGCTTCAATACTAGTATTATGACTAGTTTCGTCCACAGCTTCATTCTTGTTCAGTGACCGCACGGGTGCCCACACAACAGCATCACTGCCCTGGAACTTTTCTTTTGGTCTAGAAGCTTGTGCATTCTTTTGGGTACGGCGAGTAAGTTGGGGTTTGGATTGGTTATTTACTCCAACAATAGCTTCAGTTTGTAAGACCCCGCCTTTATGTGTAGATGGAACTACTGCCTGAGAATCTTGAGCATCAGCATTCTCGCGCAATGATGATGACTGATCCAAACCCACATTGGAAACAGGCTGCCAGATATTCGGCTTAATAATTTCAACAGAAGCTATGGCAGAATTTTCCTCCAAAATCATTGATGAAAAGTCACCAAATCTGATTTTGTTCTTTCCACCCTTATTGTTTTTCTTCTTCTGCTGCATCAAGGGCTCACTTGTTACATTAGTGTCCGTGGGCAAGTTTGATTCACCTGAAGCACTTAAATCACTCGGAACACTTTCGTGGCCATTTTTATCCTTGACAATCCCAGAAGGCAATGACTGGTCATTTGGATTTTTTTTTGGGTTTTGCTTCCTTTTATAACCCACTTGCTTCGGCTTGGAAACACTGGTACCACGAAACTCTGTTGTTCTTAGGTCAGTAATCTCAGCAGCATTCACTCCCTGTGGTATTGGGGAAGACATGTTCTGAGGGAGAATAGGATCTTGGGAAGTATATGATGGAGCTTCAATAGGTACTTTATTAGGGGGATCAATGGACTCTCCATGAGCAAAGACATTGTTGCTACTAATCTGATTAACTGTATCTGGACTAGTGATTGGTACACTGCTGGAACTGTTTACATCAGCCATTGGACCAGAATCAAACTGTGATTCTTCTTGCTTAGCATGATCCAACTTCTCAGTAGAACTCTCTGCTTTTGTCCGCCTATTCAATTCTTCCAACTTAGCCAGAGCCCTAGCTTTCTGGTCTCTTATCCTTTCTTCCTCCTCCTTCTGCAGCTGCTTTGCACGCTCAGCCGCAATCTCCTTCAACTTAGCTCGCTAGCATATAGCAAGAATATCAAAAAATTGAAGAAATTTTGAAAAAGCCAAGTATAAAAAGATAAATATAAGGACTGTACCTGCAGCTTGTGGTCATTTGGATCAAAAGCAGCTGTTACGTGCAATTCATCTCCTGCTTTGCCTTGAGTATTAAAATTGGACTTCTCAGCATGATAGTCAGCCACATAATCATTCGTACAGCTTTCTACCTTCTTCAAGGGAACCACACTTGATACATCTGCAACGGGAGGTTTCTTTTTCCACTCCTCTCCATCCTCAGGAACAGACTTCCCTTTCCCATGGTAATCTGCCCTACCTTGCACACCATGAGGTCTCTTGTTCGTGCAACCACCACCACCAGAACTCAAGATGCCAGCGGAAGAAGCTTGTGATTCACGCACTGGCCCAGATACAGATGTCCCTTCTGATGCTAACACTCCAGGGCTCATGTCTCTGGCAGAAGCAGCAATTTCAAGAGTGGGGATAGCACTACTGCCCCCTTCATTAGGGGTATGATCTGATCTAGGACTTGAAACACTACATTTTTTCTTGACACGTCCAACATCATATCGCTTATCAGAAATCCGGGTTTTGTTATTTAGACTCTCAATTTTTTCAATAAGTGTAGGATTTCTTTTACTAGATCCCAGTTGATGTGGAGCTTCTCCTGGAGCAGGCATAGAAGAAACTTCTCCCTTGGACGCTGCTCTGGATAATTCTACCTGTTCATCACTTCTACGGTTTTCTCCTGGGTCACTCTCCTTTGTGAGCACTGCCGGTAGGTTACCTTTGCCAAGATTAGGTTTTATAGTCTGCTCCCTCTTGGGTGTTTGTGGTGCATTTACACTGTGTTCCCTCTCCCTCTTCTCTTTGCTGTTAATATCACCCGAACCATCATGTTGTTTCAAAAGGACCCTATAAGGTCCTTGATGAGGACCATGAGTGTGTCCAGATCCTCCCTGTTCTTTGACCATGGTTTTGCTTGTTTGATCATATCCACCAGGTCCATGAAAATTTCCAGGATCAGGACGAACATTTTGGATTGGGTATCTCTTATACACACCTGGACCAGGACGCATTTCCATGATGGGAGCATCTCGTTCAGCAGAACTGCCAAAACCCACTCGTGGGGGACCATAACAGCAATCGTAGGGAATCCGAACAGGGTAAACACCTGAAGCAACCGGCATAACAGGTTGAACATAAGAATCGGGCATGTGGGGCCGGTACAAATCTCCACTATTTGGGTAATAGGAATTTGGACCAGATCCAGGTCTTGGAAGTGGCTGCATATTTCCGATAGAACTACCTGGCATCCTAGGATGATAATAGAATGGCTCAATAGGATAACTACCAGGGGGGGCATAAGGAGCACCACCTGAAGGTCCTCCATACCAAAATCCATTTGGAGAATTATGTGGGGCAGTACCACGCCAAGGTCCAAAATGATGGGGCATATTTGGATCAGGAAATGGTTGGTTTTCCAACTGCCACTTATCTGTGCTTGGTGGAGCCCCATTTCCAACATCTGAGAGATTATCCTTCTTGGAAGTATTTTCAGCTCCCTCCTCTTTGCTTGCATCTATGGACTCAAACTCTGAAAAAAACAAACAAAATATAATTTTTCCAATGAATACCAAACACAAGATCTTTCGTTCCTGATGAACGCAGAGCAAATACTATTAAAATCACCAGCTGCAGATGTCTCTGGTCTCCCTTTTGGTGTAGATGCTCTGCTCGAAGCAGAAACAGGTCGCCCCTGTGAACTATGACCTGGTATGAATTATTTATTTTTTTCATCAATAAAACATTCTAACAAGGAACTAAAAGAACACATACAGGTGCACTCAAAAACAAGCAAAAGAACAAAAAGATTAAAAAAAAAATGTGAAACAAACTAAAAGTTATCTCCTAAAATGCGCTGTCCCTTATTATAGTGAAAAATATCTGAAATAGTCTTATATTCGTGTTCCAAGCTTTTGTCAACTGGATAGCCATGACTTGACCATGTCACTGATTGGTATGAACTTTTTATCGGTCAATCAAATGTTCAAATTGGCTAGAGGCATCAATAATTCAACACAACCAAAATCCCTTTGTTCTCTACAACCAAGAAAAAGAATCATACTTAAATATTAGTCCATTTCTTTGAACTTTGAAGGAATGAGAAATCATGTGAAATTCAAAAGAATGAGAAACCAAACTACTATGCCAGTACTTCTGTTTAGATAACATTCAAACGTCAACCATCGAATGCAAAATTTAAGGACTTTCAAAGTGTGAGAGTGTGAGAGTTTATGAGGCACTCGCTGAAAATTTAATTTGGAGATAAAGCAAAGAAGGTAATAGTTTATGGCAGTGTTCTAAAAAGCGCTAGGCGGTGGGCAGGCGGCGAGCAGGTGCCTAGCGCCCAGGGGCCTAGGCGGTCTTAGGTTTTGTATTATAACTTTAATAATTTACAAAAGTTAAGCATAATACATTATCAATTACATCCAATTTAATGCCAAGATACATATGCAAAATTTAAAAACATGAAAAATTAACAATCATGAACAAAATTTATTAAAACTCAAATGACTGAAGTTGGTCATGATGGGTACTTTATACAAAGTTGAATTTGTGGACAAATATTCAAACATACTCTTTTATTTTTCTTCAAATTGCATGAATGACCTGTCATGTTTGATAAAATCTACATTACTAAAATTGGTACCGGTAGATCCTTTGAGAATTCCATTAAGTAATCATCAATTGCTACATTCAGACATATACTGAATAAAAAATAATTAAATTGTTTATTTCCAAAAAAGAGGAAAGAAAAATAAAATAAGAACACAATTAGTCTTAAAAAAAAAAAAAAAAACTCGCCCAGACTGCCTAGACCCCGCCCAGCCATTAATCTGGGCGTTTCTCTAACGCCTAGGTGCTGCCTAGGCCGATTTTTAGAACACTGGTTTATGGAGCAGGGTGGTTCAAAATATCCAAATATCTTACCTCATCTTATGGTACAAGTTTATGGAAACAAAAATCATAGTGAAGAGAGATGTATGAAAACCATGTAAAGCGAGTCATAACCAGTTTTTTCTTCAATGGTCACTTCTTGGTTCTTCAATGGTCACTTCTTGGCAAAGAGATGGTCTCTTAAGGTGTTTGGCTTTAGAATAGACTCTTAATTGCCACTTTGTGGATTATTTTGAACGAAAGAAACAGCAGGATTTTTAAAGATCATGAACAATTCCACATTTTCAAACTTCAAATGTTTCAGTTGTTTATGCTGCATGCTTTTACGAGTATTTTATAGCAACATAATAATATAAGACTCTAGTAGCAGTACAATCAACAAGTAAAAATATGACCAACATACAGTTTGTAACTGAAAACAAATATTGGAATGCATGGGCATATTATTTTATGGATTTTTAGTCAATGTGCTCATGTCAAACACTGATACTCTTATCAAAGTCATCAATACAGAGGTTAAAGTGTGATACAAATTTCCATAATTCCATCCATTAGATAACAATGGAAGAGTGATCATACTCAGCCTCCACAAAAACACAATGTGAAAGGTATAATGAAATGAGATCTAACAATTCTCATCTCCCAAAATACAATCTATAGTTTTGTTGGTCCAAAATCGCATGTCTCTATCGTAAGATGTGGGAAGCCTAATAGATACTCTTACTTACGAAGATGGTTGCAGATTCATTTATTTTTTTATTTTTTTTTCAAATAATTTAGTTCATCAACTCCGCCTGTTGCAAGGGCTGGTAACTCCGTCCGTTGCAACGGTCGGTCCCAAGCCCTGACAAAGGAGGGTTGGTGCTACGCTTGTGACAGCCAATTGTAAAAAAAAAAACCATCACGTCTCTTTTCATGGAGTTTGGTTCAAAAAGATTAATGTAAAAAGATAGGGCGTCCTCCGCTATAAGCGAAGCGCTGCACCTACGCTCCGGTGTAGTGACAAATGAGCAAGGCGCGTTGCGGCGGCGCTCGGCTGTAGTGTTAAATAGGCAAGGGTTCTCGCACCATTCTGGACGGGGGCGGGTAAAGAAGCTAATCTAGGCTAGTGCTAGAGATAGAATGATTAGATTGGCCTCTTGGAACATAGAAACCTTGACGGGTAAGTCAATACAATTAGTAGATGATTTGCGTTAGAGGAAGGTAAACATAGCTTGTCTCCAAGAGACAAAGTGGAAGGGGAACAAGGCCAAAGATTTAGAACGAAGTTTCAAATTTTTCTATTATGAAAAAAATGGAACTAGGAACGGGGTGGGAATAGTGGTAAATAAAGTTTTTAAGGATAAAGTAGTCGACGTTAAAAGGTTTGGGGATAGAATCATAAGTATTAAATTAGCTTTAGAACTAGAGGTAGTGCATGTTATTAGTGCGTATGCACCCCAAATGAGTTTAGACGAGGAGATTAAGGAAGGGTTTTTGGGACTCTTTAGAGGAGTTGGTTCTTGGAATTTCCTCTACCGATAGGGTTTTTCTAGACGGGGATTTGAATGGCCATGTCGGTAAGGATAGAGTTGGGTGTCAGGGTACATGAGAATCAAGGCTTTGGGGATCGAAACACTATGGGAATTTTTATTATAGATTTTTCTTTTGCCAAGGATTTTGGGATCGTGAATACTTTTTATAAGAAAAGGAAAGATCACTTGGTGACATTTGCGAGTGGGCGTAATAGAAATCAAATTGATTATTTTCTTGATAGGAGACACGATTTAGGTAGGTGTAAAAAATGTAAGGTTATGCCAGGGGAGTGTTTGACAAACCAACAAGTTAGATCGAGAATTAAGTGGTGGACCAACATATCCCCTTTGTTCTTATAAATTAGTACCACAATGTTATGCCTCGACGAATTTGCATTTTTCTAGTTTCCAAAATCCTATTAAAGAGCCTAATTAGCCATTGAATCCCAACTTCTCCCAGACATTTTCATGCTTCAATTGGTATATTATCCGGCCTAACTGCCTTGTCTTCATTTTTTTTAAAGCTTCTCTCACTTCTGTGCTATGCAGTTAAACCGGATAATGGACCCATAACGGTCCAGGAGCGTTATAGGTTATAACGTGATATAATGGTATATAATAGAATATTTTGTTAAATATGAGCATCTCCAATGGCTCCCTAGGGGTCTTATGTGAGAAATTGCATGCTCCAATGGATCCCCTAAACCATTTCCCATTTTGACTTCACATTCAACTTTCCCCTAAATTTAGAGGCAACCAACCATTCCCTAAAATTTGAAATATCATTAAAATATTTCAAATCTTTAATTTTCAAATTAAAAACAAAATAAAAGCTCAAAACAAAATGAATAGGGGGATGAAAAAGTGTAAGATATATTTAAATAATGATAAAAAGTTAAAATAGGGGATGTGATTGGAGTGATGACGAAATAGGGGACCCCTAAATTTAGCTTTTGGTTAAAATGGGGGATGATTTATCCCCCATTTTAACTTTTACCATTGAAGTTGCTCTTATAGAGACAAAAAAGTAAATCAAGTTCATAAATTAAATTCAAAAACATCAAAACATTAATAAAAAAATTATTTTCCCTTATTCCCTTATTATAAGAGGGAGATTGCAATAAAGAGTGCGATCGATATTTCGTCTTCTTCCTTTCTCTTGTTCTCTGTCAATTGGTGAGATCTGGTTCTTTGTTGATCGGCGAGCTTTGGTTCTTCTTCTTTGATCGAGAATAATATGGGTAATTTTTTTATATATTAGAACAAAAAGTTAAAATGGCGTTATTGAAAAAAAAACGCTATCTCAATAACGGCCATATAACGGCGTTATATCGGAGATGTGATACAAAAACGTGATAATCTCATAACGTAACGGCTTACCCCCGTTAAGAGTTATATTGGCGTTATAACATTGTTTTAACTGCACAGCTTCTGTGGCACTAACTTTGCGATGGAACACGATGAAACTTTGGGAGAGGGTTATAGAGGGATAAAGCTTATGAGTCATACGATGAAACTTTGGGAAAGGGTTATAAAACGAAGACTTTGGAGTTTAACCACGGTTTCGGAGAATCAATTTGGATTTATGTCGGGTAGGTTTACTATAGAGACCATCTTCTTGCTTAGGAAAATTATAGAAAAATATCGAAAGGAACGTACGAGTTTGCATATGGTTTTTATTGATCTGGAGAAAGCTTACGATAGGGTCCTCAGCGAGTTAATTTGGTGGGTGCTTGAAAGTGTCTCAATGTTATTTCGATATCATTAAGAATATGTATGAAGGGGCTATAACAAGTGTTCGCTCAATGGGTGGGATATCCAGTGAATTCCCAGTGTCAGTAGAGGACTACATCAAGGGTCGACCTTAAGTCCACACCTCTTTGCTTTGGTCATGGATGAGTTGACGAGACATCTGCAAGAAGATGTACCTTGGTGCGTGTTATTTGCAGATGATATTGTCTTAATTGATGAGACTAGTGAAGGTTTAGGTCAGAAATTAGATAGGTGGCGGGAGGCTTTAGAGAGTAAGGATTTTAGAATTAGTCGTTCGAAGACGGAGTATCTAGTGTGCAACTTTGGTTCTGAATCACGATAGAGTAATGCAATTGAGATCGAAGGCGTGGAGGTCCCAGAGTGTAAAGCTTTTCGATATCTAGGATCTTTTTTGGGGCTATTGGAGAAGATGTGGACCTTGGGATTAAAGCTGATTGACTGAAATAGATAATGACGTCAGGAGTATTATGCAATAGAAGGATGCCTACAAGGCTAAAAAGGAAATGTTATAAACAATTGTTCGACTAGCTATGTTATACGGTTCAGAATGTTGAGCTACTACGAGACAATACGCATAGGATGGTTGTTAGGGCTGAACAAAAAACCGATCAAACCGATTAAACCGACCGAACCGATCTAAGGTTTGATTTAAATTTGATTTGGATCGGTTTCGATTTTAAAAAATTCAAAACCGAAGTGGTCGGTTCGGTTTTTGATTTCTATGTGATTTTAACCGACCAAATATATATAATAAATAATATATTTTATATAAATAATACAATATGTTTAAAATAGTCGGTCGATTCGATTTTATTTCGATTTTGATTCGATTTTAATCGGTTCGGTTACAGTTTGCATAAATTAGAATCGGATCAGTTTTGTTAATGATCGATTCGATTTCGGTTTGAAAATTTTAAAACCGAACTGACGGCTTGGTTTTCACCCTAATGGTTCTAGCAGAAATGCGTATGTTAAGGTGGATGTGTGGTAAAAACACGTGTAGCGCCCATAGAGGACAAAATTAGATAAAGACGTTGAACTTGGTTTGGTCACGTGCGGAGGAGACTAAGTATAGTGCCAATTAGAAAATGTCTAGATTGGCAATTTAATGGAGGGTGTAGACGGAGGGGACGACCGTTGAAAACTTGGATGAAGGTGATGAATGAAGACATCCTTGAGCTTGGATTAGGTGAGGATATGTTGGAAGACCGCATTGCTTGAAGAACCAAAATCCATGTAGCCGACCCCAAAAATATTGGGAATGGGCTTTGATGATGATCAGGCCTTTTAAAGCCGTGAGGGCCGAATGGTAGCCCAAAGCGGACAGTATTGGTACAGTGCGGGAGGGGGGTCATCACAGTTTGGTATCAGAGCCTGACCAAGCCGGAAGTATGCCATGTGGAGGTGGGCCCTTGGGCAACGTGGACGTTGGGCCTTAAGGGGGGTGGATTGTGAAACCCTAAGTGGGCGGACCTGAGGTGAGGGTGAAGGTGAGGGTTGGAGCCCAACAGGCCCAATAGGCCGAGAGAGGTTGGACGAGCTACAAGGGGAATCATAGTCTCATATCGCCTGAGTAGGGGAGGAGGATGATCCTTATATGTGCGGGGTCTGCTCCCCATTGTATCAACGCGTTTTAAAGTCGTGAGGGCATGATGGTAGCCCAAAGCGGACAGTATTGGTACAGTGCGGGAGGGGGTCATCACAGTTTGATGAGTTTAGTTCATCATAAGCATCAAATCATATGACACAGTTTTTTATATATACGATTCTTCCAACCATTGAATTAATGGGCATCGATACCAAGTTCCAGAAAATAGAATAATAAAAACAGCCAATAATACACTATGTTAACTTTAGCACCTTGTCGTGTATGCATCTCAGTGTTCTTTTCGAAGCCAAGTGTTGGAAAATCGCCAGAACTTAGAGAAAATCCATCACGCTTGGAGGATGAAGCTCCCTGCAGTAAAGTAATGATAAGATGAAATATGTCACAACAACCTTCAATCAAGTACCAATTCAAAAAATAAAAAGTTGTGTCGATATAGAAAAGCGCAAACTAGATAAAAGAAATTATTGCACCGATTATGAAGCGCCAAGAGTGAATATTTTCAAATAAAGGGGTAAAGCATGTAGACATTGAAAACAAAGTTGAACCCACTTGCAAGAGAAATACCAGTTTCTCTAGGGTTCCTGATGCACTCCATGCCACTGAAATTTCAGATACCGATTCAGCAAACCGTGACAGCTGAGAACTACCAGGTCTTGTATCTGCACTACGAGGACGTCCTGCAGCTGATGATGCTTGACTAGATGCCAGTACCCCAGATGCTGATGATGGCCGAGAACTTGGACCCCTCACAGTAGGCCCCCATTCCTGGGATCTTTCACTACCAGCTGTTGATGGTCGATTACCATTTCCACCAAATGATGAGCGATCGTTAAGATGACTTGGTGAGCCAGGACCTCCATCAGTGCTAGAAGGTGACAGTGCCACTGAACCCCAAGGATTTTGTGAAGAAGATGAACGACTCCCCCAGCTAAGTGTACCCCTAAAGCGAGATCAAGATGCCGTTTAAAAAGCAATACAATTATACAAGTAAAAATGTAACTGAATGCCAAGAACCATAGCTCAAGTGAAGACTAAACTCACTTGGGAACAATCTCGACATTAGGATCCAGGCCGTGGTTCTCTAACCTTAGAGTTACAATAGATAAAGTTACATTCAACAACAAATAATGACTGAATGACCACATATAAACAGTTCAGAAAGGAGAAAATATACTTTTGACTAGGTAAATTCACAGGTTTCGGGACTGTAACTTTCCCCAAAACAGTCAGCCCTCTCCGTGAAGACACCCACCTGCAACAATCAACACCGTAAAGCAGACTTATAAGTTCATAAATAAATCTAGGAAAATAATATATGTAATATGCTGAACACAATATGACACTCATACCTACACTGAATACTGCATGGGCACTTTTATCATTATATTTCTCAATTTTAAAACCATATCACATTAGTAAGCGTTTCCTTAGTTCTTCAGCTTGTAACCTTTTTGTATACGACAATAAATCTTTTAGTTTTTTTTAAAAAACATATTTTATTGATAATGTAAAAGATTACAATGAAGCCCAAGGGCAACATCTTGCATAAGATATTACAGTGTCACATAAGATATTACTTGTTGCAAACAATATGTTCTAATATTTCACCTTTTTTCCATAGGGTTTAATTTCATTGGAAAGAAAAAATGATAATAAGGAAATGTGAATGAATTCAACAATTTATCAGATATAGGGCCTTTCCTTAGCAGATATAGGGGCCTTTACTTGTAGAGTTCAATGAGTATCTGATAAACTTGTATCCATAAATTCTTTCCACTGATTTCAACCTTTTCCTTTTTCTTATATTATATGAATATAATACTCTGTTTTCCTGATTAAAAAAATATAAATTGAATGCTTTTCTAGAATTGACGAAAGTGTGGATTGGAACATCCACTTGAGGTGTGGGCTTTGGCCACGGTGAGAGGGATGATCAGTGGCCTTGAAGCTGGTCCGAGGTCACGGGATAAGACTTGACTCATATATGGAAGTTGGTGTAAAGTAATCTCCTCCAGTAGGGATTATGAGTGAGTTCCGTATAAACTTGTTTGAACAGAAGCTATTGCCTTCTTTTCATTGGAGTTGGTTTGGAATTACCTTCCTACTTTTGATGTATATGCCAGTAGGAGGCATACTTCGGTTTGGATAGGGACATGTGAAAGGGATATGGAAGCTCAGGATCACATGATTATGACTTCCTTTACAAGACTTATATGCAACTCTCTCCACCATGGTTTTTGTGGAGGTAGGATATTTGGATATTTTGAATCACCCTCCTCCATAAACTATTACCTTCTTTGCTACATCTCCAAAATCAGTTTTCCAATGAGTGCCAAAAATTTTAACAATTTTTAAGCCCAAGCTACTTAGCTCAGCTCCTTAGCTCCAAAAGCACATTATTTATTTTATCTTCTGAACCACCCTAAAGAAAGTTTCTTACTAGTTACTCTGACTTATTTACAATGGAATAAATACAAGAAATAGAACCAATAACAAGAAAACACCACTCTTCAAAAAACAAATCTCCTCCTTTTAGAGAAAAGAAACAACAAGAGAAAAGAAACAACAAGAAGAACAAGAACGAAGAAGAAGAACAACAAAAACAATAACAACAACAATATGTCACGGGCTTTCTTTTCACAAGTACTTCCCGTGCAGCACTAGCAAACTTTGCCCCGACTTATCAAAGAAAGCTAGTCAGCCTTGCCCACGAAAGACTTACTTAGACTATGGAAAGCTAAGCAAGCTAAGAACACACAAAAGAGCTTAAGAGAACTAAAATTTGTATTGCTTGAATTCTGTGATTACAACAAATGAGGTCTTAGCCTATTTATACAACTCCACCTCCTCAATGGACAGTGGTGATCAATTTGATCTAACGGTCTACAATGAACTTCTACACATTTCCTTAGAAATATCTAAGGACTAGAATCCTATGGAATTTTATGGAAGGTTCTAGAGAACTCTCTAGAACAATGTGGAATACTCTACATTATTTACACTTGCCAACCTCACTTGGCTAGGCAAGAAGATAGTTGTGACATTCTCCCCTACCTAATTAGGCGACGTCCTCGTTGCCTTCAAATCCTCGTACGCTTGGATTTGCTCCTTGAATTGCCACAAATGTTGGATTGGCTCCCAGCTAGCTTCACTTTCTGGCAATCTTTTCCACTTGACGAGTAGCTCATGTGTGGGAGGCTGGTTGGAATGACGCACCACACAATCTGACAAGATAGTCTCTACTTCCTTGTCATGTTGGATCCCCATGCCCATTGGTGCTCTTTGTGAAACTCCTCTGTTTGGATCATCCTGATCTTCCTTATACGGTTTCAGTAGGCTTACATGGAAGACTGGATGAAATTTAATCCTTGGCGCCAACTTGACCTTGTATGCTTGCTTTCCCACTTTCTTGACTATGGGGAAAGGACCCTCATATCTCCTGATAAGGCCACGATACAATCCTGAAAGTCTGGCATGAGCATGCATCTTAACAAGCACAAGGTCTCCAATCTGGAACTCTTGAGGTCGTCTGTTCTTGTCGGCCCACTTCTTCATCCTCTTGGATACCTTCTCCAGGTAAGCTCGAGCCTCATCAGCTTGATCATTCCATCCTTTGGCAAACTTATAAGCTGATGGACTCACTCCAGTGTAGCCAGTGGCAATAGAGCTCGGGGTCATAGGTTGTCCCATAAAAATCTCAAATGGGCTACGACCCGTCACTTCACTCTTCTGCAAGTTGAACGAGAATTGGGCAACATCCAGCAACTTAGCCCAATCTCGCTGGTTGGCACTCACATAGTGCCTAAGATATAACTCCAGCAAGGCATTCATCCTTTCTGTCTGACCATCCGTTTGAGGATGAAAGCTAGTAGAGAAATTAAGGTCGATACCCAACAACTTGAACAACTCAGTCCAAAATTTCCCCGTGAACCGAGTATCCCGTTCACTGATGATAGATTTGGGCACCCCCCAATACTTCACCACATGTTTGAGGAATAAATGTGCAGCTTGCTCGGCTGTGCACTCCTTGGGTGTGGGAATGAAAGTGGCATACTTCGAAAATTTGTCCACGACCACAAGTATCCAATTGCAACCTTCCAATGCGGGCAACCCAACTATAAAATCTAAGGAAACACTCTCCCAAGGTCTCTCTAGGATGGGGAGGAGTTCAAGTAAGCCGGCAAGTGACTGTTGTTCCACTTTGTCTTGTTGGCATACAAGACAAGTCTTCACATATGCTTCGATATCATCCCTCATATGTGGCCAATAATAGAAATCTTCCACAAGAGCAAGAGTCTGATGTATACCTGAATGTCCCGCCCACTTGCTATCATGGCATTCTTTCAAGACTTCCTTTCTTAGGTTGTCATGAGGTGGAACATAGATTCGCCTTCCCTTAGAGTATATCAAGCCGTTCTCCACCCAAAACCGTCTTGTCTTCCCATCTTTGACAAGAGCTATGATGGTTTGAGCCATGGAATCATGTGTCAATCCTTCCGTTATGCGTCCCTTCAAGTTGCTTTGAGGTTGACTTATGTCAGCAAGTTCTCATTTTCTACTCAAAGCATCCGCAACAAGATTAGCCTTGCCAGGCTTGTACTCCAAAGTGTAATCGAGCTCTGCCAAGAAATCTTGCCATCTAGCTTGTTTTGGTATGAGTTTCTTCTGTGTCTGGAAGTAGCTAGTGGCAACATTGTCGGTCTTGACCACAAATTTGCTCCCAAGCAAGTAATGACGCCATGTTCGTAAGCAATGCACAACCGCAGTCATTTCCTTCTCTTGCACTGTGTACTGCCTCTCAGTATGAGCTTCCTACTTTCAAAGGCAATAGGATGCCCTTCTTGCATCAATACTCCACCAATAGCAAAGTCGGAAGCATCCATATGTACCTCAAAAGACATAAAATGGTTGGGAAGTGCCAACACCGGTTCCTCCACAATTGCCTTCTTCAATCCTTCAAAAGTTGTTGGCATTTTGAATTCCAATTCCAACTTCGTCCCTTCTTGAGCAAGTCCGTCAATGGAGCGGCTATGGAAGAGTAGACTTTGATGAACCTTCTATAATAGTTCACCAAGCCAAGGAAAGATCTTAACTCGGTGACTTTGATCGGTGGTTCCCATTCTTGGATGGTTTGTACCTTGGACTTGTCCATGCGAAGCTTGCCCTTGCCAATGATATGACCCAAGAATGTCACCTCCTCTTGGGCAAATGAGCACTTCTCCTTTTTGACATAGAGCTCGTTCTCCTTCAAAGTTTGGAACACTTGCCTCAAGTGATCCACATGTTCCTCCAATGTCTTACTATAGATCACAATGTCATCAAGGTACACAACTACGAACCGATCAAGGTAAGGAGCTAGTACCTTATTCATTAGAGTGCTAAATGTGGCCGGCACATTAGTTAAACCAAATGGCATGACTAAGAATTCGTAAGACCCATACCTTGTAACACATGTCGTCTTTGGTTCATCTCCTTCAGCTATGCGGACTTGGTAATATCCTGAGCACAAGTCAAATTTGGTAAAGTACCTTGCATTACCAAGTTGATCAAAGAGATGCGCAATAAGTGGAATCGGGTACTTGTTCTTGATAGTGACCTTGTTGAATGCCCGATAGTCAATACAAAGTCGTAGAAATCCATCATGTTTCTTTTGAAATAAGACCGACGCACCATATGGAGCTTTGGAGGGTCGGATATAACCAGCATCAAGTAAATCCTTCAATTGTCTTTTTAACTCCTCGAGCTCAGGAGGTGTCATACGATAAGGGGCAAATGCGGGTGGCTTTGCTCCAACTTCTAACTCAATAGCATGATCCACCTCTCTCCTTGGTAGAAGCTTCTTAGGCAACTCAGCAGGCATAACATCCTTGTGCTCCTTGAGAACATCTTGGGCGACCTTAGGTGCATTCACCCCTCCATCCATGAGACCTTCGTCTTCCTTAAGGGTAGTCAAGTAAGTAGGCTCATTCCTCTTTACTCCTTTAGAAAGTTGGAGAGCGGACACCATTCTCTCCTTACTTATCCCCCGTACCACGGGCACAACACAAGGTTGTCCCTTCTCCATGATGCACATGGTGTTGGCATATGGGACCAGGAAAGCCTTCACCATGTCCAAGAAATCTATACCCAAATAGAACTTGTGATCATCAATTGGAGCAATAGTTTTGTCGACTTTACCTCGCCATTGTCCAAGCTGAATATCGGTGCCACGAGCTACTCCTTCAATTGGGAGACTTTTAGCATTAACTACCTTGATATATCTTTTCTCCTTAGTATATGATAGGCCAATTTCTTCAGCAAGGTCTTTGGCCATGTAGACTATGTCGGCTCCGGTATCCACCATGGCTTTTAAAGTCTTGTCCCCGATCTCGGTCTCCACGTACATCCTTCCACGTGGTTGTTCTTCGACCTTAGCTTGAATGGCACTTAGGAGATTCATTGAGGCGATCCTCCTTTCCTCCTTTGCTTCTTCCTCCATGACAAGCGCGGCAAGTTTCCCCCGGTTGGGACACTCGAATGCCCGATGGGGTCCACTACATAAGAAGCAAGATATCTTCTTGGGTGATCCATCTCTTTTCTCCTTCCCCTTGTCTTTGGAGTACTTGTGTTCCTTGGAAGACTTCTCTTTGTCTCCCCCTCCTTTGCCATCATTACTCGGCCTTTTCCCTTGCCCCTTGGATGAGTCATTTCTCTTGAACTCAATTAAGGATTCAGCCTCAGCCGCAGCCGCAGCCGCAGCCGCAGCCGCAGCCGCAGCCATAGCCGTTGCAAGGTCTTGCACACCTCGCCTCTTCAATTCCAACTTGGCCCAACCCGTTAGGCCATCAAGGTAGCTAAACAAAGCATCCTTTTCTCTCATGTCAGGAATCTCCAAGAGCAACTCCGAGAACTCCTTCACATACTCCCTTATGTAGCCTTCCTTATGTTGAAGGCGACGAAGCTTAGCCCTAGCTTCGTTTTCGGCATCCTTCGGGTAGAATTGTCTCTTGAGTTCCTTCATGAATTTTTCCCAAGTGTCGATGGTGCATAATCCCTTCTTGACATCATCGGACCTTCTGTGCCACCAAACTGTAGCAACATCATTTAAATATAAGGAGACACTACGTACTTTTGATGCTTCATCTATTATGCCAACTGCATCAAAGTAGCGCTCCATGTTCCACAAAAAGTTGTCGATCTCCCTTGCACTCAATGCCCCACCATAGGCCTTAGGTTTGGGAGCTTCGACTCTGTGGGTGATTGTCCCTGGTGTAGTCCCACCATTGGCTACCGCAGCCATGCACACCCTGAGTTGAGTTTCAAGTTTCTCAACTCTTTCTTTATAAGCTTCCATCTCCTCATCTTTAGAAACAACTTTGGCTTCTAGGGACTCGATCTTTTTGGACACCAAGTCCACTACTGCGTTTAAGGTTCCTTGCATCTCTTCCCGGAACTCTTGGTCCTCCCCATTGGACGTTTGCCCCTCGATGCGTTGGTCCATGTCTTCGACTCTCCCTCAAGTCGAACATGATGGCACACAACTTAGCCAACCTTTCATCCATCGCAGCGATCATGTCCTTCGACTTGTCCTTGCGGACTTTCCCACCTTTGTCGTTGTTGCCAATTGATGGGTTGTTGACCTCCGGCGACATTCTCTTGTGTAGAATGATTTCACCAACCTTGCCAAACCTGGCTCTGATACCAACTGTCACGGGCTTTCTTTTCACAAGTACTTCCCGTGCGGCACTAGCAAATTTTGCCCCAACTTATCAAAGAAAGCTAGTCAGCCTTGCCCACGAAAGACTTACTTAGACTATGAAAAACTAAGCAAGCTAAGAACACACAAGAGAGCTTAAGAGAACTAGAACTTGTATTGCTTGAATTCTCTAAGGTGATTACAACAAATGAGGCCTTAGCCTATTTATACAACTCCACCTCCTCAATAGACGGTGGTGATCAATTTGATCTAACGGTCTACAATGAACTTCTACACACTTCCTTAGAAATATCTAAGGACGAGAATCCTATGGAATTCTATGAAATTTTATGGAAGGTTCTAGAGAACTCTCTAGAACAATGTGGAATACTCTACATTATTTACACTTGCCAACCTCACTTAGCTAGGCAAAAAGATAGTTGTGACAAATAGTAGTTATAATAATAACAATAACAATAGTAAACAACAGTAATAATAATAATGATAATAAATAATAATAGTTATAGTAATAATAATATTAATAAAAGGAATCCTCTGAGGTATCCAGAAGTACATCCGCTTTACACGCAAGAGCACGTGTTTCATCCTCAACCCAAACCATGAATATTTTATTATAGTTGATTTAAAGCAACGATTGCTCGAAACAAAATAACTGTGTGATGCAAGTTGCAAGCATGAACCACTTGGTTTTTGCTCTTGATTTACTTGAGAGAATTTGTGATTGGTTATTTAATATGCATTATAGATTCTAGATCATCATGGGATTCCCACAAGTTTCTTTTAAATTTTATGTTGCATCTCTTGATACCATGTTGGTGCGTGTACTAGGTATCATAGCATAAAAGCTCTCAAAATAAGTGTTTGTATGTATTTCCTTACTATCAAGTATATACTTACCCAAACCTTCATGGAGAGGATTCATATAAAGCAATAATCCCGCACTGGCAACACGTGCAGCTAAATTTCCATTTAACAGAGTGCTTACCATATTGGATTTTACTATCAACCAAAAGGAAGAACAAAAGACAGAAACAAAGGTAACTAAAGATCTAGATTTTTGCAAGACAAGATATATTTGAAGAAAAAAGGTATAATAAACTTACCTTTTCTCTCCTGTCAACATGCTTGTAGCCGTAGTTCAAGCAAAATTGTGATATCATCCAAACAAAACTGACAGAACCTGAAGGTAGAAACGAGATTGCTTTTCATAAAAAACAATAAAGAATAACAAGCAGAAACATGACAGTTCCTATGGTTCTACCAACTCCACAAAAGTCAAATTAGGCTTTATGAAAAAAAACATTAAAAATTCAGGAGTATGCTTGATAAGAAGTATGTCTCTTTGACGATTTTGGACATATTTTTATAATAGATTTGGAAGTAACAACATGCCCAGTTTATATCAAGATTAACAGAAAATATAGTAATACCAACTCAATAAGAAGATCTCATGACCTACAACAGATTAAACTTCACCTCAGGCAGAGATATGACAACTTTACCTCATTCCAATTTATCTTATCTCATGATAGACACTAAAAAGGAAAATTGATGTGGATTCACATTGACTCTGATTGAAGAGAATAAATGCAAGAGTTCAAAACAAAAAACTAGACTATCACTAAATTTTCAATAGATTCAATAACAAAAAAAATCTGATTTTTCATCAACAACCTAAACAGGCTACTGGTTCATCCATTGAAAAAATGATAATTGAAAAAGTTTGCAATTGGAAACCCTAAAATATATCACAAGTACTTCCATTAATCATTAAAAATACAGAATAAGAATATAACCGTAATGGTCTGAGTACTTATTTATAATATTACATGCCTTGACCCCTAAGCAATCACTTTTTTAGGGAAGACTTCAAATTTTATTGATAAAATACATAAAATTAAGAGAACAATAAATTATTTTAGACAAAAAAACACTAGGAAACTAGGTTTTTGCAACCAAGGTAACATGACATAGAACATTTATCACGAAGAACATTTGCAAAAGAAATAAATAGAGTTTAATCTCTCAGAACCGAGTGCACCCACTTTATAAATCACTATTATCCCTACTTAACCATATCAAAAAGGTATGGGGTTTTAACTCAAAAGGGCCAGTACCTATGAGTTATTAGACTGCAAGTCCAACATGCCACTTCCTTTTCAGAATTTGAGGTGCCATAGTGCCCCACCTTAATGCCGACTCTCTCAAGTTCTTACACCAATAGTATCATACAATTTCCAACTCATTACTTCTTCTTTTTTATCTATTGTGCTTAGAATGATACTCAATTTAGTTGGATCGCCGTCCAGAATTGGGGTGAAACCAACATATTTAGAGGAATGTAGGATTTTAATAATGGGTAGGGGAATTTTAGAGGAATGTAGAATTTTTATAATGGTAGAGGAATCTAGGATTTTTTTTTCAGAAAAACAAGTAATTATATGGTGTGTAAATAGAGGGGGGGGGTTATTGATGGTGTGTACAAAGAGAGGAATATGGGATACTGCCCTTACCAAATAATGCAAAAGGCTTTTCGGTTATTAAAATCAAGAGCTTTAAATAAGGGCTTCTAGAAAAAATCAAAGGATTGAAAATAAATAAAATGAATTAACTACTTAAGTAACTAAAAAACTTCAAAAAAGTGTCAATTGTTCAAATAATTTTTAGGTGTCTCTTGCACACGACAAACACCTACATTCAACCATCACCAAAATCTTTCTTTCAACTTCCAAATTTGCAGCCATTTTTTGTACCATTTTACTCGGTACTCGCTAATAAAATTCATCGTCAAATCAAGATAAGAAATCAACAAAAAAAAAGGTGGACTTGACCCATTGAATCATGACTATAACGGCTGTTCTGATATTCAAATTTAGTAGAGATGGAATTATAATAAATTGTGGTAGCGGATTCTTCTCTTTTATTTCCTTGGATTGCACAAGAATTTGTCGATATTTATGATTAAATCTACTTGTTACTAGATGCTCCGTAGGAATGACTTGTAATTCGTTCCTCCACGGGGAAACATTTATTCCAAGTCACAACCCAGTAGCATCCTATTTTCTAATATCTTTCTTTGATCCCAGAAAAAGATAAGATCTTTCCATATATTATAGGTTAAATATTCTCTGGGGATACGGATATATGTCTATATCAGATTGTGATTTTTTGTACCAAGCATTTCCATATTGATGCATCCGATATTTTTCATAAAAGAGATAGAGAAGTGATGCAAGAAAGCGAGTCCTCATTTGCATTCTTCTATAATTAAAATATTGAATATTAGATTGTATTTCATTTAGGGACTGGGAAAAAAGATAGGGAATTTTCCCTTTATTGTCACGATTAAATTTGTATAAACCAACTTCTCCAATCTATCATATAATTTGAATGCTAAGACCAAGGATGCGCCGACTCTCCGAAAACCCCCCGAATCACGCGTCAAATACGTGTCGGACACGGATTCGCGTACGACACGCGCTGGACACGTATTGGACACGGGGTCAACGGTCAAAATTCGTTGACTGAGTTGGACACGGCCTGGACACGGTCCAGACACGATCCGGACACGGTCCAGACTCGGCCAGACACGATCCAGACGTAGTCAAAATTCGTTGACTATGAAATGTTTTATTTTCGCCCGATCCTTCCTCCCTCCTCCCACACAGCGACTGAGTCAGAGCAAAAAAAAAAACTCAGAAACCCTAACCCATCGATCAATCGATCGAGACATCAAGAGACGGAGGAGAAGAATCGGTCGATTTCGATTTTCGACTGACAAACCCTAACTCACAAACCCAAAAAAAGCATCGATCGATTTCGAGTTTTGACAGAGAGGACTGTAGAGAGATCGACAGACGGAGGAGAAGAGAATTAGGAGCAAAGAATCATGGCGTCCTCATCGACACCAGGTACGTTCGATCGATCGATTTCGTTTTTTTTTTTTTTTTCTTGCTTATCTGAGTAGAGATGTAGAGTACTCGATCGATCGATTTCGTTCCTGTGATTTATTTCATCAACCCTCGATTGAGATCGATTTCATCGATCGATCGATCGATTATTCGATTTCTGTTTTTTTTTTTTTTTCTCTGCTATTCTCTGAATCTCTGCTATTCTCTGCCATTTTGGTTCCTTCGAATCCTTCCTCATTTGAAATTTCTATGATTTCATCGATCGATTCGATTCGATTTGTTTTTTTTTTTCCTGCAAGTAGATGTTTTCCTGCGATTCCTTTTTTGTTTTGCAAGTTGAATTGTTTTGCAATTAGAATTCAGTTAAAATATATAGATTTGTTTTCCTGTTTTTTTTTTTTTTCCCTATGATTCCTGTTTTGCTGTGTTTTTTCTTTTCTTTCTCTTCAGTCTTCATATATATGAAAGTATGCATGATGCATGAAATACTTGCACCTATTGGCTGGAAAGTGAAAACTAAATAAGAAATTAAAATTGGTTTTAGCAGGCCAAGGAACTGGAGATGATCTTTGGAAGCATGTGACAAGATTAGGAAGACTAAGTGAAGGTGGGGGAAACCTTAGATGGAAGTGTAACTATTGTCAGAAAGAATATACAGGCTCTCTTACTAGATTGAAGCACCACTTGTTGAAGATAAGTGGTCATGGGATAGCTATTTGTTCCAAAATCTCCCCCATACAACTTAGAGAGGTGCAACAATTTATTGATGAAGCTGCATTGAAAGCAGAAAGTTCAAGGATACGAAGTGTTCCTTTACCTCCTTCAGTGGGATCAAGTAGTCACCTGCACCTGAGTTCAAGTAGTGGGGGAGTTGGCCCTTCAGTTCCACTTCCATACAATGAACAGAGGAAGAGGAGAGCCATTACTAATCCTATTGCACATGCGTTCAATATGAGTGAGCGACAAGAGTTGGATGCTTTGATTGCAAGGGCGTTCTACTCAGTTGCATTGCCATTCAACCTTGCAAGGAATCCATATTTTCAGGAGGCTTTCACCTTTGCAACGAATAAAGCAAAGTCTATTAGTGGTTACAAAATCCCTGGGTATAATGCATTGAGGACGACATTGCTTCAAAATGAAAGGAGCAACATTGAGAGGTTGTTGGAGGCAACAAAGTTCACATGGGTTACTAAAGGGGCAACAATTGTTTGTGATGGGTGGACTGATTCTCAAAGGAGGCCTCTCATTAATTTCATAGTGATTAATGAGGGTGGTCCAATGTTCTTAAAGGCTGTGAACTGTGAAGGGGAATACAAAGACAAGTTCATCATTGCTAATTTGATCAAGGAAGTTGTACGTGAAGTTGGGCCAAGGAATGTCGTTCAAGTTATAACCGACAATGCTCCAGTTTGTAAGGCTGCAGGTTTACTTGTTGAGAGCGAGTATCTTGAGGTTTTTTGGACACCTTGTGTAGTCCACACTCTCAACCTTGCCTTGAAGAGTATATACGCTCCAAAGAACATGCATGCAAATGAAAAGGCCTACAATTTGTGTAGTTGGATTATTGATGTTGGTGGGAATGGGGTGATGATCAAGAACTTTATCATGAACCATTCCATGAGGTTGCACATGTTTAATGAGCATTCGAGATTGAAGTTGCTTTCCATAGCTGAGACACGCTTTGCTTCAAGCATAATTATGCTGAAGAGGTTGAAAGACATTAAAAATAGCATCCAAAGTATGGTGATTGGAGATAAGTGGGATTCCTATAAGGAAGATGATGTTGACAAAGCACGGATTGTGAAAGGAATACTATTGGATGACTTGTGGTGGGACAAAGTGGATTATGTGCTTCGTTTCACAGAGCCTATTTATTCAATGTTGCGGAGGGCTGATAGAGATAAGTGTTGTCTTCACTTGGTGTATGAGATGTGGGATGTTATGATTGAGAAAGTGAAACAAGTTATTTACCGTCATGAAGGAAAGGAAAATACTAGTGAGGAGGAGTCAGAGTTTTTTTCAGTGGTGCATCAGATATTGGTAGATCGATGGGAGAAAAACAACACACCACTGCATTGCTTAGCACATTCCTTGAATCCAAGGTAAATAATTACATTGTTTTTAACTTTTTATTCTACTTATTATTGAGTCTTGACTAGAAGACTAGAATTCATGAGTTATGCACTTAATGTTTATATATTAATTTGTGATTGACATTGCTAATATTAATATATAATATAGGTATTATAGCAGAGAATGGTTGCAAGAGGATCCTAATCGTATTGCGCCACACAAAGATCCTGAGATTACAAAGGAGAGAACTATATGTTTCAAGAGATACTTTCCTCTAATTGAAGACAGAAGAGCGGTTGTTACAGAGTATGTAAGGTTTTCAACTGCTAGTGGAGAGTTTGCAGAAAGTGATGCTCTACAGAATAGAGCATACCTAGACCCTGATATGTGGTGGGTTGCTCATGGTACCAGTGCACCTAATCTCTTGAATATTGCTTTGAAGTTACTTGGCCAACCTTGTTCTTCCTCATGTTGTGAAAGGAATTGGAGCACATATAACAACATCCACTCATTAAAAAGGAACAAATTGACCCCAAAACGAGCTGAAGATTTAGTGTATGTGCATTCCAACCTTCGTCTTTTGTCAAGAAGAAAACAAGAGTACCAAGAAGGTGAGACAAGGATGTGGGATGTCACAGGATATGCTATTGATTCGTTGGATTTGGATGCTACTGGAGTGCTTGAGATTGCCAGTCTTTCGCTTGATGAACCTGAGCTAGAGGCTGGACTGTTGGATGCAGAAAATGTGACAGTGGATCCGCTAGTTAATGAAGAAGAAGAAGAAGAGATCTAGCCGCCTCGCTGGTGACTGGTGAGTTTTTAAAATTATCAATTTACATTATCAAGTTAATGAAATTATATTGCTTTATGCTTTATGAGTATGACTTGACTACTTGAGCAGTTGAGCTTGACTTTATGATGCATTTGTAAATTTGAATGAATGAATTTGAATGTATTATTGATATGTTTGAATTTGATGAGTTACAAAAAATATATATTAAAAAATTAAGTTTGACCGTGTCGCCGAGTCGCCGAGTCCTATTTTTTGAAAATTGCCGAGTCGCCGTGTCGTGTCGTGTCCGTGTCCGTGTCCGTGCATCCTTGGCTAAGACTAACCCATCACAAGGATAACACTGTGCAAGGAAGTGCAAGGAACTAACACAGACATATTGTGCATGAAGAACAAACCGCACATAAAAAACATGTGCAAGGAACATGTAACTAGCTAGTACTTTTGACATTTCTCCCCTTTTCCTCGATAGTAGCATTAAAAAAAATCGTAGATCCTTCTAGATCATGTATTTCACCTTATTGGGTTAAACCTGGCAGCCAGGTAGTAAGACATTTGATTTCTCTTCTTGGTTTGATTCTCCAAGCAGAACAATTTAACAATACTACAGGTAGGGGTGGGCATCTCATCTTGAGATCCCGATCCTGTCCCAATTTTTTCGGGTCTTATTGGAATTGATCAATCTCATCCTGATCCCGTCCCGTCCTGATCTAGAGTGGGACGGGATCGAAAAAAAGATTTTCAATCTCACCCATCCGTCCCGTCTCAAATTGATTTTTAAATATTTATTATTAATAATTTTAATATTACTCATGAAAATAATAACACATGCATTCTATTATAGATAAAACACGAGTTACTAAATATTTCTTATAAAAGTTCATATATACATCATATGTATCTATCATTTAAAGTTAATACAGTTATTTATATTTGATAACAAAGAATAACATCAATGTTAAATAAGTAAAATATTTTATTTCCTGCTAATCTCGTACTGTCCCGTTCCAAACCCGTTTGGGATGGGATGAGACGAGGTTGAGATGAGGTCTATCACGTCCCGATCCCGAATGAACGGGATGGGATAGGGATGAGGTCCATCCCGTCCCGTGCCCCCTAACTACAGGTTTGAAAGTGGCAGATATACAGACCAACCTGGTTGAGGTTGTGTTAGGCCTAGGGGTGAATTTGAACAAGTCAGCTCTCTATCCTTTGTGCACACCCAACCTTCATAGTCTGTCATTGCAAGTTGCATCTATCAAAAATAAATTCGAAGACATGTAACTAGATCATTGAAGGACTTGAGAGTTGTTTCTCAGCCTGAAAAAGGTGATACACGTCAAAAGCCCACAATGTAACTCTTATGAAAAGCACCGCGCAACATACTGAAAGTCCCTTTCAATAGCATTTTATACTCATAAGAAATGGTAGACGGCGTCGTTTAGCAAGTACACATGTTTCTTAATTTAACACAAAAACGTAGCATATGCACAGTTAGGAAGCATGTGCTTTAAAACAGAAATGAATACATATGACCAAGTTGTTTACTGCAAGACATATCTCCTACTGTAGCATGTAATTATTATTTTGTTTACCTCCCCTTGGAAGATGGCTTTGTGCCTTTCCTAAATGACGAGATGTCAAGATACATCAAGATTAGATATATGACACATCACCTTTCTCCTCTTATCCTCAGCCCGGAGATGAGAGAATGTTTGGTTGAGATCTATCTCAACCGGATAGGAGAAATGGTTCGCTTGAGAAAGGTAGAAAAACGATACATACCTAATATCATGCTCGTACTTGGAACTTGGGCCTCCCAAGAAAACTCATACATTCAGTTCCTTAAAACCATTTCACTTCCTCAAAACCATTTCACAAAATACTACAATAACTATTTCACACATTACACACCGATATGTAACCTCAATAATGATCAATCTTTTCCCAATTGCCCACTAATATGTGATGACAACAGGTAGCCAAGGGGAGACCTCCCTACTTAAGATTAACAACTTCTTGCTGTAGCTCATAAAGTTTAGAAAAATGACTAGTCAAATAAAAGGTCTCCCCAGTATAATTCCATAAGATAGAGAAACCACTTAACTGGTTTGAGGATTCATTGACTACAATAACCATGCATAACCATAGCATTATCTATTGATTCTATTCTCCTTCCTTGATGATTCATTGACTACAATAACCATGGCATAACCATAGCATTATCTATTCTCCTCCCTAACCATGTATGTCGAATTTTTGCTGTGGATGTGACAAGCTCACTATATGCGATAGACCCTTCAATGTGGTTAATCTTCACACAACCAAATAAAATCCAGATCAAAATCACTCCAAATAAATTAGTCTCATTAGTAATAGACACTGTGACATAGGATACAAACTAAAGTACTTCCAGAAGCCCCTTCAGAATTCACCACTAGTCCAAACATCATGTCGATACTTAGTGAAGTCTGCTACTTTCCATAGAAACAGGTACACAAACAAAGGGACGTGTCTCAAACAAATTAACGATCACTTCTTCTGATAAATGAAGCAACAGGGTCACTATAAACTAATGTGGTCAAGTCATAACCGAGCACACATAGCAGGATAAAAAAATGCCAGTCTCATAACAGAAAAATCAGCCTCGTCTAAAACAAGTGAATGTGGTTAAATAATACCATAGCACTTCATCTTGTTGAAATCTCAACAATATTTGTCATACATTTTCTTGTGCTTGAGGCCTCTCAAGAGGAGGTAGAGGTGGAACAGGATCTCAAATTGGTTGTCTGGCGCGTACAAATCCAACATTAGTTCACAATTGAACTTTTTTTAACCCAATAACATCTACATTATAAAGCTTGTATCTTTCCCCCTTCTATAGGATTCAAACTGTCTTTCCCCTTTCTACGGGATCAAACTTGGTGCATGTGGTCATGACCAAACACTTATCAAGTTTTCACTTCCTTGTTAAACTAGTAAAATACATTTTCTAACAATTTTTCCTTCTAGGCAAATTACTTGGAGGTAAGTTCAAGATGTACAACCAAAGTAGTGTTAATGGATGATGAGTGAACACAAAATTGACCATGAATTGGTGATGAAATGTTGTGGTGATTGGAATAATAAATAATATACCTATGTTTCCGAGTTTCAAGGTCAAATGAGTACGGGACAAAACCATTCCGAGTGGTGAAAATCCCAAAATAGGTCACATCAGGAATTATGGGAGCACCCCCGATGAACAACACACTCCAGCAATGCCTAAAGGAACTAGCTGGTGGGGTGGGAGTGGGACTGATGAGTGCAGCATATGTAGGGTCTACCGCGACCACGTGGCCTGGCTGGCAACGCTGCCAACGATGGTTGGCAGTGGTTGGTGGTAGTACTGAGACCCGATAGTAGTGTATTGGCAAGTTGTGTCACCCCCACCTTCTCCAGCTCTCCTTGATCATCTTCTCCATTATCTTTTATTCTTCAACATGGTCTTTTCTCACTCTTCCGACATCTTCTCTAGGACGTTATTGGGTGTAGTTTGATAGGAAGCCAACCCTTCTATAAACTTGTCCATGTTTTCCTTAATTTTTCTTCTCCTCCTCTTATCTCTCCTCTCTTCTTGATTCTATTATCTTCACAACTCCAAAAGTGAATGAAGCTTGAATAGCAAAGCTTCAAAAAAATTTAATTTCAATTACTTTAGATCTGCCTCTTAACCCTTACAATTGATCTATTAAAGCATTGCTTCTCAAAATGGTAACCTAGACTTAATGGATCTTAAAGTGAAACCATAGCAGCCTAGCATAAACTGTAATAAAGCCCTACACCAAGTTGAGATCAAATCCAATTCTTAAATAAAATAAAATAAACTACAAAAAAAATCCTAAATAATGGCAAATAATAAATAATTATATATATATATATATCAGCGGGAATTAAGGTCAACAACTCGAGTGGTTGAGGTAAAATCTAACGCCTCAATTACTTTTATGCCTAATTACATGTCTTTTTCTTACATTAATCAATGTTTTTTATATTTTCAATTTTTTTTTATTTGATCACAATATTTTAAGAACTTTTCCAGCATTTATTAATTTAATTTAACTTGCAGCATAGTTTTTTAAAGCCCCGTCGCCTTGAGTCCCAACTTGGGCTTTTAAATAATGGGACTAACTCTCATCTCTATATTCTATCACTATAATGTTTATGTTCATCCCATTAAAAAAATATGAGAATATCAGAGTTAAACGGTAATTCCAAACATTTCGGAACTAATAAACAAATGTATCAACTTCCTCCTGCATAACCCATCACTTCTATGGCATAATCCAAACTTGCAGTGAAATGGGAATTTTTTTTTTCTTCTAAATCTCTCAAATCTACAGTTAAGACATTGATTGACGAACAGAACGGAACCAAACCTTGCAGTATCCACTTGTTACGGAGTGAAATTTACGTGATCTGTCTATCCCTATCATGAGTAACAGAGGCATATCTTGGCATCAAATGATCCACAAAATGTACAAATCTAGCAACCTTGGAAAATAAATACAGGAACAACATCTCATTCAATCTAGTGTAGAAAAACAAACCCTAAGTGTTTTGATAAAAAAAATAAAAGAAAAAACAACTTACCTGATCTCCAACGGTGTTTGGGTTCGATAAAACCCTAGAATAGAAAAGGAAAGGAAGAGAGAGCAGGATGAATCTATGGAACAAATTACGCTGTGAAGAAGAAGGCGATCGAAATCTGGAAGAGAAGCTCTGCTCTGCTCTGCTCTGCTCTGCTCTGCTCTGCTCTAGGAGGGATAGATAGATGGAGTCTGGAGAGGAAAAGAAAGAGAGGTGTTGAAGCGAACGAGCCAGCCAAGGAGGGAGGGAGAAAATGCGGACGAGAGAGAGAGAGAGTTCACAGACAGACAGGTGAAAGAAAATGGAGAGAGAGAAAAGCATAAGAAAAAGAGAAAACCAAGATCGATCCGGTTTCACAATCCGACTAAAGAAGCCGTCCGAATGAAATTCTAATTGTCGAGGAAACCAGCGAGGGAGGGAGGATCACTCATATATATAACCTTACACCTGCAATGCACGCCGTGGTGGAGTGGCTCTGAGTGGGATTTTTGGCCTTCCAATCCAGACTTTTTTTTGGGTTAGCCATTTGTCCTCTAATAGCATCTCTAAGGGTCTATTTGGTTAGCTATTTTTTATTTTAAATAAAATCAATTTTCTTAGTTATGCAGGTTTTTGTTGTTTGGTTAGTCATTTATTGACAGAAAATCGATTCTTCATTAGACTGTTTTACCACTATTCATGAAGATTCAAGTTCGAGGGGGAGACCTTAGAATCGGATTAATGAAATCGATTTCAATTTTCATGTCTATTTTTCGTACAACCAAACAAACCCTAAGGGTAAATTTAGGAGTTTCCCTATTTCTTCATCACTCCAACCACATCCCCTATATTAACTTTTTCATTATTATTTAAATATATCTTCCACTTTTATAATTCCCAATTTCTTACCCAGGACTACTAGGTTTAGAACAAACTAAGCAACTTACAGTCTAGAATAGATATAGAAAGACAGGAGAGAAGCAAACATACAAAACTAGTAAAATACACAGATAAGTAACTACAAGATAAATGATAAACATTTTAAAGATTATTCTTTAATCTGTTTCATAGATCGATACAGCTTCAAGCCAGTTTCCTGGTTTACACTTGGAGTTTAACTGTAAGATCTCAAATATCAGACTTGAGAATAAGTTTTACTTAAAACATATGATAGAAGTAAATATGCTTTTATTAAAAGAAAAGTAAAAACTTACATGAAGTAGAGAAGGAAGGATTACAGAGAGAACTGGGAAGGGAAAGCTTCTAAGGTTTACATCAGGAGAGGGGTTCTAAATTCGTCTGTCTTCAAATGAAGACTTACATTTTTATTTATAGACTAATACACAAGAGAAGAGATAAGACTTCTCTGAGGCTTGAGTGGAGGATGAGGTGGATTTTTATCCTTTGCTTGTCTTGATACAGAAAAGAAAGTGGAGGTACTGTTGAGAGATGCTTCAACTGTACACTTTTGACTTGAGTGATCATTGTTGAACCACGAGCTTGCTTTTGAAAAAGAAAAGAAGATGTTGTCGGATATCTGGCCGAAAGCATTTTTGGCTGCTAGCGGAGCTGGCAGATGCTTGAATTAATGGAGAAACACCATTATGATTGTAGGGTCAGACTTATGCAAATGGCGGGAAGATGCCAAAGCAATCGTCTTCATTGCTGGGCCCACTGGAGTCTGTTGCATCGTCTTCTTCGTCAGAATCTTCAAATGCAATTTTGGACAGAGTTTTCCATAAGCTGAGCTTTTGTAGGCTTGTTGCGTAACTGCTTCTTAATGTGTTGTCTAAGAAGCTTTGCTTGAGAAGGAATCTTGTCAGGACTGGCTATAGGTTGGACTGGAGCTAAAGATCCTGAGAAGAACTTGAGAACACCATCTTTTGTTGCATGACTGTGGTCAAAGGTTGGCCACCACTTGATCTTGAAACGTCGACAGAACCACAAAGGAGGCTGAGTCGATTGATTGATACTTGTAAGAGCTGAAACGGAGAAATCCCAGCAGCTGATCCAAGTAAGATTGAACTTGATAAAAAAAACCATAAAAACAAAACCTGTTGAGGGACAGGAGTTGGTGGTTTGAATGAGACTTGAAAACTTGCCATCCTTCGTTCACCGGAGGTGGAAGGATACCATCTTGAGCTCCAAAGAGATTCCACCATGTGTGTTGGAACCAAAGAGGGATTGAAGCTTCCTTGAATTTTTTGCAAAAAAAGAAAAACCAGGAGTGAGAGCAGTTCTGAGAGGGAACGATGAATGCTCTAGACCAGGCTTGCTTGTAGTCGAGATAATTGAAGGATTGAGGAAGATGGTTGACAGAAAACTTCTTGTGGTAGAGCGGATGCTGCTTCCAGTCTGCTTCTGACATAATCTTCAAAATTTTGGCACTTGGAGTGAGAAATCTTTTCTGGATTAGATTTCTCCTGATTGTGAGTGATAACAACAGAGTATGTGTCCACTAAAATGAACTCATAAAACTGCTGAGTCTTGAGACTGTCAAGTTCTTCAAACAGTACTTTTGGAGTAAACACATGTCTTGCGATTGCCTGAGGATCCTTGATAAGAGAATAAAGATTTGGTTCGAGCATGAACAGAGGCTCGAGACTTGATTTGGTAACATAAGTGTTTTGAGGGGGTGCTTGAGACTTCGAGAATGAAGTCATTGTAGAACTTGATTCAGCTTCATGGAGGGGCTGAAAAGGATTGGTTAATGAAAAAGCATAAGAAAGAGGAGGCCTATGTTGTGTAGCAGAAGGCTGCATAGCATATTGGGCTTTTGATTGGGGTTTTGCAGAGGGAACATGCGAAGAGGATGAGCTCTGCGAACTCATTTTTGGATGAATTCTCTAGTGAGGAAGTCAGCTAGAGAGTTGTCTTCTCCTTTTATAAATTCAATTTCAAAATCGAATGCAGATAAAAGGCCTTGCCATCTGGCGAAAATCTGTTTTGACACGAGATTTAAAACATGTTTTGTTAAAATCTATTTTGCAGATTTGCAATCAACACGTAAAAGAAATTTTTGATTTGTTAAATCATCTTTAAATTTCATGATGCATAAAACAATCGATAAAACTTCCGTTTTAACTGTTGAGTAATTGACTTGGGTAGAGTTCCAAATACCAGAATGATATCAGACTAATTGGATTATGGTAGAATCAGGTAGACGTTGTTTAAGAATACCACCGTACCATTGGTTAGACGCATCTGTTTCTACAATCTTGAAAGCCGTGGGATCTGAGATTCCTAAACAAGGAAGACTCTTGACTTGGGCTTTAACTTGACGAACGACTTGGGTATAGACTGTAGTCCATGGGCCTGGATTTTTCTTAAGCCTAGCAAACTGTGGTTTAAGTAAAACACGGAGGCCTTTGTAAAAATCAGCTACATAATTTAAAGATCCTAAAAATTTTTGTAATTGGGTTTTGTCCTGAATTTCATTAGGAAACTTGTCTGCAAAATCAATTGCTCTTGAAATGGGAGTGAGAGTCCCATGAAAATTCTTGTGACCTAAAAATCTAACATTTGTTTGAAACAGATTGATTTTGGTAGGTGATAAAACCAAACCATTTTCCTTGATACATTTTTCAAATTGATACAAGTGTTTCCAATGAGCTGCAATAGACTCAGAGAAAACAAGTATATCATCGATATACACGATTGTGAATGAGGAGAAAGGATCTCATTCATGATGTTTTGAAACTCACTGGGAGCATTCTTGAGGCCAAAGGGCATTACATTCCATTCCATTCGTAATGACCAAAGGGAACATTGAAGGCTGTCTTGTATCTATCAATGGGATGAATCTGAATTTGCCAAAATCCAGATTTCAGATCGAATTTAGAGAAAACACAGGCTGGGTGTAATCTCTTAAAAATATCTCTCTTGTTGGGGATTGGATATCTAATCCATTGGAGGATCTGATTGAGGGGTTTGTAATTGATGACTAGGCGAGGACTTTCGCGCTCAAGTTCTGCAGCTTTTCTTACATAGAAAGCAGAACAGCTCCAAGGAGACTTAGAATGGCGGATGAGATTCTTATTCAACAACTGTTGAATTTCTTGTTTGCAATATTCCATAAGCTCTGCATTCATTTGAATTGGCCTAGCTTTGGTTGGAATTTTGCTTTCATGGAAGGAAGACTCATAAGGGAGACGAACAACGTGCCTCTTACGATGCCAGAAAGCATTGGGGAGTTCAACACATAATTCTTTCTTCAAATGTTCATGATACTGAACAATTTGGGTCTGGAGTTTAGGCTCTTGGATTTGATTGTCAATGCGTTTATACGCAATTTCAGTTTTCAAAGATTGCAAATGTTGTTGCTTTTGAGAAATGAAATTAAGAAAACACACATCTGTTTTGACATGATTTATTTCTATAATTTCTGGCTTGAATAAAAATTTGAATTCAACACCAGTTCCTAAAATCTGGGTTTTAAATCCATCATTTGAAACTGAAAAATGAGTTATGGCTGCAAAAAAGGGAGTTCAAAGAATTACATTTTGAACCATATTTTTGACTAGCAAAAAATCTTGTTTCATGCAAACTTTGTTTTTACAAATATGAGCATTAGACAACTTGTAATTTATTTGTAGTTGTGAATTGTCAGTGGTATAAAGCTTTTGCCTGGTGATTTGGAAATACTTAGCAGTAATTAATCCTTCAGCTATGCAATTCAAATCAGCACCAGAGTCAACAAAAACGATTGTTGGAATAATCAATTCTTTGTTGATAACCAGATCAATAGCCACATACCATTTTTGATTTTTCACCTTGTTTATTGTATTAAGAAATTGAGGTGGTTCTTCTTTCTGAACTGGTTCAGAAGAAGAAGCTTCTTTAGGAAATGCAGATGTTTGCATACTCTGCACCCTTAAATCAAAAAGAGTTTGATTTTGTTTAAGCATAACAATATCTTTTTTAATATTGTTAACTTCAAATCAAGGAAAGGTATTTTAATGTCTACCTTCAAAACATAAATGTCATAAAAACTTATTCTAAGATTTGGCGAACAACTGAAAATCAAAACACAGAATCAATCTTGCCACCTCTTGAAGAGATTAAATTTTCTACATTAGGTCATGATTTAACTGCCTCACCCTTTAAAGATCCTTCAACGGATAACACGTTTAAAGGAATAGGCAAAATTATACAACAAAACAATTATACAAATATTTTACTTCATGAAATTGGAGATAAAATGATTCAAGATCAAATTCAACAAGACAGTTTTAAAAGTGAACAGCTTTTAAAAAAACAATCTGTTGAAACAAAACCAATAACGTACTTCACACCTACGTTTGTTGATCAAAATGTTTTTACAACACCAAATCAATTAATTCAACAAATTGATGCAAAATTAGCTGCTTTGAATTTTGAATCATAATTAAGGATCAATAACTTGTCTAATCCAGACATAAGTACTGATTCCAATGATTTTGATCCTATGGCAGAATTGGATAAATTAAATTTTATTCAATACCAAGCCAATGCTATAAGGCATGCTAGACCTTATAGGCAACATCAAAATCCGCTACCTGTCACCAGAAATTTTTATCATAGGCCCTCTTTACCTGATATGCAATATGAGGAAAAACATCTTTAGACCTATGGTTCATTTTCTACAAGTAACCTCTATACTTGGAATATAGATGGTTTAACTGAAGAAAATATCATTGAGTCAACCCAAGAAATGGTCATGATGGCATTTGTACATCGCAGCGAAAACAAGAATGATAAAACAATTGCATCTATCATCATAGCTGGCTTTTTTGGTTTACTCAAAGGCTGGTGGGATAATTATCTCTCCATTGGTGAACAACAAGCAATTTTACAAGCAGTTAAAGTTGATGCTAACGGTTATCCAATTAAGGCAGAAGAAGGTCTGGAAATCCCAGATTCGGTATCTTCCTTAATTTTTTGTATTTTGAAGCATTTCATTGGTGATCCCAGTGAATTTCAGAATAAGTCTAAAGACTTGCTGATGATTCATAAATGTCCAACCTTGAGCCATTTCAGATGGTACAAGGATATCTTCCTTAAGAAGGTTATGCTTTAGGCTGAAGCCAGTAACCCCTTCTGGAAGAGAAAGATCATTTATGGTCTTCCAGCAATCTTTGCTGAAACTGTTAGAAGTAAATTACAAGAACTCTACCAAGGTGACATTCCTTATGAGAATCTAACCTTTGGTGATTTAATAGATTTCATTAACAAATGTGCATTACAAATATGTAATGATTTGAGATTAAAATCTCAACTCAAGAAACAACACATTCATGGTCCTAAAGAATTAGGAGATTTCTGTCAGCAATATGGATATGAAGATTTTAAGATTCCAAATCATAAATCATCTCAATCCAAATTACAATACAGATCTCATCCTGCTCGCTAGTACAAATCTAAGAAGCCTTATGGGCCTAAACAACCCAAAGATCTTAGTAAGTACTATAGCAAGCCCAAACAACATGGGACTCACAAGCCCAAGCACAAACAGTTTAAGAAACATAATGAATACGATCTGACATCTAAGCCCGTTTGCTTTAAATGTGGACGCCCAGGTCATTATGCAAAAAACTGTAGGACTGCCCAAAAGATACAAGCCCTTCAGGCCCCTGAAGACATTAAGCAAATGTTTTTACAAGTTCTGATGGATTCCGAAGCGAAATCTTCAGATGAAGAACTCCAGATCTTTAATCTGAACCGTTCTTCTAATTCTGACATCTCAGATGATTCTGACCAATGTGCAGAAGCTTGTAACTGCAATACCATCAATATGTTATCAATAACTAAAGAATCTAGCATTCTTTTAGACTTTGTTGATAAAATTGATGACCTCAATTTAAAGACTGAATATCGTCAGCATATCAAGTCCTCAATAACAAAACCAAAATGATCTCCAGAAATCATCAATCGTTTCTATAACCACAAAGAGATCATTGACAGATTTAAAAGATCTGCTCAATCTTCAAATACGGCCAGTCTTTCTGACCTTCAATTTGAAGTTAACAATATTAATAAAGATATTGTTATGCTTAAACAAAATCAAACTCTTTTTGATTTAAGGGTGCAGAGTATGCAGACATCTGTATTTCCTCAAGAAATCTAATCCATAAAAGATTTCTCACTCCAAGTGCCAAATTTTGAAGATTATGTCAGAAGTAGACTGGAAGCAGCATCCGCTCTACCACAAGAAGTTTTCTGTCAACTATCTTCCTCAATCCTTTAATTATCTCGACTACAAGCAAGCCTGGTCTAGAGCATTCATCGTTCCCTCTCAGAACTGCTCTCACTCCTGGTTTTTTTTTTTTGCAAAAAATTCAAGCAAGCTTCAATCCCTCTTTGGTTGTTTTTATTTTTTATTTTGTTTTTAATTTAGGAAATTAAAGATTTGGAATATTTTATAGTTATGTTAGATTTAGGGGATGGTTTTGTTTCCCCTAAATTTAGGGGAAAGTTTGATGTGAAGTTATTTTAGAGCATCTCCAATGGTTAAAGTTAAAGTGAGGGATCAGTCATCCCCCATTTTAACCAAAAGCTAAATTTAGGGGTCCCTCTATTTCTACAACACTCCAATCACATCTTGTATTTTAACTTTTTCATAATTATTTAAATATATCTTTCATTTTTTCATCCCCTATTCCTTTTGTTTTGATTTTATTTTATTTTAATTTAAAAATTAAAGATTTAAAATATTTTAATGACATTTCAAAATTTAGGGGATGGTTTATTGCCCCTAAATTTTGGGGGAAGTTGAATGTGAAGGGGAATGGTTTAGGGGATCCATTGGAGCGTGCAATTTGACTGGAAAATAGTTTAAGGGATCCATTGGAGCATGCAATTTCTCACATGTGACTCCTAAAATAGCTTTTTAGGGAATTCATTTGAGATGATCTTAGGGAATGATTTAGGGGATTGATTGGAGCATGAATTTTCCCCCATGAGACCGCTAAAATAGCTATTTTAGGGGATCCATTAGAGATGCTCAAGAGCATATTTAAGTGTAAATGTTAAATTGGGGATCAACCCCCTTTTTAACCAAAAGCTAAATTTAGGGATTTCCTATTTTTTCATCACTCCAACCACATTTCATATTTTAACTTTTTAATCTTTATTTAAATATATCTTCCACTTTTCTATATCAATTTAATTTCAATTATACTCTTATTAAGTGTAGAAATTGGTATCATAGCCATCTTCTTTCTTTCTAGGGGAAAATAGTAGTGAGTCTGAGGTACTGTTGGTCAGCCGTTGATAACGTTGGTCAGCCTGAGGATATGTTGGTCAGCCGTAGAAACTCCTAGGTAAGTCGCCAAGTTGAGCGCAGTTGAACAGAGTTAGGTGGTCCCATATCAGGTGGTCCAGTTGTAGGTGGTCCGAGTACAGTATTCCTACTTTTATCCTTAGAATTACAAGAAAATGTCTTTGTTTTCAAAATTTACTCGTTCTTCTAGTTCCAGGTCAAGCAATCCCAATTTAAAAAACAAAATGGAATGTAGAATTCCAGAAGTTGAAAAGAATTTACAAAAATGGTCTATACCAGAAGTTCCTTACAAGAAAATTTATGAAGTTTCTCAATCTTTGTTTTCTCAAAAGTCTGAAGATCTCATAGATATTGTCGAACAGACAGTACCTCTGAATGAATCTTTAGAATCCAAACAATTGTTTTCAAATCAAACACTTGACTATTTACAGAGTCAAGGATACAAGTATATCCATATCGGGTTGATCCAAATAGGACTCAAACCTCTTACAAGAACAGGGTTAGATACTTGTGCATTGATCGCCCTTCGCGATTGTAGACACAATAGGTTTCATGATTCTCTGCTAGGAATTGCATAATCAACCTTGGCCATGGGTCCGGTCTATTTCGACTGTTACCCCAATTTCTCAGTGTCCCTTAAGGATCCAAACATCCTTGAAACACTGGCTCTCAATCTTCAGATCTCTGGCTTTGATATGCTAGAAGGATCTGAACCTCTAGCTCTCATCTACAAGATAACCTTCAAGGCCATGAAGACTCAGCTAAGCCCAAAAGCTTTGATGGAGTCTGACAAATGATACACCATCCTGTTCCAGGCCAACAAGGACAAAACTAGTGTTATTGTTCCCAAAACAATACACTGGAATCAAGTCACCTTACCTGAAACATGGCAGGTTCAAGCTGCTCCTAGAAAACTTCCTTCTAGTCAGCTTAATCAAGTGATAACTCTACCAGATGGTACGGTTGAATTACAATTTTCGGAAGCTAGGATCACTAAACTTCATCCCCAAGATTTTCAATCAGGACGTAGATCTGAAGCATCCTTCAGGACTGCTCCTTCTCGTCTTCCCAGAACATCTACACTAGATGTTCTTCCTCATCTTGATCTAGCAAACATTAGGAAAAATCTTCAATATCCGCAGATCCCTCAACCTGTTTACAATACTCCTGAACAAGAAAATGAAAATCAATCACCAACACAATCTGAAATGAATTTCCCTCCACAATTAAATGTTTTGTCTGTTCCGTTTGAATTAAACAAAGAACATATAAAACATGAATTCATGCAAGAAACCAATAAGTAAAAACGACAATTGTTTTATGCTCAAACAACTGATTCTCAAAGAACAAAATTAGGAAAACAATTTTATGAATGTTGTGAAGAAATGAAGGAAAATCTACCATTTTTTGATTGGTATTTTAATATCTATCTTCAAAACATAAATGTCATAAAAACTGATTCTAAGATTTGGCGTACAACTGAGAATCAAAACACAGAATCAATTTTGCCACCTCTTGAAGAAATTAAATTTTCAACATTAGGTTATGAATTAACTGCCTCACCCTTTAAAGATTCTTCAACGGATAACACATTTAAAGGTTTAGGCAAGATTATACAACAAAACCATTATACAAACATTTTGCTTCATGAAATTGGAGATAAAATGATACATGATCAAATCCAACAAGATCATTTAAAGAATGAACAACAATTAAAAAAACATTCTGTTGAAACAATGGCAATAACGTACTTCACACCTACGTCTATTGACCAAAATGTTTTTACTACACCAAATCAATTAATTCAACAAATTGATGCAAAATTAGCTGCATTAAATTTTGAATCAAAATTAAGAATCAATAACTTGTCTAATCCAGACATAAGTACTGATTCTGACAATAATGATTTTGATCCTATGACAGAATTGGATAAACTCAATTTTATTCAATATCAAGCCAATCCCATAAGGTATGCTAGACCTTATAAACAAAATCAAAATCCTTTACCAATCACTAGAAATTTTTATCACAAACCTTCTTTACCTGACATGCAGTATGAAGAAAAGCCTCTCCATACCTATGGATCATTTTATACAGGAAACCTCTATACTTGGAATATAGATGGATTAACTGAAGAAAATATCATTGAGTTAACCCAGGAAATTGTTATGATGGCATCAGCCCATCGCAGCGAGAACAAAAATGATAGAATAATTGCGTCTATCATCATCGCTGGCTTTTCAGGTTTCCTCAAGGGTTGGTGGGATAATTATTTATCCATTGGTGAACAACAAGCAATTTTACAAACAGTACCAAAACGGTTTTCCTATTAAGGCAGAAGGAGGTCTGGATATCCCAGATTCCGTGTCTTCCTTAATCTTTTGTATTTTGAAGCATTTCATTGGACACCCCAGTGAATTTCAAAATAAGTCTAAAGACTTGCTGATGATTCATAAATGTCCAACCTTGAGCCATTTCAGGTGGTACAAGGATATCTTCCTTAAGAAGGTTATGCTTCAAGCTGAAGCCAGTAACCCCTTCTGGAAGAGAAAGTTCATTTCTGGTCTTTCAGCAATCTTTGCTGAAATCGTAAGAGGAAAATTACAAGAAATCTATCAAGGTGATATCCCTTATGAGAATCTAACCTTTGGTGATTTAATTGCTTTCATCAACAAATGTGCATTACAAATATGTAATGATTTGAGATTAAAATCTCAACTCAAGAAACAACACATTCATGGTCCTAAAGGATTAGGAGATTTCTGTCAGCAATATGGATATGAAGATTTTAAGATTCCAAATAAAAAATCATCTCAATCCAAATTACAATACATATCTCATCCTGCTCGCCAGTACAAGTCTAAGAAGCATTATGGGCCTAAACAACCCAAAGATCTTAGCAAGTACTATAGCAAGCCCAAAAAGCATGGGTCTCACAAACCCAAGCCCAAACAGTTTAAGAAACATGATGAACATGGTCCAACATCTAAGCCCGTTTGCTTTAAATGTGGACGTCCTGGTCATTATGCTAAAAACTGTAGGACAGCCCAAAAAATACAAGCTCTTCAGGCCCCTGAAGATATTAAGCAAATGTTTTTACAAGTTCTTATGGATTCAGAAGCAGAATCTTCAGATGAAGAACTTCAGATTTTTAATTTGAACCATTCTTCTGATTCTGACACCTCATGTGACTCTGGTTAATGTGTATGAGCTTGTAATTGTAATACCATCAATATGTTATCCACAACCAAAGAATCTAGCATTCTTTTAGACTTTGTTGATAAAATTGATGATCCCAAGCTTAAGACTGAATATCTTCAGCATATCAAATCTTCAATAACAAAACCTATAGGATCTCCAGAAATTATCAATCCTTTCTACAATCACAAGGAAATTATTGATAGATTCAAAAGATCTTCTCAAACTTCCAATCAGGCCAGTCTTTCTGACCTTCAATACGAAGTTAACAGTATCAAGAAAGATATTGTTATGCTTAAAAAAAATCAAACTCTTCTTGATTTGCGTATGCAAAGTATGCAGACGGTTATCATCCCTCAAGAAGCTTCTTCTTCTGAACCTCCTCCTCAGACAGAAGAACCACCCCTTTTTCTTAATACTATAAACAGGGTGAAACATCAGAAATGGTATGTTGCTGTTGATTTGGTAATTAACAAAATTATCCCAACAATAACACTTGTTGATTCTGGCGCTGATTTGAATTGCGTAGCTGAAGGATTAATTCCTGCTAAGTATTTTCAAATCACCACACAAAAACTTTTTGCCACTGATAATTCACAATTACAAATCAATTACAAGTTGTCTAATGCTCACATCTGTAAAAACAAAGTTTGCATTAAATTAGATTTTTTACTTGTCAAAAATATGGTTCAAAAAATGATTCTTGGAACTCTGATTTTTGCAGCCATAACTCCCTTTTCAGTTTCAAAAGATGGATTAAAAACCCATATTTTAGAAACTGATGTGGAATTTGCTTTTTTATTCAAGCCTAAAATTATTGAGATAAATCACATAAAAAATGATGATTATTTCCTTAATTTCATTTCTAAAAAACAACAACATTGACAATCAAGTCCAAGAAACTAAACTCCGGACTCAAATCGTTCAGTTTCATGAACATTTGAAGAAAGAGTTATGTGCTGAACTCCCCAATGCTTTCTGGCATCGTAAGAGACACGTTGTTCGTCTCCCTTATGAGCCCTCCTTCCATGAAAGCAAGATTCCAACCAAAGCTAGGCCCATTCAAATGAATGCAGAGCTTATGGAATATTGCAAACAAGAAATCCAACAATTGTTGGATAAGAATCTCATCCACCATTCTAAGTCTCCTTGGAGCTGTTCTGCTTTCTATGTTAGAAAAGCCGCAGAACTTGAACGTGGAAGTCATCGCTTAGTCATCAACTACAAACCTCTCAATCAGGTCCTTCAATGGATTCGTTATCCAATCCCCAACAAGAGAGATCTTCTTAAGAGATTACACTCAGCCTGTGTATTCTCTAAATTTGATCTAAAATCTGAATTCTGGCAAATTCAGATTCATCCTTTTGACAGATACAAGACTGCTTTCAATGTTCCCTTTGGTCATTACGAATGGAATGTAATGCCCTTTGGTCTCAAGAATGCTCCCAGTGAGTTCAAAACATTATGAATGAGATCCTTTCCCCTTTCTCCTCATTCACAATCGTGTATATCGATGATATACTTGTTTTCTCTGAGTCTATTGCAGCCCATTGGAAACACTTGTATCAATTTGAAAAATGCATCAATGAAAATGGTTTGGTTTTATCACCTACCAAAATCAATCTATTTCAAACAAATGTAAGATTTTTAGGTCACAAGATTTTTCATGGGACACTCACTCCCATTTCAAGAGCAATTGATTTTGCAGACAAGTTTCCTGATGAAATTCGGGACAAAACTCAATTGCAAAAATTTTTAGGATCTTTAAATTATGTTGCAGATTTTTACAAAGGCCTCCGTGTTTTGCTTAAACCATTGTTTGCAAGGCTTAAGAAAAATCCTGGCCCATGGACTACAATCCATATTCAAGTCGTTCGTCAAGTAAAAGCCCAAGTCAAGAGTCTTCCTTGTTTAGGAAACTCAGATCCCAAGGCTTTCAAGACTGTAGAAACAGATGCGTCTAACCAAGGGCACGCTGGTATTCTTAAACATCGTCTTCCCGATTCTACCACAATCCAATTAGTTCGATACCATTCTGATATTGGAACTCTGTTCAAGTCAATTACTCAACAGTTAAAAAAGAGGTTTTATCGATTGTTTTGTGCATCATGAAATTTCAAGATGATCTTACAAATCAAAAATTCCGTTTACGTGTTGATTGCAAATCTGCCAAAGAGATTTTAACAAAAGATGTTTTAAATCTTGTGTCCAAACAGATTTTCGCCAGATGGCAAGGTCTTTTATCAGCATTCGATTTTGGCATTTAATTTATAAAAGGCAAAGACAACTCTCTAGCTGACTTTCTCACTAGAGAATTCATCCAAAAATGAGTTCGCAGAGCTCATCCTCTTCACAGGTTCCCTCTGCAAAACCCAAATCAAAAGCCCAATATGCTATGCAGCCTTCTGCTACACAGCATAGGCCTCCTCTTTCTTATGCCTTTTCATTAACCAATCCTTATCAACCCCTCCAAGAAGCTGATTCAAGCCCTTCAATGACTTCTTTCCAGAAGACTCAAGTACCCAACCAAAACCCTTACATAACCAAGCCATGTATGGAGCCTCTGTTCATGCTCGAACCATGTTTGTTTTCACTTATCAAGGATCCTCAGGCGATCGCAAGACATGTTCTCACACCCAAGGCACTGTTTGAAGAATCAGACAGTCTCAAGACTCAGCAATTTTATGAATTCATTTTGGTGGACACCGATTCTGTGGTGATCACTCACAATAAAGAGAAATCTTCTCCTGAAAAGATTTTTCATTCCAAGTGTCAGATTTTGGAGATTATGTCAGAAGCAGACTGGAAGCAGCATCCGCTCTACCACAAGAAGTTCTCTGTCAATTATCTTCCTCAATCTTTCAATTATGTCGATTACAAACAAGCATGGTCTAGGGCATTCATCGTTCCATCTCAGAACTGCTCTCATTCTTGGTTTTTCTTTTTCTGCAAAATGTTCAAGCAAGCTTCAATCCCTCTTTAGTTCCAACACACATGGTGGAATCACTTTGGAGCTCAAGATGATATCCTTCCTCCACCAGTGAACGAAGGATGGCAAATTTTCAAGACTAAGTTCAATCCGGCAACACCTGTCCCTCAACAGGTTTTGTTTTTATGGTTTTTTATCAAGTTCAATCTTACTTGGATCAGCTGTTGGGATTTCTCAGTTTCAGCTCTTAGGGGTATCAATCAATCGGCCCAACCTACTTTGTGGTTCTGTCGACGTTTCAAGATCAAGTGGTGGCCAACTTTTGACCACAGTCATGCAACAAAAGATGGTGTTATCAAGTTCTTCCCATGACCTTTGTCTCCAGTTCAACCTGTAGCCAATCCTGACAAGATTCCTTTTCAAGCAAAGCTTCTTAGACAACACATTAAGAAGCAATTACGAAGCAAGCCTACAAAAGCCCAACTCATGGATACTCTGTCCAAGATAGCATCAGAAGATTCTGATGAAGAAGACGATGCTACAGACTCCAGTGGGCCAAGCAATGAAGACGATTGCTTTGGCATCTTTCCGCCATTTGCATAAGGCTGACCCTACAATCATAATGGCGTTTCTCCATTATTTCAAGCATTTGCCAGCTCTGCTAGCAGACAAGATTGCTTTCGGCCAGATATCCGACATCATCTTCTTTTCTTTTTCAAAAGCAAGACCGTGTATCAACAGTGACAACACTCAAGTCAAAAGTTGTACTGTTCAAGCATCTCTCAACAGTACCTCCACTATCTTTTTAGCATCAAGACAAGCAAAGGATAAGGATCCACCTCATCCTCCACTCAAGACTTCGAGAAGACTTATCTCTTCTCTTGTGTATTAGCCTATAAATAAAGATGTAAGTCTACAGAGACAGACAGACAAATTTAGAACCCCATCCTGATGTAAACCTTAGGATATCTCTGGATCTTCGTCTGTATCCTCTATAACCTCTCCTTCTCCTTCTTTTCTTCATGTAAGTCTTTTATTTCTTTTATTTTATAAAAGCATATTTTCTTTAAACTTTTGTTTTCCATTAAAACTTATTCTTTGATATGATCTTTGAGATCTTACAGTTAAACTCAAAGTGTAAACCAGGAAACTGGCTTGAAGATGTATCGATCCATCGAACAGATTAAAAATTAATCTTTAAGATGTTTATGATATGCTTTGTATTTATCTATCTGTGTATTTTACTGTTCTTGTTTGTTCTCTTCTCTCCTGTCTTTCTTTATCTATTCTAGACTGTAAATTGCGTAGTTTGCTCTAAGCATAGTAATACTGGGTAGAAATTGGTATCAAATTATAGTATTATAATATTATTTAAATATATACAATTATTGATTTCAACTTAAATATATAATATTATTAATTTTAATTATACTATTATTTACATACTTTTTTAATTATACTATTATTAATTCATACTTAATTGTTTAGATACTTAATTTAGGGTTTCCTTTTGTTGTGGTTTTTGGGTTTGTTTTTAATTTGAGAAATTAAAAGAAATTGGAACATTATATTATTATTTAAGATTTGGGGGATGGTATGTGATGCGTCCAAAAATTGTCCCCATGTGTTTGACTTGCAAAACAGATGTTAGACTGTCAAGGACCACCTTTTTTTATGGTCGAAGGCACTCCGATGCTTAAGTTAGCAACTTTGTTTGAATAAAGAAGTAAATCTGGACAAAACTCAGTTAAAGTTTCATACCTGTGTCGAATGTTTTGTTTACCTTTTATAATGGTCATGGTTAATTCTATGTGTGACTTAACATGTGATGTGCAACGGAATGAGATGTTTCTCGTTACAGTCTCCTCTTTGATGGAGATGCGTCCGTGGAGGCATAACTCCCTCTATGACTCTTTTTGGTGCAATGTTCCTTTTTATTTATGAGAGAACTCGTGTCAAACCTGGATTTGGGCTTTGATTTATTCAGGTCTGGATTCGAATTTTGATTACATCTTCTTCTTGTGGGCATTGTCTGGGCTTCTGTGGTTGGCTTTATTCTTCTTGAGTTTTACGAGTTGGCCCAATAGATGCGACGCCATATCCTCATGATGGATGTTCTCTGTCATGTGTATGGCTGTGATGATCAGTCTATTTTGATGTATTATTAGCTACTCCCCCCTTAGTTAGTGGGTGTGTTCATGCATCCACTAACTTCATGGCAATTAGTATCCCAATTGCATATTTGCATTAAACTTAATGTTGTTAGCAACTTTCGGTCAGTCAGTCGTCTCGATTACTTCTTTATCTGTTCGTTTTCGCGCACATTTTTTTATATTTCGCGCGCCATTATATCCTGTACATTGCCCCACAAGCAGTCTCTTCGTTTGCTTGGTTGTATGAAGGAGACCGTGGCAATTTTATTTCTTTCTTTACACCATCTTTGATATTAGGGTTGTTTCTTTATTTTTTATCGATTTCTTCCATCATTTCTTGACTATTTGCGATGTCTATTGGAGACTTACTGGACGATGAGCAGTTTGTTACCTGCAAAGCTCATTTTTTCCCGAAGAAGGCTTCTTCGGCAACCTTGGATAGCGCCCGCTCTGCTACAGCATGAATGAAGTCGAGTTCTGCTAACTGAGAGGCAAGCTGCGGAGATTGTTGCCCGTGTTTTCCTTGTCGATGGTGGTAACACTATCATTGATGGGAAAGTGAATTCGGATGTTACGAATCTCGATGCTCTTATTAGTGTTCTTATCGGTCTAACTTCCAGGAACAAAAAAGTTTCGAGGCCTATTAACCATTCGAAGTTGTTCCTGAATTTCAATCGTGTTCCGAAGAAGAAATGGCTCGTTGATTATGTTCATCGTGCTTCTCTTTACTCGAGTTTTGTTGATAGAAAGCCTGCAAGGGAGGATCGTTGCTTTCTGCAAGAAGCGAAAGAGATGAAGTTGGCATTAGAGAGGAGCAAAAAAGAGACCATTTGTCCACTGGATGATGGCGAAAAGAGACTCCTCTCTGTTTATGGTGGTCCTGACGCTGCTAAGTGTTCTAATGAGGATCCTAGGGCCATTGATGACAAGATGTCCAGTCTAAGGAGCTTAGTAGTCGTGATCGAGTTCCTGAGACGCAGTCTCTTCATTCTCTCTCTACTCCTATTGACGATGGGGCGGAGGTTCTGCCTTCTTCAGTCCGCTTAGGCTCCTCTATTCTCGTTGGGACTGCCACTCGTTCTACTTCTGCTATTGTTACTGCACAATGAGAGGGCGAGGATGGCTTTCCTGTCCTTCCTTCTTCCTTCCCGGCTGTGGGTGGTGGTTCTTCCGTATTTCTGGATCCCCGGATTCTTCATTCACAGATCAATTGGACGGAACCCGAAGAGATTCGAGTCAAATTGGGCGGGAAGTTTTGTTGGTTTTCCCAGCTTGACGTGCAAGATGGTGCACGTAAGTTGATTAATAAATGGCACAGACGGTCGGTGGAGAGGCCTTCGATGCATGTGCTGGATTTGAGCCTTCATCTTGATGATGGTCTTAGGCTTATAATGGACGGGATGACTCATCTTGCCTATGCAGGGGTGATGGGTTGGGTCATCAAACTAGTCATGATCTTGTGTTTCTCTGGAGAGGAAGCTCGTTGTGCTTTTCTCATGTTCTTTATCAATATGACGCGTTAAAAGTGCAATGCTCGGAGGAGATCAAAGCGGTCGGGGTTGCTCAAGCCTCATTGGTCGAGGAGGAGGGTGCACGGGATCGGTCTATGACCGAGCTCGAATCTTTAAGAGCCAAATTAGACGACGTTTATGCACGCTTGCATGATGTGGAAAAAGAGTTGTCCACCGAGAAGGCACTCCATGATGAGGCTACGCGTGGCATGATAGAACACCCTAACAACCGCGACATTGCCGAGAAAATGGTGGAGCAATTAATGGCTTCATTTGACGAAGTCAAGGCTGATACCTCCGGGATGCTCACTACTGCTGAGGGATGACTTATAGCGGCTAGGAGTGAGCTTGCTTCTGTTAAAGACAGGCTTCGTGTTATGGGGGTGGCGGATTGGCAGCGAGTTGTCGATGGACGAACTGAGCTTTTGGATTATATTGAGAGTCTTGGTGTTGATTTTTCTCAATACCGTCATTTGGTCTATTAGACCTTTGAGGATGAAGACGGTGTTGAAGACCCTCCAGGTGATCTGACGGCTGAAGAGCCACCACATTCTTCTATTGAAGAGAGAGCTCCTGCCAGTGACCCAGCTACTCCTCGTCCGATAGATGATGTTGTTGACGATACTAGGGATCCTTTTGTTTGACCTCTCGCTCCTTTACTTTCTTCCTGGAATGTAATAGAATAGTTTTTATGAATGAACATGAATCTTCTCCTTTGCTTTTCTTCGTAGTCATGGTTCATCTTATTGACTTCATTCGTGTTGCCTGTGCTTTTTATAGGTCGTTCATTGTTGTCGAAATGATTTGTAGTCCAACTTTGCTTTTTACAACTATATTTTGTTTTGTCTGACTTTTGCTTATTTGAATTCTCCTATACTTCGGTACGTCCGTTTCAACCTCGTGTTGGTTGTCTTGGAGCTTTTTGTGAGAAAGTTGTTTGTTTGTTTGTCTTCTACTTTGTCGATCTAGTGTGTAAGTTAATCTGAGGCTCTCTTGAGTTTTGTTAACTTGTTCCTTCATCGTTTGCTTTCCTGGTTTGATCAAAACAAAATTTGCCTCTTTCGAGTTGGTTTGACGATCTGGTAGACCCGAAGTCGTTTCCTTCGAGTTTTGCTTCATTGGTTTGACGTTTCTAGTCAACCCAAAGTTGCTTTTACTTAGTTGACTCACTCGTTCAACTTTTACTTCGTTGTTTTGACGCTCTAGTCGACCCGAAGTCATTTTTACTTAGTAGACTCGTTCATCCAACTTTTACTTCATTAGTTTGACGCTCTAGTTGACCCGAAGTCATTTTTACTTAGTTGACTCGCTCGTCCAACCTTTACTTCGTTGGTTCGATGCTCTAGTCGATCCAAAGTCATATTTACATAGTTGACTCACTCGTCCAACCTTTACTTCGTTGGTTCGACGCTTTAGTCAACCCAAAGTCATTTTTACTTAGTTGACTCGTTCGTCCAACGTTTACTTCGTTGGTTTGACACTCTAGTCGATCCGAAGTTGTTTTTACTTAGTTGACTCGTTCGTCCAACCTTTACTTCGTTGGTTCGACGCTCTAGTTGACTCGAAGTCGTTTTTACTTAGTTGACTCATTCGTCCAACTTTTACTTCATTGGTTGATGAGATCAAAAGTTTATTATATGTATCCAACTTGCGTCCTGATTCTTTTTGGCTTTATATGCTGATTGTTTTGCATGGCTTCATTTCGAAGCTTTTATCCTTCGTGAAATGATAATTCCGAATTTGTAATTTTATTGATTTTCCCTTTTGGATGTCCTGACCATTCCTAACTGTCATTTTTCTGGAGCAGTTACGCTACATTGTGGAACGATTTCTTCTTAATCATTGCATGGTCGATGTCTATCCTCGTGTTGAGGGTTCGCGCCTTTGCTGCTCTTTCTCGTTTAAGTCATGACCTCCTTTGTTTGACCCACTATTGCTCCTCACTTGGTGTTACTTGCTGAGGCTTGATGGAGTTCGTCGTCGTTAATTCATTTGTTGGTAATTCGAATTGAATTTGTATCCGTTGGTAGAGTCCTCGATTCGGTCGGTGCAACCGGCTTCAGGGTGTTAATCTTTCCGCTTCGATATAGGTCTGCTCGAGTAGAAGGTGATTCTTTGTTGGGGTAGATGTAGTGTAGAGCGTATATCAGTTCCCTGGATTGTCTTTTCGATCCTGTGGCGGTGGTATCTGCCTTTTCATTTCCTTTGAGCTGTTTGTCTGGCATTCCAATGAATTAGTCGAGTCGTCCTCTTTGGATCCAATGCTTGATTTCTTCTTTGAGCTTGTAGCAGTCTCCGGTATCATGCTCGTGATCCTTGTGGAAGGAACAACGCATGTTTTTGTTTTTTCTTTATGGGCCTGCTCTCATTCTTGGTGGCCAGTTGACGATCTCCCAATTCGCCATGTACTTCATAATGTTGGTCCGGCTTGTGTTTAGGGCCGTGTATGGCTTGTAATCTTTTTTCATTACGCTGGTTATCGGCTCGTGATTGGGCCGTGTCGATTATGACTTCCTGGATACCCGCTAGTTAGACTCGGTTATTCAGTCGTTTCAATGTTTATTTGATTAACTGCTATCTTCCCGTGGTCTATCGTCTCGCCTTTTCTCTTCCCTCCTTTCCCGTTTCCTTGAATGGTTTTCCCTTTCTTGTTCATTTTTCTTCCTGGCAGCTTTCATCTCTTCAAGAGAAACGTGTTTTTGGGTTGTTTATGGCAAGACCGCCATGCATTTAGGAGGTTCTAAGTTTAAAGCGTCAAAGAAGGGGCCTCTCTTCAACCCAGCGGTGAAAGTTGCAGCGGCTGTGTTGTCAACACAACCGCTACATCCATCAATCATTGTCAATTCATTGGTAAAACAAGTGACATATTCTCGTATTGTCTCTCCGAGCTTCTATTTGACATGCAGAAGGTAGGGTGGTCATTTCCTCATCCGTTGACTTCCAATGAATCTAGTAATAAATGCGGTGGCTAACGCCTGAAAGGAGTCTATTGACCTTGGTTGTATACTGTTGAAACAATTCATTACTGTGGAGGTAAGGCTAGTCGGAAATGTTCTGCATAGGATAGATCCTGTGGTCTCTTTCAATGCCATCATGTGGAGGAAGTGCCCCAGGTGATCTGATGGGTCAATGGTCCTATCATATACCTCTAACTTTGGCAGAGTGAACTTTTTCGCATGGTAGTCTTCATGAGGGCGTTAGAGAATGGCGATTTGGCTAATTTGTACAATACGTTATGATCTGTGACTCCGGTTCTGAATGGAATCTCAGCAAGCGATTCGTCTCACTATGAAGTCTTTCCTTGGAGGGGTTCATTATTCTTGAAATTTCCTTGTTGGGGTTCTGTTGGGACTTAGTCACTCCTTTGAGTTCGGTTGGCGGAGTTGGGGCGGTGCCTGAATAGGATCAGCTTGCTAGATGTGTTCCTGGGTGATCTTCTCTAGCATTTTTGTCATGTGGTTCATCTGGGCCATAAGTAGGTCTACCCAAGAATCCGTAGCAACGTCATCGGATGTCTGGGCTATTGCATGATGTGGATCTGGATTCTCGGGTGCCATCATGTTCGATGATTTGGGATGCTTCTTATTCGTGAGCTGTTTATGGTGCATTGTTGCCAGTGGGAGAGTTGTTTTTCTTGTCACTGTACTGGAGATTTGTAGGGTGTGTCAATTGTTCTGGAAGCTTGTTGATCATCTATCAAGTTGTGGTGAGCTTTGTTACTGTGGATCTTATTTTTAGAAAGGAAACTCGTCGTTCCCCACGGACGGCACCAAACTGCGTCAAAAAATTGTTCTCCTTTGAGTTTGACAGCCAAGGACCACCTTTTTGGTTGCCGAAGACACTTAGATGCTTAAGTTAGCAACTCTGTTTGAAAAATGAAGTAAATCTGGACAAAACTCAGTTAAAGTTGCGTATTGTGTCGAATATTCCCTTTACCTTTTATAATGGTCGCGATTAAGTATCTGCGAGACTTAAGCATGTGAGGCGCAATGATAGGAGATGTTCCTCATAATAGTCTACTCCTTGATGGAGATGCGTTCGTGGAAATGTAACTCCCTCCACGACTCTTTTTTGTGCAACGTTCATCTTCTTTATGAGAGAACTCGTGTTGGATCTGGATTTGGGCTTTAATTCGTTCAGGCCTTGATTTGGGCTTTGATTACATATTCTTCTAGTGGGCCTTGTCTAGGCCTCTGTGGTTGGCTTTAATCTTCTTGGGTTTTACGAGCTGGTCCAATATATGAGACGCCATATCCTCATGATGGATGTTTTTTGCCACGTGTATAGCCGTGATGATCGATTTATTTTGATGTATTATCAGTATGGTTGCCCCCAAATATAGGGGAAGGCGGAAGTGAAATTAAAATAAGGTTGGTTTAGGGGTTCCCTTGGAGCATGTATTTTCTCACATGAACCCTGGCTATTTTAGGGGATCTCTTGGAGATGTTATAAGCTAAATCTCCCATTTTTGCACTTTTGCACATACTTAATGAAGATTTAGCAATGCGGTGTTACTAGTACTATTACAACCCTTTTTCTTTTCTGGTGGCTATAATGGTAATAGTCTGCCAAGTTTTTGCTCTTTCGGACATTCTTCCAAAAGAGAATGATATGCTTACAGTGGAGGTTTCCATATAGAAACCACTGATTAGTTATGCCACGTCTAATATTTCTTTTGGAAATGAACAATTTAGCCAAATTTTGATGGTAATAGTTATGGGTAGTTGTGATATAGACAAGGTGATGGTGGCAATATTATAAGGCAACGACTACTCCACATCACCAAAATCACTGTCTCACACCACCATTCAATTTTTTTTTCTTACTCACACCACCAATAAATATGCAAAACCTTACCCAAAATCTCAAAACGCAAAAACCTCAAAATGCAAAAAATGGGAAAAAAGAAAAACTCGTCTTCCTCGATCTCCTCACACTCCTTGTTGCATTTCGTTCGAAACTCGGCGAGAAAACTCCACTTCCTCGCAACATCCTCGTCCTCCTCCTCTCCTCTATCTCTTCATCTTCGTAAAAACCCTTGGTCTCCTCGTCCTCCTCCTTTCCCCTATCTCTCTCTCATCGGTTGCATTCCCCTATCTCTTCCTCGCATTCCACTACATTTCCCTCGGAGGAACTTATCTTTATTTTATTAGATGGAAATGAAAGGGTTTAGTGAAGTTGATGATGTTAGAAATGAAGGTTTTAAGGGTGAACATGAGGGTGAAAAAGATGAACAATTTAAAGAGCAAGAACAATCCATTCCAATTGAGGTAATTTGTATAAAAAAATTTCATCTAATTTTTTTTTCAAGATAATTGTTTGATTATTGTGATGCATTGGTGTATAGGCATTTATAATGAATGTAATAAGTATGGATATGACTTTTAAGGATGTTGAGAACCCATAGAAGACGAATCATTTAGAGGTAAACACCATTTTGTTGTTAAGTAAATTAAAATTTTAATTATTATATGAAACTATTTATAAAATGAATCATTATGCAAAATGATGGTGATAATGTTGATGACAAGTTACTCGATGATGGAAGTGGTGACATTGACAATGAAGAAAGATCAATGGAACTGGTTCTTGATGATGGTCACTTATTTGTTATGGACGATGTAAGATAGTAAGTGTGTTTTCGTTTTCATCAGTTTCCATTGTTATAAATATGTTATTATTAACAAGTTTTTAATTTTTTAGGTATTCTCATCAAGGTATGCATTGATAGCTTGGGTCCAAGGCATCGGTAGGGATAATAACATAGTTGTTATTATCACTAAATCGTAACTTGTTAATCACAGATGGAAGGGAATGATCCATTTTGGTTGTGAAGGGGAGGGAAATCCAACAAAAGGTTAAAGAATTTTGTTCGATCAAACAGTACAAAGAAGTGTGGCTGCAGATTTCAGTTGAGAGGGATCCCACTAGAGAATAACCATTGGATGTTGCAAGTGACATGTGAAACCCACAATCATCCTTGATCAAACTCACTTGTTGGTTATTCGTTTGTTGGTAAATTGAATGAAGAAGAGATGTTATATGTGCAGAATATAGCGAAGTTGGGTGTGAACCCTCGCCACATCTTGTCTAGGTTGAAAGATATGTATCCGAATAATATCTCGAATTTGAAGAATATTTACAATATAATTTGTTAGATAAAGACAGTCCAACAAAAAGGCAGGACGACTTTGCAACATACTCTACACTTGTTGAGGGGAAAACAATTACATAGAATGGAATATTGTTGATGAGGGGAATAGAGTTACCAACCTTTTTTGGGTGCATCATCAATCTATTCAGTTCGCAAAGTGTTTTCCACAAGTAATGCTTATGGATTGCACAAATAAAACGAATCGCTATAGAATGTCGTTGTTTGAGATTGTTGGTGTGACATCGACCGAAAAGACCTTCAATGTTGCATTTTGTTTTATGTGTTCTGAGAAGGGAGAGTCATACGCTTGGGCATTGGAAAAACTTGTAGGAATTTTTGGGCTAGACAATTTGCCAAGCGTGTTTGTGACTAATAGAAAATTAGGTTTGATCAAGGCAATTGAGCGAGTTTTTTCCAAGGCAAGGAGATTATTGTGCACATGGCACATAAACACAAATGTTGATAAGAACTGCAAAAAACACTTTGAGGATAATGACGGGTGGTACGAGTTTATAGATTCTTTTTTAGATTTGTATAGATCAGAGGAGAAATAAAACAAGGTCACAGTCGACTTTGATAGAAGATGGGCATCACACCCGAAGTGTTTGGAATATTTAAGGACAATCTGGTATCCGTAGAAGGAGTACTTTGTCAGTGCATGGATTGATACATTTATGCATTTTTGCCAACGAACAACCGGTCGCGTTGAAGGGGCACACTCAAAGTTGAAAGCACTCGTTGGAAAATTCACAAGGTACATTCCTAAATGTATGGACAAAGATGCATGATACGATCCAAATCCAACTGGTAGAGATAGAATCGTAATTTCAACGAAGTCTGACGAAGGTGAAGGCTGAGCATATGTCCAGTTTATTTGGCAATCTTCATTGGTCGGTGGAGTACAAAACTCTTGATTTGATTTTATTAGAAATTCAGAGGTGTGAAATTGTGGGCAATGACCCTGTCAAGTGTGAATGTGTCCTTCAAACCACTCATGAATTACCTTGTGCTCATGAACTTACAGGTTATATAACTCCCACATAACAGATTCCAGTACACACCATAGACAAGTATTGGCTTTAACTTGGCACAACACCTATTCATGAACGTGGGAATGTGATTATAAAACTAGTGGTTGACGCTCTTTATGATAGGTTTAATGATTCAACTCATGATCAGAAGTTGGTGATGAAGAGGAAGCTTCTAGAGTTGAGATGCCCGAGATCAACTGTAATGATTGAACTTTCAGCACTTGTAGCTAGCAAGGGGAGACCCAAAAAGAAAAGTTGTCTAAGCACGAGAGGTCGACAAAGAGGGATCCATCAGGCCACGAATACGCCATGACTCAAGAGGAACTAAAAGGCAAAACTAAGAAGTTGTCTAACAAAAAGGAGAAGTCAAAAATTCGTAACACTAGATTGATGAGCCAAATTCCATCTTGGATGCGGGATTATATTGACAACCTTGAGAACATTCAAGACGATGGAAATTGTGGATTTTGATGCATAGCCAAATTTCTACATTACGACGACGAAAGTGGTTGGAAACAGATACGGAAAGACCTACTAATAGAGGTTGAAAGTAATGAACAATTGTGGGTTAGAATGTGACACGAGTCAGGGGTCAAGGTTGTCAATGATGCTTTGCTAATTCTAGAAGGCCAGGTGCGGATAGACAACAAAAATTGGTTTATGGACCCCGATATGTTAGAGCTCGCAGTGAATCGTTACCGGTGTGTCTTTGTTTTATATGGGAACCAAAACACGACCTGTTTTCCATATCTTTACCTAGCATCAGAGTTTGACGAATTGAGAGTTTGTTTCATGGCACACCTTGCACAAAGTAGTCACTATGTTTTGCTTCATATGCAACCCAAACCACCATTGCTTTCGATAGTACCAACTTGGTCGTGTCGCATATTTTCTGAAACAATCTCATTGAAGAGTAGTTTCGATGCCCAGCTCGAGATTGGTGTCGTAATGATGAAGAAGTTCAATGAGAAGAATCAAAAGAATGTCAACAAGTCGAACAAGGTTGTAAACATATTGGATTGATGCACATAATTTTTTTTGCTAACAAATATTGGGACAAAAAAATGTAAATGACAAATTTAATTTTTGTGTGACATAGGAGCTAGGGGTGGGCACGGGACGGGATGGGACGAGATATACCCATCCCTATCCCATCCCGTTCATACGGGATCGGGACGGGACGGGATGGGAAAAACCTCATCCCGACCTCGTCCCATCCCAAACGGGTTCGGGACGAGACGGGACGGGATCAGCGTGCTAATCTGGAGAATTGTATGATCAAATTGATAGTTAAGCAATTGTAGAATGGCCATCTTGTCTGATTGCATTGACAACAAAAGAATGTAATCAACTCCCAGATAGCACAGAGCTCGACTGACTTTCAGAAAAATAAGGCTTATTCTACTGCCTGCACTAGGCATTGGTTTCTTCTGCTTGTTTCATTTCCGGTGACACTGAAAAAATAACTACCCGAGTGTGTCAAATCTTCAGTAGAATCCCCTTTAGAGCTCTCAAATCATACAACAAATGCAGATCAGCAGTCCGATACTCTGTAAATAATGTAATTCAGATTTCCACTATCCAACAATGCAATGATAAAGTGCTACTACATAAAATTTCTCACGTCATTGAGGTCAACCATGTCACATAATCTCCGTGTTTTCATCATAGATTCCTTTTGCATTTATCGTCAAGGTTGAACATATTATCACCCACTAAACTGGAATTGTTTCCTTTAAACAGTATAAACTTGTCTGACCAAGTCATGTCTTCCTCAGGTAGCAAACACCCCATAAAATTAAAAAAGCCTATAGTAGTTACAATAATAATACACCCCATGAATCTCATCTTTAATCTAGTTACATGAATATTCACTTTGAAATAAGACTCTAATTGCAACTTACAAATGTAGGAGGATCAAAAACAAGAAATCTCCAGCAATCTATCTATACAACCACACAACACTATTCTCAAACTCACATTTAGTTCGAGTTTTCCTGGATCACCGTTTTTATATTTACGGAAGACTTGTATGGTTCGAGTTTTTGTTAATATGTTATATATTATTGACTCTATTTAGTTCGAGTTTTTGTTTATGTTCGCAAAACCTCACAGTGATCCAGGCGAACAGTAAAAAAATTGAAATTGTTCACCTGAACAAATGCGAGGTTTTGCGAAAACATTGCACGGTTCCTAGCGAGATTTTTCAAAATACTCACCTCAACCTATGCCCGATTTTTGCAAAACCTCGCAAGGTTTTAGGCGAGATTTTTCACAATACTCACCTGGAACCTCACATTGATCCATGAGAATAGTAAAAAAACAAAACCTCGCATTGGCTCAGGTGAACAAAGTTGATTTCTAAAGTTCGCATTTTTTTTCTAAAGTTTTCTTTCTGATATTTTTTCTTAAGTTTTTTCTGAACTTTTTTCGAGTTTTTTCTGAAGTTCGCATTTTTTTTCTAAAGTTTTCTTTCGGGTTTTTTTAAAGTTTATTTCTTCTGACAAAATCAAAAGAAGGAGACTGTTGGTGAATCTGAAATAAGAGAAGAAATGGAGTTGAGTAATGCTTGCTTATTATGACAAAATCATTCAAACTTCATCATATAAAGCAAACCATATCATTCAAACTTATACAAAATCTGACAATCTGAATTTTTTTTCTGAAAATAGAAAAAACAACACATTTATCTTTGCCTCCGAACATAGTGACTTTATTCATGCCTTGATTTGCTTCTACGCTCACATCCTCCACTACAAATTTCATCACTGTCAACACTGAGGCGTACGATAGGCTCGTATTCCTCTTGTTCCAAGGTAACAGGCATAGACATTTCTTTTAGTAAATCTCGTACTCTATTTTGACATGCAAGTAACGTAACCCTGTCAACCTGCAATAAAGGCGTTGACCATCATAAAAGCCTGAGCAACCGCAATATTTTGCAGGGAAACATTTGATGTTAGTGAAAACCATGTAGATTTTAGATTTTCCATAAGTCTAAAATGTTTATGATTATCCTCTTGTTTGAAATATAAATATGTGTTCTTAGGGGATGAGTTCTCATCTTGTTCGGTGGTTGTACGAAAGGATGGCTAATGCGGTGAAACTAGTCCAAATAATCATCCCTACAATCCCATGGAAGCTTCACGGGTGCACCTTGTTGGTTAGCTGGCACGCGATGATACTACCACCTTTCAGCGAACAAAGATAAAACCCCGTACTTCACGGAATGGTGATTGTCAGATCGAGTTCTATTCTTGAATTTGGCTCGAATTGGGAGATTTGTGATGACTTGTACCTTTCCCATTGTCTCATAACTCTATCGGGGTGATAGGGTGAGGCCATGAAGGGGGGTGTTTCGCTGGACTCCACGTAAGGGTCCTAAAGTACCTGCGAATTATAAAGATTAAAACTTATTAATATATGATACATCATACAATAAATTTTATTGAACTTAATGATGCATATTTACCTCTTCAGGAGACATGTCATCGAGATGTTATCTAAGAGTGATGATTTGTTCGTCCAAAACCCCTACAATTTGTGGGGGTTTCCACTTAGCCATATTGGGGAGTCTAGCATCCCACTTCAGTTTTGCATTACTACAAAGTCTTTAGTGATCATATATTCATGCCTATAAATGAAAACAACATAAATAAATATTAATAAATTCTAATATATTATGAGTGTAATTAACAAAATATAAAATTCGAAACATACCTCCAAAATAGGCAAATATCCTGAAATTTGCTTCGTACCCTATCTACTATCACCGCCCAACTGACGAAATAAGAATGCCAAAGCTCTTACGGCCCATGCACACTTTTGAGCATCTTCAATATTCAATCCGAGCCTTTGTTCCAGTTTTATCCACAAATATAGTCATACCCAGAAGAAATAACAAGTAACTCCTACACACTTGTTTTTTTTCCTTTGAAGAGAATCAATTTTCGTAGCTTTTCTACAACTGTTGTCTTGAATAAACTTCATTTCCACAGATCTGTCATTCTTCTTGACATGGTCATTTGCTTCTTTATTTTCAATGCCCAAACCATTCACCAATAATGTAACACATTCATCTGCCTTCATCTTCATCAACGTTCTTACCGGCTTACCAACAATCAGTAAATGAGTTATACGGTAGACGTCGTCCAGGGTGATGCTCATCTCTCCAAAAGGTAGGTGAAATGTGTTGGTCTTAGGTTGTCAACGCTCCACGAAAGCACAAATGGTCACCATATCAGGACGATCCTTACAATATTAAATCAAGGGATACAAACCACTATTATAAATCATTCTCTTTACTTCTTTTGGCTCATGTTTCAATTTCCAATCTAATTAGTTCCTATATTGATGCCGACATCACAATGCGCCTCGTTTCTAATACATATACATTACGTAATTCAATGTTCAAATATATATAAATAACACGTTTATATAATTTAACAAACTAAAAATAGTAACTTACCTGCTCACCATCCCAAATGGCACGAGAAATATGCCCATGGTGATCGTCTAATGTGGAACAATCCTTCGGACCACCAGGATAAGAATCTCTACCATCTTTTTTTTCTTTACCCTCCTCTACCGTTGGTTCCTCATCGTCCGTTGTTTCCTCATCATCCACATTATCACCCTCCTCTAACTCCTCATCTTCATGTCCAACACCCTCACCACTCCTACCCGTTTGCCCTTCTGATTGGGCTTGACTTTGTGATACAATTACTAGTCTAGCTGCTTCTTGAGCATCTATTTGAGTCCCAATTTGATCCTCTCTCATCTTCTTCTTCTTCACTTCTTTCTCCCTATTTTCCATTCTTTTACCTGGTCTTTGCCTTTTTCTGCTCTCGCCTTTCGGTTAGACACTGACATGGGTTGTCTTTGGCCTCTATCACCTCAATCATGCCCACCATCACCACCAACGCCAACAAAATACATAATAAACATTCAAATAAAAGGCAAAAAATAAATTACATTCAAATAAAAGGCAAAAAATAAATTACATTCAAACAAATACTTCAATTCAATTAATTTATATAATAAAATCTACAAAATTTCAAATAAAAGAAATACTTTAGCCAATGCAAGGGTTACCAACCACTTCTAATAATAAAAATACCAATTTGGAGCCCTAGTGACCAACAAATCCTCCACAACCACTTTCATTACCAAGAGGCGGACTAAACGATAAATGCACAAAAAACATAACAAATATACAATTCTACTTTAAAAATGGAAGAAAACAAACAATGAATGGCTCATATACAATCCAAACAAAAACCCTAAAAATTCGTTAAACTCTAAAATTGGGAATCAAAGATAGAATGGATGGCTTACTTATACAAGAGTTGGAGTCAAAATCTGAGACCTAAGGGGTTGCATTTTGTGTTTCGATTTTGAGGGGTTTCGATTTTGAGAGATTTTCGAGGGTTGGTTTTGCGTTTTACAAGAGATTTGGATGTCGGGAGAGGGAAGATTTGAATGGGGGAGGGGAGACTTGAGTTTCAATTTTGAATGGGGAGGAGAAAAATGATCTTTCGTTGTTTATATAGGTGGTGTGGGAAAGAGTGGTGGTGTGGGAAATAAAGCAGGTGGCGTGGGAGAGTTAAATGGTGTGAGACAATACTTTTGGTGGTGTGGAGTAGTTGTTGCCATATTATAATGGCAGTGAGTTTTTTTTTTTGCTCCAATTATCAGAGAACCCAAGCTATCAACCTTTATTGTTCTTCCTTACTCATCGTCTCTATCTTGTCCACCCCTAACTCCCTACTTTTCCATTCAGTAGGGTACCTTAGATTGTTGTTTGTGCTGGTTAATGTGTTTTTTCTCCCTCTTTTTTGCAGATCTCGGGCAAAGTGTGGTTCCTCTTCCTCATCTGATTTCCATTTTCAACCATTATTAGCCGTCGAACACCTCCTTTTCTCCATCACTGCTTCTCCCTTCACCACATAACTCCCATCAACTATTTTTTACTCTTTAATATGGATAATCATTTCTCTTCCATACCACCACCACCAACACCATTACTCCCATCCTTCTATACAGAGTTACAACTCAATCATCCTATTTAGATTTACAAACGATTCCCACCTCTTCAAACACATCTCTACATAATACAACCATTTCCTCGAACTAATATGGCATGCACATTTACCTCTTCCACCAACTTCATACATACACATCTTTTCTCAGGGATGGATTTACGTGGGGTCAAGTGGGGGCAAGTGTCCCCACTGACTTTTTTGAATTTTTTACTCGATTTGCCTAACTTGCAATCCACGGCGCCATCTCGCCCACCCCTTCTTCTCTTTCACTATTCTTAGCGACGCTGACAACCCCGTTCCTTCCTTTCTTTTTTTCTTTACCCTCTATTTGTTTATTGGCAAAAATGTACTAACTGAGTTAGTAAAGGTATAGCGCATGGAATCACACGTCACGGGTTTGAACTCGGCCGACGACATGGGGTGGGGAGGGTTATGGGTAAAAAAATGTTTACTACGAGAACAACAACCGCTCTGCCTCCACTTCTCTCTCTGTTTGATTTATTTTCCTTTCCCACCATCGCCACCAGCGCCCAAACCTCTTTTGTTTGCTTTGAAGAAGAATAATGTTTTTTTATGTATTTTCGAGATGAATTTGTATATCAAGATCTAGTTTAGTATTCTATTCATAGGATTACTCTGGAAAAATGACCCATTAGTATTTTTTGCCCTTAACTTTATACACCAAATGAATTGACCAGATCGATAGAATTGCACGATGCCGAGTTCTCTCCTTGTTATATATATTTGAAAGACAAGTGTGCCACCGTCCTATATATATTTATCTCTTGTGCACCTACAAAGTAGATTGTTGGATCAATTTTCCCCACCCATGGATTAGATGGAGTTTTGTTTAGCTATTGGTGTTTTGTATAATTATTTATATATATATATATATATTGTTCAAAATTTAACAAAACATTATATTAAAATACTTAATTATTATATTATCATTAGTTAAATATGATTCATCACTCTGCCCCCATTCAACAAAAATCCTGACTCTATCGCTATCTTTTCTCACTAATACTAGATAATCAATCACACATCTTCCTCACACACCACCACCACTACATATCCCTTCTCCACCATTATTTCCCGCTATCATGTATCATAGACCACATCCCAACCACCAACAAATCAATTTTAACCCTCTCCACGAATTTCACAACACTCATATCATCCCTTCCACCCTAACCATTGAACCACACTCGTCTTATCCATCCTTTTCGTCACCTCAGTCCTCACCTCTATTCTCACTTCACTCCCCTCAACAGTCTGCAACACAATCCACTCCTACTTCCACATCTCATCCACCACCACCATAGTCCACTCCACCGACCTCATCACAATCCTACCAACCACCCTACCAATGGATCCGCAAGACAACAAATCTCTAAACATTGATGCACAATCTTGCAAATCAGTTAACTCGAAACCTTACTCTCCCTCCCCCTACCTTTGCTCCCAGACAAGAACCCGTTCATGTAGACAATGATCTACGAGTGGTTGCAAAGTATTTTCATCAACAAACTCTTCGCAAAGAAGTGTTTGTGCAAAGATTGGCAAGCCAATGGGGAAGTGTTCACCCATTCCATGTGAAACAACTTCATAGAGGAAGAGATACCTAGCAACTATTATCTAGTGCAATTTACTGATCAAGGGGATTGATGCACGACACTTATTGAAGGGCATTGGTCCTTGTTTGGATAGCTTGTCTCTGTCAAACCATGGGAGCATCACTATCAAGGGATAGATTTCACTAAGATCCCTTGTTGGATCGGGTTCTATGAATACCCCTACCAAAAACTTACTCTTCAAGATGTTCAGTCTCTAGTAGAATGTTTTGGACCTTGCATGGACATGTTTCAATTGCGGAATGATAAGACACATTTTTGATGACAAATGCCCTTTATACTACCAAGATTTTCAAGCAGCTCAAGCTTTCAATGACGATCACGAAGACGTTGATCCTCTCCTCCCTTTTTCACATCGATCCCGAATCCGGTGCCAGAAAGATGACCACTAGGGCCCCCTTGTTTTGGGAGACATGGGTCAACCCGGTTCACTTTCATCCCCAAGCCTCAACTGGTTGGCCGGTCCGGTGACAACCACACTCAGAAAATTGGTACTGAGTTGCACCATAGCTCGGCGATGAGGAACTCAGTGACAAACAAAAACTTCAGTCTGTTGAATTCAGTGAACACTGAGTTCCACCCAATGGAGAACTCAACGCTTCAACCACTTCCTTTCAATGCTACAAATTAAACGTTAGTTAATGCAACTGACATCTTAAATTCGTCTGGCACAATCAAAGCTCCAGTCGTTTTCAATGCACCTGACAACTTAAATGCGCCAGCCACCAACTTCTTTCCACCAATCGAAACTTCAAAGAAATCCTAAGCAACATTGGTGAATCAACGATTCTAGCTGGCCTAGGTTGAGCGCCTGGGTCGCTGCCTGGACGCTCCCTCGCACGTGCATGAGCTTTGTAAAAAAAAAAAAAAAGAGCAGAGAGGGAAATCGAATTGGGGCTGAAATTTAAGAGGGAGGGAGGGAACATTCTCCCTCTCCCCAAATACATATCCACAGAGAAGAGAAGACTGATCTCCCTCTCCCCAAACGAAGAAATCGACCGAAGCTAAGCCCAAAATCACCTCTCCCCAAATGATACTCGACCGAAGCTCGACAGAGAAGCAAGCAAAGGATCTTCTTATTGTTCCGTTTGTTAGGGTCATCAGTGCTTCCCCATAGGATCTTCTTCCTTCTTCAAAGCAAGCAAACTTGGGTCGATACACAACAGATCGTATTCCTTGTCCAGATTTGAGAAAACCCAGTTAAGATCATTCATTTCCCCCCTCTTTTGTTAACAAGGTTGGTTCATTTCCCCCCTTCTTTTGTTGATATTTGTTGCCAAGCCACTGTTAATTTCATCACACAATGACTGTTTTTCATCTTCTCTGTTCGATTTGGTGATAAAAATCAAGTATTTATCTTCTTCTCCTTCGGTTTTAGCTTGGGTCGACTTGCTTGAGTCTGATAAAAAGCAAACAATGAAAGGGGTATTAGGGTTGGGTTGGGTTTGAACGATTGTGCTTCATTTTGTGATTTTGAGGATTTTTGCTTCATCTTGTGCTTTTCCTTCTATTGTGCTTCATCTTGATTTTGCAGGTTCTTGAAATATTCCTTCTTCAAAGCAAGCAAACACTATAGTCTTCTTACAGAGGCTTCAAAAACATGTATGAAATTGCTACCATGTAAAATTGCTATAGTCTTCTTGTTATGAAATTGCTACCATGTAGAATTTATGAACCCATGGTAATGGGGTTTTCTCAGTTTTTCAAATCCCAAGCTGATTTGAGACATGGGTTTTAATGATTTTGTGAAAAAGAAGGGTAGGAGAGACTGTAACCCATGATGGGGTTCTCTGGTTTTATGAGAAAAACCTCACTTTTGTAGATTTTGGTGTTTTTTTGTTGTAAATGGGAATCTGGGTTTTGTTTCATTTATTTTGTTTGCAAGTTTTGGATCTTGAGGTGGGTCTAGTTGGGTGTATTTTGATGTTCTCAGTGGATGCTCTGTTTCAATGATAAAATGTATATTATTAGCTCTGATCTTGTGTTTTGTGTCTTTACCAGCTTTCTCTTCAGAGTAAATCTAGACGCAGAGAGTGATATTTCCCCATATTGTAAGATTATTCTGTTTCTAGCACAATTTTATTCCCTCTAGTTCTTTTAATTATGTTTGAACTGTTGATTATAGATGTTGATGTATTTTTGGTTTCCACAATCAGGGTGAAATTCAGGAGATCCTTATAGATGGAATGCAAGAGAAGTTTCCACTAGGAGGGCTCCATTTTGAATCGAGAAGCTACCAAACGTCTACTCTTGTTAACGACAAGATTGTAAGGAATTTGATTATCCTCTATGGAATATTTCATCTATTCCTTGCATATATGTTCATTTTAAGATGTTCCTTGCAATCATCTTTATATGAAATTTGCACATATTTTTGTCCAGTATGTGATTGAGGGATTGGATGATGAAGCAAATTCATCACTTGGTATTCAGATCTTTGACAAATTATCAAGCAAATTGTGAGTTTTGGTCTGTTGTATTGCTGCATTTTCAATCTGGATGTAATATTTAGTAAATTGATTTCTAGTAAAATTGGCAGGGAGAGTCCTGTGGTATTGGGTATAAAACCCAGCTTTTGCAAGTGTCATTCAGCATTGCTTGTAAATAAAGACAGAATTTTGATCCTCAAAAGGGAATCTGCACCAGATGATTGCATCTGGTTGCTTGAGGTTAGCATCCAATGTAAAGTGATGTCAATATTGTTTAAACAAATATAACACAGGTCCCCCGTCATGTTCATGAGTTGCCTTTGTAAGTGGATGGAGCTTCATGAACATGACGAGAACCTGTGTTATATTTGTTCAAACAATATTGACATCACTTTACAAAAGTTTACCAGGAGTGCCTTGAATCGATTGCCACCCTAGTAGCATTTCCATCATTCTTACCTCACATTTCAGCATATGCAAACACTAACCAACTCTTATCTTCATGTAATGCAGGAAAAAACTGAAGCTGAACTTAGAAAAATGAGGCAAACCCTTGGATTCAAAGCCAAGCCAATGCCAGATTTTAATGTTGAAATACCGTTAACACCTACCAAAATAAAGAAGGTATTTTGATCATGTATCATTACAATTAGAGTCACGGTTGGTAATTGGCAAAGATGATCATATAATTTATTTATTTGTATGGATCCCCACTTCAATGTTTAAATGGGCTTCTTGTCATTGATTGTTGATTGTTATTTACAGTTACCATTAACACGGCCTCGATCACCCAAGTTCGGCAGGAGGCCAAACTCCAGCATAGGCCTAGAAACAAAGTCTCTGCCTCCAAAGAGCCCTTGTCCTTCAGTCAAGAGCGACAGCTTCAGGCATGCCATGGATAAAAGGAGCCGACCCCCAAGTCGTCCAACCACTTCACAGCCTAAGAAGAATGCCCATGAGAATGTTTCCCCAAATCTCCAGAGTTAATGGATAACGAATGCTTGGCATTGTACGAATTCTTATTGATGTTCAAGATTGGTATTCTGCAGTTCAAAAGATTAGAAGTTTGTACTGTTACTTATTTGTAAATTCTGTCAAATTCTGTCAAACTTTGAAAGTTTGATATCGAAGTTAAGTGGTTGAATTTGCTGAAAATTTGTTGCTAAAGATGCTACAGATTTGTTTGATATCGAAGTTAAGTGGTTGATTTGTTTGAATTTGCTGAAAATTCTGTCAAGATGCCGAATGATGAAAATTCTGTCAAGATGTGAATTTGCTGAAAATTCTGTCAAGATGCTAAAGATGAAAATTCTGTCATGATGAAAATTCTGTGAAAAGGGTTTGTTTGATATCGAAGTTAAGTGGAATACTTTCTAGCATTCTTAGTATTCTTGGTACACTAGAGCATTCTTAAGTGGAATACTTTCTAGCATTCTTAAGTGACTGTATATTGCTATGGAAAGTTATTTACTGTCTGATGAATTATGTCTGATGAATTCACTGATGAATTCTAGTAGCAGTTTTGTCTGAGGAGTTATTTAATTGTCTCTTCACAAGCCAGTGTTCTTCAACCACACCCTTGTGATTTTCTGCCTGCACTTTGCTGTTCGTAAACCTCTGTGGTTTCCCCTCTCTCTAATAGCAAAGGAATCGCTACCCATAACACTGCCTACATCATAAATAACAATACTTTCAATCTTTCAAAACATAGACAACCGAGACATTGTAAATATAAATAATAAACATATTTTAACAAACCAAATGCTCGACAAATCTTAGACATTTCCCATTGAATTGAACTCAATCATGACATACCGTGTCTCGTTTTCTATCTGTTCCACAATGATTAGATATTTTACATCCATTAGGAAACAAATAAGTAACAGTACAAACTTCTAATCTTTTGAACTGCAGAATACCAATCTTGAACATCAATAGGAACTTGTACAATGCCAAGCATTCATTATCCATTAACTCTGGAGATTTGGGGAAACATTCTCATGGGCATTCTTCTTAGGCTGTGAAGTGGTTGGACGACTTGGGGGTCGGCTCCTCTTATCCATGGCATGCCTGCAGCTGTCGCTCTTGACTGAAGGACAAGGACTTTTTGGAGGCAGAGACTTTGTTTCTAGGCCTGTGTTGGAGTTTGGCCTCCTGTCGAACTTGGGTGATCGAGGCCGTGTTAATGGTAACTGTAAATAACAATCAACAATCAACGACAAGAAGCCCATATAAACATTGAAGTGGGGATCCATACAAATAAATAAATAAATTATATGATCATCTTTGCAAATTACCAACCGTGACTCTAATTGTAATGATACATGATCAAAATACCTTCTTTATTTTGGTAGGTGTTGACGGTATTTCACGATTAAAATCTGGCATTGGCTTGGCCTTGAATCCAAGGGTTTGCCTCATTTTTCTAAGTTCAGCTTCAGCTTTTTCTTGCATTACATGAAGATAGGAGCTGGTTAGTGTTTGCATATGCTGAAATGTGAGGTAAGAATGATGGAAATGCTACTAGGGTGGCAATCAATTCAAGGCACTCCTGGTAAACTTTTGTAAAGTGATGTCAATATTGTTTGAACAAATATAACACAGGTTCCCGTCATGTTCATGAAGCTCCATCCACTTACAAAGGCAACTCATGAACATGACGGGGGACCTGTGTTATATTTGTTCAAACAATATTGACATCACTTTACATTGGATGCTAACCTCAAGCAACCAGATGCAATCATCTGGTGCAGATTCCCTTTTGAGGATCAAAATTCTGTCTTTATTTACAAGCAATGCTGAATGACACTTGCAAAAGCTGGGTCTTATACCCAATACCACAGGACTCTCCCTGCCAATTTTACTAGAAATCAATTTACTAAATATTACATCCAGATTGAAAATGCAGCAATACAACAGACCAAAACTCACCATTTGCTTGATAATTTGTCAAAGATCCGAATACCAAGTGATGAATTTGCTTCATCATCCAATCCCTCAATCACATACTGGACAAAAATATATATGTGCAAATTTCATATAAAGATGATTGCAAGGAACATCTTTGAATGAACATATATGCAAGGAATAGATGAAATATTCCATAGAGGTTAATCAAATTCCTTACAATCTTGTCGTTAACAAGAGTAGACGTTTGGTAGCTTCACGATTCAAAATGGAGCCCTCCTAGTGGAAACTTCTCTTGCATTCCATCTATAAGGATCTCCTTAATTTCACCCTGATTGTGGAAACCAAAAATACATCAACATCTATAATCAATAGTTCTAACATAATTAAAAGAACTAGAGGGAATAAAATTGTGCTAGAAACAGAATAATCTTACAATATGAGGAAATATCACTCTTTGCGTCTAGATTTACTCTGAAGAGAAAGCTGGTAAAGACACAAAACACAAGATCAGAGCTAATAATACACATTTTATTTTTGAAACAGAGCATCCACTGAGAACATCAAAATACACCCAACTAGACCCACCTCAAGATCCAAAACTTGCAAACAAAATAAATGAAACAAAACCCAGATTCCCATTTACAACAAAAAACACCAAAATCTACAAAAGTGAGGTTTTTCTCATCAAACTAGAGAACCCCATCATGGGTTACACTCTCTCCTGCCCTTTTTTTTTTTCACAAAATCATTAAAACCCATGTCTCAAATCAGCTTGGGATTTGAAAAACTGAGAAAACCCCATTACCATGGGTTCATAAATTCTACATGGTAGCAATTTCATAACAAGAAGACTATAGCAATTTTACATGGTAGCAATTTCATACATGTTTTTGAAGCCTCTGTAAGAAGACTATAGTGTTTGCTTGCTTTGAAGAAGGAATATTTCAAGAACCTGCAAAATCAAGATGAAGCACAATAGAAGGAAAAGCACAAGATGAAGCAAAAATCCTCAAAATCACAAAATGAAGCACAATCATTCAAACCCAACCCAACCCTAATACCCCTTTCATTGTTTGCTTTTTATCAGACTCAAGCAAGTCGACCCAAGCTAAAACCGAAGGAGAAGAAGATAAAGACTTGATTTTTATCACCAAATCGAACAGATAAGATGAAAAATAGTCATTGTGTGATGAAATTAACAATGGCTTAGCAACAAATATCAACAAAAAAAGGGGGGGGGGGGAAATGAACCAACCTTGTTAACAAAAGAGGGGGGAAATGAATGATCTTAACTGGGTTTTCTAAAATCTGGACAAGGAATACGATCTGTTGTGTATCGACCCAAGTTTGCTTGCTTTGAAGAAGGAAGAAGATCCTATGGGGAAGCACTGATGACCCTAACAAACGGAACAATAAGAAGATCCTTTGCTTGCTTTTCTGTCGAGTTTCGGTCGAGTATCATTTGGGGAGAGGTGATTTCGGGCTTAGCTTCGGTCGATTTCTTCGTCTGGGGAGAGGGAGATCGGTCTTCTCTTCTCTGTGGAGATGTATTTGGGAAGAGGGAACATTTGGGGAGAGGGAGACTGTTCCCTCCCTCCCTCTTAAATTTAAGCCCCAATTCGATTTCACTCTCTGCTCTTTTTTTTTTTTTTTTTTTTTTTTACAAAGCTCATGCACGTGCGAGGGAGCGTCCAGGCAGCGACCCAGGCACTCGACCCAGGCCAACTAGAATCGTTGTTGATGAATATGCCTGAACTTCCCATCACGTGCAGTCAACACACTCTATTAGTGAAGCCCATTTTGCTTTTAAAGCATTTGATGTTCCTCTCTTTCCTCACACGCCAACTATTGGGCTATTAAATGACATTTTAACGTCTGCTGAGATGGGGATCCTAACTGACGGTCAAGATGAGGAAAATCTAAAATGTTGGATGCATACTTTAAAGGAAATCGAGGACAATCCTTTGGTTGGGATCTATTTGAGGCACACCACTATTCTCAATGGGGCGTCGTATTCATGATCAATTCAAAGACCTACAACTCATTCTTCAACCATTCATGGTTTGGTAACTACCCACATTCACAGTACTAGTATCAATCCACCTCCCCAATGTGTCATCCATACTATCCTGGTTAGTTCATACCACCATCATCATCTTCCCCTACCACCACCATTGCACCATAACTTGGTGGCCAATCAACACAACAGCCACCCCAGACCAATGTTTTTCACCTCTCCCACCCCACCAGCTCCATTCTCACTTCATCATTTCCTCCGCCTATGGGTCTCCCTTCTCGAAATGTTGTCCTGACTCCCATTGAGGAAACATCTCAAGATCCCTCACACCATTCACCGAAACTGCTGTTTGAAAAGGACACTGCAGAGATAACTCAATCAAAGCCCTCCTGGAAGGAACTCAACGCTCATGTTGTCATGCTACAAACATACATTCCACTGTTTTTGTCTTCACCTACCAAACCAATGAGTATTCAGATCACTAGGCACGGTACAACTCAATCAATCATTGGTAACTCTAAGTTGGGCAAAAGAAAGCTAAATTTTGACCTTTCTAAACTTGTCTCAAGTACAGACCCCAAAGGGTCGGCCCCAGCTCAGTCAATTAAAAAGAGACAACAGTTAGCTTTCTCCATTCGAGCAGACTTTGATCACACTCTTACATGTGCCATTACACACAAGGGCCATCTGCCCCATGCTAGTATTTGCATTCCTGCCACTATTACCAAATCAGACTCAGATGACACTTCAGCTACTGCAGTTACTTACCCTCTTTCTGATGCATCGACGACCACCAAATTGAGGTCGCCTCAGTTACCATGATTCTCGTTTGGAATGCGAGAGGCATAGGATATGCCGAAGCATTCCGGAACCTAAAAGTCCTCTCCCAACAGTCCAATCCTAATATCATCTTTTTTGTTCGAAACCAAAGCCACTGCTACTCTCATGGATCACACTCATCGGAAGCTAAGCATAGAGCATATGTATTAGCCCAAGGTCAATTTGGAATGCTAACACTTTTATGGAAGTAAGATATTCATCTTACCATTTTTTCGTCCTATAAATATTTTTTTAATTGCATTATTGATGATTATTGTTTTCAAGATACTTGGTGTGCTTTATTTGTGCATGGGGGAACCAAATCCCTTTTATATGAATCTTTTCTAGCACAATCGATCCAATACCCTTGATAATCAAAACCTACCGACCTTATCATTGGAGACCTAAATTATTTATTACTTCCTTCTGAAAATTTGGGTGGTAGAAAACCTACTCGAGCCAATTATTGACACTTGCCCAATTTCATTGACAAATTTAATCTTATTGATCTTCCTATGAATGGCTCCTAATTTACTTGGAACAACAAACAGAAGGATAAGAACGGGATCAAATCTAAACTTTATAGGATTCTAGTGACTACTGACTGGATGACCCAATTCCTCTCTGCCACTGCAAAAATAATTCACACCTTAGCTTCTTACCAAAGAGCCCTATCCTAATCTCAAAAGTTCATCACGACCCAAAACCTTTTAAGTTTTTCCATATGTGGACTAGGGATCTGAGATGTCGTCATGTTACTGAATCCTCCTGGCTTCCTCGCCATCATCCCCTTCCATCCAATAACTTTCATCGAAAAACCAGGACTCTTAGTCATAGGTTCACTCGTTGGAATAAGACAGATTTTCAAAATATTCAACATAACATTTCAGGAAATCTTAGGATTCTTGACAAACTTTAAATGACCCCCATCCCATGACATTGTGGTTGCCATCTCATCCCTGGAGGACTGACTCTATGAATTTTATCTCAGAGAGGAACTATTCGATCTGGCGTAACAAATCAGGGAAATCTTGGCTCATTAAAGGTGACAGAAACACCAAACTCTTTCATTTTGCCTCTATGCTTTACCGTAAGAGAAATCTCTTTACCCGCCTTAAGGACTCTGGGAACTAGTGGCACGCTAACCATGAGTCGGTTGGAAAAGTCCTTAATGACTACTGATGTAGTCGTTTTCGCTCCCTGCTTTGACTTTGACCTGCAAACCCGCTGACTTGCACAAGGAACACACGTGAGCCACGAACCACCATTGTGGTGGCCGATGGCACTCCGATGCTAAAGTCAGAAAGGGATCTGAGGAAGGTGTAATGCTATAAACAAAGAATTTATAGCGTACCTTAACTTACCAACCTCATGTCTTATTTATAGTGCAGGAGTCCTGGTTTGACTAGGCCATCGATGACGTAGTTTAGGGAAGAAGATCTTCGTGGAGATCCCTTTCTAATTAGAATCGTGTTGTGGAGGGAAGTTCCTCTATTAGCCGTGTGCTCCTAGATACACGGGAGATAGTTCGCATTCCAAGAGTGGTCTATAGGTAGAAGTTTTCTTATGTGACATATACTCTAGAATCTGCTTACTAGTTGGAAGCAAAGAATCGCTGTAATTGCTTGTCCAAAGCCAGCCTTTGAGATACTTGCCTTAACAGAGCTTACAAGTATTGAGGATAGTTGTGAAACGCGTGGGCGTAGCAGGCTGTAAGAATTAGGGTCTGTTTGGCAGACTGCGTTGGGCGGGCTTAAAACCGTGCGGGCTGGATCAGTGTTGGGCTGACACCTGGGCCTATATTTCCTCGAGATTATCATGACACGTGTACGACTCAGAGTTGGGACCATTTGGTATATCATCAGCTACTCCCCCTGAGTTAGTGGGCCATCACATCAGTTCACTAAGTCATCTCTTGAAAAGATAAGCCGCTCATGATGATTGAGTCTGAATCGTTGCTTGAGCCACGCACTTCATTAATTGAATGTGCGTCGGTTTGGTGAAACAGAAGCAGGAATCCCATCCCTATTTAGGTCATCATTTGTGCGGAGACTAACTCTTCTATTTTCTTGCTTTTAGAGATCTTGCTCTGCTTATCTTCTGGTTGAAAAGATTTTTCATCTTCTTCATGGCTCAACAAAACCTTCTTGATGACGCAACTTTGGCCAAGGGCCTTGAGTTTCTCGAAGACACGTTTCTTTCTGAATCAGGCCTTGCTGAAATCCGTACGAAGTTCGGGTCCCTGAGGACCTGCCATTTTATGCTCTGAAGGATAACTAGACGCCAATGTTGCCACCGATAGGGTTCATCTGCTTACACCGCGGGATGCTCCAGTCCTTCTGGATGTGATTTGGGACTTCTTGGACATCCTTGAAATTCCTCCGGCCCAGTTGGGGCCTAATGGTTACAAGATCATTCTTCTCATTTTTATTAGGGTGAAGGAAGCTAGAGTCTGTGTGACTCACGGGTGATCCAGTTGTTGACTTCTCATCGGTTGAACAATAATGCTGTCTGTAAAATGATGTCGCCAACTTGCTTTGAGAATTTTCCTGATGACTTCAAGTCCTGGTAGAAGTATTGTTTCTTGGCTCCTGTGGATTCAAAGTACTTTCAATTCAAGGGTCATCCGCTCGAACAAGAGTTCAACCCACTTCATAAGTATAGCTTTCTCTTCTGATTCCGTTGCGCTTGATTGTATGCTAATCGTTGTTCGTGTTTCCTCATTGGATGGTTTCCCACTACTCCTCTTACCCCAGAGGAGCGAAAAACTATGGAGACATTCCGCGACTTGCCAACGCAGAATGTGGTGGAAGTCATATGTGTCACCAACTTATTCGCAGTAGGCCGTGGGACAACTGACATGTGGCCCCCACTCTTTACTGATCGTCGCGAGTTAAGTCTAAAGGTAGGGCCCCTTCTAGGAAAAGGAAAGCCATCAGAGCCAAGGCTCCTGTCTTGTTTGACATGGAGGAGCCGTCTGAGACACTTGCCACCTTTGTGAGCTTGAAAAAGTCCCATGTTAGATCCACTCCAGTGAGTGAAGAGCGTGAGTTTGTTCGGCTTGTCAGGGCAGAGGTCGATGTATCCGGCTGGGAGAAGGACCACCTGCGATTAGTGAAGGTTGAAGATATATCGAATCTTAGTGGCACGCAAACGAAAGCTCTGAGTGAGCAGTTGATGCTAGCTGCAATAGCGGCATCTGCTGGTGCCAATTTGCACAAAATCGTTCCACTAGAAGGTTCCTGCAAGGATCCGCCTGAGGTTTTGGAGTCCGATAGTCCCATTGGTGGGCTGTCCAATAATGATTGTGTTGACACGGGCCAAGTTTCTCATAGTCTGCATTGTTCTCCGTCTCGCTCAAGGTCGCATCTCAAGGTGTTGGAGGGTCCATTGGACAACTCGCTTTCTCCTATTCCTCCGGATCCTGCTAAGTCGTTGCGTACTAAGGGGTCGATTGCTAGTAACAAAGGAAAGGCCTAGGAGTAGTGGTGACTACAAAGGCTAGTACTGGCGTAATCCCTCATTCGGGAGAGCTTCATCCGAATGCGCGGATAAGACTGTTTGCACCGAACTTAGTAAAGATGAACACTTAGGCTTGGCATCGGAAGGTTGATGTGAACTATGCTTTGAAGAAGCATATAAGCAGGCGTCATAGCTGGCTGATGGATCACGCTCCAAAACCCGAGGAGGATACACTAGAAGGGCTATGGATAAGGGTTTAAAATACCTTATGCTGGGAATGTCTCACTTGAGCTAGATGGTTGTTGCTGGGACATAAGTTGTGGCGGCCCGTGAGAGGGTGTACACCATTGAGCGTGTCTTTTCGCACATGCAGATGCTGTATTTTGATGCGCTTTATGAGATTGAGCTGTTGAGGAAACGGGCTAAGAAGAGGAGGCTGGATCGATCAGCCGTTGCTGTTGAGGCTAAGAAGGTTCATCTGGACACCCTTGAGTTTGATCAAGTAGAGCGAGGGCCGTGAGAGACAGATTTTAGTAGGAGTTGGATCTGACCCATCATGATCTGAAGGTTGCGCAGGAAGCTGTGACTGAGGCGCGTTCTGAAGTGCGGTCCCTTTCTGAGAAGAATGCCTTGGAGGAGGCTGATTGGGCTATTTAGAAACATCAATTTGAGTCCGTTGTGGAGTTTAATGTTCGGTAGGCGAGGAAGGCCGAGGACCAGCTCGAATTGGTGAAACATGAGCTTAGTGCTGTAAATAACAGTTTGACTATGGAGCAATCCCAGGTTGATACGCTGACATGCAAGTTAGAGTTGTTGGAGCGTGAACTTGTTGACGCGAAAATGCACGAGGAGGAGACCCTCCAGGAACAAGGCAAGTGCGAATTCCGATGGGTTGTACATGGTAGATTGGAGTTGCTGGCGCTGATGAAGAAGGAACATCCAGATTCTAACCTTGATCGCTATAAGAAGATGTCGTATGTAGACTTGTCAAATGCCTTTGCCTCGTCAGACGAAGAGGGTGATCCGGACCAGGATGCTCAGATTGCAGCGCGTACGGACGCCACTCCTACTTCCTCCTCTATCAAGCTTAACTCTTTTGTTTATGTACCCCCTCCTGATAAGGAGTGAGCTTTGTACACTTGTACCTTTTTTGTTTCAACTATTTAATGAAAATAAGTTTATGTTGAATACGCTCTGTATCCGTTTTGTGCTCGCTGTCCCTATTGTGTGTTTTCAGTTTAGCCTCGTCGTTTTACTTTGGCATGGGATGGTTGGATCAGTAGGAAGTCGAGTGGGCTGTCTGCTGCTGAGAGTTTTACTGTTTGTGCTGCGAATGACTTGGGGTCACTATTGCGTAGTCACGTCCAATAGTGGGCATTCCGTGAATGGTTGAGGAGCGGGCTGCGCTGACCAGCTGTGGTTCATTTTCAAGGTAAGCCGCTGGGGTCTTATTTTGTGTATCTGATTGTCTGTCGCCTCAAGTGGCACGAGTGAACTTTGGTAATCGAGCACTTGCGTTTTAATTAAAGTGTTTGTTCTGAGTCAGGTTTTATAAGCTCGGGCTGGCATTCCATGCAGTACTCATTCGCGTATTGGCGAGACTATTTATGGGTCGGCATGAGCGTCCTTTGCTGGCAATAGAATGTCAGCTCGTGTGAGCGTGAACACGCTACTTGAGCTGTGATTTATCTTTGGGTCGCTGTTTTAAAAAAGAGCGGCGGTCAGGTGGCGAGCAGTCTAGGGCTCCCACCTTCCATACCATCTATGTCCGAACATTGTGGACTGCAGGTTCTGATAGCGAGGATTCGGCGATCATTGTATTTTGATGGGTGATGATCCTGTGGTGAGGCATCGACATTAGTTTGGGACTGACTAGCCTCCCACCTTTCAAACCATCTACACCCGTACGTAGCGGGCTACAAGTTTGAAATGAGAGGGTTCGTCGACCAGGCTGAATAGCAGTGGTCACGTGGCAAGCCGTTAGAATCAGTTCGGGACTGACTAGGCTCCGACCTTCCAAATCATCTACACCCGTGCACATCGAGCTACAAATTTGGGAGTGTTCAGTGACCATGGTCTACAAAAGAGCAGTGGTCTTGTGGCGAGCCATCTGAATTAGTTCTGGACTGACTAGGCTCCCACCTTCTAAACCATCTACGCCCATGAAGTGGGGGCTATAAATTCAGGGTTGTTAATTCGGCGACCATAATCTGTAAAAGAGCAGTGGTATCATGGCGAGCCATCAGAATCAGTTCAGAACTGATTAGGCTCCCACCTTCCATACCATCTACACCCGCATAGTGGGGGCTACAAATCTAGGCTTTGATCAGAAGCTATCATTGTCAGTTGTCACTAGCTGGGCTTACCTGATCAGGTTTGGTGACCGTTGTCCGGGAAGGGGGGGCAATAGTCCTTGGCGAGTCGTTGTCATCAGGCATGATGGTGTTGATTGGACTCCCACTTCCTAAACCATGACATCCGCATTAGGCGGACTAGGTGTCGGGGTGAACTAGAACTCGTTGTCATCAGCTAAAACTGACTACGCTTGCCTAGCCAAGTAGTGGCTCCACCAACTGCGGGCATGCAATCTTGTGTCTGCGAGCGGAGTGCGTTGTGCATATGAGTTATGAAGAAGTACCTTGGATCATCTGGCGGTATGCAGGTGTGATTCATGTGTTAGGAATGACTAGGGTTTCTCATGTTCGTGTTTGGCACGTGGTAGAATACTGTTTGATTAGTGGGCTGAGCCTATGGGCCCATAGAGTGAGAGCTAGGGTTCTCTGTACGCAAGATGCTGCATGTATGGCGTAGATCGCATGGTAGCACGTGTACGACGTGGATTGTGAGACACTTGAGTATCGGTTACTCCCCCTCAATTAATGGGGTTGGATGTAGCCCCGTTGATTGGACGAACATGGACCTGCATAGTATCCTTGGGAGCCATTGTCTTTTCGTTTCCCATACGGTATTCAATGCTGACAGTTAATGCTAAAGCGCCCATTTGGTGAACCATTATGTCTATATAATGGTGTTTCTCCATCGTTGTTGGCACTATCTTCTGCAGAGCGTATCTCCTGTAATGTTCTTACTTGAAGAAAATGCTTTGGATTTTCCAAAGGGTGAAGGGAGATCTCCATTGTTGGAGTTTTTGAATGTTTCGACATTTGCACAGATCGGGTACGATGAGAATCATTGTTATTTGTGGTCACCTGCTCTGGGTGAGCATCTAGTTGTTTCGTACAGAGATCCTGTGATTTCTTCTCATATTGCGGAGAAGTAGTACGGACTCACCCCCAAGGGATGAGTTTGTCGTTTATTTGCCATAGCCCATGCGGTTCCTGCTTCAAGCTTATGGTTCATCGAAGTGTTGGCAGATGTGTGATGCTTCCGGGGGTGGTATCTCTCAGTCACCCCGAGTACCACGCATGGGAAAAGTGTCCTCGCTTAGCAGCACTGTGAAACCTTGATCGCTCCATCGCTCGCGACCATCCTTATCTGCCTTTTTCTACCTTCTTCGAGAGGCCGAAAGCCATTTGAGAAAGTCTGCAACCCATTGCAAGGTTTGTGTTGTTGTTGTCGGGTCACTTTCTTGGGGCGATTTGGAGGAGCGGACTGCTGCTTTGTACTTTCAACCCCTGCTCGCACCTTTGTCCTTGATCTTGAGAAGGAGTCGAGCGAAGTTTATTAGGGTTCCTTTGCTCTCTTCGGATTTCCTTACGTAGTTGGACTGTTTAAGCGAGTTTTTACTTTCTGTCGCATTAGATTCAGATGCTCATAGTATGTAGTCTTTTGTATTCGCCTCAGGGCGCCCGTTGTTACATCTTTCCAGTAATCAATAGAGTGTTTTGCATAATTATTTCTTTATTTCTTAAATGATCGTAAATCACATAAGTTTCTGAGAACTAAACTCTACATTGACTATGGAAAGGAAAATAAACAACTGAAATAGACTAATTGTTGGCGGAGAGAAGTCGACCTGGTCCTGAAGTGAATTCGCGTGGCCCTTGTTGGATCGTTGATACTTTCAGCGCACTGTTGAGATTCGCTGATGTCACTGAGGCTACTGAAGAGTAAACCTTGTATGGGAGTTAATCTGATGGAATGTCATGGGGTTGTACTCCCTCTTGCATTGACCTCTCTATTTTGCTGAGTTGAAGTGTGGACTGCTTTTGTCCCACTTGAATGTTCCCCGTTTCTAAAATTAGCCACCGTTATTGTGATCTCGTGCGAGTGGAGTTGTGCATCCACAGTCGCAAGATCTGACTCCATTTCAGGTTGCACTGTAGGATCCGGTTGGATCTGTGAACATTTTATTTGCTTTAATGCAGCACAATGGCAGTCTCGTGCTATAGGCTGGTCTCCACATATCGTTCCTTTTGAGTGATTTGTAGTGTACTTAACGCACTAGTGAAGGGTGGAGACTACAACCTCCATCTGGTGGAGCCACAGGCTTCTCAAGATAAGGTTGTAGGTAGACGACTTGTCTACTACCATGAAGTCTAGAAACAAGATTTTTCTGAGTTGTGGCTATCTTGGCACTACTGCTAACCTTATCTTCCCGATCGAAAAACATTTTTCTCCGTTGAATCCGATCAACGGGTAGTCTGAGGACGTTTGGTTCTCACGCATTGTAGAACAGGATGTTGAGTGAGCTCCCAGTGTCTACCAAAACTCTTTTTACCTCCCACTTTGCAATGGAGACTGAGATGACTAGGGCGTCATTGTGTGGCGCTCAGACTCCTTCGAGGTCTTTGTCTGTAAAGGTTAAGGTGAGAATGGGGTTTTGCACCCTCGAGTTGCAAACGCGTCTGTCCTCATCCTCGGGCTGTGTTTGCATTTCCATTAGAGACTGTTTGCGGGACCTGTTCGACTGGCTTTCATCTGGCCAGACCCTATGAAGGACATAGATTATGCTCGAAGTCTCCTTTTCTATTTCCTTGACTGACTCCCCTCGATCCTTGGATCGTTCTGGTCGCTTCTCAGAGCTCAGGAATTCCTTTAACTTGCTCATGCAGATCCAGTACTCAATCTCATACCTTAGACTCTTGCAGTAGTTGGTATCATGGCCACCCCCTTGTGGTGCGAGCAATATTTGTTGTTGTCACGCTTGGAGGGGTCTGCACGCTGCTTTGGGGGCCACTTTAGATCTTCCCAGTTTTTCATGGAATTCAGGACGTCCGACAGGCTAGAATTCAGGGGGGTCATGGCTTTGGATCCAACGTAGTTGGATGCTTTCTCTAGCTTGGCTCGGCCAGGGTCTGACCTGTTGTCATTGCACTTTCGCTTGCCTCTTTCTTCATCCTCACGCCTCCTTCCCTCATTCCTGTCTTTTGTAGTGGAGGGTTTCTTATCTCCTTCAGTTTCCCTCTTCACAGTTCTCAACTCCTCTAAGGTGATGTACCTTTGGGCACTTTTGAGGAGCTCTGTCATATCCAAAGGGGGTTCCAAGGTGAGACTTTCATAAACCTGTCCCTCCTTCAAGCCCGTGGTAAAAGTCATCACGGCTGTGTCATCACTGTAGCCATCGATGAGTGTCAGCTCATTATTGAAGAGCGTGACATACTCTATGAGTGTCTCATTGGATCTTTGTTTGAGAGAGAGTATGTAGCGTGGACCCTTCCGGAGGCGCTGACTTCCTACAAAGCGCGTCAGGAACTCTTTCTCCAATGCCTTGAATAAGTCAGTCGACTTCGGCTGGAGGCTGTGAAACCATATTAGTGCCGAAGTTTTTAGGTTGGTGGGGAAGGTTCTGCACATGATCGACTCAGATCCTTCTTTGAGTGCCATTACGTTCTAGTAATGGTGAAGGTGGTCGAACGTGTCGGTGGTCCCATTGTAGAAGTCGAGCTTTGGAGGCGTGAACTTCTTTGGAAGGGTTTTGTTCATGATAAGGTCCACGAACGGCAGAACAGAGAGACAATACAATACGTCTGGGTCATGCGCCCCTCTGCGGAGGGGGTTCTGAGGGCCGAGCTTCTATGCCTTGAGAGCCGGTTATGCGTTAGCTGCACCACCTTCTCTAGTCCAATGGGAACTAGCAGAGGCTTGACTCTTCTGTGCCTGCTCTCTGTTGTCTTCCAGAGATAGAGGTCTGTGTTGATCCCGATCTCCATTAGCGAGTGGAGGGTTTTGTTGTATGAAAGCCTCCACAGCTTTAGCAATTTGTTGTATTTGAGATGATAACAAATCCATCCTGGGGTCCATCGTTGTCGTGGCAGGTGTGGGGGCGTGAGTCTGTTGCCCGTGTGCTACTGGCATTGCTGAGAGTAGTGGTATAACACTAGTCGGGGCGTTTGACGTGTCCCCTTGTTCTCCGTTGTTGCATGATCAGGTGGGTCACCATCTCTTAGTATTCTGATAAGAGATGATTCTAGTAAAAGGTTAGGGAACTTTGTCGTTCCCATAGACAGCTTCAAACTAATGCTAAACTTTGGTTCACCATCTCTTAGCATTACACCTCACTATCTAATTAGGAGTCGTGCTGTGGAGGAAAATTCCCCCGTTAGCCGTGTGTTCCTTGATACGCGGGAGATAGTTCCCATTTTGAGAGTGGTCTATAGGTAAAAGTCTCCTTATGTGACATATACTCTGGAATCTGCTTCCTAGATGGAAGCAAAGAGCCGCTGTAATTGCCTGTCCGAAGCTGATCCTCAAGATACTTGCCTTAACAGGACTTACGGGTATTGAGGATAGTTGTGAGACACGTGGGTGTAGCAGGCTGTAAAAATTAGGGTCCGTTTGGCAGACTGCGTTGGGCAGGCTTAAAACCGTGTGGCCAGATCATTGTTGGGCTGGCGCTTGGGCCTATCTTTCCTTGAGATCATCATGACACGTGTACGACGCAGAGTTGGGACCATTTTGGTTATCATCAACTACTTTAAGGAGATTTTTGAGTCCTCCAATCCTTCCCTCAATCCGGATATCCTCAGCCTATTTCCTCCTACTATCTCCTTAGAGGATAATGAATACCTTCTGAGAATCCCTGAGGAAGAGGAAATTTAGAATACTATCTTTAGGATGAGCAGTCATAAAACACGATGAAGTGGTTTTGTGCCTTCTCTTCAGCATTATTGGGATATCGAAAAACATGATGTGATTGAAGTGGTTCAAAACTTCTTTATTACTAGAAATCTTGATCCAAAGCTCAATGAAACCTTCATAGCTCTAATCTCAAAAATCACAAATCCAACCACTCCATAAAAATTCCAACCTGTTGATCTCTGCAATGTGATTTATAAAGTCATTTCAAAGATCTTTACAACCCGGATGAAACCTCTGTTGGTCGCCACCATCTCCCCCAACCAAGGCGCATTTCTTAAAGGTCGATATATTGCGGACAATGTTAGCCTGGCCCGTGAACCTTTCTTTCACATGAAGCATTGCCTCTATAAAAAAAAGGTTTGATGGCGGTTAAAATTGACATGCCCAAAAACTATGATAGAATTCATTGCCTTTTTTTTATTCAGATTCTTCGTCAGCTAGGTTTTGTCGAATGGTGGACCCAAATGATAGAACAATGTATCTCTACCTCATCCCTCCAGGTTTTTCTACATGGATCACCTCTAGCCACTCTTACCCCCACATGAGGCATCCGTCTAGGAGATCTGCTATCGCCATATCTATTCATTCTAATGGCGGAAGCCTTATCCCGACTTTTGGCGCAAGTTGAGAGTGAAATTATTATCAAAGGTAAAAAATTAGACTCCATTCTCAGTCTATCAGTCACCTTTTGTATGCCGATGATTTTATGATTTTTTGTCCCGCCTCTCTCGCAGAAGCACACTCAATCAAAGATATTCTCAATCATTACTGCTCAGCTCGGGCCAAGCAGTCAATTATGACAAATCTTTTGTCTACTATACCTCGAATTTTCACCCGCGTCATGCCAAGATGATTAACAGAATTCTGGATCTAAATTCTAGAACCCAAAAGATAAATATTTAGGTTCCCCCTTGCTTCTATCCAATTAAAAAGCCAAGGACTTCAAATTTCTGATCGATAAAGTAAACTCTAAACTGTCAAGTTGGAAATCAAAAGTCCAGTCTCAAACGAGTAGAATTGTGATGATCAAGGCAGTTCTCAAGTCTATCTTGGTCTACACAATGCAAACCTTCCTTCTTTCTTGCTCAATCTCGGAGAAGTTAGACAAGTTGACCAGAAATTTCTAGTGAAATGGAACAGACGATGGCAAAGCTAGGCACATCTGTACTTGGGATCGGATCACCTTACCTAGACATCTAGGAGGGCTCAACATTCTCTCAGCCTGCAAAATGAATCTTGCCATGATGGAAAAAAATGTGTGGCAAGCCTTGGCCTCACCTGGGAACCAAAGAGTGATTTAACTCAAATCTCTCTTACTTCCACAAGAAGAACATCTTCCAACTTAAGGGATCCCCCAATATAGCTTCGCTTGCTTGGAGAGGCAGTTTGACCACCTTAGCCAAAATGAAACAATATCTTATCTGGAAAGTTCTTTCGGGTAATCAAATTAACCTTTAGAAAGATTGCTTCGTTAGGCCTGGCTTTACTCTATCAGAATGTCGCCATTTTCCTCTTCTTACCAAAGAAATCAACTCCAACCATGATCTCTGCCTTCCCTCTCCCAACCTTTCTCCTAGCCTCACACCTCAATGGAACACACCCTTAATCATGTCCATTTTTCCTTCCCCTATGGCCAGAGACATTTTGGAAATTCATTAGACTGACCGAGCATCCTGATAAACTCATCTGGCTATTTGATAAAAGGGTAAATTTTTCAATCAAAGTGCTTCTTGTGCTTTCAATTCGGACCAACTCCAAAGCTCTACTTCGCTTTCCTTGTTTCTACTCCCACGTATATCCTATTTCATGAACCTATGTAAAATCAAAGCTCCTATCAATGCTTTCTTCCTCTTTTGAAAGATTAATAGGAACATTTTTCCCACTATGACAAATCTGGTAAGGATTCATATGCCCATTGAGGACTGTTGCATTTACTACAGGAATCATGAGGAGAACATCACTCACCTATTCTTCCTTTGCCCAGTTATCAAAGGACTCTAGCTCCTCTATTTTGTTCCCATTGATTGGAGCCAGGTTAATCTCAATCCCCCTCAATTTTTGGGTTTTTCGAGTTCCTTTGGGCTACGGTTAAAGCCCACCCTGAGGCCAAAGATGAATTTCTAGCCCAATAATGGTTGTGCTATTTACTATATGGAAGATTCGCAATGCATGTGTTTTCAACAAAACAAAGTTCTGCACTCAATCTTTCCTTTCCACTCTCAATAGTTCCTGGGCTCTCTGGCACAAACAATGGTTTACCACTCCCAAATCCTACCGTCTGTAGTAGGCATAGGAACTAAGAGACCTTTTTGGAACATCGATTCCATCCCTCAAATTTTGGAAACAGCTAAGACCGACATCCAGGAAATTAACCAAACTAGAAACATGAACCAAGTCAGCATACAGGGCCCCAATCCTGACATTATAACCACCCGTATTGCCAATGATCCAAAACCAGATTCTAGTTGCTAGGCATCATAGACTTAATTATCAATCAAACTTGAGTCACCCCTTCCCCTTGACCTTGGATCCGGATATGATTATTGTCAGTTTCTTTGTCTCCTCGAAACAGGGATCTCTTGGTGTATTCGCCATCAACCAACAAGGACGAGTTCTTGCGACAGTGGGCTACCCTATTCTAGGCAAGATTAAGGATAACACCATGGCATAGTGCTATGCTACAAATACAACCCTTCTCTTGATCCTAGCACAAAATTAGAAAACATGTCTCCTACTAGGTGATTTGACAAACATCATCAGTCTCATCCATGTTGACGACATGGAACATGATCTGAGCAGGCCTATCATTTCAAATATTACACGTCTTTTTTTGTTGCTTCCCTGTTGGTTCTGTAATTATATGGGTCCGGACCTTAATCTTGAGGCCCATGATTTGGCTAAGAATGCAGCTGCAAGTCATAATGTTATGTAACCGTACTTATTTTATTAATATTATGCATAATGCCTTAACAAAAAAAAAGATAATGAGTTGGGATTGCAGTGTAACTTGTTACACTTAGGTAGTAAAAGTAGTGTATTTTGTTTTTTAAATCAGAAAATAAGAATTTGTACTATATATCAAACGAAAGATAACAACGGTAAAAAAAAACATATTGTCTTCCAAACAAAAGTTTATACTATACGTTGTTACTGAGCAATGCTCCAGTCAAATATGAAATAATGCAACTGGATATCTCTAAATTTGTCCCAATGTGCACTACACAGTCATAAGGTGACCATCACATCAATCTAAAGGACATCAAAGTTCATAATGGTCAGTGAGTTCAATTTTGGGACTACAAGTTTGTTAGTGAATCTATTTCTTAAGTCATCACTCCCTTCAATCTATGGCATCTTTAACTAGAAAGATGGTAAGGTGGAAAATTTTTATGTTCAAAATGTCCAAGGGAGGAACTTTCAACTTAGAAGGAACCTTAATGATTAGGAAATGGAACAAATGATAGAATTATTGGCCACAATATAGAGAGTTTTGCTTGATGCAGAACAAGACTAATGGCTCTAGAATAGAAAACATTCAAATTCTCAGTTAACGAGTGGTATTCTAATTGAGCTCCTTCCTCTAGACCATCTACTTTAGACACCGAAATTTGTAATCTCCAATATTGGCTATGGATCAATTAAATTCCTCCTAGAGATAGCTTCCACATTTGGGAAGTGCTGCATGGCATGACCCTTACAGTAGCCAATTTAGCAAGAAGGAGTCTCTTGATTATGAACCAGTGCTCTATTTGTAATAGTGATGTTGAGTCTATTGATCACATACTAAGTGGTTGCCAATGGAGCTATGGCCCAAATCCTTGAGGGAGTTTAACATCAACTTGCCCTTTCATTCCACCTTTCTTGCATGGGTGGAAGGATGGAATAAGTATAAGCTCATCTTCCCGATCTATCTGAGTTTGGTCGCTAGGTTTGGAAGAGCTTTATTCATGCATTTGTGAGGGTTATTTGGAGAGAGGAACAATAGTGTGTTCAAGCAGTCTTCAAACCCCTTAAGAACAACTTGCCAACTATGAAATTCAGTTTCATGATTCCTTTCCACAAAGACCAACCATAGAATGATGAAAGCTCTTTAGCAAACTTACCTTGATGAGATGCTCCATATTTCTCAACTATGGCTTACCTCCACAATGCCTCAAGTTCATTACCAAACCTTCAAAAACTAGAAGAGCCATATTAAATTCCTTCACTGTTCTAATTCCCAGGCTTTCTTTGTACTTGGTGATGATACACCAAAACGGTCACATCCTTGAGCCATACACGTGTCATGATGATCTCAAGGAACTACGAGCCCCAGCGTCAACCTAACTCTGATCCTGCCCATGCGGTTCTAAGCCCTTCCAATGCAGTATGCTAAACGAACCTGAACTCTTACAGCTTGCTAAGCCCACATGTCTCACAACTATCCTCAATACCCGTAAGCCCTACTAAGGCAAGTATCTCGAGGATCAACTTTGGACATGCAACTACAACAACTTTCCGCTTCCAACTAGGAAGCAAATACCAGAGTACATATCACACTGGGAAACCTCCTCTTACGGATTACCCTAAGATTGGGAACTATCTCCCGCGTATCTAGGAGCACAGGGCTAACATGAAACTTCTTTCTTACAGCACGACTCCTAATTAGAGAAAGATCTTCACGAAGATCTCATTATCAAACTACGCCATCGCTAGCCTGGTCGAACCAGGACTCATGCATTATAAATAAGACATGAGGTTGGTAAGTTAAGGTAGCTACAAATTCCTTGTTTATAGCATTACACATTCCTGAAATCCCTATCTGACTTTAGCATCAGAGTGCCATCGGCCACCACAACGGTGGTTCGTGGCTCACGTGCATTCCTTGTGCAGGTCAGCAGGACCAGATCAAAGCAGGGAGCGCAAAATGACTGCATCAATTTGGCGCCGTCCATGGAACAACAAAGTTCCTAACCTTTCAATAGCTCCATCTCCCTTCGAAATACAAAGAGATGGTGAAGACCAGATCACGTAACAATGGAGAACAAGGGGATACGTCAATCGCTTCGACTGGTATTATACCCTAGCTCTCCACAATGTCAGTTATGCATGGGCAACAGACTCATGCCCCCTCACCGGCAATAGCAATGACGGACCCCATGATTGACATGTTGTTATCTCAAATACAACAGATTGCCAAAACAGTGGAGGCTCTCGCTCGGCAAAACCCTCCACCCGTTAATGGAGATCAGGAGCAACATAGGCCTCTGTCTTTCGAGGACAATAGAGTGTGGGATGGGAGAGTCAGGCCCCATATAGTTTACACTAGACCAGAGGAGGCGGCGCAGTTAATGCAAAATCGACTGCTTGGGCAGAGAGGCTCGACCCTTAGAACCCCCTTCGCAGTGGGGCACATGACCCAGATGTGCTATACCGTCTCTTAGTCCCACCTTTCGTGGACCATATTATGAACGAGGCCCTTCCAAAGAAGTTCACGCCTCCAAAGCTCAATTTCTACGACGGGACCACCGACCCATTGACCACCTGCACCATTACCAGCACATGATGGCCTTCAAAGAAGAATCTGAATCGGTGATGTGTAGAACTTTTCCCACTAGCCTAATGAAGACAACCCTAACGTGGTTCCACAGCCTCTCGCCGAGGTCGATCGACTCCTTCAAGATGTTGGCGAAGAAGTTCCTGACGCGTTTTGTCAGAAGTCAGCATTTTCGAAAAAGCCCACACTACATACTCTCTCTAAAACATAGATCCAATGAAATGCTCAGAGAGTATGTCACACGCTTCAACAACGAGCTGACACTCATTGATGGTTGCAACGATGACACAGCCGTGACAACTTTCACTGCGGGCCTAAAGTAGGCGGAACCTCTCTTCAACCAGGTAAGCTTAGTCAGATGACAATGGCTTCTGGTTCATCTCGACTCCTAGTCCACCAAATGCAGATCCCTATGGTTTAGGAAGTGGGAGTCTATTAAGCACTATCATGCCTGAGATCATTGCCCCATTCACAGTTAATGGTTGCCGAACCTGATCAGGTAAGCCTAGATGGTGACGACTAGAAACGAAAGCTTCTGATAAAAACCCGAACCTGTTGCCCCCACTGTGCGGGCGTAGATGGTTTAAAAGGTGGGAGCCCAGTCAGTCCCAAACTGATTCTGACGGTTTGCCACGAGATCACTGCTTTTCTACCTGGCCGCCGAATTACCAATCCAGAACTTGTAGCCCGCACTGTGCGGATGTAGATGGTTTAAAAGGTGGGAGCCTAGTCAGTCCTGAACTGATTCCGACGGCTTGCCACAGGACCACTGCTTTTCAGCCTGGCCGCCAAATTACCAACCCTGAACTTGTAGCCCCCACTGCGTGGGTGTAGATGGTTTAGAAGGTGGGAGCCTAGTTAGTCTTGAACTTATTCTGACGGCTTGCCACGGGACCACTGCTCTTCAGCATGGCCACCAAAAATCCCCCAAATTTGTAACTTGATGCGCACAAGTGTAGATGATTTGGAAGGTGGGAGCCTAATTAGTCTCATACTCATTCTTGTCGCTTACCACGGGGCCACTACTTTTCAGCCTGGTCCACGAACCCCTTCGCCTCAAACTTGTATCCCCAATGCACAGGTATAGATGGTTCAAAAGGTGGGAGACTAGTTAGTCCCTGATTGATGTTGACGACTCGCCACAGAACTACTACTCTTCAGCATGGTCGCCAAATCATTATTTCCCGAATCTATAGTTCACTTTATTAGGACATAGATGGTTCGGAAGGTGGAGGCCCTAAGTAGCTCGCCATGCGATCACCACTCCTTTATGAAACAACGGCCGTAAAGATAAATTACAGCTCAGCCAACGTCCTCACGCTCAAATGATCTGGCATTCTATTATCAGCAAAGGCCACTCAAGCCGACACATAAATCGTCCAGCTAATGCGCGGACAGGTGCTACATGGAATGCCAACCCGAGCCCACGATGCTTGACTCTCTACAAACACTCTAACGCGTACGCTTGGCTATCGTAACTCGCCTATGACAGCGGCTGCAACCAACTAATCAGACAAACGAGATAAGCACCTAGCAGCTTACCTTAAGAACGAGATACAGCCCGGGTAACGCAACCCACCACTAAGCTGCCCGCGACATGCCCACTATCGGACATAACTACGCAGCAGCGATTCTGAGTCACTCACAATACAAACGGTCAAGCTCTCAACTGCTGATAGACCACTCGACTTCCTATTGATCCAACCAGCCTATGCCAAAGTAAGACGACAAGGCGAAACAAAAAACACACAATAGGGACAACGAACACAAAACAAATAAAGAACGCATTCAAGATAAATTTGTTTTCATTAACAGTTGGAACAAAATGGGTACAAGTATACAAAGTTTACTGCTTATCAGGAGAAGGTACAGAAATAGAAGAGTTAAGCTTAATGGAGGAAGGAGCAGGGGTCGCGTCCATACGCGCCACGACCTGAGCATCAGGGTCCGAGCTGCCCTCTTCGTTTGACGAAGCAAAGGAAACGGACAAGTATACCTATGACATCTTCTTATATCAGCCAAGATCCTATTCTAGATGCTCCTCCTTTATCAGCTATAGCAGCTCCAGCCTGCCGTGTACTCGCACTTGCCTTTTTCCTGCAGAAGCTCTTCCTCTCGCACCTTTGTGTCAGCAAGTTCACGCTCCAACTTGCCAGTCAGCGCATCAACCTGAGACTGCTCTATAACCGAACTGCTCTTCACAGCACCGAGCTCATGCGTCTCTAATATGATCCATACACGTGTCATGATGATCTCGAGGAACTATGGGCCCCAGTGTCAGCCTAACTCTGATGCGGTCCAAGCGGTTCTAAGCCTGCCCAATGCAGTCCGATAAACGGACCCGAACTCTTACAGCTTGCTAAGCCCACATGTCTCATAACTATCCTCAATACCCATAAGCCATACTAAGGCAAGTATCTCGAGGATCAGCTTCAGACATGCAACTACAACAACTCTCCACTTCCAACTAGGAAGCAAATACCAGAGTACATATCACATAGGAAACCTCCTCTTATAGATTACCCTCAGATTGGGAACTATCTCCCGCGTATCTAGAAGCACAGGGCTAATAGGGAACTTTCCTCCTACATCATGACTCCTAATTAGATAAGGATCTTCATGGAGATCCTTATCTAATTAGGAGTGCCATTGGCCATCACAACGGTGGTCCGTGGCTCACGTGTGTTCTTTCTGCAGGTCAGCAAGACCAGGTCAAAGCAGCGAGCGAAAAATGACTGCATCACTTGGGATGACACATTTTTCTTGAATTCAATAAGTGATATTTCGTGGATGAAGGAGAAATTCCCCATAGGAAGTTTCTCGTACATCTTTCAATCCTACAAGCCACTGAGTTGGGAAAGGTACACAGAGACATCATATAGACTGGAATGCTTGACATTGTACTTTTAATCAAGGTAGTTGTACCTTTGCAATGTAATAAAAATGAAATTTAATTTGTTTGGTTAAAAAGATTGAGAAAAATTAGGAGCAACGTATCTCCAAAAACATAATGTTGATTTTCCACGAGTCAAACACTTTTTAATACAAGATTTTCCATAGTTCTAATTTATTATTTCCAAGTGAGTATAGACTTCAAAAACCTTTTGCTACAAAGAAAATGAAGTCTTATTACAGTTTCCTCTAACTTGAGACTCTAGAAATATTTGAACCACTAAATTTATGATCTTTAACAATAATAATAATAATAAAATTTTGCAACATTTTTTTTCATGCATATTCATGTGGAAGTTGGATCTGCACATCGTGAATTAGATTGCAGTTCACGAAGAGTTAAAAATTGGATTCTTGGGGAAAATGCCAGAACCAAATAACAAACTTTTGGAAACTTAAAACTTCGAGGGCCAAAGGGTTTAGATTATCACCAACACTTATGTATGGTATTCAAGTTATATATCCACCCAATATAACGACAAATTTATAAAGGCCATCACATTTTGGACCAATTAAAATTTTGGATTTGGCATCGCAACATATTTAAATAGCATATAAACTATCAACCGTTTATTTCATATTTTCATTGTTTGACAACCTGTAAAAATTTGCCCGCCAAAACATTTCTACATTGTTGTGAAACGCGTTAATTACTCTCATTTGTATATTGGTCTTTTGTCTATGTTTTCCTTGATTTTTGTTCGTCGGTTTGCTCGGTGAGTGGCTAGTGTGTATGTCTAGGTGTCTAGGTTTTAGTGAAAAGTAGTGGGTGTGTCTTGCACCTGGCCAAGACACTTCATTTTTAGAGATTCGTCATGTTCTATGGGCGTTGGGAGTGCCCTTTTGCATTGTTCAAGCCTTTAGACAGTTTTGAATTTTGGACTGCGAGGCCCATATTGGCATGAGTGGTCCCTCTGTGGACATAAGTGTGGATGCACTTATATTAGCCTTATTATGTGTCTTTGAAAGAGTAAAGATCATTGTTATATTATTTCTGATCCTGTATCGACCTTTTATTAGTGTAGTGTGGTACGTGACACCACATGGCGACATTTAGCCACAAAATCATTTATAAACTTCTTCCTTTTTTCCTTCTTCTTTTTCTTATTCTTCCTCATACTAGAGAGTGAAGGGAGAGCTCCAAGCTTGATCGGAGAAATATTGGTGGATTTGGAATGCATTTTGGGGTGACTTTTAGTAGATCTTCATCGTGGGATCATGGGATTCGAAGGGATTATTGTTTAACAACTTTTAGAGAGTTGGGGGTATTTTAGTTAATCAAGGTGTGATGTAGGGTTGTTCCAGCCTTTGCATGTCTATTTCGAGGCCAAACCAAGCCAAATCGACAAGGATTCAAATAGAATTTCGTGTGCGGAGTGTAGAATTTAGCTTGGGTGTGATTTGGGGAGCTTTTTGAGCTGATTTCAATGAATTTAGATGAGTAAGAGGGTTTTTTTTTTTTAATATACTCAAAAGTCTTAATAAGAAGTTAGACATTTTATAAAGAGTGTTTGTTTTAGTTCTGATCAAAATTTGAAGTTTTGATTGGAGTAAGCACCATGGGGGGTGTTGATCACTTGGCACTGAGTGCTTAATGAAAATTTATTCAAATAATAATCTCACAATAAATTCGTAATGATTGCTACTACCCCTCTCTTATACCAATCATCTCCTCATTTCTCCAGCTCCTCTTTATCATATGGGCACTGCCTCCACAGTCGCTACCAACCTCCCTGCCCTCCCCATCCTTTTCTTCTTATTACTCTTTAACTTTATCTTCCTTTCTATTGAAGATTACATGAGAAATGGACAGGGATATAGGGTGCTTTTAGTAGTGGTGGAAAATGATATCAATGGTATTTGGAATAAAGAAAATAGGTGAAGGGTGTACATGTTGGTGGTTTGTGATGGGCTGTGGGAGTTTTGTTGATGGGCAAAAATGTTAAAAAAAACTTCAAGTCAGCACCTAAAACAAACACTTTTTAATTTACAACTTCTAATCAACAACCCATTCAGAAGCAAAACAAGTAATTCATTCAAATGCTCGTTCATAACTTCTAACTTCAGTTAGAAATTAGCTTCTAAGCACTTTAAAAAAAACCCACCTAAGACTTGTAGTTGATAATGTTTTGGTATTTGATCATCCCCCTTTGGCTTGCATGTTAGCTTATAGCATGAATGGTTGATGATCCTTGTGTTCACGAGTATAAACATGAATTTGAGCTCATTTTGCAAGTTGATCTAGAGTTTGTATTTACGTGATATTAGAGAATGGGTGAATGTTTAATTGTTAAGAGTTAATGATTTCAAATTCTTATCATGAAATTCATTTGATTTCTCCTTGAATAGCTTAGTACTTTTGTACTTTGGCATGATTTTTAGTGCGTGTCATTTAGACTGGATGAGAATTGTTTATTATGAGCTTATAGGAGTTTTTTAAGTACTTTGAAGTGTTAGAGTAGCTGTGACTGCCCAAATATCGATTCAAAATGTCAAATTGATGTATGATGGCATATTTTACACTCAAATCTTCATTTTCTTTCTAGTTTCTATAAAATTTTGTGAAACATAGTTTCAATTTCTATTGAGTGAGTTAAGCCTAGCGTTGTGAAAGGGTGTTGAAACTGTGGACAGTCGAGGTTATCCTAAAATGCTTTGGATTAAGGGCTAAATTTGACATGAATGCTTTCATTTTAGTAGGACTACTATATACGGTTGGATTCCTCTCTGATTCTAGTTTCTATATTTTTTTACGAATTCATATTTTGATTTTTGTATATGGAGTTATGGCATTAGAAGTAACTGGGTGTCAATCTGTCAACATACTGCAGATGATATGTTTTCATTTTAAAAATTGAATTTACTCATTAGTGTTTAGGATATGAGACCTGCGCCATTAGGTTTATATTTACAAAAACATGAAATCCCAATAACAGTGTAGGAGATAAAGATAAACCTTTATAATAGGTTAGATGAAACTTTATAGTACCTATATTCTCTAATGTCAAGACGAAAATATGACACATCAAGAGGAAACATGACTTCATATCTCAAATCTTCCCCCCCCCCCCCCCCCCCCCCTTACAAAATCAACTTTTAGTCTTTGAATAATTGTAGCTTTTGAGTATGTGATTCATCTCCTTCATTGTTTTTATATTTGCTAGGATATTAATAGGAGAAGATGAGTAATGCAATTTCGCAGCTTCAACAATTGAGGTGTATCGATGTGGTGATTGTACGTTTACGAACTTATTAACTCAAGGTATATTACCCAAATTGTTAGTTGTTTAATTTTTTTTTTAATTGTTAGTAGTTGGGATTTATTATAATTGTCATCTTCTTGGTTATGCTCTTTGGTGGTTTGTTCCTGGTCTTCCCCATGTCATTAGGGCTTTAAAAAATTTTAATCTGTCATCTAGGATTTAAATATTCTTGTTTATGACAAAGTTCTAGTAAATTCATTATAAGCTAATGAAAGGAAAAAGAAATACGCATTTCAATGGTAAGCCCTTTCCATGGTTGAATATATGTTGATTGTTTGGGATTACTATGGTTTAGATAGGGATAACAATGTGTTATAGATATGTTTTAGATATAAATTAATGTTGCTTGTATTTGTAATATGATAATGGTCAAATAGTTGGTATGTTGATAACAATAGTGATGTTCAAAAAAGAGAATTGCATACTAAGTCAGGAAAATGCATACTAAGTCATACAAATATAATGAATATAAATAAAGATATTCAGCCAAGAGTTTTCCTTGTAGATTACGATATTTCGAAAGTACATACTTTGGACATAAATAGTGATGACATCGATTGTATCCCTGATCTTGTTTGAATTTTGATCTATCCCTTTCGTACATGTCATGTATATAGTGACAATATTTGAAGATCTTGTTGATTAAAGTTGAAAAATATGAGTAGTTGTTGATTTATGCGAGATATCGGGTTTAAAAGTGATTGATGGTTATTTGTTGATGAAATAAGCATAGCAAATGATTAAATACTGTACTGGTCAAATAGTGATGTTATTTACAAATTGAAAACTGTGATATATGAAAAGAGATGAATATAGATGATAATTTTGAGCTTGTTTAGTTGTTTACATGCATACCCTGCCCCTGGCAGTTGATTTATGATTTGTCTTCCAAGGCATGACTCGTTAATGACTCAATTTCGTACAGATCTTGGGGCGATGGTACGAATCATGTTCTCCCGCAAGGAAAACTAAGCCACAATGCGAGGTATGACTTAGTTAAAGTGATGAAGGTTCTTGGGGAGTTTCCAAATGGGGAAAACTAAGCCATTGTGTAGCACAAATCCAATAGGCACAATTCCCGAGGAGCATAGAAAGATTCATAGAGCATAGGTCATCTTCCGACACATGCATTTGTTGTTGTCTGTTTTGTAGCTCGTGTGATCAACTGTTCGAGGTTGAGTATGTATCTTCTAGATGACACCCTATCCGAGGTACATACGTGCTCGAAGTGGTTGTTGATGTACGTATAGAGGTGTGTCAAGGTGAGACACATTTGACACTTGACTGGTGTGATAGGGTATGACATGAAGGTAAATTGTTTATCTTCTAGCAAATATTGCTGCAAATTACTATTATGAATTGTAGGGTGGTAGATCGATTAACTTTATGTGCAGGTGACGATTTACCTCGAGATACGTGGACGTCAACACATTGGTATTTAGTTTAGATGTTTGAATTTACATTCTTAATTTTGGTAAATAGCTTATTCAGAGAGGTAGACCAATTAACTTTATTTGCATATGATTTTCTACCTCGATACACGTGTCAGCAGTGACATGTACGTTTTTACATATTTAGTTGTGTCAACTTGTTATAGGCTTTCATGTGGACAATTAGAGTGTCTGCGTAGGAATGTTTTTCTTCAGTTATAGTGTATTAACTTAAATGAAAATGATAGATAGAATCTAGTATTATGATATTTATGGACGCAGTATGTTGATTGAATAACTTAGAAATTTGTAGGACATTTTTCATTTGCATTTTGCATCGAATAAGTGACATTTAAGTTATATATGATACATTTTTACCTTGATTAGTATCAACATGATATCTTAGAATTGTGTATTACATTTGTGTTGTATGATTTGTTCATACCAGCGTTAGTTGACCCACATTGTATTTTTGTGGCATGTGGGTGTACTCTTATTGTTGGCGGTGAGGTGTTCCAGGTAGCGGAGTCGAGTTGTAAATGTCATCATTTTCCATTATGTTTATTTTGTGTTTAGTGTTGGCTTGAATCTATGTCTAGTTGATTTTGTATTAGTCTTTTGGTAATAGTTGTAATGGATGTATTTAGATTAATGTAAGGATTATGGGTCGAATTAATATATTGGTAACTTCAGTAATGTTAGATTTTCTATTTTTGTTTATTTCTTTTTATTTGCTCGTGCTTTTATTTTTATCTTTTTTGTTTCATAGTAGAGTGTAAGCTCATTGTGGATGGTTGATTATGTGCGGGGCCGGTTCCTAGCAAGTTTTGTCGTTAGTGATGCAAATTTTTTGATGTTGGGGCATGATAATTAGTTTATACATTGCAACCAAGTATACAAAATTATACCACTGTTAAATGCCGTATATTTGATAAATTGTGAAATTCTTTCACATTTCTTAATAAATGTGTTGAGATGCCTTTAGGCTTTGTTGAAATAAACAAGTATTTGGTAGGATGACAGTTAACACCATCCTTGAAGAAAATATCTCCTATTGTGACCCACACTATGGTTATATAGCTAGGATGTGCTGATGTATTTATGAATTATGCCCAAACTTAAAATTGTTAAGGCTTCAACCACTTCATTTCATTTTGAGTTTGATGTTCTCATTTTACAAAGAGTGATGAAGTGTATATTGAGCATGTATGTCTTTCATCTGACAATCAAGTGTCTCAAGAGATAATCATCTAAGTTGATGTGTTTTCTTAACCTGTCAGCGCCAATTAGTAATGTATCTCGAGCATTTAAGTGAATTCAAGTAGGCATTATGAGGTCGTGGAAAGTAGTTTGAGACTGGAACTCTCATTAAAGCAAACTTTGTACTTTGGTTGGTGAAGAATACATACTACACTATAACTTGGATTTAGTTACATGAGCTAACAAGGATATGTATCAACTTTGGCATGATGCACATGTTGCATTATACCATGGTTGTTGCTATGATTAATCCAAATATTTGTAACTCCTTAAAAATAAATAGTTAATAAGAAAATAAGGGACCCTAAAACAATAAAAAGGAACCCTAAATATTTCAAAATCCTTACCGAACTTCTTTTCCTCTTACAAGAATTTCATCTCATTTCTCTCTCGTACAAACCTAAATATGAAAATATTAGGTTTTACTATATTAGTTATGATGGATTTATAGATTGGAAACTTTCTCATACCATAGGTTTGAACAATAGGTAAATGATAAAATGTTTTAGTTAGAACTGATGGTTGTACAAAATTAAGCACTATTACTTTGCTTCATGTATTCTTTTAATGGAACACACAAACATAAATCTCCTGCAAACTTTCTATAACGCTCCTTTATGGTAGAAGACCGTTAATTCCAATCTGGTCGAAATGGTAGACTAGAGATAATCAAAGGGCTCATTTGGGTTCAAGTGCACTTTTCAGACATGTTGATATTTCTACCTATGAGTCTTTATGTAGTTGCAAATTTGTTATTCATTTATTGTTCAATACATTTTGGTAAGGTTTGATACATGTAATGAGAACTAATTAGAATTTAGTTTTTATACACTAAGTAGTTTCTCAAATGATAGACTCAACATTTTCACAACTGTATTCTCTTATAAAGAAGAACAACCAATTCCGAGATTAAAGTCCATGAAAAAAAAATTATACAATGAATGCCAACACCATGAGTAAAAATTTTCTCCATGGGCTAGACACTCGCCCTTTCTACCATCTCAATTAATAAGTAGTAAAAGTAGTAAGACTCATGTTTAGTTACGGTTGTTGAATAGTCTAAAAGAGTTCTAAAATCATTGTGTCTAGAGTTTGTGTTATTGGAAGTTCATGACTCTTAGTTGGATAATTCATGTGCATTAACTACATTCTGCATTAATGTTTACATTGTGTAGAAAATTTTCTTATTTGACTTTGCATAAACTCTTGTGAACCTCACTTTTTAAGTTTCAAATGAGTTGTAGAAATCAATTTAGAACTAAAAACTATGTTTGAACGATAGGTAAATGATAAAATGTTTCATTTATAACTAATGATTGTATAAAATTAAGTGTTATTACTTTTCTTCATGTATTATTTTAATGGAACACACAAATATAAATCTCTTCTGCAAACTTTCTATAACGCTCCTTTATGGTAGAAGACCGCTAATTTCGATCTGGTCGTAATGGTAGACTAGAGACAATCAAATGGGTCATTTGGGTTCAGGTGCAATTTTCAGACATGTTGATATTTCTGCCTATGATCTTCATGTAGTTGAAAATTTGTTATCCATTTATTGTTCAATACATTTTGGTAAGGTTTGATACATGTAATGAGAACAAATTAGAATTTAACTTTTTAAACACTAAATAGTTTATCAAATGATAGACTCGACATTTTCACAACTGTATTCTCTTGTAAAAAAGAACAACCAATTCCGAGATTAAAGTCCATGAAATTTTTTTTATACAATGAATGCCAACACCATGAGTTAATTTTTTTCTCCGTGGGCTAGACACTCGCCCTTTCTACCATCTCAATTAATAAGTAGTAAAAGTAGTAAAACTCATGTTTAGTTATGGTTGTTGAATAGTTTAAAAGAGTTCTAAAATCGTTGTGTCTAGAGTTTGTGTTATTGGAAGTTCATGACTCTGAGTAGGGCTTAGTAGATCAACATGCCACACTGAACAACAATGGATAATTCATGTGCATTAACTACATTCTGCATTAATATTTCAATTGTGTAGAAATTTGTCTTATTTGACTTTATATAAACTCTTGTGAACCTCACTTAAATCACTTTTTCAGTTTCGAATGAGTTGTAGAAATCAATTTAGAACTAAAAACTATGTTTGAACAATAGGTAAATGATAAAATGTTTCAGTTAGAACCGATGGTTGTATAAAATTAAGTGCTATTACTTTGCTTCATGTATTCTTTTAATGGAACACACAAGAATAAATCTCTTCTGCAAACTTTCTATAACGCTCCTTTATGGTAGAAGACCGTTAATTCCAATCTGGTTGAAATGGTAGACTAGAGACAATCAAAGGGCTCATTTGGGTTCAGGTGCAGATTTCAGACATGTTGATATTTCTGCCTATGAGTTTTTATGTAGTTGAAATTTTGTTATTCATTTATTGTTCAATACATTTTGGTAAGGTTTGATACATGAAATGACAACAAATTAGAGTTTAAGTTTTTATACACTAAATAGTTTCTCAAATGATACTCAACATTTTCACAACTATATTCTCTTGTAAAAAAGAACAACCCATTCGGAGATTAAAGTACATGAAAAAAATTTATACAATGAATGCCAACACCATGAGTAAATTTTTGTCTCCATGGGCTAGACACTCCCCCGTTCTACCATCTTGATTAATAAGTAGTAAAACTCATGTTTAGTTACGGTTATTGAATAGTCTAAAAGAGTTCTAAAATCGTTGTGTCTAGAGTTTGTGTTATTGAAAGTTCATGACTCTGAGTAGGGCTTAGTAGATGAACATGCCACACTGAACAACAATGAATATTTCATGTGCATTAACTACATTCTGCATTAATGTTTCAATTGTGTAGAAATTTTTCATATTTGACTTTGCATAAACTCTTGTAAACCTCACTTAAATCACTTTTTCAGTTTCAATTGAGTTGTAGAAATCAATTTAGAACTAAAAACTCATATAATTTTGAATTCCTTTGCTTTAGTTGAGTGAGAATCTTATCATTTTATTGATATCCATATTAGATATCAAGGGTTGATTAAAAATTAACGACACAAATATTGTATTGTGTGGGGTTTTAAGATTGTTTTTAGTTTTGGAAGATGAACAGGGGTTTGTGAGTGTTTCTTTCATGTGATATTCAATTCAAATGGTGAAGCTTTTGTTGTTGTAGTTAGTAAAAGCCTAAAATTGTATGTAATATATAAAATATGTTTATAAGTTTTGCCATTTCTATTTGTTGACTAACTTGCCTTGTCAAACTTTTAGTGATCGTAAAAAGTTTTTGAGAGGATAACCTTGATAATGTTATTAAAGACAAGAATGAAATACTAACAACTTTGTAGGAGGTAAAAATAAATGTTTATACTAGGTTAGATGAAACTTTATAGTACCTATATTCTCCAATGTCAAGGACAAGATTATGACACATCAAAATGAAACATGACTCGCACTTCAAATATTTTTTCCCTTTACAAAATCAACTTCTAGTCTTTGAACAATTGTAGTTTTTGAGTATGTGATTCATCTCCTTCATTGTTTTTATATTTCCTAGGATATTAGCAGGAGAAGATGGGTAATGCAATTTTGTAGCTTCAACATGTGAGGTATATTGATGTTGGTGATTGTACACTTCCGAACATATTAACTTAAGGTATATTACTCAAATGTTAGGAGTTGGGATTTATTATAATTGACCTTTTCTTAGTTATGCTCTTTGGTGGTCTATTCCTGATCTTCTCCACTTATTTGGTGGTCTATTCCTGGGATTTAATCAATCTGTTTTCAAGTTCTAGAAGTTCTTGTTTTCCGCCACAATGTTTCTCACGAAACAATCTTAAGTAGCAGTAAGAGTGATTCATCTAGAGAATAATATGTCATGTGTTATTGTCAATTCAGAAATTGTTTGCAAACAATTTGTAACTTTTTGGAGAAATTATGATTTCAGATGATTTAATTATTTAGCTTTGATTCGCTGATTACTTTAATATCTTTTTCATTAGCAAAAACAACTTAGATGAAACATATTCTATGGTTCTTGCAGTGATCGAGGCAACGAGAGAATGCGTGAATCGTCGCTAGATGACAAGTAACAGGAAGACCCTTCTTCTCTTAAAGGAACAGCAAGGAGTGAAGGACTAGAGTCGTGAATCCATACTTTTTTCCTTTGAAACAAGGACATATGATTACTTTAATGCTTATAATTTTGAGGATTTAATAATAGTTTTTTTAAACCTCCATATTAGTACGATGAAAAAGTTGTTACAAATATCAAATAAACATCATGTAGATGATGATGCAACACTCCAGCCAGTGACAGATATAGGTGTCCCAATTACTTAATTACTTATAGCTTCAATAAAATGCAATTATCCAATATGTATCACATGGAACATGAAACAATATGTTGGAACACTATATTTAGTATGGATTACTAAGTGAAACTTGTATTTTTGTCAATAGTTTGAAACTGTTACAAATACACCATTTTGGTGTAGTGATAACAAGACAAGTAACTATTGAAAGCCAATGAAACTTTGATTTACGTGAACCTTGTTATAAAAGTGTCATGTCTTCAACTTGCTTTCTTCTCGTCGTGTTTTTATTTACTTATTTGCATATTGGATTTGTTTATTGTGCTTACAACTTATATTTACTTTCAATGTGTATGCTTGTAGTCTTAATTTCGGGGGTTTTCACAAACACTTCACACACTAGAAAATTGGTGTTTGATTATAATACCCAATTAGTGCTTTGGTTTGAATTCAACTATAATGTATATTTCTATCAAAACCAAGCCAATACTAGAACTTGAAAATTCAATCACCTAAGGATCATAAATCTAGATTGGTATTCAAGAAGAGGTTATTCACCCCCTCTAGTCTCGTTAGCCTAGCATTAACACATTTTCAAGATGTGGATTACATCACACTACATTTAAACTGGAGTACAATGAAGATGAAGCTTACACATGCTAAGAAGACATGCCCATGTGCTTCAAAGACAAGTACAAGTGCCAAAGTACATTACCCATGTGACCAAGGAATCTCTTTAATTTAAAATGAGATCTAGGCAAGATATAGTCAACTTTTTGTTAACAAAATATACATATTGCAAGCCAAGTCAAGGAATGAGTATTACGAAACTATTTAAGATATTTTTTTTTGTCTTTTGAAATATTGAAAAAAATAGGGGCGACAAATCATTTTGCCTTTTTTGGGGGAGCTCTTTTTTTTTTTTTTTTGAAAAACTACACAAAATTTTTGACTTCTCCATAATTTTTGAAAAAAAAACTCTATAAAAGGGGGTTTTCAGGCCATGCAACTCCATTATTTCAACGAAAAATTTTATCAAAAAAATCTTAATGAGGTCTGAGATTTATGGGTTGCGATCTACTTATCCATGTGCGTGTTCCCTGAAAGCTTCACTTCGACCCTTCAAGTTTCATCTTCCTTTGTCTTTGTTTTCTTCTGTGAATCATCACTTGTTGCATTAACCCTTGTTTTTGCAAAGTGAAGGAACTTAACATGGCTTAAGAAATAAGTAACAATGTGGTGTGAATTGACTTTGGAAGCTTTTAAATGGTTATAAGTAGTTTATGATTTAATAGGAAATCAACATTGCAAATACTTCTTCATTGAGTAAATAATTCTTCATACCAACAAGTCCTTAGCAAGTATTCCTTGTATATCACTCAAAGTTTTTTTTTTTTTGCTAATCTTGAATATTCAGGTGGTTAAATTATTTTGGCCAATCAAGAATTTAAACATATCCACACAAACAAATTAAAATAAAACAAAATAAACAAAGTCATTTTTTGTACTTTCCTCCATTGACAATCCAACTTTTGTGTTTTCCTTAAAGAAACCTATTCTTAATAGATCGAGTAAAAGCCACGTTATTAATAACATAATTGCTATATTTGTAGACAAACGAACATCCAAAGTTTATTTCCGCTAAAAAATAAATGAAAAACGTTTGTACACATTTCAGAGTCTATTAGAAATTGGGGTGGGTGGCAATTTTACAACATCATTGTTTTTAAATGACACAAATGAAATTATCCAAGCTTCAATTCATTAATTCATGATTAACAAAAGGGAGTTGTACATTTGATAGAGCACATAAATTCCATTTTCACTATATTATAAACTTTCAAACTAATGCGATTAAGTAAGGTCCATTCTATATGGGGAAAAATCCAATTTTATTGAACTTTCACTTTTCATTTTTTTTTTTTTACAAAATTATTGTCCAAAATTTAAAATCTTAACCAAAGAGGATTGGTCAAACGCAACGTACTTGGTTCAATGTAACAGAGGTACAATTCAAAACCTTGAATAAATTTTGTCCAGTGGAACAAACCTTGTCCAGTAGTTTGTATTAGACTTGTAGTTGACTGCAAAAAAATTAAACGTCCCTACATTCAATTCAATCTTAGAAACCAAACACACACACACACACACACATATAACATTTGCTTCAAAGGTAGGAAATACACAATATACCAAGTGACATCAACTTCGCGATCAAAGAGGTCTTCAAAGAACGAAAAAAGAAGTAAAAAATAAAAATAAAAATACAATCCCAATAATAGGTTCCTGGATATTCTTCCATATCTCAATCACCTTAATATTGATTACCACTAATGAAAATTCATAGGTTATTAAAATGTGCAAACGATTAGACTACCTCGCAGTTTGTAGTACAACCCTAAAGCCTGGGCAAGATGCAAGTTCTGCAATAAAATCAACTCTCCAGACCACCATTACTTAGGCCAAGGGACCATGGTGGCTGTAGAAAAACTCATGAACTCTGCACGCCTTGCCCACAAGGCTGACATAAAGGTTTTCATGGAATTGTATGAGCATGTTATTCGTTATCTTATGGTTTCAATCAAGAACCTTAACAGCAAGAATCCGTAACAACATAATTTGGTACTTGTGACGATTCATTAACAATAATCCAATGGATGTTTCTCCCCTTGCTCAACTTAATCAACATTTGAGCCAACTTGTAAGTAATAGCTTAGCCTTAGAAAGGTTAGCGAGTGTTTAAAGTTGTAAACTATTTGCATGTTGCTATTTTAGAGACTGGAGGTGTAACATTATATGTTGATCTTGTGATAAGGATGTAAAGTTACAATATTAGTGCTCCCTTATCGCAAGATCCAATTTTGTATTGAAATTTATGTTTCATGTATATAACTATATTGTGATTGTTTTGTTGAAAAACTATATTCATCAATATAGTTATAAATTTCAAATCAAATGAGAGAGAGACCCAATTTACATGTAACTTTGTTTTTGTAAATAGATTTTCATTGTGTTTGGATGGAGAAAAACTTATTTAAGAGGAAACAAAAGGATCACGTGACATTAAAATTATCAATTTTAAAATTGAAACTTTGTAACTGAATGTACGGTTTTTTTAGTTTGTCCATCATTAGTTTATACCTAATAGAGTTTAGCCCTAATTTAAAATTTTAATTGAGAATGACCCTTATTTTCAAACAGATCTGTTAGGTCAACCATATTGACTAGTTAATATTATTTTATTGACTAAAATACCCTCATCATGAATACACATGCAAGGCACATGCCATATCCATAAAATTTTAAAAAAAAATTTCTACATCTGTCACTCTCCTAATTTTTTTTAGCAGCTGCCCCCCCCCCCCTCAAATTTTAAAAAAATATATTTTATATTTAGCCTTTAAAAAAATCAATTATATAATGTATATACATTATAAATATTATTCATTCAACTATTTCTACATCTGTATATTGGCGTAGTGGTTTTAAGTGTTTAACTTTTGGTAAACAACCTGAGTTCGATACTCTCCGAGCGCATGATTTTTTATGGTTATTGATAATTATTTTTTTTCATCATTGTCACTCTCCTAATTTTTTTTTCAATACAATGTTATTATTAATTGCAAACATTAAAAAAATTGTTTAGTTTGATAAAAATTTATTTTCGGTCCTCTCGGAGAGTATAATTTCTTTATGGCTATTCACAATTACAATTTTGTTATTGTGACCTACCCCTACTTTTTTGCTTTCAACGCAAATTTATATGTAATTGCAAATAATAATAAAATGAATTACTGGTTCACAAGTGGTGTAAAACCTCCAACAAAAAAAATATTTGAAATTAATATCTAAAATAATAAATATAGAACTCAATAAAAATATATGTCATTAGCTAACTCATACAAAATTTGAGCCTCATAAATCATTTTTCTATGAAATTGTATTAGGATCTTATTATGTTCGTAAATTTTAGATTTTTTTTTTGCTTCAACTAGATACTTATCTTAATTATTTTGTGATTTTAATTATATATTCTATTTATTACGCTCATTTGCCCCTTGCTAAGGTTATTGATATTGTGACCTAATTTTGGCTTAAAATTTAATTACACTGGATTCAATTTGGTATATGCAATGTATTTTTTTATTTTACTAGCTCGGGTAGAAAAAAAAAATTTGCCCTGCCATTTCGCCGCCCCCCCTGCCTAAAATCCTGGGTCCGCCATTGCCTGCAGAAGGATTCACCTCACTTGCTAAGCACTTCATGTACGTGGTTACAGAAAATAGGTTAACTGAGAATGGGAGCCCTAGCAACATTAATACATTACTACATGCATCAGAATATAGGGAACATTGAAAAGTTGATACCTACTAGGCTCAAAGAAAAGGAAAACCCAATCAGCTTAATCAGTCACTGAAATGCTTGACCAATCAAAAGTTGCAGGATTTTGTGCTCCGGACCGGCTTGGTTGGCAGAGCGATCGCATGCCCTTACAATGGTGCCGTTTCTTTAGTACTCGAGTTCCTTTTATTTTATTTTTTATAATAAAGCACAATATCAATAGAAGAATCAGGAAGGAAAATACAGGAACACCGTAACAAAAATCACTGAGATAAAGTTGATTCCAATTCCTAGTTTCTGCAAACTCCAAAAATCCCACCACGAGTCCTTTTCATTTTTTTATCTTCTACAGACTACAAAATCCCATCACAACTTCACAACTTCTCATCTTCTTGGCACTTCCCTCCTGGATTACATATAGGTCATGTGAGAAATTTCAGAGGGGAGGGTAATGCCTAATCTCTGTTGGAATTTCTGGATGAGGCGGCCATTCAATGAATGGAAACTAGATTCAGCAGCTCAGTGTTTAGCTCTTGCAGAAAGTCGGGACCTATCAAATGATCCTGACGGATTGGTGTGGAATGGGAAATCAGCTGGTTTTATTAGTGTATGTGATTTTGATGAAGCCCTTGCTGATCTTCATAATTCTCATGCAAATGATTTTATAGCTGCTATACGTCAGCAATTTTGTATTGATTGTAGTCCTTCTCGAATCAACATTTTTTTGTTTGGATTGTTTGTTGTGGTCTTTTCGACTAGTGATAAGTTGAGCTGTAAAAAGGGGTGAATTTCAACAAGCTATGTTTCCTTTGTGGACAACAGTGATAAATTTGAACATCTGCTACTCCAATGCAATTTTGCTAAATCCATCTGTGATAATTTTATTAAGTTAATGGCCAAGTTATGATCAGACCACTGCTGGAAACAGCATAATGCTTGATTTCTTGAGGGTAAGATTTGATCTGATAAACAAATCATCTAGGATATCAAGCTGATGCTTTGGAGATGGGTAATTCTTGGAACATTCTAGTGAAAGTTCCATTTTCCTCCTGATTGGTACAAATAAGTCGTTCAATTGTCTAAGTGAATTAGTCACTCAACTTGTTGTTCTTCATTTTTTTCTTAATAAAATAAAAATAGGTAAAAGTAAAAATAAAACATTCTGGGCACTTTCTCCATTTCTCATGCTTCCAAATTTGAGTATCAAGGCATTTGCCATCACTTCCCCACACAAAACCCCATTCCCACTCTAACTGCAAATCGGTAAAACTCCACCCCTCTGCTAAGTATCAACTTCCCATTGAAAATGGTCCCCTCTTTCATTGCTACCACGCGTGAATCCTGTCTGCGCCCATTTCCTCGAGCTACAGCCTACGTAGTTAGCTTTAATCGGAGCTAGATAAGATTAGTCACAATCGATAAAAGTCAATCGGCGAATTTATTATGAACGCAATTTCTTTATCCCTCTAAGGAATGAGTATCACACAAAAATAATGAGCATTAATGCATGTTGAAGTAGCAAACTATCGGAAGAAAGTCATAAATCAAATCACAAGGAGAATTATAGCAAAATTCATACTAAAAATCTGCGCTTCCCACCAATATAATACACAAAAAGCTAATTATTATTATTTTATTTATTTCGTCTCAAAAAGAAAAAGAAAACAAATAGAAGATCATGTACCTGATAACACAGTAAAGTGAAACCAACAAGTTCGGCATGTAAAATGTAACTAGCAATACCTACAATCCAAGAAAAACACATGTTCATTTGTTTGGACAAAACATAAATATTCCTTTACAAACTCGATCATATTTAAGGAAAGACATTCATGAAACACAATGCCCTACAAATGGGTAAATAGTCCTGTTAAAATATCATTTTATTTTCTGGAGAGAGCCTTTATAATAGTTACAACAAAACAAGTGTATATAGGAAAATTGAGACCAGAACCTGCAATTTTGTCTTTGCTATAGCTCTCTTCCAAATGCCTCTGTGTATCCTCCATTTACAAGCCTTATCATCATTTCCCTCAATCTTAACCCCCATGGGGTATACTAGTGATGTAAAAAGTCATATATAAAACTAGTATACCGCGTGGCGGTGAAGATCAAGCGCAGTGAAAAAAGCTTAGAGTTGGTTTCCAATTGAAGACAGTGTCCAGAATTATCTCTTTCTCTCTCTTTTGGAACCAAAATGAAAGAAAGAGGAGAGCAAATAAAAATGTAAAAATTTTAAAGAAGGCCAAAGCAAAAACAACCTTGCTTGGTTCACTTTCTCGGTCTTTGATAATAAAAACAGGAAACATTGTCATGTGGTATTTGGTTTCTCAAGAAGTCTTATTACAATTACAACAAACCATAATGTGTTATGTATAGTCAATAAAAAAAAAAAAAGCAATTGATGCAAACAATATCTTCTTTACTATGAACCTATTGCAAGATGCCCATATGTACGACTTGCCTATCCTATTCTTCTTTCACAAGGCTTGTCATCATTGTCTCTCCTTACCCTCCCACTACCTTTATCCAAAATTGTTGTGATCTTTGCTTGATCTTCACACCATGGAGTATACTGATACAATCATACAAACAATCATACATATACTAGTATACCACACGATGGACGATCTAGGGAAATCACAAAAGTTTGTTTACAAAATTCTTTGGAACCACAATGTGAGAGATATAACAGTATATGTAAATAAGAGGTTTGGGAGGTTATGGAATAGGTCAACCAAAAACAAACTCGTGTGTTTTGCATGCTCGGTCTTGATAGTATAAAGACGAAGGCATTGTACTGTGTTGTTCAAATTTTTTGAAGTGGAATTAATCTAATGTAAATTGGTTTGGAATACAAAAGGAAGCTAATATACGTTGATACAACTCATACAAGGGACTTGGTAACAAGCAATCCCTTTTTTTCTTGGGCTAGCTTTGCTCAAACTACATTCACATTTTTTTTTTTGAAGGCAAAGTTAGATACATTCACATGTTACAACAAGATTAGATCTGATCCTTGATGACAATGGACTTATGATCAAGATCAAGCTCACAAAAAATCAAACAATTTAGACACCTCTTGTTTAAAACGTGAACACAACAATATAATAACCTTTATAAAATTTTATGGGTTTAAAAAGTAAATCTAAAATTCGGTTAACAAAATCTCCAAAGTTGAGATCCTAACAAAAAATCATGTCAAAGTTGTTTTCCGCGTTGGTTCTGTATTAGGGCCAAATAAGATATATAACAACTATTTTGAAAATTAGAAAATATCTAAATGGAGTAAACACTCCCCATGCTCAATTGTTGTAGAACATTTATAGCTTAGTCCCAAGCACCGCGTGAGGTGAAGAGCCTGTCTTGGACGCCTAGCTCGCTTTAGGGTCTTGGGCGCCTTTCTGAGAATTTTTTAACACTATAGATATAATCAATTTTAGGACTTCATCATCCCCTAAATCAAAGGAGGAATGCAAGAGGTGGACGACGTCAAGTTGGAGGAGAGGAGGTCGGTGGCAAAAAAGTAGGTTGATCGATGGAGTGAGGTCGGCGCGTGCTTTGCAATCATAGCTATTTGCCGCAAAGTGTTTAGTGTATTGCGATCGAGGAGGGTGGAGGAGAAGAAGAAAAGGGTTTTGACATTAAAAATATCAAATGATTTTGACTTTGACATTGACAATTTCTTTTAAAAAAATAAAACTTGTACTCTTAGGCTAGTGCCTAGCTTGCCTGGGCGAGTCTCGAGACCAATGTTTTAAACAACGTACGCATCAAGACACTCCTCGATGCCAAGCAATTAAACAATGCCATGAGGCATCCGAGTTAATAGGACTGTATAATACGATTGGGTGAATGAGTCAATTAATTGACTCGTATGAATAATTTTTTGTTGATCAAGATCTCATGGTTATTAACCTTCATAAAAAAAAATTGTTGAACACCTCTCAGCCCTAATTGTATTTGTTGAGTCGCTTTATAATGAGCCATACGCCTCTATTACGCCTCGTTACACCTCAAGGTGACGCTTGCCTTACAAAACCTCAAAACGCCTTGGTACTGAAAAATGTTTTAAAAACATTCCACGGGTCTACAACCAATTCTTGCCATGCCTTGGCTAAGCCATACAATGTAGCCCCCTCCAACTCACCTAGTGCGACTAGGCAACCCCCAAGACTACATAGATTCATGTTGTTCTAGAACATCTCCAACTTGCTAGTACAATCTAGAACAAATCAGTTGACTAGACCATTTCTAATTGTTTGTAACAATTGAATGGTCCACTTCTTATTGAGTGTTATATAGCTAGAGTATTGATTTCTGAGATATTTTAATGTAAAGTAGGATTAGGATTTACTTTAGTTTAGTTATTGGATCAGGCCTAAATAAACCCATTAGAATAAGTGGAGATTAAGGCTCCAATAGTATTTAAGGTTAGATTGCTTGATTTGCAAGATAAGTTTATTTAAATGGGGCCAATAGGCCATTGTTTGTGGTGGGTTGAATGAATATGAAGATTTCAGTTTTGTTTATCTCCTTTATTTCATAGTTTTAGTTTGTAGTTTTAGGTTTATATTAATTAGTTTAGTCCTAGAATACATTATATTTACTCAATCTTCACTCCATGGGTTGATTCTAGTGAATCAACAATTATATACATTCCAGGTTACCAGGAATACCAACCATCATAGTCTAATATACCACATGGTGGTGAAGATCGAACAATCACAAAACCTAGTTGGTTTCAAGCCTTGTAAATTCATTCTTCATTGTTTTACCCAAAATCCTTTGTTGTAACCAAAATAGGAGAGTAAGAGAAGACAAGAATTTTTGTGAGGTTCGGCAGATTAAAGCAAAAACGACCAAGTTCACTTCACTTGCTCGGTTTGCCCGCTTGATGTTTATAAATAAATAAATATAAGGAACATTGCCCTAAAAATGACATATTTGATACAGGGAAAATTCATATTTTTAAGTGAAAAAGCAACATGATTCTAAATTGGTTGATAAGGCATTTTTATGATAATCAAATATTGTCTGATTGGTATGACTCACATTGTTTTTATCAAGAAAATAGGTGTGATTGGTATGACTCACATTGTTTTTATCAAGAAAATAGGTTCTGTGTTAATGAGTATAGTGAACAGGATGAAAAGAGAAGGGGTAGTATAACTAGACACAAACCCCTTCACACAGAACTATACATCATTAGGCTTTGGAAAGTATAAAGCTTTCCAAGCTCAACATATAAGATGCAAAATTAATGTCGCTAAACCTATCCCAATTTGAACACCATATCCACAAAATGACTTTAATGTCTTATAATCACTGCACATAAAAGAGAATGTTGTACGACTCACATTCAATATACACATTGATTTTTTTAAGATGGTCTTATAATCATAACTCCATACTCAAAAAGAAAAAGAATAAGAATGTAGACATCTCCGTGTAACACGCTGAACCGTATGTTTCAAAACTTTTATGGGTCCAAAGTTTTAAAATTTGGTTAAAAGGTTATCTGATATCCAAATTCAAGAGATTGTCTTCACAAAAATCGAGACACGGCTGCTTTTAAATGCGGAACGTGCTTTGAATGGAGTAAGCACCCCATCATGTTCAGTTTCTAGATAGTTTATTAGAAATTCAAAACAATTGATTAAGCCATTTTTATTGATTGAGTAAGCACCCAACCATTTGAAATGAAAAGTAATATAGTGAAAAGTGTCGCTCTGCCACTTCATCAGTTCTTCCTGTTCTTCTTTAATCGTCTTTATCTATTCTCTTTTATGTTCTTTCTCATCAATCTTTTCATTCTTCTTACCACATGAGTAGGATAACATGTGGTATTACGAAAAGCACCAGTTTTTTTTTCCTTTCATTTTATAACATCTTCCCTCACACAAATTTAAATAGGTGGGTTGCAAAAGCGATTCAATGATAACTCAGTAAAAAAAATCTCTAACTTGCTCGACCCAAGTCAGTTCAATCACTAATCCAAAATTCAAAACACCCTACTAACCGAAAGTGATTAGTCACCAACTAATCACCAACAGCACAGGCTACAGCCTGCTCCTCTTCTTCACCACTCCCTGTCAGTTTTTCCATGTTTCCTGAATTGACCATGTCCAGAACTAACCCTAAAACTCTACCCCTGGATGAGAATGTCGTAGGTCTATAATTCATATACCCCATGACCAAGTCAAATGGATTGAATTTCTTTGCTCAAGTTACAAATTCTCCTAAGCCTCTGCTTATGTTAGAAAGCCTTCTGTTGTCATTATTAAATTTTTTTACTAACATTTTCACCAATGTTTGGTTTCACTTATGCTACTGTATACTTAGATAGGAACCTCAACTTAGAAGACTCTAGATAGTCAAATACATTGTATACTAATTAAAAGATAAACATTTTTTTTTCTTACTAAGCTTCTGACTTACTATAAGTACAAAGACCATAAAATTAAACATAAGGGGATTGGGCTTGGAGTCCCTCAAACTCCTAATTCATATCCAACAGGAACCCTTTCATATTTTACATTTCGGCTCCCTAGCAAACTAAAAAAAATGTTTTTTAACTCGTTTGAGCTGAAAATTTCAGGAAATTTACAGATTACCTATAGAAACAACGTGTCAAAGTTTCGGCCTATTCGACACCATTCCTCGAGATACATATTTAGGTTCTTGCAATTAAATATATTGATAAACAGTCTTTATGAGTGTTTAAGGACCACTCTTTTGGGTGGTCTTGGATAATGGGCGCTAGCCGGCTTCATGATATTTATAGAGAAATTTCTTTTATCCCACTTAGCGCAGATCTCGAGGTACACGTGTCGAAATAGGCATAAACTTTGATACATTGTTTATGATGTTGGAATTTTATTTTCCTCAAAGTTTCAACTCAAACGGAGTAGTGGAAAGCTATAAAATAAATAAATAACGCGTGTAGCACAGTGCAAAACATGTGTAGTTTCAGGGAGTTGAAATGGAAAATTTAGTAGGTTGTCCTGCGGAGTGCATGTTAGTGTAGATGAGAGGCTTAAGATCTTATTTCTTTTAAACATATAAAATCAAAATCGACATTTATCTTGCAATTCCATTATCTTGATTTTTCTTAGGGTTGAAATTCATACTGCCTTTTACAGGAAAACTTCATTTTTCTTAATATCAAGTTCCTATTATTGTACTAAATCATGAAACTGGAAAGAATTTCGACGTTTGCTTTATTATTCAAATGCAATTTGAGATTAATTATATTAGTTTGATATTTGGCACCACACACATTTGCATTTATGTAAATGATAAGTATTTACATATGAGAAAATGTCAGTACTAAATCTCGGCCAAGGGGCGTCATCAATTATAGTTATGGTCTGAAGTTTTCGCTATTTGGCTAACTGGATCACCATTTTCCCAATATCACTATCTCCGCAGTTCTGAACGACCTACTCATTAAATAGTAATTTCACAAGAATCCAACAAAAGAAAGTATAACTAATATGGCTATTAATAAAATTGTAGGAACAAGTATCAAATGTAATAAAAAAGAATTGAATGAAAAGTTAGGGGTTAGGAAGTTGACCTGGTAGGAGAGAAGAGCAGCAACGTCCTTGTTCAAAGAGGAAGCATCGATGGTGGAGATGTTATGCTTCTTCGAATTACAGTGCTGATGTTAAGGTTTTCATTTGTTTACTCTCACTGTCGCACCTCACGTCTTGGTTCCTTCTTCTCCTCCAAAAACACATTCAGGCTGGGCTGGCACAGCAAAGCCAAAGCCAAGAAAGATGTCCGAATCAAACAGCTTGATTTTGGAGTCCAAGGCCAACTATCCTGGCTTTAAATGGGCTTCAAGGAACAATCCAAACACCATTTTATGCTTTCGGCTTAAGATCCCTCAACGTCATTACCCATCCCCCTCGACGGTGACGGAGCCAGGATTTTTGTTGAGGGGGCGGAGTCATGTTATAATTAATTAAATATAATATAAAAATTAGTTATTTTAACATTAAATTTTTTTAATACAGCAAAAAGGGGAGTACAACAAAGACAGTCATTGAAGATTATTACTACTTCTAGAAACATAACACAAGAGAAGGGTTTGAATCGTTGATTACTACTATATGAAGAAAAGGAGGAGGAGATTGAGTTGCTTACGATTTTTTTGTGGAGATGACCAATACAGTGATTAATGAAAGCACCTGGTACCTACAAGAAGAAGAATAAGGTGGTTTGGACCCTGCTGGATCTTATGAAGATGAGCTCAAATAACTCAATAGTTATAGACCTTTGAAGATGATGAAATATGGGGGTTTCCCTCATCTTATCCTATCGATGGAGTGTGAAGAGGAAACTATGGATTTTGGTTTCTTAGAGAGATTTGAGGGATTTAACCTCTATCTCTAACTCTAAAAGTAGAGTTTGGATTTGATATGTACATGATTTGAAGGATAAAGTCCTGGTTGAAGTGAAAAGTGAGAATAGAGGGGCAAACAAAAAAAAACTAATTGGGGGACAAATAATAAAAAAATAATTCTCAAAAAGTCAGTGGGGGCAAGTGCCACCACGTGAATCCGTGCATGCCCCTCCATAATACTCTCTGTAGCTCAAGCACCTACAAAATGTCACAACTATCTTCTTGCCTAGCCAAGTGAGGTTGGCAAGTGTAAATAATGTAGAGTATTCCACATTGTTCTAGAGAGTTCTCTAGAACCTTCCATAAAATTCCATAGAGTTCCATAGGATTCTAGTCCTTAGATATTTCTAAGGAAGTGTGTAGAAGTTCATTTTAGACCGTTAGATCAAATTGATCACCACCGTCCATTGAGGAGGTGGAGTTGTATAAATAGGCTAAGGCCTCATTTGTTGTAATCACCTCAGAGAATTCAAGCAATACAAGTTCTAGTTCTCTTAAGCTCTCTTGTGTGTTCTTAGCTTGCTTAGCATTCCAAAGTCTAAGTAAGTCTTTTGTGGGCAAGGCTGATTAGTTTTCTTTGATAAGTCAAGGTAAAGTTTGATATTGCCGCACGGGAAGTACTTGTGAAAAGAAAGCCTGTGACAGTTGGTATCAGAGTCAGGTTTGGCAAGGTTGGTGAAATCATTCTACACAAGAGGTCAACAACCCATTAATTAGCAACAACGATAAAGGTGGGAAAGTCCGCATGGACAAGTCGAAGGACATGATCGCTGCGATGGATGAATGGTTAGCTAAGTTGTGTGCCACCATGTCCGACTTGAGGGAAAAAGTCGAAGACATGGACCAATGCATCGAGGAGCAAGCGTCCAATGGGGAGGACCAAGAGCTCTGGGAAGAGATGCAATGCGGAGATGTATGCTTACAGGGAAAAAGTTGAGAAGCTAGAAACTCAACTCAGTGTGTGTGGTTGCGGTAGCCAATGGTGGGACTACACAAGGGACAATCACCCACAGAGTCGAAGCTCCCAAACCTAAGGCCTATGGTGAGGCAAGGAGTGCAAGGGAGATCAACAACTTCTTGTGGAACATGGAGCGCTACTTTGATGCGGTTGGCATAATAGATGAAGCATCAAAGGTACGTAGTGTCTCCTTATATTTAAATGATATTGCTACAGTTTGGTGGCGCAGAAGGTCCGATGATGTCAAGAAAGGATTGTGCACCATCGACACTTGGGAAGAATTCACGAAGGAACTCAAGAGACAATTCTACCCGAAGGATGCCGAAAACGAAGCTAGGGCCAAGCTTCGTCACCTTCAACATAAGGAAGGCCACATAAGGGAGTATGTGAAGGAGTTCTCGGAGTTGCTCTTGGAGATTCCTGACATGGGAGAAAAGGATGTTTTGTTTAGCTTCCTTGATGGCCTAATGGGTTGGGCCAAGTTGGAATTGAAGAGGCGAGGTGTACAAGACCTTGCAACGGCTATGGCTGCGGCCAAATCCTTGATTGAATTCAAGAGAAAGGACTCATCCAAGGGGCAAGGGAAAAAGCCGAGTAATGATGGCAAAGGTGGGGGAGACAAAGAGAAGTCCTCCAAGGAACACAAGTACTCCAAAGACAAGGGGAAGGAGAAAAGAGATGGATCACCCAAAAAGATATCTTGCTTCTTATGTAGTGGACCCCATCGGGCATTCGAGTGTCCCAACCGGGGGAAACTTGCCGCGTTTGTCATGGAGGAAGAAGCAAAAGAAGAAAGGAGGACCGCCTCAATGAATCTCCTAAGTGCCATTCAAGATAAGGTCGAGGAACAACCACGTGGAAGGATGTACATAGAGACCGAGATCGGGAACAAGACTTTGAAAGGCATGGTGGATACCGGAGCCGACACAGTCTACATGGCCAAAGACCTTGCTGAAGAAATTGGCTTATCATACACTAAGGAGAAATAAGGATATATCAAGGGAGTCAATGCTAAGAGTCTCCCAATTGAAGGAGTAGCTCATGGCACCGATATTTAGCTTGGACAATGGCGAGGTAAAGTCGACATAACTATTGCTCCAATTGATTATCACAAGTTCTATTTGGGTATAGATTTCTTGGACATGGTGAAGACTTTCCTGGTCTCATATGCCAACACCATGTGCATCATGGAGAAGGGACAACCTTGTGTTGTGCCCGTGGTACGGGAGATAAGTAAGGAGAGAATGATGTCCGCTCTCCAACTTTCTAAAGGAGTAAAGAAGAATGAGCATACTTACTTGGCTACCCTCAAGGAAGACGAAGGTCCCATGGATGGAGGGGTGAATGCACCTAAGGTCGTCCAAGATGTTCTCAAGGAGTACAAGGATGTTATGCCTGCCGAGTTGCCTAAGAAGCTTCCACCAAGGAGAGAGGTGGATCATGCTACTGAGTTAGAAGTTGGAGCAAAGCCACCCGCATTTGCCTCTTATCGTATGGCACCTCCTGAGCTCGAGGAGTTAAGAAGACAATTGAAGGATTTACTAGATGTTGGTTATATTCGACCCTCCAAAGCTCCATATGGTGCGCCGGTCTTATTTCAAAATAAACATGATGTATCCCTACGGCTTTGTATTGACTATCGGGCACTCAACAAGGTCACTATAAGAACAAGTATCCGATTCCACTTATTGCGGATCTCTTTTATCAACTTGGTGATGCAAGGTACTTTACCAAGCTTGACTTGCGCTCGGGATATTATCAAGTCCGCATAGCCGAAGGAGATGAACCAAAGACGGCATGTGTTACAAGGTACGGGTCTTACGAGTTATTAGTCATGCCATTTGGTTTAACTAATGCGTCGGCCACATTTTGCACTCTAATGAATAAGGTACTAGCTCATTACCTTGATCGGTTCGTAGTTGTGTACCTTGATGACATTGTGATCTATAGTAAGACATTATAGGAACATGTGGATCACTTGAGGCAAGTGTTCCAAACTTTGAAGGAGAACGAGCTCTATGTCAAAAAGGAGAAGTGCTCATTTGCCCAAGAGGAGGTGACATTCTTGGGTCATATCATTGGCAAGGGCAAGCTTCGTATGGACAAGTCCAAGGTACAAGCCATCCAAGAATGGGAACCACCGACCAAAGTCACCGAGTTAAGATCTTTCCTTGGCTTGGTGAACTATTATAGAAGGTTCATCAAAGGCTAATCTTCCATAGCTGCTCCATTGACGGACTTGCTCAAGAAGGGACGAAGTTGAGATTGGAATACAAAATGCCAACAAGCTTTCGAAGGATTGAAGAAGGCAATTGTGGAAAAACTGGTGTTGGCACTTCCCAACCCTTCTATATCTTTTGAAGTACATACGGATGCTTCCGACTTTGCTATTGGTGGAGTATTGATGCAAGAAGGGCATCCTATTGCCTTTGAAAGTAGGAAACTCAATGATACTGAGAGGCGGTACACAGTGCAAGAGAAGGAAATGATTGCAGTTGTTCATTGCATGCGAACATGGCGACATTACTTGCTTGGAAACAAATTTGTGGTCAAGATTGACAATGTTGCCACTAGCTACTTCCAGACACATAAGAAGCTCACACCAAAACAAGCTAGGTGGCAAGATTTCATGGCAGAGTTCGATTACACTTTGGAGTACAAGCCTGGCAAGGCTAATCTTGTTGCGGATGCTTTGAGTAGAAAAGGAGAACTTGCTGACATAAGTCAACCTCAAAGCAACTTGAAGGGATGATATTCACATGATTATTACATAATATATCCCTTAATTTATATATGTTAGTGTTTCGATTATTATATTTTATAGTAATTATTTCGTTTTCATGTCTTTGTAGGAATTTGAGCGTGAACGATGAAAGCGTATTAAGGCGACAATTTAAGGAATGACAATTGGTCGATTCTAGCGGTGGTACAAAGTAGAGGGTCACATATCTAAACCCTTAAACCCAAAACCAAGCCCATAACTTAAACCCAAAACCTAACCCATAAACCCAAACCCAAGCAAACCCAAAGAATATTCTCCCAATTATCCCATATTTAGTTTTGATTTTTTTCCTTAAATCACTCATTGAATCCTCCCCTTAACTTGTCCATATTCATTTTTTGCTAATTCTCTATAAATACAAAAATTTAATGGATGAAAAAGGGGAGGAAGAAAAGGGAAAAGAAAAATTACAGAAAATTAAACCCTCTTCCTCACACAATGATTCTCATCACCATCACCACCTCCCACCACCACTACCCACCACGAAACAGGGGCGTGACAACCCTGTCTCGCTTCACCTTGCCACCACCGAGCTCCGCCACCGTCAGGAAACAGGAGCGTGACAACCCTGTTTCGCGTCAAACCTTCATCTCACCATCGAGCACCACACAGACTGTCCATCCGCACCGTCCCTGTCCGACAACCAAGCACCGAGCATCGCGAGCCACCGTCATCGCCGCGAAACAGAGCCACTGTGATGACCCCCTCCCGCACTGTACCGATATTGTCCGCTTTGGGCTACCATCCTGCCCTCACGGCTTTAAAAGGCCTCGATCAGAGTATGCGCAACACAGCTCATCCCGATATTGTCCTCTTTGGCCTATTGGGCAGCATTCTGCACCTCCCTCACCTCAAGGATTTGTTGCTTCCACCCACCTACTGGGACTCCACAGGCCTCGATACAATGGGGAGCTGATCCCGCACATATAAGGATCATCCTCCTCCCCTACCCAAGCGATATGGGATTATGATTCCCCTTGTAGCTCGTCCAACCCCTCTCGGCCTATTGAGCCTGTTGGGCATCTTGGGCCTGTTGGGCTTCAACCCTCACCCTCACCTCAGGTCCGCCCACTCGGGGTCTCACAATCCACCCCCTTAAGGCCCAACGTCCTCGTTGGCCACACAGGCACAACGTCCACGTTGCCCGAGGGCCCACCTCCATGTGGCATACTTTCGGCTAGGTCAGGCTCTGATACCAAACTGTGACGACCCCCTCCCGCACTGTACCGATATTGTCCGCTTTGGGCTACCATCCGGCCCTCACGGCTTTAAAACGCGTCTGTCAGAGTATGCGCAGCATAGCTCATCCCGATATTGTCTTATTTGGCCTATTGGGCAGCATTTCGTACCTCCCTCACCTCAAGGATTTGTTGCTTCCACCAACCTACTGGGACTCCACAGGCCTCGATACAATGGGGAGTTGACCCTGCACATATAAGGATCATCCTCCTCCCCTACCCAGGCGATATGGGACTATGATTCCCCTTGTATCTCGTCCAACCCCTCTCGGCCTATTGGGCCTGTTGGGCTTCAACCCTCACCCTTACCTCAGGTCCGTCCACTCAGGGTCTCACAATTTAAACGCGACGATACAATGGGGAGTTGACCCCGCACATATACGGATCATCTTCCTCCCCTACCCAGGCGATATGGGACTATGATTCCCCTTGTAGCTCGTCCAACCCCTCTCGGCCTATTGGGCCTGTTGGGCATCTTGGGTATGTTGGGCTCCAATCCTCACCCTCACCTCAGGTCCGTCCACTTAGGGTCTCACAATCCACCCCCCTTAAGGCCCAACGTCCTCGTTGGCCACACGGGCACAACGTCCACGTTGCCTGAAGGCCTACAACGGAAAATGGGGCCTACGCGCCACGATCAGCAGGAACGCCAACACTGCCTGCACTCTAATAGAAGCACACCCCTTGCGGGGTCAGCAAAGCACAAAGCTAGCTGGTGCGAGCGAACTAAATACAAATAACATAATACTATACCAGGAAAATTCATGCCAGACAATAAATGATAAGTAACAAGTTCTAAAGACTAAATCACACCGTGTCTCTAAGGATAATATTTCTAAGTTCAAGCAACAATACAAGCATTTCAGATTCAACAATAACTACAAGTTTACGATTCATGCCGATCATTACACGTGATTCAAACATGGTAAATATCAAGCGATGAAAATAAAGACAATCTCATAGTTCTTCCTAGTCTCCTAGGTATAGCAATCAAGTCGAAACCAAACATCCTGTAAATTTTTGTATAAGTGTCTCATATCGTAGGTATCCGCATACCCTACGAATGTGTCTCACCCAGACACATCCCACAACGTGCACGAGTACCACTTCGAGCTTGTTTGTATCCTAATGGGGTGCCATCTGCCAGGATACAAACTCCAACATCCCGAACGACTGGCCTAACACGGCCAACCTAATACAATCAAACTCAAGCGCGCTGGGAGGGAAAGCGAATAATCTCCAAAGCACGTCCTCCAGGACCCGTCCTACTGCACTCTATAGTGGCAAGTGCGTGCGGGAGCTCACCGTACCTCAGCAAGATTGCCACATGCAATAGCGTCCTCAAAGTCAGGTGCGAGTCATCTCAAGCACCATCCAACTCACGATGCGAGCAAGCTTCTAAGCATCGGCACAACAAGCATTATAGCGAGGTAAAGACACTTATACTAACATCCACATGCACAAATGACGAGTCTGTACAAAATCAAAGGTAACAGACATGCAATCATGATCAATTCGACAATTTTTATAAAACCACGACTATGCCAGGGTCCCAACATGACCCAATTCACCACGATAAATTTATTCGAGTCGATTATCATACATGCTCAAGACTCGAAAATCTACGGTAAAATATGACATACTATGCAAACTCGAAAACGAAGCATACAAGTCCAATGTCATTACACCAAAGCCTAATCACACCAAAATTCCTTCACTATTTGATTTCATTCAAGTATATCATGCTTTCAGAAAACCCAATACATAATTCATTCAGAAATAACCAACACAATCATTGAAATATTTGAAAACCCCGAATTTCGGATTTGGATTCAATTGTACACAATCGACGGTATGATGTAAAACTTAAATTCAGGATTTCAAATAATTATTTCTCAAAAAAAAATATTATAGTTCCACTCACCTGGGCGGAATGGGTTTTTAGAACCCAATTCCTACCGGTCGAAGCTCCTAACATTTAAAACCACGAATGCGGGACCACGAAAATTTTTAAAATTGCAAGGCGGACTCGAAGGTGTGCAAACTAGCCGAAATTTGAAAACATAAATAAATTACAAGCGGCGCGTGACTGAAAGAAAAACTTACAGGCAATAAAAATTCGGCAAACACCCCGCCGAAACCCAAAGTTTGGCGAAACCGCGCCGAAACCCTCCCTACTCCGGTCTGATCGCCTCCAAACCGCACAACAGGCCGAAAATAGGTCTAAGAACCCTCGGAGTCACGAATGTGGGGTTCACCCAGGCATCCAAAGTCCGGATTCACGCCGAAGAACCCTCAAAACGGACATGCACCCTGACTTTTTGGAAAAATCCGGCCAACACCGAAACCACCCTTGCATGTGGGGTCTAAGGGCTCCAAATGACGCCATCAAGGCCCCTCAACGGCTGATCGGAGATAAGGAAACCAATCAAACAAGCCAACACCAAATCAACCCACACAAATCTGAAATTTCAATTTTCTTAAATAAAAAACCGAAACAAGAAGGAGAAGGGAGGAAGAGGAAGAAAAATGAGGAGGAGGAGGTGAGATTTGGGGGAAGAAAAATCGACAAATTCGTCGAAGATCCGCTGGAGAAGAAGGAGACGAAGAGTTCGTCGCTCCCTGGAAAGAAAAAAAAAAAGAAATAGAAGAAAGAAAGAAAGGGGGAGTTTTGTCTTTAAAGGGTGGGTGGCTATGTGCCCCCACCGCATTAACTGAGTACACCCCCAACTAAAGAATTTTTTTTTATAAAAAAAAACATAGATATTACATCATACACACATTAAAAGAGATCTCGTCCTCGAGATCGGACAAAAGCCACGACAAGAAAACCTAGGTGAAAAGCTCGGGGTATTTCTGTCTCATCTGGTCCTCCAGCTCCCAAGTCACGTCACCCGCTCGGTGGCTCCACTGAACCTTCACTAACTTCACTGTCCTCCGACGAAGTTGTTTCACATCATCATCAACAATGGCTACTGGCCTCACTGGATACGTCAACTCATCAGAAATTTCTACCTCAACGGGCTCTATAATCTGTGACGGGTCTGCCAAAGACTTTCGCAACATGGATACGTGAAACACGTCGTGGAGACCAAACATACTCTGCGGCAAAGCCAATCTGTAGGCCACTGGTCCAATCCTCTCAGTAATCTCATATGGCCCTACATACCTCAGTGCAAGCTTCCCTCGACTTCGGAACCTAACAACTCCGCGCATTGGGGAAACTTTCAGAAAAACCCTGTCACCAACATCAAACTCTAACTCCTTACGCCTCCTATCATTGTAACTCTTCTGTCTTCTCTGGGCTGTCAACAAACGCGCTCTAATCAACTCAATCTTCTTAGTAGTTTCTCTGATCACATCCGGCCCCATCACAACTGACTCTCCAATCTCTGCCCAACAAACAGGGGACCTACACGGTCATACGTAGAGTGCCTCAAACGGTGCCATGCCAATACTTACGTGGTAGCTGTTGTTGTACGCAAACTCGCATACGGTAGGTGATCTTCCCAACTACCCCCAAAGTCTAAAATGCATGCTCTAAGCATGTCTTCCACTACCTGATTCACTCGCTCCGATTGGCCATCTGTCTGTGGATGATAAGCTGTACTCACGTCCAACCTAGTACCCATAGCTTGCTGAAAGCTCTGCCAAAAGTGGGCTGTGAAAAGCGGATCTCTGTCGGATACAATCGAAATAGGCGACCCATAAAGGCGAACTATCTCCCGAATGAACAACACCGCTAGACTGTCTGCCGTCCGATTCATACTAACAGGAATGAAATGTGCACACTTCGTCAACCGATCAACATGACCCATATCGACTCATTACCTTTCCTCGACCGTGGAAGTCCATCGATGAAATCAATAGTGATATACTCCCACTTCCACGTCGGGATATCCAATGGATGCAATAACCCAGACGGTTTCTGATGCTTGGCTTTCACCTGCTGACAAGTCGCACACCGTGCCACAAACTCTCCAATGTCTTTCTTCATGCCACGCCACCAGAAAGAACGTTTCAAATCTCGATACATCCTTGTTCCACCGGGGTGAATGGTGAAACGAGATCTATGAGCTTCCTGTAAGATATATCTTCGCAACTCCTCATCAGACGGAACACAAAGCCGCCCACGAAACTGCAACCCTCAATCTGAACCCACTGACCAATCGGTAGGGTACTCATCCAATGTGTCCACTACCAAATCTGTTATCTGCCTCGTAATCACTGGGTCGGAGGTTTGTCTCTCCACCACTCTACTGATCAACGGGGGATAAACTGCTAAACCCGCTATCATGCTGCCCTCTGTACTGAAAGTAGGCTGAACTGCAAATGAAACTAATGTCTCAAGTGTTTTGTACTCTTGAATCATCATGGTTGCCATCACTGCATGTCGCCTACTCAAGGCATCTGCAACCACATTAGCCCTACCAGGCTGATACTGTATCTCGAAATCATAGCTGCTAAGAAAATCAACCCATCGTTGTTGCCTCATATTCAACTCCCTCTGAGTGAATAGGTACTTCAAACTCTTGTGATCTGTGAACAACTCGAACCTTTCACCATACATATAATGTCTCCAGATCTTCAAAGCAAAGACTACGGCTGCCAACTCTAAATCACGTGTCGGATATCTCCGCTCGTGGGGTTTGAACTGTCGAGACGCATAGGCTACGACCTTCTTGCCTTGCATCAACACTCCACCCAATCCTGTACCGCAAGCATCAGTAAATACTACCAGCCGGCTACCAGGTGTCGAAATAGTCAACACTGGTGCTGAAGTCAATCGAAGCTTCAAAGTTTCAAAAGCTTCTTCACACTTTTCTGACCATACAAAAGGAACATTCTTCCTAGTTAACTGAGTGAGTGGTGCCGCAATCAGGGAAAATTTCTCGATAAACCGTCGGTAATAACCAGCCAAACCCTGAAAACTACGAATCTCCATCACACTACTCGATCGTCTTCAAGACTTCACTGCTTCGACTTTCTCGGGATCCACTGCAATACCTCTACTAGAAATGACATGCCCGAGAAATCGAACTTCAGGCTCCCAGAAATGACACTTACTGAACTTCGCATACAACTGATTTTCTCTAAGTGTCTGCAAAACAATGCGAATGTGCTCTCTGTGCTCCTCTAAACTCCTTGAGTACACTAAGATATCATCAATGAAGATTACCACAAACTTGTCCAAGTATGGACTGAACAATCTATTCATCAAATCCATGAAGAAAGCTGGTGCATTTGTCAATCCAAATGGCATGATTGGAAACTCATACAAGCCATAACGGGTCCGAAAAGCGATAATTGGAATGACATGTTCCTCAACTCTCATCTGATGATACCCAGACTGCAAATCTAATTGTGAAAACACTACGGCTCCCCTCAACTGATCCAATAGATCATCAATTCGAGGCAATGGATACTTATTCTTGATGGTCACTTTATTCAGATCTCGATAATCTATGCACATCCTCAATGATCCATCCTTCTTGGATACAAATATTGCTGGAGCTCCCCAAGGTGAATTGCTCGGACGAATAAACCCCTTACGAAGCAACTCATCAAGCTGTACTTTCATCTCTTCCAATTGCTTAGGTGCAAGCCTGTACGCTGATTTAGATATAGGTGCAGTACCAGGAACCAGGTCAATCCGAAACTCTACCTCATGACGAGGAGGGATACCAGGAATCTCCTGAAAGACATCAGGGAACTCACACACAACCTCAACAGAGCTGGTGTCGGGACAAGAAATCTCAAGAGAGCTAAGAAAACTCAACATCAAAGAAACCGAATCGGGCTCACAAGCCAACACACGAGGCGAAGCATCAGGTGGCGCTAACATCACTGACCTATGCAAGCAATCAATGATCACCGGATGACTGGACAACCAATCCATCCCTAGAATCAAATGATAGCCCTCAAAACCCAAGACAATAAAGTCAAACACAAAGTTGTACCTCAACAAGGAAAACTCGAAACGAGGACAATATTCCCACAACCAAACCGAACTGCCCAAAGGAGACACAACACCCAAGGGCTCCGGCAAAGGCACTACCTCAAGGTTGTCTCTAACAACCAACTGTCTAGAAATAAAAGCCCTAGATGCTCCTGTATCGAAAAGAGCCCTCAACAGGAAAGACGACGAATGCACAAAACCTGGCACACAACACATGTATCCTGAATCACATAACAACACACTAACATGCAATTTTTCCTACGCATAATGCACATAACACAAATCTTACTACATCTGGCACACACAACTACAACAAAAAAAATAATAACATACCCTCAACATTTCCCTGACCGGGAATAGCTACTAGGCGAACAGGCGGTGTTGGGATAGGGACTCTCTGACCAATTCCAGGCGCATGTGCTAACTGTCCCTGAGGCGCCCTCTGTTGTGCTGGTCCATCCCTATTCTGAGGTGAGGGTGAGGGTTGAAGCCCAACGGGCCCAAGATGCTCAACAGACCCAATAGGCCGAGAGGGGTTGGACGAGCTACAAGGGGAATCATAGTCCCATATCGCCTGGGTAGGGGAGGAGGATGATCCTTATATGTGCGAGGTCAGCTCCCCATTGTATCGAGGCTTGTAGAGCCTCAGTAGGTGGGTGGAAGCAACAGATCCTTGAGGTGAGGGAGGTGCGAAATGCTGCCCAATAGGCCAAAGAGGACAATTTTGGGATGAGCTGTGCTGCGCATACTCTGATAGAGGCCTTTTAAAGTCGTGAGGGCCGGATGGTAGCCCAAAGCGGACAGTATCGTTACAGTGCGGGAGGGGGTCGTCACAGTTTGGTATCAGAGCCTGACCCAGCCGGAAGTATGCCACGTGGAGGTGGGCCTTAAGGGGGGTGGATTGTGAGACCCTGAGTGGGCGAACCTGAGGTGAGGGTTGAAGCCCAACAGGCCCAAGATGCCCAACAGGCCCAAGATGCCCAACAGGCTGAGAGGGGTTGGACGAGCTACAAGGGGATTCATAGTCCCATATTGCCTGGGTAGGGGAGGAGGATGATCCTTATATGTGCGGGGTCAGCTCCCCATTGTATCGAGGCCTGTGGAGCCCCAGTAGGTGGGTGGAAGCAACAAATCCTTGAGGTGAGGGAGGTGCGAAATGCTGCTCAATAGTCCAAAGAGGACAATATCGGGATGAGTTGTGTTGCGCATACTCTGATCAAGGCCTTTTAAAGCCGTGAGGGTCGGATGGTAGCCCAAAACGGACAGTATCGGTACGGTGCGGGAGAGGGTCATCACAGTTTGTAAAGACCCGCTCCACATGACACAATATTGTCCGCTTTGGGCCCAAACCGGCCCGCACGGCTTTAAAACGCGTTGTATCATGTAGAGCCAAGCTCGTACATATAAAGCACATCACCCTCCCGCACTCAGGCGATGTGGGACTATGATCCCCCTTGAGTAGCTCGTCCAACCCCTCTTGGGATCCACAGGCCTTTTGGGTCTATTGGGCTCCAACCCTCACCCTCCCCATCAGGTCCGCCCACACAAGGGTATCACAGTCCACCCCCCTTGGGAGCCCAACGTCCTCGTTGGCCACACAGGCCCAACGTCCACGTCGGCACACTTCCGGCTGGGTTAGGCTCTGATACCATTCTGTGACGACCAGCTCCACATGACACAATATTATCTGCTCTGGGCCCAAACTGGCCCGCACGGCTTTAAAACGCGTTGTATCATGTAGAGCCAAACTCGTACATATAAAACACATCACCCTCCCGCACCCAGGCGATGTGGGACTATGATCCCCCTTGAGTAGCTCGTCCAACCCTTCTTGGGATCCATATGCCTGTTGGGCCTATTGGGCTCCAACCCTCACCCTCACCCTCCCCCTCAGGTCCGCCCACACAAGGGTATCACAGCGGTCTTGCTAGAAACAGCCCAAAAACACATTTATCTTGAAGATATGAAAGCCACTAGGAGGAAAAATGAATAGGAAAGGGAAAACCATCCAAGAAAACGAGAAAGGAAAGAAGAAAGAAGGCGAGACGATGAACCATGGAAAGATAGCAGTCAATCAAAGAAACTTCGGAACGACGGAAGAATCGAGTCCAGCCAGTAGGAATCCAGGAAGTAACAATTGGCATGGCCCAATCATGAGCAGATAACCATCGTAATATAAAATGAATAGAAACCATACACGACCCTAAAAACAAGCCAGACCAACATTTTGAAGTACATGGCGAATTGGGAGAACGTCAACTAGCCACCCAGGATGCGAGGAGACCTAGAAAGAAGAGACAAAAATAGGTATTGTTCCTTCCACAAGGATCACGGGCATGATATCGAAGACTGCTACAAGCTGAAAGAGAAAATCGAGCATCGGATCCAAAGAGGATGACTCGACAAATTCATTGGAATGCCAGACACATAGCTCAAAGGGAAAGAAAAGTAAAAAACCAGCGCCACAGGATCGAAAGAAAAATCTAAGGAACTGATATAGGCTCTACGCCATATCCACCCCAGCAAAGAAGCATATTCCGTTCAAGCAGACCTATATCGAAGTGGAAAACTTAACGCCCCAAAGATAGTTGCATCGACCAACTCGAGGACTCTACCAACGGATGCAAATTCAATTCGAATTACCAACGATGGACTTCATCAAGCCTCAACAAGTAACGCCAAGCGAGGAGCAGTCGCAGGTCAAATAAAAGAGATCATGAATTAAACGAGAAAGAGTAGCAAAGGCGAGGGAAAACATCAACCATGCAATGATCAAGAAGAAATCACTCCACAATGTAGCGTAACTGCTTCAGAAAAATGACCGTTAGGAATGGTCAGAACATCCAAAAGGGAAAATCAATAAAATTACAAATTCGAAATTACCATCACATGAAGGATAATAGCTTCGAAACGAAGCCATGGAAAACAATCGACATATAAAGCCAAAAGGAATCAGGATGCAAGTCGGATACACACAACAAACTTCTGGTCAGATCAACCAACAAAGTAAAAGTTGGACGAACGAGTCAACTAAGTAAAAATGACTTCGGGTCGACTAGAACGTCGAACCAACGAAGTAAAGTTGGACGAACGAGTCAACTAAGTAAAAAATGACTTAGGGTCGACTAGAGCATCGAACTAACGAAGTAAAAGTTGGACGAACGAGTCAACTAAGTAAAATCGACTTCGGGTTGACTAGAGCGTCAAATCAGAAAAGTGAAAGTTGGACGAACGAGTCAACTAAGTAAAAATGACTTTGGGTCGACTAGAGCGTCGAACCAGCGAAGTGAATGTTGGACAAACGAGTTAACTAAGTAAAAGCAACTTCGGGTCGACTAGAGCGTCGAACCAGCAAATTGAAAGTTGAACGAACGAGTCAACTAAGTAAAAATGACTTCAGGTCGACTAAAGCGTCAAACCAATGAAGTAAAAGTTGAACGCACGAGTCAACTAAGTAAAAACAACTTTGGTCTAACTAGAAACTTCAAACCAACGAAGAGAAACTCGAAGGAAACGACTTTGGGTCAACCTGATCGACGAACCAACTCAAAAGAGGCAAATTCCATTTGGATCAAGCTAGCAATGCAAACGATAAAAGAACAAGTTAACACAACTCAAGGACGCCTCGGATTAGCCAACACAGCAAATCGACAAAATAGAAGACAAGCAAACAAAACAACTTTCTCACAAAAGCTCTAAACCAACCAACACGAGGTTGAGACGGACGTACCGAAGCATAGGAGAATTCAAATCAGAAAAAGTTAGACAAAACAAAATATAGCTGTAAAAATTAAAGCTGGAATACAAATCATTTCGACAATGAATGACCTACAAAAGGCACAAGCAACATGAATGAAATTGACAAAATAAACCACAACTACGAAGAAAGGCAAAAGAGGAAATTCCTATTCTTTCATAAAACCGATTCTATTACAATCAAGGAAGAAAGCAAATGAGCAGGAGGTCAAGCAAAAGGATCCCTAGCATCGTCAACAACATCATCCAACGGACGAGGGGTAGCCGGGTCACTTACATGGGTTATCTCTTCAAGAGGAGAAGGCGGTGGCTATTCAACCATTGGATTATCCGGAGGGTCTTCAACACCGTCTTCATTTTCGAAAGCCTAATAGACCAAATGAGGGTATTGAGACAAGTTAACACCAAGACCCTCAATATATTTTAGAATGTCATTTCGACCATCGACAACCCGCTGCCAATCCACCACCTCCATAACACGAAGCCAGTCCTTGACAGAAGCAAGCTCACTCCTAGCCGCTATAAGTTGGCCCTCAACAGTAGTGATTGTGGAGGTATCATCCTTGACCTCGTCAAGTGAAGCCATTAATTGCTCCACCCCTTTTCGACAATGTCGCGATTGTTAAATTGCTCTATCACTACACGCGCGACCTCATCATGGAGTGCCTTCTTGGCGGACTTATCTTTTTCCACATCATGCAACCGTGCATGAACACCGTCAAATTCAGCTCTTAAATATTCAAGCTCGGTCACAGACTGATCCTGTGCACCCTCCACCTCAGCCAACGAGGCCTGAGCAACCCTAGCCGCTTTGATCTGCTCCGAACATCGCCCTTTTAACGCGTCATATTGATAAATAACATGAGAAAACACCAATAGCAGCACAGGGAGCTTCTTCTCTAGAGAAATCACAAAATTACGACTCGCTTGATGACCCAAACCCATCACCCCTGTGTAGGCAAGATGAGTCATCAAATCCATTACAAGCCTAAGACAATCATCAAGATGAAGGCTCGAATCCAGCACAGGCATCGAAGGCCTCTCCACCGACCATTTGTGTTATTCATTAATCAGCTTACGCGCACCATCCTACACGTCAAGCCGAGAAAACCAGCAAAACTTCTCATCCGATTTGACCCGAATCTCTTCGGGGGTAGGTTCCTTCCAACTGATTCACGAATGAAGAACGTGGGGATCCGAAAGCATGTAGGAACCACCACCCACAATCGAGAAGGAAGAAGGAACAATAGAAGAGTCATCCTCACCCTCTCGTTGTGCAGTGACCATAGTAGAAGTGGAATGAGTAACAGCCCCAACAAGAACAGAGGAGCCTAAGCAGGCTGTAGAAGGTGAGACCTCCGCCCCATCATTCAACAAGAGGAGAGGAGAACAAAGAGACTGTGTCTCGGAAACTCGATCATGACTACTAAGCTCCTTAGACTAGACAACAACCAATTGGAGCATCTTGTCATCAATGGCCTTAGGACCCTCGTTAGAACACTTAGCAGCATCAAAACCACCATAAACAGAGAGGAGCCTATTTTCGCCATCATCCAGCGGACGAATGGTCTCTTTTTCGCTCCTCTCCAATGCCAACTTCATCTCGTCCGCCTCTTGTAGAGAGCAACAATCCTCCCTCGAAGGTTCTCTATCAAAAGAACCTGAGTAAAAAGAAGCATGACGAACAGAATCAACGAGCCGTTTCTTATTACGAATACGATCAGAAATCAAGAACAACCGATTTGACAAGCTAACTGGTCTTGGTACCTTTCTCTTCCTGGAAGTCGGGCCGGTAGCAACGCTAATACGAGCATCGAGATCCGTAACATCCGAGCTCACTTTCCCATCAATGATAGCGTTACCACCATCGACAAGGACATTACAGGCATAATTCTCCATGGCTTGCCTCTTAGTTAGCAGAGTCCATTTGGCTTCATTCATGTTGTACAAACCGCTACGCTTCACCATGTCATCAGTAAGATAGGTGTCCAAAGAAACTACAGAAAGCTGCAAAAAATACTCGCTGATAATCTGTTTTTCAGTGGTCAACTGCAGATTTTTCCGCTTGTTGGGAACCCAAAAAGACTTCACTATCTGCCGACCTTGCAAATTGAAGTATCCAGATTGGACAGACGCATAAAATAAATCCCGCGACCAACCCCCTGATGTCATCGTTATGGTTTCCAAAACACGCGGGAGAACGAAGAAAACAAGTACTCTTGGACGACCACAGAGTGACCATCGAGTGCAAAATTCTAACAGTCAAAGGATGCCAGAAAGGATGGCCCTGGCATATGTGGAAACCATAACTCTCCAACCGTTCGGGCCAATCTGAGCAGGAGGATTACCTAAAAGATCTAAATAATTCCATAATAACTCTGGAGTTGGAAATAAAAAACCGACGTGAAACATACGCGAGTACAGTGCAATAGATCCCTTTTCTTGAACGACGAATACTGTCATTCTCACAAGGAAGAATGATCTCAAGGTTGGAAGGCAACAAATAGCTGGAACAGACGTTATCCAAGGTTGCCTGAGAAGCTTCTTGGGGGAAAATGAGATTCGCAGATAGCATGCTGCTCACCGTCCAACAAATCTCCAGCAGACATCATGAATAGGAAAGAAATGATGGAAGAAGACGATAAAGAGAAGAGATAACCCTAGTATCAAGGATGGCGTAAAGAAGAAAATAAAACCGTCACGATCTTCTTTATACAACCAAGCAACAAAGCGACTGCTCGTGGGGTGATGTACGAGATATAATGACGCGCGAAATTCCAAAAAGCGTGAATGCGAAAACAAACAGATAAAGAAGTAATCGAGACAATCGACTGACCGAAAGTTGCTAACAACATCAAGTTCAATGCAAATATGCAATTGGAATACCAATCGCCATGAAATTAGTGGATACATGAACGCACCCACTAACTAAGGGGGAGTAGCTGATGATACATCAAAATAGACTAATCATCACGGCTGTACACATGGCAAAGAACATCCATCACGAGGATGTGGCATCACCATCTATTGGGCCAGCTCGTAAAATCCAAAAAGAATAAAACCAACCACAGAGGCCCACTATAAGAAGATATAATCAAAGCCCGAGCAAACCAAAGCTCAAATCCAGGCCTGACATGAGTTCTCTCATAAAGAAGAGGAACGTTGCACCAAAAAAAGTCGTGAAGGGAGTTACGCCTCCACGGACGCATCTCCATCAAGGAGGAGACTGTTACGAGAAACATCTCATTCCGTTGCGCCTTATACGCTCAAGTCACGCAGAGAATTAACTGCGACCATTATAAAAGGTAAAGGAAACATTCGACACAAGTATGCAACTTTAACTGAGTTTTGTCCAGATTTACTTCCTTCTTAAAAAAAAGTTGTTGATTTAAGCATCGGAGTGTCGTCGGCCACCAAAATGGTGGTCCTTGGCAATCTAACATCTGTTTTGCAGGTCAAATTCACAGGAGGACGATTTTTTGATGCATCAATAATAATAATAATAATAATAATAATAAAATAATAATAATAATTATTATTATTATTTTATTATTATTATTATTATTATTATTGTTATTATTATTATTATTATTATTATTATTATTATTATTATTATTATTGATGATACATCAAATAAGACCAACATCTCAGTTGTACACGTGGCATAGATTGTCCATTACGAGAAATAAGTATCTCAATACCAGGCCAAGTCATGAAGCCCAAAGAAGACAAATTCATTCACGAAAACCCAACAGAGCCCGTCATAATAAATCATAATCAAATGCCCAAATCCAGGTCCGATAAAGTTCTCCCTCAAGAGAAAGGAACATTACATAGAAAGAGAGTCGTGGAAGGAGTTACGCCTCCACGGACACATCTCCATAATGGAGGAGATTATTACAGATAACGCCTCCCCTCGTTGCGCCTCACATGCTTAAGTCACACAGGGAATTTTCAGCGACCATTATAAATGGGAAAGGGAACATTTGACAAAGGTTTGCAATTTTAACTGAGTTCTGTCCAGTTTTATCTACATCTTCAACTGAGTTACTGACTTAAGTATCAGAGTGCCTTTGGCCACTAAAAAGGTGGTCTTTGTCAATCTAACTAGGGGTGTTAATCGGTTTGAAATTGGATCAAAACCGAACCGAACTTCAGATTCGATTTTTGGTTCGATTCAGTTTTCTGATATTTCAATTAGAAAATCGTAACCGAACCGACCAATTCGGTTCGATTTCGATTTGTTTCAGCTTTTCCTTTTTTTTCATCCTATTTTTTATTCTTACTGAAACAATTTTGCGTTGCCATTACCATTCCCATACAGCTAGACCTAAACATAGATAAATTCTTTTCACACATACAGATTTCAAATAAAATTTGAACCTCAACAAGATTATATTATCCAAAAAAAACAAGATTGTAATAGTTTTTCTATTATGATAAAAGGATTAACATTATTGCATTCTGATTAAACAAGCTCGAATGACCATACAATTCGACAAAACCCCCCAATAGTGCTAATGCAAAGAAAATTAGTTGAACAAAAATAAATATAGGCTTAGACACACGGTGCCCAACGAGTTCCCGAACCTCCGCCCAACCTGGCCGCCGAAATTCAAGACCAAATTTAGCCTGAGCTTCAAAGAGTCACGTTTCTCGGTCGATTTGATCCCCTCTAAGGAACCCTTAGCGACACTGGAAATGGGGCCAGAGAGGTACCCACTGCCTTTGTAGTAGGTGATGTTCTCCGACCATGTGTGGCGCTTCGTGGTGACTTCTTCGGTGGAGAGGAACTTTGGCGGTGTTGGGAGGTTTTTGACATATATATACAACAACTCTACAACAAGATGACCAAGATCACATGGAAATCATTTGTACCTAGTTGTTATAAAGCAACAGAAACTCCTTCAACAACAGAGCCGAAGAAAGTCTTGAAACAAAACTCATTTACAAGATTATCAATAATGGATCTTAGCACACCAAGCTCACCTATATCTGTGATATACAAGGAGGACCTCTCTACTTCTCTAGCTGAATCCAATCTCTATATATTCACTTTAGCTGAACTAAATGGGGTAGGTGGGAAATAAATGCGGGTGGGTGGGGTTGGGAATCTAATGGGGTGGGTGGGAGATTGGGAATTGGGGTGGGAATTAAGTTGTTTGTGGTGGGGCTGGTAGTTAAAAAATACATAAAAATTTGGTATGGTTCGGTTCGGTTTATTTGGGGCAATTTGGTTTTGGTTTTGGTTTTGGCAATTTGGTTTTGGTTTTCGTTCGGTTTCATTTTTTCAGCTCGGTTCGATTCGGTTCGGTTCGGTTAATTCAATCGATTTACATGAAAAAATTAACTCCCTAAATCTAACAGTTGTTTTGCAAGTTTTACTTATTGGAGATTGAATTTTGGACGCATCAGTTTGGCGCCGTCCGTGGGGAACAACAAGTTTTCCTTTCAAGAAAAGAATTCATAGTGACAAAATTCTCTCTGTTCTGATCGATGACTAAAAGCACCCTCAGAACAAAATAGCACATTCTATAGACCCTCAACTTGACAACAATCAAAACAATCCTTTTACCGGAGAAACTGCGCTACCAATACTGCACATCACAGATCCAGAAATAAACGACGGGACGACCATGCCTGACAGTAGAGAGCCACAACCCGAGGTGGCTCAAACATCCCAGACGCCTAGAGGCACCACCACAGACCCTCGTGTAGACTTTCTCATGAACTAGATGGATCATATGATCAAACTGGTGGAAAAGCTCACCCAAGAGTGTGCTCAATCCGCCAACTCCGTTAAGGCAACACCCCAACAAAACCCGGTTAACGAACTTCCTGAGAATCACGATAGGTAAATCTCGAAAGCAGCAAACCACTCCAAGAGGCGACCCCCCAGAGCGGTGAGACCCCCGCCGAAATCCCATTCAGGATCAGAGTCACATATTGTAATGTACTGTATGAATTAGCCAGGCACCATTTTCTGATGCACTCATGGTGACTCCTATGCCAAAGAAGTTCACCCCACCAAAGTTTGAAGCGTACGATGGTACCATCGATCTGATAGACCACTTGCGACACTTTCACCACATGATGTCGCTAAAGAAGAGCACGAAATCCATTTTATGCAAAACATTTCCAAAAACTCTCACCTCCACAGCAATGAACTGGTTCAATAGCCTACCGCCAAGATTGATAGATTCATTCCAGGTGCTCGTTATCGCCTTCATTATGAGGTTCATTGGCAGTCAACGGATGAGGAAGGGGCCACACTACTTGCACCACATCAAGCAAAAATATGAGGAGACAATAAGGGAATATGTTACTCATTTTACTAACGAGTTAACCATGATTGACGAATGCAGTGACGACTCAACCACCGCCAGACTAAAAAGATGATCTTTTTTTTATGCTCTGAACCTGGAACCCCTGAAGAACATGGTGATCGTATTGAAGACCGCTCAGAAGCATATCACTCTCGAGGAGATGATAGCTGCCAGGAAGAAGAATGCTTCCGAAAGGGAAGACCATTCTAAAAAATGAGAAAAAGGGAAGAAATGAGAGACGATAAACCCCGAAAGAAAAATGTTCATTCAAAGAAGCACTAAACTAATAGGAGGCCCGAATTCAACCAGTAGGAATCCGACAAGCCGGATACGACGAGACCCAGACATGAGCGAGTAACAAGCGTGATGAAAAACACATACAAACCATACACGACCTTGAAGACTAACCTCGCAAACGTTTTGAAACACATGACGAAATGGGAAGTTGTCAACTAGTCAGTCAAGATGAGATGAGACCCTGAGGGGCAAGACAAGAGCAAATACTGCTCTTTCTAGAAGGATCACGGGCACGACACAGAAGACTGCTACAACCCAAAGGTTGAAATCGAGCATTGGGTTCAAAGAGGACGACTCAACGAATTCGTTGGGTTATCGGACAAATAGTCCAAAGGGAAAGAAAAGGCGAACACCACCAAGGGATCAAAGGAACAACCGAAAGAGATGATATATGCCATACATTGTGTAACAGGAGAAAGTAAACATTCGAGCCCACCAAATAAACAACCAGTAACATCTCCCACTCGAGTTGATCTATATAAAACCAGGAGCACCAACACTGTAAAAGGAAACCAGATAAATCGATACGACAACTCAAGCAAGGAGAGCAAAGAAAGTTGGCAATTCAAATGGGGACCAAACAACAAACAAAATTTGAAAAAGCCTACAAGCTTAACCATTATCCACCATAAGGTCAACAACGCCTCCTACATTACTAACAATGAAGACAATGCGACCAAATTCCACAAATCGATGAGTGAAACCTTGGTAGCAAGTACTGATTTGATCATGATTGGACAATTTGGGACTACATTTTATTCCGCCTGCATGAACCAACCTGCCAACAGCACACACCCGATGATTCGATCAAATAGCATTCCGTGTTCATTAGCTACCTCATGACAACAATACACGAACAAAAAAACTAAGGGAACTATGGAGGAAGAAGTTACAACGAAAATGCTAAGACCACTCAAGGCATAACAAATCAAGCAACAATTAGAAACATAGACTCCGCAACATGACTCTGTGAAAACTTCTACTATAGGTTGTTAAATACTTGAAACGGGTCCCGAGTTCAAAACTCTCCATCTTACGCCCAAAATTATGGCATCAAAGCCGAATAATGAGAAGCAATCGACATACCAAGCCACAAATAAAATATCAGGACATACAAGCCAGACACAAAACTTATAGTCTGATCAACCACGAAGTTAAAAGTTGGGACAAATCAGTCAACTTATTCAAAGAAACTTTGAGTCGACTAAAAATAAACTTCGAGTCGACTGACACGTCAGACAAACGAAGTTAAAAGTTGGGACTAATCAGTCAACTTATTCAAATAAACTTCGAGTCGACTAACATGTTCGACAAAACGAAGTTAAAAGTTGGGATGAATTAGTCAACTTATTCAAATAAACTTCGAGTCGACTAACACGTCAGACAAACGAATTTAAAAATTGGGACGAATCAGTCAACTTATTCAAAGAAACTTCGAGTCGACTAACAAGTCGGACAAACGAAGTTAAAAGTTGGGGCGAATCAGTCAACTTATTCAAATAAACTTCGAGTCGACTAACACGTCGGACAAAGGAAATTAAAAGTTGGGATGAACCAATCAACTTATTCCAATAAACTTTGAGTTGACTATTACATCAGATGAATGAAGGTAAAGGTCAAGACGAATTTCAACAAATAAATTTCGAGTCGGCTAATACGTCAGATAAATGAAGTTAAAAGTCGGGACGAATATGTCAACTTCATCAAATAAACTTCGAGTCGACTAACACGTCGGATGAACGAATTTAAAAGTTGGGACGATTCAGTGAACTTATTAAGCTCTATACATCAAAGCAAGAAATCCAAACATACAAGTCAGAATATAGCCATAGAGGCTCCCTGGGCGAACAAACTATCGGACCAGGAAAAGAACAAGTTGACATATTCAAATAAAACTTCAAGTCGACTGATACATCAGACCAAAACTTCTGGTCTGAACGACCAACGAAGTAAAAGTTGGAGATATGCAATATGATTCACTTTGACAACTACGATGGTCCTAAACGAAGAAAGGTACGAGTCAATACTTCAGAACACTTTGGCGTACGAATACTCGAGGGTCTGAATGAGGAAGATCCCTTAATTGACAAGAACAAAAAAGACTTCGGATGGTCGAATAGCAGGCACAAAAGTAGATAAACCGAATTCATCAACACGAGATCGTAACCCAAGTGGGGGCACTAAAGACTTGATAGGAAGAACACACATATCATGTACAACGGGTCAACACACATGACCCAAAATAAGCCACGACTTCAAGGCATGCAAAACAAAAATTAAATAAATGGCAATACAATATTGTGAAAAAAGAAAAGTTATCATTCATGAAATCATTCTGTTAAGTCTTGAGAAAAAGAATGTACATCTGGGGAAGGAGATGGAGATGAAAATAGAAAGTTCGAAGAAGATATAGTAGGAATAGCAAGAGCATCGGATGGAAGAGAAGCAACAACACCAACAGTAGGAGGAAATAAGGCTTTTTCATCAACAACAAAAGTAGGGGAGGGAGTCTGATCAAGAGAGAGAGGAGACAATGTTCTCCCTTCACTTATAAGATCACTTGGAAGAATAGGAATACTTTTCTCAGGATATTCATCTTCGAAGACTTGATCAACTAAATGACGATACTCAGATAAATCAACACCAAGCCCTAGATATAGTCAAGAAGCACGACTAGGCCATCAACAATTCTCCTCTAGTCTTCCACCTTCGCAATCCTCAACTTATCCTTAGTGGCAGCGAGCTCCCCTTTTATTGAAATCAAATGCTCTTCAGTAGTGGTTAGCATGGCTGAAATATCCGACTTAACTTCGTCGAGCGCGACCATTAATTATTCCACCCGCCCTTCGTCAATCAATTGACAGATTTCTCAACTACAAAATGAAAAGCCTCATTATGGCCAGCTCTCTCGATATACAACTCTTTTTCTAGCTCATCCAATCGTGCACGAGGCCCATCCATATTGGTCGTCAAAAATTCAAACTCTACAACAGACTTATCTCGCGCAACTTTTGTTTCCCTTAAAAGGGCCAAAGCAGCCCCAACTGCCTTCTCCTGCTCCGCATACTGCACCTTCAACACGTTGAACTGGTGAAGGACATGAGAAAACACCAATAGCAACGCCGCCAACTTTATCTCGAGAGCAGCCACCTAACCGCGAGTACCCCTATACTCCGATACCATTACCCCGACATAAGTGAGGTGATTCATTCCATCGATTATTAGCTTAAGGCCATTATTGAGATGTCGCTAGGATCCAACACTGACATCGAAGGTCGTTCCACTGCCCGCTTATGCCATTCATTGATCAACTTACGCACACTATTCTGCACGTAAAGCTGAGTAAACCAACATAACTTTCTATCCGATTTGATACGGATTCTTTCGGGTTGGGCTCTGTCCAACTAATCTAAGGATGAAGGACATAGGGATTCAGAAGCACCAAGGAACCACTCCCAACAGCCAGAAGAGTGGGTGGAACAACAGTTATAACAGAAAAACCACTATTGCCTTGTCACTGCGAGGTGGCCGCAATAGGAAAAGAATGATTAGTGGTGGCAATAGGAGCTGAGGAATCCGGACAAGAGGGGGAAGAAACTAAGAATTCCGCCGCATCATCAACGGGAATGGAAAGAAATCGAGGAGAAAGAACCTCAAAATTTTGACTACGATCGTCAACCTCCTTAGACTGCTCCACTGCCAACCTGAGCATCTTATCATCGATAGCCCGAGGGTCATCGTTAGACCACTCAGCAACATCGGGAACACCATAATCGGAGAGAAGCCTTTTTTATTGTCATCCAACGGACGAGTAGTCTCCTTCTCACTCCTCTCCAACACCAAGTTCATCTCGTCAACCTCCTGAAGAGATAAGCGATCCTCTTTTATAACCTCCCTACCAGAAGAACTCGGACGAGGTACAGCCCGAGCAGCACCATAGGTTGAAAACCATTTCATCTTTGAAACATGGCCGAGATTCATCAACAATTTCTTTGACGGGCTTGTAGGCCTTGGAAGCTTCCTCTTCCTAGAAGTTGGGCCAGCAACACTAGTGCTAACTGGAGCATTGAGATCCGTAACATGTCTGTCTGAACTCACTTCCTTATCAATGTTAACATAGCTAACACCAGCAGAAGCAACGTGAACAACGATCTTATCAGCACGAGATTCAGTGAGCAAAGCCTGTTCCACTTCGGAAAGAAATGCCTCCACGGGAAACACAGGAAGCATTAAAAATTGATCATTGATCCTCTACTCCTCCGCAATTAATTGCAGATCTTTTGTTTGATAGGAACTCGAAACGACTATACAATCGAAAAAACTTGCAGTTTGAAGTAGCCAGAGCTCACAGAAACATAAAACCAGAAACTCGACCAATCTCTAATATCATCATTGAGCTTCACAAAATAGACGAGAGAACGAAGGAAGCAAATGTATTTGTTCACCAGCAAACCAACCACCGAGTGCAAAATCCTAACCATCAAGGGAATGCCAAAGAGGATGGCCCTCGCATAAGTAGAAACCATAACCCTCCAACAATTAAGACCCGTTTGAGCAGAAGGAATGCCTAAAAAATCCAGATAATCCCAAAACAGCTATGGAACTGGGAATAAAAGGTCAGATAGGAACATGCTTGGATAAAGTGCAATTTACCCAAACCTCGGACGACAAGTACTATCGTTCTGTCCAGGCAGAACGATCTCAAGGTCAGGTGGCAAGTTATAGCCAGAATGAACATCATCCAATGTCACCTGAGAAAACTATTTAGGCGAGAAGTAAGCCTCACAAGCAGCAATCACCTTACTACTTAGAATATCGCTAGCAGACATTGTTAAGGAATGGAATAGCAAGGAAAATGAATAAGGAGAAAAAAGAATAAGCCCGAATCTCAAATATGGCGTAAAGAGATAAACCAATTAATCACGCCTCTTTTTATAGAGTCGAGTAATGAAGAGACCGCTTGTAGGATGACGTGTGGGATATGATGACTACATGAAATCCAAAAATACGCGCAAAAAACAAACGAACAAACAAGAGATCGGGATGTCAACTCATTAAAAAGCTGCTAACTGCATCAGATGCAAGGCAATGATGAAGTTGACATTCTAGTCGTCACCAAGTTAGTGTCCATGTCTGCATATCCACTGACTAAAGGGGGCGTAGCTGATGATACATCATATAAGATCGGTTGTACACGTGGCATAGATCGTCCATCACAAGAAATAAGTATCGCAAGATCAGGCTAAGTCATGAAGCCCAAAGAAAACAAATTCATTCATTTAAGCCCAAACATGGCCCATCAGAATAAATCATAATCAGAGGCCTAAATCCAAGCCCGATAAAGTTCTCCCTCAAGAGAAGGGAACATTACATAGAAAGAGAGTCATGGAGGGAGTTACGCCTCCACGAACGCATCTCCATAAACGAAGAGACTGTTACATAGAACGTCTCCCCTCGTTGCGCTTCACATGCTTAGGTCACGCAGGGAATCTACAACGACCACTATAAAAGGTAAAGAGAACATTCGACAAAGGTATGCAATTTTAATTGAGTTCCTTCGGCCAATAAAAATGCGGTATTTGGCAATCAATAGTTGTTTTGCAGGTTTAACTTATTGGAGACTAGATTTTGGACGCATCAATTATTATTATTGATGCAGTCATTTTTTGCTCCCTGCTTTGACCTGCAAAAGTAGCACACGTGAGCCACAGACCACCGTGGGGTGGCCGATGGCACTCTGATGTTAAAGTCAGACAAGGATATAAGGAATGTGTAATGTTATAACAGGGAATTTTTAGCGTACCTTAGCTTACCAACCTTATGTCCTATTTATAGTGCAAGGAGTCATGGGTTAACCAGGCCATCGTAGGCGTAGATTAGGGAGGAGATCTTCGTGGAGATCCCTCTCTAATTAGGAGTCGTGCTGTGGGAGGGAAGTTCCATGTTAACTCCATGCACCTAGATACGCGGGAGATAGTTCCCAATCTGATAGCATTCCATCGAAGGGATTTTTCCTGTGTGGAAGATACTTTAGTGTTTGCTTCCTAGTTGGAAGCAAATAGCAGTTGTGGTTGCCTGTTCGAAGCAAATCCTCGAGATACTTGCCTTAAAATGGCTTACGGGTATCGTGGATAGATGTGAGACATGTGGGCCTAGCGTGTTATGAGAGTCTGAGTTTGCCTGGTGGGCTGGAACTGAGCGGGCTGAGAGTCGCTCGGGCTGGATCCATATTGGGCTGTTGCTTGATGTCGTGGTTCCTTGAGATAATCATGACACGTGTACGGCTCAGGGGTGTGACCGTTTTTATGTATCATAAGCTACTCCCCTCGAGTTAGTGGGCCTTCACATCAATTTGCTAAGTCGTATCTGGAAGGGATGTAACGCTCGTGATGACTGAATCTGAATCGTTGCTTGAGTCGTGCGCTGCATTAATTGAACGTGCGTTGGTTTGGGGAAAAAAAGGCGGGAACCCATTGCCTATATAGGTCATCTGTACTTTTCTTGTTTTCAAAGATAATTTTCTGATTGGAAGAGTTTGTTTGTATTCCCCAGGGCCCGAGAAGATCTTCTTGATGATGCTATATTTGTCGAGGGCCTAGAGTTTTTTGAAGACAGGTTGCTGTCATAACCTAGTTTTGCTAAAATCCGTACTAGGTTTGGAGTCTCGAAGGATCTGCCATTGTATCTTCTAACGGGCGACCAGACGCCAATGTCGCATCCTGATGGTCTTATCTGTTTACACTGTGGTATGCTTCAAACTGGAGTGTGTTTCCCTGTTCTAGACGTGATCTGGGAGTTTTTGAATTTGCTAGGGATTCCCCCGGCTCAGTTGGGGCCCAACGGATACAGGGTTATCCTCATGATTTCACTCTGTGTTAGGGAGGTCGGCGTTAGCGTGACACTGCGTGTGATCCAGTTGCTTACCGCTTTTCGGCTGCAGAGCAATGTTGTCTGTAAGTTGAGGACGCCGAAGTGCTTCAATAGACTACTTGATGACTTCAAGTTCTGGCAGAAGTTTTGTTTCTTGGCCTCTACAGATTTGAAGTATTCTGATGCAAGGGTTGTCTGCTCGAACGACAATTCATACCGCTTTGTAAGTTCGACTCTTGTCTTGAAACTTTTATGTGCTTGACAATAGATTAACTAACCGTTGTTCATGCTCTTCTGCAGAGAGGTTCCCCACTACTCCTCTCACTTTGGAGGAGCAAACCAACATGGGGAAATTCCGTGACTTGCCTCAAAGGGAGGTGATTGATGTAATCAGAGTTTTCAACTTCATCTGCAGTGGGTTGTGGGACAACTCACGTAGCTCCCACATTGTACCGAGAGGCGTGCATCAAGTCAAGAGATGGGGCTCCTTCCAGAAAGAGGGAGGCTGCTAGGGCCAATGCTCATGTTTTGTCTGATGTGGAGGAGTCGTCTGAGACACTTGCTTCCTTTATGAATAAGAAGCCCTGTGTTAGAACTAGTTCGTCTTCAGCACGACCCGCTCCACCAAGAAAAGAGAGCGAGTCTGCTAGGCCTATTGAGGCGGTGTCTAACATTTCTGGCTTGGAGGAAGTTATCTGCGGTTGGCGGGAGTCACAAGTGAGTCAAAACTCAGTGACGCGTAGGCTGAGGCTCTGAATGACCGTTTGGTGCGAGTTGCAATGGCGGCTTTTGCTGGTGCTAATTCATGTGGGGTTGTTCCGATAGAAGGCCATTTTGAAGATTCGCCCGAGGTAGTGGAATCTGGTCACCCCACTGATGACTTGCCTGGGAGTGGCCGTGGTACTGGTCATGTTTCCTACAGTCCGCGTGGTTCACCAACTCGTCGAGGGCCATGGTTAGAAGTATTGGAGAGCCCTTTGGATATTCGTTTCCTCCTCTGCCTCCGGATCCTGTTGAGCCGTCTCACAGTAAAGGGTCGGCTGCTCTTGATAAAGGAAAAGCCAAGGAGGAGAGTCTGAGGACTATCGTGACCGTGAAGGGTGGTGCTAGCATAGATATCAGGGGACGCTTCATCTTGATGCGCGGATAAGCCTGTTTTCATTAGACCTGGTGAAGATGAGCTCGCAGGTCTAGCACCGAGAGGTGGATATAAAGTATGCTTCGAAGAAGCGTATAAGTAGGCATCACAGCTGGCTGATGGACCAGCCAACTCCGAAACACGAGGAGGATTCGATTGAAGGGTGTATGGATAAGGGTTTGAAGTACCTTATGTTGGGTATGTCTCATATGAGCCACGCGGTCGTTGCTAGAACAGAAGTTTAGGCGGCTCGTGAGAGAATGTATACCTTGGAGCGTGTCTTCTCACATGTGTAGAAGCTGTACTCTGATGCGCTTCATGAAATTGAGCGGCTTAAGAAGTAGGTCGTAAAGATGCGGCTGGATCAATCAATTGTGGCCGCTGAGGCTCAGAGGGCTTGTCCGAAAGACTTTGAGCACAAGCTGGCAGAGGCAGTGTCCGAGAGGGACAGACTCAGGCAGGAGGTGAGCCAGATACGTCGAGAAGTCGAGGTTGTGCAGGAGGCTGTGGATAAAACGCGTTCTGAGCTGCAATCCTTTGCTGAAGAGAGTGCTTCAATGGAAGCTAGCTGGGCCGCTAAGAAGCAACAATTGGAATCCGATGTGGATTTCTATGCTCGAGAAGCTAGGAAGGCCGAAGACAAGCGGAAGTTGGGGTGTCATGAACTCAGTTTTGTGGAGAGCTGTCTGGCCACAAAACAGTCTCAGGTTGATGTGTTGATTGGTAAGTTGGAGTTGCTGGAGCGCGAATTTATTGATAGAAATGTGCGAGAAGAAGAGTTTTTCCAGGAACAAGGCAAATGTGAGTTCCGCTGGGTCGTACATGGCCGGCTGGAGCTATTGTCACTGACGAAGAAGGAACATCCGGAGTGGGATCTTGATTGTTATAAGAAGATGTCATATGTGGACTTGTCTGTCTCTTCTGCTTCATCAGACAAGGAAGATGATTTGGTCCCTGACATCCAGGTTGAAGCGCATATGGATGCAACTTTCGCCCCTGTATCTACTAGGCTTAACTCTTCCGTTTTCGTGCCTTCTCCTGATTAGGTGCGATTTTGTGTACTTGTACTCTTTTTGTCTTTTTGCCTTCCCCTGTTTCTATTGCATGCTTTTCCGTTTTGCCTTATCATCATGATTTTGGCATAGGCTAGATGAATCAATAGGATGTTGACTTGTCTGTCTACGGTAGAGGGTTTGACCGCTTTGTATTGTTAATGACCTGGGTCATTGCTTGTTTGTCTGACTAGTTGACTGTAGTTGTTGCCTTGGGCGAACTCTGGTGGGCGAGTGTTTAACACGAGTGGCTTTTTTCAATGTTAAGATGCCAATTCATTTGAGCATGAAGGTGATGACTTGGCTAGATTCATATTTGCGCCCACTGATTGAGAGGGACAGCGGAGGCCATGTGGCGAGCTGCTTGAGACTCCCACCATCCGAATCATTTATGACCGATCACGGTGGACGACAGATTCAGGGAGTAAGGGTTTGACGACCAGACTGAAGAGCAATAGTCCCATGGCAAGCCGTCGAAATCAGTTCGGGACTGACTAGGCTTCCACCATCTGAATCATTTATGACCGATTAGGGCGAACGACGGATTTGGGGAGTAAGGGTTTGGCGACCAGGGTGAAGAGAAATGGTACCGTGGCAAGCCGACAGAATCAGTTCGGGACTGACTAAGCTTCCACCTTTTGAATCGTTGACGCCCTCCCTGCGCGGTGGGGGCTACGAATTCGAGAGGGTTTGGCGATTACGCTGAAAAGCAGTGGTCCCGTGGCAAGCCATCGAAATCAATTCAGGACTGACTAGGCTCCCACCATCCAAATTATCTACACCTGAGTGCATCAGGCTACAAACTTGGGGGACTTCGGCGGCAGCACTGAAAATAAGCGGTCCCGTGGAAAATCGTTGAGATCAGTTCAGGACTGACTGGGCTCCCACCTTCTAGATTATCTAGACCCTTGCGCTGAGGCTACAAGTCTAAGGTTGGTGATTAGGCAGCCACGCTGAAGAGCGGTGGTCCCGTGGTGAGCCGTCGAAATCAGTTTGGGACTGACTGGACTCCCACCTTCTAGACTATCTACACCCTCACATTGGGGGCTACAAGTCCAGGATTTGATCAGAAGCTTTCGTCGCTAGTCATCATTAGCTAGGCTTACTTTATTAGGTTAAGTGATTACTGTCCGAGAAGGGGGTAATGATCCCTGGCAAGTCGTCGTCACCAGACGTGATATCATTGATTAAACTTCCACTTCCTAAACTATCGATGCATGCGCTAGGAGGACTAGGTGTCGGGATGAACCAGAAGCTATTGTCATCAGTCATGGCTGACTAAGCTTGCCTGGTTTGAAGGGAGGTTATGTCTGCTAAGGGGGGTGTGAACCTGATCCATCCGCTTGGCACATGGTGTAGAGGAAGTTACCTTAAACCGACTAGCGATCTGTAGGTACGATCCGTATGCCAGGGTTGACTAGGATCTTTGGTACCCGTGCCATGCATGCGACGAGGTGTTGTTTGATTATCAGGCAGGGCCCATCGGCTAACAGAGGAAGGGAAAGGATTTCCTACAAGGCGCGTTGTGTGTACAGTGTAGATCGTGCAGTGACACGTGTACAACACATGTTGTGTGACGGTTGAGTATCAGTTACTCCCCCTCAATTGATGGGGTTGCGTGCACCACCATTAATTGATTGACGTAGTCTGCGTAGTTTCCTTGGGAACCGTCACCTTTCTGTTTTCCAGACGCTATTCAATGCTTGACATGTAATGCTTGAGTGCCCGTTTGGTGAACCATTACATCTATAAAATGGTGTTTCTCAATCATTGTAGGCAGTATCTTTCACAGAGTTTATCTCCTGTAACATTTTTGTTTGAAGAAGATGTTTTGGATTTTCCAAAGGCTGAAGAAGATGCTTTGGGTTTTCCAAAGGCTGAAGTTGTATCTCCGTGTCTGGAGTCTCCGAGTGTTCTGATGTTTATGTCGCTCAGGCATGGCGAAAGTTGTCGTTATGCATGGTCACTTGATATGGGTGGGCACATAGTTGAACTGCTGAGGTTTCTTATTTCCTTCTCATATTGCGGAGAAGTAGTAAGGATTCCCTTCCAAGGGAAGAGTTTGTCTTTTATGAGCAGATGCCTTATCGTTGTTCCTAAATGTTTGATCTCAGAACTAGCATGTGCGTCCAACTCCTTGGTGGTCGCCTCCATCGCTTCTTGATTAGCCTTGTCTCCAGCCTCGTGCTGGGGTTCGGGATCTTGAGACGAAGAGGAGTTGGACATGGTCCATGGAATGGGCTATTGATTCCTGGACGCCTTTCTTACCCCTACGAGTGGAAGGTGCACTCTACCTGTGGTGACTTGATACTTGTCCCAGGTTTGTCGTTCCGTCGGATATGAGGGTGTGAACTGACAAGTGTCTGGTAATGACTCATTGCGGGACTCCTGGTTGCCGATTTTGTACCCCACATACCATATTTTATGGTTCCCGTATCTTCACGTCGTTTGTGAGGTCGGGCAGTACGAGCAAGTCCTCTATGTTGACTCGTAGTATGTAGTTTTTTGTACCCGCCTCAAGGCGTTCGCAGTATGTAGTTTTTTGTATCCGACTCAAGGTGCTTGTTTTTACATCTTTTCAATAATCAATAGAGCTTGTTTCTGAAAATTTTGTTTTGTTTCTTAAATGATTGTGACTCACATAAGTTTCTTAAAAACTCTAAACTCAACGTAAAGCAAACTAAGAAACAACTTAAAGCAAACTAACTGTTGATGGAGGTAAACTGGTCTTTGTCCTCAAAGCAAATTCGGATAGCTTTCGCAGATCACTTAGCAGACTGTCGAGGCGTTGCATAGATCGCTGAAGAGCAAGCCTTGCAGAGGGCGGATCACCGCACTGATAGAATGTTAGGGGGATGTGTTCCCTCTTGCTATTGTCGTTACGATTCGCTGGGCGGGAAAATTGATTGCTCCTGTACCGCTCGAAAATGGTGTCCCTTCCGTTTTTAGGCCTTGCACCGGGTCAGGCTGTTCTGTATGATGTAGCTGGATCTGGGAGCACTCTATTTGTTTTAGTGTGGCGTAGTGGCAACCTCGTGTCGTAGGTTGGTCTCCACGTATTATTCCTTCTGAGTTGTTAGCAGTATTCTTAACACACTGGTGAAGGGTGGAGACCATTGCTTTCATTTGGTGTAGCCACAGTTTTCCAAGGATGAGGTTTTAGGATGATGGTGTGTCTACCACTATGAAGTCCAAAAATAGGATCTTCCTTAACTGTGGCTTTCTGGCTAATATGGCTAGCCTTATCCTTCCGACGGGGATGCACTTCTCCCTGCTGAACCCGATCAGCGGGTGCTCTGATGGCGTTAGGCTTTCCTCTTTGAGGTCCATGTTGCGGAAAACATTGTAGAACAGAACGTTGAGCGAGCTGCTTGTGTCAACGAGGGCTCTCTTCACTTCCCACTTTGTGATGGACATAGAGATGACCAGGCGTCGTTATGTGGCGCTCGTACTCCGTCCAAGTACCTGTTCGTGAAGGTGAAAGTGAGAATGAGGTTCTAAATTCTTGAATAGCAAATACGTCTGTCCTCGTCCGCAGGTTGTGTCCTCGTATCTAATAGAGTCCGCTTGCGGGACCTGTGTGAGAAGCAGCCAGAACCGACCAAGGACAGGGGAGTCGGTCAAAGAGGTAGACAATGAGACTCCTGGGATAACATACATCCTTCATGCATCGAGTTATGCATTTCAAAGAGATATCGTATTTCTTTTGGACAATCTTGACATGGTTACTTAATCGCTTTTCCTTGTTCTGATTTGGTTGATTGGCACAACACTTGATAGGGTCTAAACGCGAGCCAAATTTTGTGAGCCTTATAGATGTGGTAGGACACGATTGTGCGTCGATCAAAGGGAAGCAGACCTTGAGAAAGTCGAACGGGTTGGCAGAAGAGGAAATGATGGAATCGCTAAATCCACCGAACAATTCAAGCTCATCGTCAAAGCTATCATTGCAGTTGTTGCCATTGAAGCAATTGCAATGGTTGCGTCCACACTTGTGCTTCCCATTGCTCTCTTTGTTGAAGTTCTGAACCATTTTCGCCAAGCACACTGAACTCAACTCGAACTCTCCATTTCCGTCCTTGTTACTCGGTGGCACTTTTATTGGTCCGAACTTCTCATATGACGAGTTCCTCGAGAACTAACGCTTGAATCGTGATTTTACCACTGGTTTTACAGGATTGGTATAGAACGATAAGCCTTCGAGTGTGGTTGGATTGATTGGTTGTTGAAACTGTGAAGGCGGAGGGATCGAATGATCGAGCTCTCTTCTTCTTCTCCACTCCAATTCAATTCAGGGGGGCGTTTGAGAATAAGAAACCACAAATGGCTATTCATTTATTGAATACTGGCCTAGGGCACATTAGGCTGCAAATTGGGTGGGCTGAGTAATAGGCAACCCAACTTAATTCAGCATTGGGCTTAGACCTGAGCCAAAATATTTTGAATCAAGATGGCATGGTTCTATCCAGTTCAAACTGGTCCAGGACCAACAGATATTGCCAAAAAATAAAAAAAACATTCTGGACCGGGACAAGCCCAACCCCGTGCCCACAAATAACATCTCCAACAACAACTATATAGGCTAAAGATGGGTTTTATGTATTTGACAAAAAAAAAAAAAAAAAATGACATCTCCAATAGTGGTGTTGGAGTTGTTTGAGATGTAAAACTTCTTGGATGTACATCTCCAGTTAATAAATACATCGTGTTGTTCGGGATGCTCTAACCCAGAAATTATGAGTGATTGAATGTTTGTGAAGAACAAACGTGACCATTAATTATCGGCTAAATGCGTAGCTGACCATAGCAAGTAATTTTCCAAGTCATGGAGTCAACAATGGTGTCACCAAAAGTGCATATGTGACATACTCACCAACCAACACCAAATCCTTTTAACCAAAGTCCATCATGTGTCTACATGTTTCCACCCTTCTTCTTATGTATTGATTACTCGTTGACTATATGAAAAATGAGAGATCATATTTCATTGTTTGGGCAATGTCGAATTTGCAGCTCAATATATAATTGTTTATGTTACTTGCTCTTAATTATAAAACAATAAAGAAATTAAAATAGAAATACCATACCACTCTGTAAAATAGGGGTGAGCACGGGACAAGATTGGACGAACCCGTCCCTATTCCATCCCGTTCATTTTGGATCAGGAGGGGATAAACCTCATCCCGACCTCGTCCCATCTCAAACGAGATCGAGACGGGACGAGATGGGACATGATGGACATGTATTAAATAGTCCTCCACTAAAAATTAAAAAAAAAAAAATTTATCTCACATTACTCACACACCTATAATGTCATATTTATATACATATAACTTACATCATAAATAATAATAGATATTAAATAAATAAATATTAAACTTTTTTTTAGAAATCAAATAAATATTAAATTTCATGTAGAATTAATGATTCAATTCATTTAGATTTCATATAGAATTTCATCTTACATTGATTTTATTTCAACACATCCTAAACTTTAATTTAGAAGAATATTTTGATTAAAAGTAATAATAATAAGTATTAAATAAATAAATTCGGGACGGGACGGGATAGGCGGGATTGAAAATTTCCATCCCGATCCCATCTCACTCTAGATCGGGACGAGACGAGATCGGGATGAGTTTGATCAATCCCAAAATAACCCAAAAAATCAGGACGGGACGGGTTCGAGATCGCGGGATGGGATGCCCACCCCTACTATAAAACAATATCCTCCACAAGTCTTCTTGAAAAGCATGTAGGGTTTCTATGATAACATATGCGTGTTTAACGATTCTATTTAGAAATGAATCATACAATGTCAGGACCAGGTTAATTAAGATCCTAGACTAATGATATCATTTGCCTCGAGTATTTAAATAGTGTTGCAAGCTAAGATAGCATACAATAATGATGGTTGAATTAGTTTCTTCTCTCCCATTTTTGAAAACCAAACTTGAATTTGTATGTTTGTCTTTTCATGCCCAACATCGCGAAGATGTCATAACATATTCAATATTTATGTTTTTTTTTTTTTCTTTCGTTCGCTTTATATCAATAATCATCTCATATCACTACTACAAATATTAGCTTAGGTAACGCCACTTAGATAGCGCTTTTTTAAAGAGCTATCCAAGTGGGCACTAGGATATCGCTTATTTGTCTTTAAAAAAAAAAAAAGCAAAAAAAAAAAAAAAAAAACACTACAATAGCGCTTTTAATTTTTTTTTCAGTTAAGCGCTATCTTAGTTATGTCTTAGATAGCGCTTTAAAAAACGCTATGGGAAAAAACGTTACCAAAACTACCATAGCGCTTCGAAAGCGCTATGCTACTTCCATTTAGAATAGCGCTTCATATTCATATCACTACATTTAGGATAGCGCTTCAAACCCTAACCCCCTAAATATCCCTCTTTCGTTCTCTTCTCCTCTCTGCTAAGCTGCAACTCAGCAACCCAAAGGCAAGAAGAAATCTTCGAAAGACAAGAAGCAGACACGCGACACCGCCGCCATGGAGATAACAACATCGATGGACAAGAAGAAGAGCAAGGAGAAGAAGAGCCCCAAAGTGGAGGAACCAAGCAGCGATGACTCTGCGCAGCTGAAGAAGTCGAAGAAGAAGAAGAAGAAGAAGAGGAGCGCTGAGGAGACTGAGACTGAGACTGAGTTGGTGGGGGAGTCTGTCAAGAAGCAGAAGTTGCTGGAGAATGGAGAGGTGGTTGCTGCTCCTGCTGTAAAAGAGGATCCGAATGCGACTTCGAGGTTTAGGATTTCTAAGCCTTTGAGGGAAAAGTTGAAGGCTAATGGGATTGAGGCTTTGTTTCCCATTCAAGCTATGACCTTTGATACCATTCTGATGGGTCTGATTTGGTCGGCAGAGCTCGTACTGGTCAGGATGGTTTTCGAAGTCTTTGATGGTTTTTGTGGAATTTGATCTTAAATGCGAAATGGGGGGTGTGCTTGTGTTTTTGTTTTGCAGAAGTTGTCGATCGAGAGGGAAAGTCGTCACTTTTATCTCTTGTCAAGGCTTTCGACTCTGTTCTTGAGGTTTATGAAGGTTTCTGCAACTTGAAACAGGTGAGATTTGGTTCAATTTGGTGCTTCGTTTGTCTTTTGGATGTTTAGGGTGTTTGGGTTTGTGTTAGTATAGCTGTTCAGTTCAGTTCTCTTGCAATTTTGTGGGTTGATTTTTTTATTTTGTGTTTGGGGATTTTGTTGTTGTGGCTTTTCAGTTCTTCTCCCCCTTTTGTTCGTTTCTAAGACCTAGGCCTAAACTCTAAAGCTTACTTAATTGTATTTTTGTTGGCGTCTTGCAGCTTTGGGACGAAGTTTGTTAAAAATGCGTGTATTGAACTCATTAAGAATCTAGAGGCCAAGGACTATGGAAGGTAAGAAGGAAGCTTCTCTCATGCAATCTATACTGTATCCCGAGTAGAACGCTCTCCCATTTATAGTATTCTATATGATTTAAACTCAAAGGTTAACATGGATGTCTATCTTGTATTCAATTCTGTGGAAGAATATGTTAAAATGTAATACTAGCTACCAGTGGGTGATTAAAAATCGTGGACGTATTCATTAAACTTAAGTAAATATCATTGCACATTAGAAATGCTAATAGTTAGCAAACGAAAAATGTACATATGTACACTAAAAGTATGTACGAGTCCATGTTTTCAAAAAAATTATTAAAAAAAAATGAAATTTCCATTCACACAAGACATGCTACCTGTTACCTAGTTCATCTTTAAGTAGTGTAAATATTCTCTTATGATACTGCCATGTTTTGAATTTATGATTTTTTTCTTTCTTCTTTATTCTCTCAAGCCTTTTCATTTACATGCATGTAATCTTATTGATACTTTTTATTGCTGTGTTTGAAATGCTTTGCTAGTGCCATAAGGTCTATTCATATGCTGAACCATGCTGTAAGCGTGACAAGACCAAGACTTGAGGCACTCCTTCAGGTAATTTGATTACACATAAGTTGCATACCTTTGAAATGTAGTTTATGCAAAAGTTGGCATATCTTCAAGTTTGTTTAATTTTTCCTTTTTTGCTGATTTTTTAGGTGAAAAGGAAACTCTGTTTTACTACCTATAAAGAAAAAAAAATCAGCACATGTAGGCTACAGTGTCCATATAATTCCTGTGATTAATAGTCATGTAGTTTGCTTCATTTTAGTGTTCATGAGTCACGACATACATGCTCGGAACGGATGTCCATGTAATTGTATGTTCACTTTGTGGATTTTAGTGTCAATGCAGGTTGCGGGCTTTATGAGTGAAAGACTAAAGCACCCAATGAAACCTGTGTTGCGTTTAGCTTTGTGGATGTTGTCGACGTGGATTGGGACTCTTGTTATGTGTGGGAGACTAAGCTTGTCAACTCAATTTCCTTATGTATTGAGTTTCTCTCAGATCTCCCAAAAGAAAAGAGAACAAATACTTCTATCATGGTCATCAAGTTACTTTTACCACTTGAGGATGCTCTTCTATGCGCTCAAGTTTCTTGTACTCCTCATTTTCTTTACTCAGGTGATGACTACTCACATTACGCTTCCATTCATCAGTTTCATATTTTTAGATAGTTATAAATTAAATGCATATCGTTGGATTTCACATATATTCCACCACATTTTTTTTGTTGAAAATGAAAAGGGAAACAAGTAGAGCCCCTTATAAGGAATTAAAAGAAATCCTTTCGATAGTCACAACAGAAACTAAATGCCACCTACCATGCAGACACTCAAGGAACAAATCATTTATATTTCTGGTGAACAGAGAAAATTAAGAACATTAATGCTCAACAAAAATGTAGGGCCTATAATCTTTAGGGACGAAGATTAAATAGATCAAAATCAAAGATGATGAATTCATGGATCCCACTGTAGTTATAATCGATAAAGTTGGTGGTAAATGAGTATGGATAACCCAATCCAAATCAGCCATTATTCACTTCTCTCATTGTGTTTAATTTAAACCACTTGGGCACAATTTGCCTAATTTGACATATCACATTAGATTGTGAGATTTAAAAAGGAAAAATACATATAGGTGAACTTGTCGCTGATAGACCATTAATTAGTTGACAAGGAAAACCTACCTTAATTCATCGCACCTAAGCCTTCATTATTAATATGCTAAAACCTACCTTTTCTGTGATGATTGAATGGAAATAAACTTAATGAATGAAAAAGTGAAACTATGACAAATATCAAAAGCAGAGTCTTCTAATCCTTCACAAAGACTAAATTACATACTTTGTATTACAAAGATTTCATTTCCCAAAAATTGTCACAAATGACTGACAAAAAGATTCATGTCTTGCATAAAAGTTTATCATTGTATTGAATTTAAACCAAATTGAAAACGGGGTTTCTGACAACAATAAAGATTCAAAGAAACATGTTGGTTGCATTTTGGTCAAATTCATGGAAGTTTTTCATGAAACTAAATTTTCTTTTTCTTACTACTTTGTTTAGGCACAAGTTAATGAAAACTAATTATGTGAATTGAAATTTATTGACATGTATCAATATAGAGTCGATCTCATTTTCATCTTGACAAGTAAATTAGGCCAATCTCTTCTTCTGTTTCCAATTCTTGGGGGTGATAAATAATAAAGTGGTTGGCAAACTGTGCTATTTGTGATGCTCTGTATTTAAAGCATTTTGTATTTACTGACAGTACTTCAAATAATCAGTAACTGATATCATATTTCATTAGATTGTATCATCTATGTTTGATCTGCATATACAATATGTGAAAGCAGGGAAGATATGTTGTAGACACACATTTAGTATTAAGTCTTATGGGAGGCTGACACAGTCAGATTTCAGTCTAGGAAAGAAAGTTCCGTTAGTTGCATATCTGCAGCTCCATGTGTATCTGGGAGAAAGCCATGATAATGCATTTGGGAGTAGCAGTCATATTCTCCATCCTTCATTGGTACTCGGGCACAATCTTGGAAGCAGTGGGCCTAATGCCAAGCATAGCCGAACAATCACAGATGTTCGTCCGAGGCTTGATCCCTCAACTCTATGCCATGGCACTCGCTTTACCAATGCAGAGGTTCCTTGAAGCGCAAAACATAATCAGCCCCTTGATTCACATGGCTGTTGGGGTCTTCCTCTTGCATATATTTCTCAGCTGGTTGGTTGTGAGCTTCTTCCACTATGGAGTACTTGGAGCAGCACTGACGTTGAGTCTCTCTTGGTGGATCATGGCCATCATAACTGGGTCTTACATAGTTTTCAGCACAAGTTGTCAGAAAACTTGGACAGGCTTCTCCTGCACCAACACTTTCCAAGACTTCTGGTCCCATGCAAAGCTAACTCTTCATTCGATTGGTATGATGAGCATAGAGATATGGTACACCCTTGGACTTGTACTTGGAGCTGCTTATCTCCCTGATCCTACTGTCTCCATTGATTCTTTTGTAATCTGCATTAACTACTTGAATTGGGACTTCATGTTTATGTTGGGTCTGAGTGCAGCAGCTTGTATTCGAGTAAGCAGCGAACTTGAAGCTGCACATCCAAGGGTTGCAAGATTATCAGCACTGGTTGTCAATGGGACAAGTATCTTCATCAGTTTGATCTTCGTAGCACTCATTTTGACGAGCGGTAACATGTTAGGCAAAGCTTTTACTAGTGACCCTGATGTTCTTAAGGGAGTATCAAGTTTGACTCCATTACTTGCAATTTCAGTACTGATTAATGGATTCCAACCAATCCTCTCAGGTAACATAGTGTCTGTTCTTTCTTGTCTTTAACTAACTCCCTACTGACCTTTTAATTTGTTCATTTTATACAGGCATTGCGATTGGGAGAGGGCGAGCTACCTTGGTGGTTTGTGTTTATCTACTCACTTACTACACCATTGGTCTAACCATTGCATCAGTTCTTGGCTTCATGACGGATTTGGGTGTTGTAGGACTTCTATGGGGAATAACAATTGGATTCTTCCTACAGTCTCTCTTCCTACTTGTACTGATTATTAGAACAGACTGGGATATGGAAGTTGAAAAAGTTTGTAATCAGTCAAACAATCATGCAGATGAAGAATCTATAGCATAAGGAACAGCAGAATATTTGGCGTAACACACGAGACACACAAGTTTATTGTTTGAAATATTCCAGAGTCAACTTTCATCATTTGGATAATTTTTTTTTTTTAATCGTTTTCAATTTGTGTAGAAGGAATTGTGATTACATGTTACTACGTTTGTTGAACGACCAGGCGTGTTGCTTGTTAGTGCCTTCCTTGCCGCTCAATTGGTGAGTATAAATGATGTTTCATGCCATTGAATATATCTGTATTCTCCATTAAAACTGACAATTTATCCATCCATTGTGTTAAGGTGGCTACATTGATAGCTGTTTATGCAAACTGGGACTTTGCAAGGATCCAAGGCATAGGGTGGGGATGGGCAGGAGTGATTTGGTTATACAACATCATCTTCTACTTCCCTCTTGATGTCCTCAAGTTCTTGATCCGTTACAGTTTGAGTGGCAAAGCTTGGGATACCGTGATTGAGAACAATTTTGTATCTTTATTGAATTTTGTATGAATGCTTAAATTATATTTTGAATGAATGAGAAACGGTTAGTTATCATGTTGTGTCTTTATTGATTGATTGAACGTTGTCATTATTATATTAAATATTATATTTAGCCCAGAAAATCGGTATCGGAAAAATAGAAAAAACAAATCAAATAACTTAGATGGCGCTCAAATAAGCGCTATCTAAGTTTAACATATATACTACAATAGCGCTTCTTTTAGCGCTATCTAAGAACAATCTAATTACTTCCATAGCGCTTATTTACGCGCTATCTTAGCAGATAAACAAATCTAATTTAAAAAATTCATTTAAATTAAATAGCGCTTTTTTAAGCGCTATTCAAGCTAATTTAAAAAAAAATTAGCGCTTACATAGCGCTTTAGAAGGCGCTATTGAAGTTAATTAAAAAAAAAAAATCAACGCTTAGATAGCGCTTTAAAAAGCGCTATCTAAGCGAAGCGCTATTCAAGTACGCGCCTTGCATAGCGCTTTTTTGAGCGCTATCTAAGCTACCATAGCGGTAGCTTAGATAGCGCTAAAAAGCGCTATCTAAGCCTATTTTTAAGCGCTATGCAAGCCTATATCTGTAGTAGTGTATATCTTAGAAATGCATCGGCCACGTATATTATCTCAATAAAGTCATTGACTTCAACTCGCCATATATATATATTGCTAAAGATAATAAGGTGATCGAGACTTGAGTGCAAGTGTGCTAACATTATTTTCCAACAAACTATATCCTTTTTGACACCACAGCAGGAGGGATGCTTAAGCAAGTCTTCCTTACCCCACCTGAAGAAAAGTCGTCAACTTCATGCATCCTCCCATTTTCATCAGGTCTTCTCTTTGCTTTGCTATCTCTTTTGGTCTTTCCCCACTTAGCTATTTGGACAAAATCATTGCTTTGGCATCAACATTCTCATGCCCTGGAAACCCTTTCAGAAACTCTTGATTTTGAAAAAATCAAACAATCCTGATTCTACTTTTCAATTTAAATAATTCATGTGGGCATTACAACAATGAAGTAGCTTTTCTTACTCTTCTTTCTTTTTCGTGCATGTGTGTGTGCGCATGCATAAGGTTGTTATAGACATGTATATCCTCACACGTGTGTAATGTAGTTGAGCACGTGCGCGCTTAATTACTAGATTTGGTGTGGAACACATGGAAGACCACATTCTTCATACGCCAAAATAAGCTCTTGTAGCCCAATTTCTGATTGAGATTTGCAGGGTATTCTTTATATACCATCAAGTAATTACCTCTAGCTACTAGTACTGTTAAAAGGAAAGAACTTGGTTCAATGAATTTGGTCTAATATTGTGATTGGAATGATTCTTGAATTTTAATATGCTTTAGCATGATTTGGATCTTAATATGCTTTAGCATGATTCTTGGATCTTGATTAGCATGTAATTATGTTAGCTTACTCTTGTATAAATTTATGTATTGCTTAGCAAATGAATCAACAACTTCCACACAAATTTATCTTATTATGGTATCAGAGCCATAGGGTTTAGGTAAACACATATTTTTTCTTTCTTCCTTTCTCTTCCGCCGTTTTTCGTCATCAATACATCACGTCCAGTTCCTCAACATGGGCAAGGATGGCGAAATCTCAGAGTTCACAAATCCCGCGTCACCTTTCTTTCTACATCCGTCGTCCAGTCCAGGATCGATTTTAACTCAGATAAAATTGAAAGGTGAGAATTACTCTTCCTGGGAACAAGCCATTATTTTGGCCTTGAAGTCTCAAAACAAACTGGGTTTTATTGATGGTTCCATCGTTAAACCTATCAAAACCGACCCCCAATATGGTTCTTGGGAAGTTGTGAACTCTATGCTATGCTCCTGGATCACAAATTCTCTTAACGATCCTATTAGAGCCACTGTGTCTCGTCTCGCTAATGCTAAAACCTTGTGGGACTGTCTCAAAACAAGATATTCAATCAAAAATGGGCCAAAAGTTTATAAACTATGGTCGGATCTCACCATTACTAAACAAGCCGGTGCATCTCTTATGTCTTATTACACTCAGTTTCTGGGCATGTGGGAAGATCTTGCCAATTTGTCTCATTTGGAATTTTGTAATTGTGAAAATGGCTCCCCAATACTGACGTGGTTTACTAATCTAAAAACCTATCAGTTTTTAATGGGGCTAGATGAGTCCTACAATGCATTACGCACCCAGATTATCAATCTTGATCCCCTTCCGGACCTAGACCGTGTTTATGCCATGGTTAGCCAAGAGGAAAGCCACAGGTCCGCTCTCCAGCCCCGGGATTCATCTCCAGTTGTGGGTTTTGCTATTCAGTCACACTCTTCTCCGGTCCAATCTTCAACTCCCGCCACTTCGAATAATCGTCCATTTTGTACCTACTGTCAACGAGTGGGTCATCTGTATGAAAAATGTTGGACTCGCCTCGGTATTGCTCCTTCACCTGGTTGGAGCCAGGGTCGAGGACGCGACAAGTCCCAGACCGGAAGGGGTCAGTCTGCTAGTCTAGCGTTTGCCGCAGCCACACAGTGGAACAGTAATGTGCCAGCCGCACAGTATTCTGCCGAGTCGGTTTCCACGACCATTTCGAGCATTTCATCGGAACAAATGCAGCGTCTCTTGGCTTTAATAGAGCCCAGTCCAGAGGGTGATAAGTTATCTGGTAAGCCTTTTTCTAATGTTTCTTGGCTTATTGATAGTGGCGCTTCGCATCACATGACGGGTAATATTTCCACATTGTCCAATATTTGTGATATCGATCCTTCCCCGGTTGGCCTACCCGACGGTGCTCAAACGTCGAGCGTGAAGGAGGGAGATTGTGTTCTGCCATCCGGACTTGTTCTCAAACATGTGTTATTTTTGCCGAATCTGGCTGTAAATTTGATTTCTATCAGTAAACTCATTTGTGATGAAAATTGTCTTGTGACATTCACCGATCGTTTATGTATCTTGCAGGACCACACCACGAGGAGCCCGATTGAACTGGGTGAGTTACGAGGAGGGGTGTACCATTACAAACCGGTGATAATCGCAACTGCTTCAGCAACTCGGGCACCGGAGTCTTATGAGAAATGGCATCGCCGGTTGGGGCATCCTTCTTACAAACCTATGTATTTATTAAGTATTGATGGCAATAAAGTTGTAGTCCCCGACAAACAGTTGATTTGTGATATTTGTTGTCAGGAAAAACAAACACGGTCTAGGTTTCCTCTTAGTAGTAGCTGTGCTACAGATAAGTTTGATTTGATTCATTGTGACATGGGATCCTTACTGTCAATCTACATTGTCTGGTGCTCGCTATTTTTTTTACTATCATTGATGATTTCAGTCGGGCTGTTTGGGTATACTTGATGCATGAAAAGAGTGAAGCTAGTGTGTTATTACAACAGTTTTGTTCCCTTGCCAAAACACAATTCGGTAAGTTGGTCAAAACAATTCATAGTGATAACGGTTTGGAATTTACATCTACTCCCATGACCTCATTTTATGCCCAACATGGTATTACCCACCAAACAAGTATTGTTGATACCCCACAACAAAATGGTCGCGTTGAGAGAAAACATCGTCACATTCTCAATGTTGTCCGTGCTCTTTTTATTTCAAGAATCCCTACCTATTGAATTTTGAGGAGAATGTGTCTTTACTGCAACCCATTTAATCAACCGCACCCCCACACCTCTCCTAAACGGTCTTACACCTCTCGACAAATTATACTCCAAAAAACCTTCTTTTTCCCATCTCCGAGTGTTTGGTTGTCTTTGTTATGCCCACCATAAAGACCGATCACGGGATAAATTTGCCCCTCGCAGTCAACGGTGTGTTTTCTTGGGATATCCTCATGGTAAAAAGGGATGAAAAGTTATGGACTTAGAAACCCATAAAGTTTTTGTCTCCCGTGATGTTATGTTTGATGAAACCAATTTTCCCTTCTCACACCCTTAGCCGTCGCCTACTGCTTCTTCTCATTCTATTCCCCCTGTCAATGATTGTTAATGGGAGTATCCTGCTCGTAAGACCACACCTTCTACATGTGTGGAGTCAGGGGGAGTCCCTTTAAATGACAATACCATGTCACCCCAGGGATCTTCCTCACCCACTGATTGTGAGCCTGATCTTGTTCCTTTTGGGCCAAATGTCTCGGGCCCAGAGCAGTGTATTACCGAGCAGCCCCTCGGTCGAGGACAACGCGATTGAAAGCCGCCCGCACATCTTCATGATTATGTTTGTCACACAGCTTAGGTTTTACACCCCTCTCCGCCTCCTCCTTCCATCGGGTCCTCAGGTACGCGGTTCCCTTTAGCTAATTATGTCACATGTCACAACTTCTCACCTTCACATTCAAAATTTTTGGCAGCTGTAACTGCTGGGGTTGAACCCCGATCATTTAATGAGGCTGTGCAGGATCCAAATTGGCGTCAAGCCATGCAGGAGGAAATAGATGCTCTGGAACTCAATGGTACTTGGACCAGTGTTCTAAAAATCGGCCTAGGCGGCGCCTAGGCACTAGAAGGTGGAAAAACCGCCCAGATTAATGGCTGGGCGGGCTGTCTGGGCGGTTCTGGGCAGTCTGGGCGGGGTCTACGCGGCCTAGGCGGGGTCTAGGCGGACTCTAGGCGGGTCTAGGCGGTCTGGGCGATTTTTTTTTTTTTATTATTATTTTTTTAATTTTTAATAAGGCTGATTGTGTTCCTATTTTTTAGAAATAAATTATTTAATTGTTTTTTATTCAATATATGTCTAAATGTAGCAAATGATGATTACTTAATGGAATTCTCAAAGGATCTGTCGGTACCAATTTTACTAATGTAGATTTTATCAAACATAACTGAGGTTATTCATGCAATTTGAAGAAAAATAAAAGAGTACACAAATTCAAATTTATATAAAGTACCCATCATGACCAACTTCAGTCATTTGAGTTTTAATAAATTTTGTTCACGATTGTTAATTTTTCATGTTTTAAATTTTGCATATGTATATTGGCATTAAATTGGATGTAATTGATAATGTATTATGCTTAAATTTTGTAAATTATTAAAGTAATAATACAAAACCTAAGACCGCCTAGGTGTCCGGGCCCCTGGGCGCTAGGCACCTGCTCGCCGCCCGCCCAGCGCTTAGCGATTTTTAGAACACTGACTTGGACTATTACAGATTTACCCGCTGGCAAAAAGCCCATTGGTTGTAAATGGGTTTATAAATTGAAATATAAATCTGATGGGTCCGTTGAACGTTACAAGGCCCGGGTTGTGGTCTGCGGAGACACTCAGGTGGAAGGCATCGATTACGATGAGACTTTTGCCCCGGTGGCTAAATTGGTTAGTGTCCGCACATTTTTGGGCGTGGCTGTTATTAAAGGTCGGGAGTTGCACCAACTAGACGTGAACAACGCCTTTCTTCACGGTGACATGCATGAGGAAGTTTACATGCATCTTCCACAGGGATTCTCTTCCTCTCATCCCCATAAGGTTTGCCGGCTTCGCAAGTCCCTTTATGGCCTTCGCCAATCTCCCCGAAACTGGTTTGCTAAGCTTGCTACAGCTCTTCCTAATTATGTTTTTCTGCAGTCTCATGCTGACCACACTTTATTTACTTGTCGAAAAGATGGTCGTTTTCTCTCTGTTCTTGTGTATGTTGATGATATCATTGTGGCAGGAAATAATTCACAGGCTTGCAACTCATTCAAACAATACCTTAATGATTGTTTTCAGCTCAAAGATCTGGGGCCCCTGAAGTACTTCCTTGGCATTGAAGTCGCTCGCAATTCTTCTGGTCTTTTCCTCTGCCAAAGGAAGTATACTCTTGATATTTTAAAGGAAGCCGGTCTCTCCGGTGCTAAACCGGTTAACACACCTATGGAGCAGAATCACCAGCTTGTTCGCGCTACGGGTCGCATCCTTCACGACCTAGACCGTTATCGGCGCCTAGTGGGCCGCTTGGTTTATTTATCCATTACTCGTCCGGATATTTGCTAAGCAGTCCACATTCTCACTCAATTCTTGCATGAGCCGCGACAAGAGCATCTTGATGCCGTCTTACGGGTTCTTCGCTACCTAAAAGGTTCTCCTGGTTAAGGTATTTTGCTTCGGCCCGATAGTTCCCTTCAATTATTTGATTATTATGACTCCGACTGGGCTGCTTGCCCCATGACCTGTTCCCTCACGACCTATTTTGTCCAACTCGGATCATCTCCTATCTCCTGAAAAACCAAGAAGCAAGCCATTGTTGCCCGTTCCTCCGCGGAGGTCGAATTCCGCGCCATGGCGGTCACTAAATGTGAACTTACTTGGTTGAATTCATTCCTATCTTCGCTTGGGATATTTCACACACAACCCATGCGATTGTTTTGTGATAATCAGGCGGCACTTCACATCGCCTCGAATCCAGTCTTCCACGAGCGTACAAAGCATATCGAAGTGGATTGTCACTATGTTCGGGAACAGTTACTCGCTGGGAATATTTCCACATCTTATGTTCCGTCTTCAAAGCAGCTTGCCGATATTTTCATTAAAGCCCTTGGTCATCAACAATTCCAGTTTCTACTTGGCAAGTTGGGTGTTCGAAATCCTCACTCTCCAACTTGAGGGGGAGTGTTAAAAGGAAAGAATTTGGTCTAATATTGTGATTGGAATGATTCTTAGATCTTAATATACTTTAGCATATGCTTTAGCATGATTCTTGAATCTTGATTAACATGTAATTATGTTAGTTGACTATTGTATAAATTTATGTATTGCTTAGCAAATAAATCAACAACTTTCACGCAAATTTATCTTATTAAATACTACGTACCCTCCCCTCTAATGATTTTATTCTCTTCTTTTAATGTGGTTCTAAGTGGGAGTCACTTTACTACTATTCCTCCCACTGCATCCACATGGGTGTAAAAGTTTAATTAGAGCCAAAGATGTGTGTTTGAAAGTCAGATAGTTGTTCTTCCAGTTATTTTTACAAAACATATATATTGTAACCTATATTCAAGTATCTTTTGGCCAAAATAGCTACCTTTGAATTTGCATTTTCTTTCTCTTGGTTGTAAAAGCTTCTCCCACTCAACCATACAATGCTTTGATTTTCTTTTTCTGCTGGGGTCACTTGACCTCATACTAAAACAAGTCCAACGCTTAATCAAGAGCACTTTGAATTCAATGACTCTAAAAGACTTTAATTCCTTTTTAGCCAGGCTAATTGTTTCATTTGTCATCATGATAAGATGCTTATCGTCCTTTTTGAGTTAAATAGCAACCATTGCGATCCCATCAGCCGGATTATCGTGCAAAAAACATTCGTATTCCCTCTTTATGTCTTCACTTTTTACTTTTTATTTTTTATTTTTTATTTTTTATTTTTTTTTCCAAGTTTTCATGGAGAAAGTGTTGTACAAAAGTTCAGCTTTGGCTCTTGTTGTGGGGGCTCTGAATCATTAGATGTGCAAGGTATTCCAGTCAAAAGGATAATACTCATTTTCTTCTCTGAAACACTGGAAATTCCATTAATTTAACATCTAGGACTAGTTTCCATTAATTGATGATCTTCAGAAGATCCATGTATTCGTGGAAAAGCACACAAAATATTCTTTTAGCTTGACAAGTAGCCACATATCTTTTCTCCACGTATGCGCACATTGTACATGTATGTATACATATTCTTTTTCGTGCGGTTGGCTGAAAGTCTCCTTAGTCAATGAACTTAGGATTTGTCTTCCTCGATTTATTTGATCTAAGGAGGTTTGATTGTATTTATTTATTTTTTTTTTTTAATTTTTTTTAACTTAGCTCGAGTCCAAGTATCCACATGCTGAAAGTGGGCTGGAGACTGAATCAATCATCATCACTTATTTCATTTTTTAATGTTCTTATTTACAGATGGAGAAGATGGTTAAAAAATATTGATGAAAATATGGTTTGCCTTAAAACATAAATAACCAAATGGTTAGTTATGGTTAATACACAATGATTATTATTATTAATTTTTTTGAGTATGACACTAATTAATTTATACCTATTAGAGTCTGACCTTCATTTTGAAAATTAATTGAGTCTAACACTCGTTTTCTTACGAAATCGTTAAGTCCACGTAATTGACTGATCAAAAATAATTTTTAAGCTATTTTGCCATTCCTTAGTTAATTGAGTCTAATTTTTGAATAATTGACTCTAATTTTTTGAATCCTAACTCCAAAATTGCCCAAGCCCCTTTTTTCTTCTCTCTTCTTTCTCCCACATCCAAATCTCAACTCTCATTGCCACCACTAGCTCTCCACACATGACACACCCAAAACCGCCACTCTAATGAATAAGATGATTGCATATTTATACTGTTTACGTTCTAGTCTTAAAAAAAAAGAAAAAAAAATAAAAATTGTGAGGTGGGGTGGGGGGCGGGTTCCCTTTCTCCATCTCCACATGCCAACCTTCTAGGTTGTCTCCCTATTTTTTTTAATTGCTTTCCCAACTCTCTCTTTCAAAATAAAATGCCTTAATTCGGACAAAAAAATTATGTTTCAACCTAATTCATGTCGTTGTCGTAGCTGTTTGAGTGCTTATAGATTGTCCTGAACATTTATGCTGGCTGAGAGAAGACGAGTGCATGGAGAAACAAGAGTGAAGAAATGAGGGGGTGGGGGCAATTTTGTGTTTCAAAAAAGTTAGAGTTAGTTATCAAAAAATTAGACTCAATTAACTAAGGTAAGGGCAAAATGGTCTAAAAATTATTATTGAACAATCAATAACGTGGACTTAATGTTTTCGTCGGAAAATGAGTGTTAGACTAAATTAGATTTCAAAATGATGGCCAAACTCCAATAGATATAAATTAATGAGTGCCAAACTAAAAAAAAAAACCATTTTTTTTCGTCATATTAATTCTCACCCTTTTTTCATGGTCAATACATTCTTTTTGAAGCTTCTAAGACTGTGTTGTTCATTTTCTGAGCATTTCAAAGGTATTTGATTCAACTGGGCACTAATAATTTTATCAAGTCAAAAGTCACAATAGCTAACTCATAATTTATCTTCACAGCACTTTGTTTTCTCAGTACATATTTATGGTATAGTCTATGTATTTGTTGGGAACTGTGTATCAGTGTATGTATGAAGGCAACAACTTTTTGATACCACCACTTTTGCTTAAGGACACCACCACCCCTACTTTCTGAAGCACACCATTACCTATTAAAGAACACACCAGCAAAGATAAAAACCCACCACCATTTCTCTTTTCTCATTCTCTTCTCTCTCAGGGAACAACACCATCACAACACTGCCTCACCCCACCACCGCCTCGTCCCGCCACCACTGCATGCCCATTGGCCGGTCACACCTCCATTTCTCTTATCTTTTTCTCATTTCCTTTGTTTTTCTTCTTCTTCTTATTATTATTTTTTCCTCCTTTTCATCTTCTTCTTCTCCTTCTGTATGTTCTTCTTCTCATATCTTCATCTTCATTTTCTTTTCTTTTCTTTTCTTCTTCTCTTCCCCTCTTCTTTTTATCCTCTTGATTCTTTTTTCTTCTGCCGACGAGTACATTCCTGCTAGTGGGAGTTTCCCATTTGCAGGAACATGCGTGAGGGCAAAAAAGAAGAAGAAAATAAGGAGGCAGGGGCGGGTGGTGCGGCCGGCGGTGTTGTTCTGCCTGTTGATATGAAGAGAGAAGAGAAGGTGGAGAAGAAGATGAATAGTGGGTGAGAGATAGTTTATATTGGTGGTGTTCTTCATCACATCAAGAAAAAATGTGGCGGTGTCCTTTAGCAAAAGTGGTTGTGTAAAAAAGTCCATGTCATGTATGAATGTTGAATACCTGCAAAGATTATTTGAACTTAGAAAAATACTTTTATCATTCAATTAATGACTCCTTTTAATTAGAAACGCGTTCATCTAATCTAAACACACAGGTATGACATCGAGCAGTGTCACCATCTACCCAAGTTTTAGGGGGGTGGGGTGGGAACCAGATTGACTAGTCCTTGTCATGTATCACCACAACCACATATGTATATGATGAAATTCCTATATGAAATGAGAACCAAAAGAGAGCGCAAAAACAAGAAGACACGTATTAGGCCGAAATACCCATAGTAAGGGCAAAAGTTTCTAGTAGAGAGGTCATTTGTGTGGATGCAAATTTTCACTGGATCACGTAGATCAAACTGCATAAAATAAAGAAAGATTCTTGACACCAGTGTCGTGTCTGCCATGGGGACCCCGATGCCAAAGTTAGATAGAATTTTCTGAGAAAAGTGTTTTGTTCCTCTATGTTCTTAGAGAGAATTTAGATTCATAAAGGCATTTACGTGGAAATGACTGTGTATGGCTACTTATAGATGCGGAATGAGTTATCTGCTCGTAGATGAGTGGGTCACGTAGCAGATGAGTGAGACATGTGGCAGGTCGGGAGCAGTCGATGGCTGTAACTTTCCTTTGATGGTTGTAACTTCATGTGTAGTAGGAAATTAATGGGTTAGTGGTGTCTGTCACATGGCCTTCTAACTCATTTGATCAGTCGAGTAGATGAGGTCAGGTATCTTCTGATGGAAAGGCGTCTCCTACAAGTTCGTGTGGTTAGCTGAGCATGGTGGTTGGCACTACCTCTATTTTTTAAAATCGGCCTAGGCGTTGGTCTGCTTACGCCTAGGCGGGTTTTTGAAAAAAATTTATTTCCAATTTGAAAAAAAAAATTAAGACTCTATTTTCATGTTACTCATTAATTTATATGTTATTATTCTTAGTTTTTCAAGTTTATACATTTTGCATTTTTATCTTGTTCATGAATTAGAAGTAATTTATATGCTATAATGCAAAACTTTAATAAATTATAATATTAAAAAAAACCATCTAGGACTCTGGGCGCTAATCCCCTGCTTGTGGCACGCCTATCGCTTAGTGATTTCTAGAGCCTTACCAAACACTATTCCTCTGTTGTGCCGAGTTGCAATTGGCCCAGATTTGGGCTTTCTGTACTTGAATACTTGAATCCAATTTGGGTTGTATATCTTTAATGGAAAATTCCAAAATTTCTTGAGAACTACCTAGATTTTTGGACTTTCTTACCCCGCTGAGCTAACGATGATTTTTTGCTCCTACAAATGCCCCTAATTTGCTTTGTTTTTGGGCCGACTTTTTTTTTGGAAAAACAAATGAGAAGTATTTTCACTGAGGATTCCTGCAGAATATAAAAGTTTTCTTGTACTAATTGATACCTTTCAGTTATTAAGAAGAGGATGTGTCCTTTGGTCGAGGGAATGCATATTTAATCTGCCAAGGAGCAGTATGTTACTTTTCACCTACTGATGAGAGATTAATAATATGTACTCGTTGAGAAAGGGTTACATGTCGCCTGATGAGGAGAGGTGTGAACCTTTCACCTCATAAGGAGAGGTGCACTATTTTTCGCTTATAAGAATATGAGTTCTACCTTTCACCTTATACAAAATAATAGTTGTTTCATACGTTGTTGTATAGGAAGGACTCAATCTTGAGTCTTGATCTACCATTGACCCTTCTTCCAAATAGGAATCTTGGTAGAAATGTGAGTGAGAACTCAACCTTGGATTGTATTCTGCCACACACTCTCATTTGCTGAATAAAGGTATGTTCTCTATTGGGAAAAAACAAGTACAACCAATTTTTTCCTTTATAGGACTTTTGCATTCCTCATCTGAAGAAAAAAAAAGTAGAACGCTACATATGAAGGTAAATGAAAACATGACTTGTATTGCATCTCCAATAGGCACGTTCTTTTAAAATGTATTCTGCTGAAGGCAAGATGATCTGCCTGCAGAGTCTTCCGATGAAGATGAGGTGATATATTGGATGAATCACACATAGTACTTTTTGAGGTTGTTGGTTTTCTATTGTCCATTAACTTCTTTGCCTTCAAGAGTGTTCAGTGTATAGTCGATCGCCAACTCTACTCATTACATACGGTCCTTCGCGTAATATCTTGCACTCTTCTGCTGGAGTTTCTTAGCTCCTGCATATTTGCTGACAAGAGTATATTTATGCAATTAATGTAGGTTTCTAATAGCAGGATTCCAATAAGAAGCTAAAATAAATGCAAATTGGTTGAATTTAGAAAGATTTGTCGCGAAAGGAAATTTGCAGAAATTAGGAGACTTGCAAAGAACATATTAAAAGGGAGGGAGACAAACCTTTTGGGATCTCGCTCACTATCTCACAATGCCCGTTCTCATTCCCTTATTCTCATAGAGCATCACAACCATCAACCCCTTCTCTGAACCCTTATCAGCCTCCATCACCAGCCACATCACCATCAACAGCCGCCGCCCATTCACCCTTTATCATCCGCCATCGATCATCTTACTCCTTTCATCCATAGTTTCCACACACAAACCTCTCATTCACCATCACACCATACGCATGCCTTCCTCTTTGCCTCCATCACCCATGCAAGCCACGATCATCACTACAGTTCGATCGCAGCTGTCAACCAATCGTAGTCCTTCGTGCTATCTCGCCCAAGCACGATCACCTTTCTCTATTATAGTTTCTTCTTAAAGCAATTCCAAACCCACACAACAAAAAATTAGAATAAGAGAAAAGAGGTTTTCATATTTTCTGCTATGCACACCCATACATTCCACTCTCCACCACCACGCAAGCGACAATGTTTCATCTCTCAACCTTTTTTATTTTTAATTTGACATTGAATTATGGGTTGTTATTTGACATTGAATTCAGTGAGAGCTTATTAGAGTACGATCCAAACCCTAAGAAAACCTTTAGGAAAATAAGGAGAGAAAAAGAAGAATCCCAAACGTCTAGCTCTGATTCTGAATCAGAAGAGCTCGACATGGCCGACAATAGGTCTATTAAGGAACTTTCAGCATCCATCTTGGACAATGGCGTGCCCATGTGCGAGTTTCTAATAGCAATGTAGGGCAAGACAGAGTTATTCGATCTAAAATCTAGCCAGCTTCACCATATTCCGAAGTACCATGGCCTTTCTATGGAGGATCCCTGAAAGGGGCATAATTAGGTTATTTTTAGTACCATATTTCTATATATATTTTTGGCTATTACTTGTTAATTATGGTACTAATTGTTATTTTCGTGTTTTTGTAGGTTTCCAATTACAAGATTCTAAAATAGAAGCTAAATGAAGCAAATTGGCAACTAGTTGCACAAGGAATCCACACAAACAAGAAAACCACACAAAGAAGAAAACAAGTATAAAAAGGGACGATACCTTGCTTTGAGAGATCATCCAGCAATAGCATCCCCATCCATAGCCTCCACAATAAGCCCTAACCCATCATCGCAGCAGTCCCTCAGCCGTCATCCTCTTCTCCTTCACAACACCTAGATACAACCTTTCATCCATCATCAACCCTAAACCCAATCGGAACCCATCCTCACAGATCCCTCCTTCTCACAACAAGTTCATCAGCAACCACAACCATCATCGATAAACCCTCGTCTCAGTCCCTCTATCTCTCGCTATCCCTGATTGTCGCCGCCCATCGTCCTGAACCCACCACCATCATCACATCCAGCCCCTCTTCTCTCGATTTCTAAAAATTTTAGACTCATACCACATCCCGCATCGATCGCAACCTCCTGAAAGCCAGCCACGACCTTCACCTTCCAGCCGTCCTTCCATTGCCATCTCACCATAAGCATGCAACCAAAATCACGCACACAATCGCACCAACACAGAAAGATGAGCAGTTATCGTGAGCAGATCGAGATTGAAGAAGGAGTAGTGAAGCAGATCGCGAAGAGAAGGAGAGGAGGAAGATATCTCTTCCTTCGCGCTATTCACAATCCATCTTCCACTCAGTACCACCACGCATAAGGCGACATCGTTCCTTCTAATATCTTTACTTATTTTAGTTTGATTATTAATTATGGATTACTGTTTGAACATAATTAATATGTCTAGCTAAACTCTACTTAGTTAGGGGTGGATTCGAAGCCCCGAACATGTGCTTAATAAATTAATTGAATTTAATCTTCCTTGCTATTAGTGATTGTGTTTTGCTTAACTGCTTTATAGAGAACTTATCTTTGTATGTTTGTTAAGGAGGCCAACTTAGTAAGCATGCTAGGATCTGGGGCTAGAGTATAGGAGAGTTTCACCTAATTGTTATAATCTTGTACTCACAAGTAGTAAATACCAAGGAACGTTGGTAAGGTTAAGTCAAAACCTAGGTAAAAACAAGATGTTGATCATACTTGTAATTGCCTAGTTAGTTTTCATATTTTTCACAAAACTTAATGATCTTAGATTGTTATCTAACTTGCGATTCCTGATTAGATAGCATGATAAGAATAGTTTGAAAGCGACGTTTAGTTTAATTCAACGAACTTAGGAAAATAATAAGATTAATGTTGTTCTTATCACGGTTAATCTTGAGCATTGTCTCTCACGAGTTAGCAAGTTGTTATTGTAGATTGATTTATGAGCATATGTTTGGTGTTTGGAGATAAACCCTTAGCTAATTTCTCATCTTGCCATCCCTTTAGTTTTATTATCTTTACAGTAATTTTCGTAGTTATTTTCATAGTTTAATTTAGAAAATCCAATCCCCCATTATTTAATTAATTAGATTGCTAGTTGTCTTTTAGCTATTCTTAGTGTTAATTGGAAAACCCTCTGATCCCCGGTCCAGAATGATCCCTACTTATTCTATACTACAATCACAAAGCAGGGTATTAAGTTGTGTACTACTAAAATAGCGCATCAAATTTTGGCGTCGTTGCCGGGGATTAGAAAAATTGTTAATTACTTAATTAGTTTTTATTTCTTTTTTTTCTTTCTATCTTTATCTTAGGTACCAGTTCATGCGCAATAGGAGATCCAACGAAAACTTATTAGAATGCGATTCATAGCCTGATAAAGCATTTAGAAAGCGAAGGAAATAAACAAAAGAGCCACAAACATCTAGCTCTGAATCTGAATCTGAAGAGTTTGACACGGGAGATAATAGATCTATTAAAGAACTTTTGGCATCCACCTTGGACAATGTCGCACCCTTGTGCATTCAATATCCAATAGCCGCGCAGGGCAAGACAGAGTCATTCGAGCTGAAATCCAACCTACTTCATCATATTCCAAAGTATCATGGTCTTTCTATGGAGGATCCAAATAAACATTTAAAGGAATTTGAAGTTGTATGCTTCAGTATGCCGCCAATAAATGTGGATGAGAACATCCTAAATTTGAGAGCATTCCCCTTTTCTCTAGTTGATAGGGCTAAGGATTGGCTCTATGAACTACCTTCCGTAACAATATATTCTTTGGATAGCATGAAGAAGGTGTTTCTAGAGAAATTCTTCCCAACTTCCAAAATTATCTTGTTGAGGAAGAAAATCAGTGGTATACAACAAGGTCCAGGAGAATCATATCCAGCTTACTATGAGCACTTCAAAACTCTCATAGCAGCATGTCCGCAACATCAGATGAAGGAGGAGCTCCTGATTCAATACTTTTATGAGGGATTGCTTCCTATTGAGCGACAAATGTTAGATGCAGCAGCAGAAGGAGCTTTGGTTGATAAAACTCCAGTAGCAGCAAAGACTTTGATTGCAAACCGAGCCTTAAATGCCCAGCAGTATGAAGGAATTAGAGAGCCTTCATGCCAAGTCAATGAGGTAAGTACTAATTCTAGTTTGGAAGCTCAAATGGCTAATCTTACTTCACTTGTGACTCAGGCTCTAGGGAAGCCAAATGTGCTAGGAGTTGCACAAGTTTGTGGCGTGTGTACAAAGCCAGGACATCCATCTGATCAATGTCCTCAACTGATTGAAAATGGCGGTTGGGAGAATGTCAATGCAGTAGGTTTCCAGGGGCAAAATCACTATAGGAATAATACTTATTCAAACACTTACAATGAAGGTTGGAAAATCATCCCAACTTTGGATGGAGAAATTCAGAACAACCTCAACAACAAACTTCAAATCGGCCACCCCCTAGTTTCTTTCAAGGACCACCTGAACCACCTCAGCACAATTCAGGTATGCCCTTTAATTATGATGAAATTCTAAAATCATTAACTATTTTTCAGCATAACCAAGCAAAAGATATAGCAGATTTGAAGCTACAAATGGGACAAATAATTGAGTTTATTGGACAAATTCGCGAGCAAGGAAAACTTCCTAGTTCTACCACTCCAAATCCGAAGGGCAGGTTTGAAGCTGCAAAAGCAATTACATTGAGGAGTGGTAGGCAAATTGAGAATGAGCCAATAGTCCCTAAACAGAGTTGAAATATGGAAGCTGAGTTACAGAAGGATGATCCTGCCATCCTTGAAACACCAAAGCTCCAAGGTAAGAAGGTGAGCATTCCAAATTCAGTTTCTGCTAATCTTGCTCCACCTTTTGTGCCTTTTCCAGGTAGGTTTGCCAAATCTAAGAAAGATGAACAGGATAAGGAAATTTTGGAAACCTTTTGAAAAGTCCAAGTCAATATTCCGCTTCTTGATGCTATTAAGCAAGTGCCTAAGTATGCAAAAAATTTTAAGGAGCTTTGCACAATGAAGAAACGGCTTCAAGACGGAGAGGTGGTAAGTGAGAATGTCTCCGCAGTTCTTCAAAAGAAATTGCCACCAAAGTGTAAGGATCCAGGTAGTTTCACTATCCCTTGTGTTATCGGTAATACTAAAATTGAAAATGCAATGTTAGACTTAGGTGCCTCAATTAATGTTATGCCATATTCTATTTATCGCTCTATGAATCTTGGGAAGCTAAAAAATGATGGTGTTATTATTCAATTGGCTGACCGTTCTAATGCATATCCTTGAGGTTTGTTGGAAGATGTGTTGGTGTAGGTTAACCATTTGATATTCCCAGCAAATTTCTATGTGCTTGAGATGGAAGATTCGATATTTTTAGCACCTTTGCCTCTTATTTTAGGGCACCCCTTCATGAAAACTGCGAAGACGAATATTGATGTGCATGCGAGAAAACTGACCATGGAATTTGATGGTGATGTGATTGGATTCAACATTTTTAAGCCACGAGATATCCTATTGAAAAAACATTCTTGTTTTTCTACTAATGTGAATGACAATTTGGCCAAGAAATTGTCAGAAATAAGAATGAACTTGAGACCACCATCACTAGTGCTGTTGGTTATGAGAGCAATAAAGTTCCCTATGACACAAAGAAACGAAAGAATTTACAGTTGAATGAGCTTGAAAAGATTCATGTGAGGTCTATGATAGTAAAAGCAATTATAAGGAGAACACCATAGTTTTTCATGATTAGATGATCTATGGAAATACTTTTGTCGTTGGAATGAAAGTCTAGCTTTTCCAAAAAATTCTTAGAACTGGTAAGTTTCGTTCTGAATGGGTTGGTTCTTTTATTGTTACTAATGTTTTTCCCCATGGTGCTATACAGATTAAGAATGTCACAACCAGGAAGGAGTTTAAAATGAAACATCATCGACTTAAGCCCTATTATGAGTCATTTGTAGAGCATGACGTGGAGGACGTATTACTCCATGTTCCCACTTATTCCGAGGATTAATTCCAGATACCGTCAGGCTTCACGACGTTAAAACAAGCGCTTCTTGGGAGGCAACCCAATTAGATTTGCTTTCTCTATCCCTTTATTTTCTTTTCGTTATTTTTGCTTTTGTTTGTTAGTAGTTTATTTTTCTGCGCTTAAATCTTTCATTACATGTGCTATAATCTATTAACATTGAGGACAATGTTAGGTTTAAGTGTGGGGGGGAACAAAACGTTATTTTTATTAAAAAAAATATTTTAAAAAAAATGTCAGTCCATAAAAAAATATGTTGGTTTTTATTTTCTTTGTTGATATTAGTGTCATAAAAAAAAAAAAATTTAGTTGTTTTGAGTCTTAGGATACTTTCCAACACAATGATGAGATTTGATTTTTAATTGCATGACTTTAAGGTGATATTAGCGTCAATGTTGTGGGTTTTCAGGAACAAGATCATTCTAGAAATAACCATTTTTCTAACACTTATAATGAAGGTTGGAAAAATCATCCCAGCTTTGGATGGAAGAATTCTTAATGGCCTCATCAACAAGCCTTTACTAGGCCACCTCCTGGTTTCTTCCAGATGCTGCAAGAACCATCTCAGCAAGGTTCATGTATATCCTCTAATTATGATGAGACACTTCAACAATTAAATGTTTCCAATGCTTCTTTGGTTTAGGGTCAGCAAAACAAAACAAAGGATATAGCAGATTTGAAGCTACAGATGAGACAAATAGCGGACTTTATGGGAAAAATTCACGAGCAAGGCAAACTTCCTAGTTCTACCATTCAAAATTTTAAAGGAAAGTTTGAAACTGCAAAAGCCATTACACTGAGGAATGGTAGGCAAATTGAGAATGAGTAGACAACCCTCAAACGGAGCCGCAACATAGAAGGAAGCTAATGGCCGAGTTAGAGGAGGATTGATGCAGCCACAACATCAGCGAAGCAGGGCCAAACAAGGCCAAATTTGAGCAGTCTTTTCCCCACCGTTGAGTTACCAAAACCCCAAGGTAAGAAAGTTAGTGTTTCAAATTCGATTTTTGCTGATCCTTATTTGTTTTTTTTACCTTTCTCGTGTAGGTTTGCCAAGTCTAAGAAAAACGAAATGATAAGAAATCATGGAAACTTCTGGAAGATCCAGGTTAATAATCTTCTTCTTGATGCTATTAAGTAAGTGCCGAAGTATGCAAAATTTCAGAAGGAACTTTGTATCACAAAAATATGTCTTCAAGAAGGAGAAGTGGTAAGGGTGAGTGTGAATGTTTCGACAGTTCTTTAGAGGAAACTGCCACCTAAGTGTAAGGATCCAGACTGTTTTACTATCCCTTGTGTAATTGGTAATACCAAAATTGAACATGCGATGTTAGACTTAGGTGCTTCTGTTAATGTTAAGCCTTATTCTGTTTATCGCTCCATTAATTTCAATGAGCTTAAAAATGATGGTGTTATTTAGGGGTGGGCACGTGACGGGATGGGACGAGATGGACCCATCCCTATCCCATCCCATTCATTCGGGATCGGGACAGGACGAAACAGGATAAACCTCATCCCGACCTCGTCCCATCTCAAACATGATCGGGACGGGACGGGATGGGACAGGATGAACACGTACTAAATAGTCCTCCAATAAAAAATAACAAAAAGAGTTTTATCTCACATTACTCACATACTAATAATGTCAAATTTATATACATATAACTTACATCATAAATAATAATAGATATTAAATAAATAAATATAATTTTTTTTGCAAGGCAAATAAATATTAAATTTCATTTAGAATTAATGATTCAATTCATTTAGAATTAATGATTCAATTCATTTAGATTTCATATAGAATTTCATCTTACATTGATTTAATTTTAACACATCCTAAACTTTAATTTGGACCCAAAAAAAATCGGGACGAGGTGGGATCGGGACGGGTTCGGGATCGTGTAATGGGATGCTCACCCCTAGTGTTATTATTCAATTAGCTAACCGTTCTAATGCATATCCTCGAGGTTTTTGGAAGATGTTTTGATGCAAGTTTACCATTTGATTTTTTCTACCGATTTCTATGTTCTCGATATGGATGATTCAACATTTTCAACAAGTTTGCCTTTTTTTTTAGGTCGTCCTTTCATGAAAATGGCAAGGACAAATATTGATGTGTATGCATGGAAATTGATCACAGAGTTGAAGCCGTGATGTATCTGATTGATAATCATTGTTGTTTCTCTATTGACGTGATTGACACTTTAGCCCATAGATTCTTAGACGTCATGAACATGGATAAACTTGAGACCACCATCACTATTGCTGCTGGATATGACAATAATGGAGTTTTGTGTGAAACAAAAAAAACGTAAGAAATTGCAGTTGAATGAGCTCGACGAGATTTAGAATGAAGCACGTGAGAGTAAAAACATTTACAAGGAGAAAATCAAAGTTTTTAATGATCGGATGATCCATGGGAAGAATTTTGTTGTTGGACAGAATGCATTGCTTTTCCAGTCCTCTTCGACTTGTTCCCGATAAATTACGTTCTAGACGGGTTGGTATTTTCATCGTTACTAATGTTTTCCCCGTTGTGCTATACAGGTTAAGAGTTTTCAAACTGTTAAGGAGTTTAAGGTGAATGGGCATCGGCTAAAACCCTATTACGAGTCATTTGAGGAACATGACATGGAGGACGTATCACTCCATATTCAAAGGATTGATCGGAGATACCGTCAGGCTGCACGACGTTAAAACAAACGAATTTTGGGAGACAACCCAATCTAATTTACTTTTTCTATCCCATTATTTCTTTTCATTATGTTTAGTTTTGTTTGTTTGTTTGTTTTTCCTCTTTTAAATCTTTCATTGCATATGCTATATTTTAAACATGAGGACAATGTTTGGTTTAAGTGTGCGAGAAGCAACATTGTTTTTGTTTCTAGTTGGTTTTTGTGTTAGTCAGAAAAAATAAAAAAGTTTCAGTTCATAAACCAAAAATAAAAAATAAAAAGTCTTTCTTTATTTTTTAGTTTCGGTTTGAAAAAAAAAGATTTTTGTAGTTGTTTGACTCTTAAGATATTTTCTAACACAATGATGAAATTTAGTTAATTGCATGACTTTAAGGTGATTTATAAGCATAATTCGAGGTCTGACGTTATTCCTTGGTTAATGCATAGTCATGGATATCATATGTGAATTCACATGTAATCAACTGGGTAATTGATACTCATAGCATGCATAATTGAATTATACTCAATATAACCCTTGTGTTAGTTTTGAGCCCAATGTTATTTGATTTTGAGAGTCTTTAGTTAGTTCATCTTTCGCTTTCTTGTCAATACTAATTTGTTGTGTGATCTCATTTTATTTGCTTTGGTTGCTAATTGGATTGCTTTTATAATATAAAACTAAACATTAGAACTTGTACTAATTTCGTTTAAAGCAATAAATTGAATTGCACAACATGCTTGACATGATAAATGACCAAAATAAGCCTATGTCCATGACAAAGTTTATTTAGGTTAACCCCTGTTGAGGATGTTACTAAAACTTTTTTGTTTCATTACCCTCATTGTGATTCAAGGCGTGTTAAAAAGCAAGTATGGGGGAAGGCCTTAAGGTAGATAGTTCAAGAAAAAAATAGTTGCCAAAGAAGAAAGGTTTTGCAAAAAAAAAAAAAAAAAAAAAATTGGTAAAAAGCTACAGGAGGGATACAAACAATGCTCTTGACTATACTCATTCAACACTTCAGCACTATAACAGATTACTTAGTTCTATCATTTTGCAGTAGATACCAAATAATGGTTTGAAATTCATAGTTACCAGTAGTCTATCTTTTTTGTTTCCTGCATGAGCTGATGTATAAGTGTTGCATTATGTGTATGTCTAGAACCATCTGATTCATTGCTAATAGCTCTAATTTCATTGCATGCTTTCACAATTTTCTTTAGCCCTTTGTAATTATCCATTTTTTTCTTTCCCTTGACCCTTTGTCCCCATTACAACCTTACAAGAAACCTTTTGATTGAGTGTGTTGTGCGATGTCACGATGTGGATATTCGAATGAGGTATGAGCATATGGTGTCACAAGTTCTTGCATTAAAGTAGTAGCATTCCTTCCATGAGATCATATATCTGTGAAAAACAAATGTCAGAAAATGTCTTTCTTTCTTGTTATATCATATGTGAGAAATTTGTTTCCTTTTGACATCAATTGTCTCACATATAACTAGAATAGGAAGAATAATTTAACCAGACAATCAATTACAAAAAAAATGTAACCAGTGAGATTTTTGGGTTAATTCTTTTCGACATGTGTTTGAGTTTCACCCATTTCGTGGATTGATTTAATTGTAGATTTTCATATCATTGCTATGAATGTGTATCGGTTTCGAATGAGGTGGACTTTATTTTGTGTTTTTTAAACAGTCTTAATATATCACGATCCATTGGAAATCTCTAAGACAAATGTTGAAAATTTTAGGTTGAGTCATTGAGTCATTTATTCTTGTTTCTTTGATTTGCTCAAGGACAAGCAAAAACTAAGTGTTGGGGAATTTGATAAGAGTATATTTATGCGATTTTATTGTGATGTTTATTTATACTTTCTTAGCTAGTTTGCTTTATTTTTGTTGTAATTTATGTTTTCTGGTATTCTAGGTTGCTAATAGCAGAATTTCAATAAGAAGCCGAAATAGATGGAAATTGGCTAAATTTAGAAAGACTTGTAGTGAAAGGAAATTTGCACAAATTAGGAGACCTATAGAGAACATATTAAAAGTGAGGGAGACGAACCTTCTGGGGATCTCGTTCGCAACCTCACAACCCTCGTTCCCATTCCTTTCTTCTCATAGAGCTATTACTGCCATCAACCCCTTCCCTAAAACCTTCTCAACTTCCATCGCCAGCCACCTCGCCATCAACAACCGCCACCCATCCACCCCTTCTCGGCCTCCATCGATCATCTTTATGCTTTTATCCATCACTGCCATGCACAATCCTTTCCTTCACCTTCACGCCATATACAGACGCATGCCTCCTTCTTTGTCTCCATCAGCCATGCAAGCCACAACAACGTGGCAGCAGGTCGAACGTCTTTCACAACAGTTCGATCACAGCTGTCAACTGATCACAGTCTCAAAGCAATTCCAAACTCACATACACAAAATATTAGAAGAAGAAAATAGAGGTCGCCATCTTCTTTCTGCTACACACAACCACACGGTACACTCTCCATCACCACGCAGGTGACAATGTTTCATCTCTCAACCTTTTTATATTTTTAGTTTGACATTGAATTATAGATTATTATTTGAAAATTATTAATATTTCTAGCTAAACCCCTTTTTAGTTCAGGGCGAATTCAAAACCCCGAACATGTGTTTATGGATTAATTAGATTCAATATTTCCTTCCTAGTTAGTTAATGTGTTTTGCTGAGCTGCTTTATAGAGAATTTATCTTTGTATGTTTATTAAGGTGGCCAACTAAGTAAGCATGCTAGGATTTGATGTTAGAGTATAATAGAGTTTCACCTAATAGTTATAATCTTATATTCATAAGTAGTAAATATCAATGAACGTTGGTAATGTTAAGTAAAACCTAGGTTAAGAACAAGTTTTTAATCATACTTGTAATTGCTTAGTCCATGTTAAGATTTTCCATAGAACTTAATGATTTTTATTGTTCATCTAACTTGTGATTCCTAAATAGATAGCATGAAGAGAATTGTTTGAAAGTGAGGTTGAGTTTAATTTAACGAATTTGGGAAAATAATAAGGTTACTGCAGTGCGGTCACGATTAATCTTGAACATTGTCATTCATGAGCTAGTAAAGGAATTATTGGAGTTTAGGTTAGGAGCATATGTTTGGTGTGTGGGGAGAAACCCTTAGCTAATATCTCATTATCGACTTTCTTTTAGTTTTTTTATTCTTACAATAATCTTCTTAGTTTAAAATTAAAAAATCCACCAATATTTCCTTATTTAGTTTTTTAGTTGTATTATATTTATCCTTAGTGTTAGTTAGCAAACCCTCTAATCCCCAGTTTCAAACGATCACTACCTATTCTTTAATATGACTACAAAGATGGTATTAAATTGTGTGCTAGTAAAATAGTCCATCATCTGCTGGCAGATTATCATTCAGTAGAAGATTAATAATGGGATCTTGCCAAGTATGACTAGTATCAGTTATCATCATCTCAACTTCTTCCTCTTCAATACTTGATGTTTCTTGGTCCTCTATTCGAATGGAGCGCTTGTATTGATAATCTAAGGTTGACCTCAGGTTTGCTAGTGTATCTTCATAAAAAAAATTTGTCCTAGGGACTTGATGGATTTTGAAAAATGGAAAAGCCTTCAAAAGCTCTTGGACTTTGTTAAGTAGAGGATCATCCTTGGGTGTTTTGCCATATATTTTCCAGATGTTTGATTGGTTATAAGCTGAGAATTAGGATAGATTTTTAGCCTTTTAACTGACAACTCCTTTGCTAGGCGTAGACTAGCAAACAATGTCTTATATTCTGCTTCATTATTGGATGCTTTGAAACCAAGTGTGTTGGCTTGCTCTACTATGGGTCTATCAAGTGTGAATAAAACAAGTCCCATTTCGACACTCTTGTGATCTGACGACCCATCCACATATAAATGTCACATATTTTTGGGTTGATCTGCCCATGTTTCAGCATAAGCTGATGAGTCTTCATTTGTTGAAGGATGTGACATCGATCTGCTGGCTTATTTTATTTCCCCAGTTGAGGAGGCTACAAATTCTTTTATGAAATCTGCTAAGACTTGAGGCTTTATAGCTATCCTCAGCGGGTAGATCAAGTTGTATTAATTCTACGACACATTTCATGAGTCTTTGAGAAGCATTCGGGCTGTGGACATTTACCATAGAGGATATTCTATGATGACAATCGCCCGGTGAGCTTGAAAGTAGGGCCTTAACTTCCTTGTTGAAACTAAAAGTGTCAAAATTAATTTTTCCATTTTTCGGGTATCTGGTCTCAGCATCGAAAATAGCGTTAGAGATTTAAAGTAGAGATAGTTGTGCCCCCATCTATGCTCTGATGAGAGTTGAGCTGACCCCCACATTTTAAACATCCAAGTAGATGTACAGGTCCTCTCCTGGTTGAGGTTTCGATACTTGAGGAGGAGAAGATAGGTAAGTCTTCAAAATTTGAAATGTTGTTTCACTCTTCATCCCATTTTTCTTTCTACCCTTCATTCAATGCTTTGAAAAATGGCTTACATTTCGATATAAAGTTGTTATACCAGTGAGACTTTGAATTTCTTGTGGAAATGATGGTGCCTTCATTTTGAGGCTGGCTTTGATTTGATTAGGATGACCTTCAATTCCCCTCTTGGTGACTAAGTATCCCAAAAATCATTCTAACAAGACTCCAAAAATATACTTTTCTGGATTCAACTACATTCGATACTTCTTTAGAAGTCCAAATGCTTCCCCAAGATTTTTGATGTGATCTACCTGTTGAGGACCCTTGACTAGGTAGACCTATATGGTTTTGCTAATTAAATGCTTGAACATGTTTACTAACCTTTGATAGGTATCTAGAGTTTTTCAAGCGAAAAGGCATCACCTTGTAGCAGTAAGTTCCCTTTTCGATAATGAATGGTGTTTTGGCTTTATCAGGCTCGTACATCATGATCTGATTGTAGCTTGAATAAGCATCCATGAATCTGAGCAGATGGTTGCTTGATGTGGAATCTACTAACTAATTAATGTGAGGCAGAGGTTAGTTGTTCTTTATGCAGGCCTTGTTGAAGTTAATGTAATCCACACAAACTCTCCATTTTTTTTTCTTTTTTTCTTAACTAACACCACGTTGCCAACCATTTGGCATAGGATACCTCCTCGTTGAAACATGCTGCTAAGAGTTGGTATATCTCTGCTTCAACGATTGCTACTCTTTCTAGAGCAAAGTTTTGCCTCTTCTGCAAAATAGGCTTGAAGGTTAGGTTTACTTGAAGGTTAGGTTTACATGAAGTTTGTGACAGGTTACACTTGGATTAATTTCAGGCATGTCAGAAGCTAGCCAAGTGAACACTAAGGCAAGAACCAAATCTTGCCTTTCTATAAGCATATTACGATCAAGATCTTCTTCAGGTTTCCATATCTCATCGACTGAGGATTCAAACTGAATTTCTCCTTCTTAATCATGGTGTTGTAATTGCTATTGTGGGTAGAAAGCTTATTCCCTTTCACTTTAGCTGAAGTGACGAGAATAAATTCCCTATATTTTGTTTCCTTGAAGACTCGCGCTGCACACCTTCTTACAATGGTTTGGTCACTTTTTATTTCTCCAACTCCACCTTTTAGGATTGGATATCTAATTTTTTCATGGAAACAAGATGCGAAAACTTCAATTTTAGTTATCAATGGTCTACCCAAAAGTTCGTTGTAGGGAGAGGGCTCATCTATTATCATAAAGGTCTGCGAGCAGATGGCTGGTGGTGAGCAGACTTCTAGAATCATAGTGTCAATTGTAACTGATGTGACCCCATTTAAGGCAGTCAAGACTTTTGTCTTTTTGTTGATAAGTGACTCTAAATTCTTCTGCTTGACAACCCTAAGTTGAAGAATATTAACTACACGTCCCTCATCTACATGAACTCTATCAACCATGGATAAGCAATTTGGCTACTGATGATGAATGCGTCTTCATGTAGTTGATCAAGGCCCTATAGCCACTTTTGGTGTAGTCGATCATCTAATCTCAAGTTGAGGAGCCAGTTGTGGGATCGATGACAGAGGAGTTAGTGATTGATGAGGTGATTGACACTTGGGCAGCCGAAGTTGCTTGTTTGATATTTCGTTTTCTTTCATTACCAATGAGTTTAATTTTAACAAAAAATTTGTTGATTTTTATGATCTCCGTTGAGGGTTCCTTGGTTGTATCCCTCTCCACAATTAGCTGAATAGCTTTTTTGGCCACATACTTTGTGCAATGCCCTCTTTTGACTAACTCCTCAAGCAGGTCTTTCCATGTTTGACATTCTTTTGTCAAATGACTAGTGGCTCCATGGAATGCACAATATTTGTTCGGATATCGTTTTGCTGGATTTCCTTTTTTCGGCAATGGTTTCTTCAGCCAAGGTTGATTTTTCATCTCATGAAGAATTTGATTGATTAGAATGGTGAACTTCATGTATGTTCTACTGGCTAAGGAATCACTAGTTGGGGAACGTGTTCTACGCTTGTCACCCTCGTTATTTTAATCCTCCTTTTGATCTGCATTCCTTTGTGCTAGTTCACTATCTTTCTTGGGTGCATCTGGTACTATTTTATTTGTCATTCCACAATGCATAGCTTTTCGCCACGGCGAAGACTTCTGCAAGAGTGTTGCCTGGATTCATGGTCTGCTCACCATACAATAGGTGATCTGTGGGCAGACGCTTCTTGAAAGCTGAGGCTGCAATTTGGTCATCACACCCAACTAGGCTTGCCCTTTTCTGCCTTGAATCTTTTGATGAAGTCTCTGAGCGATTCATTTGACTTCATTTTCATGTTGAAGTGGTGGTCAACATGCTTTGTGATGGTTCGATAGGATGAATACTGATTTATGAAAACAAGGGAAAGGTCGCTAAAATTGTTGATCGACTGGGAGTCAAAGTGTAAAACCAATCTTGAATTACTCCTTATAAAGTCATAGCAAATACTTTGCACATAAATGGGTCTTCATTTTTGTGCAAAGTCATGATAGTTTGGAAATGTTTCAAGCGTCTCTCAGGATCAGAATATCTTTTGAAGGGGTAAAGGTTGGTGTGGTGAACCTTGCCGGTGGATGAACAACCCCTTCAATGTCATCTATAAAAGGTGAAGTTTTCACTAAGCCACCTCTCTGCGTTAAGCATCATCTAGACTTCTCATGACTTGCAAGTTCCTCAACTGCTCATTGACCATTCGTGCCACATCATAAGCTCCAAAGGGCATGAGTGTATCTTGTGGATCGGCTACATGGTGGTTTCAGTTTTGGTTATTAGCGATGGATTACTCCTCATATTTTGAGTTTGGTTGTGACTCACTTGCATGTGAATGAGGTAGTCTCAATAGGATTCTCCTAAAAGCTCATCTGGATTTGATGAGTCTTTGAATCTGGTATTTGGGATAAGATAATGTAGTGATCCAGATTTCGTCATCTGTGTTGCTCACACGGGATTTTTTCTTCTGCATTGACCACTCATATATGGCATCATTGACGACCCTAGCCTTAAGTGCACAGTTGCTTAGGAGCCCAACCATGAGAAGAATCTCATTTAAGGCCCAAGCCTAGAGTAAACATTTGCTCATGACCCCTCAGTGGATGACTACTTCAACTCTCATGTGCATGGTCTGCGAGCATAAAATGACCTATCTTATGCCATGGTTATTCAGTCACCAATCGTTCTACCACCCGAGTTTGCTCTTCCAATATTTCGATCAAATTAGTGATCAGACTTGCAAAATTTTCTCATTGTTTCACCTCTATTGGGCTCGGTTGTTGGGCGAAAGATTGCAATTGATGGTATGTCGACGGTGCCAGATTTACTACCAGTGGTTGTCTGCCAGCAGTTGAACTTGTGGCGACGATTGTGGGATCCAAAAATAATCCTTAGCCCGTTAGGGAGAAAGTGCGAAAATCTTAGTCATTCCTGAGAACCCCGAGAATTATCTAAGAAAGATATACAACCCAAATCGGAATAGTGTTAGGCGCCAACCACTATGCTTAGCTTAACACAAGAAGCTGCATGAGAGGTCTTTCCAAGCGGGAAGTTATAACCATCAACAGGAAGTTACAACCATAGATGAAATTTACAACTGTCTACGAGAAGTTATGACCATCAACAAGAGGTTACAACCATCAATGAGAAGTTACAACCACCAGTAGCTCCCGACTTGACACGTGTCCCACTCATTTACGAGCATATGGCTCCTGACTTGCCACTTGTCTGCGAGTAGATGACTTATTCTGCCTCAACAAATAGCCAAACACAAAGTTATTTCCTTGTAACACTTGTCTGAATCTCAATTCTCTCTAAAAACAAGAGACATTATTCGAACTTTAGCATTGGAGTCCCTGTGGTAGGCACTACATCGCTGTCAAGAATCTTTCTTCGTCTTATGCAGATTGCTCTGGATGATCAGCACGTGATCCGGTGAAAATTTGCATATACAAAATTGTTCTTTCAATGAGAGCCTGAATCAACACTACAAGAAAATTTGTGATCAATAGCGTTTAAAAACCGCTATGGTAGGATACCATAGCGGTTTAGTAACCGCTATGACAGCCAGAGCTATAATAGACCCAGGGGATATTATAGCGGTTTTAAACCGCTATGGTAAGTTTGGCTTTTATAGCGTTTCAAAACCGCTATGGTAGCCTCTGCCATAGCGTTTTAAAAATGCTATAGTAGACTCTAAAACCGCTATGGTAGACTCTACCATAGCGTTTTAAAAACGCTATGGTAAGTATACATAGGAATTTTTTTTTTTTTTTTTTTTTTTTTTTACTATCAAATGACTTTTTATTACATCTCATAAGTTTTATGTCTAGAAAATAAAAATTTAAATGTGCCAAAGTTAAACATTTCCATGAATGGAGGCAAAGTAATGTAATTAATTAATAAACGGTATTACATCGAGTCACAACCAAACGGTATTAATAAACGGTATTACAACAACCATCTCATGCAAAGCCAGCATACACACGCTCCAACCAAACGCTGCTACATACAGCAGCAAACGCGTCCCAGCAGCAGCAAACACAGCAGCAACAGCACTGCATCACAGCAGCAACAGCAGCAACGCAGCGCCTCAGCAGCAGCAGCAACGCAGCGCAGCAACAGCAGCATAACCGTGTCGCAGTCGCACTTTCGCAGCATCATCTCAGCAGGCCGCATACCGTCACTAGACAGCACCCCGCATACATTCAAACGTCCACAGCCTCACAGCAAGTCGAGCCGCGGCAGACTGACCGCAACACAGCAGTGCACAGCAAACCAGGCCACTGCAACGCAGCAAACATAAGCCTGGCAGCCACCATCACGCCATTGCCTAACCAGCATCTTAACCTCAAGACAGTCCGCAGCCGCCAGACCGCAGCACCCAGACCGCAGCCATTTTACCTTTGGGTCATCCTTCACATGCATATCTCAATTCTCGTCAAAATCATATCAATACACCATTTGACCCAATTACGTATCAGATCCAATTATAAAAGCTGAAAAAAGGTTCATGCGTTAGCATTAGATGGAGAATTAGAAGAACCACCTTATTAGAACCAAACTCAATTTTGTCAGATGGCCGGAACCGAGCAGGAAAGTTTGGAGGCACCCGATACCGTCTCCCTTCAATACTGCACAGTTGCCAGTAAGTCAAATATTTTAAACGACGTGCTAAACGATGAGATGTTCCTCGACTTACTCGGTGACCCAGGTTCCGTGTTCACTTCGCAAGTCGGTCACAAAAAAGGCACCGTCCTTGTAACTGATACGAGCATGCATTTCGGATACCTGACATAACAAGAAAGCTCATTTCAGAAAATGAACATGAAACGATGAAAGCATGTCATGCATGTGTACTGACCTGGGATGAAGGTATAACTATTGATACTCCATGACTTTCACCATGTGAAATATTCCTGCATTTTAAAATAAACTAGCGTGTCAAGAAAAAAGTAATAAAAAACAAATAAAAACAGTAGGGGTCCCAAGCCCAATCCACGTGAGCTACCAATAGGGAATATCACACTCGTAAAATAGTAGGAAATAAGCATTCAATATCATCAACATTACCCAATTATGTATGGCTTATGTTCATCTCTACTCAAATGAATCGGTTCTACGGAATTACCCATCTCATTCTCAGAGGGGAAAAGGAACCACCTACAAAATTCAATGAGTTGTAGGCACTGCCTAGCTTATAACAATGAGGTCATGAAATCAAACTATATTCAATGCTGGATACATACTCTCCTTTCAAAAACGCTCCAGTGCATCATTGTCTCTAAACCACTTTTGCAGCTGATCGCTTGCCTGGCAATAGTTAATGGATACATCTCAGACAATAGTAGTATATATAATAACACAATTTCTAATATTTGCATCAGGTGAAAACCATTTAACTATTTGAAACAGAGAAATTTCACTTGGTGGATTTCTCGAGTTTCAAGTGAACATACTTTGTCTGTGAGTCGGCAACTCAGTGACCTCCCTTCAAGTTTCCCACTGAAAAAGGTAATATGGTTTCTCAGAATAAATTGCATATGGAAACAGTTAAACGCAATGATGATTAACATGTGACATGATTATACTATCTTAGGTTGAAGATATACTTCATTAATATGAAGAATGTATCATGATTCCAAAAAGTTGTCTTTCAATCAAGAGAAAAATAGTGTTGTTGAGCAATGGATTTTTTACGCGAGCACTTGTGTCAAACAAGCTCAGTTTGTTCACCCCCCAGTCCTAAAAACATAGTATAGCAGATATGTTTAGAGTACAATGGGGGATGACTGCTGAGAATAATAGTTGACTGTTTGAGAGTCTATCTTATAGATGTAACATGTTTAATAATGTTCGTATCAATAACCGTATTAGAAATACTTGGGGATTATATTCAATTATTTCTGGATTGAAATACTGTAAGGAATTCCCTAAGCAGCAAATAGGTCAGTTTATAGGTACATATAAACATTCAGCTTAAAGGTACCTAACTTTCAATTGAGTCGATTGATTTGAAATGAGCTCAGATAAGTCAGAAATACAACCCCAGTATCTTTCGTATTTTACTATTAGTACAAGGTGAGATATCCACAGCAGAAACCACATGCATCTCAATATGACAAAATAAATAAATAAACAAATAAATGGCAGAAAACTTCAAAGTCTCACCTGTTACCTCCCAATACCCAACTCAACATTAAAGGCATACCAATGTCAATAAAGACTCTTCCGCCCACTCTTCCAGGATGCGGTATCCGAAACTTTGTCAAGAACTGCAAAACAGGTTTCGTACATGATGAAGATAGCAGAAAACACTTATCTGTTATCTGAAAAATAGTCTAGTAGTCGTACCGACAATGGTCCAAGCCCTACACCTAAATATGGCTTGTAAGTGGAAGCCATTATTGCAGCCATTCTAGCCATTCCATATATGACGGCAACCCGGAGCCTTCTTTCTTTCTCATAACTGAAACAAAACGTATCATCATCAGAAAGAAAGAAAGCATACTGAAACCCATACCAAAAACTTGTTGGAATGAACTTCAAAATCTCTAACAAGTCAGATATAACCCTTAGACAACCTTGAGGTGAAGTTCACAAGGCATGGAAATCAAGAAATTAAATTGATCTATCCAGATATGAAGAGCACCAAGCATTTCTGTGACATTTAATGTAGGATAGTGCTCAGCTAGCATAAGAATACATGGTCATTAAAAGCAACGTGTGGCTTTGCACTGAAAAGCCAGTAGAAAAAGTTAACCCACATAGGTGTCCTTGACTGTCCAATCTTGCCATTTTCCTGAAGCTATTCTAATAGTTCTGACAATCGCAGAAATGAACAAAACAGATGATCATCCCCACCCACTCAAAAGAGAGAGGGAGGTTGTATCTGCTTGCTCTTTACATAACACATGTAGGAAAAAAAATTGATAATAATATGACGGTTTAATGAAAATAACTGTACTGCAAACATACAAATATTAATGGGGTGCCATTCTCAATTGTATGTAACTAACAAGGTTTATGTATAAAGAGAACAATGCGGGAGACTCAGTAATATGTACTTAATTGACTTTAACAGAGTAACTCGAGAAATCTTCCTAATACGAACCTACACAGTTGGTTTAAATATTCAAATATTTTCATATTTAAATATTCAAATATTTCCATAGAAAGCGGGAGACTCAGTAATATGTACCTAATAAACTGTAACAAAGTAGCTCAAGAAATCTTCCTAGTATGAACCTACGCAGTTGATTTATATTCAAATATTTTCATAGAAAATGAAATTTTACCGTCTGATAGAAGCCGTAACGTCAACAGGGTTTCCTGAATCTACACTTTCTGTCCAGGCTTTCTCAAGCTCTAAAGCAAGCTGATAGCCATCCTAAAAGAAAATATTCGAAGTGGACAAAATGAGAACCAGAGACTGACAGTCTGACACACAAGAGGATGTCTGTTAACAAATTCATCCTACAAGAGGATGCACACATCAGACACACACAAGATATTGATGGCTAATATTCCCCAATGGAATAAAACACCTGAGTTCATTTTTATGCTTAAACTGTGAAGCATACCTCAATAGCCATGCAGCCACCTTGACCCATATTTGGCTGCATTGCATGAACAGAATCACCAAGCAAGGTTACCCGGCCCTTTCCCCAGGTAAAAATAGGTGTCCGATCATAAATATCACGTCGAATAATTGCTTCCTCTTCCGTAGCATTGAGCAGATCAACTACATTATCACACCAATTTCCAAATATTTTAAGCAATCTTTCTTTTTGACCTGCCAAAAGATCCACGAGGGAACATTAAATACGGATTAACAGAAAATGGATAAGATCATCCTCAGCTTTTGTTTTATTATATGTGACACTTTAAGTTTAACTTAACAACTACGCCATTAATAAGTCTTTTATATGGCATTCCCACGAAACCACAATGTCTACATCCACAAAACTCCAAAAATATGAGATTATCTACCATTTGGAACATCAACGCCACCAGGTGGTTCTTTGTGAAATGCATACCACTGCATCTTGCCAGCACCCACATCTGATGAAACAAAGTATTGCTTGTGACCCAAAAATACCCGGTACCTGTGAAAAAGATAATTTTGATTTTATCAAATCATAAAGATCTATAATTTTAATCAGTTAGAACGACTACAACGAGATCATATCATGTTTAGAAACAGAATGAGTCCATTAACTTGTAAATTTTAAAGTCAAAGTTATAAATGGAACAAAATGTAGTCAACACTAAACAATTTAAAAGCTGTGGTGCAGATAAGAAAACGTCCCGTGAACTTTCAAGAAGTGCACAATTCGTGAAACAGAAAGGCAACCACATAGTAAAGAAAGAGAATAAACATACCCAACAGATTCAATGTCTGGAGGAACAAAATCTGCAATGCCGGAGTAACAAGTGCAGCCTGAGTATGAAGCCTCCGTGTGCCCGAACAAAGCATCCCTGACCTATTCATCAGATATATCATGCTCCTCTTAATTATATTTTCAAGGTGAGGGATACTAGTATACGAATCGAATAGAACCCTAATGCTTGTGCCACAAAACTCACATGGCACATCAGGGTCTCTAGGACACATCATTTGACAATTGACACGGAGCATACGAACACCATTTACTATAAATCTATGAATTATTAGACCAATTTGATCACTTATTGTATTCCTAATGTCTGATGTACTAGATTGGAGCATTATTATCACTCAATATATTTCAATCAAGTTGGTCATAATTGTTGACAACATGAAAACGTAATAACTAGTCCATTTTTTTTAAGAAAATTATTTTGTCATGTCAAACATTGAATTGATTCAACAAGTTTAATGTTTTCAACCCATATACAGTACATAACTCGTGATTAAGAGAATGACCCTGATTAGAGCTCATACCTTCATATACACATCAAGATCTGGGTCTGGCTTGATATTTGCAGCAACCTCTCTTCTTGATAGCTCCTTCAACATCTCTGCAAATGATCAAAATTTGAAATTTTTTTATGTTCTGGCCTAAATTACTACACCAGGAATCAGTTTCACCCAAGCCTGGATAGCAATATGCTTAGATATTCACAAGAGTACAGAAACCAGAAAAAATGTATTAAAAAAAAACAGAAGTGGGCCCACTTGAAATCAAGAGATTTGCATATGCAAAACATGCAACAGATAAAACGGAGAAATCAATGTGCATAGAAATATCCTTCATGAAGAGCTCCAAGAAATGAACACAAAAATCTTGATGCATTTTTCACCTTTCAACTTAGCTCAAGATGGGCATAATCAAATTTCTCATTTTCAGTAACATTCACAAGTCATTAGCACAGAACAAGTACCAAAAAAACAGGGCATAAATGATAAAGTGAAATGTATTCAAAATAACCAAATGATTGATATTATGTATTCAAAATCAAATGATTGACATTATGTATTCAAAATCAAATTATAGATATACTTAGGAAGCTGATCAAAAAGGTAATCATAGAAACCTGGGTATTATGCTTGAAGTTTTGCATGAAAAGCTATCAATGGACCATGTAATAGACAGTTTAGTACAACTGAGGTGGTGAATCATAATTCCAAGTGTCAAAAACAGTCTGTGTAGAGTAATTCGAAAAGTAAAAAACGAGTCAGTGAACGCATACCATTTCCTTGATTATCGACTTAGAGTGTAGACCATGACTTGATGAATTAATATCCAGGTTTCCAATTGCAAAAATGATTCCAAGAGTTGTCAGATGTCCAACACAGGAAAGAAATTAATGACAAGTTGGCAATGTAAAACCTGTCATAGAAAATTAAAAAAATGAGGTAACTCCAACAATTTGCAACTTGCAATCCAAATGTAAAACCTGTCACTATATACAAATAGCAAAAGGGCGTTACTTGAGTCCAATTTGCAACTTGCAATCCAAATCATGCAAGCACAAAACAACACCATGCAAAGCCGGCTCCCAGCCATATTCGAACCCGCACAAGCATAACCAACTGACCACCAAGACATCAGCAAATTCAGCACAAACATTCGCTGCCAAAGCAGCAGCAACTTCAACAAGACAGAGCACTCTGTCCAGCAAGACAAAGTACTCTGTCCAGTTTATAAAACAGGCACAGTATGTAAAAAAAAAAAAAAAAACAGCCTACGACAAGTTCAGTTTGTTAGTTTCATTACACCAACCATTGTTATATTTGTTCCACAAGTGTCTTTACAGGATCACCAGAAATTTTAAAAGGTCATTGTGAAAGATCCATACTTTTTGTCCATAAACAGACAATTAGAAGAGTAAACAGACATGTTCATATCTTGAAGATCACCCACAGCCTATGATGTTTCGGTCTCACGCCATCATTTTCATTAAGAAGTGTAAATGCTACTGCTCATTCACTAATATAGGTCATACAGGGTTGTGAGATCAGACATCACATTATTATTGTTCTACAATTACGGTAAGCAAGTATGAAACTAAACATGTCTCAAGAATATGCAAGTGTAGAAGTAGAAAGATGTGATCTTATCCAAACTATATAGTAGCATACATGAGCTTAGAAACAAAAGGAGATGATAAACAAACTACACAATCAAGATGACAAAAGCTACAACCCATAACAAATATTGATAGCATTTGTGCCTGGGTTTAACATATTTCAACTCATATCCTGTAGGAATGTATTTGCAGCTAACATATCCAAACTAAGGGCGAATCAAAAGAATAAATCCAAGGAGAAAACCTGACAAGAATCCTCCAATATGGGCTGAACTGTCTATGTTAGGGAGAAGACCAATAGCCAAATTGAGAGCAATCACGAGAAGGAGAGTAGAAAGTGCTGCACACTGAACCGAGACAGTAAAAAAAAAATTATTTTTATCAAGCCAGTAAGTCCGAAAATCATGAGATATAGAAGAATAGGCCCCAAAGTATCTAAGGGGAGTAAAATGAATACATGATAGGTTATGAATGTTATCTAAACATTAAATTAATATTTGAAGATAACATATTTGCATCAGATGTATCATGTTATGTGACAAACCACAACAACAACAAGAGAGAGATTAGGGAAAAATTTATCAACCATCATCACAGAAGGTAACTGAAACTAACAATTTTCATCTTCTAATCAACCACTCGGCCCTTTAATGACAGCCTTTAAGGTATTCAAGAGTGCCACAATAACTCGATGGAGAAACACAAGAGAGAAAAATATTATCTTTAACCTCTCAAATCTTGTGTTTGTCTCTCTCAACTTGTCACGGATCAACTCAAAACTCTAGAACACTTTAAATTGGTTTCGAAAAAAGAATGAGGCAATTCTAACATCATCAAAACATGAATGTTACATATGATGTATAAACTGCTATTAAGTACACAAGCCTTGACAGCTTAATTGACTATGACCACTACTACAAAATTTCTGTTGGAAATAAAGCATTCCCCGAAAAAAAAAATCCTAGACAAAGCTGCCAAGTGGACAAGTCAAAACGGAACCTCAATTTCAAAAGTTTAAATGGAACTTGATTGATTAGTTCATGAACATCTTCTTTTGATGTAGCTTTCACAATAAGGTGGTTGAACATATAGATTAGTTTTTGCAAATAGAGCAATAGTCATAGGATCATGCACCATGTTTTGATTTGAAAACATTATTTCCCTTTGCCTGTTAGCTTCAACAAATGAGCTAAACCCAATCAGGATCACTAAGGTAGGGATACATGTTAGCTTCAACAAATGAGCTAAACCCAATCAGGATCACTAAGGTAGGGATACATGCAAACATGCATTCACTGCATATTAATTTAGTTAGAGAGGCTTACTTGATCCTGCAGGTGTAAACAGATGGAGTCTTTCAACTCCTCTAACTGTGAGTATAATATTGGATGTGTCTAAAAACCAACATCATCTACATTTTGCAAAAGTTTTCAGACACGCACACACACAAAAAAAGGGCCTTTAGTCATGAATCTGACCAATAATATTGGAAAGGAAAGATTGAAATTTAAAAGTATCTAAGCAGACAATAGCATATTAGATTCACATCACATCCATATCAAAACATTAAATTTTACGGCATTATAATGTTGTAGCTAACAATACCTGTACTTAGTTCAGGGTAATTTCCATTACCCAAAAGCCTAAGCATGGCTGACATCCGCCCCTTTCCAAATGTGCATACCATTGACACCAAAGAAACCTAAATATTATACACAACCATCAGTTACCACGAAATATTCAAAAAGATAACCAATTTCAACCAAAGCATCCAGTCTTACTGAAGTTCCTCCTCAACAGGTAGTACTCCTTCACCTTCAATCCACTCTCAAGAAGTTGCATCCACTTGTCACCTCGATGGTGACATAGCAAGAAATCTTCTCATTACACCCAATTCTGAAAAAAAAAATTGTTAACACAAAAAAAAAAATCAAAGGGTAAAAAACCCCATCAATGTAAAATCAAAATGAACAAAAAACATAGAAGAGAGAAACCCTTTTTGTTTGTTAGATACATACCTTTGGAGAAAACTAGGGTTTGTCCACTCAACAACTCCAACACCTACAAATAAAAATCAGTGAAAAACGATGGGGGTTTGGGAGGAAAAGATGTGCAATGGGGTTTAGGGGGTAAGTGAGAGATAGACTTAGTATACATACCTTGGAGGCCTTGGTGAGACGATCTCTGCTCTTGCCGACGGAGATGTTGAGGACGAGCTTCTGCACTTAGATCTCTATTTCTCGATTTCTCTCACCCTCACTCTTTCCCTCTCCCTGGATCTCTCTCACTCTCGCTTGAGCGGCGTGCCTTTGGTTTGAAGAAAAGCGGCGTGCCTTTGGATTGAAGAAGAGCGGCATCCCTCTCCCTGGATTTCTCTCTCGCTCAATTCCTCTCTCCCTCACTCTTTCACTCTCGCTCTTGATTTCTCTCACTCTCCCTAGATTTCTCTCTCCCTCACTCTCGCTTGTAGAGCGGCATACCTTTGGAGAAGAAAAATGCCTCTCCGATCTGCTGCGATTGACGGGGGAGGAGAGCGAGACTGAGGGAGAAAGATGTTGAAGTGGAATCGAGCGAGGCTTTTGAGAAGCAATTCGTGCATTTCTTTTTTCACTTCCCGCGAGGCTTTTGAGAAGCAATTCGCGCTTCTTTTTTCACTTCCCGCGCGGCTTTTGGTCTATAGCGGTTCCAATTTTAATTGGCTTTGATGAATTCGGTCACTTATAGCGATTTTCACAAAAACGCTATAAACTAATGCTATCAATGAACACTTTTCTTGTAGTGCAAACTCATTGCATGATCTCTTCATTTAATAAAAAAGAAACTTTCTTCATTCATTCAGTTTGAATTTTCTTTCACAAACACATTTATTTTTTAAGTTCCTTTTTCAATACAATGATGGGAGCTCGAAACCAAACTAGCAAAAATAATGTCGCATCGTCCTCTGCCGGTACCGGACAACCATCGTCGCCACAAGTTTAGCCTCTTTTGGTCGGACAACCACTGGTAGTAGGTCTGCCACCATCGGCTGACCATCAATAGAAATCTTTTGCTCAACAACTGACCCCAATTCAAGATGAAACAACAAGAAAATTTTGTTGGTCAGATCGCCAATTTGACTAAAATGTTGGAGAAGAAAACTTGGGTGGTAGAGCTATTGGTGAGTGTACAACCAAGGCAGTAGACATATCACTGTCTGTCAGCAGACCATACTCATGGGAGCAGAAGTAGTCACCCACCAAGGGGAAATAAGGAGCGGAAGTATTCACCCACCAAAGGTAAATAATCCCTCTGGAAGCATTCATTCGAGATTAGGGTCAATGTGCACTCTAGGCTCGGGCGTCAAATGTGAATCTTCTCAAGGTTGGGCTTCAAAGCAATTGTGTACTCAAGATTGGAGTCTTAGATGACGTAAGATATTAGTGGTCAGCGCAGAAGGCAAAATCCTTATGGATGTAAGTAGCGTAGATGATCAAATCTTGATCATTACATGAGCTTGTCCCAAATACCAAATTCAGAAACTCGTCAAATATGAAGGAGCTTTCATGCAGATCCCATTGACATTTTTCCGCATTCACATGCAAGTCACAAACAAATTCAGAATATGAGGAGTCATCCACCGTTGATAACCGAAACCAAAAACACTATGCAGCCATTCAGCATGATACACCCAGGCCCTTGGGAGTTGACTATGTGGCATGAATGGTCATCTAGAAGTTGATAAACTTGTGAGTCATGGGAAATCTAGATGATGTTCTATGCAAAGAGGTGGCCTTGGTAAACACATCACATTTTACAGATGATATTGAAGGGGTTTCTCCACTGGCAAAGTTTACCACACCAACCTGCACCCCTTTCAAAAAAGATTCTGATCCTAATAGACACTTGAAGCATTTCCGAAGTGTCGTGACTCTGCACAAAATTGATGACAAAAAAAAAGTATTTTCTTAACTTTACAGGGAGTAACCTAAGATTAATTCCACACTTTGAACCCTCAGTCGATCAGCAACTTTGGAGAGTATCCTTAGTCTTTTCAAAGAAGTATTCATCCTACCAAATCATCAAACATCATATTGACCACTTGTTCAACATGAAAAAGAATTCAAATGAATCATCTAGAGATTTCATCAAAAGGTTCAAGGAAGAAAAAGAGCACAATTGGATGTGATGACCAAATTGCATCCTCTGCCAGCAAATCACCCATTGTATGGCGAGCTGATTATGAAATCAGGCAAAACTCTTGTATAAGTCTTTGCCATGGAAAAATGTTATACATTGTGGGATGATGGAAAAAAATAGTATTAAGGCTCCAGATGCATCTAAGAAAAATAGCTAACTTGTACAAAAGACCATAGATCAAAGGGACGGTAAAAAGAACAAGGATTACAAGCATATAGCACGCTCTCCAACAAGGAACTCCTCATCTGGTAGAACATACACAAAGTTCTCCATTCCGATTAATCAAATTCTACAGGAGATAAATAACCAACCCTTGATGAAGAGACTGCCACCAATGAAGGGAGATCCTGCAAAAAGAAAACACACAATTTTTAGTTGAAAGAGTAAAATACCAAAATTCATTCTACATGTCCTTTAGCAGAAGACATTAAGAAATACAAATACTTACATATACCTCAGTAGATGATATGTTATTTTGCTTCTCAGCAGAGAACACACTATTTTCAATTAAAATAGTAAAATATGAAAAATAATTTTACATGTCTTTCAGCAGAAGAAATTCATAAATATAGTATATTTTCATGTACCACAGTAGAGGATAAGTTATATTGCTTTTCAGTAGAGAGCACAATATCTTCATTTGAAATAGTAAAATACAAAAGTTCATTTTACATATCCTTTAGCAGAAGACATTAAGAAATACAAATATTTACATATAATTCAGTATAGGATATGTTAGTTTGCTTCTCAGCCAAGAACACGCTATCTTGAGTAAATCAACAGATAAATATAACTAATTTTAAAGCATATAAGAAATGGCAGAGAGATAAATGGTATGAAGAGTGTGAAACTGATTTCAAAATTTGAAGACTTACTTATGTTCTCCTTCTCCACTATAGAAACCTCAACTAGGAGAGGACTTGTACATCTACTTGGAAGTTTCAAATGTGGCAATTAGCTCAATTCTCATTAGAGAAGAGCTGAGGGCATAATTTCCTGTGTTTTACATCTCTAATGCTCTTCTCGATGCTGAAACCTGGTACCTCACTCATCTACTGGCACATGGCTCCCGACCTGACACGTTCCTATTCATCTACGAATAGATGGCTCCTTGCCTGACATGTGGCATAGCTCTCGTCCTGCCAAGTGTCCCACTCACCTGCGAATAAAAGACTTATTCTGCCTCTATAAGTAGCCAAACACAAAATTATTTTCGGGTAACAATTTTCTTAATCTTAATTCTCTCTAAGAACATAGAGAAATAAATATTTTTCTAAGAGATTTTATTGTAACTTTGGCATCAAATTCCTCATGGAAAGCACCACACCGGTGTCAAGAATCTTTCTTCATCTTATATAGAATGTTCTGCGTGATCAACATGTGATCCGATGAAAATTTGCATCCATAGCGATGGTTGCCCGGTATGGGCAAAAGCAAGAAGCGCAGATCGCCAAATTCTTGAAGACAGTGCAACATCATTTTTGCTAGTTTGGCTCCGAATTCCCACCATTGTTTTAAAAAAGAACTTCAAAAATAAAAGTGTTTGTGAAATAAAATTTAAAGTGAATGAACGAAGAAATCTTTTATTAAAGGAAGAGAGATTGGAATGAGTTTGATTCAAGCTCTAATTTAAAACACCGATTTGTGGATGCAAATTTTCACCTGATCACATGAAGCAATCTGCATAAAATAAAAAAAAAGTATTCTTGACACTGGGTGGTGTCTTCTACGGGGAATTAGATGCCAAAGTTAGAATAATATTTCTGAAAAAAGTATTTTGTTCCTCTATGTTCTTAGGGAGAATTTAGATTTAGAAAGGCATTACCCAGAAATGAATTTGTGTTTGGCTATTTATAGAGGCGGAATGAGTCATCTACTCGCATATGAGTGTGACACGTGGCAAGTTGAGAGTCGTTGATGGCTGTAACTCCCCGTTGATGGTTGTAATTTTCTATTGATGGTTGTAAATTCCTGTGTAGTAGGAAATTAGTGGTTAGTGGGTTGTGCGATGTTGGCAACTAACTCATATTTGATGAGTCGAGAAGATGAGGTCGGGTAACTTCTAATGGATAGGCGACTCCTGCAAGTTCGTGTGCTCAGCTGAGCATGGTGGTTGGCACTGAACACCTCCATTAAAATCAGCCTAGGTGGCTGCCTAGGCGCTAGTCGACTGGGAAATGCCTAGGCCAGTTTTTGAATTTTTATTTCCAGTTCAATAAATAAATAAAAAAAAACAATACTATTTTCGTGTTTAATTTTTCATGTTTATACATTTTTTATATTTATCTTGTTATTGAATTTGAAGTAATTTATAGGGTTATTTTCATTTTCCCCATTATAAATGTCTTATTCAACTTTACCTCAAATTATTAATCATATTGTGTTTACCCCCTAAGACTAGCAGTCAACGTGCCTTGACTATCAAGGCACGTGCTAGTTTCAAAAATGTCATATTTGACTGCCCAAAATACCCTTTAGTGATCTGAAAGTTGAGATTCAAAGTTAATGCAATTAAAATCAAGGGCTGAGATTCATACTTTTCATTAGCTGTTAGGATAATCCACCTCCTCTTCCTTCACCACCATACTCTCCACTTCACCACCAATAATGCTCGCCTCTACTTTTGTTACTACATCTACTTGTTATTTCACTGTAGATTAAATATTTGGAGTTAAAAAGCGTACCAAGTTTTGAAGTTAAGCTTGAGTTGCAAGTCATCTTCATCATTTCTCAGGTCTGTTCTATTTCAAGGGGCAAAATTAAATTCAAATCTATTTTATGGGGTTAAGTTACTACCAGTAATTTATTATATGGGGCAATTAACTACACTTAATTGATTTTCTTGCAGATCCCGTGGCGTCACAAACACAATCAAATAAGTGAATAAAAGGTTTGAAGTAGGCAAGATTTTGAAGGAGCACATGTAAGCACAATGTATAATCATTTGATGTTCATTAGATCTTGCAACAAAGTTTGACATAGCACATTGTAATCAAATGCCTTAACATCTTTGCAAAAACCTGATATAACACAATGCAATTCAAATGACACAATATCGTTGCAAAACCTGACATAGCAATGCCACTTTCAAATGCCTTAAACCTGAGTTTACAAGCATTGCATCATTGCACAAATCCAACCAAAATTTACAAGCATTCAATACCATTCAGTACTTAACAACCCGAAGTGTACCATACCAACAAGCATTCAATACCATACCATACCAACCTGAAATGCAATCCATTTAACATAACTTGCAACAAACATAAGTGTATCATTTAGTGTACCATACAAACACAAGTCTGACATAACACAAGTGTATCGTTTAGTGCACCATACCAACACAAGTCTGACATAAGACAAGTGTACCATACTAACACAAGTCCGACATAACATTCCACCAGACAACACAAAATGAGAATGTCATAAACAAAAACAATCTTCCACTAACTTATATGCAGGTCATCTCCAGGGCCCCTTAGGTCTGTTACTCTAAGTGTTTTGTCCCCTTGCAAATTGAGTTTGTCCTCTGTTGCCCCTACCATTCTCACGCTGAAACACTAGATTAACTGGTGGTCTCATTGGTGGGGGGCCGAACTCCTTGTGCAAAGGCCTGAGTTGTGAAGATGGTTGTCTGATTGTTGTGTATAGTTGGAGCTATAAGCATCTCAGGCTAGAAATTTGGTGGTTGTGGAGGACATGTGGGAACTCCTTGGTTTGTTGTTCCTTGCCCTCGTGCATTTAGGCCTCTTGGACTTATTAGATGTCTCTCCATCCTTAGTAGTCTGCTCCCTATGAGGGTTTTTTATAGTTTCTACTGTTGTGATCCTCTCTTCCATACCTTTTGCAACTCCTGGGTTTCTTGTGAACAACTTCATCTTCATCTCTTCTCCTCTATCTCCTAGGTCTCCTTAGACATCTTTTCAATAGAGGTGGCAACACTAAGTTTCTTGGCTGCCACATCAAAACCTTAATCAGACATGGAAATAAGCAAAGGATTGTAGTACACACAAGCAATGAAGATAAAACTTACTTCATCCTATTCACGCATATTCCTTATGCTCACAATGCCCCTAGAATATGCTTCCACATAGAACTTCACAGAATGATAGGGGTTGCAGTACCTGCATCAAATGGAAATAAACAAGATTATATAAATAGATATGGTCATTGAGAAAACTTATACTTACTCTGCCCATTGAGGTCTCTGATTGACTAGAGTCAAGACTCCATGCACACATATGATGCATGTGAGCTCTCATTGTCTACTATCACAACATCTAATAGATAGATGTCTTGACACTAAACCTATCACCGGTGTCATTATGTTGCACTGTGATGAAGCCATCACTGGACCCAAACATCCTGTATTAGTTCTTCATTTCCTTGTACTTGTCAACTAGCTTCTGAGCCCTAGGTACTAAGTTACCATTGATGTCCCAAGTGCTACTTTTAACCCTTCTATCATACATAAGCCTCATCACAAGTATGTGATAATCATCAATGAACTTGCAAATTAGTTTGTCCCTTAGGTGAATGATCCAGTTATTGAAGCTTTCACTAAAATTGTTTGTGATGTGCTCTGAGCATAGCCTAGTGTCAAAATAGGATTTGCACCAACTCTTCACATCCCATATTAACCAACCACTTATGAGCCATTAGATTAGCTTCCTTAATCTCTTTCAAGTTGGAGACACACTCAAACTCTTTGTATACCCTAGTAGCCTTCCAACTTAGTTTCATTAAGAAAGTCCCTCCAAAACCAACATTCTTGAAGTTCTTGTACATATTCTGTAAACAAAATCTATGATCTGAATCTGGACAGAGTTACTTCACTGCTTTAATCAAGCATTTCTGCTAGTTAGAGAGAAATGTTAGCTTCCCTACATGCATCTTCAACTGCATCTCAATTATATTCAAGAAGGTGTACCACATTTGGTAGCATTCTGATTGGCAAATGTAGATAGCTAATGAAACAGACTATTGTTGTCATCCAAAGCTGTAACCGACAAACAACAACCCCATATTTGGTATTGAGAAAACACTCATCCAACCCCACCAAGAGTCTACAACCATGCTGTCAACCAAGTAAACTAGCTGAAAATGCCAAACAAAGGCCTATGAACCGTTCATCATCATTATTTGTTGAGCATGTAGCAATGCTTCCAGGGTTTGCTGTCAACAACTCCATGCAACAAGAAGAGGCCATCATGTAATTTTCCTCATAACTACCAATTACTTTTGCCATCAGTTTTTGTTGTACCCTCCACCCTACATGGTAGCTGACATCAATAGTGTGCTTCTTCCATGTCTGTTTGATAAGGGTGTCAGACGTGATAGATTGAAAGTGTGTATTAAACATAAACTCACACTCCTTAGTGACAAACCTAGCATCCACTACTATGTGCTTCCCATCAACAATTCTCAGACATGTGTGTTCTTGCCCCATGGTCCTAACACTGATGGTGTGCCCATCTTTGTTTCTTGCTGCATAGCAATGCCATTTGCAGTCTTCATCCGTACACTTCACTTAAAGTCTATCAGGATCATTTTTCTTAAATCTCATCAGAAACTTATTTTTTTGCTACACATTTTCTCAATCAGAACCTAGCATCATCTACTGTGGGCCATTCCTTTCCAACCTCCAAGACCCATTCCTCATGATGAGCCTCATTATCACTCTCATCACCATACACATTCTCAGTTTCAGCAACAAAATCAGCATGCACACCTGGAGGTGCCTCCTGCTCATCTTCAGTGTTATGGCCTGAATGGTACTCCTCTTCTATTGGAAGATCGTCTAGTTTTGCAGACTCATTTTCAGGGTGTTGGGCTTCAGATGGACCTGCTTCAGATAGACCTTCTAACTTTCCTTGGGCTTGTTCATGGGTTTGTTCCTCATCAGGTACCTATGGTACTACATCAGGTAGGTCTTCATCTAGTTCTTTTTCACTTAACTCATCATATAACTTCTTTACACATGTGGGACTCTTCATTCTTGTTTTTTCTTCACACATGACTCAGGCATGCTTATGTGGGTTGGGGATAGCTTCAAGGATACTCTTGTTTAACTTATCCCAATTAAGGTAATCACCATGCACTTATACAAAGTCTATACATACCCCATCTTTGTAATCATTAACCTTACACATACCAGGAATCTCTGTAATCTTACTCCATTTTCCATCGTAATGGATCACTAAGTTCCATACCTCCAGTTCTTGTCCCCATTTTCCATTGCTGCAATGACACCAATTAAGATGAATTGATGAATACTATAGGAAACAAACAAAACCATGCAATCTAACATGAATAATAAACTGAAAACAGAAGACAAGTACAACACATATAACATCAAAAATCCATGAACATACATATGTGCATTACCCTAATCAACATTATGTGAACACTGTGACTGATCCATGGAAGCACCAACCAGTATCAACACTAAACCACCCAACAAAGTTCAGTTTCAGAATGAACATTGTCACTGATTTATGGAAGCAACACTAAATCACTTTTAAAAAGAACACTTCCACTGATGCAAGCAGCAACCACCAAATAAACAGTGGATAAACCCAAATTTGTACATATGAACAAAATACTAACAAAATCATATCATTCACACCATCGATTCAAACATGCATTACATATATGATCAACATGCTATCACATCAAGCGTGATAAGCACGTGAATGACATTTTCGTCATCCAAAGTGGGTGGAATGATTGCACATGAGGTGTTTGACAATCAAGGCACGTTCATTGCTAGTCTTAGGGGGTATATGCAATACGATTAATAATTGGGGGTAAAGTTGAATAGGACATTTATAATAGGGGAAAATGCAAATAATCCTAATTTATATGATATTATACTTAACTTTTATAAATTACAATATAAAAAATATCTCTAGGCCCCGACTAGGCCTCTGGGCTAGTCCCCTTCTTGCCGCCTGCCTACCATTTAGGGATTTAAAAACCTTGCCAAACACTATTCCTCTACCGAGAAAAGAGTGTTCTGCTGAGTTGCATTGGGCCCAGACTTGGGTTTATGTACTTGTACCCAATTTCGGTTGTATATCTTTCGTGGATAATTTTTGAACTTCTCAAGGATGACCCAAATTTTCAGACTTTCTTACCCTGCGGGTAAAGATTATTTTTGGCTCCCACAATTTGCAATGGGAATCAACAAAGCGAACACCCACCACGATATCACCTCTCTACCCACGTGGATGGAATATGATTTCATCAAACAGATAGTAAGAACACATTTTCATATTTAGATCATGCAAGAGACGTGTTTGGAGATGGTGTGGATCAAATTTGAGTCCAATGTTAGCATGGATCGAACAAAACGGGTTCAAACAAGTTGACTAGGCGCACTTATACAGAGAGACATGGAGTGTGGTTTGTGGAAGGATAAATAGCCTAGTGTGTGGTCCTCAAGGTCAAACTGTGATGTGAGTGCGTGTGCGCTAGACTTACTCGGAGGCTCCTCTACTTCATATAGAAAAATAATGCAACAAAGAATTGAGGCTAGGGTAGATGGTAGTCTAAATAGAAAAATATGGAACAAACCCATAAAAGTAAAATACCAAAAATGTTACAATATTAGATTGCATTTGCATATAATCACACTGTAGAGGCGCTTTGAATATTCACAACTTTTAATGTTTGATGCTCTCGCTCATTCCCTCCTCATTTTACTCCAACTTCGCAGTCATGTTGGAAATTTGTTCATTCTTTAAGTGTATGTGAATTTGTTCATCCAAAAGTGCACACTTGAGTCTATCTAGATAAGGGATTTCAAAGATTTGCTCGTATAAAAGATAATACAATCTTTTACTAATTTTATGTAAGCAGTGTTAGCATTATTGTAGTATTAGATTAGCAATATTAATATTAAGAATAATTGGGCCTATTTAGTAAGAGTCCAAAATAGTGTTAGGGCATTATTAGCCAATTAGGACTAGGTTTGTTAGCTTGCCAGAAAAGTTAGGAAATTATAAATAAGGCAAAGGTTGTTCATTGTTATTAGGTTGATTATTGAAAGAATGTTTGATTTCTTAGTTATTTTCTTCAACCTTTATTATTGATATTTTGATTGTTATATTGTTTGTTATTTTGATTATTACTTTGTTATTTCAATTTATTGTTTCATTTATTTCATTTTATTGGTTAGTTCTATCAATTGGTGTCAAAACTGAAATGGTTCTAGTTACATGGTTCAATCTGAAGAAAATTTGTTTGAGAAGAAATAAATTTGAAGATGACAAAATTAGCTTGGAAGACCCAGATTGAGACAAAGGTAGAAACAACCTTAGAGAAGATAAAAAAAGGCAATGGAAGAGAAGATGCAGAGGATGAAATTGATGATCGCAGAAGCTTTAAAGGAAGACATAAAAAGGCCATGGGAAATACACCATAGGGACCCTGTCAGAGCACTGACGGCGGCACTGCACAGGTGATCACCTCCTCCTCCTCCCCTGTCGATCGCCTCCCCCCCGCTTCTCCCTCATCCCACCTCCTTCTTCTTCATTCTATCGACAACCCCAAGTTATGATTGATTTACAGCCCGCCCCACCCTCTACCACAGTCGATTGATTTTCCCACTCATTAGTCGACCGATCCCCTCACCGCAGTCGATCGACTATCCTCCTCACTGCATAGCCGATTATTTTTCCCCCTGCATCGGTCGATCTCACCCACATTCTCTCTTCCACATTCGATCGACTACCAACTACCCTTTCCTCTTCCACGATCGATTGACTCCCAAGAATTCCACTATCCTTAGTCGACCGACCCCTCAAATCCCTTCAATTTCAATAGCAGTAGCCCAATCACCCCCTCATTTTCTCCAGTGTACCCTCAACACCCCCACACCCCTCTCCACTCCTCGTCCTCCATCAAAACCCCTTTTCTTCTCCGACTTAGTCCGACATGGCCCCTTCCCCATCGCAGTCGCAGCCCTCAAAACCCATCCCTCATTGTTTCAGACAAGTTGAAGAAGATAATAGACTTTATTTTAACGAGTCCCTTCTAAATTTTCACTTCAGTCTCTGCCCTTGTTTTCTTACTTAAGTCCCTAGTCCTATCAGGCTATTTACATTCCAATAATAAGTTCATACCACCGCACATGATTAATTATTCTGATCCTGACGTTATTCGCAGCTACAGAACATATTATGTATCACCACATGTTACTGGTTCTAGCACTTTTTATTATCAGGTTCACCACCACCAGATAACACAACTACCAGGGTAGTACAAATTTTTGGATCCCATTTGGGTCCATTTTATGTCAAATTCTGAGGACGAGTTTTCACACAACATTCACATCAAAGGACAAGTTTGTACACAACATTCACATCAAATAGTGGTTTTACTTCGAGTTCAGGATTCTTATTGGACTTTATTTTTTATGCAGAAATTTTCACTTCGTTCTTAGTTGTACAAGCAACAATAAGCAAAGTTCGAGATCGACTACTGCTCATGCACTTCGCCATTATCTTCGGTCACGAGGTACTTGTCAGACTTCTTCGACTTCAAGCTCAAGGTCGAGCTTCCTCAACCCAGAGAGGTTGATGTAAGAAATATTAGTAATATTATAGTATAGATTATTATATTAATATTAAGAATAACTTGTCGTACTTACTAAGAGCCCAAAATATTAATTAGGGTATATTAGCCAATTAGGGTAGGTTTGTTAGCTTGCCAGAAAAATTAGGACAATTATAAATAAGACAATGGTTGTTCATTGTTATTAGATTGATTATTGAAATAATATTAGAATTTCTAGTTATTTTCCTTCGGTCTTTAGTATTGTTATTTCGATTATTATTCCTTATTTCGAGTATTACTTTGTTATATTAAGTTGTTGTTTCATTTATTTCAGTTTATTTGTTAGTACTATTAAAAATCACTTGTAAAAAAATAAAAATAAAAAATATTAATATTAATAATAAATCAAATCCTAAACAAGTGCAACAGTCCAACCAGATGAAAAGACAAAATGAAGAACCTGACACTTCGCTTCACCACCACAAGTTTAGGGGTGCAAATATCACTTTTTGATTAATACTTTTGGCTCAACAACCTCAACAATCCATATATACCTTCAAGATGGATGTCCCATAAATTGACAGACACAAAATACAAAATACAAAATACAAAATACAAAATACAACCAACAACATTTGCAAAAATTCTCGGTTTAACATGTGGTTCTCCACTTCTTCCAAACCTTCTTCAATGCATATTTCATCGATTCCGGATATCATTTCCTTAGCCATTATTGACAATCAGTTAAATTCCAATACCCAATCAGAGCCCTACTACTCGGTGTTTGGCCCCCTTTCTAAAAGGGACACTATTCAAATAACAACTTTTCAGGGTCAGATGACAGTTGCCAGAAACCACCATCTCAACCTCAATTCTTCTAGCAGAGACATGCAACCATTCACCCTGTCGCCTCACACTGTCGTTGTCAGTTTTGATGCGTGTTTCTTTGAATCCACCAAATAGGGAGCAGTGAGAGTTTTTGTAATGGACGTTTCTGTTTTAGTTCGCTACTATTGCCTGCCCGATCACATGTTTGATTGTAGATAGCACGATGGTAGAATGTTATGCAGCGGAGGCGACCCTCTTGATGGTGCGAGCACAACAATGGAAAACCGGTCTTTTGCTAAGTGAGTTGGCAAATCTTGTGGCAGCAATTCGGGAGGAGAATAACCGGTCTTTTGCTAAGCTACTCGACAAATCTTATAAGTAATATTAGACGTTTGTTAGCTTCACTTCATGACTGGGATTGTAAATATATTAACAAGGAACTAAATGAGGAGGCTCATAGCCTTGCTCAGTCTGTTGTACTACCTACCCGTAATATTGCTTTTGCTTAATATATGTGTGTTTTCATAAATTAATAAATAAATAATTTGCAATTTTTTTTTTATCAAAAGTAAAAGGGTGGCCTCAAGTCATGATGTCTTGTAACCATTGCACACATCATATCAAAGTAGGGCACCATTAACTCTGTTTGGTGTGGATAAGAAGATGGATTGTGGTAGTGGTGAAGTTGAATTGCTGAAAGCCTTGAGAGTTGAGGGCAGATTCCATATAGAGAAAAATAAATCAAAGTAGGCCACCCTTGCTTATTGATTTTTAGATTTTAATATCAATATGTAGGCTACAGTGGGAGCCATAAGGAGGAACATCTAGGAAACTGAGAAAGGGGAACACTCTTAGAACAAACCAGTTTGAAAGAAACCAAGAATCAATGTAATCTCCTCCCCTGCCTTCTTTATAAAATTATAAGATATTTAGTAGGGGGACCAAAATTAGAAAGAGATAGGAGGAATCAATGAATAATTTGAATTTGAATTTTTATTTAATGTTTTAAACAATTGAAAATGAATACTACTAAATGTTTTAAATAATTGAAAATGAATATTGTTAAATCATTGTTTACTCTGAAAGCTCAAGTTGTTAAAAGTGGGCACATCAACCATGTATCAAACCAAAAATGCGCAAGACTTGATATATATTTTTCGATAGGATGGGTGATAACAAGAGTGAGGTTGCCTGGGACTAAAAATGAATTCTTGCTGGCCTGGGCCCAGCTGCCTGGTTGCTGGCCTGAGGGGCGAAAATACACTTTTGCCCCCCTCTCCCCCTCTTTAAACATCTTTTTTCAAAAAGTAGTTAAAAAGGGGGGCAAAAGTGTACATTTGCCCCACCCAGACAGCAAACCTCGCCCCTTTCCCAGGCCAGCTAGAATTGGGGTTTGCCTTGATATAGTGGTGTATCCCGCAGTTTTAGCTCAAAGCATTCATGAAGTAGAATCGAAACAAGAAAAACAGCCATAATCTTAATGGGGATTTAAGTTTCTTTCTCTTTTAGAATTTCAAGATTTTATATTTTGTAAAAGTTGTCTAGTTGTTTTAAGTTATTTTTGCTAGTTTCAGAAATCAATTTTTAGTTTTAGTGGTTTAGATAGTCTTTAATAAGTTGTTTTTCATGGAGTTCTCTATTAAAAAAAACAAGGAATGCTACTATGTATAAAGCTTTATAGTACTGTTTACCACTTGTCACCTCCAATAAATAGTGCAATTTATGATGTCTCTTGTTAAATAAGAAAAATGTGTAAAAAAGTAAATGACTTGGATTAAAAAAATTAGAAATCTAAGTTTTTAGAATGGTAGATTAGAACCCACAAATTCGGGTTTCACACCCACATGGAAAAACTTTTGAAAACACAAAGCAGTTGTTTTCTTTTAAAATCAAGACGTGGTATTGAAAGTTCTGTTTGTCAGACCCAGAGCGAGAGGAGGAGAGATCACAAAACCAAGGCATTTGAAGGTGATAGAGAAAGCTAACGAGTGTGGGCTTTCTTGTTTTTTTTTTTCTTTTTCTTTGTATTAAATCTATGAAGAAGAAGATGTTGGTGAATGGGTCTAATAATTTTTCTTTGAATGGTCACTTGGTTAGGATGGATTTGTTTGTTCAAGTGCTTAAATGGACAAAAACTAGGAATATATTTGTGTGTTTTCTTCATCACACAAGAAGACAACACAAATGCACACAACAACAACTAGTTTTTGCAGAAGAAAACACACAAGAAAAATCTTCAAATATGGCTTCTTCTTCTTCTACTCTCACCAACAATATTTCCCCAATCATTCTTCTTGGGGTATTCCTTCTTGTTCTATCTTCATGTATTAGTCCTGTTGTCTCCATCTCCTCCCCCTCCAACCAAACATTTAAACCAGGGGAAGAGCTACACAAGTTCAAGAGAATAAGAGCTTATTTAAGGAAGATTAACAAGCCTTTTGTCAAGACAATTCAAGTGAGTTTTCTTTCTTGGTTTCATGACTTCAAATTCTAGCCTAGCCAAGCAACCCCCTTTCTTCTTGTTTTGGGTCTAATGAAACGAAATGAAATGAAATGGGTATTTGTTATTTGTTCTTGTTGTAGAGTCCTCATGGTGATTTGATTGATTGTGTTCCCTCTCATCAACAACCAGCTTTTGATCATCATCTATTGAAGGGACAGAAACCATTGGTACATTAACTAGCCAGTTCATCAATTGGGTGTTCAATTTTCCTTCATTTTTATGATATATTGCACTTAGCAATGACTAAATTTTCTGTATTCGTTCTTCTTGATAGGATCCACCAGATTCAAGGCCTAATGGGCAAAACATGACGGATATGGAACCCGAAAGCTTTCAGCCATGGTTGATGTCAGGCGAAACATGTCCTGAAGGAACCATTCCAATCAGAAGAACAACTCAAGGAGATGTACTAAGAGCTAGTTCTTTAAGAAGATTTGGGAGAAAACTACAAAGACCCATTCGACGAGATTCAGCAAGCAATGATCATGAGGTTAGTAGTTACTTAGTGTACGGCATCACAAACTACTGATCATCAGCTATACACATTAAGTGGTGGTGTGTTCATATTTTCCCAGAATGGGTTTTAGTTCATCTTTGGATATATGCATAAAAAGACAGTCAAGTAGCCTACAAGCAAGCTTTTGCTTTCTGTCAGCATTTGTATATGAAAGTCATAGTTTTCATGAAAAAACCACTCAAATCTCTCATATCGAACCAACATCAATCCATCTTCCAAAACAGTGCAAAATAGGTAAATTTCATCAATTTGAACATGGAAGTAGAGAAAAGCGATGTCCAAAAAAACAAAGAGGGAAGAGAAAGAAAGGTTTGAGTTTTTACTTGTTTGAACAAAACAATAAATATTTATGGGTTGGTGGGTATTGTGTTGTTAATATATGATGAATACTATACACCCATTTTTTAAGTCTTACACTAACTCCCATGGTTTTCACTCTGACTTTCAAATAGTTTGTAATCTTGTATGTCCCCCAAAACTTCCAATTAAGCCTTCCATTCCTCTTCTTCTTGGACTGTGCTACTAATGTATTCATATTTAAGTTTTGTCCACAGGCAATTGTAGTTCAAGGATTAACCTAGCTAGCTTCAGATTAGTTTTAGTTGTATATTTGAATGTAGGGGTGGGCATCTCATCATGTGATTTTAAACCTGTCCCGATCCCGTCCTATTTCGTCTCGATTTTTTTGGATTCTTTTGGGATTGATCAAACTCATTCCGTCCCGATCTAGAGTGGGATAGGATCGGGATGAAGGTTTTCAATCCCGCCTATCCCGTCCCGTCCCAAATTTATTTATTTAATAATAATAATTATTATTAATTTTAATAAAAAAACTCTTCTAAATTAAAGTTTAGTATGTGTTGAAATTAAATCAATGTAAGATGATATTCTATATGAAATCTAAATGAATTAAATCATTAATTCTAAATGAAACTTAATCTTTATTTGTCTTCCAAAAAAAAATTTAATATTTATTTATTTAGTATCTATTATTATTTATTATGTAAGTTATATGTACATAAATTTGACATTATTGGTGTGGGAGTAATGTGACATAAAAAAAAATTTGTTATTTTTTATTTGAGAACTATTTAGTACGTGCTCATCTCGTCCCAATCCCAAATGAACGGGATGGGATAGGGATAGGTCCATCTCATCCCATCCCATCCCGTCCCGCCCCGTGCCCACCCCAATTTGAAAGTGCATATTTATGCTAACTAATGATGGTTCTTGGATACAGCATGCAGTGGGGTATGTGATGGGTGATCAGTATTATGGAGCCAAAGCAAGCTTAAATGTGTGGGCACCAAGAGTCACTAATCTCTATGAATTCAGCTTGTCACAAATATGGGTCATCTCTGGTTCATTTGGCAATGATCTTAATACAATTGAAGCTGGTTGGCAGGTGTGTTGATTAATATAGAGAGAGGGAAAAATAGGTTCATATAATAAAGTCAAATTTTAATTCATTTATTAAAGAATTTATTGCAATTCAACCACCTATCATTCTCAAGTCAAGCTATATATGGTTTACAGGTAGTGATGATATTTCTCACTAATATGGTTTTTCAGGTGAGCCCGGAGCTATATGGGGACAGCCATCCTAGGTTCTTCACTTATTGGACTGTAAGCATAATAGACTTGTTGCCTCTTTTTTTTTTTTTTTTACATGTTTTCTCATTTGATGTGAATAAAAAAGGGTTGGATCATCATTAATAGTGTGTTTAAGTTTGAGTGTAATTTGTATAAATAGTTATTTATTAATCAAATTTCAGACGGATGCATACCAAGCAACAGGATGCTACAACTTGCTATGCTCAGGTTTTGTCCAGACGAACAATAAGATTGCAATTGGAGCAGCAATCTCACCAACATCAGCCTACAATGGCCGGCAATTCGACATCAGTATATTGGTTTGGATGGTAATTCTCAAAAAATCCTGTATTATTAGTTCAATACATAAATTTTAATAGAAATGAATACTTGAAACATTAATTGGGGGTCCTTTATGACATTTTCAATGTTTGAAAGCCAATATTGCCCCTCTCCTCCTTTCGGATCACCAAATCAAGAGTCAAAGTCAAAATTGAGCAAAAGTAGTAGTGTATGAGTTTGAAGCAGCTATAGGCAGTTATTATAGTTGCCGCCAAGTAGCAATAAATTATTAAAAAGAAGAAAATGCCCTCATCCCTTTTCTTTCTTTGTGAGATTCTCTCTCTTCTCGTTAGAGTTACAGAGAGCAGGTGAGGTGAAGCAAGCCTCTTTTTCTTTTTTATTTCGCTTTCGCTTTCGCTTTTGCTTTCGGAGGGTTTTTATTTTTACCCAAGAACCCAAAGGTGCGCCACGTGGCACCAACTCACTCATTTCATGGAGAATATATTGACCGTCCGTTGGATTAAAAAAATTAGTACAATTTTAGAATTTTTATTTTTACCACCATTGGATACTTACTTTTATTTGAATTTTGCTTTGATTCAAAGTTCGTGTTGCTCTTTTTCTCATTTTGAGAAATAAAATTTTCAGGTTTTTCTTTGGGTGTAGGATCCAAAGCATGGGCATTGGTGGCTACAATTTGGGTCTAGGCTACTGGTTGGATATTGGCCTTCATTCTTATTTAGTCACTTAAGAAACCATGCAAACATGGTACAATTTGGAGGCGAAATTGTTAACTCTCGGGCGTCAGGCTTCCACACATCCACGCAGATGGGAAGTGGTCATTTTGCGGGACAAGGGTTTGGAAAGGCGTCTTATTTCCGAAATTTACAAATTGTTGATTGGGATAATAGCTTGATTCCTCCGCCAAATCTTCGATTATTGGCTGATCACTCTGGTTGCTATGACATTAGAGGGGGAAGGAATATTGGATGGGGAAATTACTTTTACTATGGAGGTCCAGGAAGGAATGCCAGATGTCCCTAAAGAGGGATAAATATTATTTGGGTGGTTTTTTTTTTAACCTTTATTTTTGGGTGATTGGTTTTCTTTAAATATTTGCTAATTAATGGGGGTTGGACGGGGAGTTATTTTCCTTTTTATCCAACCTATAATGTCATTTAATTAATATACCAACAAGGACCCCTTTATGTAAATTTGGAGAAAGAAAATAGTGAATATACCAAGCATGGTTTGTGATTTCACTTGTCTCTCATTTATTTCCTTTGTGTATTCAATAATGTAAGTGAGAAAATAGAAGGATTATTATTTTCTAAATTTTTTTTTGCATTATTTAACAGAATATGTGTTATATATATCGCAAAAAAATATTTTAATTCAGGCATCCTAAGGGGAGAAAAAAAAAACTGAAACCAAAATGACTGAAGTAGATGCTTTAAGCCATTAATAGGGTTTCAAAATAGTTAATGCAATATTTAATTATGCAGGCATGGGCAGTGAAAAAACATGATTTTTTGAGATCCAAAAACTTTAATAAGAAGAATTATAAATAAAGTTTGGGGGCCTTGCAATTAGATAGGAGAAGTAATGGGACCACTTGAATGACCAAACTATCCTCACCCACTTTTATTAATGGTAGCATTAACTCCGCATGATTAAATTTTTGAATACCCCAAGGAAACCTGTCGATCTAATAAACAAAACTAGAGTCATAGTTGATGAAAAGAGAAACGAAAGCTTCTCCTCTATATAAAATAGTACACATCAAGCGTATTAGTTGCCACGTGGAGTGGTGATCACAAAAGCTTCTCTTCTATCTCAAGAGAGTGGTACAGAGTTGTGTGTGTCAAGTGCACCAATAAACTTCAGTGCACAATGTCTTTTACAGCTGCAACACATTATACGCCCAATTATATACACCATCATATCATCTTCTTCTTTTTTTTTCTTTTTTAAAAAGCTTATAGCTAATAATATTAGAAATAAGAAGGATTACACAGAGTCTGTCCTGCGTAGGTAGCTAGATCATGTGCTTTGCAATTCAGCTCGCGTGCAATATAGCTTTAATATCAATTAGAGAAAATAGATAGAAGAAACTTAATGCTACAAATAAGTAGTCGCCACATTCAATTAAGTTTCGTCTGGCCTGATCCTGAGTTTGAGTGCATGATAGACATGAGATTGCCTGAGTCACCTAGGAGGAAACCCTTCTGCCATTGTTGTTCTCGAATGAGAAGAAGTGTTGTTTCTATTGCAAAACTTTTTGTCATTGTACTATCTTTTATTTTCCTGAGAGTAGCAGCAAGGCAAAAGCATTCACTGCAAACACTCCAAAAACACCTTGCTGAGAAGAGGGAAACAAGCAAGCATCATACGTTACAATGATTATGTCATCCGAAGGCATGGATGGGAAGTGGAGAGGATTTTTGGATTGTGAGTTGAGTACACCACCATATCATCATGTAACATGCGAGCAAGGAAACAAACAATACTGTTGTGGAATTATTTTGATGAAGGTGACCTGGTGTGGGGAACAGACTCATTTGTCCATCTTTAGTAGTACCATTCACACCACCTAACTAATCCTATTAATTACTTATCACTCATGAGAGATCATATTACCTAATTATGGGATCGTCCACATTGCTTTTTTCAAGGGTGAGCAAGATTTTTTTAGGAACCCTTAGTTTTTAGATGTTTACTTTTGGCAGGGTTGAACTTGTGATACCATGGGCCACTTGACCATAACAAAACTTATCTTCAGTGTAAGTACTATGAAATTTCATGCCACAGTGCCATTATATCTTGTGAGGAAATTATATTAGAAACCTAACCAATAACTAATTTAAAACTCTTACAACATCAGAAATAAGTCTTAAAATGTTAAAACTAAAAGTCAATTAATGAGCATATCGATGGATCAAGGTATTAATTACTTAAATGTATATCAAGGTATTTTGACTTGTATTAAGATTCCTCCAAATATATATTCAAATCAGAGTTGTTCAAGTGTCTAACGGCTCATATTCGTGATGATGTCAAATCTTCATCCAAGAAAAGGCCAAGGAGTTCGTCAATATCGACGCCATTACAACAACTAGGTAATGAACTGATGGGTTTGCTTCAAGATGGGACAAAGAATCCATATGAGCAGAGGCAGTGGATGAGGAGTCGAATAATACAATTGGAAGAGCAGCAAGTGAACAACCAATACGAAGCTTTTGAATGGATGATGTAATTTGGAGATAATGTAATTTGGATGGCTGATGTACCAAAGTTTTTGTTCTTCAAAATTTTAATAGAACCTTTTGCAGCTTTGCATGTATACATGTTTATCCCTTTCATCTACTCTGTTTATCACTTGCCATTGAATCTATCAATGGGTATTATTTAAGATAAATAGCCATTTTGTTTAGAAATTTTGAAGTAATTTATCCCGCATACAGATTCTTTGCCCCATCTTGAAACAAATTTATCCCAATTTTTCCTCTGCTCATATGGATTCTTTGTCCCAATTATCCCATCTTGAAGCAAAATTTTGAAGTAATCCATTTAAGGTAAGAAGAAAAATTGGGTTTCGGAAGGGAGCGATTGGTGTTTGAAATTGAAGAAGCTCTGCTGCTGCATTGCCTCAGAGTGAAAATGAGAGAGAGAAATTGAGAAAGACGAGATGAAAAAAAAAAAAATTCAAATCCGTGAATCTGAGCCGTCCAATAGATCTAACGGCTTAGATTGGTACACATGAACTTCTACTTTAATCTAACGGGTCCCCTTGATGCACATGAGGAGGTCCCGCGCTTTGTGCGCAGGAGCCCCCCCCCCCCCCCCCCCGGTCCAGTCCAAGATCATTAACAACGCAACGCGATAATATATAAGTTATAGCAGCAGGTAATCAGTCACCCCCACGCACAAGAATCTCACTTGAACCCAAAAATAATAATAAGCATGTAAAATTCCCATCACCCATTAATTGAGTCAAAGCTAGCGATTTTCTCTCCCTAGTTTGTCCATTCCCACATGTGCATGCTAACTATTGTCACTCGTGTGTAAGTCCAAACCCAAATCTCTATTAGTTATTATATGCACCAATCGTAACTAGCTATTTCTGACATTTGAAATATGCAAGAAATTTTAGAACCTAATTAAAGCTTATATATTGATGATACATAAAAAAAAAATAATAATAAATAAATAAATAAATACCTCTCATTATGGTCGTACACGTGACACGAAGACTCATCACGAGAAAACATCACCCAACTTATTAGGCCAAACCATAAAGCTCAAGAAAAATGAGGCAAACCATAAAGGCCCGAACTAGGCTCGTCACTGAGGAAATGTAAAAATGATCCAAATCCAAGCCCAAACGAATCGAAGCCCAAATCCAGACCCGATACGCGTTCTCTCATAAATAAGAAGAACGTTGCACAAAGAAAGAGCCGTGGAGGGACCTACACCTCCACGAACGCATTTCCATTAAGGAGGAGACTGTTATAGAAACATCTTCTTCCGTTGAGTCTCACATGCTTAAGTCACATAGAGAGTTAACTACGACCATTATAAAAGATAAAGGGAACATTCAACAAAGGTATGCAACTTTGATTGAGTTTTGTCCAAATTTTCTTCCTTCTTCCAACAGAGTTACTGCCTTAAGCATCAGGGTGTCTTCGTCCACCAAAAAGGTGGTCCTTGGCAGTCTAACAGTGGTTTTGCAAGTCAAACTCGCAGGAGGACAATTTTTGGTCGCATCAGTTTGGCACCGTCTATGGGGAACGACGACTTTTCTCTTTCTAAACTTAAAACAAACTGTGATAGAGTTCACCACAATCTAACAAAAGATCCACAAACCAACGGAGGAAATTATGCAGACTACAGATCCCCAGTCCGGTAATGATCGCGACCACTCTCCCGCCGACGCATCAATAATGACTCAAGGAGAAGATACAACCCGAGTCACCGGACCAATAGCATCCGAAGATGAGGATCCGCCGCACACAATAGTCCATAAAACTATTGACACTACCACGAATCCTCGGGTAGATTCGCTCATAACCCAGATGGAACACGTAAGAATGATGTTGGAAAGGATCGCACAGAAGCACACTAAACTAGCTAACCCGGTTCAAGCATAGCCACAACAAAACTCCGCCAATTAAACTCAAAGAGAGTGGCGAAATCCCAACAGAACTCCAAAAAGGAAACTTCGAGAGCATCGTGCTTCCTCGAGGCAGAAACCCACTATACGAAGGAACGCTTACTGAAATCATGTTCAGAATAGAAGTCACAGATCCTTATGTATTATACGAATTGGCAAAACCGCCATTTCCTCATGCCCTCATGAAAACAGCTATGCCGAAAAAGTTCACTCCACCAAAGTTCGAGGTGTATGGTGGTACTTTCGACCCGACCGATCATCTAAGACACTTCCACTACATGATGGCCCTAAAGAAGACCAAAAAATCAATTTTATCCAAAACATTCCCAATCAGTCTCACTTCTACAGCGATGAACTGGTTCAATAGTCTACCACCAAGATCAATAGATTCGTTTCAAGCTCTTTCCACCGCTTTCATCACCAGATTTATCGGAAGCCAATGGATGAGGAAAGGACCACACTACCTCCTTCATATCAGACAGAATCCGAAGAAACAATACGAAAATATGTCACCCGCTTTATTAATGAACTGACAATGATCGACAGATGTAGCGATGACACAACCACAACAACCTTTCTGGTCGGATTAAAGAGAGGTCCCTTCTTTGACACTCTTAACCTGGAGCCCCCAAAGGGTATGGAAATCCTGCTAAAAATAACACAGAAGCATATCTCCCTGGAAGAGATGAAGGCAGCCAGGAAGAAAAATGATCGAGAAAGAGAAAATTTCTCAAGAAAACGAGAAAGAAATGAAGAAATAAGGGAAGACAATGGACAACAGGAAGGTAGCAACCCATCAAAAAAGCATCGAAGTAGTGGAATGAGCGATTCACGACAACTGGAATTCGGGAGGTTGCAACCAACGCGAGCTCGACACAAACGGATAACGAACATAGTGAAGACCGCATACAAACCATACACAACCATGAAGACAAGACGAGCGAACATGCTAAAACATATAGCGAAGTGGGATGACGTTAACTGGCCTCTTCGGATGAGAAGGGACCCAGAAGGGAAAGACAAAAACAAATATTGCTCATTCCATAGGGATCATGGGCACGATACCAAAGAAAGTTACAACTTAAAAGACGAAATTGAACACTGAGCTCAGAAAGGACTATTAGACGAGTTCATCGGGATGCCAGAAAAACAGATCAAATGGAAAGATAAAATAGACAATGCTACGGTATCAAAAGAACAATCTAGATAATTGATATACACCACACACTGCATAGCCTGAGGAAGCAAAACACACGAAGAAGCTAGGCAATCCCCTCATTCGAATTGATCTATATCAGAACAAGGGTACCAACGAAACACATTATAAAACATGGAAAAACTTGAATCACCCAATCCGTACAAATAAAAGGGCCTCATCAGCAGTTGCAAGTTTGAATCAAACCACTAGACAACATGCGGGGAAGAAGCAAAGGAAAACAAAGCGACAAAAGTACCAGCACCCAATACAAAGGCTGACAAAAAGCGAAGGAAGACGAAGCAAACCATACTTCGAACCAGTATAAGAGCCTTAATGGCCAAAACTAATGAAATACTTAAGGAAACATCAATAAAGATTACAAATTCAGGAACAACAAATTTTCGCGTGGACAACATATTAAATAAGTCAATAAACTAACCGTCAAACAATAAAAGTCAGACACACAAAACTTTTGGTCTGATCAACCACGAAGTAAAGGTTGGACACTCGAGTCACCTAAACACAAAAAACTTTGAATTGACCGAGATGTCCAACCCAAGTCACCTACACAAAAAACTTCGAATCGACAGAAATGTCGAATTAACAAAGTAAAGGTTGGACACCCAAGTCACCTAAACACAAAAAACTTCGAATCGACCGAGATGTTGAAGTAACGAAGTAAAGGTTGGACACCCGAGTCACCTAAAAACAAAAAAATCTTCAAATCAACTGAGATGTTGAACTAACGAAGTAAAGGTTGGACACCCGAGTCAACTAAACACAAAAAAATCAACCGAGATGTCGAACTAACAAAGTAAAGGTTAGACACTCGAATCAACATGGACCTCTAGTCGAACAGAGTATCGGAGTAACAAAAAGACTCCGAGAAGGCAGACACAAAGTCAGAGCTAAGGGAACGAGTCAATGCAGTCTGAAAAGATACATGCAAAAACAATCTTTTACAAACAAATCAGAAAGAACAACAGTGACAAGCAAAAGAACTTGACACAAAAGCCATGATAGTTACAAAAAAAAAAGTTTATCTTTATTGATAAACACTACTCTGTTACATCCGGAAAAGGTGATAAAGAAGCAGGAGAGGAAATATGAGCATTGGCAGGATCAATATAAGTTGGAATCGGAGAAGAAATCTTTCCAGAAAAGGGAACATCAACGGATTCGAAATACTTGATGATAAAAGGGGCAATGACTCATCTGCTGCTAGAGCAGGTTCCTTGGCATCATCATCCTCAAACGCTTCACCGACCAAGTGACGATACTTAGACAAGTCTTTGCCGAGCCCTTCGATATAATCAACAACACGCTTCCAATCTTCAGCTTCGACCACACGAAGCCTATCCTTAGCAGCAGTGAGTTCATTTTTTGGTCGCGACTAGCTGTTCTTCAGCAGTGGAGAGAATACCGGAAGCATCTGCCTTGACATCATCAAACATAACAATTATCTGTTCCACCCGCCCCCTCAGCAGTGTCACACATATGGGATTGCTCCAATCCAGAGCAATAAATTTCATCAAAAGCCGTTTTCTCAGCGGATAACTCTTTTCCACATCGCGAAGACGAGCACAAACCTCATCTAGCTTAGCTTTCAAGGAGTCAAGATTAACAACTGACTTCCTTGTAGATTTTTCGCCTCCATCAAAGATTCCTGAGTAGCCGCAACAATCTTCTCCAATCCCACGCATTGCATTTTCAACACATCAAATTGGGAAAGGACGTGAGAAAATACCAGCAATAGCGTTGCCAACCTCTTTTCCAAAAAGGCCACTTGATCACGACCAGCTCGATAAACCGAGCCCATTACCCCCGCGTAAGCAAGATGATTCATCTTGTCCATTATCTACTCAAGACCACGGTCGATATGATCAAGCGGGTCAAGCACAAACATCGAAGGCCTCACCACCAACCACCTGTAGCATTCATTTACAAGTTTACGTGCACTGTCCTACACGTCGAGATGGGTAAACCAATAGAACTCGCCGTCAGACTTGATACAAATATCCTTCGGCCCAAGCTCAATCCAACTAATCCATGGATAGAGGACACAAGGATCCGAAAGCACCGAAGAACCACCTCCGATAGCGAGGAGACACTACAAGAAAATTTGTGATCAATAGCGTTTAAAAACCGCTATGGTAGGATACCATAGCGGTTTAGTAACCGCTATGACAGCCAGAGCTATAATAGACCCAGGGGATATTATAGCGGTTTTAAACCGCTATGGTAAGTTTGGCTTTTATAGCTTTTCAAAACCGCTATGGTAGCCTCTGCCATAGCGTTTTAAAAACGCTATAGTAGACTCTAAAACCGCTATGGTAGACTGTACCATAGCGTTTTAAAAACGCTATAGTAGACTCTAAAACCGCTATGGTAGACTCTACCATAACGCTATGGTAAGTATACATAGGAATTTTTTTTTTTTTTTTTTTTTTTTTTTTTTTTTTTTTTTTTACTATCAAATGACTTTTTATTACATCTCATAAGTTTTATGTCTAGAAAATAAAAATTTAAATGTGCCAAAGTTAAACATTTCCATGAATGGAGGCAAAGTAATGTAATTAATTAATAAACGGTATTACATCGAGTCACAACCAAACGGTATTAATAAACGGTATTACAACAACCATCTCATGCAAAGCCAGCATACACACGCTCCAACCAAACGCTGCTACATACAGCAGCAAACGCGTCCCAGCAGCAGCAAACACAGCAGCAACAGCACTGCATCACAGCAGCAACAACAGCAACGCAGCGCCTCAGCAGCAGCAGCAACGCAGCGCAGTAACAGCAGCATAACCGTGTCGCAGTCGCACTTTCGCAGCATCATCTCAGCAGGCCGCATACCGTCACTAGACAGCACCCCGCATACATTCAAACGTCCACAGCCTCACAGCAAGTCGAGCCGCGGCAGACTGACCGCAACACAGCAGTGCACAGCAAACCAGGCCACTGCAACGCAGCAAACATAAGCCTGGCAGCCACCATCACGCCATTGCCTAACCAGCATCTTAACCTCAAGACAGTCCGCAGCCGCCAGACCGCAGCACCCAGACCGCAGCACCCAGACCGCAGCCATTTTACCTTTGGGTCATCCTTCACATGCATATCTCAATTCTCGTCAAAATCATATCAATACACCATTTGACCCAATTACGTATCAGATCCAATTATAAAAGCTGAAAAAAGGTTCATGCGTTAGCATTAGATGGAGAATTAGAAGAACCACCTTATTAGAACCAAACTCAATTTTGTCAGATGGCCGGAACCGAGCAGGAAAGTTTGGAGGCACCCGATACCGTCTCCCTTCAATACTGCACAGTTGCCAGTAAGTCAAATATTTTAAACGACGTGCTAAATGAAAATGAGATGTTCCTCGACTTACTCGGTGACCCAGGTTCCGTGTTCACTTCGCAAGTCGGTCACAAACAAGGCACCGTCCTTGTAACTGATACGAGCATGCATTTCGGATACCTGACATAACAAGAAAGCTCATTTCAGAAAATGAACATGAAACGATGAAAGCATGTCATGCATGTGTACTGACCTGGGATGAAGGTATAACTATTGATACTCCATGACTTTCACCATGTGAAATATTCCTGCATTTTAAAATAAACTAGCGTGTCAAGAAAAAAGTAATAAAAAACAAATAAAAACAGTAGGGGTCTCAAGCCCAATCCACGTGAGCTACCAATAGGGAATATCACACTCGTAAAATAGTAGGAAATAAGCATTCAATATCATCAACATTACCCAATTATGTATGGCTTATGTTCATCTCTACTCAAATGAATCGGTTCTACGGAATTACCCATCTCATTCTCAGAGGGGAAAAGGAACCACCTACAAAATTCAATGAGTTGTAGGCACTGCCTAGCTTATAACAATGAGGTCATGAAATCAAACTATATTCAATGCTGGATACATACTCTCCTTTCAAAGAACGCTCCAGTGCATCATTGTCTCTAAACCACTTTTGCAGCTGATCGCTTGCCTGGCAATAGTTAATGGATACATCTCAGACAATAGTAGTATATATAATAACACAATTTCTAATATTTGCATCAGGTGAAAACCATTTAACTATTTGAAACAGAGAAATTTCACTTGGTGGATTTCTCGAGTTTCAAGTGAACATACTTTGTCTGTGAGTCGGCAACTCAGTGACCTCCCTTCAAGTTTCCCACTGAAAAAGGTAATATGGTTTCTCAGAATAAATTGCATATGGAAACAGTTAAACGCAATGATGATTAACATGTGACATGATTATACTATCTTAGGTTGAAGATATACTTCATTAATATGAAGAATGTATCATGATTCCAAAAAGTTGTCTTTCAATCAAGAGAAAAATAGTGTTGTTGAGCAATGGATTTTTTACGCGAGCACTTGTGTCAAACAAGCTCAGTTTGTTCACCCCCCAGTCCTAAAAACATAGTATAGCAGATATGTTTAGAGTACAATGGGGGATGACTGCTGAGAATAATAGTTGACTGTTTGAGAGTCTATCTTATAGATGTAACATGTTTAATAATGTTCGTATCAATAACCGTATTAGAAATACTTGGGGATTATATTCAATTATTTCTGGATTGAAATACTGTAAGGAATTCCCTAAGCAGCAAATAGGTCAGTCTATAGGTACATATAAACATTCAGCTTAAAGGTACCTAACTTTCAATTGAGTCGATTGATTTGAAATGAGCTCAGATAAGTCAGAAATACAACCCCAGTATCTTTCGTATTTTACTATTAGTACAAGGTGAGATATCCACAGCAGAAACCACATGCATCTCAATATGACAAAATAAATAAATAAACAAATAAATGGCAGAAAACTTCAAAGTCTCACCTGTTACCTCCCAATACCCAACTCAACATTAAAGGCATACCAATGTCAATAAAGACTCTTCCGCCCACTCTTCCAGGATGCGGTATCCGAAACTTTGTCAAGAACTGCAAAACAGGTTTCGTACATGATGAAGATAGCAGAAAACACTTATCTGTTATCTGAAAAATAGTCTAGTAGTCGTACCGACAATGGTCCAAGCCCTACACCTAAATATGGCTTGTAAGTGGAAGCCATTATTGCAGCCATTCTAGCCATTCCATATATGACGGCAACCCGGAGCCTTCTTTCTTTCTCATAACTGAAACAAAACGTATCATCATCAGAAAGAAAGAAAGCATACTGAAACCCATACCAAAAACTTGTTGGAATGAACTTCAAAATCTCTAACAAGTCAGATATAACCCTTAGACAACCTTGAGGTGAAGTTCACAAGGCATGGAAATCAAGAAATTAAATTGATCTATCCAGATATGAAGAGCACCAAGCATTTTTGTGACATTTAATGTAGGATAGTGCTCAGCTAGCATAAGAATACATGGTCATTAAAAGCAACGCGTGGCTTTGCACTGAAAAGCCAGTAGAAAAAGTTAACCCACATAGGTGTCCTTGACTGTCCAATCTTGCCATTTTCCTGAAGCTATTCTAATAGTTCTGACAATCGCAGAAATGAACAAAACAGATGATCATCCCCACCCACTCAAAAGAGAGAGGGAGGTTGTATCTGCTTGCTCTTTACATAACACATGTAGGAAAAAAAATTGATAATAATATGACGGTTTAATGAAAATAACTGTACTGCAAACATACAAATATTAATGGGGTGCCATTCTCAATTGTATGTAACTAACAAGGTTTATGTATAAAGAGAACAATGCGGGAGACTCAGTAATATGTACTTAATTGACTTTAACAGAGTAACTCGAGAAATCTTCCTAATACGAACCTACACAGTTGGTTTAAATATTCAAATATTTTCACATTTAAATATTCAAATATTTCCATAGAAAGCGGGAGACTCAGTAATATGTACCTAATAAACTGTAACAAAGTAGCTCAAGAAATCTTCCTAGTATGAACCTACGCAGTTGATTTATATTCAAATATTTTCATAGAAAATTAAATTTTACCGTCTGATAGAAGCCGTAACGTCAACAGGGTTTCCTGAATCTACACTTTCTGTCCAGGCTTTCTCAAGCTCTAAAGCAAGCTGATAGCCATCCTAAAAGAAAATATTCGAAGTGGACAAAATGAGAACCAGAGACTGACAGTCTGACACACAAGAGGATGTCTGTTAACAAATTCATCCTACAAGAGGATGCACACATCAGACACACACAAGATATTGATGGCTAATATTCCCCAATGGAATAAAACACCTGAGTTCATTTTTATGCTTAAACTGTGAAGCATACCTCAATAGCCATGCAGCCACCTTGACCCATATTTGGCTGCATTGCATGAACAGAATCACCAAGCAAGGTTACCCGGCCCTTTCCCCAGGTAAAAATAGGTGTCCGATCATAAATATCACGTCGAATAATTGCTTCCTCTTCCGTAGCATTGAGCAGATCAACTACATTATCACACCAATTTCCAAATATTTTAAGCAATCTTTCTTTTTGACCTGCCAAAAGATCCACGAGGGAACATTAAATACGGATTAACAGAAAATGGATAAGATCATCCTCAGCTTTTGTTTTATTATATGTGACACTTTAAGTTTAACTTAACAACTACGCCATTAATAAGTCTTTTATATGGCATTCCCACGAAACCACAATGTCTACATCCACAAAACTCCAAAAATATGAGATTATCTACCATTTGGAACATCAACGCCACCAGGTGGTTCTTTGTGAAATGCATACCACTGCATCTTGCCAGCACCCACATCTGATGAAACAAAGTATTGCTTGTGACCCAAAAATACCCGGTACCTGTGAAAAAGATAATTTTGATTTTATCAAATCATAAAGATCTATAATTTTAATCAGTTAGAACGACTACAACGAGATCATATCATGTTTAGAAACAGAATGAGTCCATTAACTTGTAAATTTTAAAGTCAAAGTTATAAATGGAACAAAATGTAGTCAACACTAAACAATTTAAAAGCTGTGGTGCAGATAAGAAAACTTCCCGTGAACTTTCAAGAAGTGCACAATTCGTGAAACAGAAAGGCAACCACATAGTAAAGAAAGAGAATAAACATACCCAACAGATTCAATGTCTGGAGGAACAAAATCTGCAATGCCGGAGTAACAAGTGCAGCCTGAGTATGAAGCCTCCGTGTGCCCGAACAAAGCATCCCTGACCTATTCATCAGATATATCATGCTCCTCTTAATTATATTTTCAAGGTGAGGGATACTAGTATACGAATCGAATAGAACCCTAATGCTTGTGCCACAAAACTCATTTGGCACATCAGGGTCTCTAGGACACATCATTTGACAATTGACACGGAGCATACGAACACCATTTACTATAAATCTATGAATTATTAGACCAATTTGATCACTTATTGTATTCCTAATGTCTGATGTACTAGATTGGAGCATTATTATCACTCAATATATTTCAATCAAGTTGGTCATAATTGTTGACAACATGAAAACGTAATAACTAGTCCATTTTTTTTAAGAAAATTATTTTGTCATGTCAAACATTGAATTGATTCAACAAGTTTAATGTTTTCAACCCATATACAGTACATAACTCGTGATTAAGAGAATGACCCTGATTAGAGCTCATACCTTCATATACACATCAAGATCTGGGTCTGGCTTGATATTTGCAGCAACCTCTCTTCTTGATAGCTCCTTCAACATCTCTGCAAATGATCAAAATTTGAAATTTTTTTATGTTCTGGCCTAAATTACTACACCAGGAATCAGTTTCACCCAAGCCTGGATAGCAATATGCTTAGATATTCACAAGAGTACAGAAACCAGAAAAAATGTATTAAAAAAAAAACAGAAGTGGGCCCACTTGAAATCAAGAGATTTGCATATGCAAAACATGCAACAGATAAAACGGAGAAATCAATGTGCATAGAAATATCCTTCATGAAGAGCTCCAAGAAATGAACACAAAAATCTTGATGCATTTTTCACCTTTCAACTTAGCTCAAGATGGGCATAATCAAATTTCTCATTTTCAGTAACATTCACAAGTCATTAGCACAGAACAAGTACCAAAAAAACAGGGCATAAATGATAAAGTGAAATGTATTCAAAATAACCAAATGATTGATATTATGTATTCAAAATCAAATGATTGACATTATGTATTCAAAATCAAATTATAGATATACTTAGGAAGCTGATCAAAAAGGTAATCATAGAAACCTGGGTATTATGCTTGAAGTTTTGCATGAAAAGCTATCAATGGACCATGTAATAGACAGTTTAGTACAACTGAGGTGGTGAATCATAATTCCAAGTGTCAAAAACAGTCTGTGTAGAGTAATTCGAAAAGTAAAAAACGAGTCAGTGAACGCATACCATTTCCTTGATTATCGACTTAGAGTGTAGACCATGACTTGATGAATTAATATCCAGGTTTCCAATTGCAAAAATGATTCCAAGAGTTGTCAGATGTCCAACACAGGAAAGAAATTAATGACAAGTTGGCAATGTAAAACCTGTCATAGAAAATTAAAAAAATGAGGTAACTCCAACAATTTGCAACTTGCAATCCAAATGTAAAACCTGTCACTATATACAAATAGCAAAAGGGCGTTACTTGAGTCCAATTTGCAACTTGCAATCCAAATCATGCAAGCACAAAACAACACCATGCAAAGCCGGCTCCCAGCCATATTCGAACCCGCACAAGCATAACCAACTGACCACCAAGACATCAGCAAATTCAGCACAAACATTCGCTGCCAAAGCAGCAGCAACTTCAGCAAGACAGAGCACTCTGTCCAGCAAGACAAAGTACTCTGTCCAGTTTATAAAACAGGCACAGTATGTAAAAAAAAAAAAAAAAACAGCCTACGACAAGTTCAGTTTGTTAGTTTCATTACACCAACCATTGTTATATTTGTTCCACAAGTGTCTTTACAGGATCACCAGAAATTTTAAAAGGTCATTGTGAAAGATCCATACTTTTTGTCCATAAACAGACAATTAGAAGAGTAAACAGACATGTTCATATCTTGAAGATCACCCACAGCCTATGATGTTTCGGTCTCACGCCATCATTTTCATTAAGAAGTGTAAATGCTACTGCTCATTCACTAATATAGGTCATACAGGGTTGTGAGATCAGACATCACATTATTATTGTTCTACAATTACGGTAAGCAAGTATGAAACTAAACATGTCTCAAGAATATGCAAGTGTAGAAGTAGAAAGATGTGATCTTATCCAAACTATATAGTAGCATACATGAGCTTAGAAACAAAACGAGATGATAAACAAACTACACAATCAAGATGACAAAAGCTACAACCCATAACAAATATTGATAGCATTTGTGCTTGGGTTTAACATATTTCAACTCATATCCTGTAGGAATGTATTTGCAGCTAACATATCCAAACTAAGGGCGAATCAAAAGAATAAATCCAAGGAGAAAACCTGACAAGAATCCTCCAATATGGGCTGAACTGTCTATGTTAGGGAGAAGACCAATAGCCAAATTGAGAGCAATCACGAGAAGGAGAGTAGAAAGTGCAAACATGCATTCACTACATATTAATTTAGTTAGAGAGGCTTACTTGATCCTGCAGGTGTAAACAGATGGAGTCTTTCAACTCCTCTAACTGTGAGTATAATATTGGATGTGTCTAAAAACCAACATCATCTACATTTTGCAAAAGTTTTCAGACACGCACACACACAAAAAAAGGGCCTTTAGTCATGAATCTGACCAATAATATTGGAAAGGAAAGATTGAAATTTAAAAGTATCTAAGCAGACAATAGCATATTAGATTCACATCACATCCATATCAAAACATTAAATTTTACGGCATTATAATGTTGTAGCTAACAATACCTGTACTTAGTTCAGGGTAATTTCCATTACCCAAAAGCCTAAGCATGACTGACATCCGCCCCTTTCCAAATGTGCATACCATTGACACCAAAGAAACCTAAATATTATACACAACCATCAGTTACCACGAAATATTCAAAAAGATAACCAATTTCAACCAAAGCATCCAGTCTTACTGAAGTTCCTCCTCAACAGGTAGTACTCCTTCACCTTCAATCCACTCTCAAGAAGTTGCATCCACTTGTCACCTCGATGGTGACATAGCAAGAAATCTTCTCATTACACCCAATTCTGAAAAAAAAATTGTTAACACAAAAAAAAAAATCAAAGGGTAAAAAACCCCATCAATGTAAAATCAAAATGAACATAAAACATAAAAGAGAGAAACCCTTTTTGTTTGTTAGATACATACCTTTGGAGAAAACTAGGGTTTGTCCACTCAACAACTCCAACACCTACAAATAAAAATCAGTGAAAAACGATGGGGGTTTGGGAGGAAAAGATGTGGAATGGGGTTTAGGGGGTAAGTGAGAGATAGACTTAGTATACATACCTTGGAGGCCTTGGTGAGACGATCTCTGCTCTTGCCGACGGAGATGTTGAGGACGAGCTTCTGCACTTAGATCTCTATTTCTCGATCTCTCGATTTCTCTCACCCTCACTCTTTCCCTCTCCCTGGATCTCTCTCACTCTCGCTTGAGCGGCGTGCCTTTGGTTTGAAGAAAAGCGGCGTGCCTTTGGATTGAAGAAGAGCGGCATCCCTCTCCCTGGATTTCTCTCTCGCTCAATTCCTCTCTCCCTCACTCTTTCACTCTCGCTCTTGATTTCTCTCACTCTCCCTAGATTTCTCTCTCCCTCACTCTCGCTTGTAGAGCGGCATACCTTTGGAGAAGAAAAATGCCTCTCCGATCTGCTGCGATTGACGGGGGAGGAGAGCGAGACTGAGGGAGAAAGATGTTGAAGTGGAATCGAGCGAGGCTTTTGAGAAGCAATTCGTGCATTTCTTTTTTCACTTCCCGCGAGGCTTTTGAGAAGCAATTCGCGCTTCTTTTTTCACTTCCCGCGCGGCTTTTGGTCTATAGCGGTTCCAATTTTAATTGGCTTTGATGAATTCGGTCACTTATAGCGGTTTTCACAAAAACGCTATAAACTAATGCTATCAATGAACACTTTTCTTGTAGTGAGAACATACGAAATAACAGTAACAATGGAAAAACCACGTTTACCCTCCCGTCGAGAAGCATCTGCGGCAAGGGAAGGACTGATGGTAACTGCAGGAGCAAGAGAAACCTGTCGAATAGGAGAGGAAACTAGAAACTCGGGTGCCTCACTAACATCAATGGAAGGAGAGGGATAATGATCCCTTAAACGCTGACCACCAACAATATCTTTAGACTGCTCCACTACCAACTGGAGCATTTTTTTTATTAATGACTTGAGAGTCGTCATTAGACAATTCAGTAATATCTGAAACACCATAGGCAGACAAAAGCTTCATATCATCGTCATCTAAAGGACGAGTAGTTTCCTTCTCGCTCATTTTCAATGCGAGCCTCAGCTCCTCATCCTCCTCAAGAAATTCACGATCTCCCTTTCAGCATCATCATGGGCAAGACCCGGGCGACAAGAAGTATCTCGAAAAGACTCTGACGAGTCACAAACCGAGCAGAACTACGATTCAAAAGTCGTTTCTTTCTCGGGACGTGACCAGAATCTACAGGCAATCGCCTTGATGGAATCGTAGACCTCACAAGTTTTCTCTTTCGCGAAACAGGAGCGATAGTAAAAACAAGAGCATTGAGATCTGTAACATCTCAGAACAAACTCACTTCCCAATCAATGCTAGCATCACTAACGCCAGCACGTGCGACACGGGCAGCATGGACCTTAGCACAAGATTCAGTAAATAAAGCTCGTTCCGCCTCACTCATAGTGTATAAACCACTACGCTCCATGATGCCCTCAGAAAGAAATGCCTCCACGGAAAAACAACGAAGCTTATAGAATCGTTCACTGATCTTCTGCTCCTCAGTGGATAAAAGAAGATCCTTTCGCCTATTGGGGACTCGGAATGATCAAAAATCGAACAACCTTGCAATTGGAAGTAGCCAAAATTCACAGAAGCGTAGAACCAAGATCGCGGCCAATCACGAATGTCATCACTAAGAATCTTGAAACAATCGGGGGAACGAAGGAAGGAGATCTCCCTGTACACCAACAGATTGATCACCTAATGCAAGATCTTAGCGTTTAAGGGAATACCAGACAGAAGAGCCCTCACATAAGAAGAAACCATCACCTTCCAACAATTAGGGCCCATTTGGGCAGGAAGAATGCCCAAAAAATTCAGATATTCCCAGAACAGCTCTGGAATAGGGAATCGAAAGCCAGAAGAGAACATGCACGAGTACAATGCAATGTATCCAGCCTTTGGGTTACAAGGGCTATCGCCCTGTCCTAGCAGAACAATCTCGAGGTCAGACGGGAGATTATAATCAGAACGAAGGGTCTCCAGAGTCGACTGAGAAGCTCTGTTAAGAGAGTAGTAAGCCTCACACAGGGCTAGCGACTTACCACTTAACTTGTCACCAACAGACAACGTTGAAAAGCGAAGAAGCGATGAAGATGAAGAGAATGAAAGAACAAACGAACCCTAAATTCAAAGGTGGCGTGAAAAGGGAAAATGTAGTTGTCACATTTCCTTTTATAGAGCAAAGCAATGAAGAGATGACTCACTGGATAGCTTGCGAGATATGATGGCTATGACAAAACCAAAAAATGTGCACGAAAGACGATCAGACAAGCAAAATATCGAGACACCAACTCGCGAAAAGCAACTGACAACATTAAATACAAGGTAATGATGAAATTGAAAACTAAACCATCACCAAAGTTAGTGGCCACGTCAACATGCCCACTAACTAAGTGGGGAGTAGCTGATGATACATAAAAAAGACCGGTCATCACGGTCGTACACGTGGCACGAATTCTCTTCATGAGAAAACAACGCCCAACCTGTTGGGCCAGACCATAAAGCCCAAGAAAAATGAGGCCAACTATAAAGGACCGAACTAAGCCCATCACTAAGGAAATGTAAACATGAGCTGTATTCTGGCCCAAATGAATCGAAGCCCAAATCTAGGCTCGATACGCATTCTCTCATAAAGAAAAAGAATGTTGCACCAAGAAAGAGTCGTGGAAGGACCTACGCCTCCACGAATGCATCTCCATTAAGGAAGATACTGTTACAGAAACATCTCCTTCCGTTGCGCTTCACATGCTTAAGTCACGCATATAGTTAACTACGATCATTATAAAAGGTAAAGAGAACTTTTGACAAATGTATGCAACTTTAACTGAGTTTTGTTCAGATTTACTTCCTTCTTCCAATAGAGTTACTGACTTAAGCATCGGAGTGCCTTCGGCCACCAAAAAGGTGGTCCTTAACAATCTAACAGTAGTTTTGCAGATCAAACTCACAGGAAAACAATTTTTTGATGCATCATATATAATTAAAGTCAAGATGTTATATATACTTGAGCCACAAGCAAGAATGATTTGTTTAATTTGTTGGTTTGGGGAAGGAAAAAAGAGACCAAAGTAAACAAGAGGCCGGTGGGTCATTACTTGCTTGTTTGTTCCTTACATTTGATGCGTGTAGCTAGGCTCTTTTGGAATTAAATGTGGTTTTACTCTAAAAGAAAATTACCTTTCCCATTTCATACCATAAAGGTCGATGAAATTCTTTGATAATCGTCTTTTAAAATTAATTAAAGGCTGATTTTCACTTGGCAACGCCTACCTCGCTCCACCATTTTCTCTCTCTCACACCATTCTACTCTCCCACATCACCTACTTACTTTCTTACACCACCATACTCTCTCACACCACCTATATAAACCAAAACATTCATTTTTTCCCCTCATCATTCAAATCGACAGTGGTTCCTTCCTCTCCCATTCAAAATCTCTTATTCCAAATCTCTTCAAAATCTCTCCCCACACTCAAATCTTTTGCAAATTTCCTCTCTCTCCCTCGAAAACTCTCAAACTCCCCTTAAAGTTGAAACCCTAAAACCAAAACTCCATAAATATGCATAACTTAACATAACAGACAAACCCAAACTCAAAATGAAAAAATGAAAAACAGGGCAGCTTTCAAACCAATTTAAACCCTCAATTGAGATTTATTCTCAAGCTCATCAAAACACGAAAGTTGTAGTACTCGGCGTTTTCTAATAAACACAACTTAAAAAACTTGTAAATGTTTTTAAATGAGAAAGTTATGGTCATTTTACCAAAGTCGCGCAAATCTGTCTGAAAAATGAAAACGGGATAGTGTTCCTGACTTTAGGCCAACTTATGTGCTCGATCGAGACTGATTCTCAAGTTTGTCAAAACACAATAGTTGTAGTACTCTCAGTTATCTAATAAACACAACTTGAATAACTTATGTTTTGAAATTAGCAAAGTATGATCATTTTAGTAAAGTCGCGCAGAACAGGAACAAAAGAAATTATGTTCGCAGTGGGCACTGCGAGGTATCTTTCTGTTCGCAGTGGGCATTGAGACTTTAATAAAATGATCATAACTTACTCATTTCAAAATATTTTTAAGTGATTCAAGTTGTATTTATTAGATAACTGAGAGTATTATAACGTTTGTTTTTTGACCAACTTCAGAATCGATCTTGATCGAGCACATAGGTTGGTCGAAAGTCAGGAACACTATCCCGTTTTTACTTTTCGGATAGATTTATGCGACTTTAGTAAAATGAACATAACTTGCTCATTTCAAAACATTTTCAAGTGATTCAAGTTGTGTTTATTAGATAACTCATAGTACTACAATTTTTATGTTTGATGAGCTTGAGAATCGATCTCAATTGAGGGTTTAAATTAGTCGAAAGTTACCCTATTTTTTGTTTTTTCGCTTTGAGTTTGGATTTGTCTGTTATGCATATTTATCGAGTTTGGGTTTAAGGGTTTCGACTTTGAAGGGATTTTGGGATTTTTTGAGGGAGAATGAGGAAATTTGCAAGAGATTTGAGTGTGGGGAGAGATTTTGAAGAGATTTGGAAGAGATTTCGAATTGGGGAGGGAGGGAGAAACCATTGTAGATTTGAAAGGTGAGAGAAAAAAAATGGAGGTCTTTGTTTATATAGGTGGTGTGAGAAAGTTAAAAAAAAAAAAAAAAAAATCAATGGTGGTGTGAGAGAGAGGAAATGGTGGTGCGAGGTAGGTGTTGGTTTTTCACTTTGGTGTTCATTACTAAACAGAATAATTTTGATTGAGGTTAAAAAATTTTTGAGGTTCGAAAATTAGTTGTTGGCTAATGTCTGCAAATCACGTGCAACCAAGTAAGGACATTTAGTCACGAAAATTAGGCTAAGTCTGGCCGCTACATCAACATCCACAATCGAAGAAATAATTGGTTCACTAAAAATAGCCTAAAATTTTAACTTTGGGAGTCATTAAGAATTTGGTTTATAACTAAAGATGTTTATTTGATCATTTGAAGAAAAAAAAAGTTTGAGTTTGCAAAGAAAGATGGTGTAAGAAAGACTTGATCATCGGAGGAAAAGAAACTATTGAGCACTTAGGGATAGCCATGACCAAGGATTGTCATTTCGTTTTTTGAGTTGATTTCGGTCTCCCAATTTTAAGAAATATTTTGTGAAATATTTGGTTGTGTAGAAAAAACGTAAAGATTTCGGTTGTGATTTCCAATTTTAAGAAATATTTAGTGAAATATTTGGTTGTGTAGAAAAAACGTAAAGATTTCGGTTGTGATTTCCAATTTAACGATATAAGTTATGCATTTTTAACTAATAAATACTACATAAAAAGTCTTACTCGACTCGTAGTGTCATAAAGACTACATATTATATAAGAATCACTCATGTAACAAACTACTAATACTAAAATACCATTATAGCATGTTAAAGTATAAAAGATTGAAATATTTATTTATTTTTTCTAGTAAATTTCGACATATTTCGAATTTCGAAAGAGATTTCAGTAACTTCAAAATAAGAAATATGTCATGAAATTTCGTGAAATCTCGAGAAATCACATTCCTTGGCCATGACCATGATTAGTTAGATTTATGTTTTTGTTAATTTTATTTTTTTTGGGAGGGTGGGGGTGTTATTTCTCTAATTTGCTTGTTTGCAAATAAAAAGAGAAAAACATCATAGGAAGTAGCATAAGAAATAAATAAATAAATAATGAATGAAATAAAGATAAAAGAAAGTGATGTAGTCGAATCCCGCTCTCATTGACCTTGACCTGGACCTGCACAGGGAACGCACGAGAGCCAAGGACCAACGTTGTGGTGGCCGAGACAAGACTGGAGAAAGGCTTAAAGCTATAAATTGGATTATTTAGTGTACCTTTTTCTCATTAAATCTATGACTTATTTGTAATGCGAGAGTCATCGTTCGGCTAGGCCTTTGGTGGCATAGTTTAGGGAAAGAGATCTTGCTGGAAAACCTTTCCTAGTAGGAAGTCGTTTATGTAGGAGAGTTTTCGTACACGATTTCTGCTCCTAGATCTGCGAGAGAGGATTTAATTTTGGAGTGTTGTCCATGCACGACTTATACTCCGGTATATGTTTCCTAGTTGGAACCAAAGTATTGCTGGCCTGCCCGTCTTAGGTGATCCCTTAGATACTTGCCTGAATAGGGCTTACGGGTATTAGGCGTTACCATGTGACGTGTGGGCTAAATAGGGCGCTGCAAGTTGGATCCAACCTTCTGGATTCTGTCGAATTGGGCTTAATGTTGTCTAGGCCTTGCAAGATTTGGATGGGCAATTAGACTTGTTTTGATCTGCTGGCGAGATTATCATGACATGTGCACGACGCGGATTAAAAGACGGTTTGGTGTATCATCAATTACTCCCCCTCGAGTTGGTGGGCCAGTTCATCGATCCATCAAATCACGTCGTAGAAGATTTGAGAGATCATGATTGGTTTGAGTCTAAATCGTTTCCTTGAGCGGCACACTTCATTTAAGGGGTGTGTGTATGTTCGAAAAAAAGGCGGGAATTCAACTTCCTATATAGATCTTCTTCTCTGCAGGGTTTATTTTCTTTACTCTTTGATCTTAGGGACTCTACTTTGTCGCTTCGCTTTTCATGCTTTTGACTCTTCTCAACTTCCTTGATCGAAAGTTTGTATGTTCTTCAATGTTGGGCCAAAATCAATTTTCTAATGAACTATTTGCTAAAGATCATAAGTTCTTCGAGGAAAGGTCAATCTCTAAGTTGACTTTGGAAGGCCTTCTTGAATCATATGGGATTCTTGATGATCTGGTGCTCTTCACATTAGGCGTTGGTCAGACGTCGTTGTCTTCTCCAGAAGGATTTATTTGTCTGCACTGAGGTATGCTCCAATCGGGCGTCTATTTTCCTATTATCGAGGAAATTTGGAGCTTCCTGGCTTACTTTGGCATTGCGCCCGCTCAGCTGGTGTAAAACAGGTACAAGACGGTGATCGTCGTTCTGATTAAGGCGAAAGACGTTGGTGTTTGAGTGTCTACGAGGGCGATCCAACTGCTCACTTCTCCTCGGATAAATGAGCATGCTATGTGTGTGTTAACGTCGCCGGACTGCTTTGGCAATTTGCCTGATGACTTCAAGTTCTGGCAAAAGTAATGTTTCATGGCCTCTGTGGACTCAAAGTATTTTGAGCTTCCTAGTCGTCCGATCGAGCGAGAGTTCAGGTAATTGATTAAGTTTAATTCCGTTCTCGATCCTGCTAGTGTTAATTGCATATTAAATTGTTATCTATGCTTTTGTAGGGAGATTTCCAACTACACCCCTTTCTTTTAAGGACGAGAAAACCATGAACAAATTTCATGACATGCCTTGGATGCCAGTAGAGAATGTTGTTTAGTCTTCTAATATCAAGCGCAGTGGAATGTGGGCTCATTTGCATGAGGCAACCACTATTTTTAGAGTTTCGAAGCTGAAGTCTGAAGGCGAGCCCTATTTAAAAAAAAGGAAGCTCCCGAAGGTTAAGATCTCGAGCCCGTCAAGGAAGGCGGAGTTGAATGAAGCGTTTTCATCTTCTGTGCGCTCCAAGAAGCCTCGTGCTGCAACTAAGTTTGTTCGTGAGCGTTCAATCCTTTTATAAGGGGGCGCAAAGCTATGGGGCAAGTTCTCAACTCGTCCGCAGTGACGGCAGCTGTTGTGTTTGAGGGGCAGGATGCTCAAGCAATGGCCACTATTTCTTATCCCGACTTGGAAAATTAGTATCTGCTAATGGTGCGAGTTGAAGATGCAACGAAGCTGATCACCAATCAGGCAAAGGTTATGAACAACATGCTGTTGCAAGCGGGTGTGGCGGCTTCGTCAGATGCGGGTCTGACTCCTCATTTTCCACTAAAAGATTTTGAGTACGACCCGTCCTTTGATCGCGAGTCTTGCTGGCCTGGTGAAGAGTCATATGAATGTCGCTCCTACGACAAGAAGTCTCCTCCGCGACACTCGTATTGTCCTCTATCCCGATCTCGACCCCATATTGAGGTAATGACGATCCTAGAGATAACTCACTTCCTTCTTCCCCGTCAATTGCTTCCGAGTCGACTCGTTAGAGAGAGTCGATTGTTGTGAGCAAGAGGAAGGAAGTGGACGAGGGCCCTGATGCGGTGAAGACAGTGAATGGTGGTGTTGGAGTAATTTCGGTCCCAGAGGACCTCCATCCAAATGCGCGGATTAACATATTCGATCCGAATGTGCTGAAGATGAGCAACCAAGCTTTGCACCAGCAGGTTGAAGTTTCTTATGCCCCGATGAACCATATCAGTAGATGAATGATTGGCTGGCAAATTGTGCTCCGATGCCAATAGGTGATACGCTGGAAGAGCGTATGGATAAGGGGCATAAATATCTCGTTATTGGGATGTCATATCTGAACCAAGTTGTCATCGATGGGACAAAGGTTGAGGCTACCCGTGAGAGGGTGTACACCATGGAGTGAGTCTTTGTGTACTTGCAGAAGTCGTACTCCGATGCTCTCTGTTAAATTGATTTACTAAAGAAGCAATTTAAGGAAGAGAGGCCTACTCAATCGGTTGTTGATCAGGAAGTTCTGAAGACAAGATTGGAGACTCAGAGGGTTCCCTTGAAAACGCTTGAGTCCGAGTTGGTCAAGGCAACATCTGCGATGGACAGGTTCGAGGAAGAACTGAATCTTATCCGTCGTGACTTGAATTTTGCTCAGTAGGCTGCATCCAAGGTGCAGGCTAAGGTGCAAGCTCTGAGTACTGAGAAGGTCGAAAAGGAGTTCGAGTGGACTGCCAGATGTCAACAACTATTTGCTGACATTGACTCCAATGCCAAGAGTGTGCGGACATCAGAAGAACAACTCCTTCTAGAACAAAATGAGCTAAGTGCTGTGAAAGACGACTTAAGTGCCAAGCGGTCAAGAACTGAAAAACTGTCGGGCAAGTTGGAGTAGTTGGAGCAAGAGATTGCCGAATCGTGGGCACGCAAGGAAAAACTTCTAAATGCCCAGGGTACGTTCGAGTTGGGCTGGGTTTTGCAAGGACGTTTGGAGCTGTTGCAGCTAATAAAGGAAGAACATCCCGAATGAAACCTCTCTCGTTATAAAGATTTGTCTTTCGCGGAGTTTGGGGAAGTATCTTATCAATCAGAAGAAGAGGGTGATCAATCAGAAGAATGTGATCAAAACTAGAGCGTTCGAATGGTAGCGCGTGCGGACGCATCCCCTACTTGCTTTCCTCCCAAATCAAGCTTCGTTGTATCTGAACCCCATCCTAATGAGGAGTGAACTTTGTACTTTTGATTTATCAATAAAAGATAGCATGTTGAACATTATTCTATAATTGGGTATTCTTTGACTTTTCTTGTTGGCTTTTTTCTGCTTTGTCTTATTGCATTACTAGCTTTTAGACAAGAGGTTCTGAGTCAGGAAGTCGTATAATTGATCCGTCTTTGAGATTCGTCGTTTTAATCCGCCATATGCGGGTCAGACCATGGATCGGACCAGCAGTTGTCGCTGCTACTATAAGCGAACTGGTCAGACTGTGGTCATGCGTGTGCATCGCTACAAATAATCAGACGATGGTCCTTGTGAGTTGTCCGATTTGAGCTTCCTGGGCTCTGACTAGGCTATAAGGGAGACCAGAAGTTGTTGTCATCAGTTATAATTAACTAAACTTTGGTCGGATTCAGCGATCATTGTCTGTAGTTGGACGATGATCTCTAGCAAGTCATCATGATCAGGCGTCAAGAGCACTAATTAGATTCCCACTATCTAAGCCATCATCGTCCATTTGGCGGATTAGGCGTTAAAGCGATCCAGGAGCTATCGTCAAGAGACTGGGCTGACTAAGCTCTGGTGGGGTTCGACGATCATTGTCTGAAGTTGGACGATGATCCCTGGCAAGCCATCGTCATCAAGCATCAAGAGTAATGACTAGACCCCCGCCCGTCGTAATATACGCTCGGCGGACTAGGCTTAGAGTAGATCAGTAGCTATCGTCTTTAGTGACCACTCACTAAACTTTGGTCTGGTTTGGCGATCATTGTCTAAGGACAAACAATGATCCCTGGCAAGCCATTGTAATCAGACATCGAGAGCGCTGACTACACTCCCACTTTCGAAGCCGTCGCCATCCGCTATTTGCGGACTAGGCTTTGAGCGGACCATAAGCTTTCATAATTAGTCATCACTGACTAAGCTTTGGTCAGGTTTGGTTACAATTATCCATAATTGGACAATAGTCATTGGCCATCTTGATCAGGCATTAGAGCTCTGACTAAGCCCTCACTCTCTAAGCCGTCGTTATCCGCCTTTGGCGGACTAGGCATTGGAGTGGACCAAAATCTATCGTCATTGGTCGAAATCGACTAAGCTTTGGTTAAGTTCGACGATCATTATCTGTACTTGGACAATGATCACTGGCGAGCCATCGTGGTCAAGCGTTAGAGCACGACTACACTCTCGCTTTCTAAGCCATTGTCATCCGCTTTTGGCGGATTAGGGTTAGAGCAGATCAAAAGTCATCGCCATCAGTTGAAACTGACTAAGCTTTGATCGGGTTAGGCCTTCGCTTGGGCTTGGGCGTGTAAGTCTGACTTGGGCGTCCTGACTTACTTAATTTGCTTAGTATTCTGATACGAAGGTCAGACCTATAAATTTGATTCTAGAGTCGGATCGTCATAAAAATTGATCAGACTGAATATTTCCAGGTTCAATGAATGGTAGATAATAAAGCGGTACCTTAGACTTATTGATAATATCGCTGTAGGCATGTTCCGCATTGCACGGGCGCTTAAGGGCTTTGTACTAAGCCGAATCTGGGGCGCTTAAGGTGTGTTCCGCATTGCCATGAACATTGTAGAGAATGTTTTTGAAATGCATCTTTTTCGAAAATATGCTTTGGGTTCTCCAAAGGCTAAAGGAAGATTTTCGTTGTTGGAGTCATCGAATCTTTTGACATTTGCGGCGATGAGTCTTGACAAAACCTGCTTTTATGTGGTGCCACCTGGTTTGGGTGAGCATCCAATTGGTTCCATAGGACCTTGTAATTTGTTCTTACATTTCAAAGAAGAAGTATGCACTCCCTCTCAGGGGATGAGTTCGTCTTTTGCCTTCTGTGGCCTCAAGCTGCCATCAATCACCGTTGTTGGGGAATGATACTCGCAGCTAGTTTTAGGGCGATTTTCCCATTGTATCTATTGGGCTTCTCAAGCGATGCGACAACTGGAATACAAATTTGGTGGATCGAGGCTCTGGCAGATGTGATTTGCAGTCCTTGGATGATAACTCTGCATCACCCTAGGCATTACACATTTGAAAGACTTCCCCGTCTGGCCTCTTCTATTCTCTTTTTGAATCCTCTTCACAAGAGAAATTGGCGGAGCAAAGATGTCTGCAGTTCATTAGGGGTGTCTACACTGCTACTTTCAAATCATCCTTGCGAGATAGAGTGGCGGAGCAATGAATTAAGCGCATGGTTACAGCCTTCTTCAAGTACTTTACTTTCACTTTCGAATCCTTTTCAAAGACAGATTGGCAGAGCGAAGTCTTGACGTGCATTTCAGCGGATAAATATTTGCGTCAGACTTAAATACTTGTAGTGTATAAGCTGTTGTAACGACCCGATCCACATTGTATGATATTGTCATCTTTGGGCTTAACCACCCTCACGGCTGTAAAATGCGTCACACCAATGGGATCCAACCTCGCACATATATAGCACACACCCTTCCCTCACCCAGGCGATGTGGGACTATAACACCTAGGTAGTTTGCCAACTTCTGAGCCCGCCCACACATCGTAGCCTGCCAGCCTCACCGTCCGCCCACACATGGCAACTCGTTAGCCTTAGTGCCCTCCCACACAAGGCTGTCACAATCCACCCCTGTCATGACCCAATTTTCAAATAAACGAAAATCCAAAAAAATCCACGTAGGATTATCCGTTTTTCCAAAACTCGGGATGTGAAATTCAATAACAACAGACACATTTAGCAGCAACGACTAAAACATAGTTTAGAAAATAGAAACAAACTAAAATTAATAATAAAACTCTAACCAGGAAAGACTGACGTTGGTAGCCCCACTAGCGGAACTCCAGTAACGCTGCTCAAAAGTCTCTAAACCTGAAAGGCTCATCGGCTACATTCCAAAAGGAATGTACCCAAGAAGCAAAAGCTCACTTGGGTCAGCAATAAAGCTGGTGTGAGTAATCTTCATCCCAAAATCAATAAATTCACACGTGAGAACATCAAGCTAAGCACAAACAATAAACAACCACACCAATAGGTAGTTCCTCAATGAGGCAAATGTGTCATGCAAGAAAACACAGTTCAAAGAATTTTAGTTCCTCAACGAGGCAAACATGTCATCATCCTAACAAGTAAATATGCATTTACTTATACTTACACTGTAGAAGTTGGCTATGGCAAGTCTGACCCGCAGAAACATTAGTTGACTTGCCATCCTGCATGAAAAAGGTTATAAATAATATAAATGTAATTTATTTATTAAAACCGTTATCTTCACACATTATTTAACTTAAACATATTATTCAATTTTAACGGATTGATCACTTAGACGATACCACATTCGCACCACCTTCGTGCCGAACATACATGCCCGTATGCCTCTCTCATATAAAGGAGGACTTCTCCGTCATCCGTGCCCAAGTGGGGACACATCACATACATGCATGCATCACCGGATACTCCTAACTATATGAGTAACAAAAGCCATTTTTGGGCTATCAATGCGCATAAAGTCACGTCACATTTTTTACGGATAAATATCAAAGCCTATCTTAGGCATTAAAATCCACCTCATTTCCACAAGACTAACCCGAAGGTTATTTTAGTTTCTCTATAAAAAAATAGGCGCCCCACCTCTGCAAGACAACCCGCAGGTTATTTAGTTTCTCTAGTAAGAGAGGGGAAATAATAAACAAAAAGAAGTGTGGTAGTTCTAAGTGATACAATTCCAGGTGATTAAATTTTCAGGAATCAAGGTTTATCATCATCATTTATTTTTTATATTTCGAATTTCCTTCACAATGACATTTTGTCATTCATAAGTAAATCCACCCATTCTTTTGGGGAACATAGCATTTGACACATATTGCCAAATCATAAACAATCTCGTCATGATATCCTCCCATGGTTTTTGGGCAACCTACATACTTTTCGACATTAGCTCCTGCATACTTTTGACATTCGCTCCTTCCCACAGACTGCAGCCCCACCAATACAGCAGTCAGCAAGGACTACTCAAACCTTGCTCCTAAAAATTTTGAAAAGCCTATATCAAGTCAAGCACCTCCTAACCCAACCCTCAAAAGCATCCCCTCTAAATCCCCCATAGCATTCAAATCAATGTCATATTCTTAACCATTATTCATTCCTATAGCACTCAAATCAATTTCTATTTCAAGCTATGAATGTTCAAACTCTTACTAAGTTTATCCTATTGAAATTCCCTAGCCTATCCGTTACATTGTATTTGCAACCACCAGAGAAAGAAGAATGGGGAATAATGATCTATTGATCACACCATTTCAGCACTTGCGATTGACTCTCGACAACTTCATCGCCTTACATGCAAGGAACCAACCATATTCAACCCTACTAACAATCACATATTTCTTGGCTACTAGTTAGTAATGTCTACCAGAACAACTTCTAAGACCATCCAAACATGTTACTGTAGCAAATATGATTTCCAGAGGCATCAACGATAGTAAATTCGAGGATGGAGGGTTGACTAATCACCAATTCACTGAGCGATTTTTCTTTCTTTTAAGCAACATATTAATCATTCTTAACACAGTAAAACTCAAATTCCAACAACCCTCTTACTAATTATCGAAAACCCACATCACAATATAGCTCTAAAAGGTCATATTTTCACTCCAACAGAAATATCAAACACTAGGGCTTTAGAAAAACCCTAAACTATAAAGTAAAATCAGTGGAACGAAACACCAAAATGCACACAGATAGTAAATAAGAGATTGAAGGAAGGAAGGAACAAACATACCCAAATCCCAATTTCTCCGAAATCACAGTAAAAGTGAAGGAGATGAAGAAACTCACCGGACGAAATAGCAAAGGATTGCGCAACCGATCCATGCAATAACCCTCACCACACCGACCGTTGCTCCCTAATCTCTTTATCATAAAATCGATCGTACCTCCCTCCATTGAAGGAAAAGAAGGGAGTTTGGGGCGTGAAACCCGTGGCAATGACTGGACGCAGGTCGTATTCGCCGCCAAAGGAGGATGAGAGGAAGAGCAAGGCTTGCTCTTCCTGTTGCACAAGAGAAGAAGAAATAAAGGGTTTTCTTTTATATTATGGGTGGCTATTCGCCCCCACTAAAATTATGAGGGCGCCCACCCTTTAACTTAACAAAATAAAACCCTAAATTTTGAAATTTAAACTCAATTAAATGTAAATCTACTTTATTTAATTTAAAATAAAATAATTTAGTTTTATGAAATTTAGGGGTGTTACAACCCCTTCTCAGGGGCCCAACGTCCTCGTTGGCACATTTTCGGCTGGATCCGGATCTGATACCATTCTTTAATGACCCGATCCACATGGTATGATATTGTCTGCTTTGGGCTTAACCACCCTCACGGCTTTAAAGCTTGTCATACCAAGGGGATCCAACCTCGCACATATATAGCACATACCATTCTCTCATCCAGGCGATGTGGGACTATAACATATAGGTAGTCTGCCAGCTTCTAATCCCGCCCACACATTGCAGCCCGCCAACTTCACCGCTCGCCCACACATGGTAGCTCGTCAGCCTCAGAACCCAAACACACAAGGCTGTCACAATCCACCCCCCTCAGGGGCCCAACATCCTCGTTGGCATATTTTCGGCTGGGTCCGGCTCTAATATCATTCTATAATGACCCGATCCACATGGTATGATATTGTCCACTTTGAGCTTAACCACCCTCACGACTTTAAAATGTATCATACCAAGGGGATCAAACCTCGCACATATATAGCACAAACCCTTCCCTCACCCAGGCGATGTGAGACTATAACACCTAGGTAGCGAGCCAGCTTATGAGCTCGCCCACACATCGTAGCCTGCTAGCCTCAAAGCCCACCCACACATCGTAGCTCATCAGCCTCAGAGCCTGCCCACACAAAGTTGTCATTAAGTCTGCCTCCTTGAGTTGCGGATTGCAGAAAGCATTGAAAAACAAATTTTTTAAAGAGCTTCTCATGTATTCCAAGGCCCTTTTTACTTCCCACTTTGAGACGAGGACTGAGATGACCAGGGCGTCATTGTGAGGAGAATGAATGCCTTGAAGGTCCTTGTCCGTGAGCGTCAGTGGTGAGATCAGGCTCTGAATACGTGTGATGTAGTCGATCAAGTTCTCCTTCATCGACGCTTACCTAGACCTTCATAAGTAGCACACGTGAACCAAGGACTACCGCGTGGCAGCCTATGGCACTCCGATCCTTAAGTTAGATAAGGCTTAAGAGAGGCTTAAAGTTGTAAATTGGGTTTTTGTAGCGTACCTCTAGTTCATCGACCTTATCTCTATTTTAGTGAGAGTCCTTGTTCGGCTAGGCCTTTGGTGGCGTAGTTTAGGGAAAGAGATATTGTTGGAGATCTTTTCTTTGTTGGGAGCTATCCATGTGGCATAGTTTGCCTACACAACTTGTGCTACAAGATCTGCGAGAGAGGTTTCCATTTCTGAGTGTTGTCTATGCAAGGAACTTTCATTGCCCGACTTATACTCGAGTATTTGATTCCAAGTCGAAACCGATGTACTGCTGGCCTATTTGGCTTGGGTCGATCCCCCAGATACTTGCCTTATAAGGGCTTACTCTTGCCTTATCTGAACTTACGAGTATTGGGCTTGACCGCGTGACGTGTGGGCTTAATTGCACATTGCGATTCGGGTCCAACATTCTGAAATCTGCCAATAGTAGGTTTAATGTTGTCTGGGCCTCGTTGGATTGAGCATGCAATCATGCATGCTTTTGTTCTGTTGATGAGATTATAATGACACGTGTATGGTGTTGATCAGGGGACGGTTTGATGTGTCATCAGCTACTCCCCCAAGTTGGTGGGTCGTCTTATCGGTCCATCGGGTATTTCATAAAGCAATTGTATAGTCATGATGGTTGAGTCTGAGTTGTTTCTTCGAGCCGCGAGTTTCATTAATTGGGCGTGCGTCAGCTCGAAAGAAGAAAAGGTGAGAGTTATATTTTCTATATAGATATCCTTCCTGTGGAGTATAGCCTGTTTACTCTTTCGATCTTACAAATTCTGCTTTTCCATATCGCCTTCTATGCCTTTGAATTCGCTTAACCTTCATATTCAAAAGCTTATACTATCTTTAATGGCGGACCGTAATCAGCTTTTCAAACAACTGTTCGCTAAGGGCCGCAAGTTTTTAAGAAGATGTTGCTATCTGAATCAGATCTGGAAGTCCTCCATAACACATACGGGATTCCTGATGATCTAATGCTCTGCACTTTAAGCGCCGATCTGATGCCATTGTCCCCTCTTGAAGGGTTTATCTATCTTCACCGAGGTTGTTTCAATCGGGTGTCTGCTTTCCTGTCACCAAGGAGATTTGGGAGTTTCTGACGTACCTCGGCATTGCACCCGCTCAACTAGTGCCGAATGGGTATAGGACTATGATTGCAATTTTGATTAGGGCTAGAAACGTTGGTTCTGAGTATCTTCGAGGGCGATCAATTGTTTAATTCTCCTTGGATAAACGAGCACGATGTGTGTGTGCTGACGTCGTCGGACTACTTCGACAACTTGTCTGATGACTTTAAATCCTAGCAGAAGTTCTGTTTTATGGTTCCTGCAGACTCGATGTACTTTGAGCTTGCTGGTCGTCCGGTCGAGGTGAATTCAAACTACTGAGTAAGTTCGACATTTTTTATTCGGTCTTGCTTGTGTTAACTACATATTAGATTGACATGTATGGTTTTCGTAGGGAAATTTCCAACTTTGCCACTTTCTGCTGAGGATAAAGCATTTTTGGATGTGTTTCACGACATGCCTCGTCTGCCAATAGATGACGTCATTGAGTCTTCTAATGTCGAACACAGTGGACTGTGGGCTAATTGGCATGTGGCTCCTACTCTTTTTCGGGTAAAGAAGCGAAAACCCGAAGGTGTGCCTGCTTCGAAGAAGAGGAAACTTCCCAAGATTAAGGTTCCAAGCCCTTTAAGGAGGGCATAAATAGATGAGGCGTTTCCTTTTCTTGTGCATATGAAAAGGTCTCGTGTTTTGCCTAGACCTGTCCGCAGGCGCTTAGGTTCGTCCAAGGGACGTGATGCTATCGGGCAAGTGCCGGATGAGACTGTTGTTTCCGAGAGGCGTGATGCGTAGGCCAATGCCTCTGTTTCCCTTCCTGACTTGGAAAGGGAGTATATGCAAATGGTGGGTGTGGAGGATGTAACCAAACTGAGTACTAAGCAAACATAGTTTTTGAATAAAATGCTACTGCAGGCGAGCGTGGAAGCTTTGTCTAGACGTCCATTTTCAATAAAGGACTCTGATCATCGACATTATGGTGAAGGGTCCTCTCTTTCCCACCCGTACTGTGCTCCATCTCGTTTCTGTCCTCATATTGAATTGGCAACAGGTCCAAGGAATTACTCGCTTCCCTCTTCCCCTTCATCTGATTCTGAATCGGCGCGTGAAAGTGAGCCGATTGTTGCGGGCAAAGAGAAGGTTATTGATGAGGGCCCTGATGTAGTGAAGATCGCCAAGGGCTGTGCTGGGGTGATTTCAGTCCCAAATAATCTCCATCCGGATGCGCGGATCAGTCTGTTTGCTCCAAGCGTAGTAAGGATAAGCAACGAAACTTGAGATCAGGAGGTTGACATTTCTTACGCTTTGAGGAAGCATATTAGCTGGTGGAATGACTGGTAAGCGAACTATGCTCCGGAGCTGGAGGGATAGATGTTGGGAGAGCGTATGGATAAAAGGCAGAAATATCTCGTGCTGGGGATGTCATACCTGAATCAAGTGGCCGCGGCTGGAACTGAAATTGAGGTCGCTCGTGAGAGAGTGTATACTATAGAGCGAATCTTTGCACACTTGCAAAAGTCATACTTTGACGCTCTCAATGGGATTGAGTCATTGAGGAAGCAACTTGAAGCTTACTCATATACTGAAGCGGAGTCCTGGCGCATTAGGTCGGAGGCTTAGAAGGTTTGCTTGGAAGTGTTTGAGTCCGACTTGGCAGGGACAGTATCCGCGAGGGATCGGTTTGAGAATGAATTAAACCTTCCCCTCGTAACTTATAGTTTGCCGCAAGCCAGAAGTTATTATCGTCAAGTTATTATAGTTTGAGTCCGACTTGGCAGGGACAGTATCCACTGACTAGCATCTTGATCCGCTCGTGGCAGACTAGGAATTGGAGCGAGCCAGAAGTTATTATCGTCAATCATTTTAACTAAACTTTGGCGTAGTTCGGCGATCATTGTCTGTAGTTGGCCAATAATCCCTGGCAAGCCGTCTTCACCAGCTTACGTGAGTATTGATTAAGCTCCCACTTTCTAGGCCTTCGCAATCCGTGAGCAACAAACTAGGCTTCGAGCAGACCAAAACCATCATCGTCGGCGGCCACTAATTAAGCTTTGGTCAGGGTTCTGCGATCACTGTCTGCATACAAGTTGTGATCCCTGACAAGCCATCTTAATCAGACGTCGAGAGTGCTGACTAGACTCCGACTTTCTAAGCCATCAGAATCTGTTATTGGCGGACTAGGCTTCGAGCAAACCAAGAGCCATTGTCGTCGGTCGTCGGTCGTCAACAACTAAGCTTTGGTCGGGTTTGATCACTATTGCCCATGTTTGGACAATGATCCCTCGCAAGCCGTCTCGATCAGTCATCAGAGCTAACTAAGTTGCCACTTTCTAAACCATTGACACTCGTTTAGTTTAATGGACTAGGCATTAGAGTGTACCAGAAGCTATCGTCATAGGTCGAAACCAACTAAGCTTTGATTAGGTTCGACGACATTTATCAATAGTTGGACAATGGTCCCTTGCAACCCATCATGGTCGGATATCACAAACGCTGACTAAACTCCCATTTTCTAAACCATCGTCGTCCACTTTTGGCGGGCTAGGTGTTAGAGCGGACCAAAAGCTATTCTAATCAATCAGAACTAACTAAGCTTTGGTCAGAATAAGATTTTGGGCGTGTAAGTCTGACTTGGGTGTCCTGACTTACTTATTTCGTCTGGCGGTCTGATTCCAGAGTCGGATATATTGATCGGACTAATAATAGATTGACCGGCTTTAATGAAAAACAGCGGAATAATAATAAAGTTGTCGCCTCAGATTTGATGATAATACTTTGCAGGTGTGCTCCTTATTCTATGGGCGCTCAAGGCCTTTGTTGTTTATTCTTTTGCATGTGACCGGATCTGGCAGGGCATAATCTTGGGCCCCAATTAGAAAAAAATCTTTATAGATCAGCATTCCAGGGATAGACGCATATTGCGAAATGGTTCAATATCGATTACTCCACCTAGTTAATGTCGCTACTTGTAGGGTCATTAATTAAAAATATGTTGACTTGTGCAGTTGCAATTGGAACCGTCGTTTTCCCTATTTCCCGTACATCGTTTAATGCTAAAGTAACTGTTGGCTGGCGCTGCTTTGTAAACCATTACCCCTATATATAGGCTGGGTATTCTGCGTTCAAGCACTGCAATTAAAATAATATAGCATGTTAATCAAATGCATCTTACCAGAGAATTTGTTTTGGGTTTTCCAAAGGCTGAAGGAAGCTCTCCCTTACTGGATTCTTCAAATGTTTTGACATTTGCGCCGATGAGTCTTAATAAGACTTGCTATTATGCACTGTCGCATGATCTGGGTGAGCACCTAATTGATCTCATGAGATATTGCAATATCTTCTTATATTTCGAAGAAGAAGTACAAACTCTTCCTCAGGGAACATGTCTGTCTTACATCTTCTGTGGCTTTCGTGTCCCATTTGCCACTGCTGTTGGGTGATAATACCTTCTTCTAGTTTGTGGCAGTTGTTCGCTCTGTATTTTTTGTGCTTCACGCGTGACGCCACAGCCGGAAGGCAGATTGGTGGAACAAAGTTATGATGAATGCGACCTTCTTTCCAGGGATGTTAGCTCAACCGCATCCCTGACACTTCCATCTTGATGGTCATCTTCCTGTTCCTTCTTCCATTCTAGTTCGTGTTGCCACTTTCAAATAATCCTGCGAGGTGATTCGACAGAGTAATAATTGAGTGCGCTCTTTTGTGTTCTTTCTTAGACGTTTTACTTTCACCACCTTCTCTTTTGGAGGCAGATTGGCAGAGCGAAATCTGTACGCTTGCTTCACCGGATAGATACTTGCATCATACTTAGATACTTGTTGTGTATAAACTGATGTACTAGTTGGTCGACAAACTTTGTAATAACGCTCATTGCAATCAATAAAATCTGTTTTATTTTTTAAATGTGGGGTACAAACAATTCTCCTAATCGGAAATGAAAAACAGAAAACAAAAAAAGAAATCAAAGCAACAAATAATTTAACTCCGAGCGGGGACTAAGCTAACCCGACCTTGAAGGAGGCGCAAATTGTCCTAGCACGGATTGCATAGTCCCTCTAGCAAAATGTTTTTATTTTAAGGGGGGTGTATTGTATATGGATTCTTATGGAATTGATAAATAATTTGAAAAGTCCACGGACTCTTTAAATTGTCCACGGACTCTTTAAATTGTCCATGGACTTCTGCTGATTTCTTAAATCCATAGACTTTTGCAACAGACTTTCTAGAGATTTATGAAAATCCACAGACTTTGTAAGAACGACTTTTACAGATTTCTAATTATTTGCAAGATAAAAAATAAGTTGGTAAATAGTGATGAAACAAAAAAACGTCCGCATATAATTAACAAAAGTGAGAGATACATGTGCTAAAAAACTAGAAAAAGAAAAGGTCGTTAATTAGCATCTTAAGTTTTGGAAGTAACTTTGCCTCTACGGTTGTTTTACTTATAACACCATTAATATCCCTGAACCCAAGCATGGCGCCTTCAACCATGAGCTGGAGCAAAGCATTGCTCTCTTCCGCGGTCCAAGTTTTATAATCTTTTCGGTTACCGTTACCTTGTGAATCTCCCATCTATATATTACAATAGGTATTTTATGAAGCAAATATATGCTACTGTATCAGACACAACAAGTATTTTATGAAGCAAATATGTATTTCTTTTTCTCCCTAATCTCTCTCTTCTAATTTCGTGGTTGGTTTTTTTCTTTCTTTCTTTGAGTTTGTGTTTATTTTTTATTTTTTTTATTTTTTAGTTTTCATGATCAAAGCTACTCTGGGGTTGTTTTATTTTTTTGTTAATTTGTAGTTGTTAGGAATGAATTCCCCTTAAATGTGGGGTGTTTTTTGTTTTGATTAGTTTTTGGGGTTTGGGGATTGAGAATTAAGGTACTGGAGGTGGGTGAAAATGACTGGATGATTAGATAGTTTAAAGTCAGAAAAAAAAAAGATGCCATTTGTGTTTTTTCTGAGAGAATTTAGTGAATCTAACATATTTGAGTTTTTTTGTTTTAGGGTTCTTACATGAGGATTCTGGAGTTGAGGAAGAATTGGGTGATAATCTAGGCCAGATAGATTAGATCAGTGAATGGTGGGTTTTCAAACAATGGGTTCTCAAGGTGGTGGTGATCAGAACTCTAAGTATCAACCATCATTGTCTAGGAAAGGTTCCCTTTATAGTCTCACTCTAGATGAACCAGCTGGGGGACTTGGGCAAGCCATTAAGCAGCATGAACCTTGATGAGCTGCTAAAGAATGTATGGACAGTTGAGACGAATCAATCCATGGGGATCGACGCCACAGAGAATGCAGTGGCCCCAAGCAATGAACCTGCCCCAACGTCTACTCTGCATCATCAGGCCAGCCTGACTGTCGCTGACCCTTTGAGCAAGAAAACTGTGGATGAGGCATGGAGAGAGATCCAACAAGGGCATAAGGAGAATAGTGGAGAGAAGAAAGCAAAGGGAAGGAGGCAACCCACTTTGGAGGAGATGACATTGGAGGATTTTCTGGTAAAAGTAGGGGTTGTAAGGTTCTTCTGTAGAAAAAGAATCGAGAAAACAAGAGGATGAGAACCAACCTCTTCGCGGCTGGCACAAGGAATTACTTTGGGAGACTTTTTTTCACGTTGAAATCTTTGATATGGAGGCTGGCAAACTATTGAACTTTGTTATTTATACCTAACACTACAAAGTCCATGAGAATCCATGATTTTCCAAATCCATAAATATGAATGATATTTTGAATACCCTAAAACTTTTGTGGACTTTCTGAAATCCATATTGAATACCCCTAGACTTTGTGGATTTCAGAAAGACTTTTTAAAATCCTGATTGAATACCCCTAGACTTTTGTGGACTTTTTAAAATCCAAATTGAATACACTTGGATTTTCAGAATCCATGGAATTTATTAAATTGCCCACAAAATCCAGATACAATACACCCCCCTAAAGCTAGCGAAGTTACTGAATAGTGGACTTCGTGCTGGCGGGCAGTTCCTTGCTGATTAACAACTCTTGGAGTAGGTGCCCGTTTCTGAAGTATCATTACTTTGCTATTTATTAGTCTTAATTACGTTGTTAGCTCTAACTTTTGGCTTTTTGCATAGCTGAACTTTGGTTATTGGGGCTCCTCCACCCTCATAGACTGATTCTCCTATTTTGTTTATGCCTGGTGTCTTACATGTGAGTTTTGTGGGCCCGAGCTGCAATTGGCAACAATTTAGCTATTTCAGGGCTGCATAATGGCAGTTTCTTACTGCAGGTTGATCTCCTCGGATAGTCCCTTGGGCCACTGGTTGGCTGTATATTTTATGCATTGGTGCAAAGTGGAAACCACTTCCTCCATAAGATGAAGCCATGACCTTCCCAAAATAATGTTGTAAGTGGACAAAGCGTCAACCACCATTAACTCTTGGACAAGGTACTTCTGTAATTGTGGCTCTCCCGCCACCACCATTAGATTGATCTTTCCGATGGAAAAACACTTCTCTCAACTGAATCCGACCATGGGGTGGGTGGCAGGGGTTAAGACTTTCTCCTATAGTTGCATGTTGTGGAATGCGCTGAGGAACAGGATATTGAGTGAGCTTATTGTGTCTACCAAGGTCCTCTTTACCTCCCATTTAGCGATGAGGGCAGAGATGACTAGGGCATCATTGTGATGAGAATGTACCCCAGTTGATTTTTTTTGTAAACGTTAGTGATGGGATTGGGCTGTGAACTCGTGCATGCTGCACTTGTCGATCCTCATACTAAGATGGTGTCCACATCTCAGTCAATGTCCTCTTGTGGGACCTATTAGATTGTTCCCCTTTGAACCGACCCCGTGAAGGACATAAATGACACTAGGAGCTTCTTTTCAATCTCATTGACATCATCTGTTGTTTCCTTTGCTTAGCCCTGCCTCCTGTCTGAGCCTAGGAACTCCTTGAGCTTGTCTTTCCTGATTCAGTACTCGACTTCTCCTCTGAGGTTTTTGCAATCCTCGATATCATGTATGCCTTCCTTGTGGTAGGCGCAATATTTGTTGTTGTCGCGCCAAGAGGGGTCTCCTTGCTACTTGGACCTCTGCATTAGAGAGTGTATGTAATGTGGGCCTTTTCTGAAATGATGGCTCCCTACGAAACCTGCCAGGAACTCCTTTGCCAGTGTCTTGAAGAAGTCGATCGACCTCGGCGGAAGGTTGTGAAACCATGTCAGTGTTGACCATATTAGGCTAGTGGGAAAGGTTCTGCACATCACCGACTTTGATCCTTCTTTTAGAGCCACTACTTTCTAGATATGATGCAGGTAATTGAATGGATCGGTGGTTTCATCGTAGAAGTCGAGCTTCAGAAGAGTGACCTTTCTCGGAAGGGCCTCATTCATGATCCGGTCCACAAATGGCGGGACAAAGAGGCGGTATAGTACATCTGGGTCGTGCACCCCTCTGCGGAGGGGGTTCTGAGGGCCAAACCTCTCTGCCCTGGCGGCGGGCTCAGCGTTAGCCGCGTAGCCTCCCCTAGTTTAGTGAGAACTAGTAGGAGCTTGGATTTCCTGTGCTTGCTCCCTGTCATCCTTCGAAGACGGAGGCCCGTGATGCTCCTGGTCACCATTGGAAAGTGGTGGATTTTGTCGCGTAAGAGCCTCCACTACCTTGGCTATTTGTTGTATTTGAGATGACAACCTATCGATTCGAGGGTTCGTCGTCACTGTCCTCGGCGCAGGGGCATGAGTTTGCAGCCCGTGTATGATCGGAGCCACTGAAAGCGACGGTACTGCGTCGGCCGAAGCGTTTGATGTATCCCTTTGCTCTCCGTTTTTGCATGACCTAGTGGTCACCATCTCTCTGGGTTTTGAAAGGAGACGACACTAATGAAAAGTTAAGAACTCTATCGTCCCCACGAACGATGTGAAACTGATGCAGTCGATTTTCCTGTTAGCCTAGTGCTCCTAGATACGTGGGAGATAGTTCCCACTCCAAGAGCAATTCGTAGGAGGAAGTTTCCCTGCGTGGAATGTACTATGGTATTTTCTTTCTAGTTGGAAGCAAAAGGGTGTTGTAGTTGCACATCCAAAGTTGATCCTTGAGATACTTGTCTAAGTTGGGTTGCGGTTATTGAAGATAGTTGTGAGACGTGTGGACCTAGCATGCTGTAAGAGTTCCGGTCTGTCTAGCAAACTGGATCAGGCAAGCTTAGAACCGCTTGGGTCGCATCAATATTGGGCTGATGCACGGGCCCGTAATTCCTCGAGATCATCATGACACGTGTATGGCTCAGGGATGTGACTGTTTTTATGTATCATTGGTAATGTTGTCTGGGCCTCATTGGATTGAGCATGCAATCGAGCCTGCTTTGTTCTGTTGACGAGATTATCATGACACGTGTACGATGCTAATCAAATGACGGTTTGATGTCAGATAGACTGGAGTTGAAGGGAGTTACGGATTTAGACCTAACGTAGTTGGAGACCTTATCCAGCCTTGCACAACCAAAGTCAGACTTGCTTTCATTGCGCTTCCTCTTTCTGTCGTCGTCATCCTGTATCTTCCCCTCCTTTTTGTCTCTGGATCCGGAGGGTTTCTTTTTAGGCTTCGGTAAGTGATGTATATCTGGGCACTCTTCAGTAAGTTCGCCGTATCGGTTGGAGGCTCTAGAGTGAGGAAATCATATAACTTGCCTCTCCTCAGACCCCAATGAGAAAGATGTGACCGCGGTGTTGGTACTGCAGTCGTTGATGATAGTCAACTAATTGTTAAAGCGTGTAACGTATTCCCTTAACGTCTCGCTAGGCTTCTGTTTGAGGGTGAACAACTAATGGGGGCTATTCCTGATTCGTTGGCTGCCGACAAAGCATGTAAGGAACGTTGTTGCCAGTGTTTAGAATGAGTCGATGGACCCGGAGGGAGGTTGTTGAACCAGGTCAGCGTTGACTTTTTTAGGCTGGTAGGGAATGACCCACACATTATTGCTTCAGATCCTTTTTTGAGCGCCATTACATGCTGGAAGTGGCGCAAGTGATCGAACGGCTCTGTTGTCCCATCATAGAACTCTAGTTTTGGTGGAGTAAACTTCTTCAGCAAACGCTTGTTCATGATATTATCCATGAACGGAGGGACAGTGAGATTGAACAGCACATCAGGATTGGAGGCTCCTAGCCGAAAGAGGTTATGAGAGACTTGTCTGTTTGCCCTAGCGTTGGATCTCCATTGGCTACTCCTCCACTTTCGGTCCACTGAGAGCCTGCAAGGGCAGGCGGCTCTCCTGAACGTGTTCTTTGGTGTTTTCTGGGGTCGGGGCTTTTTGCAGCTCCCGGTCTTCTTCCGCGGGTGGAAGGTTCTGTTGAGTGAGCATTTCCACTACTCGTGCAATTTGCTGCATTTGGGTTGATAGTAGATCCACCCTGTCGTCCGCTGTGGTTGCTACTGCCGTGGGGGACTGATTTCACTCTCCCCGCAGTGTTGAATCCGCCAAAATGGGCAACGCTCTTCTAGTACGAGCGTTCGTGGGCTCAGGGATGTCTCAATCGTTGCGAGATCTCGTGGTCACCATCTCTATGGATTGTGAGGAAGGGTGATATCATTGTCTTTAAAGGAACTTCGTCGTTCCCCACAGACGACACCAAACTAATGCAGTCGAATCTCGCTTTCCTTGACCTGGACCTGCACAGATAACGCACGTGAGCCAAGGACCACCGTTGTGGTGGTCGATGGCACTCTGATGCTAAAGTCAGACAAGGCTAAAGAAAGACTTAAAGCTGTAAATTGGGTTCTGTAGCGTACATTTTCTCATCAACTGTGTCTTATTTATAATGCGAGAGTCCTCGTTCGGCTAGGCCTTTGGTGGTATAGTTTTGGGTAAGAGATCTTGCTGGAGATCCTTTTCCTAGTTGGGAGTCGTCCATGTAGGAGAGTTTTCCTACACGACTTGTGTTCTTAGATCTGCGGCAGAGGTTCCCTTTTGAAGTGTTGTCCATGCAAGGAAGTTTCCATGCACACTTATAATCTGGTATATGCTTCCTAGTCGGAACCAATGTATTGTTGGCCTGCTCGATTTAGGTATCCCCCAGATATTTGTCTGATTAGGGCTTACGGATATTGGGCTTTATCATGTGACGTGTGGGCTAAATAGGCGCTGCAACTTGGATCCAACCTTCTGGATTCTGCCGAATTGGGCTTAATGTTGTCTGGGCGTTGCCAGATTTAGATGGGTAGTCAGGCCTACTTTGATCTACTGACGAGATTACTATGACACGTGTACAACGCAGATTAAAAGAAGGTTTAATGTATCATCAGAAAACATTTAGTAGAAAAACAAACATTACATGTTTTCTGGCAAAATCACGAATGAATGTTTTTGCATGGAAGAGTATTTCTTTCTCTAAAAGACCAACTTCTCAATTTTTTATTTTTTTTCAAATTTTTTTTTCCAAAATGGAACATCACCACGCAAAGTTTATCTTTCATAAGGTTCATCTTTTGCTATCTTATTTTCCCTGATTTTCATGTTATTTCACGATATTTCATAATGTTTTTACGATTAAAATAAACACAATCTAAAATAAAGCATGAAGAAAATTAAAGTTTCAAGTTGAAGAATGAAGATGACCTTCACCTTTGTATTTTCTTCTTATTTATTTTTATTGGTTGGTTATTTTTCGTTAAAAATGGAATTCATATCCCATGTCAAGTAATTTTTTGTTGTTTGGCTGTGGATTTAACAACTAGAAAATAATTTTGCATGTGACTAGTTTTCTTATTTCTCATGGGAATCCGAATCTTTACCCCCTCCCCTTCTGAAATAGATTTCGTGAAAACAACTTCAATCCCCATGTCTATTTTCCGTCCTTTCAAATAGAGAGGGGGAAGTAATAGTAGGGATGGGCACTCTAAGGTTATGTATTGTGGTCGTACTAGTATTGTCTCGTATAATTTTTTCCCATACTGTATCATTCTGATTCAGTACCATATTCAAATTTGTCCCAAACAGTGAAACCAAAAACGAATTTTCATTTATAACCAAGAACATAACCTAATTTATATTTTCCCCAAATCAACCTGTACCACGTACAATAAAACTAAAAATAACACCCAACACTCAAATTTAGTAATTAAAAAATAAGACTAATTTACTATTCGGTATTTTCGGCATTCATAAATCCGGTATCGGTACAGTACTAAATATAAATGGTTCGGTTCTTTTTACCAAACAATAAAGCACTGATCGGTCTGATTCAGTTTCGGAATGGTATGATACGATTCCGCGTCGATTTTCAATTTTTCGAGAAATTCTGCACACCACCTCAAAGAATATATTTGTCATAAAAAGATTTTTTAAGCTAAACACATTTAGTTTGTCATTTCATTCTTTGTAACCTTTTCTTCAAATGGAGTCCAACTTTTCGTGTTATCTCTATCTCTATCTTTATCTATATCTAAACTATATAACTTCCCTTCCCCAAATGAATAGTAAAAAGTGTATGTCTTCAACTCCAATTTTTTCCTATTTTGCCCTCCCCTACTACTACTAATTACATGTAAAAGCTAACAAACCAATGAATAATGCAAAGGGTATTTTTGTCTTTTATTAGGAAAAAATACTATTACAATTTTTACAATTTTGCCCTTCCAAATTCATGTTATTTAAAATCAAACTCAAGCCCTCTCAATATTCATTAATTACACTTAAGCTCCTAACATAATTTATTTGAAGCCATCCAATTATTTATAAATTGTAAATAGGCCCTTACGAATAAAAAACACTATTACACTTTTTATCGTTTTACCCTCCAAAAATTAAACTATTTAGAATCAAAATCAGCCTCTGTAAACATTCAATAATTATACCTAAGCCCCTAATTATTTGAAGCCCCTTATTTATATATAAACTATATATATGCTCTTATAATTATATATAATTATTTTTATAGAAATTTATTTATATTTTTTCTTATTAGTGAATTGTTTGTCATAAAATAAAAAATTGCTGAGTATTCACGCAAGTAGGGCGCATCGACACCTTAGTTATTATAAAGAGGTTGTGCCTCGGGGAATAGTTAAGCTGTAAATCAGTCAACGGTCATTAAAATCATTAAAATCAGTCAACGGGAATAAGTGTAATTGGTACAAATATAAAAGTAAGACCAATGAGTTCAGTCATTTATAATTCAACATCTTCCCAAAGAGTTTCTCGAACTCTTCTTCTTGATTCTCAGAAAAGGTGTATTAGAAATCCCCATCTCCTCAACCTCAGATCTCAACAGCACAACTATAATTCTTAATCTTCCCACCACCACCTTTATACCTTATCACTTGCACTGATTGAAGTGTGCAATAGCAGTAAAGCTAACTCATAAAAGGGGACTTTGGTTACGATACGGGGAATCACATATCATCGTTGAAAATTAAAAAGATGAATGAAGATGTTTCCGACTGTAGTGGCCAAGGAGGCGACCAAGATGACTGTTCGTGATGAAGATCAGACAAGACATTGTTTTTTTAATTCTGGGATTGTTTGAGGTTTCTGAATTTTGGGTGAGGGCATTTTTGAAAAACAAAAATTTTTACATGATGCAAGAACTGTTCATCGAGACCACTTTCGTTGTAAAGGTTAGATTTTACCAAAAAAAAAAAAAAAGTTGCAAGAAAATTTCTATAATTGACCTCTTTCTTTACATTTCAAAAATAAAATAAAATTAGTGAACCTAATTTGCCCCTTCAACTATGGCGTACCCATGTGTGGATTCCATGACTAGTTTCATTAAATGGTGCAAAAACTTTTCATGCAAAAAAAAAAAAAAAACCAATGCAAGAAACACTATACTAAAAATAAATGCAACATGTAGATATGAAACACGTACTACACCAAGATATGAAACACTATACTATAAAAATAAAAATAAATAAAAAAACCAATGCAAGAAACATGTAGATACACACAGAAAACTAGGGTTGTTCATGATTCGATTTTGGGTGAAAACCGTCAACCGAATTGAAGTAGTCGATGATAAAATGACAAATCGAAACCGAGTCGATCTTAATTTATATAAATCGCAAATCGAACTGACCCCCATAATGTTACTAAAACCTACATAAAACTGAACCGACCAAGTAAACTAAACATATTATATTATTTTTACATATCATATATATTATATAAACTCGATCGGTCGATTTTGTCGGCTAAAATCACTTAAAAATCGAAACAAACCGACCATATCGGTTTCAAATTTTCAATAACTGAACCAATCTGAAACCATTCGATTTGATTGGTTCTGTTGATTTAATTAGTTTTTTGTTCAACCCTACAGAAAACTGAAACATTTTTGTAACATCATGCTGATATGGGTTATATATCAAATCATACTGATGGGAATTTTATATGCATGCTTATCACTAGTTATGCATAGATACCAAAGCCATAACCACAATGAATTTGTCTAACTAGAGCTCGCTTAAATTTGCTAAATTTAATAATTTTCCGCGCCAAGAAAAGGTCATGCTAAAATTGTGAGGAATAGAACGATGAACTCACTTGCTTCAGAAAGAACAAGGATTTCTAGCTTAGAAAAGTGTTGAAGCAAATCATCAAGGTTGCACAATAAGAGTTATAAAATGTTCCATTCACTTCAAGATGTGTCAATTTATGAAATGTTAGCGAACTAGTGTCACCCGTGACATCACACGTTTAGGATGATAGTTAGGATTTTAGGTTGTGTTTGGTGGCATGAAATTCTAAGATGCGAATTGGAATCCCATGCCATTGACTTGGCCAATTTTGTTATTTGGTTGTCCATGGGAATTGGATTCCAATTCCAATTGTAAGTATTTGGTTTCCTAAAACTAATTATGGGATTTTTTATTTATTATTATAGAGATCCCACAATACCCCCAACAATTCTACATGGTAGAATTCGAGAACCACTTCGAAAGCTCCCCTTTTAGCAATCTCTTTACCGAATTCAAGGAAAACTCTCAACTCTATCGCTCAAGTATTTCTTGTTCATTATGTATCAAAATTTTTGCACATGCTCCTTCATGTTTAGTTAATTTGCTTTGTAGTTACACTATCTTTTAAGCTGAATTAGTATTTTATGTGAATATATCATCAGGGAAAAAGCGCACCGAATGGTTTGTCACAAGTTCTGCAACCTAAATCGAAGCAATCTCTTGTTACCAGAATTTCTAAAGTCAGTATCTCTACAGTATGCGACTTGCAGATTATAATAGGAATGATCTCCTGCAAACACATTCAACCAAATTGGGTTTTTTGAAAGTTTAAGGCAGATTATTTTGTGTATACCTTCTAAGCTTGATGTTAATCTATTTTCAACTTCCTTGTTTTGGTAAATATGTTGCAAAACAATCTTTAGTTAGTCCCATGTCGCAAGCATTCTACTTCATGCATGATATTTACTATTACTACTTCCTGTATGCCGAGTCTGTATGATTGTGGGTTCTAACAACTAACAAGTAGCTTAAAATGATTTAAAAAAACTTTTCGTACATTTGCAATCTTAAACCCCATAAATACAACAATTTCCATAATGTATACGTCAAATGTCTATTTATTATTAGATAAACATATCAAAAGAAGAGACTATTTAGTATCATATCTCTGCCAAAATCTGTTGTAAACAAGTGTTGCTATTGTTGCCTGCTCCAAACAAGTGTTGTTGCTGCCAAAATCTTCCAACAAAGCAGACGATATGGAAATTAAACTAGAACGAACAAATCATATTCACTTGCGTTTCATGATAAACATCAACTTGATTTTTTCGTAAAGGAAAAATGATAGAAATAGTTGAGTAGGTAATGTTCATTCAATCTTCTGATAGCTTGAAAGACTATTTTTGTCCCTAAACTCTCAATTCCCTCAATATCGATATTGATCAATTCAGTAGAAAATGAAACATTGTGACAAAATTCATTATTTGCAAATTAACACAACTATTACAACCTTCAGCAACAACAATTACAACACATCCTATCTCCAAAGAAACCAGCCAACTACCACCAATTTGTTATTTCAGACTCTTATTTCTTCGCCGCATCCCCAGTGCTCTCCCCGCATCCCCAGTGCTCTCCTTCACACTGTGTACATTTACTGATGATAATGTCTTGTCGTCTTGTCTTTGGAAGATTGCATTGCGCCGGACACGCTGTCTTTCGCTCTCTGCATCTTGTTCTTCACTGATTCTTTTTATCAATTTCATAAGCCAAATTCTTCATTGGTATTTGCGCTAAAACAACCAAAAGGGTGAAAGTTTTGAAATGAAAATAAACATAAATTTGGATCTTTAATAGGTTTTAACCCATATGGTATTGGTATAAATATGCGCAAAGTACTAGCGATTGAATTCGAGACCTAGGTAAAATAGTTACACTAGACGGTATGTCACTGTAGCAAACTGTTAAGCACATATTGGCATTTTATATGCAATTACTATTATAGAAAACATGTTAAATAATATCTTCAACTACTATCAAACACTGCAAACTAGATTTATAAGACCTGGATGAATGTTTGGCCATTTTTGTGGTAGACATACTTCAATTCTTTTTCATCCAAGGCATCATTGCACATGCTTCAACTCCAAGGGCATAAACTGCTACATCTCTGTTAAATATGAGGAAAAAAATTAGATACGAGTAGATAATAGATAATAGATAATAGAAATATTACTTGCACTGAATAAGCTTGGTGAGGACTCAACCATTACCTTTCAGTATATGTGAATGTTGTCTGCATTGGATTGCGCACCATCCATGCAATAGAAAAGAAAACAAGTTAACAAAAGTATTATGCCATTGGGTAAAATAAGGACAATATTCCCAATTTATTATGCATAAAACCAAATGCCCGACTAAATTGCCAAGTTGCAAACAAACACAACTCAATATAACTAATAAGTCATATTTTTATCTACATATGTCATCCATTTGGTCCTCAAATTTAGGCTGTCAAGGACCATCTTGTAAGTTTGACCTGCAAAACAGTTGTTAGACTGTCAAGGACCATCTTTTTGGTGGCCGAAGGCACTCCGATGCTTAATTCAACAACTTTGTTTGAAGAATGAAGTAAATATGGACAAAACAAAGTTAAAGTTGCATACCTGTGTCGAATGTTCCCCTTACCTTTTATAGTGGTCGCGGTTAATTTTCTGCGTGACTTAAGCATGTGAGGCGCAACGGAAGGATATGTTTCTCGTAACAGTCTCTTCCTTGATGGAGATGCGTCTGTGGAGGCGTAACTCCCTCCACGACTTTTTTTGGTGAAACATTCCTCTTCTTTATGAGAGAACTCATGTTTGGCCTGGATTTGGGCTTTGATTCGTTCGGGCCTGGATTCGGGCTTTGCTCATAGTGGGTCTTGTTTGGGCCTTTGTGATTGGCTTTGTTCTTCTTGGGTTTTATGAGCTGTCACAATAGATGAGACGCCATATCCTAGTGATGGATGTTATCAGCCACGTGTATGGCCGTGATAATCGATGTATTTCGATGTTTCATCAACTACTCACCCCTTAGTTAGTGGGTGCGTTCATGTATCCACTAACTTCATGGCGGTTGGTATCCCAATTGCATCTTGCATCAAACTTAATGTTGTTAGCAACTTTCAGTCCGTTGATCGTCTCGATTACTTCTTTATCTGTTCGTTCCACGCACACATCTTTTGGAATTTCGCGTGTCATTATATCCATTGCGTCGCCCCACGAGCAGTCGCTTCGTTGCTTGGTTGTATAAAGGAGGTCGTGACAGTTTCATTTCTTGCCTATTCGTGATGTCTGCTGGAGATTTATTGGACAGTAAGCAGCTCGCTATCTGCGAAGCTCATTTTTCCCCGAAGAAGGCTTCTCAGGCAACCTTGGATAGCGCTCGCTCCAGCTATTCATTGCCTTCAAACCTTGAGATCATTTTTCCTCATGAGAATGATAGTCCTTGACATCTAAGGAAGGGATATATTACACTGTACTCGCATATGTTTCACGCCGGTTTTTAATTTCCAATTCCAAAGTTATTCTGGTCTTATTTAGATCTTCTGGGTATTCCTCCCGCTCAAATGGGCCCGCACAGTTGGAAGGTTATGGTTTCCACATATGCCAGGGCCATCATTTCTGGTATCCCTTTTGCTGGTAAACTTTTGCACTCGGTGGTCACTTTGTTGTCGTCCAAGAGCATTTGTTTTCTTTGTTCTCCCGCACGTTTTGGCAACCTTAACGATGACATTAAGGGTTGGTCGCGGGATTGGTTTTTCGCGTCTGTCCACTCTGGCTACTTCAATTTGTGGGGTCGGCAGATAGTGAAGTCTTTCCAGGTTCCCGACAAGCTAAGGAATCTGCAATTGACCGCTAAAGAACAGATTATCAACGAGCGTTTTTGCACCTTCCCATGGTTCATTTGGACACCTATCTTACTGATGACATGGTGAAGCACAACGGTTTGTACAACATGAATGAAGCCGAGCGAGATCTGCTAACTAAGAGGCAACCCGCGAAGATTGCAGTCCGAACTGTCATTACCGATGGTGGTAACACTGTCGTTGATGGAAAAGTGAGCTCGGATGTTACGAATCTCGATGCTCCTGTTAGCGCTGCTACCGGTCCTACTTCAAGGAACAAAAAAATATCGAGGCCTGTTAGCTCGTCGAAGTGGTTGTTTCCGAATTCTGATCGTGATCCAAAGAAGAAACGATTCGTTGATTCTGATCGCCGTGCTTTTCTTTACTCGAGTCTTGTTAATAGAGAACCTTCAAGGGATTATCGCTTCTCTCTGCAAGAGGCGGAAGAAACGAAGTTGGCATTGGAGAGGAGCGAAAAAGAGACCATTCGTTTATTGGACGATGGCGAAAAGAGATCCCTCTCTGCTTATGGTGGTCTTGACGCTGCTATGTGTTCTAACGAGGATCCTAGAGCCATTAATGACAAGATGTTCCAACTGGCTGTGGTCCAGTTGATTTGCTCAAAATTCTTGTCGCTTGAAATTCCAAGCAAATCAACATTTTTTGTTTGTTTGTTCCCTTCTTATCAATTACCTGCAAAATTCTAAGAAAAATACAAGTAAAGTGGTTTGTAGGGGTTATCGTCCTACTCACCAAGTTATAAGGGAAATAAGATTTAGATAATAGAAGATGATTTTTTTAAACAAACTTTGATTCAAAATTGAGGATAAAAATTATTAAACAAATTTATCAATTAAAAGAAAGATCTCAAGGAATGGATAATCAACCTCTTAGCTTTGTAGAGATTAATTTAATTTAATACATTTTTGTAAATATTTTTCTGAACACTTCCATAAATCCCTGTAATTTTTAATTTAAGACCAATGCTCAAAATAAATTTTTTTTCAAAGATATAATTTCTCTTACCTCTTTCGATGATAAAAAAACTCCTTAACCATCATTAATCGACCCCTCTTTTGATAGCAATTTTTCAATGACTAGTTATAATTTACGAAGAATTGAAGAACTATGAAAAACAACAAGTTCATCTTTCGATTTGGCAACTTTGATTCATTGGTTAAATCTAGGATTAATAGAAATTATGCAAGTTTAATTTTTTTATGTTAAAAAAATCTCTACATCACTCAAGTAGGTTTCATCACCTCTCATTGAGGTGAGAGATTTAGCCTACCATTATTATTGTGATGAAATAATCTAATAGTGGAACCAGAAAGGTATGAGCATCAGTACCAGTCTTACGCATTAAATCTTGAAAGCGATCCCATGCTTCATAAAAAGTTTCATCATATGTTTGAGAAAACTCCTCAATGTCTCTTCTAATTTCTAGTGTCCTTCTCAAGGGGAAATATTAATCTAAAAACTTTCTGAATAAATCATCCCATGATTTGATGAAATTGCGGGAAGGGAATTTAGCCACGAAGTGGCCCAACCCTCAAGGGAAATAGGAAACAAGCGAAGCCTGGTATTTTCCTCATCTATGTTTTGGTTCTTAAAAGTACTACAAACTTCAAGAAACTTTCCAAGATGGACATATGGGTTTTCTCGATCAAGCCCATGGAACTTTGGCAACATAATGATAATAGCTGGCCGAATCTCAAATTGAACTGTCGTGATAGGGGGCAGCTCAATGCATATATGCACATTAGCAGCAAGGGGAACATTATATTCCCAAATCGGACGCTCTACCATCTCAATGATGGTTTGGCAATGTGGGGAGAATGGTGTAAAGGAGTACGGGGAAGCAGATGGACTAGAGTGTGGTTAAGAGATAAAGAGTGGGTCAGGGTGGCTAGAAATTTTTTGGGAACAAATCAAGCGTTTGCTAGGTCGTTCCCAATCTTTCATAAAAGAAGAAGAGTATGATGGAAGGATGATAGTGACAAAACGCACAGATTGCTTATCCTAGACGATTGCTAAGAATGCATACACAAGCAACAATCACCGCTTAACCACACAAATGCCTAATATAAGCAAACAACGTTTTAAAGGGATGTTATCTTGTGAGTCTGTGAAGGACAAGATTGATTAAAACCAGGGAGCACACATTGTTATCATTTATCGCCTGATTAGATGGGGTGGTAAATGATGATCCTTAAAGGTTGTATCCAACAGTACAAAGTCCAAAATCAGGTGGTCAGAGTTACGCTTGTAAGAAACCGGATTATTGCACAAGTGACAAGAGATCACGTGGTCTAATTAAGAATTGTACTTGTGTAACCGCTATGTAGACCGATTGATATGAGAACAATGTGTGTCAAATACGCACTTAGGGTGTGTGTTCTTAACCAAAACTGTTAGTTGCGCCACGTCCTTCTGTGGTCTGCAGCTTACTGGTGACTTGGCGTACCGGGTGAGTTACCCATGTGGCAGCGGCCTCCCGGAGTTCATTGAATGATTAACCCAATGTCACGTTTAGCTTTGGTCAACACAAAATTCAGTAGTTCACCTTGGTCTTGGTTGTCCTATGAACACCATTCTAATTGGTGCTAATCTTAATTTTTTTTATTATGCGCGTTGGTTTCACACAGCTGGAGTGATGAATTCCCACCAGTTTCAAAAATAGGGTTATGTCTGCCCTATCTGTTAATGGTAGTTTATTAATGTATGCAACCACGCAGCTCGTTAAGATGCATAAACATAAAAATAATCCTATTTTTCTCTGACTTCGGTAAGTGTCTAAATAAATAAACACACAATCTAGCAATTATAGATGCAAAGATATTTTACTGGTCTTGGGCAAAAAGTCAGATTTTTTTCGATAAATCAATTCAAAATATTGTGTAAACCGTAAATAAATACGACTTCCAATATATTTTCAATTGATTATTTTATTTTATTTTATTTTATTTTTTTGGTGCAAGTTAATTAATAGTATCCTAAAGCTAACAGTCTACCAAAAATAAAAGCAACATCCAATTATTACAAGTTGCACTCGACTTTTCGAGGCATTAAAAAAATAATAAAGTGTAAAAGTGGTCACTCTCTCACAAAATAAAAAATATATATATATAGGGGAGGAAAGAAGAGGGATGGAGAAATTTTGATCTTCTTTGTGCTTTTAATGTCGTGGGCATTCCTTTCGTCACTTGTTGATGTGCAACGACACCATTTTATTTGCTCGAAATTCTTGTCGCCTAAAATTCCAAGCAAATCAACATTTTTTTTTATCAATTACCTGCAAAATAATAAGAAAAATACAAGTAAAGTGGTTCGTAGGTTCACCAAGTTAAAAGGATTCAAGGAAAACACTTTAGAAGATCAACTAAAATTAAGAATTGGTGGAAAGAAGGGAAATAAGATTTGGTGAATGGAATATTATTTTTTTTATTTTTTATTTTTTATTTTTTAAACAAACTTCGATTCAAAATTGCGGATGAAAATTATTAAACAAATTTATCAATGAAAAGAAAGATCTCAAGGATTGGAGAATCCATCTCTTAGCTTTATAGAGATTAATTTAACACATTTTTGTAAATATTTTTTTGAACACTTGCATAAATTCCTTTAATTTTTAATTTAAGACCAATGCTCAAAAGAAAATTATTTTCTAAGATATAATTTCTCTTACCTCTTTCGATAATAAAAGAAACTCCTTAACCATCATTAATCCAACCCTCATTTGATGGCGATTTTTCAATGAATGGTTATAAGTTACGAAGAATTGAAGAACTATGAAAAACAAATATAATTCTTGTTTCCAAGTTCATATCTTCATTTCGTAATCATTCGTTATCCATATTTCGATTTGACAACTTTGATTCATTGATTGAATCTAGAATTAAAAGAAATTTTACAAGTTTTAATTTTTTGTGTTACAAAAATCTTTACTTCACTCAAGTAGGTTTCATCTCCTCTCCTTGAGATGAGAGGTTTAGCCTACCATTGTCATTGTGATGAAATAATCTAACAGTGGAACTAGACAGGTAGATGAGGAAGTAAACTAATTAAATTAAAAGATAACTAATGCATAAACAAAATTTAACTTTTATTAAATTCAAAATTAAAAACTTACATGTAACTTGAACGAAACTCCAACGAAAAAAAAAAACTATTCTAAGCTAGATGTATAAAATAAAGCTAGATGTCTTGGATATCTTTTTGATGATTTTTTTTCTCCAAGAGTTTGAGAGCCAATTTATAGTGTTTTCCTCCAAGCTAGAAATGGGAAAAATCCTACAAATCCCTTGATTATACTCCAAATCATATCATATAAAATAATGAGAGTCATAATTAGGGATAGATACATCAAGATAGTCCTAAAAGGAGGTAGATACACGAGACAAAACTCAAGGTATTGGAATATTCTTTGATTTGATCTTTGGATATTCCTTGGGTTGATGCTTTATTTTCTTTATAATTGCATGCTCCACAATTGAAGTTTTTATCTTGAAACTTGCTACATGTCTCCTTCAAATGTTAACTTCCATAATATTGGTCTTGAAATGAAAATCTTGATCCACATGTGCCATGAACGTACCCAAATGCCTCGAATTTTGTACATTTCATTGATTTCATAATTTTTCCATTTGCTTCTGGTCATGCAAACTTATCGTAGAATTGTCTCGAATTTTGTACATTTCTTGATTTTCGACAAATATTATGACAATAATCAAATTCGAGACAAATAGAAACATTTAATTGATTTTAAGCACAATTATAGGCTAATAAAGAGGTAAATGGGGCGTAAAAAACAATGTTTTGGGTGTTCATCACACCAGTCCCAAACAACCTTTTGTTTGTCCTCGAGCAAAGAGAAGTGAACAAAGATAATCTCACAAAACCCCTTTTTTTATTGTTCCAAAACTTCAAAATAACTCAAGGTCACTTTCGCTGGTATGACTCGATAGCATTTACAATGTGCAACAATGCCTTGAACTTTTAGCATGACACAAATGATGAGTTTTAGCCTCCTGAGGGTTATCCAGGATGAGCACCCACAAACATAAGTTTGTTTTTTGAAAAAAAATATAATAAAATAAAATAAATTGGTTTTTACCCTATTTTTCTAAGAGAATATCATTGAAATTCAATCACATTGAAGACAAGAGCCACATGTAGCTTGTTACTAAAATGCACATTACGAATGAGCACTTTGGAACAAGGGGTGTGTGTGAATAACCAACAACATGTATTTTTTCCTGTCAAATTAAGGTACATCCTAATCCACCTTTAGAATAGTCGTCTTGACTTCAAAACTCACTAGTTTATCTCTCTGAAATAAATACTCTGAGATTGGTTAAATATTTTCTCTCTAGCATGTAAGGAAAAGAGTAAGTGAGAAATTCAAACGTCTCACATGCACATAAGAACAAATGGACGGGAAAAAGAATAATAGTCTCATAGAAGAAATGTTGATCACTTGCGAGATTGTCGAGTTACCCACCATAGCGCCTTCCAAGGAATATGATTTCTCGAAAAGTGTTGAAATTTCACCGAATATTTCTCTTTTTTAGTTACCGAAATTTCTTTCGACGCTGGAATATTTATTTTTTCATTAGGTCAATCTCAATGTCGGTACATTTTAACCCATTATAATTTTAGTTTAGTATTAAAATTTTGTTATATAAGCGATTCTTATGCAATATGTAGTTTGTATGACATTACGAGTCTCATGAAACTCTTTATGTAATATGTAAGAGTTTAAAATGCTTAACTTATATTGATAACTTCAAAATTACAATCGAAATTTTTACGTTTTTTCTATACACAATGAAATATTTCTTAAAATCAACTTACCGAAATTACCTCAAAAAACGAAATCACAATCCTTGGTGCCTTCTCATCTACTCTCAACCTTTCACCATACCTTACCATAGGGTTAATTGTGACATTTCTAAGGAAAAATAAATCTGGTCAGAATTTTTTTTTTTTTTTTACTGAGGAAGAGTTGGGTAGATGGTAAGTAAAGAAATGTTTATGAAAATGTAGGGTCTTCAAGTAACTTAATAGGGAACTCATCGATCACTTCCTTTTATTTTCCTTTCTTCTTCAGAACTTTTTTTTTTATTTTTTTTCTTCTTCATAACTCAACCTCATTTTTTTTAAGTACCTTGGACCTTGGATTTTCACTTTGCACTTGTCCCCTTTTCTTCTTAAACTTCGTAACACTTTTTCAGAAACATAAATGGGTAACGGCTTTTTTTTTTTTGGTCTAATAAACCAACAGAAATGCTCACATTGGTTTTGGATAAAATGGTTAGCAGGTTGGTTTTGGGAATGTATAGATGGACGAGATGCCTAATTTACCTTTTAAAGTTTGGTAATGGTTATAAATCTCAAATAGACTACAAGACCTATGTTTCTCTTAATTCGAAAAAGATTCCATCCTCAGTGATCAACCAAAAAGAAGAATAATGATATTAAACAACAAGTTAATGTGAGACCCAATAAATTTGAGTCATCATGTGACTCGGAGTTGTGTAAAAACCCTCTGAATAAATGAAAGGTCTGATATCTCACAAGGTAAAAGTCTTCACTATTGTTCCTCTAGATTCTCGGGACGTTACTTACTTATTTATTCCAAACTACATTTGTGGCCATTGTGCAAAAATATTTGTTCCTAACTGCTCAAATGTAATGTTTGCTCTAGAAATAAACTTCAAATATCTTTTTGCCTAAATGTAGCGAATCAAGTAATCCAATCTCATCATAGCTAGGATACCACACTTTGTTTTTGTTTTTAGAATTTTTTTTTCAAAAGAGGTATGAATTTTGATAAATCTCCCACCCCCAAACAAATAAAACACTGTCCCTAGTTTTAACTAAATGAAATGGAATGTGAGAAGTAAAAATTAAAACTTATTACCTCTGGTGATTTGAGGAACATATGTACCGTCCCTGCAATGAATGGGGCAGTAATCCCTGGCAAGTCGTCGTCACCAAGTGTGGCAGCACTGATTAGACTCCCACTTCCTAAACCGTCAATGCCTGCACTAAGTAGACTAGGTGTCGGGGTGAACCAGAAGATATCGTCATCGGTGTTGGTTGACTAAGCTTGCTCGATTTGACCAGAGATTCCGCCCGCTGAGGGGCATGCGAACCTAGTGATTCAGGGTGTGGAAGAAGTTACCTTAACTCAGTGAGTGGTAAAATTCGTACGTCAAAGTTGACTAGGATCCTCGAGTGCTTGTGCCAAACTTGCAACAGGGTGTTGTTCAGATAACAGGCTGAGCCCATGGGCCCGCAGAAGAAGGGCTAGGGTTTACTGCTTGGTGCGCTACGTGTACGGTGTAGGCTGTGTGACGTTTAAGTATATCGGTTACCCCCTTCAATTGATGGGGTTGCGTGCAGCGCCATTAATTGATTAACATGACCTGTGCAGTTTCCTTGGGAATCGTCTTCCATTTTTCCATACGACATTCAATGCTTGGTAGTTAATGCTAGAGTGCCTGTTGGTGAACCATCATGTCTATATAATGGTGTTTTCCAATCGTTGTAGGCACCATCTTTTGCTGAGTTTATTTCCTGTAATGTTCTTGTCTAGAGAAGATGCTTTGGGTTTTCCAAAGGCTGAAGTTGGAACTCTATCACTGGAGTTTTCGAAAGTTTTGATGTTTACCTCGACCAGGCATGGTGATAGTGGTTGTTATGCGTGGTCACCTATTGTGGTTGGCACGTAGTTAATCCGCTGAGGTCTCGTAATCTCTTATCATATCACGAAGAAGTAGTGCGGATTTTCTACCAAGGGAGATGCCTTGGTGTTACACCGTACCACTTGTGTCTTCGTGTGCTCGGATCCTGCTTCTAACCAATGGCTGACCGAAGTGTTAGTCAGTGTGTGATGTCTCCTGGTGTGGTAGCTCTCAGTCACACCTACCATCGCATATGGGAAAAGTGGTCTCTCTTGAAAGGATTATGGGACCATAACTGCGGCGTTGCTTGTGGTCATCCTCATCTGCCTTCTTCTAAACCCTTTGAGGAGGTTGGATAGATGGTGGGATGTTTCTTGAGGAAATCAGCATCTTGTCGTGAGGTCCTCAAAGCTGTAAGAATAACACTTTCTTGGAGTGATTTGACGAAGCAGTCTGACCACTCAGTCCTTTTAATCCCCTTTTATACTTTGTCTTTATCTTGGGAAATGGTTGAGCATCTCCCATTCTCTTAACTCTGTTTTCGTCTTCGAAAGGGGTCGAGCAGTTTTTATCTTTGCTTTCACTTGCAGATTACTCGTATCGGAGGGTTTGCAGGTTTTCTTCGAACTCCGTCCATTGCAGAATTGTCTAAACGAGTCTTTTATTTCAATTCGCCCTGTATTCAGATGCTTGTAGTGCTCAGTCTTTTGTATCCGCCTCAAGGTGCTTGTTGTTACATCTTTCCAATAATCAATAGAGTTTGTTTTTAAAATTTATGCTTTATTTCTTAATTGATTGCGAATCACATAAGTCTCTTAAGAACTCTAAACTCAATATTAACTACGGAAAGGGAAACAAACAACTTTAAGCAAACTAACTGTTGATTGAAATAAACTGATCTTGACCTCGAAGCGAATTTGGATAGCTTTCACGGATCATTAAGCGGACTGTTGAGGCGTTACATAGGTCACTGAAGAGCAAACCTTGCAGAGGGGTGGATCTCCACGCCAACAGAATGTCGGGGTATATTTTCCCGTTTGCCATTGCCATTACAACTCGCTGGGCGGGAGAGTTGACTGCTCTTGTACCGCTCGAAAATGGTGTCCTTTCCGTCTTTAGGCCTTGCACTGGGTCAGGCTACTCTGCATGATGTAGCTGAATCTGGGAGCACTCTATCTGTTTTAGTGCGGTGTAGTAATAGTCTTGTGTCGTAGGTTGGTCTCCACGTATTGTCCCTTTTAAGTTGTTAGCAATATACTTAACACATTGGTGAAGGGTGGAGACCATTGCTTCCATTTGGTGTAGCCACGATCTTCCTAGGATGAGGTTGTATGACGATCGTGCGTCTACCACCATGAAGTCCAGAAATAGGTCCTTCTTTAGCTGCGGTTTTCCAGCTATTATGGCTAATCTTATCTTTTCGATGGGAAAACATTTTCTCCCCGCTGAATCTGACCAGCGGTTGCACTGATGGCACTAGGTTTTCCTCCTTGAGGTCCATGCTACGAAAAGCATTGTAGAACAGAACGTTGAGCGAGCTTCCTATGTCAACGAGAGCTCTATTCACTTTCCACATTGCGATGGAAACGGAGATGACCAAGTCGTCGTTGTGCGGTGCTCGAACTCCATCGAGGTCCTTGTCCGTGAAATTTAAAGTGGGAATGGGGTTCTGAATTTTCGAATAGCAAACTCATTTGTCTTCATTTGCGGATTGTGTCTACATATCTAACAGATTCCGCTTGCAGGACCTGTGCGACTGGTCTTCATTCGGTCTCACTCCATGAAGGACATATGTTATCAAGGAGTCTCCTTTTCTATCTCTTTGACCGACTCCCCCCCTCGTCCCTGGTCTGTTTTGGCTGCTTCTCAGACTTCAGGAAGTCTTTCAGTTTGCCATTGTGGATCCAGTGCTCTACTTCATACCTCAGACTTTTGCAGTCATCGGTGTTGTGGCCTTCTTCCTTTTGTACGCATAGTACTTGTCGTTGTCCTTCTGGCAGGGCCTCTGCATGTCTTCGGGGCCACTTCAATTTCTCCCAATTTGTCATGGAGTTGAGTACATCCGACAGACTAGCATTTAGGGGTGTCACAGCTTTGGATCCAACGTAGTTGGATGACTTTTCTAGCCTGGGACGATCAGGATCCAATCTATTGTTAGTGCACTTCCTCTTGCTCCACTCCTCATCATCGTGTCTCTTTCTCTCCTTATTTTCCTTAGAAGTCGAGGGCTTCCTGTTGCCTTCGGTCTCCCTCTTAGCGGTCATTGACTCCTCCAGGGTGATGTGTCTCTAGACGCTCTTGAGGAGCTTTGTCACGCCTAGAAGGGGCTCCAAGGTGAGGTCCTCGAATAGCTTTCCCTCTTTGAGGCCCACAGTGAATGTCGTCAGAGCTGTATCGTCGTTGCACCCGTCGATGAGGGTCAACTCGTTGTTGAAGCGTGTGACGTACTCTCGGAGCGTCTCGCCGGACCTCTGCTTTAGAGAGAGTATGTAGTGTGGGCCTTTTCTTAAACACCGACTTTCGACGAAACATGTCAAGAATTCCTTCGCCAATGTTTTGAAGGAGTTGATTGACTTCGGTGGAAGGCTATGGAACCACGTCAATGCAGAGCCTTTAAGAGTGGTGGGAAAGGTTATGCACATGACGGGTTCAGATCCTTCCTTAAGCGCCATTACGTGCTGGTAATGGCGTAGTTGATCAAAAGGATTGGTGGTTCCGTCATAGAAATCGAGCATCGTGGGAGTAAACTTTCTCGAAATTGCTTCGCTCCACAAAGGGTGGGACAAAGAGGCGATATAGTATGTTCGGATCGTGCGCTCCTCTGCAGAGAGGGTTCCCGGGACCAAGCCTCTCTGTCCTGGCGACTGGATCAGCGTTAGCCGCACAGTCTCCCTTAGTCCAATAGGAACTGGTTGGGGACCTGGCTATCCTGCGCTTCCTCCCTGTCGTCCACTGGAGGTGGAGGTCCGTGTTGTTCCTGGTCTCCATCAATAGCGGGTGGATTCTATCGTGTGAGTGTCTCCACTGCCTTGATAACTTGCTGTATTTGGGATGCCAGCACCTCGATTCTGGGGTCTGCCGATGGTGCATGGGCATGAGTACGCTGCACGTGCATGGCAGGAACTGGTATAGGGACAGCCGAAGCGCTGGACGTGTCCCCTGGTTCGTTGTGGCGCGACCTAGTGGTCACCATCTCATCTGGGATTTGGTAGGATATAACGCTTAGGGTAAAGTTAAGAACTATGTCGTCCCCACAGACGACACCAAACTAATGCAGTCAATTTTTGCTCTTTGCTTTGACCCTGTTCCTACCAACTTGCACAAGTAACGCACGTGAGCCACATACCACCATGGGGTGGCCGATGGCACTCTGATGCTTAAGTTAGACAGAGATCTTTGGAAGGTGTAATGATGTAACAGTGATTTTGTAGCGTACCTTAGCTTACCAACCTCATGTCTTATTTATAGTGCAAGGAGTCCTGGTTTAACCAGGTCATCGTATGCGTAATTCAGGGAGGAGATCTTCGTGGAGATTCCTCTCTAATTAAGAGTCGTGTTGTAGAAGGGAAGTTCCATGTTAGCTCTGCACTCCTAGATACGCGAGAGATACTCCAAAATCCAAGAGCAATCCATAGAAGGGAGTTTTTTTGTGTGGAATATACTATGGTGTTTGCTTCCTAGTTGAAAGCAAAGAGCAGCTGTAGTTGCCCGCCGAAGTTGATCCTCGAGATACTTGCCTAAAAGGGACTTATGGGTATCGGGGATAAATGTAAGACGTGTGGGCCTAGCATGCTGTGAGTGTATGGGTTCGCTTGGTGGACTGAAGTTGAGAGGCCTTAGATCCGCTTGGGCTGGATCTATGTTAGGCTGATGCTTGAGCCCGCGGTTCCTCGAGATCATTATGACACGTGTTCGGCTTAGGAGTGTGACCATTTTTATGTATCATCACCACCCCCAAACAAGCTTAGTGGAGTAGGAATTGTGGGTGTGACTAATCCTCATAGGTAGGATCAATCAACTGAATGGTTCCACTAACCTTGTGGGAAGTTCATGGTATGGCTTTAGTCGTTGTCCATTTACTTGAAAGAGACTTCCATTAGTAGGATTTTTTTTATAGTGATGACACCATAGTTTTTAACATCACGAACAATGAATGGACCAGACCAACGAGTTTTTAACTTACTTGGAAAAAGGTGAAGACGAAAGTTGTAGAGTAGGACTTTTTGACCAAGATGGAATTTTTTCCTCATGATGCTTTTGTCATGTATCCACTTCATTTTGTCTTTGTAGTTCTTGGATAAGTCATAAGCATCATACCTCAATTCTTCTAGCTCATCAAGCTGAAGCTTTCGTTGTTGATCGACTCTTTTGTTGCATTCCCTCTGATCGACCCAATCCTTCCAACGATCGCCACACCACAGAAGGCCCTCCTTCATCGCACAATTGAGACCCTCCTCGTTCTTGTCAAATCAGTTTCTCTTCTACTGGTTATTCACATCCTCAATTTTCAGTACTCCCAACCAGCCTTAAGTTACTATTTGTACCCAAAACCTTCTCTTCAACACACCCAACCTTCTTCTTGCTATTCACACCACCCCACTACCAGTTGTCCCACCCCGTCACTAACCCCCATCAAGTTTTTCCACTTCAGCAGGTTATTTGCAACCACCTCGCCCGAAGACCCTTTCATTGAGTCTTTATGCCACAAAACACCCCCATAACTCCCAACAAGCAGTGTATGACCCCGTCTCTGGTAGTTGGTTGACCCCTAATTATCGCTCACAATACCAACTTCTTGCCTCGTCCATTTTTCATCATAGAAACCCTCCTCCCCTCAGGTTGAATCTTTTACTGAACGAGCCGCACAGTTTGATGTCTCCCCTGAACTTTATGTGGTTGATATGACTGACTTACCACATGGACATGCTAGACAGTGGGCTACAGACCCACTAAGAGATCTTACTCCCTTTTGGCTATTTGTTTTATGACGTGGTAGAGGTTTTGGAAGCAGTGGTACTCCTATTCAACCACCTATATTAGGCGATTAAAACTTTGGAGGTGGCACTTATTTTGATCAGGATCAGTTGACTCAGCTTATTACTGTCCTAAAACATTGATATGATAGAGGTCTAAAACTCGATGTGCATTCTTATGATGGACTTGTTGTGGGTAATGTTTTTATGGATTGGTCCCTGGAGATTGACCACATACTTGACTTTAAACACATCCGAGACTTGAAGGCGTTACAATTATTGACTACAAAATTGAAAAGTACTGCAAATCTTTGGTGGCAGAAGGAATGTGCACGGTGAACGATATTGAGGATGCCTCCTGTTAACACTTGGCCTGATATGTGTGAATTGATGCGATATATTTTTGTTCCTATGGATTATGAGCACAAACTATTTGGACAGTTGATGAAAGTGTTTCAACATGGGTGTGCAGTTACTGATTAGGCTATTGAGTTTTATACTTTGTGTATGCGTGCTAAACCTAATGAACCAGAACGAAAAACAACATTATGCTTTTATCATGGTTTGGATGAGCGCCTCCATCTATCCTAGCATTGGAGGAATTTGATACTCCTTTGTTGGTTGAGAACATGGAAAAACAAGCAGAAACAAAGTTATAGTTGTAGGACCGCTCTGAAAAGCATGCATTGGCGCCCCTTACATGCATTTCCACTACTTATCCGCGACCCACTTCTGAGGGCCCTCTAAAATGCTTTGTGTGTGATCAGACTGGCCATATCCAAAACGAAAATCTATGATGCTGACACATGAAATTGATGAACATGAATCTATGGACCAGGCTCCTTGTGTTGAGGATGAAGATGAACTCATTTCTTTAGTGGTGGAAGGCACTGTTGCACCCTTTAAGCTTGAGAACAAGCTTCGTCAAACCAAGGGAGGTTCATGTAATTAAGATTTTATTAATTAGCAATAGTAGTATTTTAGCAATATTAGATATTCTAATATTTTTGTAACATGGATTCCAATTAGGGCTTGCATATTAGTTTCATATAAGGTTTAGGGTTTGATTTAGATGGTAGGTTAATTATAAAAAAGGGAGTAGGATGCCCATTGTTGTTCGGTTGATTGAATAAAAGTTATTTGTTTATTGTCTATTTTGTTACTTTGTTTATTCCAATTTCGTTGATTATTAGTCTGAATCTATCAATTTTATTTTTGGAGGGGGTGGGGGTCGGGGTGGTTGAATGATTGATGGTGGGGATGGTTTGTGGTACTGTAATATGTAAGGAAAAGGTTGATGGGAAAATTTTTGGGGTAGAAGGAAATTGCATGGCAGTGGCAGTTGTGTTTCAGGCAGCTGGTGGATGGGTGTTGAAGGTGCAGTCTGGGAAGAAGGCATTGTTAAACCTTTTCTGAGAAGTTTTTCCAGCCCAAGTATAATGGAGTTTTGGGTATTAGAAGAGTTAAGGAATTTAACAAAACTCTTTTGATAAAATGGAATTGGAGAGGAAACAGATTCACTGTGGAGACAGATCATAGCTGACAAATATGGTGTTGGCCCTTTAGATTGGTTCACCACTGTGCCAAATGCCACATATGGTTGGTCTCTGTGGAAGAGTATTATGAAAAACAAAGCTGATATTCTGAACATAATTTCTGTTGAACTTCATAATGATGAAAGAATTAGTTTTGGAATGACAGATGGACTGATAATGTCTCTTTGAAGCTCCATTTTCCAGGAATATATAATGCATCCAGCCTCCAGCAACAAAAAAGGATAATCAAGAACTTTTGGGATTCTCATAACCAAAGTTGGAATGCCCAACTTAGAAGGAACCTCAATGATTGGGAGATTCCATAGATGTCCAATCTTTTGCTTGCAACTGAAAATATGGCCCTTGATGACCAACAAGATAAATGGTTTTGGAATGACAAAGACTCCTTCTCAGTGATGATTAATACAAATCCTTGTTCATTCGGTCTCATAAACAGATACCAATTTTATTGTAGGGTACCAATTGGGTAGATTTAAAGATATCAATTTTGCTTCTTGTATATTTAACTGGAACTGTAAAGTTTTCCCAAATTTCACATGATGTATAGTTTTAGGAGTCTTGGTGGCTTTTATCTTGATACAACCAACCCATCATTTTTACACTCCATCAATACATACCATGTGTTTTCTGTATGGTTTTTCCATTTTGGATTTTGGGTGTTAAGACTTACATTACTGTAAACGGCGCCAAAGTGATTTACCCATAAACTAATGGGGCCAAAGTGTAAAAAAACCCACAAGCTAATATGGTGAAATGGATCAATGACTGTGATACAAGTGTGATATGAATAAGATTAGCCATTGGTCCTTCATTAACTTTGTTAAATGAGCCGTTTTCCATAGTTGTGTTTATAAAACACAAAAAATGTAAGAAATAGGTAGCAAGAAGGGGGTACCTGCCAGATATAAAATAAGAATCGGGGTGGAAATATAGATAAGGTGGTGTTGCTATTGGTGTTGTTGGTAAGAGAAGATGGACCCCAACTCTAAATAAAGCAAACTCTGTTAATCGCAAATTTAACATAAACACACATACTTCAACAATTCAACCGAAATCACCCTGAGAACATCTAACTTCAATCACAACAAATTGCAACTTATTTCACACCAAAATGGTACTACTCACTCTCGGCTAGGGTGTCGCAAAGAACATATTTTGGGGGGATGTCGGTGCTCTTTAATCTGATGGAAATCTTACTTATTGATCTCAAACACATGCCCAACACGTAAGACAATGGCGTTGGTTACTGGAGGCAGTCTTGGGTTTAATTGAAGTATGGTTGTTCAAGGAAAGTTAACTGGGTTGACTGGCATTTTGGACCCAATGTGAAGTAGTTTTCAAAACTGATCCCAAAGTCAAAATAACCCTTGGCTTTAATAAATAAAGTTCAGATATTCTAATCCAATTTGGTTTCCCATCCGAGTACAAAGTATAAAAATGGTTGGAACAATTTGCAATAAAGTCAATGTTTCACCAATAAAATGGTTATCACATTCACAGATCATATGGTAATTTTTGTCCAAAACTAAAGGAAGAAGACAAAAATAACAGGTTTGATAATATAATCTGACATCTTAATACAATGCAAAATTTGTATAAGCATGTCATGGGTGCACAAGAATTCCTAACCATCTTGCAAATCACCGTATCAAAAAGGAAATAAAACTACAGCTTATTACCCAATGGAACGAAAAAAGTTGAGGGACCAATAACCCGCTTGCTTTCAAAAATAATAATAAGGTATGCAACAAACATGAAGAAAATTCGAGAAACGCACTCTTGTACATTTGCATTTCAGAGAAAACAATGACAATCTCATACTTACTACTATAGAACTTGATGCGTCCAAAAATCGTCCAACTGTGAATTTGACCTGTAAAACAATTAATTGTTAGACTGCCAAGGACCACCTTTTTGGTGGTCGAAGACACTCCGATAATTAAGTCAGTAACTCTGTTGGAAGAAGGATATAAATCTAGACAAAACTCAGTTAAAGTTGCATACCTCTGTCGAATGTTCTTTTTACCTTTTATAATGGTCGTGGTTAACTCTCTGCATGACTTAAGCATGTGAGGCGCAACGAAAGGAAATGTTTCTTGTAACAGTCTCCTCCTTAATGGAGATTTGTTCGTGGAGGCGTAACTCCATCCATGACTTTTTTTGGTGCAACATTTCTCTTCTTTATGAAAGAACTCGTGTTGGGCTTGGACTCGGCCTCTAACTCATTTGGGCATGGATTTTGGCCTTGTTTACGTCTCCTCAGTGGTGGGCCTTGTTTGGGCCTCTATAACTGGCTTCATTCTTCCTGGGCTTTATGAACTGGCACAATAGATTGGGCGCTATATTCTCGTGATGGGTCTTTATGCCACATGTACGAACGTGATCATCGGTCTATTTTGATGTATCATTAGCTACTTTCCCCTTAGTTAGTGTGTATGTTCGTGTATCCACTAATTGTGTGGCGTTTTTGCTTTTCGATTGCAACATTACGGTTTGTTTAGTGTTCTTGCTATCTGTTACTACTGTTTTCTCTCCGGTGTTCCATCTGCTTGTTTGTTTGGCACAATTTTTGAAATTCCGTGCGGTTGTCATACCTTACATGTTCTCCAAGAGCGGTCTTTTCATTGTCCATTCCTATAAACAGAAAAAGCTTGTGTATGCCATGTTTCCTTCTGCATTATCTCATTTTCTGATTCTTAATCTTTTGATTCCTTGCATTCGTTTTGTAGTCATGTCTAACTTCAGGGTTTTGGGTGGCGATGCCCTTGATGCTTGCGAAGCTTTTTTTATGCCTAAGAGGGCAACGCATGCGACTCTAGACAACGATTGTCACGACTACTCGTTGCCAAATGATCTGGAAATTGTTCTCCCCAGAGAGGGTGACAGTCCTTGTGGTCTTAAGCATGGATACATTGCTTTGTATCCTGGTATGTTCCACTCTGATTTCAGGCTTCTGGTTCCTACTATCGTCTGGGAGTACTTGGATTTGGTTGGTATTGCTCCGACTCAACTGGTCCCTAATGGTTGGAAAATAATGATTTCAACCTTAGCAAGGGATGCCTTTACTCGTATCCCTATGAATGTTAGGGTTTTGCATTCTCTGGTTATGTCGCCCGCGTTCTCGTCAATGCTTTGAGGACCTGCGAGAGGAGTATGTGGGTTGGTCGAGATCCTGGTTTTATGCCTCTTTTTCTTCCAACCACTTTAGGTTTCGCGGGAATCATATTCTGCGATCGTTCCGGGAGCCTAAGAAGGTCGAGTTGTCACTGTCTTTGGAAGAGCAGGTGTTCTGCCATCGGTTTTGTGATCTTCCCCAAGTATCAGTGGAAGATTTTCTCACTGTGGATGCCATTGTCCATGGTGGTTTGCTTTCACCGGGTAGGGCGGGTCTCGCTTCAGAGGTTACTATTGCACGCGCTGGTGATGTAGAAGTCCCTGCTTCTGTCTCTGCTCGAGGTCCTAGGAACACTAGTTTAATTGTTAAGAAAAGGAAATTTCCTAGGCCACCTTGCCCTTCCAAGATGTTGGTCGTCAGTTCTTGCCATGTCTCGAAGAGGAAAAAGCTTGCTTCCTCCGTCCTTGAATACGTCAGGACCCCTTCTCAGCTTGCTTTTCTCCAGAAAGGAGGTCGTGGTTCGGGGGATGATTATTCTACCCGTGAAGATGAAGAGGTAAACCGAGTTCTCGAGATAAGTAAGAAGGAGGCTTCTCATCCTCTGGATGACTATGAGAAAAGGCTTGTTGCTTATTATGGCTTGCTGGACTCTGTCGGCCACTCGATTGATTATTCACGTGTTATTGAGAATAAAATGCTTCAGCTAGGTGTTTGGCTATCGAAGAATCCGAAGGGTACTAAGACCTTGGATGACTTCGAGTATGATCTGTCAATAGAGGATCAAGTCGCTGCCCGGGCTCGAAATCACAAGCATATTGTTACTTCTATCGTGGCTGGGACTTTGGGATCTTCTACTGCACCTTCTGCATCTTGCCCGCTTCTTCTATCCTTGGTGAGACCTTTTGGCATTCTGAGGCTGATGTGCAGGATAGTACTCGCAATCTCATTGGCGGTTGTCATGGGGCAGTTGGCTAACAAAACTTCAATTGCCGTGCGACAAGCACGTCGTCATATTGACGATGGCCTTCAACATCTTATGGAGAAGAAGATGCATCTTACTTATGCGACTGTTATGGGGTCAAATTGTAAGGTGTCTCATGACCAGGCTGCGCACGTCGAGCGGAAACTATCAGGACACATTCTAGTCCTTTCCCTTGTTCGCCATCGACTAGATTTGTTGAAGGTGCAATGCACGGAGCATGAGAGGGTCGAGAATTCTGTGCAGGTGTTGTTGAGGGAACTCAAGGCTACGCGTAATGCATTCGCTTACCTCGAGACATCCGAGGTGGAATTGGGTAGGTTGCGCTCCCATCTAGATGTTGCTAAGAAAGAGTTATCCGATCGAAAGGCCAAACGTGACAAGGCTGTTTGTTTTGCGGAAGAATGTTCTGCCAAGCTTAAGGTTGCTATTGTTCGCATTGTTCACCTGAATTCTGAGTTTGTAGCGACCAAATCAGCGGTCTCTACCAAACTTGCCGATGTTGACAAAGAGTTAACGTCAATCCAAGTTGAGCTATCGACTGTTACTAAGAAGCTGAAGGCAGCAAAGGGGGCGAATTTTAAGAAAGTGGTCGAGGGTCGCCACGATTTTCTGAATTTCCTAGAAACCAAAGGCTTGGACATGTCCCCGTACCGTTGCTTTGCTAAACAGGAATTTGATGATGTCGAGGAAGTTGTTCCGGATTTAATGGGTGATTCGGATGTCGATGAGCTTGCTAATCCTATGCTGCCTGAAGATGCTGCTCACGACACTAATTACCCTTCTTAGTTATTGATTTCTTCTTCTTTTTTGTAATCTTATTTTTTTAGAAGATCATTTTTGTGTCCCATACGTCTAGCTTGCTAGCTTTTATTTATGACATTTCTTGGAAATTTCCGACTTTGTTTGTCCGAATTTTTATGGGTGGCTTCGATACTCGATTTTCTAGTCGTATAGAAGTTGTAGTATATGGAATCTTGTTTCTCATTCGGATTACGATGTCGCACATTACAGCCGACCAAAAAATTTAGCTCTTATGTTCTCGTACTTTATTACTTCGTGGTTGATCAAGCCAGAATTTTTTTGTTTTATGTCTGACTCATTCTTCCAGCATATGTATTTGTGTTTGCTCAATACTCTAGTCATGCTGAGTGTTTTCTCGATTCCTTTTTAATCTGACTTTTTGTCCCGATTAAATTTTTCTTGTTTCGAAAATGAGAGCAAAAGACTTTATTGATAATATATTTTCAAGTGTTCGACATTCCATGGTCAAGGTATCATTTCGCCCTCTTTGTCTGCCAACCAATATGTTCCTGGCAGTGTTCTAAAAATCGGCCTAGGCGTAGGCGCTAGAAAGTAGAAAACCGCCCAAATTAATGGATGGGCGGGTCTGGGGCGGGTCTAGGGAGAGTCTGGGCGGCCTAGGCGGGGTTTAGGAGGCCTAGGCGGGGTCTAGGAGGTCTGGGTGAATTTTTTTTTTAATAAGGCTGATTGTGTTCTTATTTTATTTTTCTTTCCTCTTTTTTAGAAATAAACTATTTTATTGTTTTTTATTCAGTATATGTCTAATTGTAGCAAATGATGATTACTTAATGAAATTCTCAAAGGATCTACCGGTACCAATTTTACTAATGTAGATTTTATCAAACATGACTGAGGTTATTCATGCAATTTGAAGAAAAATAAAAGAGTAGGTTTGGATATTTGTCCACAAATTCAATTTTATATAAAGTACCCATCATGACCAACTTCAATCATTTGAGTTTTAATAAATTTTGTTCATGATTGTTAATTTTTCATGTTTTTAAATTTAGCACATGTATCTTGGCATTAAATTGGATGTAATTGATAATATATTATGCTTAACTTTTGTAAATTATTAAAGTTATAATACAAAACCTAAGAACGCCTAGGTGCCGCCTAGGCCCCTGGGTGCTAGGCACCTGCTCGCCGCCCGCCCAGCGCTTTTTAGAACACTGGTTCCTGGTTTATTGATTTTTGTTACCTGGTATGGTCCTTCTCAATTCGGGTTCATCTTGCCCGTGCTGGGCTCTTTCGTGTTTAGTTGGACTTTTCGTAACACCCAGTCTCCGATGCTAAAAGTTCGGATTCGCACCTTCTTGTTGTAATACCCTGCCATGCGTTGTTAATAGGCTGCCATTTTAATCGAGTCTGCTTCTCGTTTTTCTTCGAAGAGATCAACCCAACTCTTAATGCTTCGACATTATCTTCAGCGCGGAATTCTTCGGTTCAGAATGTTGGAATTATGATCTCTACGGGTATCATTGCTTCCAATCCGTAAGCGAGGGCAAAAGGTGTTTCCCTTGCCGGAGTTCGTTTTGTTGTTCTATACGCCTAAAGGACATCAGGTAACTCGGATGTCTATAGTCTTTTCGCTGCCTCGAGTCTTCTTTTTATTGCCTCCAAGATTGTCCTATTAGTGACTTTGGCTTGCCCGTTTGCTTGCAGATGAGCTGACGCGGAGAAATGTTATTGGATATTCAGGTTCTCACACAATTCGCTAACTTTTTTGCCTTCAAATTGTCTCCCATTGTCAGTGACGATTACTCTTGGGATCTCGAATCTACATATGATGTCTCTCCAGATAAACTTCTCGACTTGTGCTTCCCCTATCTTTGTGAGGGGCTCTACTTCTACCCATTTGGTTAAGTAGTCTACTGCGACGGGGAGAAACTTATTTTTATCACCTACGATGTCCATTTTCCATCGTGTGAATGGTCAGAGGCTGCTCATTGGGATCAGATTTTATCCCGGCATGTGTTTGTATGGGGTGAATCTTTGGCACTTGTCGCATTTACGAACTAGCTCCTGAGCATCCGCTTGCATTGTTGGCCAATAATAACTTAATGTGAGAGCTCTGCGAGCCAATGTTCTTCTTCCTGGGTGATTCCCGCATGTGTTGTGGTGTATTTCTTGCAGGACGTATTCAACATCTCCTGGTGCGAGACACCTTAGTAATGGGCTTGTGGCAGACCTCATGTACAATTTGTCATTGATCATTGTGTATCTTGTTGTCCGATTCTATAGTTTCCTTAGCTTCCATCTTATATGTTGGGAGTTCTCCGTTTAAAATATATGCTAGGATTGGAGTTGTCTAGTTGGTTCCTTGGTTTATGGAGCTTCCTTGTGTCATGACGAGTGGGTTGTCATTTTCCTTTGTTGTTGAGGCTTATTTTGCTAGCTCGCCGGCTCTTTTGTTTTTTGTTTGTGCGCATTGTTGAATGGTAGCGTTTCGCAAGCCTTCATTAGCTCCGTAGTTTTCTAGTGGTAGGTTTTCATTCGGATGTCTTTTACTTGGAACTCTTTGTTTAGTTGATTTACCACCAGTTTGGTAAAGACAATAATGTCTTTTATTCCCAGGTGTTTTACTAACTGCAGCCCTGCTATCACAGCTTCATACTCGGCTTCATTGTTTGAGGCTTTGAAATTGAATTTTATTGTCTTTTCTAATGCGATGCTTTCCGAGTTGTACAAGACCAATCCGGCTCCGCTTCCAACCTCGTTGGACGCCCCATCACAGTGGAGGATCCATCATCTAGGGATCTTCAGACTGTTCTATTCTACTTTTCTTATCCTCGTGTTGGTTGTGGCTTTCTGTGAATTTGGTGACAAAATCTGCTAATGCCTGAGCATTGATAGCGGTTCTAGGGCCACAGTGATAATCACATAATTATAACATTTTTTTACCTATTATTATATTTTTGTTAATCCTTGTTTTATTTTATTTTAAATCAATTATTAAAATTTTGTGTTTTTGTAGAATTCGGAGCAATAACAAAGAAATCAAAGAAAAATGCAATGAATAAATCACAGACGGTGACTTCAGAGGAAATGGAGGTGAGGATAGCCTAAGCCCATAACCTAAACTCAAAACCAAACCCAAAACCAAATTCGTAAACCCAAACCCAATGCCAAACCCAAAGCATATTCTCTTAATTATCCAAGATTCTAGTTTGATTTAAGCCTTAAATCACTCATTAAACCCTCCCCTTAACTTGTCAAAGTTCATTTTCTTAATTCTCTATAAATACAATAGAAATGAATAAGAAATGAGAAGAAGATAAGGGAAAAAACATACAGAATACCAAAGCCTCTTCGTCACAATTTGTGATTCTCATCACCATCCCAACCAAGCAAAATCACCACCCACAGCCTATCCATCTCTGTTTTCTCTCCTTCACTCCACCGAAACAGGGGCGTGACAACCCTGTTTCACTTCATCTTCAACCACCGTCACCGGCTGCACCACGCACCACCACAGAGACGTAAATTAAGTTGACGCTCCTAGCACCCAGTGGACCTTGCTGAGAGCACCTCGGCTGAGAAAGATCAGAACTATTTGCATCCACTGGGATCTGTTGAGCCACACTGGACCTGTTCCTGTTTGCACCCTGCTGAATGCTCTGTAACACCACAGTGAATTAAGTCTCAAACTCTAGAATTAATTTCATTTTACTTTATTATTCCATGATTAATATTAATTGATTCGCGATTTATAATATTTTACTTTCACCTAATATGTCATGCATCTTAGGTTGTTAGAAAAATATTATGTTATAAATCAAGCATGTTTTAATTGAATAATTAAACTTGTGATTAATTGTGCCCTAACAAGACAATTAATGCTATGAGTTTAAACATTGTTAGAGTCATTTATTTGAAATTGGAATAATAAGAAAAATTGAATATAATTTTAGGAGCTTGAAAAATATTTTGCAAATTGTGGTTTCCCTCCAACTCTTTTCTTTTATTTATTGTTATTTTTATTACTTTTGTTTAACTCGGATTTTTAAACATTGTAACCCCCATTTTCTCCAAATTAGTTTAGGTAAATTATTAAATTCAATTTAATCCACCTTCCTCGTGGGATCGATCCGTACTTTCCGTTGTCTACCAGTTAGACACCGTGCACTTGCAGTTATTACAAGTGGGTCAAATTAGCATGTTTATTTAGGCCGGTTAAACCCGCAACAAGTTTTTGGCACCGTTGCCAGGGAAGGTAGCGGTGTAATTGAATTTAAGATTTATTTTCACTAATTTAAAAAAAAAATTCAGAAAAAAACAAACAAAATTTTATTTTTATTTTGTTAAATTCTTTTTACACCCATTTCGTGTTATTTGTTTGATTTTGCAGAATACACGCTTCTCGAGGAAATTGGACGATCCTGCAAACATCAAGCATATTTTAATTAAAAAAAAAAATTTGTGAGGGGAGTTTTAATTTTATTTTCACCTCGTTTTACTAGTGTGTGGTGTAATAATTTTTGTAAACTCTATTGTTTTTCATTTTTAATCACCTAAAAAAAAAACCAAAATTTTCCAAGTCAAAAGAAATTATAGGGAAACAATTTTAATTGTTAACCAATAAATTTTTTTTATGATTTAGAAATCCGAATTCTAAGACCAAGACAAGTAATTTGATTGCATATGCTTGTGTGCTGATTGAAACAGATAAAAAAAAGTTGGACATTTTTTTTAATTGTGCTAACTTTTTGTGCAGAACGAAATACGCACACTGTAAGTACTTCTATCACACGCAATGTATTAGCGACCCGGGTGCTTTGTGTAATTGTTTGAAATTGTGTGATTGATTGTTTAATTTATGTAATTGTGGATGCTAAACTTTAGTAATTCATAATAAGCAGACCCAGCTTCTAAATAGAAACTGGTGGGACTTGATATCCCCACCTCATCACTCCAGCTGTGTGCAACCAATAGCCAAACATAATTAAAATCAGTTAGCAAGTTAGATAGAGCCATCTTTTAGGTACAGTGTTCATAGGACAACCAAGACCAAGGTGAATCCAATAATTTTAATGTTGACCAAAGCTAAAAGTGACGATGGGTTTAATCATTCAATGAACTCCGAGAGGCCACTGCCACAAGGGTAATTTACCCGGTACGCCGAGTCATAAGTAAGCTACGATCCACAAGAACAATTGGTGTAACTAACAGTTTTGGGTTAGGAACACAAGCCTCAAGTGTACATTTAACATCACATCGTTCTCACATCTATTGGCTTACAGAGCGGTAGCACAAGGAAGTACTTAATTGGACCATTGTGACCTCATTCTCTTGTGCGATAATCCGGTTTCTTTGAAACAAAACTCCAGCCTACTGATTTTGAACTTTGTGGTGTAAAGTATACACTCTTAGGATCATCTTGTAGCACCCATTGCTCTGATATAAAGATTACATAAGAAATAATCTATCCCCCAAAGATAAAAAGATAATTAATCTCAAAAACACTGATTGCTTAGGGAGGCATTTTTTCTTGTGCATCAATTGGTTGCTGATTGTGTTTGAGTCTGTGCGTGATTTTTTTTAAGGTTAGTAAACATTTCAAACCTCACTTGGTGTAGACCTGTTTATGCGTCTTTGGGAAAGGGATTCGAGAGGTAGACTAATTCGAGAGGATCCTGTAGAGTTGTCTGAAGTCCCCATTGACCTTCTAGAATCGCTCTCCTTGTCGAGTGAGACCACTGAAATGGCTGGGGAGAGAGCATTTAAGGATTATTTCTCTCAACGTTCCAATAACACCCCATCTTGCATTGTCTTACCTGAGACCACTGCAAGTAGCTTTGAGCTAAAACCATCAATTATCCACCTTTTGCCTTCCTTTTATGGTCTAGAAATAGAGGATCCCTATCTTCATGTCAAAGAGTTTCTTGACATTTGTGCTACTCTTAAATATCCCAATTTTTCTGATGATTCAGTTCATCTTAGGTTGTTCCCCTTTTCTTTAAAAGATAAGGCTAAGTCATGGTTAAACTCTTTAGAAATTGGAACCATCGACACTTGGGATGCCCTATCAGGAAATTTTTTGACAAAATATTTTCCTATTCATAAAACAAATGCCATCCGAAGAGATATATCTAATTTTCAACAGAAAAAGGGTGAGCATTTCTATGAATGTTGGGAAAGATTCAATGAACTCATTGCTAGGTGTCCCCATCACGGCTTTGAAAAGTAGCGTTTGGTTCAATACTTTCAAGACGCGTTAACCCCTCAAAACCGTCGAATGATTGACGCCACTAGTGGTGGGTCACTTATGAAGATGAGTGCTAATGAGATTTGGGAATTCTTTGAAGCTATTTCTGAAAATTCTCAACAATGGGATTATTCAAGAAAAGACTCGGATAGGCGAAAGGGTGGTTTGTATGAAGTAAGAGATACATCATCTACTCCTCATCTTCCTCCTTCTTCAAGGTTGGAAGCAGTTGTAATGACAATGGCACAGAAGATTGATGCATATCTGGAAAAGTCTCAGCCATCAGTCCATACCAATGTTCCATCCGAGGTTTGTGCTGCATGTTCAAGTTCTAGTCATTCCACATCAGACTGTCACTTGAAAAATGAGTACCCTGCTTATTTTGCTGAGCAAGTCAATGCATTCAATACCTTTAGGCAATCTGGTTATAATCCACACTCAAATTTTTACAATCCAGGTTTAGCCAAACACCCTAATCTCTCATGGGCCCATGGTCAACATCAAGGAGGCCCAGTTGTTATCCCTCAAGCTCCTCGAGCTCCAATTCCTGCTAATAGTCCTCAATTCAATCAAGATGCACCTCCCTCTAACACTCAGAGTTTACAGGATATAGTGAACCAATTTATGCAGAGAACAAGATTCATGCTCGAACATAACTCTTAGGCTATCACCAAACTAAGAGCTACTTCTCAACAACAATCTCAAGCCATCCAAAAGCTTGAGATGACTGTGAGTCAAATAGCAAAATCCTTTCCTGAAAGAGAAGCAGGAAGATTCCCTGGTCAACCCATTCAAAATCCTAAGGGTCAATTCGAAATAGGCAGTGCATCTCAGCCACGCAATGAAGATGTCAAATCTATCATCACCCTTAGGAGTGAAAAACAAGTTGACAACCAAATTAGAATGCCTAGTTTGATTGATCCTGAATCCCAATCCACGCCAAAGCAAGTCACACCTCCATTTGAGAAGGAGGTTGATAAAGCCTCATATTCTCAAGAGGATCATCATCTTGACTCTGATCCCACCAAGGCATCCTATATGCCTAGAGCACCATTTCCATCGCGGTTAGTTCCGGCGAAGAAAGGAACAAATGCCAACGATATAATGAAAATTTTTAAACAAGTTCAAATCAATATTCCATTACTCGAGGCCACTAAGCAAGTTCCCTCTTATGCCAAGTTTTTGAAGGATTTGTGTACACAAAAGCGAAAACTGAATGTGCACAAAAGAGCCTTCCTAACTGAGCAAGTCAGTTCCATCCTTCAACACAAAACCACACCTAAGTACAGAGATCCTGGTTGCCCGACTATTTCATGTGTGATTGGTGATTATATGATTGGGAAGGCACTGTTAGATTTAGGGGCAAGTGTTAATCTTTTTCCATATTCGGTATATGTGCAATTGGGTCTTGGTGAGTTGAAACCAACTCAAGTGACACTGCAATTGGCATACATATCTGTCCGAGTCCCCCACGGTGTGATAGAGGATGTGATCATTAAGGTTGACAAATTTTATTTCCCTGTGGACTTCATAGTCCTTGACACACAACCTGTTCACAATCCCTCTAGTCACATTCCAGTTATTTTGGGTCGTCAATTTTTTGCCACATCCAATGCTATCATTAATTGCCGAAATGAAATCATGAAATTATCATTTGGTAACATGACCGTCGAACTCAACGTATTCAATGTAAGTCAACAACCTCCCGAGTTTGAGGATTCCTTTGAGGTTAACATGATTGAGAGTTTGGCGGAACATTCATTTCCTCAGTTTAATGATCCTTTAGAGGCTTGTTTGACTCATTTTAATTTAGACTTCGATATTAATGATTCCATCAGGGAAGTCAATGCTTTGCTTGACTCTACCCCTATAATGGAAACCAGTTATAAATGGTAGCCTAGGGTGGAACCTCTTCCACTCAGTGAGTCAAAACAAGTCTCTTCTGTTGAAAAACCACCCAAGCTCGACCTAAAAGTATTACCTGACAACCTCAAGTATGCATTTTTAGATGTTGACAATACCTTACCTGTTATTATTTCATCTGCATTGACTGAAGAACAGGAAGGAAAATTGTTAGATGTTTTAAAAGAACATAAAACAACACTTGGGTGGACTATCGCGGATATTAAAGGAATAAGTCCAATTGTTTGCATGCATCACATTCATATCGAAGATAATGCCAAAGTATCGCGTGAAATGCAACGTAGACTTAATCCTAATCTAAAGGAAGTTGTCCGAGCCGAAGTGTTCAAATTGTTGGATGTGGGTATAATCTACCCAATTTCGGATAGTCCTTGGGTCATTCCTGTTCAAGTTGTCCCAAAGAAGTCAGGGGTAACGATAATCAAGAATGACAAGAATGAATTAGTACCAACCCGCATGACCACGGGGTGGCGAGTATGTATTGATTACCGTAAGTTGAACTTGGTCACAAGGAAGGATCACTTTCCTCTTCCTTTCATTGATCAAATGCTTGAAAGGTTAGCCGGACATGATTACTATTGTTTTCTTGATGAGTATTCCGGTTATAACCAAATCCTCATTGCACCCGAGGATCAAGAGAAGACCACATTCACTTGTCCCTTTGGTACTTTTGCATATCGGAGAATGCCCTTTGGATTGTGTAACGCACCCACTACTTTTCAGCGGTACATGCTTAGTGTTTTTTCCGATATGGTTGAGAGGTTCCTCGAGGTGTTTATGGATGATTTCTCAGTATTTGGTGATTCATTTGATGAATGTCTACATCATTTATCTTTAGTGCTAAATAGATGTGTGGAGAAAAATCTTGTCTTAAATTGGGAGAAATGTCATTTTATGGTACGACAGGGCATTGTTCTTGGACATGTAATTTCACACAAGGGAATTGAAGTCGACAAAGCCAAAATTGATTTAATTTCTAGTCTTCCGCCTCCAAAGACGGTTAAGGAAATTAGATTTTTTCTAGGCCATGCTGGATTTTATCAGAGATTCATCAAAGACTTTAGCAAAATCGCTCGTCCTTTATGCAATTTACTTGCTAAAGACGCGGTTTCTATTTTTGATGAAGATTGTTTGAAAGCTTTTGAGAAGCTTAAACAATTATTGACCTCAGCTCCAATCATCCAATCTCCTAATTGGAACTTTCCCTTTGAGCTTATGTGTGATGCTTCCGACTTTGCACTCGGAGCTGTCCTAGGACAACGATTGGACAAAAAGCCACATGTCATTTATTACGCTAGTAGAACTCTACAAGACGCACAGCTTAATTACTCCACCACTGAGAAAGAGTTATTAGCTGTAGTCTTTGTTCTAGACAAATTTCGGTCTTACCTTATAGGATCCAAAGTAATTATTTTTACTGATCATGCGGCGTTAAAGTATCTTTTCTCTAAAAAAAAAGATGCTAAACCTCGCTTAATTAGATGGGTCCTATTGCTACAAGAGTTTGATATTGAAATTTGGGACAAGAAAGGTTCGGAAAACGTTGTAGCTGACCATTTATCTAGACTTCTGGTAGAGTCATCTAGCGAATATTTACCATTGAATGAGTAATTTCCTGTTGAACAATTATTTGCTCTCTCCCAATTACCTTGGTATGCAGATATCATGAACTATCTTGTTACAGGTCAACTTCCTTTTAAGTGGTCTAAACAAGATAGATCCAAATTTCTTGCTGAGGTTAGACATTTCTTCTAGGATGATCCATACTTGTTCAAGAATTGTCCTGATCAGGTTATCAGGAGATGTGTTCCTGAGAGTGAATTTCACAGCATCATCTCATTTTGTCATGAGCACGCTTGTGGTGGTCATTTTAGCTCTAGAAAGACAGCTGCAAAAGTTTTGCAGAGTGGTTTTTATTGGCCTACCCTTTTTCGAGATACTCATGGATTTTGCACCACTTGTGATCGATGCCAACGAATGGGTTCCATTTCTCGTCGCAACATGATGCCCCTTACTAATATTCTTGTGGTTGAAATTTTTGATATTTGGGGTATTGATTTCATGGGACCATTCCCGCATTCGTTTGGCAATCTTTTCATCCTTGTTGCTGTGGATTATGTGTCCAAATGGGTAGAAGCGATACCATGTAAAACTAATGACCACAGGGTTGTGGTAAGATTCTTGAAAGATAATATATTTTCTCGTTTTGGTATTCCGCGTGCCATTATAAGTGACGGTGGTTCTCATTTTTGCAATAGATCGTTCGAGCTATTAGTAAAAAAATATTTCATTACTCATAAAGTTGGCACCCCCTATCATCCACAAACAAGTGGGCAAGTTGAGATTTCCAATCGGGAGATTAAAAACATTCTAGAGAAGACAGTTAGACCAAATCGTAAAGACTGGTCTCAACGTCTGAGTGATGCTCTCTGGGCTTATAGAACAACATTTAAGACCCTGATTGGAATGTCTCCATATAGGCTTATTTTTGGAAAAGCATGTCATTTGCCTGTGGAATTGGAACATCGTGCATATTGGGCCATCGAGACGTTCAATTTTGATATGGTCAAGGTTGGATCGCATCGTAAGCTTCAACTTAATGAGTTGGAAGAAATCCAAAATGATGCGTACCACAATGCCAAAATCTACAAAGAACGAACGAAGATATTTCATGATAAATCCATTCTTCGTAAGTCCTTTGAACCGTCTAAAAAAATTTTGTTGTTCAACTCTCGGTTACGACTTTTTCCTGAAAAGTTGAGATCTCGGTGGTCTGGACCTTATATTATGAAAGCAGTGTTCCCACATGGAGCTGTGGAGAACGTTAACCCTAAGGATGGCCATGTATTTAAGGTAAATGGTCAACGACTTAATCCATTCTTAGAGTTACCTCGATTAGAAGTCGAGGTTGATGTGATTCTATTAGAGGACTTTGTGTATCAGAATTGAAGATCTTTTGGGTTTTGTCGAGCTGATGACGTTAAACCAAACGCTACTGGGAGGCAACCCACCTTTTGTTGTAAGAGTGCATGTTGAGTGTGTATTTTATCTATTTCTATTAACTAATCCACAATTCTTTTGTCTCTGAGCTCTCATCGGTGGATTACTTGTGGAAATTGGTAAAATCTTCACCGCGGTAATACTGTTCTAACCTCCTCTCATGTACTTATTTCATTTGTAAGAATTATTTTGTTAAACATTGAGGACAATGTTTGGATTAGGTTTGGGGGTAGGGTTCATGAGTCGGTGAATTTTTCATAGTGTTTTCTTTTCTTTTTCTTATTCTTAAAAATAAAAATAAAATAAAAATTGTGCTTTTCTGTCAAGAAAACTTAGTCTTTTGCAATTATGAAAATGGATTTTAAATGTTTTATGCTCAAGAAAATGCAAGCCAACTTGACATATTGGTATATTGATAAAGACTGAAAGTTTAGTATGATCCTTAAGTTAGATCTAGTTCATAAGATTTTTCAACTCGATTATCTTTGCACCATGAGCCATGTTAGCATAACTTGAAGTTGATGAGTGAAGTATATACTAGAAAACCTTAGAATAATAGTGGAGACTTAACCCTAAAAGTTTTGAACCTTTCTATTTTTCCGAGGGTTATACATAAACTCTGATTTTTCTTGAGTCCGTATTATCTTGTTGATGATCTCATTATTCTCATTTTTCTAATCAATTGCTTTGGGAATGACATCAAAATTGAATTATTACACTAGAACTTCTTGGCTTATTCAATTGAGATGTCATAATACTGACCCGAATTTAGGAAATGATCTAGGCATTTTTTTCATTTTCTTTCTTTAGACCATTAACTAGCCTTTTAACTTACCCATAACATTAACCTTTTTGTAGCCTTTTGAGCCTTAGAATAATTTTTATTTGTTAACCCATTAACCTTTACCCAACTTTTCTGGGAATGTGTATGGATGAATATACTTGGTGTAAAAAGGGCATTAAAGAGCAAAATATGAGATATTTCATAAATCCTCTATGTGAAAAAAATAAAAAATAAAAAATAAAAAATAAAAAATAAAAAATAAAAAATAAAAAATAAAAAATAAAAATAAAAATAAAAATAAAAATAAAAATAAAAATAAAAATAAAAATAAAAATAAAAATAAAAATAAAAATAAAAATAAAAATAAAAATGATTCCTCAATGAGGATAAAGATGTGAGAATGAAGAAAAAATTGATGGTGCGCAACATTGGTTTATTCTTGACAGCCCTAATTGTTCGTGAATGGGTGTATACATTCCTAGAAATTTTTGTTAGAACCCTTTGACATTCCTTATTAACCATTACCCAAGCCCCGTTACAACCCAACAAAGTCCTAATTGATCTTAGGTAAAGGTTGGTTCCGTAGATGTGGAGATTTAATAACCAAGACCTATGGTGTTTGATTCAACATTCCCAAAAGTAATTGATATTCCTGTCCATAAGATCATGTTCATTCAATTCTTGAAAAGTCCGTTCTTCATATTACTATATGTGAGATTATTGTTTTCCATTATTTACTTTTTCCTCACATATAAACTGAGTGAAATACCAAATCTCTGAGTGCTTTATTGTGAGTGACATGAGAGGTTTGAAGTCAAAACAAACTTTCTACAGGAGATTTAGTCATTATTTTACTTTGAAATGAAAAGTTATGTTGATAGTGCTTTTCACACACACAAATTGAGTTGAGGATGATTATGAATTTTTTCTAACTTTTGGAGAATATTAAATTATTTGGAGATTTGTTGATACACGAAAATGACACTGTTGGTTTCTTGCATATCTTGAAGTTTTAAAATAAACACTGTTTGACCAAGTTTTGTTGAGTTAGTAATGTTTGTGGGTAACATTTTTTGGAAACCCTCACGAGACTATAACTCGTCCCCTAGAGGTAATCTAGGGGTTCAAAGCCTTGTTGCACGTTTTCAAAGGTAAGTGCAATCGACGATGCCTGCGAAAGTAAGTTAGGATTTTCTTTACGGTTTTCTTCTTTGTTTTGCTCGAGCACTAGCAAAATATAGGTTTGGGAGTATTTGATAATCACATAATTATAAAATTGTTTACCTCTTATTATATTTTTGGTAATCCTTGTTTTATTTTATTTTAAATCAATTATTAAATTTTTGTGTTTTTGTAGAATTCGGAGCAATAACGAAGAAATCAAAGAAAAATGCAATGAATAAATCACAGACAGTGACTTTAGAGGAAGTGGAGGTGAGAATAGCCTAAGCCCATAAGCTAAACTCAAAACCAAACCCAAAACCAAATCCGTAAACCCAAACCCAATGCCAAACCCAATCAAACCCAAAACATATTCTCTTAATTATCCAAGATTCTAGTTTGATTTAAGCCTTAAATCACTCATTGAATCCTCCCTTTAACTTGTCCAAGTTCATTTTCTTAATTCTCTATAAATATAATAGAAATGAATAAGAAAGGGGAAGAAGATAAGGGAAAGAAAAAAAATACAGAATACCAAAACCTCTTCTTCACAATTTGTGATTCTCATCACCATCCCAACCAAGCAAAATCACCACCCACAGCCTATCCATCTCTGTTTTCTCTCATTCACTCCACCGAAACAGAGGCGTGACAACCCTGTTTCACTTCATCTTCAACCACCGTCACCGGCTGCACCACGCACCACCACAGAGACGTAAATCAAGTTGACGCTACTGGTACCCAGTGGACCTTGTTGAGAGCACTTCGGCTAAGAAAGATCATAACTATTTGCATCCACTGGGATCTGCTGAGCCACACTGGACCTGTTCCTGTTTGTACCCTGCTGAATGCTCTGTAACACCACAGTGAATTAAGTCTCAAACTCTAGAATTAATTTCATTTTACTTTATTATTCCATGATTAATATTAATTGATTCGCGATTTATAATATTTTACTTTCACCTAATATGTCATGCATCTTAGGTTGTTAGAAAAATATTATGTTATAAATCAAGCATGTTTTAATTGAATAATTAAACTTGTGATTAATTGTGCCCTAACAAGACAATTAATGCTAGGAGTTTATACATTGCTAGAGTCATTATTTGAAATTGGAATAATAAGAAAAATTGAATATAATTTTAGGAGCTTGAAAAATATTTTGCAAATTGTGGTTTCCCTCCAACTCTTTTCTTTTATTTATTGTTATTTTTATTACTTTTGTTTAACTCGAATTTTTAAACACTGTAACCCCCATTTTCTCCAAATTAGTTTAAGTAAATTATTAAATTCAATTTAATCCACCTTCCTCGTGGGATCGACCCGTACTTGCCATTGTCTAATAGTTAGACATCGTGCACTTGCGGTTATTACAAGTGGGTCAAATTAGCATGTTTATTTAGGCCGGTTAAACCCGCAACACATAGATGATGTCAAATTTTCTAAGCTCTATCGCCCACTTTACCATTCTTCCTTACAGGTCCGGTTTGTGTAATAGTGATCAAAGCGGTTGCTCAGTCATAATCGTGATCGGGTGTGCCTGAAAGTATGGTCGCAATTTTCTTGATGATACGATCAGAGTAAGCGCCAACTTTTCTAGGGACGGATAGTTGATCTCTGCATCTGAGAGTGTTTTGCTGATGTAGTACACTAGTTTTTGCAGCCCATTTTCTTCTCGTATCAGTGTTTAACTCACCGTGTGGTTGGACACAGATAGGTACAGATACAATTTTTTTCCTGTGTCGATTTAGTTAGTAGCTTCGTGTTTCCCATGTCTTAAGGCTTTGAAAGGATCTCTAGCATTTGTCATTCCATCCGAATGTCTTATTCCCCTTCAAGATTTTGAAGAAAGGTAGACACTTGTCTGATGATCTGGAGATAAATCTGTTCAGAGCTGCTATCCTCCCATTAAGACTTTGAACACCTTTTATGTTTGTTGGTGATTGCATGTTTAGAAGCACTTGTATCTGCTTTGGATTGACTTCAATTCCTCGTTGGTTGACCATGTACCCGTGGAACTTCCTTGACTCCACTCCAAAAGTGCATTTCTTTGGGTTCGAAGATGGGAGAAAGCATGTTCGAGATCTATGACGTGGTCAGTTCTGCGTGAGCTTTTGTCGAGCATATCATCGTTGTAAACTTCCATTGTTTTGCCGATCTAGTCTCTAAACATCTTGTTTACTAGTTGTTGATACGTTGCTCTCGTGTTCTTTAATCCGAACGACATTACTCAATAACAGTATGTACCCATTTCCGTTATGAAAGATGTATTTTCTTGTTCGAGGGGAGTACATTTGTATCTAATTATACGTAGAGTACGCGTCCATGAATCTCAACATTTCGTGTTCGGTAGTTGCGTCCACCATTTGATCTACTCGTGTAAGTGGAAAGCTTTCTTTGGGGCGGGCTTTATTTAGGTCGGTGTAATCCACGCACACCCTCCATTTCTCGTTCTTCTTATTTACTAGTATCGTGTTCGCCAACCAATCCGGGTAATGAGCTTCTCTCATCATTCCTGCGCTGAGCAGTCAATGCACTTCTTTGTTTATCGATTGATTGCGTTTCGGAGCCACCGGTCTTCTTTTTTGTCGAACCGATTTCCTTTATGGATTCACTTGCAATATGTGGGAAATGATGGATGAATCTATTCCCACCATGTCCTTCATTGTCCACGCGAAAACATCTTGGTTATCTTTTAGTAGTTGGATCGTTTCCTTGGCGAGTTCGGGTTGGATCTTTGTACCAATTTGGACTATTTTTTTGCTTCGTTGTCTAAGTAGATCTCGACCGTTTCTTCGTTCAGTTGCCCGGTGTTGGGTCGATCTCGTGGACAGGTTGGATCCGTATTGTCGTTCGGAGAGTTCGAACTTGTTTCATCAGGTTGCTGCGAAGACTCTTCCAGTCGTTGAAGTAATTGTTATTTATGGGGAGTCTTTATTGCAGCATGACACTCTCGGGCCGCTGATTAGTCTCCTTTTATTCTTTCGATGCTATTGTCGGTATGGTACTTCACACACTGGTGCATAGTGGAGGAGATTGCGCGTATCTTATGTATCCACAGTTTTTCGAGTAGTATGTTGTACGCAGCAGGAATGTCGACGATGAGAAAGTCTGTTATTAGTACTCGATGCTTTCCTAACTCTCCCGCTTCAACTGGTAATTGAATCATTCCCACTGGGTTACATTGTTCCCCACAAAAACCTACCATAGATTGATCGCTTGGTGAGAGCATCTTAGTAATGAACCACATCCTTCGGAAAGCTGTTAGGTATAAGAGGTTGATCGAGCTACCGATATCGATTAATACTCTTTTGATTTCCCATTTAGCTATCATGACCGAAATCACTAAAGCATCGTTGTGTCGGAAATTAGCTACATCAACATATTCGTTTGAGAAGGTTGGAGTCATTTGCGTTGTTTTCGCACGCTGTGCGGATGGTTATTGGAATTTGATCTTTGTGCTTAAGTCTATGACTATACACTTTCTTGATTGATTGGATTGCCCATTTTCCCCGCACGTGCCATGCAAGACATAGATTGTTTCCTTTGCTTGCTTCTTTGAATGATTGTTTCGCCCTCGTGTTCGACAAACTCTTTGAGTCGTCCTTCTTTGATATGGCATTCAATTTTGTCTCTTGGGCTGTGACAATCTTCAGTATCGTGGCAGTAGTCGTTGTGGATGAGGCAGTGTTTGCTCTTGCTCCACTTTTTCAGATCTCCTCTCATCTTTGGCAGCCATTTGACATCTTCTCTTCCCGTCATAGCTTAAAAAATCTCGCTATGAGTCGCTATTAGAGTTAAGAATGTTCTTCTGTATTTGGGCTTTTTCAGTTGTAGACTTTCAGACGTTCCATTATTGCTGCCATGCAGGTCTCGGATGATCTTGTTTATCGTCTTGATCACATTGTTCATTTGAGCCATAAGCATCTCCACTCGGGGATCCCCATGATGTCAGAGATGTTTGCATTGTTACCTGTTGGAGCTCTCTTCCAATAGGTATGGTTGTTTTGATGGTTGTTTTTTTATCAGTATTACGCAGCACGTGGTATCTTTTATCGTCAGATTGAAGATTTGTGGAGTATTCAATTGACTTTCTATCGGGTTGCGTGAGCTTTGTTATTGTAAATCTTATTTTTGAAAGGAAAACTCGTCGTTTCCCACGGACGACGCAAAACTGATACGTCCAAAAATCGTCTTCCTATGAGTTTGACCTGCAAAACAATTGTTAGACTGCCAAGAGACCACCTTTTTTTTTGTCGAAGGCATTCCGATGCTTAAGTCAGTAACTCTGTTGGAATAAGGATGTAGATCTGGACAAAACTCAATTAAAGTTGCATACCTCTGTCTAATGTTCTCTTTACCTTTTATAATGGTCGCAGTTAACTCTCTGTGTGAATTAAGCATGTGAGATACAACATAATGAGATGTTTCTTGTAACAGTCTCCTTAATGGAGATGCGTTCGTGGAGACGTAACTCTCTCCACGGCTCTTTTTGGTTCAACGTTCATCTTTTTTATGAGAGAACTCGTGTCGGGTATGGTCTCGGGCTTTGATTCATTTGGGTAAGGATTCAGGCCCTGGTTACGTTTCCTCGGCGGCGGGCCTTGTCTGGCGTCTGTAATTGGCCTCATTCTTCCTGGACTTTATGAGCTGGCCCAATAGATTGGGCGATGTATTCACATGATGAGTTTTTATGCCACGTGTACGACCGTGATGATCGGTCTATTTTAATGTATCATCATAACTTACTCTACTCAAATTACCTAAAGCAACTTCTTATTCGCTGCTTCATTCACCTCCAAATTCTTTCTCCATCTTTAATCCGCGACTCATTGAGGGACTCTTCTTTTTAGAAGTTGCATATGTCCTTAATTATCAGTAGATTCAAACACCTGCACTTCCGCAACACCCTCAACCTTCTTCAGAGTCACCACAAAGCGCTCTGTACCATCAACATCTTTCTCTTTCTCAAAATGTAACATTAGAGTGTGGATCACTTCTTCTCGTGGCACCCACTTCTTGCCATTGCCTCTCCTAAGTGCAACTGCATTTGCAACACAATCTGCTGTCATATTCATCACTACACCAAAATGGGTAATTAGTAACATCAATATTTTGTAATTTGTAACTCTTCGTTATGTTACAAGTCTCAAAAAATGTTACAAGTCTTGTAATCCAACAAAATGTTACTAATTATTAACTTAAATTACTATTATTAATTTTATAAATGTGTTATTTACAAAAATAATTAAGAAATAAAAAATATTTAGTTAAATTACTAATAAGTCGTCCGCTACTGTACCCTTTTCTGGCGGTTGTATCGGTCACAATTACTTCCTGTAATTATCTTCTTCGCCACTTTCCCCACCTTGCAATTTAAGAAGAAAACCCAGAAACGATTTCTTCTTTTCTACAACTCTCAGAAACCTTAGAACTCGATTTCGTCCTCCTTAGATCTAGATTCTGAGGAATGTCACGAGTTTGATATACTGCTGCGTTTGAGAGAATTGGAGGGAAATTGGGCGCCAAGTTTGAATTTAGAGCAAAGGACCTTATTGTCATTTCATTGTAATTCTGTTAGTAGATTGGCTAGGATTAAGACACGTGTAGACAATCTATCCGTTCATTTTGAAATTCTGTTGAAGTTGCTGGTATAAAGAGGGCGAGATCCCCTTTTGTAATGCTATCGAATTATGAAGTAAAGATCAGGCTTTGTTCAATAGATCAGAGAATTTCTATATCTACCTTCTTTCAATCTTTTTCCTTCTTTGAATTGCTTCAATTCAGTCACGAACGTGACATTTGGTATCAGAGCTATCTGATCCACCAACACCATGGAAACTAGGTCAAAAGAGGTGGAAGTGTTTGTGCGAGATTCTAAGAAACATCAAATTGAAACGGATAATCGGCTTGATCTACTGGCCGAAGATGTTAAGAGGATGCAGATGTCCGTTGATTTAACGGAGAAGAAATTGGAACAGATCGTTTAGATGTTACAGAAATCTCAACCAGAGCAGAGGTCTGGAATTGCTGGCTCGTCGACATCGCAGCTTAATCAATCAGTAGATCTGGATCTGGACCAATCTTACAACCAGTTGTCTGATACTTCAGGTATGAATCTTAGGGCTCCTAAATTGGATTTTTCTTCATTTGATGGTACTAATCCTCGTGCTTGGGTACAAAAGAGTGAAAGGTATTTTTCAATGTATCGCATATTAGACACACATAAAGTAGCTATTGCTTCTATTTACTTTCATGGACAAGCTGATTTGTGGTTCTTGGATTACCAATCTGGAAAGAGTTTTATTCCCTGGTCAGCCTTTGTTCATGACATTTGCTCAAGGTTTGAAGAAACAATATTCACCAATTATGTTGATACCTTCAACAAATTGAGACAAACATCAATTGTAGTTGATTATTATAACCAGTTTGAAGGACTCAAATCCTTGATGCTTGCTAATAATCCTACTTTGGGAGAAACCTACTTTGTGCTTAGCTTCCTTAGTGGTCTAAGTCCTCAAATAAAACCACTCGTACAAATGTTCAAACCTACCTCAGTGAGTGAGGCCTTTGAATTAGCCAGAATGCAAGAAGCAACCCTAACCTATCACTCCAACCAAAATAGAAGTAGTTAGTTTGGTTCCAACTTTAGAACCAGTTCCTATTCCACTACCACAAATTTGAGCACTAAACCCAACCCTATCTCATCTCCTTATACATCAAACAACCCAAACCTAACTATACAGAATTCCAAACAAAATCAAAACCTAGTCCTAAACCCAGTTGCTAAAGCTCCTACCACAATTCCACCCTTCAAAAGACTTACCCTCACTCAAATGAAGATGAGAAGAGAAAAAGGATTGTGCTACAATTGTGATGAACAGTATAGGCCTGGTCATTTATGTAAGAATCAATTGTTTCTCTTAATACCAGAGGAGGAGGATGAAGAAGAGCATGAAGAAAAGGAACAGGAGGTGGAGGATTTATCAAAAGAAATTCACACTGATATGTAACTATCTTTACATGCACTGAATGGTAGTTTATCAATGCATACATTGTTGCCGAGGGGCAAGGTTAAGAAGAAGGAGATTTCTATACTCATAGACACAGGAAGTACGCATTCCTTTATTGACCCAAGTGTCATTAAGGAGACTAATTGGCCTACTGAGCTTACTCCACAGATGGTGGTGAAAATGGCAAACGGTCAGCATCTCCATAACAATGCTATATGTCCTAACTTGGAGTGGACTATGCAGGGAATGCAATGGCATGGCAGGGTGAGAGTCATGCCTCTTGGTGGGTATGACATGGTTATTGGGGTTGATTGGTTGTAAAACTTTGGAGATATCATTTTGAATTTCAGGAAACTCCAGCTCACCCTTGCTCTCAATGGTGAAACTGTTATACTCCAAGGGGTGACTAATGAAGGGTCTGTCTGTCTCATGGAACCCCAGGATCTCTCAAATACAATTAAGAAGGCATCCACCTCATTCTTAGCTCAGTTATACTCTGTCACTCCAACTCCCATTACTACTCCAAATCACCCTGAACTTCTCTCACTTTTACAAGAATTTCAGGACATCTTTCAAACACCAAACACCTTACCTCCCCATAGAGATCTAGACCATCAGATTCCTTTAAAACCTGGCTCCTTACCTCCTGCTCAAGCACCTTACAAAATTCCCTATATGCAAAAACAGGTAGTGGATAAAATGGTCGAAGAGATGTTAGATTCAGGGTTCATACAACCCTCACATAGTCCCTTTGCTGCTTCTATTTTACTAGTAAAGAAGAAAGATAATACCTGGAGGTTCTGTGTTGATTATAGGCGTTTAAATGAGATTACCATTAAAGATAAATATCCAATACCCCTTGTTGAGGAACTTTTGGATGAGCTACATGGGTCTACAGTCTTCTCCAAACTGGATTTGAGGTCCGGATACCACCAGTTGATGGTGCACCCTACTGATGTGTGTAAGACAGCTTTTAGAACCTACCAGGGTCATTATGAGTTCAGGGTTATGCCCTTTGGGTTGACTAATGCACCTGCAACCTTCCAGGCCTTAATGAATCAAGTATTTAGACCTTTTTTTAGGAAATTTATACTGGTATTTTTTGATGATATACTAGTTTACAGCTCCTCCATTGAACAACACTTAGAACACCTCAAGACCACTTTTGCTACCCTTAGAACTCATCAGCTGTTTGCAAAACTTTCTAAATGTGCCTTCTTACAAAACAAACTTGAGTACCTTGGACATATTGTTAGCTCTCAAGGAGTAGAAGCAGACCCTGCCAAGGTTGCAGCAATGAGAAACTGGCCTACTCCTACTACACTTAAACAATTGCGTGGATTCCTTGGTCTCACAGGCTATTACAGGAGATTCATCAGTCATTATGGGTTAATAGCACAACCATTGACAAGTCTACTCAAGAAGGACTGTTTCAAGTGGGGTTCAGATGCCACAGGCCTTTATCAAGCTGAAGGAAGCAATGTGCAGAGCTCCTGTGCTGGCCCTGCCCAACTTCTCCTTGCCCTTCTCTTTAGAGACTGATGCATGTACCACTGGAATAGGAGCAGTTCTATTACAACAAGGCAAGCCTATAGCCTTTTTTAGCAAGGCTTTAGGACCTAAGAATATGGTCCTATCTACTTACGAGAAGGAGCTTTTAGCTATAGTACTAGCTGTGGAGAAATGGAGGACTTATCTACTGGGTTCAAGGTTCACTATCCATACTGACCACCAGAGTATCAGGCATTTTCTGTCTCAGAAAGTCACTACCCTCATGCAACAACGTTGGCTTTCTAAACTTCTCGGTTATGACTACGAAATTGTCTACAAGAAGGGGTCTGAAAATATAGTTGCTGATGCCCTATCTAGAAGGCCAACTGAGGATGTGAGTTGCAATGCTATTACTTCTGTCACTCCCACTTGGATTTCAGAGGTGGTCCAGAGTTATGAGGGAGACTCTTATGCATTAAGCTTGGTGCAAAAACTCAGTATTGACAGTACGACTCTTCCAAACCTCTCCTTGACACAAGGCCTGCTCAGGTATAATCTTATCTGCTCTTCATGAATCAACATTGGGAGGACATTCTGGCATCCAGGTGACTTTACACAGATTGCGTCAGTACTTCTTTTGGCCTAAGATGAAACAGCAGGTTATTGAATTCATTACCAGCTGTGATATATGTCAAAGACACAAGTTTGATCATTCTCCATATGGGGGCCTCTTACAACCCTTACATGTCCCAAATCAAGCCTGGCAACACATTTCTATGGATTTCATAGAAGGGTTGCCATCCTCTAACCAAAAATCAGTGATTATGGTTGTGATAGATCGCCTAACCAAATATAGCCATTTTTTAGCCTTACCACATCCTTATACTGCCTCATCAGTTGCTGATATCTTCCTTCAAAACATTTATAGGCTTCATGGGTTGCCTTCCACCATAGTTTCTGATAGAGACAAAGTGTTCTTGAGCACCTTCTGGCAAGACTTGTTTGCTGCCCTGGGAACTACTCTTTCTTTTAGTAGTGCCTATCACCCACAAACTGATGGCCAAACCGAGCGCACCAACGCTTGTTTAGAGACCTTCCTCAGATGTATGACCAGTGACATTCCTCACCAGTGGACCAAATGGCTTTATTTAGCTGAATTCTGGTTTAATACATCTTTTCATTCAAGCCTTCAAATGACCCCTTTCCAAGCCCTTTATGGCTATTCTCCTCCCTTGCTTTCCCTTTCCCCTCTCACCACCCTCACTACACATTCAGTCCAAGTCTACCTACAAGAACGTGAGCATATGCTACAATTGATCAGGGACAATCTACACAAAGCTCAGGATAGAATGAAGACAATGGCAGACAAACATCGATCAGACAGACAATTTGACATTGGGGACTGGGTTTATCTCAAATTGCAACCATATAGACAAACCTCAGTGAGCATTCGCAGGAATCTGAAGTTATCAGCAAAATTTTACGGCCCATTTCCAGTTATTGACAAAGTGGGACAGGTTGCTTACAAGCTTCAACTCCCTCCTGGTTCACGCATTCACAATGTCTTCCATGTCTCTCAGCTAAAGAAGAAATTGGGGTCTACTATTACTCCTTCTCCTCAGCTTCCCTTGGTCGATAACAATGGTAACTTTCAAGTTGAACCAGTAGCTGTTCTGAGTAGGAGGTTGGTCCCTCGCCACAACAAACCTGTCACTCAACTCCTGATCCAGTGGACAAATGGGTTTCCTGCGGATGCTACGTGGGAGGATTATACAGACATCATCTCCAAATTCCCTTCTTTTCATCCTTGAGGTCAAGGATTCACTAGATGGGGTGGGCAATGTCACGAGTTTGATATACTGCTGCGTTTGAGAGAATTGGAGGGAAATTGGGCGTCAAGTTTGAATTTAGAGCAAAGGACCTTATTGTCATTTCATTGTAATTCTGTTAGTAGATTGGCTAGGATTAAGACACGTGTAGACAATCTATCCGTTCATTTTGAAATTCTGTTGAAGTTGCTAGTATAAATAGGGCGAGATCCCCTTTTGTAATGCTATCGAATTATGAAGTAAAGATCAAGCTCTGTTCAATAGATGAGAATTTCTATATCTACCTTCTTTCAATCTTTTTCCTTCTTTGAATTGCTTCAATTCAGTCACGAACGTGACAGTGTCCAAAGACGAGCATTGACTACACTGGCCAACTGAAGAAGCTCTTGCATTGTTGTTGGGCTCTTTAGGGCTTCCATCTCTGCTTCTGTGAGTGAGTCTTTGGTATTCTTTGTTGCAATAGATTGGTTAGTTTTGATTTCGAGTTCATTTCTTCTTCTTTTTGTTTCGAGTCCTAATCACAGCCAATGCTTTCGGCGACGAAGTCCTCACTAAAACCCCACACAACACGCAACACACAATACACATTGGGAGAGTAAAGAGAGCGAGAGAGAGCAGTAAAGAAATTGTACGGTTCGCTCACTCTCTCCGCACCAACAACAACACATAGAAAGACCAAAAGCTGTGAGAATCTTCAACTTAAACCACAAATTTCTCTTCTTATCGAGCCGTTAGCTAGAAGGAGGTTTGTTTCGACTCTCTTTGGGTTTCATTGTCTCCTTGGTCATTTTTCGATTCCAAAACCCTACGTTTTTACATCGAATTAGGGCTTTTGCATCGAGTTGCTGGAGGTTGAGGTTCAATTAGGGTTTACGCACAGGTTCGATCTTATCCTCTCTCTCTCTCATTTCACTTCTTTATTGGTCAAGACTTCGAAATTACGTGTTCATGACTCCATCCATTGTAGAGAGTATCGAAAAACGATGTCACAATTGTTCGTCTGTCTGTCTGTGCTGCTCATTTCCGGTTTTCAAACAAGAATTGCAAGAATTTGAACAGTTTTTAAGTGTTGTTTGCATTTTGAGAGGTTGTCGACTGTTTGAAGAATTTACACATTCGTTTCTTTGTGGAATTGCAGGCTTCTAATTTCTGCTTTTGAAACAGGAATTGGAAGGTTTTGATTTCAAATTTTGAGACTACAACGCTTCAGAACTGAAGGTTTGCATTGAAAAACTCATTAAAATTTATTGACAGAGTCTATCTACAGTTCTCTGAGTATTATCCTTGAATATTGGAAACATAATTGTACTGGATGTAGGTTGGTCCCGACTCTCTTTTCATAGAGCAAAGCGGAAAGATGAGAAAAGTCTTGAGTTTGTGTGGCAGGGTTCAAAATCCCTTGGTGGTCATCGGCAAATGTGAGGCTTATTTTGAAGCTCTACTTCCTGTAACTTATGTTTTGGGTTCAGATTTGTCGATTCCATGCCACTTTCAATATCGGGGAACTTATTTAATTTAGTTATGAAGTTTGTTCTTTTTTTTCGATTTGTAAGATTTTTGCTGGGGCGTTCCCTTAGGCTTATGAACCGCCCAATAATTTCTACTTTGAAGTTGATGATGATTCCCCCATAGTTCAGGTATAAATCCTAATAACAAACTGAAAAATAATAATTTGAGAATAATGATTTTAATGTTATGTTTCCTCTCTTGATTGAAGGATAACATCGATTTGTTTGATCACAATGTTCAAGATCGAGTGAATGATTTTGTAGCTACAACAATGACACATATAAGCTGGTAGTATTCTAGTTATTCTACATCTGTACCTTGGTATCCACCTGATCTCAACTTATACAGAATTAAGTTTACTTCCTGAAAAAACCAAAGTGTCAGTTTATATTGAAATTTATACGTCCTGCATGGAGCAAGCAAATGATATCCTCGTTTCTTACTTTCCAGGCTAACATTACTCGCACAATTCATATAATGTGGATAATGGGGACAAATTTTAAATATCAATATGCTCATACGTGGTTCAGGCAGATGGAGTACAAGTTAATCCATTATGTCAATATGGTAATTGTTCTGTTCCAGCCTTCCAGGTTTACTAAATTCATGAATACCGTGCCACATTTCTTAAAAAACTATAGTAGTTTGTTTTGTTACTAAATCTGTTTGGTGTTTGATGCTTTTGGATGGGCACGTCAATGCCATGTTTTCCACCCTCGTCAATCTATACTGATGCAAAGTATGCAGCAAATGAGACGTGGCCATTGGCCATTTAAAACTGATGACTTCTTCCCGTGAGTTAAATAAGTTCAACTGTTTCATTGGAGTCCTTATTGCTCATGAGTTTTCGTTGTAATCAGGCAGCAAGGCAATTTGAATATTTTAAAGGGAGGAGTGCTTGGGTCCTAAAACAGACTCCTTAGCTGATGTTATGGCAATCGCTTAACATCATGATGCGGAAACTGGCACGGAAAAGAAGCATATCGCTAATGATTATGCAAAACGCCTATCAATTGGTTACGTCGAGATAATAGTTTATTTGTTCCTTCAAAATATTTTGAGAGATTTTATGATGTTTCTCCTAAGTAGATCCTTCACCTGCAAACAAGGCCAAGTAGGAGTAGAAAGAGAGGAAGGTATGTATGATGAATATTTAGTTGAGATTGAAGTGGGTGTCTGAAATGGGATGTAAGTCAGATGGTTGAGTGATAATAGAAAATTTTGGTGATGATGGTAAATGAAATTGATTACTTGAGAGCTTTATGAATCTTATGTCATTATCTCTAACGCTTGAGGTAAAGAAGATTAGGGACTTCTTGAGGTGCAGGGTCATGTGGTTTTATTTTGTCAAAGTTAGTTAAAAATGTTGAATTGCATGAAGATATCTCTGTACAGGAGAGTAAGTTGTGGATGGCTAATGTTCATAGCGATCAGAACCTGAACTATTCAAGTTTTATGGTCATAATCAATAGACTCTAGTCCTACCATTTAGGCTCACATATTTCATGTAGTGTGCCTAATCTGAATATTGTTCTATGATTTAACTTTTCTTTTCATTTTGGCAGTTGCATCATCGACATATGAAGCGCAAAGGTCAAAAGTACAAGTTAATTATGAATTGGCTGGAATTTGGTGAAGTTGTTGCAACAGGATGTTGGGCAACTGATGATGTAATGTGGTGGTGCATGGCACAGCTCTTGGAAACCATGCTTCTCAGGGGTGGGTAGATATGGTTGAAAAAGCTTCAGCTCCATTGTGGAGGAAAACATTGGATATGCAAACAATGGAAAACGCGAAAGGGAGTTCGGTTGCATGGCCAACAGAAAACATTCTTATGATGGACGAGTAGTTCGTTTACTTCTTCTACTAGGGTGAGTTTATCCTCTGTTTTTTGTTTGTGTTTTAACACTTCCAAGAAGATCATTAGTTCATCTAAATTTTTTATATTTGCTTGGTTTTGGAGTGAAATAGTTGATATCTATTAAAGAACTGTAAAGAAAAATGAGTGAGATCTCTTTATTTCTTTGTTATTTTGTTTTGTTTTGTAGGGCAAAATTTCTAGTTTCATGAACTCAAGAACCATACCCATTTTGTGTTAAGGTCATTCCTTTAACCAAAACTAGCAGTAATATCCCTTAACTCCTATTTTTCACTGCATGAGTTTGATACATATTATTCTAAGCAGACCTCGCATATTCTGAAAATGAAGTAGATCAGTGAATCATAATTCTTGTGTTTTAGTCAGTTTTGTAATCAAATTTGTTTCATGCATTTGTGCAAGCCGGCTCTACGTATATGAAGAATGTTTTTTTAACTAAATAAATAGTTCATGATTAAGATTCCTATGCAATGAGAACTGTTTCTCAGTTCCTGTGAGCTGGAAATGAAAATCATATCTGTCACTGTTATCAATCAGTTCTATGCAATGAGAACTGTTTCTTAGTTCCTGTGAGCTGGAAATGAAAACCATATCTGTCACTGTTACATTTACAGAATTATCAATCAGTTCTGTTTGGTTTTGCCAAATCAGTCCAATTTGTACAGTACACTGTATGAAAGAGTATCTTATAACTTGAGCTAAACTGAACACAGCCTCTGTTAGATGTCATATTAATGAGACCATATCTTGGAACTGTTAATACATTGAGGGTTTTATTTTACTGCTTATTAACACATTTCCTCAGTTTAAACTCAAAATATTACAGATCCTAGACAGACCTCATGGTGAAATTCACTATGTAATCAAAATCAGATGTTACTTGTTTGTTGCTCTGTTGGTGGCCCACGGTGTGGCGGTTGTCATGAGTTAAACCCCCATTACGGCATTACCTAAATTTGTGCTTTTTTTTTTTTTTTTTTTTTTTTCCTTTTTCTTTTTAGTTGTTGGGGGCTGCACTTACCGAACCTGCCTCGGGCCCCTAAAATCTCAGGTCCAGCCCTGACTTAGAATAACCCTTCTGTTCTAGCCTATGTCCATCAGTCAACAACTAGTCCACTCTCCAGGATTAGTCTGGTTCAAACAACTGCTAGCAGTCGATTAGTATATGTTCCATCATTAGTTAACATCCAGTCGATGGTTAATCGATGTTAACCGCTACTTAATGTTCATTTTTTACTCTGATTGTGAATGGGTTTGTATGTAACCTAGAGATGATCTTACTCGCCACACATCTTGTTCATTTGAACTGAGCAACATGTGAATTCTGTTCTCTATCCTCCTTGGTCCTTAAGATGGACCCTCATAATTTCTGTTGTGTTTTAGCTGATCAATTATAAGGAAAAAACATATAATCAAGTAATTTGTCCAATTCATCCGTTTAAAAAGTGAATATGATACGTAATAGGATTTTATTGTTCCTTATTCTGACCCCCACCATTAGTTAGTATGTTATTTCACACATAGAAAGCATTTTATGTTTATTATCTGTGTTATGAGCTTTAATCACTCTCAGTTTTTCATATTGCAGATAGTTGTTGGTCACTGTTCAGTTAACATACAATGTAGCATGTTGCAGTAGAATTATGTTCTTATCAAGGAATGCATCTCCAGAAGCATCAGAATGAATGCTGAGGAAGTTAGTCAAGATTTCTAGTGAGTATACTTAGTTGATATGGAGAGCAATTGTGACAATGTTGTGTTTGGTTCAAATACTTGTGGAGTCTGCAGTTTTGAACCAACTAGCAGAGTCAGTCTCTTGGACAATTATTCTCTTAGCTGTTAAGTGTGAAGGTTGGAGATCGTGCAAATTGCAAATTTTGAAGTCTTAATGAGTCGACAATTGTTTAATGTGATGCCTTATCTAATGGACTTGCCATGTGGAACAATCAGATAGAACTTACCATGTGTACAGAAGCATGTAATGTCAATGGTACATTAGTATAATCAGTTATTTACTTGCGTAGAACTAGGATGACTGCACCGACAATTCGAGTTTATCAATTTTGTTGCAAAAATAGGTGCCACTCAGGTTGAGTAAATATTTGCCTTGGATAAACATGAATCAAGCTAGCGAACAAATTGATCCTGGAGGTTGTCTTCAGTTGTATTCTTTTACTTTGTATGGCGATGTTCATTGGGTTCTAATATCAACTGTGTTCCTTGTTGCTTGCCGAAGATGTAGCTCATAGGGAATTACTCATTTTTGCATCACCTGCCGTTATCCGAGTTGTGAATTCTTGGATCTCTCAAGTCTTGTGCTTGTCAGGTTACATTGTTGTCATGTTAGCCCGTGATAAAAAATAGTGCTAATATTTGTAAAAAAAAATAAAAAAATGGAACCCTCAATGTAAAATTTTTTTTATAGAAGAGTGCAGAATAGTGGTATTTAAAATAAATATAAAATATAAAATATAAAATATAAAATTTGTAACACGTGGAGATGTTATGAAATTTGAAGGTTGTAACACATCAATGTGTTACTAATATTTGTGATGTCATGATTTATAAGATTTTTGTGGTGTTACAAAAAATTTTAGCAACACTTGTTACAAATTGTCATTTATGGTGTAGTGCATATCACAATTTTTCAAATAATAATTCATAAAGGTCTCCCATGTTTTGCAATTTGGTTTTAAACCTCTCTTGCGAGCACCTTACTTAGTACACTTGCCACTCGTATGTCATAAGTCAAGCACACAGACTCCCATGCATTCATGAACACAACTCTTCGAAGTCAAACACTTATCTTCAGAGTTTCCAGATGATGCTCTTATGGGAAGTGTTAAAAAAAGAAAGTTTACATATGTTATAGAATAGGATAGTCAGTATAGAATATGTTAGGAAAGTTGGAATAGAATACGAAGTCTTAGGTTTCCTGCGGTTAGGTCAGAATTATCTTATATAAGCTTGTATTCAGTCAAGGAATTATTACAACAATTCTACGAATATTTCCTTTAGATAGTATTAGAATGACTTTCCTAGCTGCGCTATAATCTCTAGTGAACTAAACCACCTCCACAATCCATCTCACCAAACCGTCAGCACGAACAAAGTCGTCTTCACCGTCGCAGCATAACAGAACACACAAATACCCATTATCACCTACAAGACACAAACTCATTTCTCCACCCATCTGCCAACGGATCATCCATCCCAAACGCCTCATCTGTTCGCAACAACTTCTTCAACTTCAACCTCAGGGACCGCTTCAAACTTACTAGTAAGTGAACTTGGTGATTCAAGAAAGTTCTCCATAAGCATTATCATATTGGCATATCTTAGCGCCAACCCCGAACCTCCAACAGTGTTTGGTAGAGCTTGAACGGAGGGAAGCAGTAGCATAGCAGAGAAGCAATATCAGAACAGAAGTAGGGACACGTGGAGAAAACGACCATGCTCACCGAGGAAAAAAACTATTGTATTTCAAAACAGTTTTAGATAATTTACACCCTGACCAATAGTCAGTACCACAACAGCCCAAGAAAAAAATAACTATTTGGACCCCAGAGTTCAGATCCACCAGTACACCACATAGCCACTGTCACCATGAGCGACAATACAAGCAGTGGTTCCAACGCCACCACCTCACCATATGATAATCCTCATCATCCATACTTTTTTCACTACTTCGATCAACTTGGAGTGGCTCTTGTTTCACAGCTACTTACTCCCACCAATTACAACATATGAAGTCGATGGATGACCATGGCTCTCAAAGCCAAAAACAAATTGGGTTTTGTTGATGGATCTATCAAGAAACCCAGCGACAAAGCCAAGAATGATGAATTACTACAATGGGATCATTGCAACAGCTTGGTGAAATCATGGCTCATACACTATCTGACTTGACCTCCAGGCAAGTGCCATGTACTATGAATTGGCTTATAATGTTTGGGCCGATTTGAAAGAAAGGTATGCACAGACTAATTACGTGTAGATCTATCATATTGAATCTGAAATCCATGGTTGCACTCAAGGGACGATGAATGTGAGTGCCTACTTTACCAAATTGAAGGTTTTCTGGGACGAATTGGATGTTGTGATTGGTTTTGTTGAAGGAGGAGGGTCCCAAGCCCGGATAAATGAGGGGGGTTAGTGTTAGGCTTGTGACAACCAACTGTAACAAAACCCGTCACATCCCTTTTCATGGAATTTTTTTCAAAAAGATTAATGTAGAAAGATAGGGCGTCCCCCGCTATAAGCGACGCGTTGCACCTACGCTCGGGTGTAGTGACAAATGAGCAAGGCGCTCTGCAGCGGCGCCCGATTGTAGTGTTAAATAGGCAAGGGTTCTAGCACCATTCTGGACGAGAGCAGTTAAAGAAGCTAGTCCAAGTTAGAGCTAGAGATAGAATGATTAGATTAGCCTCTTGGAACATAGGAACATTGACGGGTAAGTCAATAGAATTAGTGGATGCCCTGCGTAGGAGGAAGGTAAACATAGTTTGTCTCCAAGAGACAAAGTGGAAGGGGAACAAGGCTAAAGATTTAGGAAAATGGTTCAAACTCTTTTATTCTGGTAAAGATGGAACTAGGAACGTAGTGAAAATAGTGGTAGATAAAGTTTTTAAGGATGCAACAGTCGACGTTAGGAGGTTTGGGGATAGAATCATAAATATTAAATTAGCTTTAGACCTAGAGATAGTGCATGTTATTAGTGCGCATGCACCTCAAGTGGGTTTAGACGAGGAAACTAAGAAGAGTTTTGGGACTCTTTAGAGGAGTTAGTTCTTGGGATTCCCTTTTCTGATAGGGTTTTCCTAGGCGGGGATTTGAATGACCATGTTGGTAAGGATAGAGTTGAGTATGAGAGGGTACATGGAGGTCAAGGCTTTGGGGATCAAAACACTATAGGGATTTCTATTCTAGATTTTGCTTTAGCTAAGGATTTTGGGATCGTGAATATTTTTTATAAGAAGAGGGAAGATCACTTGGTGACCTTTGTGAGTAGGCACAATAGAAGTCAAATTGATTATTTTCTTGTTAGGAGACACGATTTAGGTAGGTGTAAAAATTGTAAGGTTATACTAGGGGAGTGTCTGACAAACCAACATAGGCTGTTAATCCTCGATTTTTGTCTTAATAGTAAGGGTCGTATTGCTAAAGAACATGTTAGACCGAGAATTAAGTGGTGGATCTTACAAGGAGATGTGTGCCAAAAATTTAGAAAAAAGATTTTGGGTGGCAAGTCAGTTTCAGAGGGTTGGGAAAATCTAAAACCAAAAGATAGGACTAGTAGCTCAGATATTTTTGAACACTTGGCAAACCGAATAAGAGGATGTGCGAAGGAAGAGTTAGGAGAGGCCAAAAGAAGCGGTGTATATGATAATGAGACATGGTGGTGGAACGTTGATGTGCAACAAACCATTGCAAAAAAGAAAATAGGCTTTAAGGAGTGGCAAAGAGATAGATGCCTAGAGTTTTATGAGTTTTATAAGAATTCTAAGAAAATGAAAAGTAAAGCAGCAGGGGAAGCTAAGAAGAGAGCATATGATGATTTGTATAATAGGCTAGGTGCAAAGGAATGGCAGAAGGATATTTTCAAGATAGCTAAAGCTAGATAACGAAAAACTAGGGACTTGAGTCATGTTAAGTGTGTTAAGCATGAGGATGGAAGAATTTTAATGCAGGATAAAGCTATTTTAGATAGATGGAATGATTAATTTTGGAACCTACTCAATGGAACACATGTAGGGGAGTTAAACTTGGAGGGGTATGCTTAACAGGAAGGGAGACATCGCGTGTTCCATCGCATAATTAGTGCCACAAAAGTGAGAGAAGCTTTAAAAAGAATGAAGACATGGAAAACAGTTGGACTGGATGATATACCAATTGAAGCATGGAAATGTCTGGGAGAAGTTGGGATTCAATGGCTAACTAAGCTTTTTAATAGGATTTTGGAAACTAGAAAAATGTCAGATTCATGGAGGCGTAGCATTGTGGTGCTGATTTATAAAAACGAAGGGGATATTCAGAATTGCTTGAACTATAGAGGGATAAAACTTATGAGTGATATGATGAAACTTTGGGAAAATGTTATAGAACGAAGACTTAGGCGTTTAACCACGGTTCCGGAGAATCAATTTGGATTTATGCCGGGTAGGTCTACTACGAATGCCATATTTCTGCTTAGGCAAATTATAGAAAAATATCGAGAGGAACGCAAGAGTTTGCATATGGTTTTATTGATTTGGAGAAAGCTTACGATAAGGTCCCTAAGGAGTTAATTTGGTGGGTGCTTGAAAGGAAGAAATTGTCTCAATGTTATGTCGATATCATTAAGGATATGTATGAAGGGGCTGTAACAAGTGTCCGCTCTGTGGGTGGGATGTCCAGTGAATTTCCAGTGTCAGTAGGACTACATCAAGGGTCGGCCTTAAGTCGATATCTCTTTGCTTTGGTCATGAATGAGTTGACGAGACATCTGCAAGAAGATATACCTTGGTGCATGTTATTTACAAATGATATTGTCTTAATTGATGAGACTAGTGAAGGTTTATGTCAGAAATTAGATAGGTGACGGGAGACTTTAGAGAGTAAGGGTATTAGAATTAGTCGTTTGAAGACGGAGTATCTAGTGTGCAACTTTGGTAGTGAATCACAAGGGAGGAGTAATGCAATTGAGATCGAAGGTGTGGAGGTCCCAGAGTGTGAGACTTTTCGATATCTAGGATCTATAATTCAAAAGAATGGGGCTATTGGAAAGATGTAGACCATAGGATTAAAGCTGGTTAGCTGAAATGGAAAATGACGTCAGGAGTATTATGCGATAGAAGGATGCCTGCAAGGCTAAAAGGGAAATGTTATAAGACAATTGTTCGACCAGCCATGCTATACGGTTCAGAATGTTGGGCTACTACGGGACAACATACGCATAGGATGGCAGTAGCAAAAATGCGTATGTTAAGGTGGATGTGTGGTAAAACCCGTAAGGATAAAATTAAGAATTAAAGAATTAGGAGACACTTAGGAGTAGCGCCCATAGAGGACAAAATTAGATAAAAGCGTTTAACTTGGTTTGGTCACGTGCGGAGAAGACCAAACATGACGCCAATTAGAAAATGTCTATATTGGCAAGTTAATAGATGGTGTAGACGGAGGGGACGACCGTTGAAAACTTGGATGAAGGTGGTGAATGATCATTGAGCTTGGATTAGGCGAGGATATGTGGAAAGACCGCATTGCTTGTAGAACCAAAATCCATGTAGCCGACCCCGAAAATATCAGGAATAGGCTTTGATGATGATGATGATTGGTTTTACTGAAGACACTAGCGACACCATGAACACCGTGCTTGCATATGTCCACACTCAATGCTCGATCAAGTTTTTGATGGGGCTAACCAACGCCTACAATTCTGTTAGGGGTCAAATTTTGTTGATGGATCATGTTCCTCCACTCAACAAGGTTTACTCCCTTGTACTTCGTCATGAACGCTAGCAAGAGATCTCTACTAGCAAACCCACCATACTTGATGCTGCAGCTTTTGCCATGCAGAATATTGATAGCAAAGGTGCACGCAACACTGACAAGTTGGGAGGACCTCGAAAGCCCTTTAATCCCGACGTCAAGTGTGAAACATGTGACAGGGTAGGTGATACTGCTACTCACTGTCGCTTTCATCGCAATTGTGATTATTGTGGATTGAAAGTCCACACTGTCGACTATTGTTGGAAATTGAAGAAAACTAATTCCGCTAAACAATGACGTTTTTAGAAAGATCGTATTAAGGGCAACAATGTGTCTACTTCTTCGGATGTGCAACCATCCAATCCTTTTTCCATTCACTTCCGAGCAGTGCAAGCAAATCATGGCCTTATTGACCAACAATGACATTTCTATTACAGAATTGACAGGTAAAGTACGCTCTATCAAATCTCATGGCTCTCGTTCATCTTGGATCCTTGATAGCGGTGCCACTGATCATATAGTTCATAACCCTCATTTACTCACATTTTCCAAACTTGTCCACAATCGAACCGTTGAGCTTCCTGATGGTACACTTGCTATTGTTACACAAATTGGCACCATGATTTTCTCTTCTGTTTTTATTTTGCATGATGTTCTTTGTGTTCTCTCTTTTAATCTTAATTTAATTTTCATCAACAAACTCACAAAACATTATCTTTTTCTCAACATTTCTTGTCTGATACAGGACATTCGTTCGAGGAAAATGATTGGGACAACAACTGAGCTTGATGGTTTGTACTATCTAGACGACACCATCACTACAACATCCACCACTTGTCACATTATTCAAGACAACAACCTTGTGTTATGGCACAATCGCCTAGGTCACCTTTCGAACAAAACTCTCTATCTCTTTCCTATATCTTTTTGCAATGCTAGTACTTGTGTTTCCAATAAATGTGTTATTTGTCCTTTGGCCAAACAAACAAGAAATAAATTTCTTTTATCTCATATGTCGAGTACTACTCATTTTTCCTTATTACATGTTGACATTTGGGGAGGATATCATGTTGCTTCCCTATTTGGGGCACGCTATTTTCTCACCATTGTTGATGATTATACACGATGTACTTGGATTTATCTCATGAAACACAAATCTGACACACACACACTCTTAATTTCATTAATTAATTATGTTGAAAAGCAATTTTCTTCCAAAATTCAAACCATTCGCAATAATAATGGACTTGAATTTTTCCTAACTGATTTTTGTGCTTCTAAAGGCATTACCCATCAAACTTCTTGTGTCCCTTCGCCCCAACAAAATGAGGTGGCGGGATGCAAACATAGACATCTTTTGAATGTGGCTCGTGCTATTTTGTTTCAAGCACATCTCCGTAAACATTTTTTGGGAGAAGCAATTCTCACTTTTGCCTATCTCATTAATTGCACACCGTTATCTGCTCTTAAAGGCAAAACACCTTTTGAACTTCTCTATAAAAACCACCCACCTACTCTCACCTTCGAGTCTGTGGTTGTCTATGTTTCCCTTCCACATATGCCCAACGTCCTAGCAAATTTGATGCTCGTTCTAGTCAATGTGCACTTTTCTGATACCCTCACGGGCAAAAATGATACAAAGTCTATGATCTCACCCACAAAAGATCATTGTTTCTCGTGATGTCATCTTTTATGAGGAGAATTTTTCTTATAAAATGCACAATCACCTCGCTGACCGGTCAGACACGCTTCCCCGACTGGTCGCCCATATTCCGCTTTTTGATCATCCAACAATGCTTTTCTCTGACCGGTTGAACCACTCCCACCGACCGGTCACCAATCTGACACCTCCATCACCTACCGGTCGGAAACCCTGAAACCCTAACCCTAAGCGGGCGCCCCTACCCCTGTTCCACCCTTAGACCCTCCTTTCCCACCTCACACTTCCACTAGTGCCACCCGTGAACCATCTTATCTTCAACAATATCATCTTGATGCTATATTGCCTTCCCGATTGTGTCACTCATTTTCTTTGAACGTTGGGCCTTTTACATGTATTGTTTACCCCATTTCTAATTTTTTTTTTCCTATGACCATTTATCCACCCCTCACAAGGCTTACACCACTTCTCTTTCTTTAGTTAAAGAACCCATCAGTTTTATGTAGGCTATGCAGGATTAAAAACGATGTCAGGCCATGAGATGTGAGATTGATGCTCTAGAAACCAATAACACTTGGACTTTACAACATCTTCGTCCTGGCAAACATCCGGTTGGTTGTAAACGGGTCTATAAGATCAAACTTAATCCAAATGGTAGTATTGAGCGCTACAAAGCCCGTATTGTGGCTAAAGGATACAGTCAAGTTGAAGGTATTGATTACAAAAAGACATTTGCTCCTGTTGCTAAATTGGCTACTGTTCGTTTTCTCATTGCTCTTGCAACCACACAGGGTTGGCATTTATGTCAACTAAAATGTTTTTCTTTATGGTGATTTTTTTGAAGATGTGTACATGAGTCTTCCTTTTAGATTCGGCCGAAAAAGGGAGACTTGAGTATGCAAGTTGAACAAGTCTTTATAAGGTCTCAAGCAAGTCTCGAGACAATAGTTCCTTGAGTATTCCTCTACTCTCATATCAGCAGGCTACAATCAGTCTAAGGTTGATTACTCATTATTCGTCCAATCCACAGGTAACAACTTTACTGCAATCCTCGTATATGTTGATGATGTAATATTGGTAGGTAATGATCTCCAATACATTGAAGAAACAAAACAATTTTTGGCTACAAAGTTCAAGCTCAAAGATTTAGGAAAATTGAAATATTTCCTTGGCATTGAAATCGCGAGGTCATCCAAAGGGATTGTTTTATCTCAACGAAAATATGCACTTGAAATATTTGAGGACACATGGTATCTTGGTGAAAAGCCTTTACGTTATCCTATGGATCAAAACTTGGTGTTCACACAGTATGATGGAGATTTATTACCAAATCCTGCAACGTACCGCAGGCTTGTTGGAAGGTTGATATACTTAACGATCACGAAACCAGATTTGATTTATTTTGTACATGTCCTAAGTTGGTTTATGGACAAGCCCAGAATACCACATTTGGATGTTGCATCAAGGCTCCATCAAGACATGGTATTTTTTCTCTTCTACCAATTCATTACAGTTAAAAGCTTATTGTGATGCAGATTGGGCTAGATAAAGAGATACTAGGAAATCCATTACAGGTTATTGTGTCATGCTTGTCTGCACTCCATATTGCATCTAATCCGATTTTTCATGAGCGAACGAAGCATATCGAGATTGATTGTCATTTGATTAGAAAGAAGATACAAGAGGGTACTATTCAGACTAAGCGTGTTGGAACACTAAATCAACTGACATGTTTGTTTACTAAAGGTTTAAGCACCTATCAATTTGATAATCTTCTTAGTAAGTTGGGTGTTACAAAAATACACTCCAACTTGAGAGGAAGTGTTGAAGAAAGAAGGTTTACATATGTTACAGAATAGGAAAGTCAATAGAATATCTTAGGAAAGTTAGAATAGAATAAGAAGTCTTAAGTTTCCTGTTTCCACAAGGTTAGGTCAGAGTTAGCTTATATAAGCTTGTATTCAGTTAATGAATTATTACAACAATTCAATAAAATCTTACGAATACTTTCTTTAGAGGAATACTAAAAATATGATGGGTTATTTTAGTAGTAGGTCATAAGAAGTTAATCGAGTAAAACAAATACCTCAACTAATTGAACTGGTGTTGTTGCCTGGTTATTGATATGAGAAAATATTTTAATTTATATGGGGGGTGGGCAAGAGAAAGGTTTTCTTCGTTTCTTTTGTGTTGTTGGTTATTGAAGCTGTTGAAATTTAGGTTTGAAGGGAAATGGTTTCTTAATTTTCAAATCTCTCTATCTCTATATTGTTTAGTCCCATATCTTCTATGTAACTCACTTTGGAGGAGTTAATAAGGATAGTGTTTGGACCCCAAGGGGTACCCACTTTAGTGAATGAGGGAGGAGATAGACCAATGTTGGTCCATTCCACACGCGCACGCCGCCGCCGCCGTCTCGCGGGCCAGGTCGGATTGAGATGAAACCTATTTCTTTTTGCTGAATTTTTATTTGAAAAATAAAATATCTTTCTTTATTTGCTTTAGAGAAGACCGAGTCTTTTCTCCACACGTTTCTCTGTGAGTTCCGCCGCCTTTTAAGGTACGTTTTCTCTCAAAAAGATTTTCTATCAGCCAATAAATACTAGCTCTCTTTTGGATAAAAAATAACAATCATTTTCAAAGTTTATTTGTTTTGTAAACAGTCAATTTCAGAGAGTTTTATTTGTTTTGGAAACGGTCTATATTTCATAGAGTTCCAATTGTTTTGTAATTTCGTATTTACTCATTGTTTTTAGTGATTCCGAGCAAAGGAAATAGGGTGAATAGATTTCTGTTATTCATCAGTGCATGTGACTGAACGAGACAGATAAATAATTTTGGGTTGTTTTATCCTGGGGACGACGGGGCTATCAGACTGCTTGCACAATCTTTCGCAGAGCCGCGAAACGTCTTAAAGAGAGCGACCTAGTCCGCGACTCAACCCAAGAAAATTCGGTAACTTCGTTCCTGTTTTAATTTGCAGCAATTATATTTCCAACAATTTTAAGACGATTATATCTGTCATGTCTACTACTACTAAACTTGTTGCTAAGGACCTAAACATGCCCTTTCGTTTTGAGGGTCAACACTTTAAAAGATGGAGACAAAAAATGTTGTTTTTCTTAACTACGTAAAATGTTGTTTATATCTGTAACGCCGAAAAACCCGAATTGCCTGCTGAACCCAATGAAACCTGCACTAAGGAACTAGATTGCTGGATTGAAAATGACTTTTTGTGTAAGAATTTTATTCTGAATGGTTTGTCTGATGAATTGTATGATTATTACTGTTCTGAAAAAACTGCTAAGGATATTTGGGAAGCCCTTAGGAAAAAATATGACACCGAGGAGCCTAACACAAAGAAATATGCCGTCAGTCGTTATCTGAAATACCAAATGGCTGATGACAAATCTGTGGAAACACAATCTCACGAGCTACAGAAGATTGCTCATGAAATCATATCTGAAAGCATGACTTTAGATGAGCAATTTCAAGTAGCTGCTGTGATAGATAAGCTGCCCCCTAGTTGGAAAGACTTTAAGAATGCACTTAGGCATAAAACAAAAAAGTTCTCTCTAGAAAGTCTGATCACCCGATTTTGGATTGAAGAGGAAGCTCGGAAACAAGACCAAAAAGATGAAGCTCTGATTATTTCTAACCATAAGAAATCCACCCCTGTGGCTATGAAACCCGGTGGAAAGACTATGAAAAATCCGAGTCACAATAAAAACCAAAACAATCAGAACATGAACAACCAGAACCGCAACCAACATAATCAGAATCCTCCGTGAAATCAGAATGGACAAAAACACCCCTCAAGAAATGAATCAGCACAGTTCCTATGTTATACCTGTAACAAGCCAGGAACTACCGGAATGGGTCTCGTCCTGCTCCGCAGGCGAACCTAACCTAACCTAACCGAAGACCAACTTATAGCCATGGTCTTTGAGATCAACTTTGTTGGTGGATCCGAGGGATGGTGGGTAGACACTAGTGCTTCTCGACATGTCTGCTATGATCGAGAAATGTTCAAGTCCTATTCTGAAACTGAGGACAAGAAAGTGTTGTTGGGTGATTCCCACTCCACTATCGTTGCTGGAACTAGTGAAGTAGAATTGAAGTTTTCCTCTGGAAAGACCGTCATCCCGAATGATGTCCTACATACTCCGGAGATGAGGAAGAATTTAGTTTCTGGTTACCTTCTGAACAAGGCTGGGTTTACTCAAATAATAGGGGTTGATTTGTATACAATCACTAAGAACAATGTATTTGTGGGGAAAGGGTATGCCACTCATGATATGTTTAAATTGAATGTTGATGTTAATAAAATTTCTAATTTTGCTTACATGTTGTGTTCTTTTAATACTTGGCATGCTAGACTCTGTCATGTTAATAAGCGAATAATTAAAGACATGAGTAACTTAGGACTAATTCCAAAATTGTCCTTAAATGACTTTGAAAAATTCAACTATTGTAGCCAAGCTAAAATAACCAAAACACCACATAAATCTGTTGTTAGAGAATCTGAACCTCTAGATTTAATACATTCAGATATATGTGAACTTGATGGTGTTTTGACTAGAAATGGAAAACGTTACTTTATTACGTTCATTGATGATTGCTCCGATTTTACCTTCATCTATCTAATGAAAAATAAGAGTGAAACATTTGACATGTTCAAAATATTTTAAACAGAAGTTGAAAATCAATTTAATAGAAAGATAAAGAGGTTTAGAAGTGATAGAGGCATTGAATATGACAACAGTAATTTCATAGAGTTTTATAATTCTCATGGAATTATTCATGAAAAAACTGCACCGTACTCTCCTGAGATGAATGGCAAAGGTGAAAGGAAAAATAGAACTCTTACTGAGTCAGTAGTTGTCATTCTACTTAACTCCGGTGCTGCATCACACTGGTGGGGAAAGGTTATTTTGACGGTCTGTTATGTGCTAAATAGAGTCCATAAATCGAAAAGTAAAACTTCTCCTTATGAGATTTTGAAAAATAGACAACCAAACTTGTCATACTTCAAAACTTGGGGTTTTTTAGCCTATGTTAGAATTCCTGATCCTAAAAGGAACAAGCTTGCCAGTAGGGCATATGAGTGTGTATTCATAGGCTATGCCGTTAACAACAAAGCCTATAGATTCTATAACCTAAGTGATCACGTTATCATAGAATCGAACGATGTTGATTTCTATGAACATAGATTTCCTTTTATTTCGAGGAATAGTGGAGGTACCATCCTCTAGTAACGTGCTTATGATCAGGATGAATGAAAACAATAAAGCATCAGAATTTGAGTCTAGGTGAAGTAAACGAAATCGAACTTCTAAAAACTATGGCTCTCACTTCTATGCCTTTACAGTAAAGGAGGATCCCCTTAACTTCTAAGAAGCATTGTCTTCTATAGAAGCTTTTACAGCAAATGGATGTTAAGACTGCTTTCCTTGATGGTGACCTAGAAGAAGAAATTTATATGGACCAATCTAAAGGTTTTGTAATTCCAGGGCAAGAAAATAAAGTTTGCAAACTAGATAAATAACTTTACGGTTTGAAACAAACTCCTAAGCAATGGCAAAAAAAATTTGATAATCTTATTATCTCACATGACTTTAAAGTGAACAAAAGTGACAACTGCATTTATTATGAATCTGAAAATGGCATTTGCACTATTATATGTCTATATGTGGATGATTTGCTTATCTTTGGTTTTAATATTCATTCGTGAATAATGTGATTGTAAAATATTTATTGCGTGCGAACTTTGATAAGAAAGACCATGGAGAGGCGAGTGTAATCCTTGGAATTAAGATTACTAGGTCTGAAAAGGGAATTTATTTGGATCAATCACACTATATTGAGAAGTTCCTAAAGAACTATAATTACTCTGACTGTAAACCTGCATGTACTCCTAATGATCCTAGTGTAAAGTTGTTCAAGAACACCGGTAATGGTGTTAGACAACCTAGTATGCGAGCATCATTGGTAGCCTACGATATGCTACTGATTGCACTAGGCGCGACATAGCCTATGCTGTGGGATTACTATGCAGATTTACCTGTAGACCTAGTATAAAACATTGGCATGCTATTGAAAGGGTCATGAGGTTCCTAGAGAGGACTATGAATTTTGGATTACACTATCAGAAGTTTCTCGCTGTCCTTGAAGGATATAACGATGCTGATTGGAACACCCTCTCAGATGACTCCAAAGCCACCAGTGGGTATATTCTTAGTATAGCTGGTGGAGCTGTTTCTTGGCACAGTCCACAATGGAGTCAGAGATGATAGCACTAGCCGTGGCTAGTAAGGAAACAGGTTGGTTAAGAAGCCTCCTAGCAGAGATCCCTTTATGGGAAATACCGATACTAGTTGTCTTGATTCATTGCGATAGTACTGCGGCTATTGCAAAAAAACAGAACCGTTATTATAACGGCAAGAGACGACAAATACGTCGTAAGCACAGTACGGTTAGAGAGTTTCTATCTACTGGGGTTGTTAGAGTGGATCATGTACGAGTTGATGAGAACTTGGCTGATCCTTTGATGAAAGGATTAGCTAAAAAGAAGGTTTTCAAAACCTCAAAAGGAATGAGAATTATGCCCTTAGATTGATGAGTTATTCATGATGGTAACCCGACCTATAGACTGGAGATCCCAAGAAATAGGTTCAATGGGTAATAACAAGTCGTGAATGATATGAAGTGAATCATGCTGACTTTATAGTAATTCCATTCCTAGATTGAAACATGAATTCCTGAAGCGATAATAGGATGAGTTAAAACTCTTAATGAGATTTATATTCTATGTGGAGTGGAGTACCTAGCTACAAGAGTATTCTTGATAGACTTGTCTAAGTGATTGTGGAAGTATGGTCGCTTCCTATGGAGTTTGTGGGCAAAATTCCTAGAGCTTTCACTATACTGGGATATACGTGCATGGCCTTAAATAACGAGCTTTTTAGACATCACCTTGGTAAGGTTGTGCGTGTAATGTTGTTAGAGATAGAGTTCAAAACTACGAGTTACTCTAATATAATCTAAATCATGAACACTACGCAAGAGTTCAAGTTAAAAGACACTTTTATTTATGCACAATCTTATATTTTTTAGATTGCTCGATGAAGAAATGTTTTGTTTTAAAAAATTCAAGTGGGGGATTGTTGAAATTTAGGTTTGAATTTTAAAAACAAACGGAAATGGTTTCTTAATTTTCAAATCTCTCTATATTGTTTAGTCTCATATCTTCTATGTAACTAACTTTGGAGGAGTTAATAAGGATAGTGTTTGAACTTGGGTTTGGACCCCAAGGGGTACCCACTTTAGTGAAAGAGGGAGAAGATAGATCAATGTTGGTCAATTCCACACGCGAGCTATCAGACTGCTTGCACAATCTTGGGTAGAGCTGCGAAACGTCTTAAAGATAGCGACTTAGTTCACAACTCAACTCAAAAAAATTCGATAACTTTGTTCCTATTTTAATTTGCAGCAATTATATTTCCAACCGAAATTGAAGGAGAAATGTGGTGAAGCAATGGCGAAGAGATGGGTTGTAATCCTTTCTTCTGTGTGTACACGATGCTCCAAAAAAAAGTAGATGGGTTTAGCAGTGTTAGTATGACCTGTCACTTGATTTCTATGATTGCTTAAGCAACGGGCGAAGAGAAGACACTAGCTAGTTTGTTTGGATCAAGTGTTATAGTTGTCGTCCTCATTAAGACAGCTCATCATGAGTATGAAGTGGTTAGCTCCCCATTGAAGAAAATAAGGAAGATCAAAAGAGGTTCCAGAGGAGATTAAATGATGGGTAACAAATTTAGGAAGCAGATCGAGGAGGAATGCTTTAAAGCAATGCATGTGTCGAAGATATTACAGCAGAGCAGAGAATAACAAGTGCAAAGTCACCCACTTATCACTCAATCAAGAGTGGGATTTTGCTTTTCTATAAGATTCAGCAGCAGGCAATTAAGATGTGAAGTAAAATCTCTTAACTTAAAAACCTTAACGAATAGCAGCAAAGCAGATTGATTTATTTTAAAGTTAGAGGAGGGAGTGTGTTTAGATAGCTGGACTTGAGAGAGAGTGAGGTGGATAGATGCGGTTGCGGTGGCGAAGTTTTTCCGACAGAAACACCAATTAACCTCCCTCTCATTTGTAGACTCACTCTTTTATGGGATTTGAAGAAGCGGTTTAACTCCGCTCCAACACTCGTCTCCGCGCTTCCAATCTCTTTCTTTCACGTACACGTACACCTTCTTCTAACTACTTGTTCCATCTTTGTTCGACCCAATTGCTGCGCCATCCCCATTTTTGCTGCAGTTTCTTGCGTTGCGTTTTCTTCTTTCTCGCTGCCCGCCTCCTGGGCGTTTCTTTATTCTTGCACTCTGAACTGAATGGGCTCAAAATAGGGTCCAGCCCGGTTGTAAACCGAAAGGCGAAAACAAGACGTGTGATGCCTCCTCTGCACTCTCAAATGAATATGGCCAACTCCCTCCAATACTCTTTGTCGCACTCACACACATACATGGATGAACCATCCACCGAACTGAACCGAATTGTCACGTTGCTCCTTCCCCAACCCAACCTCACTCCACTACTTCCCAACTCCATCCCTCTAATCCCTCCCTGCTCTTAATTTTTTGAACATCACTCCCAAAATTTTGGATCCTCGTCTCAACAACTTGGAATCCAATCTTGCTCGGATCCGATCAAAATCTGATAAGTTGTGTTTTAGGCTTCGTTTGATATACTGTAAAATAATGTATTTTACAAATTAGTACAGATGTATTAGTTTGTATTGTATTGTTAAATGGACACTTGATAGTTAATAAAAGAAAAAAAATTGATGCAAATCGAATAAGTGCTTGTAGGTGGTGGTAATGATCTTTGTTTCTTAACATACTAATACACCATGGTTGGGTGTGAGCTTTGTCTCTTAAATCTTTGTCTAAGAGAAACAAACCCCCCACATAGACTGAGAATCACAAGCAATAAGACTTTGAGAGACAATGAAGTTCTTCTTGCTGCAACATCAATCACAAAGCACTAGATTGAGGTGAAATTCAAGAACCCCAGAAACCTAAATCACGAAATAAAAACCCAGACTTGAAAATTTATCGGGATTAGATAGAAATGGAAATGAGAGGAAACACCTCAAACATGCTTAAACCCAGGCTTAGCAAACTGGGCGACAAAACTTGACCATGGTCATCGTGATCGTCGCTGCATTAAATCAGAGTCGTTGAAACACCCCTTTCAATTTCGTAATTAAAAAAACAATTTCTTTTGCGAAATTTCAAGAAAACTCATTCATAACATATGATATAATGATAACTAAAGGCATTTTCTGACAGTTTTTTTCCCTTATATTTATGATCTCATGGAAGGAATGCTACTGCTTGAATGCAAAAATCAGTGACACCATATGCACATACCTCATTCGAATCTCCATATCGTGACATCGCACAATAAACTCAATCAAATTTTTTTAATTCAGGTTGTAATGGGGGCCAAGGGGACAAGAGGAAAGAAATAACGGAGTGGAAATTACAAAGATCTTAAGGAAAATTGTGAAAGCCTAACAGGAAAATAGAGATAGTAGAGACTTTGGACAATATCATACAATCGTATGGCTCAAGACATACAAAATAATGTAATACCACCACATTAGCTCATGCATGAAATAGAAGTGATGGCCTATTAATAGAGAAAAATTTACATCCATTATTTTGTATTTACTGAAAATGAAAAGAGTTGGATTATCTATAATAGCAATGAAATATTGAATGAGTATAGACAAGGGCATTGTTGGTATCCTTTCTATAGCTTTGTACCATTTTTAAAAAAAAATTCTTTTTCTTTTTGGCAACTCATTTTTTCTTGAACCGTCTACCTTCCCGCACACTTGTGTTTTAACACGCCTTGAATCACAATAAAATCTCTACAATTGTGTTTCACTCTTCTGATTAGGTTAGGTATGGTAGATGTGGACAAAAAGGCTCAATAGGGGTTAACCTAAAGGAAATTTATAATGGGCTTAGGCTTATTTAGCAATGATAGAAACTAGGTGTTTTTATCATGTCAAGCATGTCATGCAATTCAATATAAAGTTTTGAACAAAATTAGTACAAGTTCGAGTGTTTAGTTTAAAATTATGAAAGAATCCAAGTAGCAACCAAAACAAACGAAAATGAGATCATGCAACAATTAACTATCGACAATAAAGTGAAATATGAACTAACTAAAAACTCTTGGAATAAAAAAAAACTCTTGGAATAAAAAAAACAATAGGATCAAAAACTCACATGAGGGTTATATCGAGTTAAATTCAATTAAGCATGATATGAGTAACAATTACCCAGTTGATTAGATGTAAATTCACATATGATCATTATGAATAAGCATTAACCAACGAATAATGTCAGATCTCGAGTTATGCTTATAAATCACTTTAAAGTCATGCAATTAAAAATCAAATCTAATCCTTATGTTGGAAATGTCATAAGACTCAAAACAAGCAAGAATTTTTTTTTTAAACCGACACTAAAACCAACAAAAAATAAAAAATGACACATTTTTTATTTAAAATTGACACTTTTTGTTTGTTTATATAAAAACAACACTAAAATCAACAAAAACAATGTTGTCCCCCTCCCCACACTTAAACTGAACATTGTCCTCAATGTTTAAAGAGGAGACATATGCAATGAAAGATTTAAATGTGGAAAAACAAACAACAAACAAACAAATAAAAGCAAAGTTAATGATAAAGAATAAAATAATAGAGAAAGCAAATCTGATTATGTTGTAATTTAAGTTCCACAATTGCCATCAACTTCTCCACATGGGTTGCCTCCCTAGAAATGTTTATTTTAACGTCGTGCAGCCTAAAGGTGTCACCAATCAACCCTCCAAATTGTTGGGCATTCAAGGCTCAATTTGCAATCAAAGTCTTTGTTGCTGGGGTTTTATCAACTAAAGCTCATGCTGCTGCATCTAACATCTGTTGTTCAGGAGGAGCTCATCCTTCATCTAGTCCTACGGATATGATGTTATGAGAGTTTTGAAATTTTGATAGTATGCTTGATATGTTTTTCCTACACCTTGTTGAAAACCACTGATTTTCTTCCTCAATAGGATGATTCTTGAAGTTGGGAAAGATAAACACTTTCATGTTATCCCAAGAGTTTACAATTTCGTAAGGTAGTTCATCGAGTCAATCCTTAGGGTCAGCCAGAGAAAAGGGAAAGGTTTTCAGCTTCAGCATGTTCCCATCCAAAATGATTGGTGTCATGGTGGAACAAACAACCTCAAATTCCTTGATATGTTTGCTCGAATCTTCCATAGAATAATCATGATACTATGAAATATGGTAAAGCATACTAGATTTTAACTTGAACGACTGTGAGTTGCCTTGAATTGCTGTCGAATATTGAATAAACAATGGTACGACATTGTCCAAGGTAGATGCCGAAAATTCCTTGATAGACTTGTTGTCTGCCATGTCGAGATCTTTTAGTTATGAATCAGAACTAGACGTTTGAAATCATTTTGTTTATCTCATTAGTCTCCTAAAAGTCTCTCAGGCTCCGGATCGTACTCTAATAAGGTCTCACCAGATCTCTTAGCGTGCATGAACTAGTATAAGAGATTAAGACATAATAAAGAAAAAATTGTAAGAAAATTTGATCATACATCAAAATAGACCGAACATCACGGTCGTACACATGGCATAAAGCCCCATCACGAGAATACAACGCCCGATCCATTGGGCCAACTCATAAAGGCCAAAAGGATTGAGGAGAATTATAGAGGCCCAAACTAGGCCTACCTCTAAGGAAGCATAAGCAGGATCCGAATCCAGGCCCAGACGAATCAAAGCCCAAATCAAAGCCCGTTATACGTTCTCTCATAAAGAAGAAGAACGTTGCACCAAGAAAGAGCCGTGGAGGGACCTATGCCTCCATGAAAACACGAAAGCAGTTATAAAAGAACTTGACGCAAAAGCCTTTATAATTACAAAAAAACAACAAAAGTTAATATTTGTTGATAAACACTACTCAGTTACATCCGGAGAAAGTGATAAAGAATTAGGAGAGGAAAACAGAAGCAATGGCAGGATCATTATAAGTTGGAACCGGAAAAGAAATTATTTCGGGAGTAGGGAACATCAACGGCTTCAAAATACTTGATGATATAAGGGGCAATGACTCTTCTATTGTTGGAGCAGGCTCCTCGACATCATCATCTTCAAATGCTACACCGACTAAGTGACGATACTTAGACAAGTCTTCGCTGAGCCCATCTATATAATCAAGAAACTCTAGCCGCCCGTCAATAACTTGCTATCAATCTTCAGCTTCGACCACGCAAAGCATTTCCTTAGCAGCAGTGAGTTCATTTTTGGCTGTGGCAAGCTGCTCTTCAGCAATGGAGAGCATACCGGGAGCATCTGCCTTGACATCATCCAACGCATCAGTTATTTGTTCCACCCGCCACTCAGCAGCGTCACAAATAAGGGATTGCTCCAATCAAGAACAAGAAGCCTCATCGAAAGTCGCTTTCTCAGCGGATAATTCTTTTTCCACATTGCAAAGACGGGCACAAACCTCACCTAGCTTAGATTTCAAAGAATCAAGATCAGCAGCAGACTTATCCAGCAGGTTCTTCGCCTCCATCAAAGATTCCCGAGTAGCCGCGATAATTTTCTCCAAGCCTGCGCATTGCATTTTCAACACATCAAATTGGGAAAGAATATGAGAAAATACCAACAACAACGCTGTCAACCTCCTCTCCGAAAGAGCTACCTGATCACGACCAACTCGATAAACCGAGCCCATTACCCCTGCATAAGCAAAATGATTCATCCCGTCCATTATCTGCTCAAGACCACGGTCGATATGATCAAACGGGTCAAGCACAAACATTGGAGGCCTCTCCACCAACCGCCTGTACCATTCATTTACCATCCTACATGCACCGTCTTGCACATCAAGATGGGTGAACAACCAGAACTCGCCGTCAGACTTGATAAGAATATCCTTTGGCCCAGGCTCAATTCAACTAATCCGTGGATGGAGAACGCGAGGATCCGAAGCACCGAAGAAGCATCAACGACAGCAAGGAAAACAGACGGAATAACATTAACAATGGATAAACCACGTTTGCCCTCCCTTCGAGGAGCATCCGTGGCAAGGGAAGGACCGATAGTAGCAGCAAGAGCAAGAGAAACCTGTCAAATAGGAGAAACCTATCCAATAGGAGAAACTAAAAACCCGACTGCTTCACCGACATCATTAGAAGGAGAAGGGGAATGATCCTTGAAACGCTGTCCGCCAGCAATATCTTTAGATTGCCCCATTGCCAACTGGAGCATCTTCTCGTTAATGGCTCAAGGGTCGTCATTAGACAACTCAGCAGTATTCAAAACACCATAGACGGACAAAAGTTTCTCCTCACCTGCATCCAATGGATGAGTAATCTCCTTCTCGCTTCTTTTCAATATGAGCTTCGGCTTCTCATCCTCCTCAAGAAATTTTTGATCTCCATTTGCAACATCATCATGGGAAGGACCCGGGGGAGAAGCAATCTAACGAATCACAGACGAGCAGAACTACGATTCAAAATTTGTTTTTTCCTCGGGACATGATCAGGATCTACAGGCAATCGCCTTGATGGACTCGTAGACCTTGCAAGCTTTCTCTTTCGTGAAACAAGAACAGAAGTAAAAACAGGAGTATTGAGATCCGCAACTTCTCGAACCGAACTTACTTCCCAATCAATGCTAGCATTACTAACGCCAGCATGTGCGACATGAGCTGCGTGGACCTTAGCATGAGATTCAATAAACAAAACTCGCTCCGCTTCACTCATAGTATATAAACCACTACGCTTCAAAGTGCTGTCAGAAAGAAATGCATCCACGGGAAAGCGACAAAACTTAGAAAATTGTTCACTGATCTTCTACTCCTCAGCGGATAAAAGAAGCTCCTTCCACCTATTAGGAACTCGGAATGATCGAAAAATCGAACGACCTCGCAATTGGAAGTAGCCAGAGTTCACAGAAGCATAAAACCAAGACCGCGACTAATCGCGAATGTCATCAATAAGATTCTCGAAACAATCAGGAGAGCGAAGGAAGTAGATCTCCCTGTGCACCAATAGACAATCCTAGCGGTTAAGGGAATACCAGACATAAGAGCCTTCGCATAAGAATAAACCATCACCTTCCAGCCATTACGACCCATTTGGGCAAGAGGAATGCCCAAAAAATTTAGATATTCCTAGAACAACTCTGGAACAGGGAATCGAAAGTCAGAAGAGAAGATGCACGACTACAATGCGATGTATCCAGCCTTTGGGTAACAAGGGCTATCGCCCCGTCCGGGCAGAACAATCTCAAGGCCAGATGAGAGGCTATAATCAGAACAAAGACTTTCCAGAGTCGACTGAGAAGCTTTGTTAGGAGAGTAGTGAGCTTCGCACAAGGCTAGCGACTTACCACTTAACTTTTCTCCAACAAACATCGTTGAAGGGCGAAAAAGCGATGAAGATGAAGAGAATGAAAGAGCAAACAAAACCTAAATTCAAAGGTAGTGTGAAGAGGGAAAATGTATTCATCACATTTCCTTTAATAGAACCAAGTAATGAAGAGACGACTCATTGGATAGGATGCGAGATATGATGGTCATGAGAAAACCCAAAAATGTTCGCGAAAGACGAATGGGTAAGCAAAGGATCGAGACACCAATTCCCGAAAAGCAACTAACAACATTAAATACAAGATAATGATGAAATTGAAAATCAAACCGTCACCGGAGTTAGTGGCCACGTCAACATGCCCACTAACTAAAGGGGGGAGTAGCTGATGATACATCAAAATAGAATGATCATCATGGTCGTACACGTGGCATAAAGCCCCATCATAAGAATACAATGCCCAATCCATTGGGCTAGCTCATAAAGCCCAATAGGATTGAGGACAATTATTGAGGCCCAGACTAGGCCCACCTCTAAGGAAGCGTAAGCAAAATTCGTATCCAGGCCCAGACGAATCAAAGCCCAAATCCAAGCCCATCGTACGTTCTCTCATAAAGAAGAAGAATGTTGCACCAAGAAAGAGCCGTGGAGGGACCTACGCCTCCACGAATGCATCTCAATTAAGGGGGAGACTGTTACAGAAACATTTCCTTCTGTAGCACCTCACATGCTTAAGTCACACAGAGAGTTAATTACGACCATTATAAAAGGTAAAGGGAACATTTGACAAAGGTATGCAACTTTAATTGAGTTTTGTCCAGATTTACTTCCTTCTTCCAACAGAGTTACTGATTTAAGCATCAGAGTGCTTTCGGTCACCAAAAAGGTGGTCCTTGGCAGTCAAATAGTGATTTTACAGGTCAAAATCACAGGAAGACGATTTTTGGATGCATCAAAATTAATGCAATAAAACAAGAAAACTAATGAAATAATTAGCAATTTTATTAATCCCCGGCAACGGCGCCAAAAATTGATGCACTATTTTACTAGCACAACTTAAAATCCTACTTTGTAGTCGTATTAAAGAATAAGTATGGATCGTTCTAAACTGGGGATTAGAAGGCTCGCTAATTAGCTAACTAACACTAAGGGGTAAAAAGAAGACAACTAACTAAATAAACAAGAAAGCGGTGGGGTTGGATTTTTATGATTTTATATTAAGAAAATTACTACAAGAATAATCAAAACTTAAAAGGAAATCAATTATTAAAAATTAGCTGAGGGGTCCACACACCAAACACATGCCCGTGAATTAAACTCCAATAATACTTTTAATAACTCGTGAATGACAATGTTCAAGATTAACGGTGACCACATTAATTAACTTTACTATTTTTCCACATTTGTTTAATTAAACTCAAAGTCGCTTCCAAACCATTCTCTTCATGCTATCTAATCAGGAATCACAAGTTAGATAAACACTAAGATCATTAAATTCTATGGAAATTTTGAACATTGAGCAAGCAATTACAAGTATGAACCGCACCATGTATTTGACATAGATTTTACTTAACGTACCAACATCCATTTTACTTAACGTACCAACATCCATTGGTAGTTACTACTTAGGAATATAAGATTAAAACTATTAGCTGAAACTCTTCTATAACCTAACATAAAATCGTAGCATACTTACTAAGTTGGCCACCTTAACAAATATACATAGATAAGTTCTCCTTAAAATAGTTAAGCAATACACATTCACTAACTAATAACGAAACAATGAATTTAATCAATCCATAAAACACATGTTTGGGGCTTTGAATCCCTCCCCTAGCTAAAAAGGGGTTTAGCTAGACATGGTCATTATGATTAAATAACAATGCATAATTAATTGTCAAACTAAAACTAGAAAAGGGGATAAAAGGGAACACTGAGCAGAGAGTAAGAGGGAACACTGAGTAGAGAGTGAGAGCACTACTTTGTGGTGCAAAAGAGACGTGTAGTGAGAGATGGCGAGATGGTGAGGAAGAGGGGCGATCGGCATTGTGCCTGGCGGTGATCAAGAGGGGACAATAGTCAGTGAGAGAAACAATGACTGGCAATGAGAGAGAGGTCAGGTTGCGATCGTCTCTGCTGTGGTTGAGTCAACCGACAATTGTATGTACATGAGGGAATAATAGGTTGGATGAATACGCTGATATGTGGCGTGGTGAGGGTGTTGTTGCATGCGAGTGTTGCAAGATGGGACAATCAACTCTGGGTGAAGAGGGTTCTATGTATGGCGTGAAGGGAAGAGGGTGACGGTTGTAAGTCTATGTTGGGGACGTCTCGTGGTTGTTGGTGAAGGAGAGGTTTATTCGTGAGATGGATGTGATGTATGTGGTTGATGGAAGGGTCTGAAAGCGAGGTGCGGTTGTGAAGGGCGATGGGGTTGTTGACTGGAAGGGGATGATGGTCGCGAGAAAAGGTTTGTTTATCTTTCTTATTATATTTTCTCTCAAGGTCTCTCAATTCGTGCACACTTCCTTGCACCACAAGTTCTTTCTAAATCCGGAATTTGCATTTTTCACTTCTTTTTGGAATTTTTTTCCTCACAACCTAGAAAGACACAAATAGTAATTACCACCAAAATTAACGATAACTAGCTAAGAAAGTATAAAAAACTGGGTAATAAAATGGCATAAATATTCTTTTATCAAATTACCGGGTGACACTTACTCGCATGAATCTACTCCACTAATTCAATGAACCACAGGAGGTAATATGAGTTTAGAATGGCTATAATCAAAACGTCTATTTGCTTTTTCAAAATAGTTTTTGCCGAAGTGACATCTCAAGATGTGAAATCGACTTTGTTATCCCCATATCTCTTTATTTGAACAAAACTATTCCCTTTGGTCTCATGTGCAAGGTACTTTGGCATATGACCTTGTACCTAGATATGGTCATGTCCTTTAAATACATGAATATTCATCATCAAGAGAATAAGCATTCTCATATGAAAGAATGTCTCACATTCAAACTTTGAATTTGGTTCTCCAAATGTTCTGCTTCCAAATAACTTTTGTCACTTCATTTGAATTTTGGCCATTCATAAATATTTTGGCTTGTCTTTATTTGCCTTATAACTTGGTCCACCATCTTGGACTTAACCATCTTAGACTTGTCTTCTTCAAGCTATGACATTGCTTGACCCGTCTTCATATCTTTGACTTTGGTATCTTGAATTGACTTCGTCCTTTGATGACATATTGACTGGCACATTTCTGATATGATCTTCTTGCATTGATGCCTTTAAGTGAGTCTTCTTGGTCACATTTAAATGATCTAATTTAATCGATCATTCACAACCCAATATGCACGATTTTATAGTCCAAACTTAACAAACCATTTTTCTTTTGTTCTAATTCACAATTTATATTTTCAGGGATATATACCTTGAGAACCCACAAATAGCTTATAAAAGAAGAAATTATATGTGAAACTATTAGCTTTCTAGGGTATAAAATTTTAATCATAAATACGTTGGGATTTAAGCATGTTTACTTGGGATATTTGAGTCATTCTAAAGCCCATAAAAACTGTCTTGGAGCTTATATAGTTTGTGCGACTTATAAGTGATATTTGATGGTTAACCACTTATAAATAAATGCAATCAAACGGGCCAAACAAGGTGTTCTATCACTTACAAGTGGTATAAGTGATTCATCACTTTTAAATGGTCCAAATAAACACCCATAATTTTTTTTTTAACTAATCTCTAGTAGTCTAAGAATTCCAACATAAATTTGAGGCCTATTGGTATAGAAATTTTGTTAAAAAAAATGCTTTTCAAGCCTGAAAAATCAAACTAGTTATTTCAATCAATGAGTTCCAAGGAATCAAAGCTCTTTTCACGAGTAACACATAAGTTAATCCGTAAATTTATCAATTGAGTCATGTAATTACAAAACAAAATACAACAAATACAACATTTGACCCCATGCATGTGAGTGACACGTAAGGTAGCAGGATCAAAGAAATGAAAGAAAATATCCAAATGAAAAAGTTGAGGACGGAAGACATTTCTCCCTTGGATACATTTGATCAATTTGATTGTGATACATTAGGGGATAATGAAAATGAAGATGATCAAGTTCAAAATTAAATGACAACTTTGAGAAATATAAGATTTAGAGGTTCAAGTCTTGTATAGAGAAAATGCATCATGGATGAATATGTTACTCGAATGCTTCACATAGAAAAAAAAAAGTTGAGACAAACCATTGTTAATGACACACTTGAATGATGCATGGAAGGTACTTAATGCATGTTTATGTGGTTTTATCTAACGGGGATTGTTTTTTATTCTGCAAAGTTTGATAGCTTGAAAGTCATTATTGAGACAATTGGGTCTTGCCTTGCAATAAAACCATATGAATAATTCACACTTGGAGTCATTGAACAAAAAGTAGAAAACAAAAACAAAGTCCATGACACCAATTGTCATGTTCATTTGATGTTGGAATGAGATTGCTTACACCCTAAAGTTGACTATTCCACTACTTAAAATCCTTCGCAAGGTAATCAAATTGTTGAAGCGAATGCGAATCGATGACCCCTCTTATTGCTTTAGAAAAACGAGAAGCGAAGCGAGCTATTAATGAACGTAATAAATAAAATCCTGATAAAATATTTATAAATGCAAATAAATATATTATGTTTGTATCTAAGCATCTTAATAAAAAAATTAAAGTTATATTGTTGTATTATTGATAACTAGGCATGTAATTCCTTATATAATTGTACTATTTTAAAAAATTAAAATTTCATCTATAGTCCTCGATCAATTCAATCACCTAATTAAACTATGAAAAAAAAAGTAAATAATTTTAGATTTATATGAAAATATCTAAGTCATTAACAATTTAATAGATAATTTTCTCAATTAGTCATCTGGTATAGCAAATTAGCAATATAGTTGCATGTTCTCATTATCAAAATTTTATTGTAAAATTTTTTAGAAGATAATCATTTGTAGGAAACAAAGTTCTATTTTCATTTTTGGTTAAAATTTTTAAACAATAAAAGCTAAGATCTAATATCCATGTGACAGTTTGTGGATAATTACATTCGTCCATTGTGATTTAAATGTCAATATATACAAGATAAGGTTAACCATTGTAAATCATCAACAATTTTTACATTATGCATACTTCATTCTTGACATGGTTTTCCAAATCCGCTTTTAATAAATTCAGGAATTGTGTGATAAGAATAGAGACAGGCGTGACATACAACAAATACTTTATCGTGCAAGTAGAAAATTCTTCGCCGTAATTGAGGATGAAGAGGTTAAGTACACAATGTTTGAGATTTTGGGTTTGAATATCAACTTAGTAGAAATATAGTTACTCATTTGCGTACGTTTTCTATTATTGCTAGATGAAAAGGACAGGAGTTCGCCCCTCTCGTATTAAAATGTTTGAGCTTGCGTATACAGGCACAGATGGATCATGTTTAGATGTGAATTCACTCAAAAAACGGCAGTCAATTTTTTTTTTCCAATTTAAAATTGTTGGTATCCATTACCATTTATATTCCATATTCATTAACTAAATGTGCCTCTAAATGTAGGAAGAGATACAAAACCTTACCGTGGAACGAGAGGAGGGATTACACTCCTTAGATCATGACCACATTTTCGCTCAAGTATTCTGGCGAGACAGACCTGGACATGTACGTTGTAGGGGACATGGGGTCACGCCAACATCTGAAAACGGCATGAGTAGTTGTTTTGGATCTCTAGCTGAAGAAGAAGCAAGGCGAGACATTGAGATTGCAAGGAAAGAGGTTGCAAAAGCAAAAAAAGAGTTGGCAGACTACAATAAAGTGGCTAGTGATGAAATGAATAAAATGAAGGATGATATGGCTACGATGATGCAAGCATTGAGGAGACTGACTGATAAAAACAATGGTGAATTTGAGACACATTAGCTGTGATTTTTTAAAAGTGATAATAACTAGGATGTGTTGTATGCCATCCGTGATAATAGTTGTTTTCATATTTGATCCCTATTTGTTGCTTTTTCCAACAATAATTTCGAGTTTTGCTATTAAAATCTCCACGGTTAATTGTCTAGAGAGTTGCAAAGCTTCAACTGAGTTTTGGTTCAACTCCACCAATATAATTGTTAATTTTATTACTTGTTGTCTACAGGTTTTAAGTGGCTGACGATGTGTCGTACTTGGATGCATATATATCTGGATGCAAGGCTCACTTATGTTTGTTTTTCTTACAAGGTGATTAAGACAGAGGATTCTATTTTTTTTCTAACTTTTTTTGGATTAGACGTGCTCTTATAAGAGAATGTGGTATATGTTCTTCTTACAAGCCTTCCATGGTTGAACATACCGCTTTACCTATAAATATGTTAAAGGGTTATGTTCCTTGTGTTGTTATTTTATTTGTTATATTTTCTGTGAAGTTTATGTTGTTGATAGGATTGGCAATGAGTCGAAGATGGGTTCATGGCAGATTCACATTGGCAATTTTAAATTTAATGCTATCAATGTATTTATTTTAGTTGGAATCAACATTTTTGTTGATGCACGTTGAACTGCCTGAAATTGATTTTTGTTTATGCAGGTTTGTTAACATACCCGGCACTTTCGAAGCGTCGTAAATAAGTTTGCAAAAAATAAATATAAAAAATTAATGTTTGTTGGCGATTCAAAGCGCCATTAAAAGTTATGTAATACGACGCTTTTATCGAAAATAGAATTGACATATGCATTTGTTTATCAGTGCTTATATAAGCTATTACGGCGGTTTAAAAAGCGCCATCAATGCAACCTTTTTACTGGCGCTTCATATAAAGCACCGTTAATCCTTTGGCAGCACATACTATTTTCGGCACTTTCTAAAATGTCCGCAATGAACTAAACTGGCACACACACACACACATATATATATATACCGGCGCTTTTTGAAGCGCAGCTAAAAACGAATCTGTTGTAGTGACAAAGCAATCGCTATGTCCGCTTAACACTTTAGCAAAAAACGACATTTTTTTTTTGCTTTTCGCTTTTGCGAAAACAATGCATGTTATCAATATTTTGCTTTATTTCTCGCTTTAAGCAGTCATTTTGGCTCGCTTTAACCACATCAATCTTTCGCTTGGCAGATAGTGAAAAAAAACTTTCAATGAAGTACATGTATCAAGCCATGGATATGGCTAAGGAGGCGATCAAAGATTCATTTGGTTTAGAAAAATACAAATATAATAGGGTTTTTGATATCATCTGGGCAAAGCACTTTAGAGTTGCATAGTATTGCAATATGAACACTCAGCGTAAAAACTAGTACATGTTATGAGCATAAGTGAAGTGTGTTTGAACAAGTAAAGTAATAGTGGCTTAAAATTGAATCAATTTATTATTGATCAATGAAGTTGTTGACTTTTTTTACTAATTTTTTTATGTTTCTTATTTTCTTTTGGAAAATAATAGATTCTTAGCAAGAAAGAAATAGGTTTGAGAAAAAAAAGGAATGAATGATTTAGTGTTTGTTAAGTACAATCAAACGTTGGTGAGGCGAGATTGATCTCATTTCCGTCAGTGAATTGATTTTGTAGAATTCAATGAGTGACTAACCGAAGAAGTTATGAAAATGATGATAAATGATGATTTGAACTGGAAAGAGGAAAGCTTGTACGATTCAGAAGTTGGGATGTGGAGGGTTTGGGATCATGATACTTGTTTCACATTTTGATATGTTTCTTACTTTTGTTGTTGTTGTAATTGCAAGACATTACTTTTAAAATATCGTTATTTTCTCTATATGAAGTTGCATTCCAAAATTTTAGACTTTATCAGCAAATCTATCATTTATATACACTTTCAAATGTTCTAATGGATGCACTTAAAGTGTGTTGGGTACGCCTCATTTGCGCCTTTAGTTCATTTTTGCTCCCTTACTATATTGCTGCTTAACAAACATTAGATTTGTATCCAACACTTTAAAAGACCCCCCTCCATTTTAATTCATTTAGTGGGCGTTTGGCAACCAAAAACATAATCACATCTACTTAATTTAAAAATGCTCACGCTACAAAAATAGGTTTTATTTTGGTAGTAAGTTTGGTGAATGAATTTGTATGTGAGAAAAAAGTGAAGAACATGTGTTACAAAAGTAGGGTGATTGGTAGTTGTTTTAGAAGTCAAATTGCTTAATAAGTCAGAAACAAAATATATTAGCAATAAAGTAGCTAGCGAAAAGTAGAAAATTAATTGATATATCTAATTTAGGTTTTTTTTTTTTAATGGTTGTAAGCAAATAAGTTGGTTTTGAGTGGCATCAGCATTTTGAATCACCCACAATGTGTGTACAATTAATACTAAGTAAAATATAGGGGTTCAAATAGTCATAGTGGTGTCACTTGCGGTGTTCCAGATTGAGTTGAAAAGCACACACTCCTCTTTTATCACCAAATCGAATCGCTCCAATGAGTAAGAAGAGAAAATGATATACCATAGATGGAGTCTGCTAACGAGACCTACTTCCATCTTGGATGAAATCCTAGGCACTGTGGTCATCGCAAACTACCTATTCATACCTACCTCAGGCAACCAAAATCAAAATCATAATTTTTTTTTCTTCTTAATTTCAGTTACTCTCCTTTCTCTGTTCAATTGATATTTTGTTTGTCTGTCTGGTTGCTATTCGTTAATTTTTCCCCAATTTCAATTATTTAAGATATGTATGTGTATAATTGTGCAATATAGTTGATGCAGTGGATTTTCGCTCCCTACTTGACTTTGACCTGCAGAGCTACAGACCTACACAAGGAACGCATATGAGCCACGGACCACCGGTGTGGCGGCCAATGGCACTCCGATTCTAAAGTCAGACAAAAATTTGAGGAAGGCATAATGCTGTAAACAGGGAATTTGTAGCGTACCTTAGCTTACCAACCTCATGTCTTATTTATAATGTTGGAGTCCCGGTTCGACTAGGCCATCAGTCGCATAGTTTAGGGAAGAAGATCTTCGTGGAGATCCTTATCTAATTAGGAGTTGTGCTGTGATGGGAAGTTTTCCAGTTAGATTTGTGCTCCTAGATACGCGGGAGATAGTTCCCAATCAGAGTGTTGTCCATAGATAGAAGTTTTCATAAGCGACGTATACTCTGGTATTTTCTTCCTAGTTGGAAGCAAAGTGTTGTTGTCTTGCCTGTCAGAAGTTGATCCCCGAGATACTTGCCTTAATAGGGCGTACGGGTATTGGGGATAGTTGTGAGACGCATGGGCTTAGTAGGCTGTAAGGATTTGGATCCGTCTGGCAGACTCCATTGTGCGAGCTTGAAATTGTTTGGGCCAGATCAGTGTTGGGCTGACGCTTGGGCCTGTTAATTCTCGAGATCATCATGACACACGTACGGTGTGGAAGAGAGGTTGTTTTGGTGTATCATCAGCTACTCCCCCGACTTAGTGGACCATCGCATCTGTTCACTAAATCACTTCTTGAAAAGATATGCCGCTCATGATGATTAAGTTTGGATTGTCGCTTGAGCCACGCGCTTCATTAATTAAACGTGTGTCGGTTCAATAGAGAAGAGGCGGGAAACTAATCCCTATATAGATCTCCCTTTCTACAGAGATTGACTTTTCAATTTCTTTGCTTTTAGAGACTATGTTTTATTCATTTTTTGATTGAAAGTTTGTTCACCTTTTTCATGGATCGCCAAAATCATCTTGATGATGAGCTTCTAGCCAAGGGTCTCCAGTTCTTTGATGATAGGCCGGTTTTCGAATCGAGCCTTGCTGATATCCGAAGGACACTCGGGGTCCCTGAGGACCTGCCATTCTATAGTCTGAGTGATGATCAGACGCCGATGTTTTCTCTGGAAGGGTTTGTCTGTTTGCTCCATGGGATACTTCAAACTAGAGTCAGTTTTCCTATTCATGATGAGATATGGGGCTTCTTGGATTTTCTTGGAATCCCTTCTGCCCAGTTGGTACCTAATGGGTACAGGATTATCCTTCTCATATTGATCAGGACGAAGGATGTCGATATCCGTGTGACTCCGAGGGTGATCCAGTTGCTGACTTCCCCTCAGCTGAATGATCTTGTTGTTTGCAATATGATGTCGCTGGCTTGCTTCGGGAAGTTGCCGGATGATTTCAAATTCTGGTAGAAATATTGTTTCTTGGCTCATTTGGATTCGAAGTACTTCAAGTTCAAGGGTCGTCCGCTTGAATGGGAGTTCAATCCACTTCTTGAGTGTTATTTCATCCTTTGATTTTGTTGCGTGGATTATATGTTAATAATCACATGCGTTTATTTGTAGGGAGGTTCCCCACTACTCCTCTTTCTCCGGAGGAGCTATGAAGGCATTCTGCAACATGTCATGGATGAGGGTGGAGGATGTTATCTATCCTACTAACTTCAGTCGCAGTGGACTATGGGCCAACTGGCACATGGCCCCTACTCTTTACAAAGCAACGAAGGTTAAGTCTGAAGGTGGAGCCCCTTCTAGGAAGTGGAAGGCTTTCAAAGTTAAGGCTCCTGCCTTCCCGACACAGAGAGGCTTTCAGATAAGCTTGCCTCCTTTATAAGGTCAAAGAGGTATCGCGCAGGGGTCGAGTCGGCTCCCAAACAGCCTGATCTAGTGAGGGAGAAGCGTGAACCTGACCAGCTTGCCAGGGCGAAAATTGAATTATCTAGCTAGGAGAAAAACCACCTGAGAGTAACAAGGGTGGTTGATGAAGCTTTGAATGGGAAGTTGATGTTGGCTGTTATGGTGGCTTCTACTGGTGTTGACCAATCCAAAATCGTTTTACTGGAAGGTTCTTATGAGGATTCGCCTGAGGTCCCAGAGTTCAATCATTCGGCTGATGGATCGTCCGACAGTGGTCGTTGCAGCGTGGGCCATCACTCTTGTAGTGTGCATTGCTCCCCATCTCGGTCCAAGTCGCATATCAAGGTGATGGAGGGTCCGTTAGACAATTCGTTTACTTATCTTCTTTCGGATTTTTCTGAGCCGACTCGCAATAAAGGGTCGGCTGTTGGTGACAAATGGAAGGTCGTGGATGAGGGCCTAGGTGCTGTGGAGACTACAAACGGGCAGTGCTGGCGTGATTTCGCATTCGGGAAAGCTCTATTTGGATGCGCGAATGAGTTTGTTTGCTCTGGATGTAGTGAAGATGAGCAACCAAGCCTAGCACCGGGAGGTTGATGTTGACTATGCTTCGAGAAAGCACATAAGCATGCATTACAGCTGGTTGATGGACCATGCTTCGAAGCCCGAGGAGGATACGCTGGAAGGGTGTATGGATAAGGGTTTGAAGCACCTTATGCTGAGGGTATCCCATTTGAGCCAGATGGTCGTCGCTGGGAAGGAAGTTGAGGTGGCTCGTGAGAGGTTGTACACCATGGAGTGTGTCTTCTCGACTATGCAGAAGTTGTATTCTGATGCACTTTTCGAGATTGAGTTGCTGAGGAGAGAAGGATGGAACAGTCAGCCGTTGATACCAAGACTCATAGGGTTTGTCTGGAAGCCTTTGAGTTTGATTTAGCAGAGGTGGTGTTCACGAGGGATAGATTCAGGCAAGAGTTGAACCTGGTCCCCCGTGATCTAGAAGTTGCGCAGGAACTTGTGGCTAAGATGCGTTCTAAATTACAGTCTTTTGTTTAGGAGAACACCATGAAGGAGTCTGAATGAGTAGCCCAGAAACAACAATTAGAGGTCGACGTGAAATTTAATGCTCAGGAAACGAGGAAAATTGGGGATCAACTTCTCCAGTGCAACATGAGCTTAGCGCAGTTAAGAGTAGCCTGGCTACGAAACAGTCTCAGGTTGATGCGCTGACCGGCAAGCTGGAGCTGTTGGAGCGTGAACTTGCAGGAGAAAAGGCGCGCAGGGAAGAGCTTCTCAAGGCACAAGGCAAGTGTGAATTCCACTGGGTCGTGCATGGGAAATCAAAGCTACTGGTGCTGATGAAGAAAGAACATCCGGAATGGGACCTTTCTTATTATAAGAAGATGTCTTACGCAGACTTCGGAATGGTATCTGCATCATTAGAAGAAGAGGGTGATCTGGATCATTGCGCTCAGATTGAGGCATGTACGGATGCAACTTCTGTTCCTTCCACTGTTAAGCTTAGTTCTCTCGTATCTGTACCCCTTCCTGATGAGGAGTAGATTTCGTACACTTGTACTTTGTTGTTTCAACTATTAATAATAACAAGTTCATTTAGAGTATGCTTTGTACCAGCATTATGTTCGGTCTCCCTGTCGCGCGCTTTGCATTTTGCCTTGTCATTTTACTTTGACACGGGTCTTGTTGGGTTAGCAGGAAGCCGAGTGGTATGTTCGTTGTTGGAAGTTTGACCATTTATGTCGCGAATTATTCTGACATGCTCTTCTGTGAAGTCTTAGAATCACTATCGCTCGATTGGATCCAATAGTGGGCGTTCTAGGATGGTTTGGCAGTGGGTTATGCTACCCAGGCCGTAATTCATCCTTAAGGTAAGCCACTGGAGACTTAAGTTGCGTATCTGACAGTAAGTTGTGGTTGCTAGCATGAGTGAACCGTTGCAGTCAAACACATGAATTGTATTTAAGCTAGAGCGTTTGTCCCGAGTCAGGTTTTGTAAGCTCAAGCTGATATCCCGTGTAACAATCGTCCGCATGGCAGTGGGTTGATTTTTGAGCTGGCTCGAGTGGCCATTGCTAATAATGGAATGTCAGCCTGTGTGAGCGTAAAGACTCGGCTTGAGCTGCAATTTACTCTAGCGACCACTATCTTAAGAAAGAGCGGTGGTCGCGTGGTGAGTCGTTGGCATGTTGGGGCTGACTCGGCTCCCACCTTCCAAACCATCTATACCTACACAGAGTGGATTACAGGTTTGGGATGTGAGAATTTGGCGATCATGGCTTGGTAGAGAGCGATGGTGAGCAGTTGACATCAGTCAGAGGTGACTAAACTCCCACCTTTCAAACCATCTACACCCGCGTGGAGCGGGCTACAAGTTTGGGATGAGGGGATTCGAAGACTATGGTCTGTAGAAGATCACTGGTCTCTTGTGGCAAGTCTTCGGCATCAGTTCAGGACTGACTAGGTTCCCACCTTTCAAATCATCTACACCCGTGCGCATCGAGCTACAAATTTGAAAGTTTTTCAGCGTCCATGGTCTGTAGAAGAGCAGTGGTCCTGTCGCAAGCCGTTGGCATCAATTCGGACTGACTATGCTCCCACTTTCCAAACCATCTATACCCGCGTGGAGCGGGCCACAAGTCTAGGAGTTGGTAATCGGCGACCATGGTCTATAGAATTGCAGTGGTCCTGTCACGCCCCGATTTTCGAGAAAAAAGAAATCCTAAAATCCACGTAGGATTATCCGTTTCCCCAAAACTCGGGACGTGAAATTCAATAACAACAGAAACATTTAGCAGCAATGACAAAATATAATTTAGAAAAATAGGAACAAACTAAAATTAATACAAAACTCTAACCAGGAATAACTGACGTCGCTAGCCCCACTAGCGAAACTCCCGTAACGCTGCTCAAAAGTCTCTAAACCTGAAAAGCTAATTGACTACATTCCCAAAGGAATGTACCCAAGAAGCAAAAGCTCACTTGGGTCAGCAATAAAGCTGGTGTGAGAAATCTTCATCCCAAAAAATCAATAAAATCGCACGTGATAAACATCAAGCGAAACACAAACAAACAAACCATCACACTAATAGGTAGTTCCTCAACGAGGCAAAGGTGTAATGCAAGAAAACACAGTCCAAAGAATTTAGTTCCTCAACGAGGCAATTATATCATCATCGTAATATGTAAATATGCGTTTACCTGTACTTACCCTATAGGAGTTGACTATGGCAAGTCGGACCTGCAGAAATATTAGTGGACTTGCCATCCTGCATAAAAAGAATTAGAAGCAATGAAACGTCATTTATTCTTTTTATTTGAATTAGGTTAATCTTTTTAACGGATTGATCACTTAGACGATACCACATTCGCACCACCTCCGTGCCGAACATACATGCCCGTATGCCTCTCTCATATAAAGGAGGACTACTCCGTCATCCATGCCTAAGTGGGGACATCACATACAGGCATGCATCGCGGATACCCCTAACTATATGAGTACCAAAAGCCACCCTTGGGCTATCAATGCGCATAAACTCAAGTCACATTTTTGACGGATAATATCAAAGCCTATTTTAGGCATACAAACTCACCACATTTCCGCAAGACTAACCCGAAGGTTATTTTAGTTTCTCTAGTAAGAAATGGGTGCCCCAACTCCGCAAGACGACCCGCAGGTTATTTAGTTTCTCTAGTAGGAGAGGGGAAAATAATAAACAACAGAGATGTGGTAGTTCTAAGTGATACAAGCCCAAGTGTTTTATATTTTCAGAAATCAAGGTTTACCAATATCATTTATTTTGATATCTCACTTTTCTTTCACAATGACATTTTGTCATACATAAATTGGTTCACAATCTATCCACCCACATTTTTGGGGAAAAACATAGCATTTTGGCACATTACCAAATCATAATCAATCTCATCAGGATATCCTCCCATTGTTCCGGGGCAATCTACATTTCTCATATATAAACTTTAGGTATCAACACGGGATATCAAGGCCCATTTAATACCATAAATAAATTTCTTTTCAACAACGCAATTTGCATAACCAAATTTAAGTCATACACATACAAATACAAATTCATAGAATCATGCAAATACCCCAAATTATGAACTCAGCAAGGTATGAGAAACTCATACATCAAACAGATCACAATAGTAAAGATCACACGTTTGCGACACAAAACACCACAAATAAGTCAACCTCATTCTCAAACATGCCTAAAATCTCATAATGGATTACCTGAAATGAAACCAATCATTTCCATACACACCTCAAATTTTCCATATGAACATTCATACACAATGCTAACCAGATAAGAACTGTTGTTACCTGCCGACAAAAACATCCCTAGAAATCCACTTTACTTTGACCTATCGAATGTTTCAACCAATCCATTGTTCAAAAGTCAAAGCCTCCTCAAATCACATTAACCAGGCATAGCACAATCTACTCTGCCAATCACTACAAACTCAAACTTAAATGATATCCAGCTGTTTCAAAAGATTCCACACACTTCCATTAGTGACCCAAGTCATCCAATACACAACTCCCTAGCTTCATGTTCTCAACTAAAAATTCTCAATACAACCATGGATTCTAAACATGGGAAGATGTATGTATCAACCACATGCACAGTGATAGTCTATCCCAACCCCAATCGCAAAGAAATTGTAGTCATAAACTATTGCCCATAGTAATGGATACATTCAGGTAAGTACTAGTCACTTAAACACAAACCACCTGAATATAAACTCACCTACACTATCCTAAGTAAATAGGTCCAAAGGAATATTCCACAGATAATATCTCCCCCGAATCCATCAATTCTAACACTTTTTGATAAATGAGTTCCTCATGGAGATGAGGACCAAAGTAAGATCACAAGTCACTTTTACAAATTCCAGTGGCTCCCATTTGGACATGCATATGAATTTAGTGATCACCTGAAGGTTTTCCCAAAAACAATTTCCCTTTTTCAACTAAACACCAAGAACATGAAAAGTACTTATCTATACCAAACACCTACAAGATTCAGATTTCCAATCTCCATAATTCATGCATCCAGGATGAAGTTATCACTCAGAAAATCAACTCATTTCCAGCTAATTATTCATATACACTGGAAGTTACTTCATGATAGAACCATTCTCAATCGACAAAACCACTAAAGCATTCCCAAGTCCATATTATTCATAATAATCCATCAACAAACATAAGGCCCATGCAGCAGAAATTAAACTCAAGATTTGAACTAAACAACCGATAAATTCATGAAAGAATTCAACCCACCAAAGGTATTAAAATCCACATAACAAAAATTGAATCAATCAAGCAATAATGAAAGCAGAAAATGTAAAAAGAAAAACTCACAGTAAAAGAGAAAGAAATGAAGAAACTCACCGGTTTCCATCTGAAATACAGCTCCACAAGTCGCAATCCTTCACGCTGTTGGCATTCAACATATTTGCATAATCTGGAAGTTTCATCGCTTTTAAAAGTGAAAACCTATCTCCAAGAACCCGATGTAAACTACTGTTGTTTCCCACATTTACTATACACATTGATCAGTGCATTACGAACAGTCGCATAATAATCCAAACCAACCTTCACCACATATCCATGTATACCTATAGTGGTTTCCTCATCTTCAAGCTCTGCACATACAGGCAAAACACTAACCACACTAACTGAGTTTGGCTTCAGACCAGAACTTGATTTCAACGTTAAGAACCAATCAAGCACATTTGAAAAATACCCATTAGCTGAAGATGCAACTATTATTGAATTCCAGGATACCATGTCTCGCTCCCAAATTTCGTCAAACATATTGTATGCATCAAATAAATCTCGGGTTGCATACAAAGAAATCAAAGTATTGGCCACAAAGACGTCATTGTCGAAACCCAATTTAGAAATCAACCCAAAACAGCCACACACCACACTTCCTACTTCCGTGTTTACGGCACCAAATATCAAGAGATTCTCGTGAGAAACCCAACAAGGGAGAAATGCAATATACAATAGAATCATTAGCTTTAGAGAGGAGATAAAGATGAGATTCACCAATTTTGTGGAGAGTAGGAGTTCGTCAGATGCACTAGCTCTTCTTCAATATGGAAACGAATTCGATCTTGTATTAAGTGCGGTCCACATGCCTGAAATTGATGGGTTTGAGCTTCTTGAGCAGATTGGGATTGAGATGAAAATTCATGTCCCGACTTTTGGGAAAACGGATAATCCTACGTGGATATTTGGGATTTTCATTTTTCTCGAAAATCGGGGCGTGACAGGTCCCGTGGCGAACCGTCGACATCAGTCGGAACTGGCTAGGCTCCTACCTTCCAGCCATCAACACTCGCACGCAGCGAGCTACAATCTAGGCTTTGACCAGAAGCCCTCGCTGTTAGTCGTCACTAACTAGGCTTACCTAATCGGGTTTGACGATCGTTGTCCGCGAAGGGGGCGACAGTCCCTGGCGAGTCGTCATCACCAGGCATAACAACACTGATTAGACTCCCACTTCCTAAGCCATCGACATCCGTGCGAGGTGAACTTGGCATCGGGATGAACCAAAAGTCGTCATCATTAGTCAAAATTGACTAGCTTTCCTGGTTAGGTCGGGGCTCCACTTGTTACTGTCATGCGAGCCTACACCCACAGGCGGAGTGAATCGTGCGGATTAGTTTCCTTTCGAAGAGAAATGAGTACCTTAAATCAGCTAGCAGTGTTTTAAAAGGCGATTGAGGCGTACACCTTGAGGCGCCAGTCGAGGCGGGGCGCACAAAAATCACCTCTATGCTTACGAGTTGCAATGCTAGTTTAAGGCAATCGCCTCTATGTTCCGACTCGTACGTTTCGAGGCGTATGCCTTGAATCGTAATGAGGCGCACACTTTTATAATTCAGGATCAACTTATCTACTTCAGATCTTTAAACATATCCAACGGCTGACATTATACTTTCATTTGCAAAAACCTAACCTAATCGATTTCCTCGTTTCATTTGCAGACAGAGAAGAGGGGAACAAAGGAAGAACTGAAGAAAAAGAGAAGAAGAAGAGAGGAAGAAGAGAAGATCGAACCAGGAACCACCGATCGAACCAGGAACCACGGTCGAACACTTTGGAGTTTGGTCGATTGAAGCCGTTTCTCATCTGCGATTCGCACTTTAGAGTATACGGTATACTTCTTCTAGTTCTTCTTCTTCTAATTTGTGAATGAATTAGATCTAGCCCTGTGCGTGTTTGCTTTGATGTATTTTGAGATGAATTGCTCTGTATTTTGATTCTTTGAATGAAATGAAATGCATTTTTTTTTAATTGAATGAAATGAAATGCTCTGTATTTTTTTTCTATCTAATTTGTATGTTAATCAGTTAATTCTATAAAAATTCCATGTTTTGTATGTTTTGCTTGAAGAATGGATGGATTACAGTTTTGCATGTTTTGTATTTATAATTCAATTTTGTATTTGTAGATTAGATGGCACTGCACAGGACTACGAATACGACTACTAGTGATGGAAGAGACCTATTTTGGCAATATGGCCAAAGTGTAAAAGGTCCTAAAGACGGGATCAATTATGTGAAATGCAAGTTTTGTGAGCAAGTGGTCAAGGGGGGAATTTTTAGATTGAAAAATCACCTTGCAAAGACGCGCAAGGACACAAAACCTTGTTCTAAAGTACCGGATGAAGTCTTCCATGAAGCGAAGGCTTTTTTAGAGGTTGGTCAAAGACAAAAGCTAATGAAAAGACAAGACACTGAGTTTCAAATTAATAGAGGTTCATACTATCAAGGAAATTTGAATGAAGATGTAAGCGGAGCTTCTTATCCAAGTGTGAGTGTCACTGGTCCTAGTGGTGGTGGATCCAATGCCAATGCATGTTCTGATGGCATTGTGAGAGGGCCAATGGATAGGTTTTTGGTGGGTAGTGGTACTAATAATGACATGGATCTAGGTAGAGGCAGAGCTACACAAGAAATGAGACCACAACCAGTAAATGCAAAAGAGTATAGGAACCAAGTTTGTTTAGACATTAGGCGTTTCTTTATTGAGAATGGCATTCCTTTCAATGTTGCGAGTAGTCATTCTTTTACCAGCATGCTTTTATCGGTTTCGAAATATGCAGCTCACAACAATGGACATTGTGTGAAACCACCATCAGCCCATGAGTTAAGTACTTGGATTCTAAAGGAGGAAGTGAAGTCAACTAATGTGATAGTTGACGATGTAAAAAAAACATGGCATCACTCAGGAGTTACAATCATGTCTCACTACACCAAAATGCTTGTTTAGCTACGGGGAAGTGGCCACGGCTCTAAGCCGTTGGTTTATTTGCCACGGCTAAAAACCGTGGCTATAACGGCCAACGGTTTAAAACCGTGGCTAAAAAATAAAACCGTGGCAAAAAAACACTACACCAAAAGGGTTGCTACGGTTTTAAACCGTGGCTATAACTGCCAACGGTTTATAACCGTGGCTAAACCTGCCAACGGTTTGAAACCGTAGCTAAAATTTTTTTAACTTTCGCGCTTTGGCCAAAATGGTTTCGCGCTTTGGAGGGAGCATTTTCGCGCTTTGGCGAAAAAAATTGATGAAAAACAGATTCTCACAAGGGAAGAAGAAGGACGAAAGAAGGAGAGGACGATAGAAGAAGAAGACTCTCGAAGCAGGGAAGAAAAAGGACGAAAGAAGGAGAGGACGATAGAAGAAGAAGAAGAAGAAGGTAAGATCTCCTTATTCTTCTTTAGATCTCCTTATTCTTTAGATCTCTTTGTTGATCTCTTCTTCTTATTTTTTTTCTTCTTTCAGCAAAGCAAACCCTAGAACTCACTTTCTTCTTTTCTCCAGCTCGATTTCTGAAGAGGAGAAGAAGAAGATTTCTCCGAATGGATCAATTTCCCCCGAATGGATCAATTTCTCCGCTTCCGAAGAAGATTGTTGATGATGAAGCCTGGTTTTACACCCCCATTGAAGGTTTTACTTTGAATCTCAATCGATTAGGGAGAAAGTTTAAATTGGGTTTTTTGCTTGATAAAAATCGGATTGTTATTGTTTGGTTTTGTCATCAGTGAAGAAACTTCACTATTGTCTATAAGTTATTTAGATGTTAAAATTGATAAGGAATGATCTGTGTTTTGTATTTCAGGTTAGGTTTTCTCTGCACATACAAAACTTTCCACGTGAATCATCATCCAAAGTGTGCTTCAACACCTGACATGCTTTCAGTATTTCTCTACCACTTATGTCAGGTATTCACTTTTTAGTGTCATAACCTTCTTGTTTAGTGCTTATATCCTTGATATATTTAGATAACAATGACTACCAAGCATCAATCTGCTAGTGCAATTGTACTCTAGCACTTCTGCGCGCCATGTTTGGGTACTAGATTTAATTATTTGAGTTTCTACTGTACCATAATTGCAATTGTTTATATGCTTTAAAATGTGTTTGACATCTCACTTTTCTTATGCCTTATGTTGAGCTTATGTTTCTATGCTTTAAACTGTGTTTGACATCTCCTTTTTTAGATGCCTCATGTTGAACCAATGTGAAACCTTAGGAAGAAGGGAGTATGGAGAAGTTTTTGTATGTGCAATTGAATACCTTGCCCTTTTACCAGTGGATAGGACAATGGAGAAGTTTTTGCATGTAAGTATTCTAGGCAGCAACTGCGCGCACATGGTTTGTTTCCACTTAACAATTAGAATCACTCATCAGTTTAAGGCTTTAAGCAAATGCATGCATTAGACAATTATGCCATATTTTAAAGTCAATCCATCAACCCACTCCTTCATTTATTGTTTGGGAATTTTTTTTGATTTATCCCTATATTTATGATTTATGTTTTTTACTTTGTTAAAGTTTGCTTCTTCAACTCCACTGATTTTTTTGGGTACTTTGCAATATGTTTGATTCACTAAAAATCTTAACTTAACTCTTTGTTTTCCCAGCAAAAGGTTTGATTTAATGGGGGTTCGATTGAGGAATAAATATTTCTCAGAGTTGACTACTTTATGCAGGCTTTTTGGCCTTCAATAGTAATGAAGAAATGGCTAAACATTAAGCCCAAGGTGAACGAATTCAGTGAAGATGAAACCGACACAGAAACTGAGAGTGAGGATGATGGTATGTTGTTTAAATATCTCTACCAAGATTAGAGTAATGGCAATATTCTGTATGTTTGATATTATCTTCTCCGACTTTTGTCCAGCATGCTCCCTTAACGATGCAAAAACAGTTATCTGCAAGGATCAAGTTTTACTTCATACTAAATAGAAAAAGGAATAGTGGACTACTACTGCCCATGGATTCAGCAGCAGTTCGAAAGGTTCACCTATTCGGGAATCTCCGGATCTATGCTTATTTTCAACTCCCCGAAGCATTTCGTCGCTTGCTACGCCCTTCCACGTGTCTGGGTGCCTAGGTATCCACCGAAAGCCTTTCCTCGTTTGAATCATTTTTGCCTTTTGTTATTTTCTACGAAATTAGCTTCATCATGTTAAGTCAGTCTTGTAGATTTAGGCTCTTGCTCTTAAAGGTATGAGAATATTCTTGTAACCATAATCCAACAAAATCCCATGATCCAAAATTCCAAATATTTACCATATATGCAGTAACAGTTGCCAAATTTTTATTGATATAATTAAGTATTTGGTCATAAATTGAACCTCATTATCAAAACTAATTAAGTATTGTTGCACAGTCAATGAATTATACAAATTCAACATAGACATAACTATTTATACTATGATTTTTTTGTTTTGTTTGTTGAAACTATTTATACTATGATTAGTAGACTGTATGAGGCCTATTTTATGTCCTACATACAGTAATTATGTGATTAATAAAAAAAAGATTAAAGTCTCTCTTGGAGATATCAAACCATATGATCTCTCTTCTTTTGGATCCATTTAAAATCACAAAATTTAGTGATCCCTATGTGCATTTCACCTGGAATGGTATCCAAGTACAAGAGATTGTAATATTCAATGGAGAGAAAATAAAGTAAAAATCCATAAATAGTAAGAAAGAAAGAAAGAAAACACTTCTGGTGGAAATGTGGACATGGTTTTATATTACATCAGATCAGGGTCGAGTCAGACTGATTCATTTCCTACCTACTATAAAACCACCCCCTGGAATTCGAACCCCATTTGCGTTACTTCTCCATCTCTTGAATTTTTCCATCAAAACCCAACCCAAGCCTTCCTCATCTATTCTTCAAATCAAGATAAAAATATTCTTGACATTGAGATGGGGAAGGAGGTGATAGACTCAAAGTCAGGGGAAATGGGAATTTAGTCTCATTCTGTATGGAATTCTCCCATACCTTACCTGTTTGGAGGTCTAGGTGCCATGTTGTGTCTCATAATGGTTGCTCCTTTAATTCTTGCTTGCTCTTTTTGGAATCAATTCGATTCGACTGAAAGGGATGATGATGTTGAGGCAAACAGAAAGGATATAGGAGAGGAGTCGATCAAGGCTGTGTATCTAGAAGAGTTTGTGGTGATTATGGCTGGTGATACTAAACCAACTTTCTTGGCTACACCCATTTTTACAACTAGTTCTACTGCGGCTACTGTGATTGATACCACCAAATCAAATGATGATCATCTTGTTAATAAGCAAGATGAAGATGAACGAGGGGAAACTAGTGAACCGCCCGACGAAATTGATTGATGTCTTTGATAGAAGAAAAAATAATCTTTTGGTATGGCTACATGCCCAAAATTTTGTAGTGCAGCTGCTGCTGCAGTAGCAGGAGGATTGTAAATTACTGAAGAGAAATAGAATAGAGGACGCTTTTACAATGATTTTTTGTTTATCAGTTCTTAATGTTGTTTATGGTTTCTTTTAAAAATTAGCAGTTCTTTATGATTCGATGTTAATGAAAAATGGAAAAATGGAGATGGAGATTAGGTTGCTGGATGCATGCAGCTTATAGTTAGTCAAATGTGACTGTGACGCTGAGATACGATTTCGTTTTTGGTCCTATTTCTGTTCCGTGAATTAAAAGTAGGTAAGTGTGACGCGGCCAAAAGAAACCTGATTCATTTGATTTGGTCACACAACTCAACTCATCAAATCTTTTCCAAAAATAATAAACCCATTAAAAATCTTGTGTTATTTTGGTCAATCTCTCTCTCTTGCATCCAACCCGATTACACAGGGAATGCAAAGTCCCTAGTCCCTAGAACAGAACATCCTCCCTTCCCTCCTCGAGAACTCTTTTGGTTTTCAGAAGATGAAAATCATAACCCAATTGAATAGGTATAGGCCTCCCTGTATCACACTATTCACGCACATTGTTGTGTGATTACATGTTTCCAATCATTGAAAAAAAAATTTAATCAATAACAAAAAAAGAAAAACCAATGTGCTGCGTTAAACTTTGCGAATTTCGTGGCATTATTTTACTTTACAACATTTTTATCATCATTTTACAATGAAATTGATGTATGTTTTAGGTGCAAAAACAGTAGGGTGTTATGATTTATTGGATGATGCAAGTTTAGTTTTGGTTTAATTATATGTGTTCTCGCTGGCTGGCAGTGGGAGCAGCTTAGCTTAATATGTATGACTTCTCACTGAGACGTGGAAACGGGATTGCCTTTCCTATTTTCTGCTCTCTCTCATTAATACTGTGACACAGCAAAAGATGCCGTTTCAATATTGATCTGAATGCATTGCGGATCTATCTCATCATCAACTCTGATCTTCCCAGAAATATCTGCATTAAAAGTCTTCTTCTTCTTCTTTTGCTGCATTCTCTCTGTTGCATCCACTCAACTGGCAGCTGACTGTTCCAAATAAAAAGGGAAGGCCTAGAATTCATCTTTAATGCATTTCTTCATGTAAATACCCATTCAATGGGTGGCAAATTAAACCAGGGTCTGTGTGACCTTTGGATCACTTACGAGCAATTATATACAAGTGATTTAAAAAGAAAAGTGACTTCTTTGCACACAAAAGTTTATCATCCTTCAACATTATGACTAGTCACAAGTAAACCAATTTTAGAAAAAAGGAATAGTGGACCGTTCTATCATACACACTGCATTGTTGGAGTACCTGCAATTGCTAACAAGGTAAGCAGAATATATATATAAAAAATTTTTTCTCTTATTTTCATATGCATTTCTATTTAGTTCAAACTTCTAAACCGAGTAAGTTGAAAGTCCTCTGCCACAGATGTGATTGAGCAGCTGTCAGGCCCGCTGCTTGTTCGAATGATCCATACCAGAGATGGTTCAAAGCTTGGTATTCTCTGTATAAAAAACGGAGGCGCTAAGGTTTGTTGCAAATGACTTAAGGGGGATCCTTTGCAATTTTAGATTTATTCGAGATGGTTATTTCTGAATTTTTTTTGTTGGTTTCAGGCAAGGAAGAAAATTGTCAAAGGCATGAAGGGTCATATAGGAAAGATAGCTCAAGATCAATATGGGAACATGGTAATGATGGCCTTCAGATTTTTCTTGTTCAGATTTGCATGGTTGTCATTTCTTCTTTAGGAAGCACACATTGACATTTGTATTTTTTAGCCTCCTAATGAGAGTTTCCTGTACTTCATCTGTGGCATCTTTAATTGAATTAGAACTTAGTATTTTATTTGATTTTAAACCTAAGGTTGCTTTCGATTGTTGGGTCCTACTTTAGTTCTGTTCTTTTATCTTTAGTAGGATTTTTTTTAGCCTCCTAATATACAGTGCAGGATTGCATTTGTATTCAGGTTTTTGACGAGCAATCAGTTGACAGGTCCCATTCCTTCGACATTGTCACAAATTCCTAACCTTAAGACACTGTATGTGTATTCACTATTCCATTGCATAACTTTTAGATGTTATGCACTTCTATTTATTGAAGCTTTAGCCTATCTTCTCAAATATGTCCAACCATAACTCTCTCCTGGTTTTTTTTTCACTTTATGGGGACGTGGCTGTTTGTTTTGGCAGGATGGTTGCCAGCATTGCAAGTTATCTGGAATGTCTTGATCACCGTTTTATTTGTGTTGATCTAGTAGTCTTTGATAGTTTGAGTGCCAAGTGGCTTTTAACTTTATTGTGGTCCGTGATAGGTCCATCTGCTGCATTTACCTAATGTAGATTTCAAAAATTGTTTTTCACTCTGGGATTGGTTGATTTTTCTATGCAATTGGAAATCCTTAGCCCTGTGATCCAGATTCTATATCTTCCACAATGGGTTTAGTAACACTTAAAGAGCACATAATTTTGTGAAGTCTGGATGTTTCCAGTATCATATATTGTAAAAAATATATAACTGCATTTGAATCAATATATTGTGTTTTGTGATTGTCATTTACTCGTCTTGATTAGATCTTTGAGTATTATGAGTTGTGTGCTCCTTCCGGTAAAGGAATATCCCCAATGAATTAAAGTATTAACCATTCCTATCACTTTTCCAAATCGTCTTTATCGCATTGATATTGGTAAGGGATTTATAGTCACTGGATCTTATAAACACATTGGTTTACCCAAATATACCATGAAAATAACTGTTAGTTCTTTCATGTAGCTGGTCGATGACTTGTGAAGATCTGCTGTCGACTAATGATGCTTTTCATGTAACTGTTAGTTTTTTTCACACTATCACTTTTCATGTAACTGTTAGTTCTTTCATGTAACTGTTAGTTTTTTCACACTGGGTGTTGAATGTTTGATGCTTTTGTAATGTTGAAAGAAAAGTTCGATTTTTTTTTTGGTTGCTTGGGTTTTGTGTTTTAGTAGTTTGGGAGATTGGGTATAGGATGTGATGGTGGTGCTGTGTAAATTAGATTATATTCTGTGGAGAGAAGATTGATTGGTTGAATTGATTTTCAATCCACTGCAGCAAGAATGGATTTTTTTATCTGTCCAGCTGTTTTTCAGTGACATTATTATTGTTTGCTAGAGATTATGAGATTTTTCATTTTCCTGCTGCAGGTGGGTATGGCACATTGGAGGAGCTCTTGGAGGTCATCACTTGGGATCAACTTGGCACCCATGACAAACCTGTAAGCAACCAAAACCAAATAAAAAAACCAACCATGGAGTCTTGGTTTTTGTTACCTTCATTTGCTTGACAAAGTGAGGAAATCTGTGCAGGTGGGTTTGTTGACGTGAGCTGCAACTTATTTCTTTTGATTAATTCCATGAGCATATCTAGTTGGAAAATACCTGTATAATATTATGGTCAGTGTTAAAGAAAATGAGCATATCTTGTTGGAAAATGTTGGACATATAGAATAGAGTATCTGTGTTGATCAAATATCAAGATGATTATGTGTTGATTACAAAAGATGTTTATATAGTTTTATTGACAAAACAAATAACAAGATTTTATCAAGGTTACAATTGATTATGAAGTATAGTAGCATCAATGAAGTATCTGTCACTGCTGGAGACATTGTCACGTGGATACATTCCGAACTGTGGCAGGCATTATAGCTCAGATGCACAGTTAATACTTTGCTAGGAGTCCTGTCTCTTGAGTGTCATGTTTGAAGATTTGGCTTCTTTGTCTCAAGCAGTCTATGATCAGCATGCAGATGTTTGCGGTGGATACTTCATTGCGTCTCCTTGTTGTTTATGCTGGTATCCCTGGTGAGTTATAGCATCTACATGTTTTGACATTTAGAGTTTTATTCCCAATCTCATTGGGTAGGAACTGACTTCAAGTTTTGTATCTGCGTAATGTGTCACGTTATTGTGATTATTTTATCTTGTATTTATTTAGGAACGATACTACTATTTTGGTATTTAGAATATGAAAGATAATATGTAATTGCAATCAGAATATCGATTAAATCAAACCAAGAACTTTAGTAAACACATCAAGAGGAGAAACTTGAGATCTCCGACTCAGTTTTTTTTTTTTCCCTTGAAAATTTTAGCCAAGTTGGATGTGACTGATTCAATTGTAAGTTTTCAAAATTTGATTAGAATTTCAATTGCTATTACAGCTAAAACTACATTAGGCAGTGGTCGTTTTGTGCTTCCTACAATAAGCAGTAGTAATAATTTTAATGAAAACAACAACGTATCAGAGATTTTGGCTTAGTCTTGAAGTGCCTGTACATGACTAATAGGTAACTAATCTATACTTCAAATTACAATTCACTCAACTCATTCCATTCAATCAAATTTCATGACTTCACATGCTCAAATCTATTTTCCTTTGTTTTTTGTAACTCATTTGCATACGTGTTTGTATGTATATTCACTATTCCATTGCATAACTTCTAGATGCTATGCACTTCTATTTATTGAAGCTATAGCCTATCTTTAGCCTATATGTTATGCACATATTTATTTTATCTCAATTGGATAGTCTTAGTAAATTCTGTTCTTGCTTTCTAGGCACCACTTTACTGGGATCTGTATGCAACCAAGGGTCTTAATTCAGCTCGAATTTGCTTTACTTGCCATAACTTTGAATATCAAGAGACATCACATGCTTCAGAGTTGGGATCTTGTGGCCTTGATGTTTACCGGTTAAATAGACCAGATAGAATGCAACACCATTCAGCACGTGGCAAAGTCAATCCTGTAAAGGTAGATAATATTTTGCCCTTCATTCAAGGATTTGTCTGAATAAGAGTGTTGTTACTAAAGGGAGCAGGTTGCTATATGTTGCAGAGTGCTATGTTGTTACATGTAATGTTGTTTAGGAAGGATTTCTGTTAGATTAGTTGTCAATAAATGTAGTACTATAAATAAGAGAGCATAAGAGAGAAAAAGGGATTCATTTGATTTGTAAGAAAATTGTACACTTGAGCATTTGCTCTACAGGATATTAGCTATCTCGAATTAGCTTTCTTATTGAATACAATCCATTCCATTTACTGTCATCAATCCAAAATTACAATTACAAGTTCTTCAGTCTGTAATTTCTTTTCATTGCCTGTATTGCATCACTGTCAGTAGAACTGTATTGGCTTAACACCGTGACCAAAAAAAAAATTTTTTTTTTTTTTGCCACGGCTTAAAACCGTGGCTATTTATTGCAACGACTAAAAATCGTAGCTACCTTGCCACGGCTTATAACCGTGGTTAGTATTGGCCACGGCTTAAAACCGTTGCTAAAACTATTGCAACGGCTTAGAACCATGGCCATAACTTGCAACGGTTTTAAGCCGTTGCTACTCCTGGCCACGGCTTAGAACCGTGGCTAAGATTGTTGCAACGGTTTATAACCGTGGCTAAATCATCAACCGTCCTCGAGATAAAACCGTTGCTAATATTTTTGCCACGGTTTGTAGCCGTTACTGGGGATTTAGCGACGCCTCTACAGCCCACGGCTCTAAGCCGTGACAATGGGTTACCCCCACGGTTTAAAACCGTTGCTAATGGGTATTTTTGGTGTAGTGTCTGATGGTTGGAAAGACATGAGGGGTCGCCAATTCATCAATTTTCTAGTGAATAATCCTGAAGGAACTGTGTTCCTTAAGAGTGTGGATGCCTCAGATATTGTAAAGGATGCAAATGCATTATTTGAGCTTCTTGATAGTGTTGTTGAGGAGGTGGGAGAGGAGAATGTAGTACAAATCGTCACTGATAATGCAGCTAACTACAAAGCTACTGGAAAGAAGTTAATGGAGAAGAGGAAGCATTTGTATTGGACACCATGTGCAACACATTGCATAGATTTGATGCTTGGGGACTTGTTTAGCCTGCCTACACTTGCCAATGCTTATCGCAAAGCTAAGAAAGTTAGCAATTACATATACAATCATGGTTGGTTACTTGCTTTGATGAGGAGTTTCACAGGAAGAGATTTGGCTCGCCCTGCATCTACTAGGTAATCCATAAATACTTTTAATGTATTTTAGATTACTTTAAGGTTTTATTTTAACAATACTTATATATTCATTTTCGAGTTGACCTTTAAATGTAGGTTTGGCACGGGATGTTTGACTCTTGAAAGCATTAAAAAGAATAGACAAAAGTTGGAGGTAATGTTTGCATCCAACAAGTGGTCAAAGAGTCAGTATGCTAAGCAAGCTGAAGGTAAAGCCATAAGAAAAATAATATTGAAGGATAACACTTTTTGGCCTGGTGTCTCCTACTCCTTGAAGGCTACATAGCCTTTACTCCATGTGTTGAGGATAGTGGATTCAGAGAGCACTCCTGCTATGGGTTTCTTGTATGATGCAATGGAAAAAGCAAAACAGGAAATTGCATCTAGCTTTAATAATGAGTTGGCCAAGTACAAGGAAATATGGGATATCATAGATAAGAGGTGGGATTTCCAACTGCATAGGGACCTTCATGGTGCAGCTTATTATCTCAACCCACAAATGGATGTTGATCGAAAGAGCCCAACCAATTTTGAACTTAAGCTAAGTCTTTTCAATTGCGTAGATAGGATGCTTCCAAATCAAGCAAGTAAGGCAGAATTGCATATTCAAATGGATATGTTTATAGAGAAAAAAGGATTATTTGGTAGAAATGAAGCAGACTTGACAAGGCACAGGCGTAATCCTGGTATTCTAATTTGTAGTTGTGTTTATGTTATATACTTATATTTATTTTGAAGATTATTTTTCTTGCTCAACAAATATGTTTATTTTGAACCTTTATACTTACAGATAGTTGGTGGAGAAGTTATGGAGATAATACATCTGACTTGACATGCTTTGCTATTAAAGTGTTGAGCCTTACTTGTTCATCATCAGCATGCGAGCGAAACTGGTCAACCTTTAACCATGTAAGTAATAATTACTTTAATTGTGTTAATAAATTGTTATTTGCATTTCAATTTATCGGTTGTTACATTTTTTTAGGTGCATACAAAGAAAAGAAACTGATTAGCAGCAACAAAGCTTAATGCATTGGTATATGTCATGTCAACAAAAGGTCGAGAGCTAAAAAATTGATGTTGAGGGGACCAAGCGAAGCTGAAGATGCACCATTTCCAATAGATTCGGATGCAGTAGATAGTCACAATGAATGGCTAGTGGAGCCTGATACTAAAGCTGAACCCCCTACTCAAACCGCAGATGATGGAAATGGTGTAGGGAACCCACCCCAAGAGCTAGCGCCAAAGGTTTCAACCTTTGTCCTGAAGCTCTATGGCATCAAAATCTGAATGAAATTGATGTTAATGCTATTGTGCTTGATGGGAACGAAGAAGGTGAGAATGATGAAAGTAGAAAAAGGAAGAACTCAAACGAGAAGTCCACCCCCACTCAAGCTCGAGGCCAAGGCGTAGATATTGACATTGGAAGAAAACAAGCGAAAACACATGGAGGTTCAACTAGTGGAAAAGGTAAATGATTATTAAATATAAATAGTTATTGCTTTAATTTCATTTCAATATGCTAAATATTGATGTTCCACACTCACACTCTAAATGGCTTAGGTAAATCTCCGTTGCACTTGATTGATGAAGAGGAAGAAGAAGATTGGATGGAACATGAGATTGAGACAGACGAGGGAGATGATGTGGTGGATGGTATTAGTGATGATGGTGATGATATTGATGAGGGCGAAGAAGACTAGGAGTTTGTTAATCATTAACTTGTTAATTTACTTTGTTAACTTAGGTTTTGGAACTTTGATTTTGTAAGCAAAAGCAAACTAGAGAGTTGCATGGTGTGTCTAAGATGACATACAATCATTTACTTTGTTAACTTATGTTGTTTGTTTCTTCAATTAGGTGACTTAGTCATTTACTACTGTCTACCACTACACCAAAAGGCTTGATTAGCTACACGGAGATGGCCACGGCTCAAAACCGTTAGTTTATTTGCCACAACCCAAAACGGTGGCTAGAGCCTAAAACCGGCACTACACCAAAAGGCTTGATTAGCTACACGGAGATGGCCACGGCTCAAAACCGTTAGTTTATTTGCCACGGCCTAAAACCGTGGCTAGAGCCTAAAACCGTGGCTATAAAAAGAAAATGCACCTGTGTTTGCTTTGGCGCCATTGCGAAAACAGTTTCGCGGTCTTGCAAAAAAAATTGGCGCTTCAAATCAGAGTGTTGGAGTTGATATGGGTACCTTTTGTTTAATGGAGTGAGAGAGATGACGATCCCACCCACCATGTCGACCTCCTGCTACCAAGATCGACGAAGATCGCAACTCAAATCATCCCAAAACCCTCCAACCCTCAGCACCAGTCGATCGACAGAGTTAATCGAACCCATCTTCCAGTCGATTAAGCCCATCTTCCGCCTTCACTAGTTGATTGATAGCTCTCTACACTCCAATTGATCGATCAACATACCTCTCACACTCCCCAGACCTTCTATCGACATACCACTTCAGTCGATCAAAAGTTTGCAAAGAAGAAATCAAAGTGTTTGCGAAAAAGAAGAAATCGAAGGGAAAAAGAAGAACTGGAAGGGTTTGCGAAGAAGAATACCTAAGAGAGAATCGAAACTATGAGTTCGGCAAGAAACCCAGATGCCAGATCCAAGCAATCAATCAGGTATGATCAAAACCCCGTTCAGTTTCTTCTTTTCCTTATCTTTTTTTTTTACTTCTTCTTCCTCTTCTCTGCGATTCAGTTTATTTTTCTGTTCAATCAACTAAGTGAAGAAGAAGACCTAATTGTTCAATTCAGTGAGATTAACTAAGTGAAGAAGAAGACCTAATTGCATCCTAGTGAGATTATTAGTGGGTACACCAAAGGAATCAACTTCGTAAGATACTTCACATTAATTTTGCGAGAATGGTGTGTTACTTGATAAATTAAAACTTTTAAATTTATTGAAGAGATCCCCTTTGCTTATTTACTTAACATTTGTCGCCATTTAATAGATTAAAGGGTGTTTGTTTTAACTTAGAAGTTTAATTTTTGCGATGACTTTTTTAAAGTAAATTGACAGATTTTAATAGATTAGGTGGCACAAAGAAAACCTATTTACGGCATGGGGCATCGTTTTTTTTTTTTTTTTTGGAAAGAGAGCGGGGTTATTTAGGATCCCCGGACCTTAGAAATGAAAAAAAAGGATGATAAAGTTTACAATCACTCATACGTTCACTCGTTACAGCATCCATAGGACAATAAACTTGCTTCAAAGCTTCAACAAATAACCTAATTAGATCTAGAATCACCGTCTCCAAGTTGGGGAGTAGCCCTGCAAAATGTTCTGCTACTAAAGTAGTGGCATGATAGACCTGCCATAACTTTTCTTCCTCATAAGTACCAATCAATCCTTTAATCACGCTCATGACATGATTTAAACCTAATGTGGGCCCTAGGATGTATGAGAAGTCGTCGTAAGGATACGAACCACAATGAATCATGATATAAATACCATTGAATGCGAGCACTAATCTAGCATCCAACAAGGTTCTAATAAGCATTTGCATTCTACTTGTATTATCATCATCAGTTACCTGAATTTAGGATTTGTCTTCTTGCTTCGAGAGGACCTTCGAGGAACATATGTCGTGGGAGGCTGTATTGTGGTAACCTCACGTTCTTCTTCACTAGTGTTTTGCCCCACCTTTGATGCTTCCTCTTGAAGTGAAGTTTGAATTTCAGCAACCAATGCATCCCTGCCTATTTTTGCAATTGTTGAATGCACAACCTTAATGTCTTGGGGTGTTAGTCAATCCATGATCGTTGTGGGATCGTCCCCCAGTCCTCCTATACCAGCGATTGCGCGAAGCACCTCCACTACTTGCATTGGGTTTTCCTCTGAGTTAGATATGGGAGTAGACAGACCTGGCTCTGCTGCTACTTCAGCGTCTGAATCCGCAGCCTGAATCGTCGTTTCAATCCCATTGGGTGAGTAACCTGCATCCCTACAATCATCCCTGAATTATTTTAAGTGTTGCTCCTTAACAACAACAACCAAACTCTGCTGCTCTTGGAGCTGCTACGCCTTAGTCGTATCAACAACATCTAATTCTAAAATAGTCGTTCCAACTTTGAGCTGCTGCGCCTTAGTTGTATCACTGCTTCCCACCTTCAGTATCCTCGCAGGGGCCACTGTTGCTTTTTCACATCGAGCTGCTAACAGTTCTTGAACTTGTTGTCCCGCAGTATCAAGTTGATGATTCCTAGATGGGCCTTGCATGACACTAGTCACTAGAGTACTTCCTTCAGCAATCTGCGTAGTGGCCTGGGCGGGGTCTTCGCCCCGTGTACCTGTTTGTTCAGCCTCATGGGTACCTTCATGTCCTTCCTTCGGCTCGACTGGTTCAGTTACAACAACCATTTCGTCTGAAGTACTACCACATGTACTCGTATACCTGTTGTTCCTTGGTTTGCATGTGTGCTTATGTGATGGGGTAATCCACGCCTCATCTTGTTCAACATGTTCATTCCCTTCTTGTACTCCCACCTCAGCTTGTTCAATTGGTAAGTTGCAGTCTTGGGGTTGTTGTTCATCTGTACTAGTGTTCTTACTAGCTCCCTTAGGTCTCCATTGCTTTGTAACTCGAGGTTGCGTTTGCTTTAGGACGGGGCATCCCGTTGAGTTATGCCCAAACCCTTTGCAGTTCACACACTTTACTGGGTGCCAGGAATACTCCACGTCCACTATCGCAATGTTACCATCATCAATATTAAGTTGAATGCTATTGGGAAATGAACTAGTGGCTGAGATCTCAATTCAGACTCTCGCAAAAGCAAGGCGTGATTTGGTCTCTGTCGCCTTGTCAAGCATAATGGGTATACCTATTGCACTAGCAATAGATTGCAACCCTTCAGGACTCCATAAGAAGAGGGGTACTCTTCTCAAGTTAACCCACACTGGTACTAAGTTGTGAACCGCCAAATTATTCTCCATATATGGTTTCCAAGGTCTCACCATAAACAGTCTACTAACTATGTAAACTGGACCATGATCCAGTACTTGCAGCCTCTCCTCATCAGTGGTGAACTTGAACACAAAAGCCTTATCTCCATAAACTGACATATTGAAATCACTTTTCAGCCCCCAAAGCCTTTTTAAACTCTCTTTGACATAGCCATAGGCTAACCTTCTTCCCACGAAGTTACCAATCAATAAGTTTTCACAGTCAGCAATCTGCCTTGTATGATTAGCAAGCTTCACCTGCACAACCTGCTTGCCATCTACCATTGTTGGTGGTATATATTGCAACTTAGTCGTGGTAACTTTAGGGTTATTAGCAAATAGTGACGCCCAACTTGTTGGCTTTCCAACCTGTGCCTGCGGTGTAACCCTAGGAGGGTGCTCGATTGGTTGCAGTGCGGCCGCCAGCGCTTCCTGCGAAGCATTAATAAGCAAGGTAGTGGTAGTTCCATTGACTACATTAGGCTCCATGCTAGTTTTTTTAGGAACCATTATGCATTCAGATCCAGAATCTCTAGGGAGTCCAGAGATTCTACGGAGCAGTGCTTGTCCTCTCGCTGCAGTTATCATATTGATCCCTATAGGATCGTTATCGACTGTCGATCCAGGGTTTGCTTCCAGTCCCCTCTCATCCTGGTTGGTCTCTCCGCGAGGGGTGGAGAAACCAACACTTTGTGCAGTATGTATACTCATCCTTAGTCGATCATGACGAGGTAGAGTAAAAAAGCAATCCAGTAACGTGAACAGTAAGCAAATCTACTGCAAAAATAGTAGATCGTACTGTAGAAACAGTAGGATTCGCCACTCTCTCAAACCCTAGAATCGCCTTTCTGCCCCAAATACTTGACAGGGAGCTTGTCAATATTGAAACCAAGCGTATTGGTGATACTGTGCATTTCGGTGCTTGACACGCCAGCAAGCATGGGGCATCGTTAGTGAATGAAATCTGATAATGTTACTGTTTTACATGGGTTGTATGACAGACCATTGAAATATTAGAGAAGTTGGTAGAGGTAGATTCAGAGACAATGGATGTGCGTAATAAGGAGAAAGTTGTAACCCGGATGAAAGCTGTAGTGGCTAGTAAGCAATTCGGTCAAGAAGACATTTTGTGTCCCCTTATTGCAGATGTAAGTAATGTCAATCTATTTAATGGTTTCTATTTTCATAGTTGTTAGAATTTTGGAGCTGAATGTGGGTTGAATACTTTTCGTGTTTAGGCATGCATACAGGTTTGCCCAAAGAATCCGGCTAACTTTAATGTGGATAATGTTCATATTGCAAAGCTTGTTGGTGGTGGTCTGTACAACAGTACAATTGTTGATGGTATGGTCTTGAAAAGTGATGCTGTTGGGAGCATAAAGATAATGGAAAAGGCTAAGGTCTTTACTTGTAGCATTTGTTACTTATAAATGTATAATCAACTGGTTTTGAATACTGTTATACTTTGCAATCATTTTATTGTCCACTTACCAGCTGGGAAAAAAAACCCGACTATGTTACTTCTGTTATACCTGTCTAAAACATCTGATTTTTATTTTCCCACTCTTTTGAAATTGGTAGACATGGAAATATCTTCTTTAAATTTGGTTTTTGTTATACATTATGATATGCAATCTTGCTCGTGTAGGTTGTTGTATTCGTTGGTGACGTCATTACATCTGCAATTGAAACAAAGGGAACCGTACTCATCCATAGTGCAGAGCAGGTTCTAATCCCCCACTTTTAGTTACTAAATGAAAAAATTGTTGAATCTGAACTACCATTGTTGAAATATTTAAGAGACATCCTAAAGGAAGCTACAAGAATTTTTTATGAGGGCTTGAATCCATTGTTTACATGTTTGATGTACTATGATGTAACAATACTACCCTGGTTCAAGTACAGTCCAGTTGCTAAAGAAACTCTCTGCATGAACATTTTGTTGGCTGCCCAGATTAATTAAAAGTTATTATGACTTAATGAGTTTGGTTTTCTACTGTTAGTCCTTTAAATCACTTCGCAATTGGTTTGCTTATGGCATGGTTAACTCAAAATTGTTTTTTTATGGGGCTTTTATTTTTTCTATGTATGTTGACCTTCTCTCAAGTCCTGAATGACCTTTTCCATGACAAGAATCCAATTTTGTGCTCTCTTGTTAAATGATACATTGGATGAGTACCTTGCAGCTTGAAAACTACACAAAAACAGAAGAGGCAAAAGTTCAGGAGCTCATCAAAGCAGTTGTTGATTCCGGCGCCAAGATTATTGTTAGCGAAGCAGCAGTAGGAGAGATGGCTTTACATTTTTGTGAGCGTTACAAGTAAACTAATTGCCCCTGACTCTAATAATTACTGTTATTATTTTGAAAATGTTGAATGATCAAGGATGCATACTAAAGGTATTGGCAAGCCAACATTTTCCATTATTCATAGGCGCGGGGGGGGGGGGGGGGGGGGGGGGGGGGGGGTGGGGGGGAGGGGTGTACACCTATCATACTGTTTGATTAGAGGAATCACTTTTGAACCTCTAGGAACCTATGCATGAGTCCAAGGATGTGTTTGTTTGCACAACTTGAATGTGGTAAACCCACAGCTGTGTCGACAACCCTAAATAAACAATTTACAACTAATATGCTTGCTTATATCTGCCACTTAAATGCGGGAGTTAGAGGTTATAGAATTGAATTACCATGCATCAAATTTTATGAGATTGTTTCTTTTTCATATTTTTATTAAATGGCTCAATGATATTTGACTTAGATAGGACATGTATGCTAAATACTGAAAATCTTGTCAACAGGCTTATGGTCTTAAAGATCAGTTCAAAGTTTGAACTACGGAGGTTTTGTTGTACCACTGGTGTTGTTGCTATGGTGAGCCTATCATTGGTAATTTCCGTGTGGATTTCCTTTTTACCTATTAATACTTACCTTTTAAATTTCATTGGCAGTTGAAACTTTGCCAGCCAAATCTCGATGACTTGGGTTATGCAGATTCTGTTTCAGTAGAGGAAGTTGGTGGTGTTCGGGTATACTTTCCCAGATAAAGCTTGATGATCAGAATCTTACTTCTCTTTCGTCTATGAGTTTCTAATCAAGTAAAGCATGTTATGCTTTCATCTTTAGGTTACTATCGTCAAAATTGAACAGGGTGGAAACTCTGTCTCAACTTTGGTTTTACGAGGAAGCACTGATAGTATATTGGATGACCTGGAAAGAGCTGTTGATGATGGTGTGAATACCTATAAGGTAATTTCTAAAGAACAGAAAACATGTTGAATTCATTGATCTATATATATAATGTTGCAAATAGAGAGGTTTATGCAATCCTGAAATTACTCATGGATGTTTATTTTTTTGGAGGCACCATAAGAAATTATGTATATATATTTTGTTTCAGGCAATGTGCAGGGACAGCCGTATTGTTCCTGGAGCCGCGGCAACTGAAATAGAATTGGCAAGAAGACTGAAGGAATTATCTTTTAAAGAAACTGGGTAGTTGCCATAAGTTTTTTCAATTTTTATTTTCGCATCACTTTGCTATAGTTTGGTCAACTTAGTAATGTACACTCGTTTCCATATGCTGTGTGCCTTTTGGTATGGTGGTTTTGGAAACAACGTAGACTCTACATGAAAGTAGTAGATAGGTTGTGTTGGACTTACTGTGTAGTTTCTAGTTCGCTAAATCCCATGAATTGGAAGGATTGACAGTTATTCCCTTTAAATATATGAATACAATACATATCAAGCATAACAATCATAACTCATTAGGATGAATATTATATGCAGATTGGATCAGTATGCTATTGCCAAATTTGCCGAGAGTTTTGAGACGGTACCTAATACTTTGGCTGATAATGCGGGGCTCAATGCAATGGAGATCATATCATCATTATATGCTGAACATGTGGCTGGAAACACCAAAGTTGGTATTGACCTATCCGAAGGTGTCTGCAAAGATGCATCAGCATCAACTATGAATGTCTGGGATCTCTTTGTCACCAAATGAGCATTTTTTTTTCATATTTAGTATCCATGTTCATTTTATTATAATTTTGTCGTATGTCCCCCACTCCCTCCCTTATTTTCACACATACACATGTATCTGTCGGCCCCATGATGAATTTTCTTCTGTTCTTGTTTCCTTACTGGGATCCATTGTTTCGTACAGTCACTGTTATTTTGCACTGCAATGTGGCAGTAGAAATAGTTTAAGTAAACAGAGACAGAAAGCATTGTCCTTTTTCTAGGAAATGGTTTATATTGTTCTTGTTTCCTTACTGGGATCCATTGTTTCATACAACCATTGTTATTTTGCACTGCAATATGGCAGTAGAAATAGTTTAAGAAGTAAACAGAGACAGAAAGCATTGTCCTTTTTCTAGGAGATAATGATCAAGGGAAATGGTGGATTTGAAAATTTGAATAAAAAACAATAAAATTTCAATCATATTAATATCGACAGTTGCAAGTTTTTACGTACATTATCTTCATCCAGAGTGCATGAATGCACTATGGTTTCTGCTATTGCAGAGAGCATTCAACTGAATGAGAACTTTTTTTCCCCTTTCCAGGTTCTTTGCTCTCAAGTATGCAGCAGATGCTGTCTGTACTGTACTTCGTGTAGATCAAGTAAACTACTCGCTGTTAAAACTTGCAGTTTTTGTTTTTTCATTTCACGTCTCATGGATAACATTTGAAGTGAATCTTCATCATATAGATTCACTTGACAAAAGATAGAGCATGAGATGTGGTTTGAGAAGTTAACCGTAAAGCGAGACAGCCAAGAATTTATACAATACTTGCTTCTGAAACAGTCATGTTAATCAATTTTCCTTGGAATATTTTGCACAGATTGCTGCTAGTTATTATGCCATTGCAATTGCTCTTTCATTAATGGAAGCGTACTCTTTGAGTGTTCAACCCGAACAAACCACTCTAAGGATATTGCAAACAAAGCTTGGAAAAGAAGACCTTCGTACGCAGGTAACTTCATAACCAAAGCTTGATGCTCATATCTTAGCTCCACTTGTGGTCTTTTTTCTAAACCTATCAACTCGGGCCCTCATCTTAAGCTTCAGCCTTTATTATGTAGTCCATAAATTGCATAAAAACCCGGTAGAGGTACAACGAGGACACAACCAGAAGTGGTTTCAATCCATATAACTATTTCGGTAATTATTTAATTCGGTGAGACAATCACTGAATTTTTGTTTTGACCATAATTATCTTCATCCATTTGTATCTTTTTAGTTTGCTAATGTCAATTCATATGATATGATAGCAAGTGATTTCAATCCAGTACTGTTGTTGTTCTGTACCAAACCTCCACAACCATTTCCTGAGTAATGTTAGTTTTACCTCATCTTTCTAAATCTCAGACCTCCTTGATCAACTGGGTTGCAACTTCCCCCATGAATCAATTGGTACTTACTCTTCTCCCAGTAGATCCCCCAAATGAATTTTCTTATTAGTTTGTTGTCAATAGAAACATGGATGACATTGAGACTTAGAATTATGTTGGCAATCCTGAGTGAGTAGGGAAATCATTACTTCCAATGTTTTAGTTCCCAAGTTATGGTTACTTACATATAGCTCTCAATCAAAACTTGTAATACAGGGTAGATATCTAATTACCATGATGGAGTCTATCTTGTGTATTCATTATACTGTGCATTTTTACATTGCTTTTTTAGTGTAGTAGTGGATAGATTAAGGAGTTGTGCATTATTATGTTGTTTTTCAGGTGTAGGAGTGTATAGATTATGGAGTTGATTTCCGTAGAGTCAGGCTAGCTAATTCGTTGTTCATGAACACATGGCATTTGTGCCATACACATAAAAATGTGGGTTGGTTTATCTCAGTCAAGGTCTTCAAGTTTTCTCCTGTTTCTTGTGTTGGTTTCAGTGTTATGTTTGAACTTATAAAAACTGCATACCTTGTTGAAATCTTGTCAGGACTGTAGTGAAATGGCTGTTGCGTATAGGCCTTCTCATGCAAACGCAACATATGACTTTACGTATGGAGTGTGATCTGTTCAGGTGACCTCTACTTCTTACAATCAGGCTACCGCTTTCTACTTAATACAGTTCTATAGATACCAAATATTTAATTTATGGTCTAATTGATATGGCTGCAAATGGAATTATAGGGTGGTGGCAGATCTTCAGCAAGATAAACTATTGGGAGAGTTGCAGCAGGACCACTTGCAAAGACTATTCTCAAGGCATATTCAGGAACTGAGGTGTGTTTACTTCTTACATTGGCTATTTATGATTTTTTTCTTGTTGCTTTCAGCATAATGGAATAAATTAAATCTGGTGAAGTGCATATTGTAGTTTGGCAAGCTTGGGTGGTGGCAATTTATGAATTTTTTCTTGTTGCCGAATGCTAGTGGTGGTGGCAAGCTTGGGTCACATTATACACCATCAAAATCCCCTGTGAACTCATCTCAGCATCATCAGTTAAGACCTCACCTGGACTAGATCGGATTCTGTCAAGCCCTTGGTCAAAGCAGAGAAGTTCCACTGGAAAGGAGATTGTAACAGAGGAAATGCTTGAAGATTTCTCTGCAGATGTAGATGAGAAAATTGCAGCATCAGCAGAGAAGCTGATGACTCCTCCACCAACTGTTAATACTTTTGGCGTGGCTAGTCCTGTTACAGTTGCCAATTCAAGTAATACTGCTTCTGGAAGTACAAGGAGTACACCACTTAGGCCTGTGAGGATGTCTCCCAGCTCCCAAAAATTCAGTACCCCTCCAAAGAAAGGAGAGAATGAGCTTCAATTCAAGTAATACGATTTCAAACCCTCGCAACAAACCATATTTTTTTTTTGACTGGCCACGGCTTAAAACCGTGGTACTTCATGCTTGCCACGGTTTAAAATCGTGGCCATCATGCTTGCAACGGCTTAAAACCGTGGCCATTATGCTTGCAATGGCTATGAGACCAAAGCAATTCAAAATAAGTGATATATGTTGCCACGGTTATGGAACGTGGAGCATCTAGCCATGCCGGGTAGCCGTGGCTAAATGCAGAAAATCATCAAGCGTCCTCGAACATAAAATCGTTCCTAATATGTGTTGCCTTGGTTTATAGCCGTCAATGGTGATTTGGCGACGCCTCATATGACCATGCCTCTAAGCCGTGACAATAGGTTACCCCCATGGTCCCAAACCTTTGCTGATGGGTATTTTGGTGTAGTGTACTGGAGTGTATTAGTTATATTTCTCATTTTTGTATGCTCATTTTTGTAGCTAACTGGTATATTTAGTTATATTTAGGAGATTGAACAGGTAGGGTGGCAATATATATTTTGTAGCTAATTGTTCTATTGTATTTTGTATGCACATTTATTGACAAACATATTATTTTGTTTTAGCAGGCTCCAAACATCAATGTGAGTGTGGTCGTGTGGACACGCACTTTATATGCTTTACTTGTGCAGACGCCGACGGTACGCATTCTTGAATAATTGATTTCTCTATTTAATTCATGATTCATCATTTAAGATGTGCATATGCTAAATTTCTCTATTTCTCTATTTCAGTAACATATGCTAAATTTCCTGAAACAACTGAGTGTACTATGAGTCTATGAATACTACAAGTCTACAATCTGCAAGATCAGGTGAAGTCTTAATCCTCCACTTCTTCTTCTTCACTAATCACTACAATCCTTACGAGTCTTCAAAAATTTCTTTGATTTCTGCATTTATAGAATTACAATAATAAGGTTAGTCTGATAGTCTCAACTCAACAAACAATACATGTAGGCACATAAATACTAAAATACTGAAATACATAAGGTGATAATGGTGTGATTTAATTTCTTTCAGTATAATGCTATATTGCTATTTCACTTGATGATTGATTTTTTTTCTTTATTTGTTTGAATTTTTTATATACATTTTTCATTATTTTTTACAAAAAAATGCCTCGCTACGCCTCGAGGCTACGCTTCGCCTCGAAAAAAGCTTGACCGCCTCGAGGCTTAAAAACGCTTTTTAAAACATTGTCAGCTAGTGATATGCATGTGTGATCCTTGTGTCAAAAGTGATTAGGGTTTTCACTGCTCGTGTCAGGCATGTGGTAGAATACTGTAAGCCGAGCCCATGGGCCCGTAAAAGAAGTATTAGGCCTTGTCCTAGGATCAATATGCTACATGTACATGGTAGATTGCATGGTAACATGCGTACGGCGTAGATCGTGTGACGATTGAGTATCGGTTACCCCCCCCCCCCCCAATTAATGGGGTTGTGTGCAACATCATTAATCGGATGATCGTGGTTCTGTGCGATTTCCTTGGGAACCACCGTCTCATCGTTTCCCCTATGGTATTCAATGTTGATAGTTCACGTTGAAGTGCCTGTTTGGTGAACCACTATGTCTATATAATGGTGTTCCTTAATCATTGTAGGCATTATCTTTTACAGAGCACACCTTTTCAGATGCTCTTTCTCAAAAAATATGCTTTGGGTTTTCCAAAGGTTGAAAGGAGGTCTCTAACGTTGGAGTCTTCAAATGTTCTGACATTTGCGCCGATGAGTCCTGATAAGACTTGTTGTTATGCGTGATCATCTGTTCTGCGTGAGCACCCGAAATGTTTGCTGAGACCTTGTAATTTCTTCTCGTATTGCGAAGAAGGGTCGGACTTCCTCCCAAGGGATGAGTCTATCGTTGATTCGCCAATGCTTCGGTGTTACCTTGTGCCATTATGTATGTCAGGAGACACTCCCTGCAACTAGTTTATGGTTGATCGAAGTGTTGGCAGATGTGTCGCTGCTTTCGGGGGTGGTATCTCTGAGTCACCCTGAGTATCACGCATGGGAGAAGCGTCCTCACTTGGCAGTGATGTGAGACCTTGACTGTCTCGTCGCTTGCGTGCACTTTTGTCTGTCCTCTTCTACCTCCTTCGAGAAACCGAATGTCGGATGAAAATTTTCTATAGCTCGTTGCAAGGTCCATGCAGTTGTCGTTTGTGGGTCGTTCTTTCAGGGTGATTTGGCCGAGCTGTAAGCTATGCTTGTCCTTTCAGCCTCTTTTTGCACATTTTCCCTTGTTCTTCAGAGAAGTCGCTGAGCGGAGTCTACTTTGGGTACCCTTGCTATCGCTTCTGAGTCTTCTTTTTTAGTCGGACGTTTTAAGCGAGTCTTTACTGTATGTCGCATCGGATTCAGATGCTTATAGTTTGTAGTCTTTTGTACCCGCCTCTGGGTGATTGTTGCTACATCTTTCCAGTAATCAATATAGTGTGTTTGCATAATTATCTTTTATTTCTTAATTGATTGCAAATCACATAAGCTCATAAGAATTAAAATTCTATGTTGACTATTGAAAGAAAACTAAACGACTTAATAGATTGAATGTTGGCTGAGAGAGGTTGACCCAGCCCTAAAGTGAATTCGCATGGCCCTTGCTTGGATTGTGAGTACCTTCAGCAAACTGCCAAGTTTTACTGACGCCATTGAGGCTATTGAAGAGTAAACCTTGCGTTTGAGGGTCCTTCTGTTCCACTGATAGTTGTGGGGTTGTGCTCCTATCTGCTTTGTCAGGTTGAAGAGTGGATTACTCATGTAATGCTGAATGTTTTCCGCTGCTAAGTTGGGCCACCTCTATTGGGATTTTGTCTCCGTGTGAGTGGAGTGACTTTTCCATAGATTGTGGGTCTGGCTTTTTTTCAACTTTCCTTGTGGGCTCCAGCTGGATTTGGGAACATTCTATCTACTTCAGTGCAGCGTAATGGCAACCCCGTGTAGTTGGTTGGTCCCTGCGAATCGTTCCCTCCGAGTAGTTAGCGGTATACTTGATGCACTAGTGAAGGGTGGAGACTACTGCTTCTATCTGGTGAAGCCACGGTCTTCCCAGGATAAGGTTATAGGTAGACGACGCGTCTACTACCATGAAGTCCAAGAACATGATCTTTCTTAGTCATGGCTCTCATGCCACCACTGCTAGTCTCATCTTCCCGACCGGGAAGCATTTCTCCCCACTGAATCCAATCAATGGGTAGTCGAAGGATTTCAGGTTCCCCTCCTTAAGGTCCATACTGCGAAACGCGTTGTAGAAAAGGATGTTGAGGGAGCTCCCTGTGTCAACCAGGGCCCTTTTCACTTCCCACCTTGCGATAGAAACCGAAATGACAAGAGCGTATTTGTGGGGTGGCGGACACCTTCAAGGTTCTTGTCTGTGAAGATCAAAGTAGGGGTCGGGCTCTGCACCCTCGAGTAGTATACATGTTTGTCCTCATTTGCGGGTTGTGTCCGTATCTCCAGTAATATCCGCATGCATGACCTGTTTGACTGGTCTTCTTCTGATCTGACTCTGTGAATGACATATATTAGCTCGGAGTCTCCTTCTCAATTTCATTGACTGCCTCTCCCTTTTCCCTAGGTTGGTCCTGTTGTTTCTCTGAACCCAAGAATTCCTTTAGTTTTCCCTTGCACATCCAGTTTTCGATCTCATACCTTAGACTCTTGCAATAGTTGGTGTCGTGGCCACCCTCCTTGCGGTATGAGCAATACTTATTGTTGTCACGTTTAGAGGGGTTTTCGCACTGCTTTGGGGACCATTTAAGATCTTCCCAACTATTCATGGAATTAAGGACGTCCGATAAGCAAAAATTGAGGGGGATTATAGATCTTGATCCAACATAGTTGGAAGCTTTCTCTAGCTTGGCCCGACTAGAGTCCAACCTGTCGTTGTTGCGATTTTGCTTGTTCCTTTCTTCGTCTTCTCGCCTTTTTCCCTCCTTTCTGTCCCTAGAAATGAAGGGTTTCTTCTCTACTTCAGTTTCCTTCTTTGATGTTCTTGTCTCTTCCATGTTGATGTACCTCTAGGTACCCTTCAAGAGTTATGCCATATCCAGGGGGTTCCAAGGTGAGGAAGATGTAAAATTTTCCCTCTTTTAGGCCCGCGATAAAAGTCATCACGACCGTGTCATCGCTGCAGCAGTCAATGAGCGTCAGCTTGTCATTGAAGTGCGTGCAATACACTCTTAGCATTTCGTTAGACTTCTGCCTTAGAGAGTATGTAGTGTGGGCCTTTCTTGATCCGCTGGCTTCAGACAAAATGCGTCAGGAATTATTTTGCCAGTGTCTTGAATGAGTCAATCGACTTTGGCAAGAGGCTGTGGAACAATGTCAGTGCTGACTTGTTCAGACTGGTAGGTAATGTTCTGCACATCACCGACTTGAAACCTTCTTTGAGCATCATTACATGTTGGTAATGACACAAGTGATCGAACGGGTGGTTGTTCCTATCATAGAAATCGAGCTTTGAAGGGGTGAACTTCTTTGCAAGAGCCTCGTTAATGATGCGGTCCATGAAAGTGGAACAGAGAGGCGGTATAACACGTCTGGGTCATGAACCCCTCGGCGGAGGGGGTCTTGCGGGGCAAGCCTGTTTACCCTGAAGGTTGGGTCTGCATTGACCGCGCTGCCATATCTAGTCCAATGAGAACTAGTAGGGCTCGACTCTCGTGTGCCTGCTCTCTGTTGTCCTCTGGAGACTGGGGTCTGTGCTGTTTCTGATCTCCATCGGCGGATGGAAGGTTCTATTGTATGAGAATCTCCACTGCTTTAGCGATCTACTGTATTTGTGACGATAGCAAATCCATCATAGGGTCTGTCATTGTCTTTGCTAGCATGGGAGTGTGAGCATGTTGCACGTGTGTCACCGGCACAGCTGGAAACGGTGGTATAGCGCTAGTCTAAGCGTTTGACATGTCCCCTTGTTCTCCATTGTTGCATGATATGGTGGTCACCATCTTATTGTATTATGAAGAGAGATGATGCTAGTGATTAGTTAGGAACTTTGTCGTTCCCACGGACAGTGTCAAACTGATGCAATCAATTTTTGCTCCCCACTTGACCTTGATCTGCTAGCCTGCACAAAGAATGCACGTGAGCCACAAACCATCGTTGTGGTGGCCGATGGCACTCCGATGCTAAAGTCAGACAGTGATCTAAAAAAGGCGTAATATTGTAAACAGAGAATTTCTAGTGTACCTTAGCTTACCAACCTCATGTCTTATTTATAGTGTTGGAGTCCTGGTTTGACCAGACCATCAGTGTCGTAGTTTAGGGAAGAAAATCTTTGTGGAGATCCTTCTCTAATTAGGAGTTGTGGTGTGAAAGGAAGTTTCCTTGTTAGACTTGTGTTCCTAGATACGCGAGAAATAGTTCCCAATCAGAGTGTTGTCCATAAATAGAAGTTTCCATGAGCTACGTATACTCTGGTATTTGCTTCCTAGTTGGAAGCAAAGTGTTGTTGTCTTGCCTGTCCAAAGCTGATCTCCGAGATACTTGCCTTAGTAGGATTATGGGTATTGGGGAAGTTGTGAGACGCAAGGGCTTAACAGGCTATAATGATTTGGATCCGTCTGACAGACTGCATTGTGCGGGCTTGAAACCGCTTGGGTTGACGTTTAGGCCTGTTATTTCTCGAGATCATCATGGCACTTGTACAGTATGGAAGACAGGTTGTTTTGGTGTATCATCAATATTCACTCGTAAGCACTTAGTTCTGGATCAAAACTTGACTCTACCAAGTTTTTTTTTCTTATGGGCAACATATGTTCGATAAAATGTTTCACTAGAAATGGCTTGTCACTTTTAAGAAATAGGTACCTCTACTCTGTCTAGACCATTTTGAAGCTTAATTGGTATCATCAACTTCAACATTTCTCAGATTGCATATACTCCAACAATTTAAGTAAGGGTTTCATTTCCAACAATTGAAAGAATGAAGTATTTTGAAAGATGGATTATTCAACCTTATGCCCATTATAGTAACACTTTGACTTACGTCATGAGTTATAAATTTGAGTTACGTAAATTATTTTAATTTTTAGACAATGAGATATTGGAACCACCATGGTGAGACACAGAGAGTGGAGATCCGTATGCAGTAAATAAATTAGTGACTTCTGCAAGGGTGGGCATGAGGCATGAATAGAGGCACTGGAGTAAAGGACCCAGAAGAGCCTAGAAATACCAGTGCGGTCAGCCGAGGTAGACAACGAAATAGTGGTTGTGGCAGCATGTCTAGTCTATAGAGTGGAGCCTCCAAACTGGGAGACCTTGAGGATTCGCATAAGCTGTGCCAAAGACATTGAGGCCCATTTACTGAAGGAAGAACTGCGGGGGCTGGAGTGACTGTGATATCATCAAAAATCTCAATAGTAATAGAAACAACAGAAGGAGTAGCACCTATTGCATAGGCGAATTGCTGCCTGCAGAGATCAAATTGCTTCTTCTTGGCATAGTCCAAGAGCATATGGCCCAAGGCATGACAATAGCGGTACCCAATAGACTGGTCGAATGCATGACGGCTAGAAGAATCACGAGAACCAAATGACCCAGAGGTAGAAGATCGGGAGCCAGAAGCAACAAGACCAGTAGCTGGCTTAGCAAAACGAGAGTAGCCCAAGATTCGCAAATGAATTTCTTAAATTATAAGCTCTAAGAGTGGAACATCTAGAGAAGGCAGAAAATATTTGTGCGGAACTGGCTTCTGATGGACTAAAACTCTAGGCAAAAGTGCATGAAGAGCTAAAATAGATGTTGATCTCGAGCCTGCTGTTGCTTCTTAGCACTGCCACCGAAAAAATTGAGAAAAAAAAAACTCCTCCATGGAGGAGAGCTGGTGCCAAATGTCCTTATTATTTTGTATTATTCTTGGGTAGGTCGATTGTCTCAATGCGCAGTAGAGCTGCTGGAACACCAAATAAGCAATGGCAAGTTTTAATGAAGTTTTATCCTTGACAAAGCAAGAAAACGGTTGTGCGACCCCTAATACCACACTTTTCTTTACACGCAACGGTGGTTGCTAAATCAGCTAGGTATCATTTTTCATTTCAAAAGAAAGTTGAGCGCGAGGGGTCATAGATAGGGCATCCCTGGCTTGTTTAGATTAGATGGTGCACCCTGATGCTTTAGTTAAAAGGGTTGCCTCTTTGGAGCTTCATCATGAAGTTCCGAATTATTTCTGGAATGTTAAGAGACTTTGCTTAGCAAACCATAGAGTAATTGTGAAAGCGATGCTTAATTCTTTGAGCCCTAATATTTTATGTTTGGAGTAATTGTTTTTGCAATTTAGAAATTTTGCTGGCTGATGATAATACGGGTGGTATTCTATTGATGTGGGATAGGTAGGTTGTCGAGAAGCTTGACTCATCTTTTGGCTTCTTCACCATCTCAATTTTGTCTTGGAATACTGAGAATAGTAAAGAATGGATTTTTTTAGGTGTGTATAACGATAATCAACTTCATAAAAACCTTTGGTCAGAATTACGTGATCAATGTCGTGGTGTATTGGAGGGGATTTAAACATGGTCAGGTTTACGTCGGAGAGATTGGATGGGAGTAGATCTGTTAGGGATGACATTTTATGGAGCCTTAGAACAATAGGAGCACCTTAGCTGCAAGAAAGTGGTCCTCGCCAAGGACTTAATCCAGCTCGTCCCTACCCCAACAAAGCTAAGCAGGGAGGATAAAAATGGGCGGGCTTTTTACCACTGGCCAACCTAGGCTGTCGAGAGGCACATATTGCTATGATACCTTCTACCTAGTCCCTTCGCCTATATGCTAGCTTCAATTAACTTAGCCGCACATAGTGTAATATCTGTAGAAAAAAAATTTATTTAGAGGGTGGGGGTACTCAGAAAATTTGGTGGGGACACATAAACACCCATCCCTTAAGAGAGCAACCCCCATTTCTCTTCCTTCTTCTTCTTCCTCTTTTTCTTTTTTTTTTTCCTTACAGAGCGTAACTCCGCTCACGGCGATTCTTCTTCGCCGGATTTCGTTCGAGCGAATCGAACAATTCCTTCGCGGAATCTCCTCCCTTGTTCTTCATTTCTGCTCCTCTTCTTTCCCTCTTCATTCTCTTTCATTTTTTTTGCTGAAAAAAAAAACCAAAGTTTCAGATTTATGGAGCTTGACAGTGTTGGTTTTGACTGATCGGATAGCGTAGCTCCGATCAGCCCTTTCAGGGGCATTTGTGGCGTCATTTGGTACCTGTAAACCCCACATGCAAGGGTGGTTTAAGGGTTAGTGAAATATCAAAAGAAATCAGTGTGCATGTCCGTTAGTAAGGTTCTTCGGCATGAATCCTAGCTTTGGTCGCGTGGGTGAGCTGCAAATTCGTGATTTCAATTGTTCTTGGACCTATTTCCGGAATGTTGTGCTGTTCGAAGGCGATCAGACCGGAGTAGGGTGGGTTTCGGTGAGTTTTCGCGTTATTTTGGGTTCGTCGGGGTGTTTGCCGAATTTAATTTGCCGGTAAGTATTTTTTCAGTCACGCACCGGTTGTTACTTCTTTCATTTTCCAATTTTCGGCTAGTTTGCTCACTTTTGAGTCCGCCTTGCCTTTTTAAATATTTCCTTGGTCTCGCATTCGCTGTTTCGCAAGTTGGGAGCTTCGACCGGTAGGATTTGGGTTCCGAAAACCCATTCCGCTCAGGTGAGTGTAACTATAATATTTACCCTGAGAAATATTTATTTTAAATTGTGAATTTAATTTTTACATTATGCCGTCGATTGTGTATAATTGAATACAAGTCTGAAATTCGGGGTTTTTGGAGATTTCGATTGTTGTGTTGGTTTTTTTGTGAATGAATTTATGTGGGTTTCTGAAAGCATGATATACATGAATGAAATAGAATAGTGTTTGAATTTGTGTGTGATTAGGCTTTGGTGTAATGGCATTGGGATTGTATGTTGCGTTTTACCGTAGATTGCTGAGTCTTGAGCATGTAGAATAGTTCGACTCGAATGACTTTATTATTGTGAATTGGGTCATGTTGAGACCCTTGCGTAGTCGTAGATTTATGAAAATTGCCTAATTGATTATGGTTACACATCTGTTACATTTGATTATGTACAGACTCGTAGTATGTGCATGTTGATATTAGTGTAAGTGTCTTTACCCCGCTGTAATGCATGTTGTGCCGATGCTTAGGAGCTTGCTCGCATCGTGAGTTAGATGGTGCTTGAGATGGCTCGCCCAGATATTGAGGACGCTATTGCATGTGGCAAGTTTGCTGAGGCGAGGTGAGCTCCCACACGCACTTGCCACTAGAAAGTGCAGTAGGACGAGTCCCGGAGGACGTGCTTTGGAGATTACTTGTTTTCCCTCCCAGCGCGCTTGCGTTGGATTTGTATTAGGTTGGCCGTGTTAGGCCAGTCATTCAGGATGTTTAAGTTTGTATTCTGGCAGATGGCACCCCATTGGGATACAAACCACCCGAAGTGGTACTAGTCCACGTTGTGGGATGTGTCTGGGTGAGACACATTCATAGGGTATGCGGATACCTATGATATGAGACACTTATACATAATGTTTTTATGGTTTCGACTTGATTGCTATACCTAGGAGACTATGAAGAATTATGATATTGTCTTTGTTTTCATCGTTTGATAGTTACCATGTTTGAATCACCTGTAAGACCGGCATATCTCGTAAACTTGTAGTTATGGTTGAATCTGAAATGCTTGTGTTGGTGATTGAACTTAGAAATATTATCCTTAGAGACATGGTGTGATTTAGACTTTAGAACCTGTATAGGGACACCTTTTCCATTTTATGGATCATGCATCTAGGATTACTCACTTATCCATTATTTTGTGGCATGAATTTTCCCTTTATATTATTCTGTTATTTGTATTTAGTGCAGGCAGTGTTGGCGTTCCTGCTGATCGTGGCGTTTAGGCCCATTTCCCAGTTGTAGGCTTATTTTGTGCTGTTTGGTCGTGTCCACCCTATACGGGTATGTTTTGCTTTCTTTGTATTATCTTGTTAAATACTAGATGTTTGTATATATTGTTTTTGTCGCTATGACTCTGGCGGGGCGAATTGAATACTCTTATTTTGTTCAAATTTTATCGTAGTTGTTATTTCCGTTTGATTCTCGTTTCAAGAATGTGTTATATTATGATGTTGTGGACGGTTAGGATCCGCCTGTATTACGGAATTAGTTTGCACATCGACACGTTGTGATTCCCGTGGCGGGTCGGGGCGTGACACATAGTTTTTTGCATCTACGTACTTCGATACATAGAACTTCGTTGCCTATTGTGTCGTTACCTCATGTCACCTTGGTTCCTATCATTGTGGTGATGCTGCTAGCAGCTGATTGATGGGCAGCCCTACCGGAGATGAAGACAAAGAAACAACATTGGAGTGTTTGGGACTACATTCGTTGAAGATTGAAGGAGGTTTGGTAGATGCTCGTTAGGTTCATGGCTGCTATCAGTTTCTTGCTGGAAGCATTCAAATGGAGAACTGGACTAGGAGAGTCAGACCTGGATGAGGTTGTTCTCAACTTGGAGAGATATTCTACTCTTCCTTTTGATTGGTTAGCTACCCCTACTTTGCTTTTGAACATGCCACTGACCTAGGCCGCTGATGCGGGATGAGATGAGAGAATCAGCTGGGCGGCATACTGATGGGCTGCCTCCTTCTCATTCTAAGGTTGGCTTTAACAGAAGAAAAGAATGGAAAAATAGATTAGCAGAAGAAGCTAAAAATGGAGAATGTTGTTCTACTGCTTCTCCAAATAAGGGTTCCAAACCTTTCCCACTCGGGTTCGGCCGATGGAAATGGGTAGGCAAATTGCCTCGCTTCAGAGCTTTCCGACTTGCTTTAATTAACACCCACTTGTTAATGTTTTCTCAAGAAATAGATTGCCTTGGAGCCAAAACTTCCATCCCTTTCTAATGGAACTAATGCAGATGTAATGGTTCCCTCGTTCAAGGACCTGGATAACTTGATTGAGATGCAGTGTAGGAACTAGGAGTTGAGCCTACCTTGCCCAGGAGCATTGCTAGCCACTAGAATAGGAAATGGAGTTAGGATTGATGGAACAGAATCACTCAGACCAAGGCCCATTGGTTCGTCTGTAATGAATCAAAAAAGATCAGTGCCCCTCATTCCATTGCAGTTCTTGTCTCATATGCCTTGCCTAGGATTTTATGTTTATGGGGCTTCACTCAAGCCTTCCCAACCTGGATCGTTCTGAAAAACCACCTTCTTCTCTATCAAGTGGATCCAATGGAGTGATTTGAATCACATGGAGAAAATGAAAAAATAGATTTGGAAAAAAAAAACTCTTAGAGATAAAGCGATTTAGGCGATTTGGGGATGACTCTTGGAAGTGTCTCGAATCGTGCATTATTCGTTGGATCCTCTAATCCAAGATCTTTGTTGCTAGGTTTCAATTGGATCGTTGGGTAGCCCTGGGGGCTGCGACAATACCATCAAGGAGCTCAATGGAACAAAAAACCATGACCTTCTAGCATCCTCCCTCTCTTTCCTTCGCAAAAATCATAGGAGGGTTGAAACAATAGTCGGCACTAACTAGATATACAAGCCTTTAAAAATCAAGGTAAGCCAGCACTCTCATGGTCGTCTTCTGATCGTGAAAGGATAGGGACTATGTGGCAAAACTCGTCGTTGTTCTAAAATTCTCAGAAGTTGGGATAGGGACTATGTGCGAAACTCGTCGTTGTGGATATCTAGGATTGCTTGCATAGACTGAGTTCTCCCCAAGTTTTGAATTTTCCAAAACATGAAGTTCGGGATTTTTATTTAATTGTACATTAAAATGCTCGTTTCATTCTTCTTCTTTTTTATTTTCTACTATGATCGACCCATCTCATTTCTTTAAAAAAATATTGAAAATACTAACGACATGAATGTTTTAGACGTTTTTAGTAATAAAATATATATTTAAATTTTTAGTGGTTGTATTGATCATTGGTTTTAGGGGTGGGCACGGGATAGGATGGACTTCATCCCTATACATCTCGTTCGTTCAGGATCGGCACAAGATAAACCTCATCCCGACCTCGTCTCATCCCAAACGGGTTCAGGATGGGACAGGATGGGGCAGGATGAGCATGTACCAAATCTCCAACTACATAACTCATAATGCAAAATTAACCCAAACCATAATTTGCCTTTATTTTTTTTATAAGAATAATTATCCAATAACCAATCTAAAATGTGTAAAAGCATAAATTTTCATGGGTTATATTTTAACTACAATATCCAAACTAAATTTTCTATCTAAACAAAGAGTACCAAATCAAACAAGTAAATTTTCAAATAATAGATGTTTTTATTTAATTTCAACATATCATAAACTTTCCTTTAGAAGAGTAATTTGATTAAAACTAATAATAATAAATAGGGTTATTTCCCATTTGGCCCCACTAGTTTATGGCTATTCTTCTTTGACCCCCAAAATTTTTGTATTCTAGTCTAACCCTCATTTTAAAGTTTTACTGTTAGATCAAACACGTTGACTAGCTTCAACTATCCATATTTGTGTTAAAGACTAGATTGCCCATTTCTTCGAGATAGATACATGTGTGTGTGTGTGTGTGTGTGTGTGTGTTGTGTGTGTGTGTGTGCGCGCGTGTGAATTTCGAGGCAATATAAGCTCATCTTCCCAAAAATATGTTAGGGCAAAGAAAGATATAATTTTGAGGGGTCAAAGATAGGGGTTTTGAGAAGAAAGAAAATATGAGAGGTTACAATAGAGTAGCCATTGAAGGTCGTCATGTCGACTCGGTGAGTTAACAATTTTTTGGGTTTGTTGTGGTTTTGGGATTGCAAGAGTTGGTGGGAGGGAAGTGTGTTGAAGGGGTGGAGACTAAGAAGTTTATAAGAAGGAAGGTTGACTTGGGGTTGGCCTAAAGACTATGAAGGTAAAAAATGGATAAAGATTTGAAGGAAATGCGTTAGTATTACAGGGAAGATAAAGATTTGGGGAAGATGGGTTAGTATTGCAAATATGGGGACAAAATATTTGGGGAAGATGGGTTAGTATTATATATAAAGGAAAATATATATTTGGGGAAGATAGGTTTATATTGCTTCGAGATGCAAATATAGAATTGTATCTATCTCGAAGAAATGGGCAATCTAATCTTTGACTCAAATATGGAAGGGTGAAACTGGTCAATGTGTTTGACTTAACAGTCAAACTTTAAAATGGGGGTTACACTAGAATACAAAAACTTTTGGGGATCAAATAAGAATAGTCATAAATTAATAGATGCCAAATGAAAAATAACCGTAATAAATATTAAATAAATAAGTTTGAGATGGGACGGGATGGACGGGAATGAAAATTTTCATCCCAATCCCATCCCACTCTAGATCACGACGGGACGTGGGAATGGGTTTGATCAATCTCAAAAGGACCTAAAAAAATCGGGATGGGATGCTCACCCCTAATTGGTTTCATTATAAAGATTTCAAAAACACATTCCAATGATACTAAGTTTACCAAAATTCAACAATCAAGAAAATACTTGTGACAATTTTATTTTTGATTAAAATCACACACACAAAAAAATTTCTCTCCCCGCCACATGTACATTCCACCAATTTTTTCACCATTTGTTTTTCATATTCTTTGCCCTTCAATATGTTTTATATTTAGAAACACTTCATTAAATAAATAAATATGAACCCAACATATTTCCCCACTTTTAGTCATACTCATCTTTTATCTCAAATTCCTTGTGAACGGTGAAATACTAAGTAAATAGTTATGACAATTTTAATTTTGATAAAAAAAAAAAAAACAAAACTTTTTTTCTATGCTACATGTAAATTTTACCAACTTTCTTGTACAATTTTTTTCATTTTCTTTGCCCTTTTACATGTTTATATTTACAAACATGCCATTATAGGAAATGAATCTAAACCCGAAACATATTTCACAACTTTCAATCCAAGCCATCTTTTATTACAAATTCCATGTGAACAGAGAAACACCTAGTTGATTTGTAAGACACACTAGTGTATTACCGGTGTTCATTGGTACGATACAAAGTGGATCGTGAGATTAGGTCAAACTCGGTTTGTAAAAAATATAATAAAAACCGCCGCAGTTAATTCTCCCAGAACTTTGATTTTCAAAATATGGAGTTCAAGGTCTTTGTTTGAATGAGTCTTAAGATGTCCGTCTCATTCTTTGATTAATATTAAAAATTACGACATGAAATGCATTAGACTTTTTTTAAAAGGCATATGACGTCAAGTAAATAGTTTGAAAACTTAAGTATCTGTTGATATTCACGTAATTATTACATAATTTATCCCTTAATTTATATATGTCAGTGTTTCAATTCTTATATTTTATTCTAATTATTTCGTTTTCATGTCTTTGTAGGAATTTGAGCGAAAACGATGAAATCGCATTAAGGCGACAATTTGAGAAATGATCAATTGATAGATTCTAGTGGTGGTACAAAGTAGCGGGTCACATATCTAAACCTTACCCAAATAAGCCAAATTTACCAATAACCTAAGCCCAAGTCCGAAAGTTAACGTAAAGCCCAAACCCAACCTAGGAGAATAGAGAAAGTCTATTTAGAATTTGGATTTCTCTTTTGCTGGAGCTCTCCTTTTTGCTTCTCTCTTTTTCCAGCCACCACGCCGCTGCTCTTTTCTTGGCAGAGACATAGAGACCTTCGTCCCTCACCACTAACGAACCACCATAACAACGCCGACCATCGTCCAACACATCCTCACCCTGTTTCGCACGGCCAACAGCCGCCACCACCCTGTTCCACCTCGTCTTCCTTCCTGATCCCTTCCTGTTGCAAACCACGACCACCAACATCACCACCATCTCCTTGTTCCTTCGTCTCAACACAACCATCGTCACAGGCCGCGCAACCACCGCACAGACCGCCTATGTTCTCCTCTCCGCCACTTCTCGAATCCTTCATGTTTCCCTATCTCTTTCTCACTGTTTCCCTCTCTCACGACCACCGTCACAAGCAGCGCAAACAACCCACACACGGCCACCGCGTAATAGAGCTTCCCCGCGCCACCTCGAAACAGGGAGCACCGCCCCTGTTTCTCTCGGCCGTTCTCGTCCTCCTTCTTGTCTTTTTCTCTCTCTCGTGTCTTTCTCACCGTCTTTCTCTCTCTTGCAGGGGATCTTCACCGGAGAAGAAGAACCAGAACGAAGCAGCAGCGGAGGAGTAGGTCGCGGCTCGGTGGAAATGAAGACCAGAGGAAAAGAGGCGGGAACCAACTGTTTTTCAAAATAGTTCACTATTCGCACCTCGGACACTTGCTCTTTGTACCACCACAGTACACTTGTAGCCCTTCGTGTCGCATGTTCGTGCTGAAATGGATTCCACCTACACCAGTGTTGTGACGTCCGCAACCATGATCTTCTAGACCCCGCGCCGAGGCGAAGATGAAACCACAGGGTTTCCTAGAGTTTGTCATATCTAAATTTATTGTTTTCTATATGTTTGAATGTTAAACACAGTTGATTTCTGAATTTGAATAATTTGCTTTCACCGATTATATCCAGAATAATTATCTAGACTAATCGGTAGTTAGAAGTTCCCTTTATTGATATTCAAAACCTACTTTAATCAATTAATCTGAATCTGTGATTGTGTGTGCCGTAAGAAGACATGCAATGCTAGGGGTTTACAATTAGTTAAAATAAACATGTGATTGTGTGTGCCGTAGAAAGACATGCAATGCTAGGGATTTATGCCTTTGCTGAAATCAATTGCGAACTTAGATTAATCTTTAGATTAGTCGTGTTAATTCTTGAAAACAATAATTTGGATTACACAAATCTCGAAGAACCTGTGGTGGATTCGATGTCTCGATTCACTCTCAGATCATCTTATCAGTTTAATCTTTAAGTGTTCAATTTCATTTTCTTAATTTAGCAATTTACATCTGTTGTAACCCCCAACTCTAAATTAGTTTAAATAAGTCTTAAAATTCGACTGTCTCGTCAATCCTCGTGGGATCGTTCCGTATTTGCCACTGTCTACTAGTTATACAGTCGTGTACTTGCGGTATTACAAGTAGGGTTTATTAGCTTATTAATTTAGGTTAATAAAATCTCCATCAAGTTTTTTACGCCGTTGCTAGGGATTGTAACGGTACAATCAAAATCTAGGGTTGTTTTTGCTAGTTTATAAATTAGGTTTAATTTTCTTTTTAGGAACAGTGTTACGAGTCACTTTCTTATTTGTTTTATTTGCTTGAGTTTGAACTAAATTTGCATTTATCTTGCAGGCGGTCACACACACTCAAGTGGGAATGAAGTGAAATATTGCGATTCGCAAGGAAACTCTCAGAAATCGACTTCTACCCGACGTCACAAGTAACCCAAAAGAGGTTCACGCCGGAGGTAACTTCTACCCACCGCATCTGCACGCGGTTTCTGTGTGATCACTTGTGTTTAGCTTGTTCTAGGTAGTATTGTATGCAAATTTGAATAGTGGCAGGATTGAGTTGAAACTTTTGTGCCCTCCCCAGCGGATAGGTTAATCACCATCTATTTTAGGGTTAGGAACCTAGGCCTTCACTATTTAAAATTTGTAGCAAGATAATTATCTAGGACTGTTGTGATGCTCATAGGAACCCTCTTTGGACGTTTAATAGCTTAAAGTGGTCGAGTGAAGGAACATATCCCATCTAGGAACAGTTCTTGAACTGTCATTTCACTTTGAGCTAGAGAGTGGAAAAAGAGGTAGGAGCAACTCTGTAGTGGCGGATTGATAGGAAATTACCGTGCCTCTCCCATGGTTAGGTAAATTGAATCGAATTTCAGCCCTACATTAGTAAAGAAAAGCTCTAGGGTCGTCTTCCATTCATTTTGTTTATGCATCATTTAGGTGTCACTTAGGGTCCCGTTGTTTTTAATTTTTTTTTAGAGTTAAGTCAACTTCATATAGCAGTTAGGCTTGCATTTAAAATAAAATTAAAAAAAATAATATATATATATAATTGAAGCCTGTTTAGGAGTGTTGACTTTGAACCTTCATTATCCAGTAGTTTATGCATAACTGGGTACGTGAGTCTAAGAGTAGACTTGTCCGACAAGAATTCGATAAGTTCTTTGAAGTCCCCATTACCTATTTAGGTTCATCATCCTTATCCACTGAGATGGCTAAGGGGAAGGCCTTTAAGGATTACTTCGCCCTTCTTCCTAGTAGTGCTCCATCTTGCATTGTCTTACCTGAGACAAATGCAAACAGTTTTGAACTCAAACCATCTATTATTCATCTCTTGCCCATTTTTATGGTTTTGAGAAAGAGGACCCTTATCTTCATGTCAAATAATTTCTTGACATCTGCGCTACCCTGAAGTACCAAAACTTTTCTGATGATTTGGTTCGTCTTAGGTTATTTCCCTTTTCTCTGAAAGATAAGGCGAAATCGTGGTTAAATGCATTAGAGACAAGATCCATCACATCATGGGATGCGTTTTCAAGAAATTTCTTGACAAAGTACTTCCCCATTAATAAAACGAATGCTCTCCGACGAGATTTATCTAATTTTCAACAAAAAGAAGGCGAACATTTCTATGAATGTTGGGAAAGGTTCAATGAGCTCATTGTCAGGTGTCCCCATCACGGATTCGAGTGGTGGCGACTAGTTCAATACTTCCAAGACGGTTTAACCCCTCAAAATCGTCGTATGATTGATGCTACTAGTGGTGGGTCAGTAATGAAGATGAGTGTCAATGAGATATGGGAATTTTTTGAAACTCATTCCGAAAATTCTCAGCAATGGGATTATTCGAGAAAGGAGTCTGATAGGCGTAAGGGCGGTCTATATGAAGTTAGAGATACATCTGTTCACCCCCTTCTACCTCGAAGTTAGAAACAGTTGTTATGACCATGGCTCAAAAGATAGATGCACTTTGAATTTGACTCAACCTGCACTTCCCGCAAACGCTTCATCTGAAGTTTGTGATGCATATTCGAGTCCTGGTACTTCAATAGCTAATTGTGACTTGCAAAACGATTATCCTGCATACTATGCTGAGCAAGTCAACTCTTTTAACACTATGCGGCGACCTGGTAATAATTCACAACCTAACTATTACAATCCAGGATTCACCTAGCATTCAATTCTTCCTTGGGCCCATAACCAACACCAAGGGGGACCTGTTGTTGTCCCCCGGGTTACTCAAGCCTCTAGCCCTGTTAGGCCACACCTTAACCAAGTTCTTCCATCCAACACATCAAGTTTAGAGGAAATGGTTAATCGATTTTTGCAGCGCTCAGAAAGTATAATTGAGCAGAATTCTAAGGACATATCGGAGTTGAAAGCCACGACTCAACACCAATCTCAAGCCCTCAATAGACTTGAGATAGTTGTGAGTAAGATTACTCAATATTCTTCTGAGAGAGAGGCATGGAGATTTCTTAGTCAACCTGTTCCAAACCCGAAGGGTCAATTCGAAGTTGGTAGTACATCTGAGTCACGCCATGAAGATTTCCAATCTATTACTACCCTTAGGAGTGGAAAACAGGTTGACAATCGGGTACAAGTGCCTGATTCGAGTATCGTTACATCTCTGTCTAAGTCAAAGCAGGTTACATCTCCATTTGACAAGGAGGCTAATAAATTATCACCTTCTAAAGATGTGCCTCTTGACTCTGACCCCACTCAGGCATCTTATTTGCCTAGGGCATCGTTTCCCTCACGGTTAGCTCCAGCAAAGAAAGGAACAAATGCTAACGATGTAATGGAAATTTTTAAACAAGTTCACATTAATATTCCATTACTCGATGCTATTAAGAAAGTTCTTATCTATGAAAAAAGGATCTTTGCACATAAAAGCGAAAGCTGCATGTGCAAAAGAAAGCATTCCTTGCCGAGCAAGTAAGGTCAATTATTCAACATAGAACTCCGCCTAAGTATAGAGATCCTGGGTGCCCGATTATTTCTTGTGTTATTGTTGGATTTGGGGGCGAATGTTAATTTGTTGCCATACTCTATTTATGAGCAATTAGGTCCCGACGGACTAAAACCGACTAAAGTGACACTGCAATTGGCAGATAGTTCAATCAGAATTCCCCGCGGTGTATAGAGGATGTGATCATTAAGGTTGAAAAAGTTTATTTTCCAGTGGACTTCATAGTTCTTGATAAACAACCTGTTCACAACCCCTCCAGACACATTCTAGTTATTTTGCGTCGTCCATTTTTGGCCACATCTAATGCTACTATTAACTGTAGGAATGGAATCATGAAACTATCATTTGGCAACATGACCGTCGAATTCAATGTTTTTAATGTAAGCCAACAACCTCCTGAGTCCGAGGATGTTTGTGAAGTTAACATGATTGAGAGTTTGATGGAGAATTCCTTATTGCAGTCTGCATCAGATGATCCCTTAGCAGCATGTTTGACTCACTTCTGTTTAGACTTCGATATTGACGATTCCATTAGGGAAGTGAATGTTTTGCTTGATTCAACCCCTATTATGGATCCTGGTTACACATGGAAGCCTAGAGTAGAACTCCTTCCACTCAGTGAGTCAAAACTAAACCCTTCTGCTTATACTATTGGCCTTTCTAACCCATTCCCTTTCCCACCTGTTCATGATGACCCATTTGACATATGTCCTCCTAGTGACTTTTACATGAAGTCTGATTCTCAGTATTCTTTGGAGAAAATAAATCCCATAGGTAGGGTTGATTTTAGGTTTGGGGGTGTTGTTGAGCTGTCTAGGTCATCATCTTTGTGCAATTCATTTTGTTATAATGAGTTTGTACCACCTGATATATCTATAGACATATCGATTTCCATCCCTTTAATAGTGACTGACGCTACCTATGTGGATCCCTTGTTTTTAAGGGATGATTTTAGTTTTGGCCATCCTATTGTGCAACACATTTAATATTTTGATTTGACACCAGACATTGGATGTACCTTTTTAGAACTAGGAAAAAGTCATTTGTTGGATATCCATGTTGGTGACAACTTTCTGGTTCATATCCCTATGACTTCTTTACGATCGCGGGTTCATTTGCATTTTCTCTATGATTTTGCATGGCGTCTTCGTCATTTTAGGGATGTGTTAGTTTCTATTGTGCCACATGTGGGTGCTACTATATGTTGGACGGATCCTCAACTTTTTTGGTTGTTGCTATATGATCTAATCAATATCTTGGACTAAGTGTTTAGGTTTGGGAGAGTGTTTGCTATGTTCTTCCTCGTCATTTCATGATACATCATTTATGAGGATGAATATATGTCGGGCTGACGACGTTAAACCAAGCACTCTTGGGAGGCAGCCCAGCTTCGGTTGTGTCATTATAGTTAGTCGGGATTTATTTTCGAGTTCTTTATAGTTGCATTTCATTCATACTTGTTAGCTCCATAATAATTTTGATTTACAACTGATACATGTAATTTTTTTTAATCCTGTATTATTTTTATCAATTTACCATGATGAGTCCACAGTTCTTATGTTTTTTAGCGTTCATTGGTGAACGATTTCGTCAAAATTGGTAAAAGCTTTCCCATGGTAATATCACTCTAACTCTCATCTTTTCTTTATCCTGCATTTGTCATGATCATCATTTTATACATTGAGGACAATGTTTGGTCTAGGTTTGGGGGTGAGGTTTAAGAGTTTTTTTTTGCATTCTTCGAAAATTTTGAAATGAAATGTATTTAACAATTGACTATTGTATTCTACTCAATCTCCATTGAATACATAGTTAATTATGAATGTGTGGAAATTTTTCGATTTGAAAATGCATACAAAATCTAAGCTCCTTTCCAATGAAGAGAATATGCTTTCAAGTATGCCTTTAAATCCGAGAAATGCATGCTTTCACTTGTCACTTTTATATATCAATAGGAAAACATATGGTTTGATATTATCTTTAAGTTAAATATATTTCATGATATTTTTCGACTCGACCACTCTTGCACTATAAGCCGAGTTAGCATAATTTGAAGTTAATCAGTAAGATATTAATTAGAAAACCTTAGAATAATAGTGGAGACCTAACCCTTGTGAGTTTCGAGAAATTATATTTTTCTTGAGGGTTATTAAATAAACTCTGACTTTTCTTGAATCTGCATTATCTCGTTGATGATCTCATTATTCTTGTTTCTTTTATTGATTGCTTTGAGAATGTCGTTAAAATTGAATTATTACAATAGAACTTCTTGATTTATTTAGTTGAGATGTCATAATACCGACTAGAACTTAAGAAGTGGTATAGGCAATTTTTTTCTTTGAACCGTTTTTTAGCCTTTTAGCCTACCTAATAATAAATATCCGTTTGCAGCCCTTTGAGCCTTTAAATAAACTTTTTCTTTGCTAACCCCATCTCCATTACCTACTCCAGTTAGGGACTAATATCTCATACTATTTTTATCCTTACCCTATGTCTTTGAGAATGTGTATGGTTGATATATTTTTGGAATGGGCAAATAAAAAGAGCTGAAACTAAATATTCCATGAATCCTCGGGACTGAAATGTTTCATTGTGCAGAAGGGGAAAACATGTCGTTGATTTTATAAAAATAAAAAAAATAAAAAATAAAAAGATTGATGCTTCGGAATAAAAAAAAAATGAAGAATTTCTAAGGAAGAAAAATTAATGGTGTACAACATTGGTTTATTCTTTAGAGCCCAATGTGTTTATTTAAGGGTGTATCCATTCTCAGATAATTTTATCGTACCATTTTCCATTCTTGTTAGCCAAAATCTTAGCCTCATTACAGCCTAATAAAGACCTAATTGATCTTAAGTAAAGGTCTGGTTCATAGATGTGGAGATAAAAAAAACAATAACTATGGTGTATGATTCAACATTCTCAAAGTAATTTATATTCCAGTCCATGAGATCATATTCATTATTTTAAAAGTCCTTTTTCATGATTATTATATGTGAGATGTTTGTGTTTCCATAATTTATTTTCTTTCTCACATATAAACTGAGTGATAACTAGCCAATCTCTAAGTGATTCATTTCTAAGTGATAAGAGAGATTTGTAGTCGAAGCGTACAATTCAAAGGATATCTAGTCGTATCTTTACTGAGAAAAATAAAGTTATGTTGATAAGGCCATGCACACACACACTTCGAGTTGAGAATAATTGATGAAATTTATTTAATCTTTGGGTATTATTAAATTGTTGTTAGACTCTTTGATATATTATTGTGACACTGTTAGTTGTTTTCTGAAAATTTTGGCAATTAGATTATTACTCTGAGGATAATAGATATAGTGATCAAGTTACCATATTTTGGAAATTTATTGAGTCATAATGTTTGTGGGTAACATTTCTGGAAACCCTCACGAGACTATAACTCATCCACTAGAGGTAATCTAAGGGTTTAAAGCTTTGTTGCACGTTTAACGTAAGTGCAACCGATGATTCCTGCGAAAGTGAGTTAGAATTTTATTTTTATTGTTTTGCTAAAGGACTAGCAAAATATAGATTTGGGGGTATTTGATATTCATGTAATTATTACATAATATATCCCTTAATTTATATATGTTAGTGTTTCAATTATTATATTTTATTCTAATTATTTCGTTTTCATGTCTTGGTAGGAATTTGAGCGAAAACGATGAAATCGCATTAAGGCGACAATTTGAGGAATGATCAATTGCTTGATTCTAGTGGTGGTACAAAGTAGCGGGTCACATATCTAAACCTTGCCCAAATAAGCCAAATTCACCTATTACCTAAGCCCAAGTCCGAAAGTTAATAACGAATAAGAAAAATTTATTTGTACGTTGTAGGCTCAATTGGAGGCGATTGTACGTTCAGCTAGGGTTTGAGAGCTAGGCGATCCAGGACTGTGCTTTGATTCTGAAACGTGAATGCCAATGATGTTTGCTGTTTTGATATCACAACGATGGCTACAATCCCTGCCCAGGAAAACAACATCTTCGTTGCCCCTCGTGGAGATGATGCAGAGCTAGAGAGGGGCCATGCAAAGGTTACGGTTGAACATGAACATGAAGAAGATCAGGAACCTAGCACCATTGATGCTAATACTTATTCAACAACTTAAAAGACCATAGGTGCAATAGCGGCTACGAATGGAAACCATGCAAACCCTACGGCCACCACACCCAACAAAACTACACCAAAAATAGTAAGTTGGGCATCACTGTTTGCCAGTCGCAAAGAAACATGAACTACTAGGTTGTCCTACGTTCCCCCTTCCATGGTTGATGGCCAAGCCGTGGTGCAGATCAAGGTTGCAGAGCATCAAAAAAGACTTGTTGAATGTGAACAATACCTTATAGGCAATTTTGTTGGTAAGAAACTTTCTTTTAGCTTTGTTAATGAATCATTGAAGCGGATATGGGGATTAAAAAATGGATTTGAGATGTCTGTATATGGTGAGAAGGTTTTTGTCTTCAAGTTCCTTAATGAAACGGACAAGATCCATGTCCTAGAAATGGGGCCTGTGCACATAGCGAGTAGGTTATTCCTAGTCAGACCCTGGAAACCTTATATAGAAGTTGATGTAGAGGTGCTTAACTCAGTCCCTCTCTAGGTTAACTTGAGGAAAGTTCCTCTATTCTTCTAGAGTCCTGAAGGACTGCAAGCCATTACTAGTGCAATAGGGGTCCCTCTAATGCTAGACAAAGCAACTGAGCAAAGAACTAGACTCTCCTTTGCAAGAGTCTGTGTTGAGATGGCCTCAAACAGTAAGTTCCCAACTGGAATTAGGGTGGTTTTTGATGATGGGAGGACTACCACAGTGGATGTTGAATACTCCTGGAAGCCAAAGAGGTGTAAACATTGTGTGGGGTTTGGTCATAACTCCACTAAATGCCCTAAACATAAGGATACCATAAGGCCAAATGCAAAGTATTGGAAGCCTCAACAGAAGCAGGGAAAGCTGAACACTAAAGGAGCATCAGATGGCTGGACAAAGGTTACTAGCAGACACAAGGACACTAGTAGACAAAGTGAGAGTACCCATGAGCCACCCAATGGGTTGACAAACAACCTAGCCAATACACACAATGAGATGCAGACTGGGATGCAGAATGGTATGAATGCAACAGAGGGAGAGATACAAGAAGAAGGCCAGGACAACTTACTCACTATAAGGCAAGTAGTAGAAGCCAAGGCTGATATGCAAGCTGTAGAAGCTAATGCTGATATGCAAATTGTGGTAGCCACTACTGATATGCAAGTAGTAGAAGCTAATGTTGATATGCCAGTAGTAGTAGCCAATGCTGATATGCCAGTAGTAGTAGCCAATGCTGATATGCAGGCACCAGGCACTATTGGGCCAGTAGTAGAAACCAATATGCAAGCACCAGGAACCAAAGTTCAACTTTCTGTGCCAACAGAAGTAGATACTCTGCAAGTACTGAATGCCAATGACCAAGAAGTAGTAGCCAGTGCGCAAGAAGAAGATACCCAGACAGTGAGACCTAGTCTAGCTGATAAGGAATCTTCTAGCCAGACAGACAAGGACACAACTGATCCTAGCACAATGAAAGTTGTTGGACGCCATAGGGAAATAGCATCCAAAACTTCTCAAGAATGTACAAACAAAGGCTTGGAGAGTGTGACTAGCCATAGAAGGAGCATCAAGCAGCCACAGGCCCAAACTAGAATTCACAACCTAAGAAGCAAAAGTAATCCATTTGAAGTCCTACAAGCAATAGAATCTGAGCCTACTGCAAAACGGAACAACACTACTAGAACTCCCAAGAATACAATAGGAGCAGATACATCTAACCTAGTGGGGGTGGGAACTCACAAGCTGAGTGTTTAGATGATTAAGTCATCCTGCTGAAATGTTAGGGGCCTTAATGACCCCTTAAAACAAAGTGAAGTTCGGAAGTTGATCCAAAAGAAGAAACTCGGTATTATAGGATTGGTAGAGACAAAAATCAGTAATGAAAAGAAAGACAAGATCCAAAAGGAACTGATGAGATATTGGATTACAGTGGACAACAATGACCTAATCCAGGGAGGGAGGATTTGGTTTCTTTGGGACCCTCAAGCAGTGAACATTAGTGTAGTCTCAAGATCGGAGCGAGCCATTTTTTTTAATGCTATTTGGCCTAATGGATTCACTTGTATTCTGACTTTCGTGTATGGTAGCAGCTACAATACAACCAGGAAGGAATTATGGTCTGAACTTGAAAGTTTTTTTGTAAACAACAAACTACCTTGGTCAGTATTGGGGGACTTCAACTCAATACTAAATTCGCAGGAAAGAATAGGAGGAGAGGAGATAAGACCAGGAAAGTTCATAGACTTTGCTGAGTGTGCTATGAAGTCAGGACTTTTTGATTGTCAATATAAAGGATGTTTTTTAACATGGAGCAACAAGCAAAATGGTGTGAATTATGTCATGTCTAAACTAGATAGGGCAATGATCAACCATGAATGGTTAATAGACATGCCCAATTCTGAGGTGGACTTTCTCAACCCAGGGGGTTCAGACCACTCCCCAGTGGTCCTCACCATCTATGAGCACATGAATCCAAGGCCCATTCCTTTCAAGTTTTACTACTACTGGGTGCATGAAAAGGGATATATGGACGTGGTACAAGAAGCATGGGGCCAGACAGTGTATGGCAATGCAACCTATTGATTTGTACAAAAACTAAAAGGAGTGAAAATGCAACTGATAGAGTGGAGAAAAATCAACTTTGTCAATGCAAGGAGTGGAGTCAATGCAGCAAGACAGCTCATAGAGGCAACACAAAGCTCACTTCAGCTGGACCCTGTAAATCCTACACTTGAAGACAATGAAAAACTGGCAGTTAGAAAGTATGCAATAGCAACCTAGAATGCAGAATCAGAAGTGATACAAAAAGCGAAAGCTAAGCACATGCTATCATGAGATGAAAATGTCAAATACTTCCATCAGCACTTGCGAGAAAAGAGATCAAAAAAATAATTACTAGCAATATACAATTCTCAGAATGAAAAACTAGAAGACATGCAGGATATTGAGAATGAATGCATTAAGTACTTTGAAGAGATCTTTGTTGGAGAACAGAGAGCATATGACCCTACAACCATTGACAGTCTGCAACCCGAACGAACACTCAATGCAGTGGAGGCTTTGGAGCTAGTTCAAGAGGTGAATAGGAATGAAATCACTGAAGCACTAGCTTCCATAGGATCAGATAAGGCCCCTGGCCCGGATGGGTTCTCCTCACTCTTTTTCAAGACAGCATGGAGGGTTATAGGCAATGACTTCACCAGGGCAGTACAAAACTTCTTCAAAAACAGGAAGCTACTTGGGGAGGTAAATGCCAATTGTATTACTTTGATCTCTAAGATTACTAATGCTTCCTATCTGGCTGATTACAGGCCGATCTCATGTTGCAATGTCTTGTACAAGTGCATAACCAAGATCATGACCAATAGGATGAAGAAAGTGATTCACAGGCTTGTTAGCTTGGATCAGTCAGCATTCATAAGAGGCAGGTACATCCATGACAATGTGATGCTAGCTCGTGAACTAGTTCGGAACTATCACCGAGACAAAGGAGCTCCTACATGTGCTGCAAAGATTGACCTTAGGAAGGCCTATGATACGGTCCGATGGGAGACAATTGACCATGTCATGCGAAAAATGCTCTTTCCTGACTTGTTCATTAACTGGGTGAAGGTCTGCATAACGACACCTAGATTCTCCATCTCACTCAATGGCTCTCCTAATGGCTTCATCAAGGCCAAGAGAGGCATATGACAAGGGTGTCCGATGTCACCATATTTATTTGTCCTGGTAATGGAAATTCTAGACTTAATTCTCAAGAACAAAGTGCAAGAAGGAGAGTACAGTCTGCATCCTAAGTGTACAAACCCACAGATTACACATCTAGCCTTTGCAGATGATCTAATTGCATTTTTCCAGGGCAATACCAAGTCTGCAATGGCACTATCAACTGCCCTAAGAACATTCAAATCATGCATAGAACTTGCTATTAATTGTTCTAAGAGCAACTTGTTTGCTTCTAGTGTGCCTACTGAAGAGCTTCAACAAATAACTAGGTGTCTTGAGTTCAACCTAGAAGCACTCCCAGTAAAGTATTTGGGTCTCCCCTTGATATCATCTCGCTTGGACTACAATCAATGCCTTCCACTGATAAATAAAGTAAGCAAAAGAGTCCATTCATGGAAGAATAGGGCACTCTCATATGCAGGAAGAGTCACCCTCATAAGCCATCCTGAATAGTCTCCATGTCTACTGGACATCATGCTTTATTCTGCCTTCAAGTGTACGAGATGATATAACAACAATTATGTGGAACTTCTTGTGGCCAGGGATTGAAAACTACATAAAGAAACCTATGGTTAACTAGCAACGTATCTGTAGTCCCTACAAGGAGGGAGGTTTGGGCATAAGGTGCATTGAAGCATCAAACAAGGCAGCAATGATGAGGCATGTATGGAATATTGTTTCACATAAGGATGACCTGTGGGTGCAGTGGACTAAAACCAACCTAATTACAGACAAACATTTCTGGACTATGGGTGCTCTGAATGAAGCTTCTTGGTGTTGGCGCAATATACTAAAATGCAGAGGTCAGGCTAGCTCACTAATAGTCCATTCAATAGGTGATGGAAAGGACACTATGCTATGGAAAGATCCATGGCACCCCCTGGGTATCTTACTGAACAGGTTCCCACAGCATCTAACATACCACTCATCACTCCACCGCAATGCAAAATTTAGTACGCTCATTCAAGATGACAAATGGGACATTAGGAGACATGAGATAATGAATATTACTGATATTTGTGATAATCTTGAAATGGTGGAAATAGACACAACACACAAAGATGTAGTCACCTGGATGGGGGCCAAGATGGGGAATTCTCTAACACAAGCGCTTACCACTCTCTGAGGCACAGATCACAATCAGTTTCATGGTCCAAATTAGTGTGGTTCACAGGAAGAATCCCTAGACAGAGTTTCATTACCTGGCAAGCATTGCATAAGGCGCTTAAGACCCAAGATAAATTGCTGAAGTGGAGAGTCATCGAAAGATCAGTATGTCCGTTATGCAGTGATGCATCAGAATGTGAAGAACGTCTTTTCTTCAAATGCAGGTATTCTAGCTTCATATGGTCACGTATACTACTCCAATTAGGCTACAAACACCAGGCCATGGACTGAGATGCAGAATGGAGATGGTGTGTGACTAAACTTTCTGGTAATTCTCCTAGCAGTGTTTAAAAGAGAATTGCTCTGAATGCTATTACGTATCACATCTGGACAGGGAGAAACAACAGGTTATTCCAGTCCAAATTTAGAGTAGCCATCGAAGTGGTGACCAAGATTGTTGAAGATGTCAGGCTACGAGTTTCAGTCCTTGATCTTCAGATAGAAGACAATGCTGATAATAGGGAGCTCTTTGGCAAATGGAGACTTGATGTGCAGTTCAATATACGTACTACCACTTTGCATGCATGGCAGAGGCCTGAGCAAGGTTGGTTTAAAGTAAACTCGGATGGATCACTTACTAGAACTAAAGGGGGATACGGAGCACTGATCAGAGACCATGATGGAGTGGTTGTGGCAGCTGGAGCAAGGAGTCAGAGAGCGCAAACAGTCCTCCTTTATGAGCTTTAGGGGAATCAAACTAGCGCAGAGACATGGCCTCCACATATTGGAGTTTAGTATGGATTCCAACATTATTGTTAAATACCTGACCACTGACAAAGCTCCTCCATGGGAAGCAATTCATACGATCAGAAGGATCAAGGAAGCTTTTAATAAGCTTGAGGGATGCAGGATTATGCATGCAGTACGGGAAACAAACCAAGTGACGGATAAACTAGCAAAGCTTCTACCCAATCATGAGTTTGTTGAGATCATTTCGAGCTCTTTTGCGAAAGATATTAAGAAGATTGTATTTGATGATGTTAGGGGTAGGAAATATGCACGAATGTAACCAATTTCTTTTTTTTTCCAGTGGTCTGGGGAGCCCATATAAACCCCCATGTTTGCCTTTCAAAAAAAAAAAAAAGTCTGAAAGTTAACCTAAAGCCCAAACCCAACCTAGGAGAATAGAGAAAGCCTATTTAGAATCTGGATTTCTCTTTTGCTGGAGCTCTCCTTTTTGCTTCTCCCTTTTTCCAGCCACCACGCCGCTCCTCTCCTCTCCTCTCCTCCTTGGTAGCGACATAGAGACCTTCGTCTCTCACTAACAAACCACCATAACAACGCCGACCACCGTCCAGCACATCCTCACCCTGTTTCGCACGCCCAACAACCGCCACCACCCTGTTCCACCTCGTCTTTCTTCTTGTTCCCTTCCCTGACGCAAACCACGACAACCAACATCACCACCATCTCCCTGTTCCTTCGTTTCAACACAACCACCGTCACAGGCAGCGCAACCACCGCACACAGCGCCTCTGTTCTTCTCTCTGCCACTTCTTGAATCCTTCTCGTTTCCCTTTCTCTTTCTCACTATTTCCTTCTCTCATGACCACCATCACAAGCAGCGCAAACAGCCCACACACGACCACCTCGCAACAGAGCTTCCCCGTGCCACCTTGCAACAGGGAGCACCACTCCTGTTTCTCTCGACCGTTCCCGTCCTCCTTCTTGTCTTTTTCTCTCTCTCGTGTCTCTCTCACCATCTCTCTCTCTCTTGCAGGGGATCTTCACCGGAGAAGAAGAACCGGAATGAAGCAGCAGCGGTGAAGCAGGTCGCGGCTCGCTGGAAACGAAGACCAGAGGAAAAGAGGCGGGAACCAACTGTTTTAGAATTCGACTGTCTCATCAATCCTCATGGAATCGACCCGTATTTTCCACTGTCTACTAGTTAGACAGCCGTGCACTAGCGGTATTACAAGTAGGGTTTATTAGCTTATTAATTTAGGTTAATCAAATCTCCATCAAGTTAGCATTGTTCCTTTCTTTACTAGAGCTAACCGTGATGGAAATGGTGCCCTAGGCAAATAAGATGCCTGAGTGAGGTCAGAGTCAAGAGGCACATCTTTAGAAGGTGAGGATTTATCAGCCTCCTTGTCAGATGGAGATGTAACCTACTTTGACTTAGACGGAGATGCAACGATACTCGAATCGGGCACATGTACCCGATTGTCAACCTTTTTCCACTCCTATGGGTAGTAATAGATTGGACATCTTCATGGCGTGACTCAGATGTACTACCAACTGCGAATTGACCCTTCGGGTTTGGAACAGGTTGACTAGGAAATCTCCATGCCTCTCTCTCAGAAGAATATTGAGTAATCTTACTCACAACTATCTCAAGTCTATTGAGGGCTTGATAGTGGTGTTGAGTCGTGGCTTTCAACTCCGATTTGTCCTTAGAATTCTGCTCAATTATACTTTCTGAGCGCTGCGAAAACCGATTAACTGTTTCCTCTAAATTTGATGTGTTGGATGGAGGAACTTGGTTAAGGTGTGGCCTAACAGGGCTAGAGGCTTAAGTAGCCTGGGGGACAACAACAGGTCCCCCTTGGTGTGGGCTATGGGCCCAAGGAAGATTTGAATATCAAGTTTCATTGGAAAGATTTTCAAAAAATGCATTCCAACAATATCAAGTTTATTAAAATTTGACAATTAAGTAGATAGTTATGACTATTTTAATTTTGATAAAATAACACAAAATTTTCTCTATCCGCCACATGTACATGGGTGCCATTAATTTTCACCATTTTCTTTGCCATTTTACACCTTTTATAATTACAAACGCGTCATTAAGGATAATGAATCTCAACCCTCAACATCTTCCCAACTCTCAATCCTAGCCCACTTTTAGAGTTATTTATCTTTTAGCCACCATTAATTTAGGCGAAACCGTACTTGGGTGCCATTAATTCTTTTTATTCCTTCTAACACCAATTTTGAGTGTTGACTGTTAAGTCAATGGGTTTGACTACCAGAAACCATTAGAAGTTTTGAAAGGCCTGAAATACCCTCACGTGCCAAGCACTTGGTGGGTACCAAACAGAAACTGCTAGAATACTGTGGGTGCCAAATGATAAAATTTGGCTTCTAATCTCTCTATCTTCCTCCCTATCTTTCTTTGCTTCGCAATTGCCGGCCACCCCCTTTATTTTCCCCTCTTTCTGTTTATGTTTTGCAGCATCTCATTACAACAACGGCATAATATTGCAATATTGAAGGAATGCTTCTAGCTAGGGGATGGTACAATCCTTCTTGTTACTTGTACAAACACATTTTAAAGAACTTTAGATCGAGTCAAAACATATCGGAATAGGTAAATACCTCTTTGGAGTTATATTGGTGTGTCCCAAAGTGTTTTTACACCTTCCTACATGCATCCACCAAAAGAGTGATCAATGATTTGCTCCCTTTGAAGTGATAGAGTTCAATGTCAAACTCTGATATCTCTCTCTATTATTCTCCCTATTTCTGATTTTTTTTCTTACAACCGAACATAACAGTAGTGAAAATATATGAAATTTCATTTCTTCTTTGCCTTTCATTGTGCATGTTGTTTATATAGTTAATTCATGGAGCATAAAAAGGTTGAGCATGGGCACACATTAATCGTGAAGAAAAAAAATGAGGGAAAGCATTGGTTACCAATGCGTTTGGAAGTTAACTACCTTAAGTAGAAACCATGTGACATGTTTTTAATCATCCTTTTATATTAGTTGTCGAATAAATTTTTGAACAAGTTTAGATACCTTCCATAAACTCTATGTCATGCTAATCTTAGATAATGAAACCAACCTGACTTACTTGCGTGTATATGTTAAACGTTCACATTAGTACATTGGAAGCCAGTGCGGCTTGTCAAACACAATGGAAAAACAATTGGGTAATGATGCATTTGAAAGAAGAACGGGAAGAAGTGAGAAACATTTCACACTGGAACCAAATGGCACAACACATCTATTCATTTTGATTTCATGAAAACTAGCTACTACGGCGTGTGCAAAATGTGTTCCTCACTAACCGGTTGGTTACATGTGCGAAGTACTACAGTTGGGTTACATTGATTAGAATCAACTACAAAATTTGCTCTATTCGTATGAGACTATATGTTGACGATTTTGCCAGGTTGATGCTCATCCCAATCATATACAAACAAATGGTCTAGTAAAAATTGTATTTTCGCTTTACATCATCATCTAGTATGAATATAACCAATACAAACATTATTGGAGAACAAAGCCAATACCAAGGGTTATTGTAGAAGAAATTGTAATTTTACGTAATCCATAACAGAAACTCTGTAGCACAATTGAAAAGATTGTATTGATATATGAACCAAATAGCCAAACAGATCTGAAAATAATAACAAACCGGTAAACTTTCTTTCGACTGGTTTGCATATATCCTCTATAGAGATGGAAATCCAAAACCCACAACTAATTTCTTTTTAAAAAGCAAACTTGGCTATCATAATTGCCATTACAATCCTCCTACTATTCATCCGAACAATTTACTTTGTTGTTGTTGTATAAAAGTGTTTATGAGAAGATTTTTTAAGTTGAGGCATTGGGAATCTGCCTTAGCCCACCAATGGGTGATAAGATCATCAACGAAAATCCTATGTCGATACAAATCAGAAAATACACAAAGCTGAGAATTATTGTCAGTTTCTTCATTTTTTTCCTAACAAGAACTAACGATTTGAAACACAAAACAAATCCTTTTAACTTACCCAATTTGTCGTCCATGATAAGTTGAATCCCTGGGCTTTTTTATTGCGATCCACAAGATGCAAGGGAGCTTGAAGGGGGGAAACGGCAAAGTTTAGTATTAATAACAACAAGTAAGCTAGTATTTGAAAGAACATAAGATAAAAAAATACTTACAAAAATGTTGTAGGGGCAAGAGCAAATCCCCCAAAGAAACCAAAAAGTCATCCAAAGAAGGGGAAGCAAATAGCAACAAACATTGTAAATGTTGCTTAGAGAGAAGAGTAAGAAGAATTAGATTTGAATTACCATTAAGAAAACTGAGTACAAATACTTTTGAAACAAGGAACAAATGATATGTGAAAAGATTGGCATTACTTATCAACATAAAGAGTAGGCGCAACCAAACGAAGAGGAAGACCAGGCGTGCAATGGAACTTCTTCACCAACAAAGTTTCCAACATGTTGAACATTGGCATTGCATAAATCTACATACGCAAAAAGATAAATTAACATTTGATAAAAACACTTTGAAAGCTAGCTTCATGGTGATTATGTAAGAATATTCATGTTCAAGACTAAAAGCTTTATAGAATTTAGTATTTATTGTAATACATGATAGCTTCCGATAAAATGACAACAACAAATATGTTAGCCATCGCGATTAACAAAGTAGGCTTTTCCAACGAAATGATGATGTTATTTGAAACTTGGTTTCCAAATATATAGTATCCAATGAGTAAATCAGGAAAGTAACATATAGCAACAACGATATATGCAACAACCACACCCATCACATTAGGTCATGTGTAAGCAAATGCAATCTCCAAAGTAACATTAGGTCATGTGTAAGCAAATGCAACAGAGAAAGGGGAAAATGAAGGGGACGGCTAGCGGTTGCGAAACAGAGAGAGATGGGGAAGGAAGAGATAAACAGATCAGAAGTCAAATTTTACCGTTTGGCGCCCACAATATTCTAGCAAGTCGTGTTTCGTACCCATCACATGCTTGTCATGTATGGGCATTTTAGGCATTTCAAAACATCTAATGATTTTCGGTGTTCAAACCCATTGACTTAACAGTCAACACTCAAAATATGTGTTAGACGAAATAAAAGGAATTAATGGCACCCAAATAGGGTTTTGCGTAAATTATTGGGGGCTAAGAGGTAAATAACCCCCTATTTTATCTCCAAATCCTTATGGAGAGTAAAACACCATTCTAATTTTTTATATAGATTATTATGGTTATACGCCTCAATGAGAAGTTTTTTGCTCTATTTGATAGATGCCCACATTGGCTTGTAGGTTAAAGACTTACTATCCTGGTTATGTTCATGTTCCTTGTTATTCCTAAATGCCTATATATACATTAATGAGACAAGTTTTTTGCTCTATGTGATACATGCTCTTGTTGAGAAAAACCTGATATTGTGTTGTTGAGCTATATATTATTAGGGTTTACAATAAGAAGTTATATAACAATTTTGTAATATTGTTGGTTAGGCATCCAAATCTCGTCCTTTTGAAAGTTTGACCTGCAAAACTGATGTTAAACTGCCAAGAAGCACCTTTTTGGTGGCCGAAGGCACTCTGATGCCTAAGTCAGCAACTCTATTGGAGAAGAAAGAAAATCTGAACAAAACTCAGTTAAAATTGCAAACATTTGTCGACTGTTCCCTTTACCTTATGTAATGGTCGCGGTTAATTCTCTGTATGACTTAAGCATGTGCACAACGGGGGGAGACGTTCCTCGTAACCGTCTCCTCCTTTATGAAAACGCCTCTATGGAGGCGTAACTCCCTCCACGACTATTTTCTTATGCAACATTTCTCTTCTTTATGAGAGAACTCGCTCAGGCCTGGAGTTGGGCCTTAGTCGTGACATCTTCTGATGGGCCCTGTTTGGGCTTTTATATGATTGGTTTTGCCCTCTTTGGGCTTTATGAGTTGGCCCAATTTTGGGATATCTGATCCTTGTGATGGACGATTTCTGCCACGTGTACGACATTGATGATGGTCTATTTTAATGTATCATCAGCTACTCCCCTCCTTAGTTAGTGGGTACACTGACGTGGCCAGTAATTTCGTGACGATAGGACTGTCGACTCCATCATTGCCTCGCTTTTAATGCTGTCAACAACTTTTGGAGAGTTGGTGTTTCGATCTCTTGTTTATCCATTCATTTTGGCGCATTTTTGGGATTTCGCATAGCCATCATATCCCGCACGTCATCCCATGAGTAGTCCCTTCATTGATTGGCTCTATAAAAGGGGACATGACGGGTTTGTTTCCCTTTTTACTAACTTCATTTTTCTTGCTTTTCTTGTTCCTCTACGATGCATGTCGACGATTTATTGGAGAGTAAGCAGCTTGCTACTTGCGAAGCTTACTTCTCTCCCAAAAAGGTTTCTCAGGCGGTGTTGGACAATGTTCGCTCCGACTACTCTTTGCCCTCCGACCTTGAGATCATTTTGCCCCGACAGAGTGATAGTCCTTGGCGTCCAAGGAATGGGTATATTGCACTCTACCGGTGCATGTTTCAATTCGGCCTTCAATTTCCAGTTCCAAAATTATTTTTGGCGTATTAGACTTTTTGGGTTTCCCTTTTGCTCAGATGGGCCCTAATGGTTGGAGGGTTATGGTTTACACTTATGCGAGAGTCATTCTTTCTGGTGATCCCTTGACTGTTAGGACTCTGCACTCCGTTGTTGGTTTGTTGGTAACTAAGAACATTTGTTTTCTTCGTTCTCCAACATGCTTTGTTAATTTTAACGATGATATCAGAGTTGGTCGCAAGACTAGTTTTATGCTTCTATCCGCTCTGGCTACTTCGACTTGCGAGGTCGTCAGATAGTGAGGTCTTTTCAAATTCCTAACAAGCGGAGGGATCTGTGATTGATTGCGGAATATCAGATGGTAAACGAGCATTTCTTGAAGCTTCACGTAGTTCCTTTGGAGGCATTCCTTTCGATGTCACGGTGGAGCGTAGAGGTTTGTACAATATGAACGAGGCTGAGCGGGCTTTGCTGTAGAAAGGCGAGCTGAGGAGATTATTGCCCGTGCTGCCTCCGTTGGTGTTGGTAAAGTTGGCATTCATGGGATAGTGAGCTCCGATGTTATAGATCTCGATGCTCCTGTTAGTGTCGGTGTTGTTGGCCCAACTTCCAGAAAGAGAAAAATCCTAAGGCCTGCTAGTCCGTCGAAGCGGTTGTTTATAAGTCCTAACCATGTACCAAAGAGGAAACGACTTCTAGCTCTATTTATTGCACTGTTCCTCGTCCGAACTCTGTTGATAGGGAGGTTGCGAAAGAGGGTCGCTTATCGCTCGATGAGGCCAAGGAGATTAAGTTGGTGTTGGAGAGGAGTTGGAAGGGGACTGCTCTCCCATTGGATGATAATAAAAAAAGAGGCTCTTCTCTGCATATGGCGTACCTGACGCTGCTGAGTGTTCCAATGATGATCCTCAAGCTATCGATGATAAGATGCCTCAGCTGGTGGTTGAGCAGTCTAAGGAGATTGATGGTCACAGTCGAGATTTTGAGGCGTTTTCTCCTCAATCTCCTTTTGCCCATGTTGACGATGTGGCAGAGTTTTTACATTATTTTCCTGCTCACTTGGATTCTTCTGCCCCCGTTGGTACTACTACTTGTTCTGCTCCTGCTGCAACTACTATGCAGCGAAAGGGTAAGGATGGTTTTTTCTGTCGTTACTGCTATTTAGTCTTTTTTTCCGGTCATTGGAGGTGGCTCATCCATGCTTCGATATCCCCGTGCCCTTCATCTGCGAATTAGTTGGAAGGAACCTATCCTTGAAGATATTCACGTCAAGTCGAATGGGAAGTTTTGCTAGTTTACTCAGCTTGTCGTGCAGGATGGCACACATAAGTTGATCAACGAATGGCATATGCAGTCGATGGAGAGGCCTTCGATGCCCTTGTTGGATTTGAGCACTCATCTTGACTATGGTCTTAAGCAGATAATGGGTGGGATGAATCGTCTTACTTATGCGAGGGTGATTGGTTTCGAATTACAAAACCAGTCATAACCAGGTGGCTTCTCTGGAGAGGAAGTTGGCGGCGCTGTTGCTGGTATTTTCTCACGTCCTTTGTCAATTTTACGTGTTGGAAGCATGATGCACAGAAAATGAGAAAACGGTCGGGGCTGCTCGGGCCTCGTTGATTGAGGTGGAGACCGCGCGGGTAAGTCTGCAGTTGAGCTCGAGTCTTTAAGGACTAATTTGGATGGGGTCTGTGTGCGTTTGCAGGATGTGGAGGGGGAGATGTCTTCCGAGAAAGCGGCTCATGATGCGCATGTCGTGGTCTAGCAGTTCGTTATTCGCAATGTTGCTGAGAAACGGGTGGAACATTTAACAGCTGTACTCGACGAGGTCAAGGCAAATACTCCTTTCGAAGAAAGAGCTTCGTCCCCTTCTACTAATGATGTGGATGCCCGTCATCCATCAGATGGTGATGTTGTGATTGCCTCCATTGTATCTCCCACTTCTTTACTTTCTTCCTCGGATGTAATAGAATAGTTTTATCAATGTAAAGGAATTTTTCTTTTGGTATTCTTGTTTGCATGTTTTTCCATCATAGTCATAATTTGTCTTGGGTTGTGTGTGTTGACTCATCGCATGTGTCATAGCATGTGAATTTTTACTTTTAGGTTAGTCGCAGTTGTTGAAGTAAGTAGTACTGTGTATCCCAAGTTCGACTTTTTGATCGGCAAGGGGGCTTTATAGCTACATTTTGAATCGTGTCCGAATTTTTTGATCTGAATTCCTTTACGGCTACTTTTATGGTTTGACGCATTGGTTGCCCCAAAGTAGGTTGACTTTATTCATTCTTTCCATCGTGCCAATTGATTCAGAGCTTATTTGAGCAAGTTGACTTTTTCGTCTTGACTTTTACTTTGTTAGTTCGACGTATTAGTTGTCCCGAAGATTTAGTGAGTAAGTTTGTTCGTTCATCCAACTTTTACTTCGTTGGTTCGACGTATTAGTCGACTCGAAGTTTTTTTAATGAGTAAGTTGATTATTTCACCCCAACTTTTACTTCGTTGATCTGACATATTAGTCGACCCAAAGTTTTTATGAGTAAGTTGACTCATTCGTCTGACATTTACTTCGTTGGTCTGATGTATTGTCAACCTGAAGTTTTTATTTGAGTGAGTTGACTTGTTCGTCTAACTTTTACTTTGTTGGTCTGACGTATTTGTCGATCCGAAGTTTTTATTTGAGTAAGTTGACTCGTTCGTCCAACTTTTACTTCGTTGGTTTAACGTATTAGTCAACCCAAAGTTTTTATGTGAGTAATTTGACTCCTTCGTCCAACTTTTACTTCATTGGTGTGACGTATTAGTCAACCCAAAGTTTTTATTTGAGTAATTTGACTCCTTCGTCCAACTTTTACTACATTGGTCTGACGTATTAGTCAACCCAAAGTTTTTATTTGAGTAACTTGACTCGTTTGTCCAACTTTTAATTCGTGGTTGAGCAGACCATAAATTTATTGTGTATATCTTACTCGCGTCCTGGTCCTTTTTGGCTGGATATACCGATTGTTTTGTATTGTCGAGCTTCAATGCCCTGATTTTGTTGTTCGCGCACAAGATGGGGATTTTGAACTTGTAGTTTTATTGATATTCCCCTCTCGGGTATTCTGACAAACCCTAGTGGTTTTTATCTTTCCAACAAGTTACTCTAAGTTGTAGAGTCCTCTCGTAAAAGTTTGTTTCATCCTTCTGACCTTTGTTTGGTTGATGTCAATCCTCGTCTTGTTAGAGCGTTACGTCCTTGTTGCTTTGTATCGTCTATTCTTCACGTTGTTGAATTTGCTATTGGTTTAATTTGTTTGTTGCATTTCGTCGTTCGTTGAATATGTTATTGTAGCTATTAGACTGGGGGTTTCCTAATTTGGTAACTGAGCGTGCTAAATTGCCCAATCATACTAACATCGGTGCCAAATTGTCCAATCATGCTCACATCAGTACCAAATCATTTAATCATGCTCACATCAACACCAAATCGTCCAATCATGCTCACATCAGTACCAACTGACGAGGTCTAATCGAGTCTATTGTATCAATTTCGTTGTTGGTGATACGGGTCAGGCTTGCATCTGTCAGTAGAGTCTTCGAATTGTGTTAGTGGGCTGGTGCAAACTTCTCCATGTTCTTTCATCGTGAATCGGTATATTGGTTTGTCTGGTTTCGTTTGACGGCGTTAATGCTCCTACTTCGATATAAATCAGCTCGAGTGGGAGGTGTTCCCGGTTGCTTCTTCAGTGGGGTTGATTGTTTCGCTCCCTCAAGTTATGCAGTGTAAGACATATATCAGTTCCCTAGGTTGTTCTTTTGATCCCATAATGGTGCCTGCCTTTTCCTTTTCTTTGGGCTGCTTGTCTGGCATTCCGATGAATTCGTCGAGTCGCCCTCTTTGAACCCAATGCTCAATTTCATCTTTTAGATTGTTGCAATCTTCGGTATCGTGTCCGTGATCCTTGTGGAAGGAACAATACTTACTCTTATATCTTCCTTCCGGGTCTCCTCTCATTCTGAGAGGCCAGTTGACGTCCTACCATTTCTCCATGTGTTTTAGTATATTGGCTCAACTTGTTTTCAAGTTTGTGTACGGTTTGTATGTCTTTTTCTTCACACTTTTTACCCGCTCATGTCTGGGTCTTGCCGACTGCAGCTTTTCAGACTTCTGGTGGTTAGATTCGGGTCTCTCATTGCTCTGATGCCTCTTTGACTGAATGATATCCTCCCGGGGTCCGTCGTCTCTTCTTCTTTCCTTTCTCATTTCCTGCTTATTTGATTAGCAATCCTTTTTGTGATCATTTTTCTTCCTGGAAGCTTTCATCTCCTTGAGAAAAATATGTTTTTGGGCGGTTTTCAATGGAATAACCATTTTTTGGGGGGTTCCAAGTTGAGAGCATAAAAAAATGGTCATATTTTCAGGCCAATGGTGAAAGTAGTGGTGGCCATGTCATCACTACATCCGTCGATCAGCTCGTTAGTGAAACGAGTGACGTATTCCCTTATCGTCTCCTCAGACTTCTAGTTATTGTGAAGCAGGTAGTGTGGTCATTTCCTCATTCGCTGACTTCCGATGAATCTTGTGATAAAGGCAGTGGCTAGTGCCTGGAAGGAGTCTATCGACCTCGGTGATTAGCTGGTGAACCAATTCATTGATGTGGAGGTAAGACAAGTCGGAAACGTTTTGCATAAGATGGATTTCGTACTCTTCTTTAACGCCATCATGTGGTGGAAATATCGCAAATGGTATGTTGGGTCGGTGGTGACATCATATGCCTCAAACTTTGGTGGGGTGAACTTCTTTGGCATGGGAGTTATCATGAGGGCGTCAAAGAATGGTGGTTTGGCTAGCTCATACAATACATTAGTATCTGTGACTCTGATCCTGAACAAGATTTTAGCAGGTGTTCCGTCACTCTGAGGAGACTTATCTTGGAGAGGTTCATTGCTTTCAAGATTCCCCTGTTGAGGTTTTACGAAAACCTAGTTGCTTTCTCGGGTTCGATTAGTAGAGTTTTGCTGGGGCGGCACTTGGATAGGGTCGGCTGACTGAGTGTGCTCTTGGATGAGTTTATCTATCATCTTCATCATGTGGTTCATTTGAGTCATGAGCAAATCTACCCGAGGGTTTGTAGCAACGTTTTCGGATGTCTGGGTTGTTTGAGCTACTGTATGCTGTGGATTTTGACCATCGTGCGTAATTGGCCCGGTGGTTATTGTTGGGTCTCGATCGTGAGCTGCTAGCAATGTAGCGTCACCAATAGGAGGGTTATTGTGATTGTTGTTGGGTTGAGGGTTTGTAAAGTGTTTCATTTGTTCTTATAGCTTCTTGATTGTTGATATGATTTTAGTGAGTTTTGTTACTATGGATCTTCTTTTCAAAAAGGAAACTTGTTCCCCACGGACGGTGTCAAACTGATGCATCCAAATCTCGTCCTCCTGAAAGTTTGACCTGCAAAACAGATGTTAGACTACCAAGGATCACATTTTTGGTGGTCGAAGGAACTTCGATGCTTAAGTCAGCAACTCTGTTGGAGAATGAAGTAAATTTGGACAAAACTCAGTTAAAGTTACATACATTTGTCGATTGTTCCATTTACCTTATATAATGGTCGCGATTAATTCTCTGTGTGACTTAAGCATGTGATGCGCAATGGGGGGAGACGTTCTTCGTAACCTCCTTCTTTATGAAGATGCGTCCGTGGACTCCCTTCACGACTCTTTTCTTATGCAACGTTTCTCTTCTTTATGAGAGAACTCGCTCAGGCCTGAATTTGGGCCTTAGTCGTGACTTTTTCTGATAGGCCATGTTTGAGCTTTTATGATTGGTTTTACCCTATTTGGGCTTTATGAGCTAACTCGATTTTTTGATACCTGATCTTTGTGATGGACGCTTTTTGCCACGTGTACAACAGTGATGATGGTCTATTTTGATGTATCATCAGTTGGTATGTTAGACCCAAACTAAAATCCAAGTCATCACTTGTTTTGGTTCAAATTTCATTTCATTTCGTGTTGGGTTAAGAATCAAAACCTCATGGCTTGAATAACACAAGACCATTCCTGATCATGCCCTAAACTTTTCACCTCTCTAAAACTAAATTGGCATCAAAACTATAGTAAATCAATTCAAGTAAAGTAAAAAGTTCAATGGGATGTATGATTAGTAAAAAGTTTGTGAAAGTGAAAATGGATCAAGTGCAATGAAAAAGTTGGCATCAGTGATGAACGATAGGTACACAACTGAAATGAAATACCCTAACAACAATAATAAAGACTCTCTTTCAAGTTTCAAACAAAAGTATTTGAAAGAAAAGGAATCAATCTATAGTATATGGTATTTATGTGGATTTCGTCATGATTATTGTAATGTCCTAAATGTCCTTCCAATTATATTATATTTATAGAATAACTAATAGGCATGTGAATAGTGATAAGGGTAATTTTATAATTTAAAATAAAAAAGTATTACACATATGTACTATTTTACCCTCTCAAATTCATATTATTTACTATCAAATTCTACCCCTCTCAAGTATTGTTACTTATATATAAATCCGTAACATAATTTATCTAAGGCCCTTAATTATTTGCAAATTATACATAGATCCTTAAAATTATAAATATTTATTTTATTTAGAATTTTAGTAATAAATTTTACTTATTATTACAATGTTATAACAAAATTAAAATATATATATATGGAATATTTACGCACATCAACACCCTAGTTTATATATAAACTGACCATAGATTGTTAAAAAAAATAATAACTTGAATGCATGCAAAGTAGGCTTGTTCCATCCGTTAAAATACACAAAACAAAGAAAGTAGAGGGAGAAATTAGATCTAAGATGAGATGCTCAAATGTGAGGTGGGATAGCATGATGTGTTGTTTTCTGCTGTTGCATGTGCGTGACCACGTGATCCCAAACAATGGGGCCGGGGTTCCTCATGCCTCCTTTCCTTCCCTTCCCTTTCCTTCCCTTGATTATTAAATGGCTAAAGAATCTACTTCTTAGATTACCACCACCACCACAGATTACAAATAATTTAAGTACAACTTGTGTGTTCTTGTACGTCTATTGCTTTTTAAATACAGATAATTTTTTGAAAACAAATCTGAATGTCTGCCACGTGCTAGGGTCCCTAAACCCTCAAACAAACAGAAACAGTAGCTAGCTTAGATTAGCTGGCTAGGGAGATGGAATGAAAGGGGAAAGTGAATTGAAGAGGAAGAAGAAGAAGAAGCAAGAAGGTTGTTGTTGCCGCTTATCCTTGGGAAAGGATACCAATAATAATGCAGGGGTGTGTGTGTTGTTTGTGGGTTATTGAGATTTTGTGTTATAAAAATTAGGGATGAGCACGGGACGGGATGGGATGGGATGGGATGAGATATACTCATTTCTATTTCATTTCGTTCATACGGAATTGAGACGGGATGAAATGGGAAAAATCTCATCCCGACCTCGTCCCATTTCAAACGGGTTCGGAACGGGACGTGATCAGCGTGCTGCCTGTGACTGCTGCAAAGATTATCATCATATAAGAGCGTGAAAAATAACTTTCTTATAATTAGATATAGAGCGTGAAAAATAATTTTCTTAAACCTACAAACAAATTGCAGGAATCTGAAAATAGTTATGTATAACACCTAAGCAGTGAAATACCCACCAATATAGAGGCGATCCCATGGAAAACCCAAGGTCTCGTAAATCAGATCAGCTCTTGAATATACGTTTTCTGACACTACAAGATAATTCTTATTGCTCGAGGGTGAGTAGCATATTACCTAGCAGGCTTTAGTCTTAAACCAAATTAATAATGGATAAAAAAGACATGTCTGAATATGTCTCTCAAGATGCTTATAACATTGTATACGTAACGAACACATGATTGATTGCAAACCTCCCTCAAGTGCTAATCTAGTTGGGATGTTTGGGAGAGTTCAATTTGCTTTTGTTTTCATCTGTTTTCTCCTTGAAACTTCAGATAAACCCATAAATGATAGCCTCAAGAGACACTCATATATAGTCTAAATCGATATTACATAATATATAAAACTCAAAATAAAATAAATGAAATTCAAATGCAATCTTGAACATCAAAAGATGAAGATCCCAGAAAGGATTCAAATGCAAACACATGAGTTTCTGCCAGTCATCTTTAAGTTTATATGAATATAAATAAATAAATAAATAAAATATTAATAATAAATATTAAAAAATTAGCTCGGGACGGGACGAGATGGGCGGGATTGAAATCTTCATCCCATCCCATCCCATTCTAGATCGGGACGGGACGGAATCGGGATGAAATTATTCAACCCCATTAAAACTCGAAAAAATCGGAACAAAATCAAAATCGCGGGATAAAATGCCCACCCCTAATAAAAACAACCAATGATCGCTATAATTACCCCCACAACCACACCAAAAAAAATTATATATATACAAAAACATAAAAATGGCTCTCTACCCTCCCTCCGTTACCTTCCTCTCTTCTGGCACCTAAAAGAAGATCATCCTCGAAATCCCTTTTTCTTTAAACATAACTACACATTTATCAATTACCCAACCTCGATATACCTTTTTTTGAGCTCTTTTATTGAGAAACTGACTTCAAAATGAAGCAAAATACTACATGGGGTTATGTTCCACCACGCATGCATGTTGTTTCTTTTTTGGATTGGGCCCTCATTTTCATTCATTCTACACTCAGCATTTGGCTCGCTCATTGCTTCTATATATATATATATATATATCTTTTTCGCCCTCTTCTGATTAAAAAGAGTTAGTTCATCCTTTAACTAAACCTATTCCATTTTCAGGATTGTGAATGAATGCTCCAAAAATGAACAGGAAAGTGAGAGTTGTTTTCTTCACATGGATTCGATGATGTGAGATGTTTTGGTCATTTTCTGTTATAATTACCATTTCCGAATTTTCCAAAGGAAATATGGGTGTCGATGCAGACACTCGTATTTGTATTGGAGTGATGCAAACAATGGACTACACAAACATGGCGTTGGCCCATTTTCAATGTAGCCCACTGCTTTTTAGATAGTGCTAAAGATTTAATACATCCAAGTCGGCATGGCAAAATTATCCTGTCAAAATTAAACCTTTATAATTGATGAAAACCTACTCAATTCAATTGAATTTCTCAACTTTGTGAATCGAAATAATGTCAACTTCTTCTATACAACTATCTAATCTGCTTATTCCCTTGCAACATAATCTTTACATTAAATGTTGAATATTGACCCTTAGTCTTACCAACTAAAAATCAGGCCTTTTTGTGTGATTTAATTTCACTACATTTCCTTATTACACATTATGGGGGCCATGAGAAATACAACCTGAAGAGGATCAATAGGCCAGTGAACAATGAGAAGAACCTTGAAACAGTAATTGGGCTGAAGATGCTAAAGAAGAATATGAGGGCTCTTGTTCAGATGATTTCTTCAAACAATTACTGCTACCCTTATTGGCTTGATCACTTCCTATTTCATGCCTTATTTCCCTTAGTAAGGCTGCAACATCTTTCATCGAAGGCCGGTCTTCTGCGCGGTTGCTCGCACAAAGTAATGAGATTCCTAAAGCTTGAAGCATTTCTTGTATTTGTGCGTCCGGTCTGCCTTGTAACTTCTGATCGAGGATTTTGAGTGGATCCTTCTTGTTCTTGAGATGGTCACGAACCCATTGAACTATGTGTTGGCCCTCTGGAAATGAAGGATCAATTGGCCATTTTCGAGTTATTATCTCTAGTAGAACTACTCCAAAGCTGTATACATCGCTCTTCTCTGTGATCTTCAATGTACAAGCATACTCTGCAATTGAACATCGAAATTTAACAAAAACGCCCAGTACAAGAGAAAAAAATTTAATTGATGTACACAAAAATAAAGAAAATGAATAAATACACACCTGGGGCCATATAGCCATAGGACCCGGCAAACTCTGGGTTGGCAAAATAGGTGTCATTCTCATCTTCCATGAGCCTGGCAAGTCCAAAATCTGCCAAGCACGCTTCATACCTCTCCCCCAATAAAATGTTGTGCGCTTTGACATCTCGGTGCAGGATAGCAGGAACGCAATCGTGATGCAAATAGGCTAGGCCTTCTGCAACCCCAAGTGCTATCTTGAACCTTGTCTCCCACTCCACTAGTCTTAGACAACCATCATGCAACAATGTACCCAGAGTCCCATTTGGCAAATAATCATAGAAGAGCAACTTAGTCTTCCTGTTGGCACCCCAACCCAACAGGCGCACTATATTCCGGTGTCGTATCCTCGACAGTGTTGCAATTTCCGATGAGAACGCTGCAGCTGAGAATTTCTCCGATGATCGAAACCTCTTAACCGCGATCGTCAATCCGGACCGAATATCTGCCTTGTACACGACCCCTGACCTTCCCTTGCCAAGAACATTGTTCGTTGTCAAACACCTTGCCACATCATCAATTGACAAGTTGAGCTTCTGGTACAAAGTCACTTCCCATGGTGGGCCCATCTCCACATCATCGTCACCCTCCACGTCGTAGTCACCCTTGGACCCACTCAGGCGCAATTTATCACTCCTCCCTCTCACAATGATGTAAAATGCCGTCAACAATAGTACGGCGGCAGTGCACAGTAGCACAACCATCGCCACCTTCACAGCCTCGCCGCGTCTCGCGGTGTCTCCGCCCCGACCATCAGCTGCGCAGCGGCTGCGGGAGAAACAGAGTAACGTGTTCCCGGCTAGGTCGCTCAACGGAAGTTTGGTGAAGAAAGTGGTGTACGGAACCTTTCCCGAGAAATTGTTGTTCGAGATATTGAGAACCACGAGATTTTGTAATCCCGCGAGAATTTGAAGTTCTCCAACGAGCTGATTGTGAGAGAGATCAAGAACTCCGAGCTTGTCCAAGCTCGAAAACCCCGACGGAATCTCTCCGGAAAGCCTGTTCCAGCTCAGATTCAGAGAAATCTCCAGCGCCGGAATCCTACCTATACTCGCTGGGATCTGACCTTCCAATCCATTGCCACTCAAATCCAACAACTGCAACTTGGAACAAGCACCGAGTTCGGCCGGAATCGGTCCAGTGAAGCGGTTCTTACTCAAAACAAGCTTAGAGAGTGAACTCAGGGATCCGAGACTCGGACTGAGTGTTCCACCGATTGAATTCTCTGACACATCGACGAACTGAAGCGAAACGAGCTGGTTGAAGTTATCCGGCAAGGTTCCGGAGATTGCGTTGGAGTGCAAATCGAGGAACGTCAGATTCCGGCAGCCGGAGATCTGGAGAGGAATTTGTCCACTCAGCCTGTTGGATCCAAGATCCAAGAAATTCAAATTTCTTAAGTTTCCTATCTCCCGCGGAATCTCTCCAGTGATCTTGTTCTCATTAGCTCTGAATCTGATGAGGGATTTGCACTTGCCTATCTCTGGCGGCAATTCACCGGAGAGATTGTTGGATAAGAGAAGCAATTTGTTTAGATTCTCCAATTCGAAGACGCCTTTGGGGATGGAACCAATGATGGTGTTTTGGGAGAGATCAATGGCTTGGAGGTTGTTGCAAAATGATATGGAAGATGGAATAGTTCCTTCAATTCTATTTTGCCATAAGAATAGCATTGTTAAGTTTCCGAGACTACCTATATCTGAAGGAATGGAGCCAGTGATCTGATTGTTGTCTAGCTCAATGTGAACTAAGCTTCGACAATTTGTTAGCTGGGAGGGAATTCGTCCCGAGATTTGGTTGACACTCAGCTGAAGTTCCAGCAATGAGGTCAAGTTACCAAATGTTTGGGGAATGCTCCCACTGATGGAATTCATTGATAAGTCTATCACCATTAGGCCTTGGCAGTTTCCTAGCTCCGGAGGGATTACTCCAACCAGATTGTTTTGCCAGAGGAGCAAGTTTTGGAGGTTTTGAAGATTTCCCAATCGAGGAGGGATGGAGCCTGTGAGCGAATTTTCGTACAAGTATATGTTTTGCAGGGAAGTAGATTCGCCCAGTTCTGGGGGAATTTGTCCAGATAAGAGTGCGGTGTAGATTGCAAGTGTTTGGAGCTTCTTGAGTTGGCCAAGGGAAGGTGGGAGGAAGCCTGAGATGCTAGTTTCTGCTAGGCCTAACATCACCAAATTATTGCAATTCCCAATCTCTTTGGGTACAGCACCTTCAAGATTCTTGTTACCACCAGCTCTAAGGATTTCAAGCTTGTTCAACCTCCCAATGGTGTTTGGAACTTCACCACTTAGCTGATTATCATACAAAACCAAACATTTCAAGCTCAAGAGATTCCCAATTTCGATTGGAATAGATCCCTCGAGCCTATTTGAATTGAGAAGAAGCACTTCCAATTTCGCCAACCCACAAATCTCACTTGGGATTTCTCCGGTGAGGCCATTGTCACTCAAGTCTAAGTAAACTAGCTCGCTTAAACCTCCGAGGTCTTTGGGAATTACACCAGTGAGGTTGGTTCCCGATAAGACGAGCTTGTTTAGTGATGATGTCAATGAAGTGAAATTCCATGGAACATGGCCTAGTAAATCAACGTACCTCAAACTCAATTCGACTACTTGTTTGTTGAAGTTGCAAGACACCCCGAACCAAGTACATGGATTCTCATCATCAGGATTCCAATCATTTAAGTCCTGGGGCGATCCATGCACCCTCCGTTTCCATGATAAAAGCGCTTCGCCTTGGTCATTGACTGCCAAGGCGATGGAAATTGTTTGAGACAAGAAGAAGAAAACTAAGAAGAAGAAAAGGTTCCATGGGTGTACAGCCATTACTACTACTCCCTAAGATGATGAGTCAAAGAAGATGGGAAGGTTGGAGCAGAGAAAGAGAAACCAAATCATGTCTTGTAGAGATAGACTATATAAATATATGAGGGAGTTAAAAAGACCCAGAATCTCCGGATCCAAGACCAGCTAAGCCATGATGTTGGTGCAGAGAAAGAGAGATAGATAGATAGATGGAATTTTAGATGTTGTTGTTGGTTGGATTTGTTTACGGATGAAAGAGGGGTGGGGAGTTACTTTGTCTATATTTTTAAATGTATCTTTATCTCATTATGTTATGCCCCTTGTCATTTTGGTCTCTATCCTCCCATACTTGTTTTACGATGCTAATCCTCGATCTAGGTAAATGACTTGTTACCCTGCCCTAATTCAGGTTCCCATAAAAATATAGTTTGCTTTTGTTTCTTCTTTTGTTTTTATTTTTCATTTTCTCATTTTTTTCATGTTGGGCATGGCTTGAATGCAGCATTTTCCCACTAACACTTTTTTTTTTAAAATTATAATTCACCATCATAACAAATTAAGAATATTGTTATTGGAAAAAGGTGCTAAAATTTTATGTGTTTGAAAAAAAATCATTAAATTGGTAAACCACATTGATTCATCCTAAATACAAAATTCAAAGAAAGTGTTAATAACGATACAAAAGCAAATTATTTATTAATTAATAATTTTGATATTTTCTTGGAGTTCAATGTTTGCAAGTAGATCAAACCAATGCAATAGACAGATGAAGCCCATGCACTAGATTCCCTCTTGTTTAGAGAGTTACAGCCTTGATTAATTATTTTATTATGGTATAGAGAGAGACTCACACACATACAAGATTCCACCCCCCTCCCTGGTTTCCTCGACAATTAGAATTCCCCTTTCGAGTTGGGATTGTCTAACTGGCGAGGAAACGCGCGGGGGAGGGGGTGGAACCCTTCATCCCCCTCGAGATGCGCATCTGCACACATCTCGAGGGGGATGGAGGGTTCCACCCCCCTCCCTCACGCGTTTCCTCGCTAGTTTCCTCGACAATTAGAATTCCCCTTTGGAGTTTAAGTTGCATACATTGTTTCATTTGGGCTGTCATATGATAGGTTTGAGACATTCCTTTACACGACAACTACTTTTTATTGTTGTTGCATATCTTTTCTGTATATGATTGTCCAGACAGTGTGAGAACAAGTTTTGCTGCAAGGACTAGTGTGGTAGTAGAGATGTTTTTGGGTTACCAAATTATCTGAGTAAATCAGGTTATACAACCGTATCTTTAATGTGCTTCTATTTGTTCACAACTCTCTATATTATTGTGGATGGATAATGATGATACATTAAAATAGACGGATCATCACGGCCGTACATGTGGCACAGAGGTTCATCACGAGGATATAACGTTCAGTCTATTGGGCTAGCTCGTAAAGCCCAAGAAGAATAAAACTAACTACAGAGGCCTAGACGAGGCCCGCCACTAAGGAGACATAAACAGAGCCCGATTTCAGGTCTATACGAATCAGAGTTGGAGTCCAGGCCCGACACGAGTTGGCGTTGCACAAAAAAAGAGCCGTGGAGGGAGTTACGTCTCCCTGAATGCATCTCTATTAAGGAGGAGAGTGTTACAAGAAACATCTCATTCCGCTGCGCCTCACATGCTTAATCACGTATAGAGTTAACCACGACCATTATAAAAAATATAGAGAACATTTGACACAGGGATGCAACTTTAACTAAGTTGTGTCCATGTTTACTTCATTTTTCCAACAGAGTTACTGACTTAAGCATCAGAATGCCTTCGACCACCAAAAAGGTGGTCCTTGGTAGTCTAACAATTGTTTTGCAGGTCAAACTCACAAGATGATGACTTTTGGTCGCATCAGTTTGACGGCGTCCATGGGTAACAACAATTTTTCTTTCTAAAAACAAAACACATAGTGACAAAGCTAACATAGATGTTGGAGAAGATCACCCAAGAGCGCAGTCAGCCAGTCGATCTTGTTCAGGCATTGCCACAACAAAACTTTGTCAATCAAACTCAATGGAGTGACAAGCCCCAACAGAGAAACTTTGAAAGCAACGAGCTCCCTCGATCCAAGAATCCATTGTGTGAAGGGACACTTACCGAAATCCCGTTTAGAATAAGGGTCACGGATCCCAACATACTATACGAGCTAACAAAGTCGCCGTTCTCCGATGCCCTCATGGAAACAACAATGCCAAAAAAGTTCACTCTGTCAAAATTTGAAGTATACAATGGCACTTCCGAGTCTCCGACCCAACTGATCACCTGAGGCACTTGCACCACATGATGGCCCTGAAAGAAACCACAAAGTCGATCTTATGTAGGACATTCTCAATAAGCCTCATGTCCACAACAATGAATTGGTTCAATAGCCTACTACCGAGGTCAATAGATTCTTTTCAAGCTTTGGCCACCGCTTTTATCACCAGATTCATTGGAAGCTAGCAGATGAGGAAAAAACTACACTACCTCCTACTTATCAGGCGGAAGCCCGTAGAAACAATACGAGAATATGTCACCCGGTTTACCAATGAATTGACAATGATTGATGGATGTAGCGACGACACAGCCATCGCAACCTTTGTAGCCGGATTGAAAAGAAGCATATTCTTTGATGCTCTTAACCTGAAACCTTTAAAGGGCATGGCAATCCTGCTAAAAACAACACAAAAACATATCTCCCTTGAGGAGATGAAGGCTACTAGGAGCAAAAATGACCAAGAAAGAGAAAATCTTTCAAGAAAACGGGAAAGAAATGAGGAAAAAAGACAGGACGAATGACAACGGGAGGTTAGCAACGCGACAACGAGAATATGATAAGCTACAACTAACGCGACCTCGACACGAGCGAGAAACGAGTGTGATGAAGACCACATACAAGCCGTTTACAACCCTGAAAACAAGTCGAGCAAATATACTGAAGCACAATGAAATGGGATAACGTCAACAGGCCGCTTCGAAAGAGAGGAGTCCCAGAAGGAGGAGACAAAAGCAAATATTGTTCCTTCCAAAAAGATCATGGACACGATACCAAAGACTGCTACAATTTAAAGATGAAATCAAGCATTGGGCTCAAAAAGGACGACTCGACGAGTTCATCGAAATGCCAGATAAACAGCTCACGTGGAAGGAGAAAGCAGATAATGTTGCAGGATCAAAAGAACAGTCCAAAGAACTAATATACATCTCACATTGCATAGCAGAAAGAAACAGAGCACACAGAGCGACCAAAATAACTTTTCACCTTAACCGATTTATATCGAATCGAGGACACTGACGAAACCAAAAAAGTCAATTCACGAATGCACAAAATATGGAAAAGTTTGCATCAACCAACTGACGAACGCAAGCTTGACCAGAGTCACTAAACACTAAAGCTTCGAATCGACTGGAATGTTGAATTAACAAAGTAAAGGCTGGACACTCGAGTCAACTAAACACTAAATATTCAAATCGACTGCAATGTCAAATTGACGAAGTAAAAGTTGGACACCCGAGTCAACTAAACACAAAAACTTTGAGTCGATCGAAATGTCGAATTAACGAAGTAAAAGCTGGACACCCAGTCAACTAAACACTAAAGTTACAAATTGACTGGAATGTCAAATTAACGAAGTAAAAGTTGGACACCTAAGTTAACTAAATGGAAAATTCTAGGGGTCGAGGGAGGGAACGAGGGAGGGAGCGAGGGATGGGTGGTAGCCACCCATCCGCCCCGAGATAAGCGTCATCGCGCATCTCCAATCCGATGCACTTATCTCGAGGCGGATGGGTGGTTACCACCCATCCCTCGCTCCCTCCCTCGCTCTGTAGCAAAGCTCTAACTAAATACAAAAACTTCGAGTCAACTGAGATGTCGAATTAACGAAGTAAAGGCTGGACACCCGAGTCAATAAAAGCTTCGAATCGACTGGAATGTCAAATTAACAAAATAAAAGTTGGACATCCGAGTAAACTAAACACAAAAACTTTGAGTCGACTGAGATGTCGAGTTAACGAAATAAGGGATAAACACCCGAGTCAACTAAACACATAAACTTCGAGTTGACCGAGATATCGAGTTAACGAAGTAAAAGTTGGACACCTGAGTCAACTAAACACATAAACTTCGAGTCAACCAATATGTTGGGTTAACGAAGTAAAAGTAGGACACCCGAGTCAACTTACCCAAAAAAACTTCGAGTCGACCAAGATGTCAAGTTAACGAAGTAAATGCTCAACAAATAAGTTGACTTAACAAAAGGATTTTGAGTCTACAAGCACATAGTCAGATAAAGGGAGGAGCAAATCAATATGATTCAAAAAAGTACAGACAAAAGCAACTCTTTGTGGCAAATCAAGATGGACAACAGTTATCCACCATTAGACGAACGATGAACCTAAAAAGCAGCTATAAAAGAATTCAACGCAAAATCCACAACAACTACAACAAAACCGAAAAGAAGAAAAACAACAAAAGTCAATTTTTATTGATAATACTACTATACTACATCCGGATAAGGAGATAAAGAAGTGGGAAAAAAAAGAAGCAATGGCAGGATCATCACTAGCTGGAACAGGAGAATAGCTCTTTTTGGGAGAGAGGAGTAATAATAGCTCTGGGGCGCTCAATGGTAGATGAAGCGAAGGCTCGTCAACTGCTGAAGCAGATTCTTCGATATTGTCATCTTTGAAATCTTTACCAACCAAGTGACAATACTTGGACAAATTTTCGCCGAGCCCCTCGATATAAGCAAAAAGCATAAATTGCCCGTCAACAACTTGCTACCAATCTTCGGCTTCGAATATACGGAGCTTATCCTTAGCAGCAGCGAGTTCATTTTTTGCCGCAGAAAGCTGCCCGTTAGAAGTAGAGAATATACCGGAAGCATCTGCCTTGACATCATAAAGCGCAACAGTTATCTGTTCCACCCGCCTCTCAGTGATATCACACATAACGGATTGCTCCAATTAAGCACAAGAAGAATCATCGAAAGTTGCTTTCTCAAAGGATAACTCCTTTTCCACATCACGTAAACGGGAGCAAACCCCATCTAACTTGGCTTTCAAAGAGTCAAGCTCAGCAGCAGACTTATCCTACATATCTTTCGCCTCCATCAATGACTTTCAAGCAGCCTCTACAGCTTTCTACTAGTCCGCGCATTGCATGTTCAACACATCAAATTGAGAAAGAACATGAGAAAACACCAGCAATAATGCCTCCAATCTCCTCTCCAACAAAGCCACTTGATCACGACCAACTGGATAGACCAAACTCATCACCCCTACATAGGCAAGATGATTCATTATGTCCATTATCTGCTCAAGACCATGCTCGATGTGATCAAACGAGTCAAGTACGGGCATCGAAGGCCTTTCCACCAACCGCCTATGCCACTCATTCACCAACCTACGTGCACCATCCTGCACGTCAAGCTAAGTGAACTAGCAGAACTTCCCATCCAACTTAATATGGATATCCTTCGGACCAGGCTCAGTCCAACCAACTCGTGGGTGAAGGACACGAGGATCCGAGAGCACTAAAGAACCAGCCTCGATAGTAGGAATAGTAGAAAGAATAGCAGTAACAACAGAAAAAACCACGTTTACCCTCCCGTCGAGAAGCATCTGTGCAAGGGCAAAGCTAACGGTAATAGCGAGAACAGGAGAAACCTGACGAATAGGAAAGGAAACTAGGAACCCGCCTACTTCGCTGACATCAATAAAAGGAGAATGAGAGTGATCCCTAAAACTCCCACCACCAATGTCTTTAGACTGCTCCACCGCTAGCTAAAGTATCTTTTCATTGATGATCCTGAGATCATCATTAGAGAACTCAACAGCGTTCGAGGCACCGGAAGTAGAAAAAAGCTTCCTCTCATTATCGTCTAGCGGATAAGTAGTATCTTTCTCACTCCTTTTCAACACGAGCCTCAACTCCCCAGCCTTCTCAAAAGACTCACGGTCTCCTTTTGCAACATCATCATGAGAAGGACTTGGGTGAAAGACAACCCCTGTAACATCCTGAACAAGATTCAGATGGGACACAATCCAAGCAGAGCCACGATTAGAAAGTCTTTTCTTCCTCAGAACCCGACTGAGGTCTACCAGTAGTCGCCTTGACAGACTCGTAGACCTCACCAACTTTCTTTTTAGTAAAACATGGACCTTGACACTAGCAGGAGCATTGAGATTTGTAACACACTAATCCGAGCTCAGTTCCAATCACTGGCTGGATCTCCTATTTCTTACTCCATTTATATTTGACAATAGCAGTAATTCTAGCATTCAAGGGAACACAAGAAAAGAAAATAGGGTAGCACGATTTAGTGGTATATATTCATTCTAGTATAGGGCAATAGGCTTGTTCTCTGCGTTTTGTGTTTCATTTTTCTTCATAAGTACATTCGGTGTAATGTGAGATGAGTAAACTTTGTTTTTTTGGCTTGAAAGCTTTTTGAAGTTTTTTTACTACCTAATAGTTTTACGCTTGCAAAGTCTAAGCGAATACTAGCAAGCTACATTGGTTCATTATTTATAAATTTGAAGCTCTGGAATGCTCTTAATCGGAAATTTGATGCTCAATCCAAACTTGTATTTTGAAGTATAATATGTGGTCTTCATGTTTGTCTTCTAACAACAATGAGGTACTGGGATAGTGGTCCAGATTGGGAGTGTTTCTGGAGTAGCTATACTGCACTACTATGAGAAGAAAAAGGATGAGGAAAAATACATCAGGCTTGGTTAAGATCAATCATCAGTGAGATAAACAAGTGACTAACTAGCTAATGTAAATAGACAACAACTTAACCATGTTCAAGTTATGTCCCTTCCATGATGTAGTGCATATCTGGTTGTATTTATAAACTTCATTTTGGAGTATTTCTTTCTTTGGCACATTATTAGAAAGCTCAATGCTTGGCTCTTATTTTCATTGGTCTCTACAAGTTTAGTATACAAAAACTTCAGCAAATTGGCCTCCGCAACTTGTACAAATGAACACATGTTTTTCAACAAATTTTTTATTGCATGCTGATCCCGTTTGGGATGAGATGTTGTTTATCCCGTCCCGATCCCAAATGAACATGATGGAATAGGGATGAGGTCCATCCCTTTCCGTGCCAACCTCTAATGTCAATGGAAGATATGTGAATATGTACAACGCCTGGGTGGAATATGGTTTGATTTTCTATTTTTTTCTTTTTCAAAAAATTTCTTTTGACAAGAGTATAAGAACCCCCACCTCGCTGTTTACTCAATTCAAAACAAATGACTTGTAATTAGAATTGTAAAACAAAAAAGGGAACACTTAATTTTGTAAGCTACCGTTTTATACATGGTGTCTATAGCATATAAATGGCGACCAACCTAGTGAGAGTGAGAGTGAGAGTGAGAGTGAGAGTGGAATATATGGAGAACCACGCAAAATGCGAATGGATTCCAACGAATCAACATCTCCAGGTGGTAAATCTTTTGAAAACCATTCATGTGAAAGTGGGTACAGCAGCACAGTGTGTTGGACCTATAAATCTTTGCTGTTTCTTCTTCAATCAATATTGTCCGATCACTTAGTATTGTGTATTTGCATATATATACATTTTGTACTTCTTGGAGTCTTCCTCCATGATAAGTCTTTTTGCAAGCAGTAAATGAAAAACAATCCCTTTTATTTTTTCACCTTGTTTTCTTTCTTATTTTTGCTTAAACATTTTCAGGTAAATACCGCATTTACTATTCACTTTCAGACTCACTACATTCAAGCAAGTTTGTAACCAATTTTTGCTTCATAGGTACATGAGACCAACAAAATATCCCCTTATCTATTTATGTATATATCCAAAATTAGGGCATCGATCTGCCGATGAGCAGATATTTCTGAAAAACTAAATGATTGAGCCCTAATATAAATAATATGTTGAAGTGGCCCTAAAAAACTTTGATGCGGGTTTCCACGGTGAGATCCCTATTAGATTTTCTTGAAATGTTTATATAACTGTACATGTATCAATATATACATTGTCTAGCTAAGAGGTTCTCACTGGGACTGGGACTGGGACTGGCTGCATCAAATCAAAGTTTTTTTTTTTATTTTTAAACTTTGATCCATCAATTAGTAGCACATGAACAACAAAAGTCAGACGGCCCACTTTATTTAACCTGCAAATATATCAAACACATCACGTGACCCCAAGTGATTAATATGAGGGTTGAAAAACAAATTTAAATATAACAAAAAATACTAATCAAATACGTATTGGTATCTCGTGAATGATGGGTCACATATCAAAATACCCATATAGTGATCAAGAGATCTATAGAAAAAAACACACGAGTAATATTATATTGCTCGGTCGGGTAGCTGGTGACTTAGATGTGGAATTACATTATTTTATCATAAGGTGATCCTCATTAATAAATAAATAAATAAATAAATAAATAGATTAAAAAGAGATGGGGAAGGAGGAGCGTGAGTTGTGTTTGATATAAAGAATGTAATTAAGCTCAAGCAGAAGAGATTGCAGATGGAGAAAGGTTAATTTACAGAGATGGTGGACTCACTGGAGTGATGATGCATGGTCCGGAGAGATCTTAGTTTATTTTTAAAGGGCCGGCCCAAACAGTCCATGCATCGTATCGGACCAAAGCTTTTTTATTAGTTTAGTGTCTGTGTGTGAAATTTTTGTCGAGACCAAGAGACAAGCCTCTTATAAATTTTATTAGTAGAGGAGTCCCCCGCCCTCACCCTTGCCAACAAACAAACCTTCTACCAACAGTGGTGTGGAATTGAAGCTTTATTTTGCTTAAATACCACAACTTCTTTAATCTGTATCTCATGCTCTTCATATATTATGGAATAATATAAAAAGCTTATATAATGGGATAATTGATCATGTTTGAACTAGTTTTTTTTTTTTTAGATTTAAAATCATTTTTAGGATAAATTTCAAATAGATAATTTTTTATAAAATCAGATATGAGGAACCCAGGATTGTAGTCAAATGGGGATCTAAATAGGATTGTAGTCACACTTGAATTAATTGAATATTTCCTAGGATTTCTTTTCTTCATTTTTATTTTTTAAATTCCTTGTTTTCTCTCTCTCAATCATTTGCTACATTCTTCTTCTCCTTTTAATTGACTTGTTTGAAATAATGTAGCATATTTATTGATGGAAAAAGGATTATGTACTGAATCAGGACATATTGGGTTAGATAGGTTTTAGGGCATGGACCCCTGGCCAGCTTCATAATTTGGGTGATCCACCTCCTTCCTACCTCCTCCTCTAACATGTAACATGAAATCCCATGTGTCATGCTCTGTCGTTTTAGGGATCCCAATATAGCTATATCCTACCCCTCCCTCACTCCTTTTCATATTTTCAAGTATAATTGCAGGGAGAACATTATCTTCTCCATCCATAACCATAGGTATTTGCTACTACTTTTCAGTGAAATAATGATTAATCATCCATGTTTTTCAGTTCAGTAACATGTTTACTGCCAGTGTTCTAAAAATCGGCCTAGGCGCTAGAAGGTGAAAAACCGCCCAGATTAATGGCTGGGCGGGCTGTCTGGGCGGTTCTGGGCAGTCTGGGCGGGTCTAGGCGGGGTCTAGGCGGTCTTGGCGATTTTTTTATTTTTTATTTATTTTTATTTTATTTTTATTTTTTAATAAGGCTGATTGTGTTCCTATTTTTTAGAAATAAATTATTTAATTGTTTTTTATTCAGTATATGTCTAAATGTAGCAAATGATGATTACTTAATGGAATTCTCGAAGGATCTGCCGGTACCAATTTTACTAATGTAGATTTTATCAAATATAACTGAGGTTATTCATGCAATTTGAAGAAAAATAAAAGAGTACACAAATTCAAATTTATATAAAGTACCCATCATGATTACTTAATGGAATTCTCGAAGGATCTGCCGGTACCAACTTCAGTCATTTGAGTTTTAATAAATTTTGTTCACGATTGTTAATTTTTCATGTTTTTAAATTTTGCATCTGTATATTGGCATTAAATTGGATGTAATTGATAATGTATTATGCTTAACTTTTTTAAATTATTAAAGTAATAATACAAAACCTAAGACCGCCTAGGTGCCGCCTAGGCACCCGCCTAGGCCCCTGAGCACTAGGCACCTGCTCGCCGCCCGCCCAGCGCCTAGCGATTTTTAGAACACTATTTACTGCCAACAACTAGTATGCACGCCAAGAGCTGCTTAACAGTTATCACCAACACCACCCCACCCCTACAGCATCGCCAACATTAATGTATTATCCAAATTTTTACTTTAGTTTTTAAATTAAACCAGACTACACTACCAAGTATAGGTGCATATTTTAGGATAATCTGAACTACTAAAATCAATTGTAAATTTGTTTTTAAAAATTCAATTTTAGTGTAAATGTAGTTGGGCCTCTCTGGCATTGAAGTATTTTAAAAAAAAAAAAAAAAAAAACACCTATTTTATAGCAAAGTAAGGTATACTTGTATATTCTGTTATATATTTTGTCAAGATGCCTCTGCAAATGGTATGCATAAGTTGATATATTTATTTGGCATACATATATAGCTAGATTTTATGAATTTACATCTCTCCACCGTGAACAACCTTGGAAAGATCATTTGAGGGATGTTTATAGTTAGATCCAATCATTTGTACTAATAGAGGGTTCAAGTCCTCAATTTGTTAATGTTATAGTTCGGGACGATGATGACCATCACTAATTGTTACTTAAATGAAAGTATCTTTATTGATATAAAGAATGGCTCTCCTCATTTACTAAATCAACTTGGTGAAGGGGCAATATTTTTTATAATAATGGAAAATGCATGAAAATTCATATCAACGTGGTTAAGGTACCCAAACTCTAACATGGATATAATCGACGACCTAAACCCTCTGCTAGTACAAACGAAGGTACCTAAAATCTAAATATTCAATCATTTGACCTTAAATACAACAATTTAGCCGTTGAAATCTATAAGTATATTCATAGTGGATTTTAAGTCGGGTGGCATCTCATAAACGTCTGACCTAAAATTTTAAAAATGCATTATATATGCCTATTGGATCCCATCCGAATTATATAGTAGATTTTATGAATTTACATCTCTTTGCAGTGAATGACATTGGAAAGATCATTTGAGGGACATTTATAGTTAGATCCAGTCATTTGTACTAGTAGAAGGTTCAGATCCTCAATTTGTTAATGAGTTCGGGACAATGATGACCATCACTAATTGTTACTTAAATGACAGTATCTTTATTAATATAAAGAATAGCTTTACTCATTTAACTAAGTCAACTTAGTGAGTGGGCAATATTTTTTTATAATAATGGAAAATGCATGAAATTTCAAATCAACATGGTGAAGGTACCTAAACTCTAACATGGATATAATCGACGACCTAAACCCTCTGCTAGTACAAACGAAGGTACCTAAAATCTAAATATTCAATCATTTGACCTTAAATACAACAATTTAGCCGTTGAAATCTGTAAGTATATTCATAGTGGATTTTAAGTCGGGTGGCATCTCATAAACGTCTGACCTAAAATTTTAAAAATGTGTTATATATGCCTATTGGATCCCATCCGCATTATATAGTAGATTTTATGAATTTATATCTCTTTGCAGTGAATGACATTAGAAAGATCATTTGAAGGACATTTATAGTTAGATCCAGTCATTTGTACTATTAGAAGGTTCAGGTCCTCAATTTGTTAATGTTAAGAGTTCAGGACAATGATGACCGTCACTAATTGTTACTTAAATGAAAGTATCTTTATTAATATAAAGAATAGCTTAGATTATTTAACTAAGTCAACTTAGTGATTAGGCAATATTTTTTTATAATAATGGAAAACGCATCAAAATTCATATCAACGTGGTTAAGGTACTCAAACTCTAACATGGATATAATAGGCGACCTAAACCCTACTAGTACAAACGAAGGTACCTAAATCTAAATTTTCAATCATTTGGCATTAAATACAACAATTTAGCCATTGAAATATGTAAGTATATTCATAGTGGATTTTAAGTCCGGTGGCATCTCATAAACGTCTAACCTAAATTTTTTAAAATGCATTATATATGCAATATGCCTATTGGATCCCATTGGATTATAGCTTTCCACATTATATAGCTTGTTTTAGACCGTCCAACCTAATGATTAATTGTGCTAATAAATTTAGGCTAAACTATTGTGTTGTCTGTTCAAAGAAGGTTTAGTACTTATATACTACTCACATTTTTCTAAAGGTTTTACATCCTATGCATCTCTTGTATGAAAATGAATCATTTCTTACAGTACGACTACATGTTTTTATACTTATTACTAAAATGATTTCAGTAGATGTTGATGACACATCAAATAGGACTGTCATTATGGTCATACATGTGGCAGAAATCATCCATCACGATGATCAAGTATCCCAATACCAACCAATTCGTAAAGCCCAAAGAGGACGAATCTAGTCATGAAAGCCCAAATAGGGCCTGTCAAAATAAATCATAATCAAATGCCCAAATCCAGACCCGATAAAGTTCTCCCTTAAGGGGGAAGAACGTTACATAGAAACAGAATCGTGGAGGGAGTTATGCCTCCAAGGATGTATCTTCATAAAGAAGGAGACTATTACAGATAACGTCTCCACTCATTGCGCCTCACATGCTTAAGTCACGTAGGGAATTAACAACGACCATTATAAAAGGTAAAGAGAACATTCGACAAAGGTATGCAACTTTAACTGAGTTTTGTCCCGAATTATCTCCATTTCCAACTGAGTTACTGACTTAAGCATCGGAGTGTCTTCGACCACCGAAAAGGTGGTCTTAGGCAGTCTAACATTTGTTTTGCATGTCACACTTACAGGAGAATAGATTTTGGACGCATCTGTTTGGCGCCGTCTGTGGGAAACGACAATTTTCCTTTCAAGAAGAGAGTATGCGGTAAGGAACACCCTCAGTTTTGATCAGCAATTAAAAAAACTTTTAGAACAGATGGAACGAACCACAGACCCTCAACCTAGCAACAAAGAGCTACCACATGGAGCGATATCCCAGTCATTTCAAACATCCGGCGACGCCGCCATGGATCCTCGCGTGGATCAACTCATGATGAAGATGGATCTCCTAATCAAAACGGTGGAAAAACTCACTCAAGAGCACGCTCGATCTTTCAATCGCGTTCGAGAAAGTAATGAAATTTTTGCAGAACCTCAACAAGCGAACCTCAAAAATAGTGAACCACCAATGGATGACACCCTCTGAACGACGAAACCCTTACGGAAATTCCATTCAGAATTAGAGTCACGAATCCTAATGTACTGTACGAATTGGCCAGACCACCGTTCTATAAAGCGCTTATGATCACTCCTCTACCAACAAAGTCCACTCCACCAAAGTTTGAGACGTACGATGGCACCACTGATGGCATTGAAAGAGAGCACAGAGTCCATCTTATGCTGAACATTTCCAACCAGCCTTACCTCCACAACAATGAGTTGGTTCAACAGCCTTTATACCGTTAGATCACTAGAGTCTTTCCAAGCGCTGTCTACCGCATTCATTACGAGGTTCATCAGCAGTCAACGAATGAGAAAAGGCCCACACTATCTGTTTCACATTAGACAGAAGCCAGAGGAGACCATAATGAAATACGTCACTCGTTTTACTAACGAATTGACCATGATCGACGACTATAGCGACAACACGACCATTGCCACCTTCATAGCCAGGTTAAAAATGGGACCGTTCTACGATTCTCTTAATCTAGACCCCCCCCCCCCCCCCCCCCCCCCAAGAATATGGTGATTCTATTGAAAACTGCCCAAAAACACATCACCCTCGAAGAGATGTTGGCTGCCAAAAGGTGAAACGAATCTGAGAATAGACACGCCGAGCCTCGAGGGGAAAGCAGCCAATCGAAAAGACGTTGAACTAGTGGCATGCCCGAGTTCGACCAACAAAGACCTGAAAAGCAACAACCCAGAGTGTTGATTACGCCCAAACAGTACACGCGGTCAGTTGCAGTAAAGATTGGGGTGTCGATCCCATAAGGAAAAACGATCTACAAAACAAGGTCAATGAAGAAAAACTACGCGAAACTAAATGTAAGAAATTTTAGCAATTTTAAAATATGAAATTAAAATTAGTTTAATAAAAATCAAGTTTGGAGAAGTCATAAGGTTCCAAGAATCCCTCCTAGATTTCACGCGCCAACTAGTATTGATTCGCTATGATGACTCGATTACGTGTTTCACATCCCAAACAATATAATCGGAAAAATAGTCTTTAATGCATTAATATATCCTAATGTAAATGGATTTTAGATTTCACTTTTTCTAGAAAGCACAAAGGTTGGTCATATGTGATATCCTAAACTTACGATATATCCGGAGACAATAACATAATAAAAGACGATCACATATAACTAACCTACCGGAATCAATTGATCCTTAAAAATTTCACACATAAGAAAAACGTGACTAAACTTATATGGAGAAGAAAACGACAACCACCGGAATAATAATCTACGAAGAAATTTATGAAAATTTTGTCACTAAAATAACATAAATTCTTATATTAAATAAAAGTGAGAATCATAAACACCATTATTCATCGTGAAAGCATAAAACGAATCAAATACTAATTAAGTGTGTTACATCTAGGAGTTCGTCTCTTCACCTTGCGTGGAGTTTAGTGACACATGGCGAAGGTGAGGACAACAATAGCGGCGTGGAGCTTCATCGGCATGGCGACGCGTGGTTGATTAGCGATGCGCACCCTGCTGGACGACGTATTCGCTGCTGCTGCGTTGTTGCGTCGTCGCTGCTGCTGCGTTCTGGACAGCGCTGCTGCGTCGTCGCTGCCGCTGCGTGTCCACTGCTGTTGCGTTCTTCTTTGCTGTGCTAGACAACACCTTCTCCTCTGCTGCTGCGTTTTTGTTCCAGCCCAAAAAAACCCCCTTTGCTGCTACGTATTTTCCAGAGAAAAAAAACTCTCCTTTCATTGGCTGTTGTCCTTGTGTTTCAGCCTAAAAAAACTCCTGTTGCTGCCGTATTTCCTTGTGTTAAAAAGGAAACAAAGCTCCTCCTATTGGCCACCCCAATTGGAAATCAAATCTCCATTGGTCCCAATTTGGAAACCAATCCAATTTGGAAACCCAAAGAAACGTGTTCCTTCCTGTTGCTAATTAGACTAAGACTCCTTTTTGTTTGGGCATCTCATGGATTATAATAGTAATTGCTGATTCAAGCTTCATTTCTAAGCCCAATTAAATCCAGCTATGATGTAAAAAGTCGATTTTGCTCTCCATTCTTCCTTCGAGCCCAAATCTGTCCAGATTTCGCAGTCTTCATGTATATCCAAAATCGAGCATGATAACTCCAGAATATGGAAATTTTATGAACATATTCATTTTAGCCTTTCGAGTCTTCTTTCCAACGCTTTAAGAATCGTCCAATTCCGAGGTCTACAGCTCAAGTTATCATAAAATTACTGAAGCATGTTCAAGAACTTGCAAATTGCACTCAAATCTTCTTGCTTTTATTCAAAACTTTTTTTCTTTGGTTCTCTTAATCTTTGGCTTGAGTGTCTCCCACTCCACTTTGTAAATTTGTCTATGAATTTCCAAATTTGCCAGGCTAACGCACTTTTGTTATTTAAACTCCAAATCCTACAAAAATACAAAAATAAAATAATTAAACTAAAATACACTATTCGAAACACTAACAAACATAAGTTAGGAGGTATATTATGTAATACTTATGTGAATATCAAATACCCCCAAGCCTATATTTTGTTAGTCCTCGAGCAAAACAAAATTAAGAATAAAATTCTAACTCACTTTCGTAGGAATCACGGTTGCACTTACCTTAACGTGCAACAAGGCTTTAAACCCCTAGATTACCTCTAGTGGACGAGTTATAGTCTCGTGAAGGTTTCCAGAAATGTTACCCCCAAACATTACTGACTCAATAAAACAAAATCTATTTTCTAAAAACATAATGCAAAAACATGGACATTCTCCTTTATTTTCCTCAGAGTAATTTTCTAATTGCTTAAAATAAAAAAAAATAAAAAACTAACTAAAAAATGTCACAATAGTATATCAATAGAGTACAATAATTTAATAGTATCTAAAGGTTAAATAAATTTCATAATCATTTTCAACTCGAAGTGTGTGTGTGAGAAACTTTATCAACGTAACTCTTCGTCTCATAGTAAAGATGTGACGAGATAACCTTTAGAAATTACGTTTCGACCACAAATCTCTCATGTCACTCAGAAATAAAACACTCAAAGATTGGGCACTCAGTTTATATGTGAGGAAAATGATATAAATTATGGAAAATGCAAACGTCTCACATATAATCATCATGAAAAACGGCATTTTCAAATAGTGAAATGAATATGATCTCATGGACAGGAATATTGATTACTTTTGAGAATGTTGAATCAAACACCATAGTTCTTGCCTATTCAATTTCCACATCTATTAAACCAACTTTCACTTAAGATCAATTAGGTCTTTACTAGGTTATAATGGGGCTTGGATTATGGCAAACAATAATGAACAAAAATGATACAAGAATTTTCTGAGAATGGCTACACCTTAAATAAACACATAAGGCATTGAAGAACAAATCAATGTTGTACACCATTAACTTTTTCTTCATTATTTTCTTCTGCAACTTTTTTTTTTTTTTTTGTTCAACCCCTTTTTTTCAACTTTTTTTTGTATGCTTTTCTGCGTTGATACAATCTAGCACTTATACTTCGAGGGCGCATAAAATATCTATTTTCAACTCTTTTTATTTGCTCATTCCATAAATATATCTCACCGTATACATTCTCAGAAAACTGGGTAAGGATAAAATAATAGAGGTATTACTCCTTGATTGGAGTAGGTATTGGGAATGTGGATAACAAAGAGAAGGCTATTTAAAGGCTCAAAGGGCTGCAAATGGATATTTATTATTGGGTAGGCTAAAAGGCTAAAAAAAAAATGGTTTAAAGAAAGAAATGCCTATATCACTTCATAAGTTCTAGTTAGTACTAGGACATCTCAACTAAATAAAGCAAGAAGTTCTAGTGTAAAGATTCACTTTTTATGTCATTCTTAAAGCAATTAATAAGAAAATCAAGAATATGAGATCATCAACGAAATAATGCGAACTCAAGAAAAATCAGAGTGTAATTAATAACCCTCAAGAAATAAAGAATGACTCAAAACTCACACGGGTTAAGTCTCCACTATTATTCTAAGGTTTTCTAGTTCAATATCTCACTAATCAACTTCAAATCATGTTGACTTGGCTTATAGTGCATGAATAGTCGAGTTGAAAAGTCTAACGAAATACATCTAACATAAGGATAATATCAAATATCATGTTTTCCACTAATATAACTATGTGACACGTGTTAGTATGTGTTTTCTCAAAATTAAAGGCATATTCTCTAAAATTTTAAAAAAAAAGACTCAAAACTTTTTTCACTTTTTTATATATATATTTTTTTAAATTCACCAAGAGTTCAGATTTCGAATGCATTTTCATAAAGAGTTTGCACAAAAATGGAGATTGAGTATAACACAAAAATGACTCGGTTTAATTGTAAAATACGTTTTAAGCTCAAAGATTTTTGAAAATTGCACAAAAAATCTAATAAACCACACCCCCAAACCTAAACTAAACATTGTCTTCAATGTATAAAATAATAATCATGACAAATGAAGGAAAAAGAAAAGAGGAGGGTTAGAGTGATATTACCATGGTGAAGCTTTACCAATTTCAAATAGACAATGTCCTCATAGTCACCAAAATATAAGAAAAGCATACCGACGGGAGAAAGGAACATATGGGATGAAGGGCTCCGAGTGACTCCAGTAGCAACACCTAAAATAACCTGAAACACTGAAAGAAAAACATAAAAGCAAAAACCTAAACTAAACCAAAAAAAATTAAAAAATAAAAAATTAAAAATTAAAAAAAATAAAAACCTAAACTAAAGATAGGGTGGAGAACATCAAATCAAGTAGACAGGGGCAACCAGAGAGATCTCTTCTGGCACCTCTACTCGCTCCACATAGTGCTTCAAACGTTGCCCATTTACTCTAAATACTCTCCCATCTGTTGGATCTTCAATTTCTATGGACCCATTGGGAAAAACTTGTTTTACCATGAATGGGCCTGTCCATCTCGATCTTAACTTGCCAGGATGAAGATGAAGTCGTGAGTCATAGAGATAGACTCGTTGGTTGGGCTCGAAATGTTTCCTCAGAATTTGTTTATCATGAGCTGCTTTCATCTTCGCCTTGTATATTCGGGAATTGTCATAGGCATCATTCCGCAACTCCTCAATTTCAGCCAACTGAAGTTTCAGCTAAATACCTGCATCATTGAGATCAAAGTTAGTGCTTTTTACGGCCCAATAAGTGCGATGTTCTAACTCAACAGGTAAATGACAGACTTTTCCATACATAAGCTGATATGGAGACATCTCGAGAATTGTCTTATAAGCGGTACGGTAAGCCCAAAGTGCATCAGGAAGGCGCAAGGACCAATCCTTCCTATCAGGATTCACCATCTTCTCCAAGATTTGTTTTACTTCTCGATTTGCCAACTCAGCTTGGCCATTTGTCTGCGGATGATAGGCATTGGCAACCTTGTGATGAACGCCATACCTGCGCATCAAGGCTTCAAAAGAGCGATTACAAAAATGAGTCCCCTGATCACTAATAATGACTCGTGGGTACCGAAATGGGATAGAATGTGTTCTTTGATAAACTTGACAACATCGTTGTTGTCATTGTTTCGGCACGCCACAACCTCAACCCATTTGGACACATAGTCCACTGCAAGCAAAATATACAAATATCCAAAGGAAGGTGGAAAAGGTCTCATAAAATCAATCTCCCAACAATCAAATATCTCAATGACTAAGATGGGGTTAAGGGGCATCATGTGTCTCCGGGACAGTGCACTTAACTTCTGGCATCTATCACAAGAACGACAATAATTGTTAGTTTTCTTAAACAATGTAGGCCAATATAATCCAGACTGTAAAAATTTTGCAGCGGTCTTTTTCATAGAAAAATGGCCTCCACAAGCTGCACTATGACAAAAATGTAAGACACTTTCAATCTCACCTTCAGGGATACAACGCCTCATGATTTGGTCGGGGCAATACTTATATAGATAAGGATCATCCCCAATAAAAATTTCTTACCTCGACCAAAAATTTGCGCTTATCTTGAGCACTCCATGATGATGGAACTTCGGCAGAAACCAAGTAATTAACAATGTGTGCATACCATGGTACTTGAGTGACGGCGAATAGATGTTCATCACGGATGGGTGGGCCATTGGCAGAGTCACTGAACTCCAAACGAGACAAGTGATCCGCCACAACATTCTCGACCCCCTTCTTATCCTTTATAGTTAGATCAAATTCCTGCAGAAGTAAAATCCACCTAATCAATCTTGCCTTAGCATCCTTTTTAGAAAGAAGGAACTTAAGAGCCGCATGGTCTGTAAAAACAGTGATAGGTGTACCAATCAAATAAGCACGAAATTTATCTAAAGCAAAAACTACAGCTAGCAACTCTTTTTCAGTAGTCGAATATTTGTTCCCCGGCAACGGCGCCAAAATTTGATAACGTCCAAACAGTACACGCGGTCAGTTGCAGTAAAGATTGAGGTGTCGATCCCACGAGGAAAAACGATCTACAAAACAAGTTCAAGGAAGAAAAACGATGCGAAACTAAATGTAAAATTTTTTAGCAATTTTAAAATATGAAATTAAATTTAGTTTAATAAAAATCAAGTTTGGAGAAGTCACAAGGTTCCAAGAATCCCTCCTAGATTTCACGCGCCAACTAGTATTGATTCGCTATGATGACTCGATTACGTGTTTCACATCCCAAACAATATAATCGAAAAAATAGTCTTTAATGCATTAATATATCCTAATGTAAATGGATTTTAGATTTCACTTTTTCTAGAAAGCACAAAGGTTGGTCATATGTGATATCCTAAACTTACGATATATCCAGAGACAATAACGTAATAAAAGACGATCACATATAACTAACCTACCTGAATCAATTGATCCTTGAAATTTCCACACAGAAGAAAAACGTGACTAAACTTATATGGAGAAGAAAACGACAACTACCGGAATAATAATCTACGAAGAAATTTATGAAATTTTTGTCACTAAAATAACATAAATTCTTATATTAAATAAAAGTGAGAATCATAAATACCATTATTCATCGTGAAAGCATAAAACGAATCAAATACTAATTAAGTGCGTTACATCTAGGAGTTCGTCTCTTCACCTTGCGTGGACTTTAGTGACACATGGGGAAGGTGAGGACAGCAACAGCGACGTGGAGCTTCATCGGCATGGCGGCGCGTGGTTGATTAGCGATGCGCACCCTGCTGGAAGACATCTTCGCTGCTGCTGTGTCCAATGCTGCGCTGCTGCGTTTTGGACAGCGCTGCTGCGTCGCCGCTGCCACTGCGTGTCCACTGCTGTTGTGTTCTTCTTTGTTGTGCTAGACAACACCTTCTCCTCTACTGCTGCGTTTTTGTTCCAGCCCATAAAAAACCCTTTGCTGCTACGTATTTTCCAGAGAAAAAAAACTCTCCTTTTTCACCACCTCTTTCATAGTAGGGTTAAGTCGTCTTTGAGGATCTCTACGGGGGTTAGCTCCTTCTTCTAAGTGGATCCTATGGGAACATATTAAAGGGCTAATACCTTTAATGTCAGGTATAGTCCAACCTAATGCAGATTTGTGCTCACGTAACATATTAATCAATTCTTCTTCTTGTGAGCTATCAAGCACGAAAGAAATAATAACAGGAAAGGTATCACTTGGTCCGAGGAATGCATGTTTAAGTCCCTCAGGCAGTGGAGCTAGGTCAACTTTTGGAGTCTCCACGGTGGATGGTTGTGGTTTCTGTCTTTCCTTTGGCAACTCCTCAAAGCATGGTTGTTATTGTCGCCCTCCTTTATCCTTTAACCCTAAAACAACAGAAATATCAAAAGCATTGTCAGTATAAAGTGAATTCTCAAAATCAGAAATAGAAAGGAGGTACTCTAAGGTTTCAGAATCTGCGCTCAGGAGCGCCTCCTCTGATATCAGCGTGTCTATCATGTAGGTATGACACTCATCATCATCACGTGGTTGCTTGCTAATATTGAATATGTTGACCTCCAGAGTCATGTTCCCAAAAGACAGCTTCATTAGACCGTTCCTGCAATTGATAAGAGCGTTAGCTGTGGCAAGAAAATGTCTACCTAAAATAATCGGAACTGTAGACTCCATATTAACCGCAGAATGAGTATCTAAAATAAGAAAGTCGACGGGATAGTAAAACTTATCAATCTGAAGCAAGACATCCTCGACTATTCCTCTTGGCTTCTTAACCGATCTATCGGCCAATTGTAGTACCACGGATGTGGGTTTAATCTCTCCTAGACCCAGTTGCAAGTAAATAGAATATGGCATCAGATTTACACTTGCCCCTAAATCCAACAAGGCTTGGCCGAACTCATGAGTCCCAATCTGGCAGGTGACTGTAGGACACCCTGGATCTTTGTACTTGGGTGGTGTCCTCTGCTCAATCACCGCGCTTACCTGTTCTGTCAAGAAGGCAGTCTTCTTGATATGATGTTTCCTCTTGATAGTGCATAGATCCTTGATGACCCTCGCATAAGTTGGTACCTGTTTAATCACATGCAGCAAAGGTAAGTTAATTTTAACCTGTTTCAAGTGTTCTATAATCTCACCATGCATTTCCGATTTCTTTCCAGTAGGTCGTAGTGCTTGAGGAAAAGGAACTGAAACTGGAATGTTCTTGTTGGGCTCATCCTCAGGGATGCTCTCCTTTGCACTTGGGGAGGTGCCTATAGTCGTGGACGAGCTTGACCCATCTAAAATCTTACCACTCCGAGTAGCGATGGAATTAACCTCTTTGACATTCTGAGAGTCTGAAGTAGAGGTTTGTGCCATAAGTTGGCCCTTCGGATTTGCTTGAGGCTGTGACTGAAATTGGCCCCGCTCTTGTACTGTTAATGAACTTGTCAGCTTGGTTATCTGGCTTTTGATCTCCTTGTTCTCTTCTTCCAATTGTGTCAATGCAACCTCAACTTTTTGTTGAGTTTTACCTTGTGCCTCTATAAATGCATGTAATGTGTCTGATAAGGAACTTCTGTTAGATTGCGCATTGTATGGAGGTGTAGAGTATGACCTAGGTGGTTGTGTCTGTGAGTGTGTAGGTTGGTCTGCCTCGAACCTCCAGCCAAAGTTAGGGTGATCTCTCCAGCCAGAATTGTAAGTGTTAGAGAATGGTGAATAAGGCTTCTTGTACATCCCTAAGGCGTTACATTGTTCCTCATAAACCCCTCTCATCTCAGTCAAGGTTGGGCAATCCTGTGCGAAGTGTTCAACTCCCCCGCATATAAAACATGCGTCTTGTAGCTCAACTCTGGCAACAGTATGTGTGGGCCTACCATCCTTGGTATTAAGTGCCTCTAACTCCCTAGTTACTCTATCCAGTTGGGCTCTAAGGCTATCCTATTCCCTAAGTTGGTAAACTTCAGCTGGGCGTGTTCTATCCATGCTCTCAGTAGCACTTGGACCAGTCCAAGTATGAGCCTTTTCAGCCAAGTCATTCAGGTACTCAGTGGCCCCGTCAGGGTCCTTTTGCAAAAACTCTCCATTACAAATCATCTCAACGAACTGACGTTCTCTACTGGTGAGCCCCTCATAAAAATAAATGACTAAGCGCCAACTCTCATACCCATGGTGTGGGCATGTATTCAAAAGATCCTTGAACCTTTCCCATGCTTGATATAATGTCTCGCTATTCTTTTGGGTGAAGGTAGAAATATGTCTCTTTAGACCGTTGGTTTTGTGGTGAGGAAAGTATTTATTAACAAAATGCTTGGGTCATCTCCTCCCACGAACCTATAGACCTTGGTCGCAAAGAGTATAGCCAACTCTTCGCTTTTTCCTTAAGGGAAAATGGAAAAAAACTTAGTCTAACCGAGTCTACAGCATCAACTTTGTTGTGAAAACTGGCCACAACTTCCTCGAATTCCCTAATGTGAACATAAGGATTCTCACTCTCTAGGCCATGAAAAGTGGGTAATAATTATATCATACCCGGCTTAAAATCTAGTTTTGGTGTACTTGGTACAAACATGATGGAGTAGCAGTGCGCGTGGGGTGGAGATAGTCCTTTAGCGACCGAACATGGTCATCTTCATGATTACTCATGGTGTTAGAATTAGAAGTAGAACTTAATTTGGTCTCAATGTGAATTTGTGGGTGTTCTAAATTTGGGATCCTAATTAGTCTCCCTAAGTGGTCTCTATTCCAACTCACTCTCCCAATGTCTTTTTTTTTTTTTAGAAATAAAATAAAAATAAAAATAAAAATTAAACTGGACCTAAAACCTAAAAATAGAATAAAACAATGAGCAAGAAAGATAATACCCGAAACCTTCCTTGTAGAATGACGCTTGTTCCCTGGCAACAACGCCATGAACCGAGGTAGAAATTTTATTCTTATTTCGGGGCATGGCCGAGACTAATTGCGAGCATCTTAGACGGACTAGGAGGCCTCAAAACTTTCCTCTTTCTAATGCTTGGGCCAGCATTACCAATATCTCTGGTAACCATAGGAGTCGCGTGGGCCACGGGCACCTTAATAGAGTTTGCCTCGCAACCAACATCTGCATCACCAGTAGAAATCGGAGTAATACACTTCATCCCTCACTGGAAACGACGACTTTATTAGCACATGCAAGGTTAACTTCAAAAGCACGAGCCATCGTAAGATCTTCATGACCCACCTCACTCAAGGTATATAAACCACTAATAATAATAAAGCCCGTAGTAAGGAAATCTTTCAAAGAAACTAAGGGTAACTTGTTAAACTGATCACGTAACTCTTGCTCCTCCAACGACAATGACAGTTCATTCCTTTTAGGCTTTCGGAACAACTGTAAAATTTGGTGATTGTGCAACTTAAAATAGTCAGAAGCGACAGTCGCAAAAAACCAGGGCCTCGACCAGCCCCCATACTCACCCCGCAGACCCTCGAAGCAAGATGGAGGACGAAGATAACAAGTTTGGTTAGCGTTCACTTCGAACCCCACCAAGGAATGCATAACCTTAACTTTCATATGAATCCCGGATGAAGCAGCCCTCGCCAAGGTCGTGATCAGCACCTTCCAACCATTAGGGACCATCAGAGCAGGAACAATGCCCAAGAAATCTAGGTATTCTTAGATGATCTCAGGTGCAGAAAGCCTAAAACCAGAGTGGAACATTCCGGGATACAAAGCAATATAGCGAGACCCTGGACGACAAAGACTATCACCCTTTTCAGGAAGGATGATCTCGAGATCGGCTGACAATGAATAGTCATAATGAACGCTATCCAAAGTCGTATGCGTCGCCCGCTTAGGCAAGAAGTGAGCTTCACAACTGTCAAGCACGTCGCCATTCAAAACCCTGAAGTTAGACATCGTTATGAAACAAAGACGAATGAAAGATAAATCAACACCTCAAAATGAATGGAATGTAAACAAAACAATATTTTACACAATTCCTCCTTTTATATGACTGGACAATGAAAGAACCACTCATGCGAAAATGTGCAAGACACGACGGTTGCCCAAAATCTCAAAAGTCACACCAAAATGAACAGTCGGGCGAGACATCGGAGGGACATAAGCAGCAACTGCTGGTAACGACATTAAATGCGTTGTGATGATGGAATCGAAAATCCAACCGTCACACAGTTAGTGGAATATGCCCACTAACTAAATCATCCATCACAGTTAGCTGGTAACGACAGTTAGTGCGAACATGCCCACTGACTAAGGAGGGAGTAGCTGATGATACATCAAATGAGATTGGCATCACAGCCATACATGTGGCATAAATCATCACACACGAGGATCAAATATCCCAAGACCAGGCCAATTCGTAAAGCCCAAATAGGATGAATCCAGTCATGAAAGCCCAAACAGGGCCCGTCAAAATAAATCATAATCGGAGGCCCAAATCCAGGCCCGATAAAGTTCTCCCTTAAGGGGAGGAACGTTACATAGAAAAAGACTCGTGGAGGGAGTTACGCCTTGAAGGACGTATATTCATAAAGGAGGAGACTGTTACAAAGAACGTCTCCTCTTGTTGCGCCTCACATGCTTAAGTCACGCAGGGAATTAACAACAACCATTATAAAAGGTAAAGGGAACATTCAACAAAGCTATGCTACTTTAACTGAGTTCTGTCCAGAATTATCTTCATCTCCAACTGAGTTACTGACTTATGCATCAGAGTTCCTTCGGCCACCAAAAAGGTGATATTTGGCAGTCTAACATTTGTTTTGCAGATCACACTCACATGAGAACGGATTTTGGACGCATCATATGTTTTATCGCATAAATTTGTCAAAAATACATGTTTAAACATTATTAATGTGTGATTGAAGGACCCTAGTATACATGCATGTATGATTGGCTTTGACACGAGGGTGTTATTAACCCTGAATATCTAGAGTATTTGCAGATGTCTTACATGTCTGACAAGCGTTTTAGTTGCTTGGCGTTTGACCAGCCCATTAGTGGTTATGTTTGATCAACATGTAGTAATCTCTGTCTTACTAACGGGTACATTTTAGTAGTGGTGATGTGTTTTGCTAGTACTAAATTAGCAACGTGTGACTCCATACAGTGCATTGGAGCATGGGTCAACGATATACCTCATCCGGATATTGAATAATATGCACATTTTTAGTACTACTCACATTTGAATACACGAGCATACGAAATGATTTCATGTTTGGCGAGTAGATTTTCATGTTTGAGTTTTTATATGTTTGACGTAGGTGTAATCGGTGAAAATACAATTTGGACATGCCATCCCTTCATTACCTCCATCAGGATGGTCTATAGGATTCATAACTACCCTTCTTATTAAAAAACGCTTACCTAGCCAACAATTAGGATCTATTTGATTTGCATATTTTCTATGGAAAGAAAATATGTTCTGTCTCTAATGCATGTTAAGGCTGTTTAATAATCCAATGTATTCATCGCTCTATCCAAGGAATAGAAACTCTTAGGCTATTTTTCTTCATTTCCAATCCCTCCACTCCCCAAGGAAAATAAACCCTCTTGACCTTAATTGTTGACCAGACCTGACTGCAAACTAGAGTTGACCATGGTTAGTATTAACAATTAACTTGTTCTGACCTTGGTCAACTTGGATTTTTTTAGCCGAGTTTACCCTTGACCAAACCTTGACTGAGCTTTCATTTATTTTGATCAGGTTTTGACCAAATCTAAAGTGCAAACCGCAACTACAATCTTGACATGATTTTCGTTGTTGTGATCCTCAAGTTGAGATTTATTAAATAAAGTTGTTATTTTGTAATTTTGGAAAAAATATGTTTTCCCTTCAAAGTTAATATGCTTTGATATGCGCATTTTTGGATTTATGACTGTGTTTTAAAGCATGTCGAGATATGATTAGGAAATGATATGTGATAGGTCAATCCAAACATTAGCATTTAGATCTATGACAATGTTTTGGAGCATGTAGAGCAATATTAGGGCATACGCCTTTGTATTTTTATTAAACACAATTTGATAAAATTACTAAAAAGATGGAGATAAATCATAAAATAAATTAGAGTATCATTATATCAACTATTTGATGAAATAAACATGATACAAGTGTAATAAAAAAATTTACCTTATGAGTACTTGTTTTGTTATATATATATATATATATGGGCGATAATGATACACCAAACCGTCCTTTAAATTCGCATCGTACACGTGTCATGATAATCTCGTCAACAGAGTAAATCAGACATGATTGCCCGCCCAATCTGGCATAGCCCAGAACAACACTAAGCCCATCTTGGCAGGGTCTAGGAGGCTAGGCCCAAATTGCAATGCCCTATTAAGCCCACACATCGCATGATCAAGCTCAATACCCATAAAGCCTAATAAAGCAAGTATCTAGGGGATCGACGTAAGACGAGCAGGCCAACAATACATTGCTTCCGACTAGGAAACAATACAGAAGTATAAGTCATGCATGGAAACTTCCTTGCATGGACAACACTCTACAAGAAAAAATCCCCCGCAGATCTAGGAGCACAAGTCATATAGGAAAACTCTCCTATATGGACAACTCCCGGCAGAAAAATGATCTCCAACAAGATATTTTCCCTAAACTACACCACCAAAGGACTAGCCGATGAAGGACTCTCGCATTATAAATAGAACACAAGGTTGATGAACAAAAGTACGCTACAGAACTCAATTAACAACATTACGCCTCTCTCAAGCCTTGTATAACTTTAGCATCGGAGTGCCATCGACCGCCACAATAGTGGTCTTTGGCTCACGTGTGTTCCTTGTTCAAATCATGGTAAAGGCTAACATGATTCGACACCATCAGTTTGGCGTCGTCCATGGGAACAACGAAGTTCCTTTGAAAACAGTGATATCACCCTTTCCTATAGTCAAAAAAGATGGTAACCACGAGATCTTGCAATAATGAAGACATCGTTGAGCCTTCGAACGCTCGAATAGGCGGTGTGCCGACACCGCGAGGGAAACAACATCGGACCCCCACATTGGCAGCAGCTATAACAGACCTTAAGGTGTATCTACTATCAACCCAGATGCGGCAAATCACGCGAGCGGTGGAAACACTCACTCAGCAAACCCTCCACCCACCAAACGTGACCGGGAGCAGTGAAGAGCCTCGTCCCTAAAAGACACTAATAAACAGTCTAGTAGAGTGATAATCACATAATTATAACATTATTACCTCTTATTATATTTTTGTTAATCCTTATTTTTATCTTATTTTAGATTAATTATTAAATTTTTGTGTTTTTTGTAGAATGTGGAGCTGTAATGAAGAAATCGGAGAAAAATGCAATGAACAAATCTCAGACGGTGACTTCAGAGGAAGTGGAGGTGAAAATAGCCTAAGCCCATAACCTAAACTCAAAACCAAGCCCATAAACTCAAACCCAAATAATATTCTCCCATTTATCCCATATTCAGATTTGATTTTACCTTGATTCACTCCATGAATCATCCATTTATCTCATCTCTATTCATTTTGTTCATTATCTATAAATACAATAGAAAATGAATGTGAAAGGGGAAGAGGAGAAGGGAATCAAGCCTCAATAGCCAAAAACAAATCATCCTTCCTTCACAAAGTGATTTTCATCACACCCATCTCATCACCATCTGTCACGCCCCGATTTTCGAAGGAAACGAAAATCCCAAAAGCCACGTAGGATTATCCGTTTCCCCCAAAACTCGGGACGTGAGAATTCAATAACAACAGAAACAAATAGCAGCATGAACTAAACATCTGAAACAAATAAAAATCTAACCCGGTGAGACTCTGACGTTGCTAGCTCACTAGCGAAACTCCAGTAATGCAGCTCAAAATCTCTAAACCTGAAAGACTACTCGACTACATTCCCAAAGGAATGTACCCAAGAAGCAAAAGCTCACTCGGGTCAGCAATAAAGCCGGTGTGAGAAATCTTCATCCCAAAAATCAATAAATCCGCACATGATAACATTAAAATAAACCAAACAATAAATAACCACACCATCAGGTAGTTCCTCAATGAGGCAATGGTGTTATCATCCTAATAAATAAATATGCATTATTTATTACTAATAAATAAAATTTATGAGTTATCAATCCTCATAAATGCAACAACAATACAATTCATACTCATATTAGACTATTATTGAAATATTAAACAAACACATTTTTCTACCTTTAGGAAGACATGTAGTTCTCATTCAATGGTTGAATGAGCATTTAGTTTCTTCCTTAAAGGTAATCATGCACATACACAAAAAAATAAGAAATCTCGCTACTTTTCCACAATCGCACTCTCCTCCTGTGCCGAACACACCTCACCCAAGTGTGCCTCCCTTGCCTTCGAAACCACTCGGAGCGTACATGTTCCAAGTGGGGTGCCACCTCGAGGAACATGTCATCTCACCCGAAGTTCGATCCATGGCAAGCATTCTTCCTAAATCTACACATACAACCGAACACACATGGAACGGTGCACCTGACACACCTCACCCAAGTGTGCCGCCCTTGCCATCGAAACCATTCGGAGCGTACATGTTCCAAGTGGGGTGCCACCTTGAGGAACATGTCATCTCACCCGAAGGTCGATCACTAGCAAGTACACTGATATGCAAGCAAGTCTGCATACCCAATAATATCACAAGTATACAAGCAAGTCTGTATACAAAAAATTTCTTTTCTTTTCACATTTTTTTTTTCGGAGTTGTGGAAAAGAGCATAAAAATAAATAAATCCTCAAAACTCTTTTATGGTGACACTTTGTCAACCATAAATAAATCAACCACAGTATCCACCATTCTGTTGGGGAACAAGTAATATTTGACACATTGTCAATTCACACATCTCATCTCTTTGCATCATATGAAAAACAATATGCACACCAATTCGCATAACAATACAAATACTAAAGCTAAAACAAGTGCTCAGTTAAATTCCAACCAATATCTAATATTTATTTAATAAAATATAAATTGGCTGGAATGCGAGTGCAACCCATAGAATCATGTAGTGAAAGGATCTACTTATATCAAATTATGTTCACTAGTTATTCATGCATATAGAATATACTAGTTTATAGTATAACACAGAACCATGTGATGAGCAGCAAAAATTCAACATATATAATCACCAGTCCACAAAAGCTTACTTTAAAAAAAAGGTTCTTCTAAACTTGTCTTGAGTTGGGTTTCAACCCAACTAGTGGTTTAAACCAATAAACTTAAGCTCAATCCCCTGATCCAATCTAAATGATGAAGGGGTTCATCATGTATACCTTAACAGATGTATCTAAACCCAAAAAATGACTAGCTCATGATTTAATCCTACTCAACAACTTTGCCAAGAAAGTCATATCTCCATATGGCATACAACATCGGTACACATGTAAACAATCCGAAATATATTTACTGTGAGCTCCCAAAAGAAATGAAACTTCTCAACTTTGTTGCTAATGCAACAATAAGTACACTAGCAGTAAAACTTGCCAACTAACATTTGCAGTCAAACAAACAACACACATTATATTGGCAAATTTGTAAGAACAAATCACTTTGGTAGTTTTGAAACACATATTATCAAAATTTGTGAGTCCATTCATTTCGGTGGCGCATTTCATCAAGCATGTATGGGATAAAAACAAAACATGAAGGAAAAGAAACCTCAAACAAGCATCATAAATAAACAAAAACAGATACACGAGGTCATCATCACTCCACATTCTCAATTCATACAAAAATCTAAAAAGGAAAATGAAGAAAAACTCACCTTGAAATCGAACCAGTAAACAGCCTGCACTCAGCCAGCCCACATGTCATCGTATCGGCTGACCATCACCCATAAGCCCAAAGTACACGGAAGGTCCAATAAGCTCCCTGTCAAACCCAACTCTATCCCAAGAACACAACCAGTTCCTGTTGCAATCAGAATAGCATCCTGCATTTCTTTTGCTATATCAGATGCCGAATGTGAAGGACCATTTAATCTCCACATCTTCACTTTCCCTCTAGGATCAGCTGTGAAGATGTAATTGCATCCCAACGACTTGCACCAGTAAGTTCCCAAGAGTTGTCTCTCTAATCCTGCTGACCAAGTAAACATGTAACCCACTTCCAGAGTACAAAGGCCAGCAGCAACTCTGACAACTGTAACATTTCCTTTACCATCACCAACTGCAATCCAATCCTCCACATTTGCATAGAGATTTGATAGGTTTCTGGGCAATATGTCCATACAAACAATTGGTACTTCTTCGCTGATGCGGGCAAGTTTAGTCCATCTTACATCCCCAGCATCCTCTGAGCGCCTCCAGATCTTCATCATGCTATACACACTGGACATCGACACAACAGAAACAGTGCCTGCAACCGTGTTCACCATCACAGGACCTCGACCCCTTTTTACCCGATCCATTCCCATACATACTCATCTACCCTTGATTAGATTGTAATTTCTTCTTCCAGCAAAGAAAGTCATGATTCTAGTCTTGTATCTGAGTGTACAACCCCATCCTTCAAATTTCACAAACAAAATTTGATATGAAGAAGAAGAACAATCTACAAGAATCCTGCCTTTTAGGCTGCAATGACCAAGGCAGTCAAGCCTTCAGTAGCGAGAAAAAAAAAGATTGGGAGAGAGGCAGTCAAGCCCTCATCAAGAATCTCAAACATTCTGTTAAGAGAAAACACATCGGTCTTGCCTTCCCAAAGAATTTCTTCCCTATCACAAAGGTCCTTGCCATGAACCATATATAGAAGGTTGCCCAGCTCATTCATCTCCCATTCAGTGAAGATGAAAAAACTGAAGTTCCATCCATGATGCTCATCAGTGGAATAGTGGTATCCCAGAATTCCACTATGTCGCCTTGCTTGTTATTGCAGATCTGAAACATATTCGAGAAGGAGTCTCTTGACCTGATTCCCTCATACCATCTGTCATTCCTGAAATTATTGGGTCTCCTCTACCAAGCTTGTACGAGATGTCATGGACATTGTTGTTTAAACTCTAAATTCTCTTCCATATCCTCCTCCCCACCCTCTTGAACTAACTTTGCACCCACCCCGCCGCCATCTCTGAATCTACCCCATTGTCTCATTATCAGCCGCCATCGAATGAGAGAAGAGAAGAAAGGAGAAAAGAAAGAAGGAAGGAGAAAAGAAAGAAAAAGGGTTTTGTTTCTTTTATATGGTAGGAGGCTATTCGCCCCCACCGAACTTTCGAGTGCACCCATCCTCTTTCACAAAATAAAAACCCTACTTATTAGTTTAATAAAAGCCCACAACCAAGCCCAATACAATTTTAGTAGCAACCCATCAACATTAGGGTTTACAAAAGAAATTTATATTTATTTAATTAGGCGGGTATTACAATATATACAACTCAAAAGAATCTCGTCCCGAGATTCGGTAGAGGAAGGTAAGTAGGAAATTAATTCTTAAATAAACAAACTACACATCACATGAACAAACAAATAGCTCATACGTATGCTCATAACTTAATGAAGACAATCACACAAAAATATAAATATTTTCAGTAAGTAGAAAAATTACGGGGTGCTACACCATCCATCTCTCACTCCCTCTCTGTCCAGACCATCTCTCCCTGTTCCATCACGCCACACAACCACCACCACCACCGAGCACCACCATCATCTTTCACGCACCACATAAAGCAACAGATCACGCTCTTCTCCCTCTCCCTGTTCCATCACGCCACACAGCCACCACCACCACCACCGGAGCATGACCCCCTTGTCCTCTCTTCTCCACCTCGCCTTCCTTCCTCTGATCAACCTCGGACCAACTCACACACCACCACCAAGACAAGAGCAGAAAACAGGAAGCACCCCCCCTGTTTCTCTCGCCCGTTCTCGTCCTCCTCGTCTTTCTCTCTCTCTCGCGGGGCAATCACAACACCACAAACCAGAACCGGAGGATCTCCTCCATCCTCCAATCTCGGTCGAGTGCCCTGAGCATCACCGGATCCTCCGGTCTCTCTCTCAACAACGCTCTTACAACAAAAGGTGGAGTTTCCCGCCGTTCTTTATTCAAATCGAAAGAGAAAGGTTGGGGAGCTATCTGTACCCCACCTTTTAACCGTGTACGACCACATAAGAGAGAGGAGCGCTACTAGCGTAAGAGCATCCCGGCTGTCCTGGTGATGACGTTATTGACATTCTGGAAATCTGATGTACCACCCCACTGGACCTGGCGCTATTTGCAATCTGCTGAGTACCACCGCACCGAGGCGGCGACAAACTAAAAGGGTTGTATAATTTATTTTAATATATTTTCTTACTTATATGCTTAATTGTTAATTACAATTTTATTTCAGAAATTTGATAAATTGCTTTCACCTTTCATGTTCGATTAAAACTTGATATGTTTGGTAGTTAGATTCACATTTTATCAATATTCAAAGTATGTGCTAACAAATATTGAGCTTGATTTTTGAATAAGTGTGCCCTAAAAAGACACTTAATGCTTGGTAAGAGTTTATTTGCTTGAGATAAATTGTCCATGTTTGACAGAAACTTGATATGATTGGAATTGGATTTTAATGATCACATCTTCGGTGTAAGCAAGGGATTCTCATCCCTAAAGCTTCTCGTTTATAATTTCAGTAATTTAGATTTAAATATATTTGCTAACTCATCGGTGAGTCCAAACCCCACAAAATCCATCTCATCCATCTTTTCATTTTATTTGATTTTTCTTATTGTTAATTTATTTTTAGTTTAGTTTTAAAAACATTGTAACCCCATTTTTCTGCAAATTAGTTTAGATAAATTATAAAATTCAATTGCATCCACTTTCCTCGTGGGATCGACCCGTACTTGCCGTTGTCTACCAGTTAGACACCGTGCACTTGCGGTTATTACAAGTGGGTCAAATTAGCCTTTTATTTAGGCTGGTTAAACCCGCAACAAGTTTTTGGCGCCGATGCCGGGGAAGGTAGCGGTGTAATTGAATTTAAGATTTATTTTCACTAATTAAAAAAAAAATCAGAAAAAAAAACAAACAAAATTTTATTGTTGTTTTGTTAAGTTCTTTTTACACTCATTTCGTGTTATTTGTTTGATTTTGCAGAATACACGCTTCTCGAGGAAATTGGACGATCCTACAAACATCAAGCAAATTTTAATTTTTTTTATTTTGTCAGGGGAGTTTTAATTTTATTTTCACCTCGTTTTACGAGTGTGTGGTATAATAATTTTTGTAAACTCTATTGTTTTCCATTTTTAATCACCTAAAAAAAAAAAACCCAAAATTTTCCAAGTCAAAATAAATTATAGGGAAACAATTTTAATTGTTACCCAATAAATTTTTTTTATGATTTAGAAATCCGACTTCTAAGACCACGACCAGTAATTTGATTGCATATGCTTGTGTGCTGATTGAAACGGATAAAAAGAAGTCGGACATTTTTTTAATTGTGCTAACTCTTTGTGTAGAGATGAATGCGCAGACTGTAAGTACTTTTAACTCACGCAACGTATTAGCGACCGGGTGCTTTATGTAATTGTTTGCAATTATGTGTTGGTTGTTTAAATTATGTAATTGTTGATACTAAACCTTAGTAATTCATAATAAGCAGACCCAACTTCTAAATAGAAACTGGTGGGACTTGATATCCCCACCTCATCACTCCAGCTGTGTGCAACCAATAGCCAAACATAATTAAAATGAATTAGCAAGTTAGATAGAGCCATCTTTTAGGTACGGTGTTCATAAGACAACCAAGACCAAAGTGGATCCAATAATTTTTGTGTTTGACCAAAGCTAAAAGTGATGATGGATTTAATCATTCAATGAACTCTGAGAGGCTACTACCACAAGGGTAATTTACCCGGTACGCCGAGTCATAAGTAAGCTACGATCCACAGAAAGAATTGGTGTAACCAACAGTTTTGGTTAGGAACACAAGCCTCGAGTGTACATCTAACGTCACATCGTTCTCACATCTAGTGTCTTACAAAGCGGTAGCACAAGGAAGTACTTAATTGGACCATTGTGACCTCCTTCTCTTGTGCGATAATCCGATTTCTTTGAAACAAAACTCTAGCCTACTGATTTTGAACTTTGCGGTGTAAAGTGTACACTCTTAGGATCAACTTTTAGCACCCATTGCTCTGTCATAAAGATTACATAAGAAATAATTGTCCCCTAAAGATAAAAAGATAATTGATCTCAAAAACGTTGATTGCTTAGGGAGGCATGTTTCTTGTGCATTTATTGGTTGCTGATTGCGTGTGAGTCTGTGTATATTTTTAGAGTTAGTGATTTAAAAAAAATTAATAATAATAAAAATAACAAAAAAAAGAATGAACACAAGGGATTATCCAGCCTATTTTTCCGAGCAAGTCAATTCATTTTATGACATGCGTCGACCTGATTATGATCCATATTTAGATTATTACAACCCAGGTTTAGCCTATCATCCTGACTTCTCATGGGCTCATGGTTAGTACCATGAAGGCCCTCTAGACACTCCTCAGACTCCTCAAGCTTTCATTCCTGATAATGAGTCTCAATTTCATCAAGTTGTTCCTCCATCCAACACATCAAGGTTAGAGGATATTTTGAACCTTTTTATAGAGCGAACATGATAAATGCTTGAACAAAATTTTCAGGATATTACAGAATTGACAATTATTTCTCAACAAAACTCCCAAGTTATCCGAAAACTTGAGATGACTGTGAGTCAGATAGTTGAGTCACTTCCTGAGATAGAGTCAGAAAAATTCCCTAATCAACCTAGTTTTAATCAAAATGGTCAATTCAAAATTAGTGGCACATCTGAGCCAGATGATGAAGATGTCCAATGCATTACTACCCTTAAAAATGAAAAATTAGTTGAAAATCAGGTAGAAATGCCTGATATGGGTGTCATTGAGTTGTCTAGACCAATATCTCTAGGTGATTCATGTGATGAGCCTGTACCACTTGATATATCCATCGTCTCATCTACTTGCATCACATTCCCATTTACTGAGGCTACTTTCACCGATCCCTTGTTCTGTAGTGAGAATTTCAGTTTTCACTATCCTGTTGTAAAAATTATTCAATCTTTTGATTTGGAACCAGACCTAGGATGTTCCCTTTTTGGAGCACACAAGAATCCTCTGTTGTGTATGACTACTGGTCACTTTGGGGATGTCCTAGTGTATTTGGTGTCCAATGTGATTGCTATATTTGGGTAGATTGATCCTCAACTGTTCAGATTGTTGATATACGACCATGGACTAAGTGTTTGTCATGTTCTTCCTCTCCACTTTTCGATACACCATTTTTTGGAAAGAATATTTATCGGGCTGATGACGTTAAACCAAGCGCTACTGGGAGGCAGCCCAACTTTTGTTGTAAAGGTGCCTGTTGAGTGTGTATTTTATCTATCTCTATTAACTAATCCACAATTCTTTTGTCTCTGAGCTCTCATCGGTGGATTACTTGTGAGAATTGGTAAAATCTTCACCACGGTAATATTGTTCTAACATCCTCTCATGTACTTATTTCATTAATTTGTAAGAATTATTTTGTTAAACATTGAGGACAATGTTTGGATTAGGTTTGGGGGTAGGGTTCATGAGTCGGTGAATTTTTCGTAGTCTTTTCTTTTCTTACTTAAAAAAAAAAAATATATATATATATATATATATATTGTGCTTTTCTGTCAAGAAAACTTGGTCTTTTGCGATTATGAAAATGGATTTTAAATGTTTTATGCTCAAGAAAATGCAAGCCAACTTGACATATTGGTATATTGATAAAGACTGAAAGTTTAGTATGATCCTTAAGTTAGATCTAGTTCATAAGATTTTTCAACTCGATTATCTTTGCACCATGAGCCATGTTAGCATAACTTGAAGTTGATGAGTGAAGTATATACTAGAAAACCTTAGAATAATAGTGGAGACTTAACCATGAAAGTTTTGAACCTTTCTATTTTTTCGAGGGTTATACATAAACTCTGATTTTTCTTGAGTCCGTATTATCTCGTTGATGATCTCATTATTCTCATTTTTCTGATCAATTGCTTTGGGAATGACATCAAAATTGAATTATTACACTAGAACTTCTTGGCTTATTCAATTGAGATGTCATAATACTGACTCGAACTTAGGAAATGATCTAGGCATTTTTTTCCTTTTCTTTCTTTAGACCATTAACTAGCCTTTTAACATACCCACAACATTAACCTTTTTGTAGCCTTTTGAGCCTTAGAATAACTTTTATTTGTTAACCCATTAAACTTTACCCAACTTTTCTGGGAATGTGTATGGATGAATATACTTGGTGTAAAAAGGGCATTAAAGAGCAAAATATGAGATATTTCATAAATCCTCTATGTGGAAAAAAAAATGATTCTTCAATGAGGATAAAGATGTGAGAATGAAGAAAAAATTGATGGTGCGCAACATTGGTTTATTCTTGACAGCCCTAATTGTTCGTGAATGGGTGTATACATTCCTAGAAATTTTTGTTAGAATCCTTTGACATTCCTTATTAACCATTACCCAAGCCCCGTTACAACCCAACAAAGTCCTAGTTGATCTTAGGTAAAGGTTGGTTTCGTAGATGTGGAGATTTAATAACCAAGACCTATGGTGTTTGATTCAACATTCCCAAAAGTAATTGATATTCTTTTCCATGAGATCATGTTCATTGCATTCTTGAAAAGTCCGTTCTTCATAATACTATATGCAGTGTTCTAAAAATCGGCCTAAGCGGCGCTAGAAGGTGGAAAACCGCCCAGATTAATGGCTGGGCGGGCAGTCTGGGCGGGTCTAGGCGGGTCTGGGCGGGATCTAGGCGGCCTAGGCGGGGTCTAGGCAGTCTGGGCGATTTTTATTATTTTTTATTTTTTTATTTTTTTTATTTTTTAATAAGGATGATTGTGTTCTTATTTTATTTTTCTTTCATATTTTTTAGAAATAAACTATTTAATTATTTTTTATTCAGTATATGTCTAAATGTAGCAAATGATGATTACTTAATGGAATTCTCAAAGGATCTGCCGGTACCAATTTTACTAATGTAGATTTTATCAAACATAACTGAGGTTATTCATGCAATTTGAAGAAAAATAAAAGAGTACACAAATTCAAATTTATATAAAGTACCCATCATGACCAACTTCAGTCATTTGAGTTTTAATAAATTTTGTTCACGATTGTTAATTTTTCATGTTTTTAAATTTTGCATATGTATATTGGCATTAAACTGGATGTAATTGATAAGGTATTATGCTTTTTGTAAATTATTAAAGTTATAATACAAAACCTAAGACCACCTAGGCACCCGCCTAGGCCCCTGGGTGCTAGGCACCTGCTCGCCTAGCGATTTTAAGAACACTGACTATATGTGAGATGATTGTTTTTCATTATTTACTCTTCCCTCACATATAAATTGAGTGAAATACCAAATCTCTGAGTGTTTTATTGTGAGTGACATGAGAGGTGTGAAGTCAAAACAAACTTTCTACAGGAGATTTAGTCATTATTTTACTTTGAAATGAAAAGTTATGTTGATAATGCTATCCACACACACACATTGAGTTGAGGATGATTGTGAATTTTTTCTAACCTTTGGAGAATATTAAATTATTTGGAGATTTGTTGATACAGTAAAATGACACTGTTGGTTTCTTGCATATCTTGAAGTTTTAAAATAAACACTGTTTGACCAAGTTTTGTTGAGTCAGTAATGTTTGTGGGTAACATTTTCTAGAAACCCTCACGAGACTATAACTCGTCCCCTAGAGATAATCTAGGGGTTCAAAGCCTTGTTGCACGTTTTCAAAGGTAAGTGCAATCGACGATTCCTGCGAAAGTGAGTTAGGATTTTATTTGTGGTTTTCTTTTCTTTGTTTTGCTCGAGGACTAGCAAAATATAGGTTTGGGGGTATTTGATAATCACATAATTATAACATTATTACCTCTTATTATATTTTTATTAATCTTTATTTTTATCTTATTTTAGATTAATTATTAATTTTTTGTGTTTTTGTAGAATGTGCAGCTGTAATGAAGAAATCAGATAAAAATGCAATGAACAAATCTCAGACGGTGACTTCAGAGGAAGTGGAGGTGAAAATAGCCTAAGCCCATAACCTAAACTCAAAACCAAGCCCATAAACTCAAACCCAAATAATATTCTCCCATTTATCCCATATTCAGATTTGATTTTACCTTGATTCACTCCATGAATCATCCATTTATCTCATATCTATTCATTTTGTTCATTATCTATAAATACAATAGAAAATGAATGTGAAAGGGGAGGAGGAGAAGGGAATCAATCCTCAATAGCCAAAACCAATTCATCCTTCCTTCACAAAGTGATTTTAATCACACCCATCTCATCACCATCCATCTCTCACTCCCTCTCTGTCCAGACCATCTCTCCCTGTTCCATCACGCCACACAGCCACCACCACCACCGAGCACCACCATCATCTTTCACGCACCACATAAAGCAACAGATCACGCTCTTCTCCCTTTCCCTATTCCATCACGCCACACAGCCACCACCACCAATGTAGCACGACCCCCCTATCCTCTCTTCTCCACCTCGCCTTCCTTCCTCTGATCAACCTCGGACCAGCTTGCACACCACCACCGAGATAGGAGCAGCAAACAGGGAGCACCCCCTGTTTCTCTCGCCCGTTCTCGTCCTCCTTCTCGTCTTTCTCTCTCTCTCGCGGGGCAGTCACAACGCCACAAACCATAATCGGAGGATCTCCTCCATCCTCCAATCTCGGTCGGGTGCCCTGAGCAATACCGGATCCTCCGGTCTCTCTCAACAGCGTTCCTACAACAAAAGGTGGAGTTTCTCGCCTCTCTCTGTTCAAATCGAAAGAGAAAGGTTGTGGTGCTATCTGCACCCCACCTTTTAACCGTGTACAACCACATAAGAGAGAGGAGCGCTACTGGCATAAGAGCATCCCGGCTGTGCTGGTGATGACGTTATTGACATCCTGGAAATCTGATGTACCACCCCACTGGACCTGGCGCTATTTGCAATCTGCTAAGTACCACCGCACCGAGGTGGCGACAAACCAAAAGGGCTGTATAATTTATTTTAATTTATTTTACTTACTTAAATGCTTAATTGTTAATTACAATTTTATTTCAGAAATTTGATAAATTGCTTTTACCTTTCATGTTCTATTAAAACTATATGTTTGGTAGTTAGATTCACATTTTATCAATATTCAAAGCATGTGCTAACAAATATTGAACTTGAACTTTGATTAAGTGTGCCCTAAAAAGACACTTAATGCTTGGTAAGAGTTTATTTCCTTGAGATAAATTTTTCATGTTTGACAGAAACTTTATATGATTGGAATTGGATTTTAATGATCACATCTTCGGTGTAAGCAAGGGATCCTCATCCCTAAAGCATCTCGTTTATAATTTCAGTAATTTAGATTTAAATATATTTGCTAACTCATCGGTGAGTCCAAACCCCACAAAATCCATCTCATCCATCTTTTCCTTTTATTTTTTTTTCTTATTGTTAATTTATTTTTAGTTTAGTTTTAAAAACACTGCAACCCCATTTTTCTGTAAATTAGTTTAGATAAATTCTAAAATTCAATTGCTTCCACTTTCCTCGTGGGATCGACCCGTACTTTTCGTTGTCTACCAGTTAGACACCGTGCACTTGCGGTTATTACTAGTGGGTCAAATTAGCCTGTTTATTTAGGCCGGTTAAACCCGCAACATAGAGCCATTTTCCCTTATTGGCTCTCAGCGACAAGAAGAGGAGGAGCTGCCAACTAAGATCCGGTGTCTAGGGTCGACAGACCCACCTCTCAGAACCCCCTCCGACTTGGGATCACCAATCCAGACGTGTTGTTTGACCTCACCGTCCCCTCGTTCATTGATCACATCATGAACGAGCCACTGTCAAAAAAATTCAGCCCGCAAAAGCTGGAGTTTTATGACTTGACATCAGACCATTTACGCCATTTCCAACACGTATCGCTCAAAGAAGGATTCGAAGCAGTAATGTACTGGTCATTCCCTACTAGCTAGAAGAAGTCAACGCTGACCTAGTTCCACAACCTCCATCCGAAGTCCATCGACCCATTCCAGACGTTGGCCAAAGTGTTTCTCACCCGCTTTGTCGGCAGCCAATGAATCAGGAAGGGTCTGCAATACCTGCTCACCCTCAAACAAAAGTCGAACGAGACGCTGAGTTAGTACGTCACATGCTTCAATGGTGAATTAACTCTCATCGACGGCTACAGGGACAACACCTTGGTGACAGCCTTCACCTCGGGTCTGAGGAGAGGCAAGTTCTACGACTTCCTCATTATTAAGCCTCCAACTGACATGGCGGACCTGCTGAAGAATGCCCAAAAATACATCACTTTTGATGAGATGTTGGCCATCAAAAAGGAGGCAGAGTCTGAAAAGATACCCTCTAGTTCCATAAACAATAAGGAGGTAAATAAATAGGAGGACGACGAAAGAAAAAGGAGGCGCAACAACAGCAAGCCCGACTTTGGCCACTCAAGGCGAGATAAAGCCTCCAGTTACATCAATTCCCAATCCTTCACCCCCTCAACTCCAGCATGTCTAATATCCTCAATGCCATTAAGGATTGGGGAGAAATAAAGTGGCCTGCCAAACTCCGGGGAGATCCCTCGCGATGGAACAATGGAAAATACTTATCCTTCCACAAGGACAACAACCACGATACCGAATACTGCAAGAATCTCATATATGAGATTGAGCATTGGATCGAGATGGGGAAACTCAGGGAATTCCTGAGCCCAGACGAGAAGCAAGATTGGGCAAAGGAAGGAGAACAGACCATCAACGACATTGAAGGCAACACTCCGGACATTGTATATGTCCTGCAAGGAATGTGCTTGGAAGCCGAACAATCCAACAGGTCACGTAACAAAATGCTCTGAGAAATGCGAACCTGATTGACCTATGAGGACCAATAAGTACAGCACGACCGTGCCCAGAACCCGATCTCGTCCTTGTCTTTCACAGAAGGCCTCCAAGGCATCCAATCTTTGCATATTGACACCCTAGTAATTTCGGTCTTCATAACGAAGTGAGAAGTGAGGAAATATTTGGTAGACACCGGGGCTCCTTGAACGTTTTATTCCTCAACGTGTTCCACAATATGCAACTAAAGGAAGATAACCTAATGCCCGCTAGTCACCCCATGGTCAGGTCCAGCGGTAAGAAATGTTTCCTTTTCAGGAATATCAAATTGACAGTAGTGGCAGAGAACCACAACTTTAGAAAGTCTTGTTCCAATAATATCAAGTACCCTTCCAACCAACCAGGAAGTAGGCACCATACGAGGAAACCAACCAACAGCCAGAGACTGCCACTACATACCACTAAAGCGGCTTGACAACTATCAATTGCAGTCCGGGCCCGCAACTAAGACGACGCAGAGCCCGGATCCAGAAATTGAAGAAGAGTCTTCCCATTCAGATGATGAGACTCTAGTTAGTCCGAGGGGAAGACCCAACGTCAGTCAACCAAAGAAGGAATCTATCATGATCATCTACCTCGACAACCCCAATAACAACAGAGCCATTCAAATATGTTCAAGTCTGAGCAAAGAATTAGCGGAGTGGCTGATAAAGCTGCTGCAGCAGAATCAGGACGTCTTCGCATGGACGATGTGAGACACGGTGGGAATTGACCCCTATGTATCACTCATCGACTGGAAGTTGACCCCACACGGAAAATAGTTAGGAAGTGGAAAAGGCATATGGCCACCGAAAGAAACCAGATCATAAACGAAGAGGTACAAAGGTTGCTCAACGCTAACATGATAAAAAATGCACGGTACCCAGACTGGCTGGTGAATACCGTCCTTGTAAGAAAGAAAAATGGGAAGTGGAAAGTCTACATAAATTATACAGACTTGAATAAGGCGTGTCCGAAAGACATTTTTTCGCTTCTCCGCATTGATCAAATTGTGGACGCCACTTCCGGACACAACCTTCTAAGTTTCATGGATGCATATTCCGGGTATAACCAGATACAGATGCATCCCCAGACCAAGAGAATACATCTTTCACAACTGAAAGAATGATATACTATTATCGGGTGTTTTTGTTCGGCCTACAGAATGCAGGAGCAGCGTATCAACGACTAGTGAACATGATATTCAATGAACAAATCGGCAGGAACATAGGTCTACATAGACGACATGATGGTCAAAAGCCTCGCAGTCCAGATCACATCTCCGACCTTGCCGAAGCATTCAATCAGCTTCACAAATATTGGATGAAGCTCAACCAGCAAAAATGCACATTTGGGGTTGAGTAAGACAAAATCCTAGGTTACATAGTGAACCGAAGAGGAATAAAAGTCAATCTAAAGCATATTCAGGCTATTCTCGATACAAAATCTCTGAACACCGTCAGGGAAGTTCAGAACCTGAATGGGAGGGTGGCTTACTCAACAAGTTTATTTCCAAATCATTCGACAAGTTCTCCCCATTTCAAAATCCTGAGAGGAAACAAAAGCTTCAGATGGTATACATGATGCGAGCGAACATTTTAGAGTCTAAAAGCATACATGGGAAGTATGAAGTTGTTTTCTAAACCGGCGCCAGGAGAGACACTTTACTTATGTCTATTTGTCTTAAAGCACGCTGTCAGTTCATCTCTTGTGCGAAACGATAAAGGAGTACAGAAACCAGTGTACTACGCCAGCAAAACCTTCGTGGAAGCTAAAGCAAACTACCCAGACCTATAAAAACTAGCTCTGGCGCTAGTCGTCTCCTCCAGGAAACTGCGTCCCTACTTCGTGGCCCAGTCTATAATGGTCCTGACCAAATATCCACTTCACACGGTGCTGCACAAGCCAGAATTATCAGGCAGGATGGTGAAATGGTCAATGGAACTAGGGCAGTTTGATATCAACTATGCCCCAAAAATAGACATCAAAGCTTAACCGTTGGCGGACTTCATCACCGAATTTACTAGTGGCGGGGAACAAGAGTCATTCGACCAAAAGCAGAGGTCGGACTACCAAGGATGGATCCTGTGTTGTGACGGGTCATCCACAATAAACAGAAATGGAGCGGGAGTCACTCTCCGCTCTTCTGACGGTTTTACCCTGGAAAATATTGTCAGGTTCGGCTTCCCCACCTCAAACAATGAAGCAGAATACAAGGCTCTCTTATTTGGCCTGAAGCTCGCCTAGGGGATCGGGATAGATGATCTAACCACGTATAGCGACTCATGCCTGGTAGTCAACTAGGTCAAGGGGGAGTTCAACAACAAAGATCCCAGGATGATGGTTCACCACGATAAGGTAATTTACGCCATGAGTGGATTAAAAAGGTTTGAACTCCTACAGTGTCCCAAAAACAACAACAAAATAGCTGACACACTGGCCAAGAAGGCCTCAACTATGACTGAGATTTCCTACGAGCTCATCGAATTCCAAGAACAGTCGAGTTTGAAATAAGAAGAGCCCAATGGTGTCTGCGCAATAGACGTAAAGACAAGTTGGATGAATCTCGTCATTGAGTACGTCAAGAATGGAGTCTTCCCAGCTGAGAAGGCAAAAGCCAAAATGCTAAAAAAATAGAGCAGCACGGTACACTCTCCTAAACGACAAGCTATATAGAAGGCCAGCCACGGGACCCCTACTCAGATGCCTAACCCTCTTAGAAGCAAACCATGTTCTTAGAGATATTCATGATGATTTGCGAGAACCACCCAGGCGAGAGAACTCTGGCCCACAAAACCCTACTTAAGGTATTATTGGCCGAAGATGCAGCAGGATAAAAAAGACACAGTTCGAAAATGTGACAAATGTCGATGGTTTGCACCGTATACACATATGCCTGCTCAGCCCTTGACTCTGATGACCAACTCATGGTCGTTCGCGCAATGGGGAATGGACATCGTCAATTCGCTCATCGCCTCTGCCAACAAGAAGTTCCTCCTAGTAGCAGTTGATTACTTCACCAAATGAGTTGAGGTCAAGCCCCTATCCAAAATAAGCCAAAATCAAATCAAAAAGTTCATATGGGACTCCATCGTTTACAAATTCGGCGTACCAAGGACACTAGTCAATGACAATGAGACCCAATTAGAAGGCATCAAAGTTCAAAAAATTGTGTAAAGATCATGGCATCAGCCACCACTTCTCCTCGCCAATGCACCCACAAGCCAATGGCCAGGCGGAAGTCACCAACAGGACGATCTGAGAAGTGCTCAAAAGAAAACTTGACGTGACCAAGGGAAAATGGGTTTCGGCGTTATCAGGAATCCTCTGGGCATATTTGATGGGGAAAAAACTTTTACCTTACTCTACGAATCGAAAGCAATGGTCCGAATGGAGCTAGAAATGCCAACTTTCATAATGGAGGAGTTCAGACCGAAAGACAATGACGAAGCTTTGCGCGTCAATTTAGACCTTCTCGAGGAAATGAAATATCAAGCTTCCCCCAAGATAACCGCCTACCAACAAACAATGGTGCAATAGTACAACAAGAAAGTCAAGCCACATGAGTTCAACATGGGCGACTGGGTACTAAAAAAAAACTCAGTAAAACACTAAAGAACCAGGCGCAGGCAAGCTAAACCCGTATTGGGAAAGGCCCTACAAAGTGACAAGGTCAACAAGCCAAGACTACATTAGTTGGAAGACATGAACGGTGAAAGCCTTAAGCGGCCATGGAATGTAAAGCTCCTTAAAAAAAATATTATCAGTAAAGGGTATTTGCTTTTAGTAAACTTCCACCGATGTTCCTCAAATCTAGTGGGATATCCAATCAATCTATTAATGTCCGATCTTCATATCGGATTTGTTGAACTGGTCCCCTATCAGACCACTTGGCGAGTTACATAAGTCGGGACGCCCAAGCAAGACTTACCGAACCTGACCAACGCTTAGTCAATTTCGACTAATGACGATAGCTTTTGTCCGCTCTAATGCCTAGTCCATTGAGCACGGATGGCGACGGGTTAGAAAGTGGGAGTCTAGTCAGAACTCATCGAACTTGATCACGATGGCTTGCCAAGGGTCATTGTCCTTCCACAGACAATGATGGTCGAACCTAACCAAAGCTTAGTCAGTTCCTACAGATGACGATGACTTCTGGTCCACTCTAACGCTTAGTCCATCGAGTGCGGATGACGCTGGGTTAGAAAGTGGGAGTCTAGTTAGAGTTCATCGAGCCTGATCACGATGGCTTGCCAAAGGTCATTGTCTTTCCACAGACAATGATGGCCAAACCTGACCAAACCTTAGTCAGTTTCGACTGATGACGAGGGCTTTTGGTCGGCTCTAACGCCTAGTCCGTCGAGCACGGATGATGATGGGTTAGAAAGTGAAAGTCTAGTCAAAGCTCACATATCCTGATGACGATGGCTTTCCAGGATCATTGTTCTACTGTAGACGATGATAGCTGAACCTAACCAAAGCTTAGTCAGTTCCGACTAATGACGATGGCTTCAGGTCCGACCTACCGCCTAGTCTGCGAATAAGTGGATTAAGATGATCTAAGAAGTCTGAAAAGCCATGACTTTAGGACCTACTATGCAAATTACAAATCTAAGAGACTGTTGCAATGACATGACAATGCAGTTAAGCTCTAGAAAGTACAAGTATATGACAATGCAGTTAAGTCATATCTTGAGGATTACAACTATTGTGGAGAATCTGCTCTAGAGGCCAAAGGGCCAGTTACATCATAAGGGATTACAGGAAACAAATCAGCATCGTCAGAAGTCTGTATCGAATTGCCAATAGAGGGCGCTGGATTAAAAGCTTCCTCCTCGTCAATCTTCCAATAAGCAGTCTTTTGTATTGATCAAAGTCAAGTTTGAGGTTAGGGTGTTCTTCCTCAATCAGCCCCAGCAGTTCTAGCCTGCCCTAGACAATCTCTGCAAAATCCAAAGTTGCATGCCGTTTTGTTCGTGAGCTTCAGACTCCGTTAAACTCTTCTCCGCCCTCTTCAGCCTCTACGCAGGTGCAGCCACCTAAGATTGCTCCTCAGCCAATTGTTGCTTTAGCAAATTTAGCTCAGCCAACACAGAAGCAGCTTGATCCTTTACTTCGCGAATATGACAATGTTTGTCGACAACTTCATACTCAAGCTTCAGATGTAAGGCAGTCCATTCAAACTCAGCCTGCTCCCTTTCAGTAGCTCATGCTTGTAGATCAGCCTGCACCTTATCCGCCACCTCTTCCACTCGCTTCAACTCTGCTCGAGTCCGCTCCAACTCCGCTTCAACATATATAAACCCAGCCTTGGAAGAATTCAGTTCAGCCTTTAGCTTGGCCTCAAGATCAGACTGCGGGTCGCACTGATTCAGAGTCCGTCCCAGCACCAGACTCTTTCAGCTGTTTGTTTAAGGAATCTATCTAATAGAGCGCATTGGAATATGACTTCTGCAATTTAACAAAAGCCTTATCCAGAGCATGTACCCTATTACAGGCGTTGGGGTGTAGCTCACTCCGACCCAATGACACGACCACTCTGCCCCTGGACATCATCTTTGTCTCAAGGGGACCCTTCAAATATTGCCATTCCGCAGCCAAGGCCTTCTCAATTTGAGGCTTAGCTCAATGCTCAGCATCAGGGTCTGAGGGCGGGAGAGAGGAAGATCCACTCCCTAAACCGACAACTTCAGTAGAACGGGGAGCATCAGTAGATTTGGTGACAGGATCCATATCTGAGGACCCGACAAGATGCGAAGCTTCGACGACACCAAGGCTCGCCAGCTCCGAACGATCCCCCTCTAGGTCAATGACCAAGGCAGGAGGTTCAAGCACGACACGCTTCTCTTCCAGAACCATCTTTCAGGTGGACTGAGTATGTCCAGGCTCCGCGATGGTCACCTCCTTCTTCAGCGGAATCAGCGGAAAAGAAGAGGAGGCAATCTTGTGATCGACCCGCTTCCTCTTGGGCCTAGTAATGGTTGGCAGGGCCGCCTCCAACTCAGCCTGCCTCGTTGGGCTAGGCATCATCAGCTTTCTCTTGTTTGAACGACCACTGTCGACCTCTTTAGTCAATATTCTTAACAGAATGGAAGCTTCATGAAACTTCTCGAACATCCCACTCCACACGATGTTGCTCGAAACCGTAACCTTTTCGATGGTCATAAAAGAAAGGTCATCGAACTTTTTCTTTATTGGTTCCTCCTCCTTAGTGAGGGTGGGAGTCACAAACTTCTCTGCAGAGAAATAAACGACAATTCAGTGCAACATCCACAATGACTGGACAAGAAAAAGGAAATTGAATATTGTGCTTACTGCAATCAAATCTGAAGTATTTGACAAGCAGACACCCCTCCAGCTTAAAGTACGAAGAGTTCGTAGAAGCGAGAAAACAATACTTTTGTTGGGACTTGAAGTCATTCGACAGTGGACCCAAACAATCCCGCGTGCTCGGCTGACAGGCCTCGTGGGCATTCAGCCGAAGAGAAGTTAGCAGATGGACCACCCGTGGAGTCAAGCGAAATCCAACATCCTTCACCTTGATAAACACAACAATCAAGGTCTTGAATCCGTTCGGTACCGTCTTAGCGGGAGGAATGCGAAGATACGCCAGGAAGCGCTAAATATCTTCTGGGACCAGAAAGAGGAGTCCAGATTGAAACATGCCTTTATGCAAGGGGATGAACCCCTAGGGAGGCGTTAACGAGGTTCGGTCAGTTCCCAAGGGAATAAGTTCCAAGTCTTCAGGAATCCGATATTGATCCAAGAGTTTAACGAGATCCAATTCACCGACCAACGTGTCTTGGAAAATTTTGTGGCAAGCGTAGGACAACTCCTGTTTGGGAGTGAGTTCAACATTGTCTGCCATGTGAAAAAGTATGAACTTTTGAGTGAACTTGCGAAACTAGAAGCAAGAACACAGAAGCAAAAAAAACAAGGAGTTTCAGACAGACTGCAGAAGTTAAAAAAAACTCTCCTCTGCAGATATGGCAACTTATATAGAGTCGGGGATTCACAACCCATTTGCGAGCAGTCACATACTCAATGATGTGCGCCGCTCGAGATGATGTTTTGAGCTCAATCATCATGACTGAACAGTTCCTATTGAAATGACTTAGTGAACCGGCAAGATGGTCTACTAACTCGGGGGGAGCAGTTGATGATAAACCAAATTGTCCTTTAAATCTGTGTCGTACACATGTCGTGATAATCTTGTCAGCAGAGCAAAGCATGTCTGATTGCCCGCCCAATCTGTCAAAGCCCAAAACAACACTAAGCCCATCTTGGCATAGTGGACCAAATCGAAGCGCCTTATTAAGCCCACTTGTCACATGATCGAGCCCAATACCCATAAGGCCTAATAAGGCAAGTATCTGGGGGATCGACCTAAAACGGGTAGGCCAACAATACATTGCTTACTAGGAAACAAATACCGGAGTGTAAGTCATGCATGGAAACTTCCCTGCATGGACAACACTCTACAAGGAAAGAATTTCCCACGAATCTAGGAGCACAAGTCGTGTAGGGAAACTCTCCTACATGGACAACTCTCAGCAGAAAAGGGATCTCCAGCAAGATATATTTCCCTAAACTACGCCACCAAAAGCCTAGCCGAACAAGAACTCTGCACTATAAATAGGACACAAGGTTGATGAACAAATGTACGCTACAAAACCCAATTTACAACATTACACCTTTCTCAAGCCATGTCTAACTTTAGCATCGGAGTACCATCGGCCGCCCCAACGGTGGTCTTTGGCTCACGTGTTTTCCCTATGCAGGTCAAGGTCAAGGAAAGCAGGATTCAACACCATCAGGCAGGATACGGGGACACATATTTTTTTACAGAGAAAGTTACACACACCTATTTCACGCAACATTTCATCCACTTAGAAATTTCAAAATACGTTGATATTTCGTGGGGATGATCTATTAACCATATTGATCACTCTTAGAAAAAAAATGAACTTATCTGGAGTTCCAAAACATGCTACACAAGGCAGAGAATTTTCAACTACTCAATTTCACCATGAATTTGATGATTGTATCCGATAGAGTTAGAAATTTCAAAAACTAACAATTTTCAGTGAGGATGATCTATATTGTAAGATATCATCCCCACAACAAATCACCTCGATTTTGAAATTTCTAGGTGAGAAAAGTATATGTGTGTAACTTTCATTGTAAAAAATCTTTGTATCCGGATCCCACCCAATATATATTTTCATGGAAAACTATTGGCTATTCCAACAACATGAACAGTTCCATGACAATTTTCCATATGTCAATCAAACAACATAGCATGAAATCCATTCAGGTGTTTTCTGTGCATTGGATTTTTGAGGAAATTGAAGATTATCCTCATAATCAATTATGAACTATCAGACCTACCCTTAGAACCAACTCTACCTAAAAATTTTGGGTCACCTTAAGATTGCCCTGTTACCTGATCTTTGTTTAGCAAATGGACGTCGCTGGAATGGTAAGTGTGATTTGGTCAATATACCTAATTTTACAATAAGTTTCACTTTAACATTTGCAACTCTCACAAATTGGTTGGCCCTTAAGTGGAGGATCAACAAAGTAATCATACTTGCTAGATTAGTTGTCATTAGAGGATGAAGGATTGGATTTTTGAAACGGATGATTTTCTCTGCCAAGTATCATTTGGAGTTGAAAAAAAAATTGATTCATAAAGGATTTGTAGTATGTTGGAGGGTTTTGTAGTAGATTGAAGTAAGTGATAAGAAAGTTCGGCAATATTATTTGTTATTACGAGGTGAATTGAGATACCCGCATTAGTTTCAGTTAGTTTTTTAAGGCTTAAATGCATATATTAATACGAGCAAATCCAACATTGCAAGCAACTGCTTTAGCAAGTTCATGAGCCTCTACATTGATGCCTCTACTAATATATTCACATATCCAACCTTTGCAAAGAGTCAAAAGCCTAATTATGTTGCCTATTAAAGGTATCAAAACCCATTCAATGGAATCAATGTCCAAATTCCCTTCTTCAGCGAAGATTGAATTAAGAGTCCTTGAATCACCAAGTGAAAAACATGTCCATCTATTGATGCATTTGAATCAAAAGCAAAGCAGCTTCCGCTGCAAAACATTCGCCCACATGTTATTAAGCACTCTCTCTGCAATCTTGAAAGCAGCCTTCAGTAATACCTTCCCAAACATATAGTCAAAGAGAGCACAACACCAACTAGTTAATGTAGTACATAATTGGTAGTGTTAGAACATAGGCCGAGGTTGGTTGAAAATTGAATTGGGCTCTAAGTTTTACTGAAATGACATATGAACATAGGGCAATTTTGATAAAAACGAAACCCCGAGATCTAAACTATCTATACTGCCTAAAAAGTTATAAATTGCTTGATTCTAATATGCATGGTTCCTTTTTTCAAGTTACTTTGAATACTGATAGAGGTGTAGGGATATGTTATTGTCTATTTGAGTAGTACATGTAATTCGAATTTCTTCCTGGCCTGGGAAAACCAGCGAGGTTGCTGCCTGGGGGGCAAAAATACACTTTTGCCCCCCCTCTTTAACAACCTTTTTGAAAAAAGGTGTTTAAAGAGGGGTGGCAAAAGTGTATTTTTGCCCCCAGGCCCTATAGAATTACTCACATGTAATGCATCGTACAATTTTTTTTTATGATTCCGAAATGAATTCCAAACGCATGAAACAGTTAAATTTACAGTTACAAGGTTGTGCATGTGGAGTGAATAGGGTGTGTTGTTAACTTGTTTATACCATAAAGTTACTAGAAATCAGATTTCAGGTTTTGACCGACTTTGGATGGGGTTGTGATAAATTTAATAATGATGAAATAAACTAAGGGAAGCAAAGACTATAAAGTATCAACAAGCCTTTGATTCCTATATGATTCTAATTTTCTTTTATTTTTTGTACTTATATCTACAAGTGAATTTTATTTTTTGTACTTATATCTACAAGTGAATTTAACCCTATTTATAGGCATGTAAAAGTATCATGAGGTAGACATCCACACCCATGCAAAGAGTGGTAGTGCTACTTCAAGCTTTAACGACAGTGAATCAACATGTCTTAAGTATGAGGTGTTTGAGAGGTAGCATTCACGCATCATGCAAGAGGTGGTGGTGTCCCCTAAATTGTTACAACACTCTCCCTTGGATGACAACCATTTCAAGGTATTGCCTCATATAAACCTTGCCAGAAAACCTAGTGGGAAAACCTGGACGAAGAAAAAAAGTACAATATTCTTCAGGAATATGGCAGGTGCACATAATGTTGTATCGTTAAAATCTTGACAAAAAAACCCAGTGAGATAAAATCATGAAGAAGGAAAACAAATACAATGCGCTCATTATTAATGTAGCATATGTCCAGATGCTTCTAGTTGAGTGTACTTCTTGACACTCCCCGTGATCATGATATTAAAACTTTAATTATTTTAATGATTAAGCCGAAGCGAGCCAATCTCGTAAACCAATTTCTGAAATGTTGATTTAGAAAGTGTTTTTGTGAAGAGATTTGAAAGGTTATCGCTAGATCAAATCTTTTTGATTTCAATCACATGGTTATTATGAAGTTCAACGGATTAAAGAACTTTACTAGGATGTGTTCCATTCGATATCCTTTGATGAAGTCTTCTTGCATTTGAACAATACATGCAACATTATCTTTATATATTGTAATCAGTTGATCAATAACTAAGAGCAATTGAGAGTTATTTCTTATATACTGAATTAATGATCTGATCCAAACACATTCTCGATTAGCTTCATTCAGAGAAATAAATTTATAATGATTTGAGAAGGTATCCACTAACCTTTCTTTAATAGATCGTCAAGAAATAGTTGCGCTGCAATTCATAAATACATAACTCGTCTATGAGAAATCCTTATGGGGGTTAGAAAGATAGCATGAATCTGCATAGCCAACTGATGATACATAAAAACGGTCACTCCCCTGAGCCGTACACATGTTGTGATAATCTCGAGGAAATACAAGCCCCAACATCGGCCCAACACTAAACAGGCCAAAGCAGTTCTAAGCTCTCTCAATTCAGTCCGCCGGGCAGACCCGGACTCTCACAACACGCTAGGCCCACATGTCTCACAGCTGTTCTCAATACTCATAAGCCCCTCTTTAGGCAAGTATCTTGAGAATCTGCTTCGGACAAGCAACTACATCTGTTTTTTGCTCCCAACTAGGAAGCAAACACCAGAGTATCTTCCACACAGGGAAACTCCCTTCTACGGAATGGTCTTGGATTGGAAACAATCTCCCGCATATCTAAGAGCGCAGAGCTACAAGGAACTTCCCTCCTACAACACGACTCATAATTAGAGAGGGATCTCCACGAACATCTCCTCCCTAATCTATGCCTACGATGGCCTGGTTAAACCAGGACTCCTTGCACTATAAATAAGACATGAGGTTGGTTAGCTAAGGTACGCTACAAATTCAATGTTACAGTATTACACCTTCCTCAGAGCTCTGTCTGACTTTAGCATTGGAGTGTCATCGAACACCACAATGGTGGTCCATGGCTCACGTGTGCAGGTCAACAGGTCAACAAGAACTAGATCGTAACAGGGAGCAAAAAATGACCAGGTCACGCAGCAACGACTAGATCAGTTTGGCACCGTCCGTGGGGATGACATAGCTCGGAACTTTACACTAAGTGTCGTCTCCTTTCATAACACAGAGAAATGGTGACCACCAGGTCACGCAGCAACGAGGAACCAGGGGATGTGTCCAACACTCAGGTTGTCCCTATGTTGCCTCTTTTGGCGGTTCCTATCGTGCGCGGGCATCCAACTCACGGCCCTGCATCGACGATAGCACCGCCAAACCCCGAATCGAATGAACGATTTCTTTCGTGCACCATGTTCTGTCAACAATGAGGGCGCTCATATCAATGAAGCAAAGGCCTGACGAGACACTAGAAACGTATATAACTCACTTTAACAGTGAGTTAACCACTGTCTGCACGTGCAACGATGCAACAGCTGTTTCGGCCTTCATTAACGGATTGCGAATAGAAAGTTTTACAACTTTTTGACGCTAGATCCTCCGACAAACATGACAGACCTGACAAAGCAAGAAATAAACTCCATCTCCATGAGAGCGGAACATAAAAGAACCGAACTCGGGGAGCCATCGGGCAACAGAATACATGTGCTTCACGGAGCACATTCAGAATCTGAACTATCCAACAGGTCCATAAATAGGGCTTTACAAGGTATGAGGATCCAAGCGATACGTGGAGAACAACCGACACAACACGGTGAGAGGTGAGGTCCATCTGTGTCGCTGGTATTTATGGAGAATTATCTCCAAGGCATACAACTCCCTCATGAAGACGCTTTGGTGGTGACAATTTCCATAGCAGGCTGGGAGGTGAAGGTCCCCAGTTGATACCGGAAGCTTGATGAACGTCCTTTTCCTCTGTACGCTCCGCAACATGCAGCTAGATGAAGCAGCATTGAGTCTTGATGATCGTCTAGTGATCGACTTCAGTGGCAAGAAACGGTTCCCCGTGCGAAGGATACAACTGACAGTAACCGTGGGAGAACAACCAACTCATAAAACCCTATTTCAAGAGTTCGTAGTAATCGACACGCCTTCAGCGTGCAATGCAGTTCTGGGAAGACCCTGGATACACCAGATGGGAGCAGTGGTTTCCACCCTGCACCAGTGCGTCAAATACCCAACAAATCAAACGGTCGGTACATTAAGAGGGGATCAGTCAGCGGCCAGATAATGCCAATACATGACAACTTTGCCACTTAACTATCCTCAGCAAGTTGTCGATCCAACGACCAAGACTACCCTCTGTTCAACCCAAAACATCGAGGAATAACATCCGGCATCAGGTGACGAGGCACCAATAAGCCCTCGAGGCCAACCCAGTGTCGGACAACTAGAAGAAGAGACCGTTACGGCCTACCTCGACATCCCTCAGAACAACAAAGCCATTCAAATTGATTCCCACCTGAGCAAGGTAGCGACAAAGCAATTTACGGAGCTGCTACAGCGTAACCAGAACATTTTCACCTGGACCATGCGCGATATGGTAGGGATCGATCCGTCGATAATCACTCATCGCCTCAAAGTTGACCCATCAAAGAAAACCATCAGACAAAAGAGGAACGCGATCATAAACGAGGAAGTACAGTGTTTACTCGACGCAGACATGATCAAGGAAACACGATACCCTGACTGGCTGGCAAACACCGTTTTGATAAAAAAAAATGGGAAGTGGAGAGTGTGCGTAGACTACACTGACCTCAACAAAGCCTGCACAAAAAACAGCTTCCCACTCCCCCACATAGATCAGATCGTAGACACCACTTTGGGACACGACCTACTCAGTTTTATGGATGCCTATTCAGGCTACAATCAAATATTGATGCACCCCCCCAGATCAAGAGAAAACTTCTTTCGTTATGGAAAGAGGAATATACTGTTATAGGGTAATGCCTTTCGGCCTTAAAAATGATGAAGCTACTTACCAACGATTGGTCAACTGAATGTTCAAATAATAGATCAGTAGAAATATGGAAGTATACATCGACGACATGTTGGTCAAAAGCCTTCGCATGCACGACCACGTACGAGATCTTTCTAAAGCATTTGACCAACTCAGGAAATATCGGATGAAACTCAACCCACAAAAGTGCACATTCGGAGTCGAGTCTGGGAAATTCTTTCGCTATATAGTAAACAAAAGAGGAATCGAGCCTGATCCTAAACATATCCAGGTCCTTCTTGACATGAAATCCCCGACCAATATTAGAGGCGTTCAGAGCCTAACTGGGAGGGTAGCAGCACTCAACATATTTATATCAAAGTCATTCGACAAATGCCTCCCATTCTTCAAGATACTAAGAAGGAGCAAAGGGTTTTCATGGAACGACGAATGCGAACAAGCATTTCAGAACCTGAAAGCATACATGGGGAGTCCAAACTTACTCTCAAATACCGCAATAGGTGAAACACTATACTTGTACCTATCTGTTTCAAAACATACTATCAATTCAGCCCTCATATGAAATGACCAAGGAACCCAGAGGCCAGTGTACTACACCAACAAAACCTTCGTGGAGGCGGAAGCACACTACCTGGACCTGGAGAAGTTGGCTTTGGCGCTGGTCGTATCCTCCAGAAAACTGAGGCCCTATTTTCAGGCCCACTCTATAACGGTCCTAACCAAACATCCACTCCGCTCGGTATTACATAAATCCAAGCTATCTAACAGGATGGTGAAGTGGTCGGTAGAATTCGGGCAGTTAGACATAAACTACGCTCCAAGAATCGCCATCAAAGCCTAGGCACTCGCAGATTTCATCGTTGAATTTACTGGGAGAGAAGAACCAAAGATAGACTACCAACTCTCGAAATCAAATCTCCAAACATGGACCTGCACTGCGATGGATCCTCGACCAATAAGGCAAGCGAAGTAGGGATCACACTCTGCTCCCCCAGTGCTTCACCCTTGAAAAAGTGGTCAAGTTTGGCTTCCTTGCTTCAAATAATGAGGTCGAATACGAAGCACGCCGATCAGGCCTAAAGCTAGCTTTAGGGATCGGCATAGATCGCCTAACAGAGTACAGCGACTCAAGATTGGTAGTCAACCAGGTCAAATGAGATTTCAATAGCAGAGACCCCTCGCATGATAGCCTACCGCGACAAGGTACTTGGCATAATGGGCAGATTCAAAAGTTGTCAGCTCACACAGTGCTTCCGAGATGACAACCAAATAGCTGACGAGCTAGCAAAAGAAGCCTCGACCTCCAAGGAAGTCTCCAGCAGCCTCATTGAATATCAAGATAAATCAAGCCTCAACGAGAAAGAACACAGAGATATCTGCTCATCGGAAGCACAACCAAAAATTGATGACTCTGATACTAGAATATATAGCGACTGGAGCCCTACCAACCGAGAAGGTCTAAGAACAAAGACTTAAAAATAGGGCCGCAAGGTACACTCTCCTAAAAGTAAAGTTATACACGAGGTCGGTAACAGGGCCCTTGCTTCGATGCCTATTGCCTTCAGAGGCAAACCAAGTCTTGGGCGCCATCCACAGCAATATATGTGGAAATCACCCAAGCGGGAAAACCCTCGCCCATAAGATCATGACTCTTGGGTATTACAGGGCCGACCAGGCAGCGAAATGCCAAAGACACCATCCGCAAGTGCGACAAATGCCAGAGGTTCGCGCCACACACCCATATGCCAGCACAGCCGCTAACCCCAATGACTAGTCCATGGTCGTTGGCACAATGGGGAATGGACATTGTCAGACCGCTTTCGGTGTCAGCTGATAAATATCCTCTTTGTCGAAGTCGACTACTTCACTAAGTGGGTCGAGGCCGAGCCCCTATCCAGAATAGGGCAGGTCCAGATCGAAAAATTCATATGGGCCACCATCGTCTGTAGATTTGGCATCCTCAGAGTATTGGTCACTGACAACGGAACCCAGTTTGAAGGTAGCAAGGTTAACGAACTGTGCAAAAGTCTAGGAGTCAAGCACGACTTCTCCTCACCAAGACACCACATGCCAATGGCCAAGCAAAAGTTACCAACAGGACAATCCTAGAAGCCATCAAAAGAAAACTTGATGCAGCCAAAGGAAAATGTGTCCCAGAGCTACCAAGAATACTCTGGCATATCGAACAACTAAAAGAATCTCTATCGGAGAGACTCCCTTCGCCCTAGCATACGGGTCAGAAGCTATGGTTCCGGTGGAACTCGAGGTGCCAACTTTCCGGATGGAAGAGTTCAGACCAGACAACAACGACGAAGCCTTGCGCATGGGACTAGACCTCCTCGACAAAAAACGGGATCTAGCATCCGCCAAGATAGCTGCCTACAAACAACGGATGGCGTAATACTACAATAAGAAAGTCAAGCCACGCGAATTCAAGGTGGGAGACTGGGTATTCAGGAAAACCCAGTAAAACACCAAGGAAGTTAGAGTGGGAAAGCTAAATCTGAATAGGAAATGACCTTATAGAGTTGTTAAAGTCAACAGATCGGGAACATACTGGCTGGAAGACGCCGACAGTGATGGGCTTAAACGACCATGGAATGTAGAGCATCTAAGAAAATATTATCAATAAAATATTTTGCTTTTACCAAAATTTCCACTGTTGTCCGTTATAACCCTCCACCAGCCCGGCTATGACCAGACTCGAATATCAGCCCAAAGCCTAATCCGCTTGAAGCGGATCACGACGGCGGAAGAAGTGGGAGTCTAGTCAGCGTTTGTCCGCTGATGACGCCGAATTGCCAAGGAATCATTGCTCTCAATATAGACAATGATCGCCGAATTTGCCAGGTAAGCTCAGTCAGTTCGCGACTGATGATGACAACTTCAAGTACCCAAAGCCTAAACAGCTTCGCGCGGATCACGACGGCGGAGGAAGTGGGAGTCTAGTCAGTGCTGGTCCACTGATGATGATGACTCATCAAAGGATCATTGCTCTCAATACAGACAATGATCGCCAAACTTGCCAGGTAAGCTCAGTCAATTCGCGACAGATGACAATGGATTCTGGTGCAAAAGCCTAATCCACTTCGCAAAAGGAATAAAGAGCTTAAGGCAGTACTAGTCCGCCAACACGTAATGAGTCGCTACTGGAGAAGCCTGGTCAACTCCTGACCAACAGCTGTGTCTGTTGGTTAAACACTAACCTGCAATAGAACAACCTAAAGCAGCAATGTATTTTGAATGACAAGTACAAGCATTACACCTGGCGATCAAAAAATTCTACGAAATGTCTAAAGTAAACATGACAATATGAGACAAAAACATGACTTTCATTCAAGAGAGGATGTTACAATCATTCTAAGGAGATGCATCCTCCTCATCAGTAAGCCTCGCGGAGATCTCCCCTCGATTGATCGATCCAAAAGCAGCCCTCTGTAGTGAGCGAGATCAAGGTCAGTACCGGGATAGCTCTTCCCTAATCAGCTCCAGGAGCTCCAGTCTGCCACGAATGACCTCGGATGAGATGAACAGCCTCCTGCCTGACATGTCAAAGTCCACCGCTCCCAACAGAGCCCCGTAATGCGAGCGTTCCTCGTCCAGCAATCGTTCCACCTCTAGAGCGCAGCGAAGCCCCTCAACAACTACGACTTCCAGCAGCCGCCTTTCGACAACCCATTCTGCCTCCGTTCGCTCCCTTTCAGCCTCCATGCCCTCGCGGTCGGCAACGGTAACAGAAGCCTATAACCTACCTTCCAAGGAGTCCGCCCAGTAAAGAGTGTCCGAATATGACGTCCACAGATCCACGAAGGCCTTCTCTAAATCAAGTACCCTTCCACGGGCTTCGGGATGCAACGAAGCAGGCCCAATCAACTTCGGGGCACAAGTAGCCATTCAGAGGCCTCCATGTCGCAAAACCTCGACGCGCGCGCCTACTTCCTCCCTCACTAGGTCAGTGGGAGGAGTCGAAGCACCACACGAAAGGTTGTGACCCCCCAAGGATGCCACCCGTGCAGACCGTGACCTATTACGGGAAAGGCCGCCCTGACAGAAGTTTGCCTCTTCCTCGGGACTACCACGGGAGGGACATTTGCCTCCAATTCAGTAATCACGAAAGGACTGGGCAAGGCCAGACCTCTCTTCCTCAGGTGGTGAACAATCACCCCCTCAGCCGGTGAATCTGACACGGGTTGAGCACCATGAGAACATCGCAGCAGTTCGCAACGTGAAACATTGTTTGACGTTACGACCTTCTTAACAGAAGTCAAAGGAAGCTTGAGAAATCCTCTTCTATCCGCTTCTCGTCCTCGCTGAGAGACGGAATAGAAAACCTCGCTGAAACACAAAAAATAATGTCAGAACCAGTATCACAGAAAGGACATACAAAAACACGCATATCACGACAGTCGAAAGACTCACAAAGATCAAACTGGAAGTATTGAGACACTCTACGACTCCCGAGCTTGAAATAACCAGAATCTGCCGAAGCAAAGAACCATTGCTTCCCCCAAGATTCGGCACTGCCCGCCACTAATCGCAGACAATGAGGACAATTCAACACAAAAATACCCCTGGAATTCAGTCGAGCCTTGGTCAAGTGATGGATCACCAACGAAGATAAACGAAGCCCAGCATCATGAGCCCTCAGGAGGATTGCGAGCAGTATATCGAACTCGATTGGCGCCATTTGAGCGGGAGGCATTTGAAAATGAGTAAAGAAACGCCAGACGTCATCTGGCACTGGCAGCTGGAAGTCAGAACCCAGACTCGAACATGCCTCGGTGCAAGCCTATGAACCCTTGAGGAGGCACAGTCGGACCCAAAACTCCAAACGCGGGAACGATTTGCAAATCTTCTGGGAAGCAGTACAGACTACGAAGCCTGATCAACTCATTTTCGTCAACCAAACTGTCTTCAAATAAGTTGACACAAGCAAGCGATAACGGGTTCTTACGAGAAGATTCAGCAATGTCACCCATTGGAAGATGGAACAAACACTATGGTTCGAAAAAACAGCGTGAATAACAGTGAAGGAATCCTCGTAAAGACGGTGAATATTTATAGGGAAGGCAAATTGCACTTTCCCTCTTTGAGCAATCGCATACCCGTTAATGTCATTTGCCACTCGAGACGAGCGCCTCGAGTCCAATCATTGCGACTGTACAATAGTCTTTTCAAATAGTCAATGGACCGACTTAATACCCCACTAACTCGGGGGAAGTAGCTAATGATACACAAAAATGGCCACACCCCTGAGCTGTACACGTGCCCCAGCATCAGCCCCACACTATACAGGCCCAACTTAGTTTAGTCCGCCAGGCGGACCCGAACTCTCACAGCATGCTAGGCTCACACGTCTCATAGTTGTTCTCAATACCCGTAAGCCCTCCTTAGGCAAGTATCTCGAGGATCTGCTTCGGACGGGCAACTACATCTGCTTTTTGCTCCCAACTAGGAAGCAAACACCAAAGTATCTTCCACACAGGGAAACTCCTTTCTATGGAATGCTCTTGGATTGGGATTTATCTCCCGCGTATCTAGGAGCGCAGAGCTAACATGGAACTTCCCTCCTACAGCATGACTCCTAATTAGAGAGGCATTTCCACGAAGATCTCCTCCCTATTCTACACCTACGATGGCCTAGTTAAACCAAGACTCCTTGGACTATATATAAGACAGGAGGTTGGTTAGCTAAGGTACGCTACAAATTCCTTGTTACAGTATTACATCTTCCTTAGAACCCTGTCTAACTTTAACATCGGAGTGTCATCGGCCACCACAAGGGTGGTTCGCAGCTCACATGTGCTACTTGTGCAGGTCAACGGGTTAGCAGGAACCAGATCGGAGCAGGGAGCGAAAAATGACTGCATCACCAACTATGTGGGAATTGTTAAATAAATCACAGAAACAAGACAAACATGTATCAATTGTCCAACGAAGATATCTAAATATGCATTTGACTCCACTCTTTGTTTACGAGTAGATGCAGAACTAAACATTGCTAATAGATTCAAAGAAAAAGTTATATCAGGTATCAGGTCTTGTACATTATATCAAGTGTAACAATGCACCAATGGCACTTAAATATGGTACTTCAGAATGAAGTATCTCCTCAATTTATTCCTTTTGTCGATATGGAGCTTTATTTAAATCTAAAGATCGGACAACCATTGGTGTAGTAAGTGGATGAGATTTGTTTATATTAAAGCGTATTAAAAAAAATTTCAATATATTGTGGGTGATGGACCAATACTCCACTAGTATTTCGCTCGATCTATAGGCCAAGACAAAAAAAAAAAATTCAGGTCTTTCATTTCAAATACTTTCTTAAAATAGTTAGCAACATTTTCAACGTCCTTGGTAGATACAATAAGATTTATATCATCTGCATAAACTGCTACTATGACAAAACCAATAATAGATTTATTTATAAAGACACAAGGGCAAATGAGATTATTTGCATGACATTCATTACAGAGATATACACTAAGACGGTTATACCACATCCTTATGGATTGTTTTAAACTGTATAAGTCACATCTTAGTTATAACGAGTAAGTATTTCTTGACTTTGCCTTGGGCAAAGTAAATCCTTAAGAAATTTTTAGTAAATATTTGTATCAAAATCCTTATATAAATAAGCTGCTACAATATCCATAAGCATCATTTCAAGTGTTTTCTGAAACTACAAGACTTTATTAAATATCAAAATGTAGTCATATACATAACTGGAGAATATTTTTCATCAAAATCAATGTCGGGTTTCTGCAAGAACCCTTGTGCCACGAGTCTTGCCTTATATAAGATAATGTCATTTTTTTTTCATTTTGTTTTCTTACAAACATTCATTTTGAAGCAAACATGATTTACATGTTTAGGTGTTGTTACTATAGGTCTAAATACACAACATTTCTCAAAAGAATCAAACTTCGCTTGGATAACATCGTCCTATTTTGGCCAATAATTTCTTTGTCGTCATTCATAGATGCTACATGGTTTAATATCACCACCTTTTGATATTTCGGTAGCTACCATATACATAAATATGTCATCAATAAACATTACATTTTGATTCTACATTTCTTCTTAATATATTAAAAGTTCATTATTATCAAGTACATGAGCCTCTTTGGGGCTGCTTAAGCCACCTTAGGGATATGAACAACAACTTCTGGGGTTATAGAAAAATTTTATTTTTCAAACATAAGCTTTTAGAGCGTCGTGTTCAACTTCTTCTTGAACTAGTACAACTTCTGGAAGAGTTTCAAGAATTGATTCTTCAAGAGCATTAGAGAATGAAAAAAATTCGGAGAGTTGAATCTTTGGATCATATAGGTGTTCCATGCTTATGGCATGCAACAGATTTAATAGCTGCCTTATTCGAAGTTTGTCCTTTAAGATATAACTTTAAGTAGGTGTATTTGTAGCTGGCACATGTGACTTTTTACTTTAGCCGCATCATTAAATGCATCCGGTAATTGATTCGCAATTGTCTGAAGATGTAATATTCTCCTTATCTCATAATCACATTTGGATATTTTATAATCAAAATGAGATAAAATGAAAGTAATTCACGATAACTCACACCGTTCTTTCTCCATTTGTTGCTCTGTAAGATTTTGTTTATCTCCCCTAAACAGTAGGAATATAGTCTCGTTAAACTTATAGTCTCCAAATCTAGCAGTAAAAATGACACTAGTTAAGGAATCGAGATAATGGATAATGAAGGTGAGTCAAAATCGACATAAATGCCTAAGCGACATTGAAGTCTCATTTTAGTTCATGTTAGGGGTGGTATAGGAACATGTACAACAGCTAAAGTTGTGTAAGTGTGAAATATTTGGTTGACAACCTGTCACAAGTTGTAAAGGTGAATACTGATAGTATGAAGTGGGTCTAAGGCGAAGCAATTCCGTAGCATGCAAGATTGCAAGCCTCCAAACACTAATGGGTAGTTTAGACTACATAAGTAAAGGCCTGGCAATGAGTTGTGATGCGTTCAGATCTATCCTCGCTGATCTCGATGATATCAGCGGTTCGAGAAAGAGTGAATATTGTATGTAAATTGCAGTGTGTATACGTGCGTACCTTTCTTCCTCCTTTCATCAATTCTTATAGTGAATGGTCCCTCCCTAACTGTCCCTATGATCGAGGGAATGATTGAGGTAGGAGATCTTGCATAAGATCTTACAAGTACACAATTGAGTTCTTTAGCACTTGGCTCTATTTAGGACTCAATGCTTAATTGGGCTAGAGTTTATTTCGTGCAAGTGGAACACGGGCCTGTGGCTACTCTAAGATTCGCCGTTTAGGCCTTATTGTAATGAGCCAAGCCCTAAGACCCATGCATCTAAAGCTGAAGTGTTTTGGGTCGGACGCCTGACTTACGGGCTGAAAGTAATCTTGTGCATGGGTCTGTTTGGGACTGCACTGAAGCCTTTTACGTGCTAGGGTTAGTCCATGCCACATGTACAGTTGTGATTGAGTGATTGTTTGATGTATCATCAAGTTGCATACGCTTAATTAGAGATCATGTAAACCATTCTGTGGATGTACTTGTGGGACTGAATGTTCAACACCAATCCCTATTGATGAGTAAAAATCAGAAAACACTTCTGAAATAAATTCTACTACATTATCAAGTCGAATTGACGTGATATAATCGTCTGAGAATTGAGCCCCAAGTTTAACAATTTGTACTATGAATCTGGCAAAAATGAGATTGCTAGTAAAAAGAAGACATCATCTAGTGGAAGCGTCTATTAAATCATTTAATATCTAAAAGGTCCACTAGCAGGTTGAATTGGTCCATAAATGTTGCCTTGTATTCTAATTAAACGATGGCGACTCAGTAGCATACTTGAGAGGATGTGGTCTAGTAATAAGTTTACCTTGTGAACAATAAATGCAGAAGTATCCACTAGGGAGGTGAAGTTGAGTATATACTAAGGGTTGACCATTATAATTCTCTACAATTTTATTCAACATGGTGGATCCAGGATGACCCAAATGATCATGCCAAATAAGCAAACTGTCTTAGTCAATGAGTTTGTGGTGTGCCTTAAGCTTCTGGCTTAAAATGGCATGTGATTCAACACTTACAATGGTTGTACAATATAGTTCTAAGGAGACAATTGAGAATTTCTCTATTGTGAGATTTTGGCTTCCAACATAGATCATCATCATCATCAAAGCCCATTCCCGAGATTTTCGTCAAAGCACCAAGGTACATCTTCTTGCAGATGTCTCGTCAACTCATCCATGACCAAAGCAAAGAGATATGGACTTAACGCCGACCCTTGATGTAGTCCTATTGTCACTGGAAATTCACTAGACATCCCACCTACTGAGCGAACACTTGTTACAACCCCTTCATACATATCCTTAATGATATCGACATAACATTGAGACATTTTCTTCCTTTCAAGCACCCACCAAATTAACTCCCTGGGGACCCTATCATATGCTTTCTCCAGATCAATAAAAACCATATGAAGCATAAATATTTTTTGCTCCCTTCATTAATTGTCTCAATATAATTCTCATTCAAGCGTACATCTGTAAAACTTAGCAAGTTTCTTCTGGAAATGATTAAGTATAACAAATTTTTAATAAATAAATGGGTATCATTTGGTAATGTCAAATGAACTCTACCAGAGCCTTCATTATTTTGCACGTGGCCAGCTATAGTAGATACCTTTTGTGTTTTAATATCTAGTGGTGAGAAAATTTTGTGACTTTTTAATATTGTATGTGTAGTGGCACTATCAATCAAACATGTATCATCATCGAATATTGGCATGTCATGATCTATATATTTAAATAATAAATATACAGATAGTCAAGAAATATATTAATCTAGTAAAATATATCAAGTTATGTATAAGTTTAAATAAACTGTGCATATCTTACATATAATTTACAAAAAAAAAAAAAACTGGAGATTTTACAAGGTGATATCGAAACACGGCATTAGAAATATGCCTTGTCAACATCTTAGAAAATGTCAAAAGAGTCCAAGTGATTAATAGTGATTGGATGTTCAGATATATTATTATTATCCTTCTATTGCTTCAAATTTGTCTATTTGGTTTTAATGGAATCTCGATTTTTTTTATTGCTTCATTTGGTCTACGACAAACACGTAACCAATGTCCACGTTTACCATTTCTATGACAAGTATCATCTCTAGATGGATTTTCAGTATCCTACGCAGGAGTTTTATCATTAGCCCAAACAAGCTTTGGATCGTATGCGGTAAGTGTTATGACTACCTCTGCTGGAGTAACTATTATAACCACCTTTGTTGGAGTGATCATTGTTGCTACCTCTTCCGGACTCACAACCTCTTTTAGAGTATTTATTCCTGTCATGTCCCCTGTTTTGACCTATTTGAGAGTTATAGTTATCGTTTGCTTCTAGAAATGACCATGGAACCGGATAGTCTAGCATTATAATTTTTCATTAAGACCTTAACATTTTCTTCTACTAATAGAAGACACGTCACTAATTTAAAATAATTAGTAAAGTCATGTAATCGATATTGCTCCTGCAGGAGAACATTTGATGCATGAAAATGAGATCAAGTTTTCTCAATCATCTCACAGCATCTATCACATTTTCTCCACAAAGCTTAAGACGAGAAACAACATTGAACACTATGGAATTATATTCTGACACCGTCTTAAAATATTGAAATCTCAAATTTAACCATTCATTCTGAGTGAGAGGGTGTAGGACCAACCGCCTTCTGATTCTATAAGATTAAAGGGTCTTCTTTATTAAGATATTCATTTTTTAGGCCATCATCAATATGTTGACGCGAGAAAATTAGTGAATATATTTTATCCTATATAGATATTGTATTTTCTTCTTTAATTGCATCACCTAATTTCTTAATTTAGAAATGAACTTTAGCTTTAAGTTGTCCTTGCAAATAGTTTTCTCCATTAATGGCAAAGGCTTGATATTCAACTTTTCTAAGGTTTGACATCTATGAGAAAACATGCATAAATATTATGCATATAGTAGTTGAGCAAAATTTTCAAGCCAAAATAAATGAAAGTTCAGGTTTCTATATAAACAGGTCATGACATCTGAAAACTTAATTTATTGATGATTTTTGTTATGATCCCAAAATCTAACAGTATACATAATATATAACCAAAATTAGCCAAAATCATAATATTTACTCATAAGTAATTATGCACATCGTAGTTGAATTTGTACAATATTTAGTAATTAATAATGAAGGATTGCAAGTATCACTCACTCTACTCACTGTATGTGATTTTTTCACATGCTTGATCTCATTCACATAATATATCTATCAATATTTAAGTAACAATGGCACTTATACATTGTAACACCCCTACTTTTTCAATGACAATTAAAATTTATGCAACTAAAAATTCAATTGAAATTTTTTTTTTTAAATCTTCTTTCGTTTGACAAGTTATATTTTTCGAAATTCGCTTAACTTTCTTTTCTTCTGAATCTCGGGACGAGATTCTTTTGAGTTGTATATATTGTAATACCCGCCTAATTAAATAAATATAAAAATTTCTTGTTCATTAATTGTGGCATATATTGTAATCTCAATTATTTGGAAAAAGATTTTTTTTTCTATTTGCCATTGCTAAATAGAATAAGGTGTATGTGTGTGTGTGTGTGTGTGTGTTTAGCCAAAATTTGAAAACCCAAAAATAAGACATTTGCCTTAAGTAAACTAATTAGTCACACTCTTAAAACAAAAAACAAAAAAAGGGTGCACATATACTTTAGTTAAACCCTAATCTTGATGGGTTTTATTCAATTTTCTTGGGTTTGGGCTTTCATGAAAGTAATGGTTAGGGTATTGGTTAGAGGGAAATAAAGGTTAAATGAATAAAAGATGAGTGATGGTTGTGTTTAACCAAATAAACCGTAATTAAAAATTCATTTAAGCCCTAGCTTCCTTTTTTCTCTCTGGATACACACAGAAGAAAATGAAAACTTACGTTGAAAAAGGTGGGAGGTGTTGAAGGAAGAAATTTGCTCAAATCTTGGGATTCTTGCAAAAAGAGGTGAGTAAAACTCAATCCCTAGACATTTTGATTTTATTTACATCTTTAATGGAGGAAAAAAAAGCGATTTGACATTGATGGTTGATTTATATCTTTAATGAAAAAAATCGATTTGAAATCTTGGTTTGATTTAAACTAAAAAAAAAAAAAAAACGAATTGACATCATTGTTCACTGTTCATGTTGATATTTCTGTTCCTGATTGATATCATTGTTCCGGTTTTACATCACTGTTTCTGTTCTTGTTCCTGTTGACATCAATGTTCACTGTTCCTGTTCCGGTTTTACATCACTGTTTCAGATCTTGTTCACATCTCTACTACTTTTTTTCTTGATTAAAATCAGTCACAGTAGTTGTAAGCATGGAATAGGATTACATCCAGTAAGATGGGATGATACCCAAGATTTTGCTAGTGCATCATCATAACACGTGTCTTGTGACTAAACGTGGGATCTGGAACCCATTGATAATCCCATTAGAACGCCGATACGTAATCCGATTGTCCCTCTAAAACACCAATTTTTCCTTGGAATTCTGATGTGTCATCTTGAGTATGGCTTTGCTTGAGTGTGAGTGAGGGAAATGAATAAGAGCTTATTTGACTTATAGAATTTTTCCATGTTAGTATGGTCATAACAAATTTCTATGTGAATTGGGTGATTCGTGTCCTGAGATGCGGCACATCTTTGCCTCTCCGGGTAATTGTAGTTTGGAGGTATGTTGTTGATTTGTTTGGATTGTGTTTGGCAATGCTGGGATCAATGGAGGAGTTCCACCCCAAAGGGAAGATGTGAGAACTAGTTCCATTTGCTGTGTGTTAGGTGGTTTTAGCTACTTGGTTATTCTGAGTGTGTTAGATTTCACCACGGTAAATAAACTTGGGTATTAGTAGTGTTATGCAAGTTAATATTTGTAATTTTACATTATGGCTTGAAATACGTGGTTAGTATCTGATCAGATGATAAACTTGTATTTGACTGATATGCAAATTGTCTTGCTAAGGAGTATCCTTATATTGAATGAGTTTGATCCCTGTTGTGTTATAGAAATGTATTTATGAAAATATTATTTGTTCCCCAAGAGAATGGTGGATACTGTGGTTGATTTATTTATGGTTGACAAAGCGTCACCATAAAAGAGTTTTGAGGATTTATTTATTTTTATGCTCTTTTCCACAACTCCGAAAAAAAAAGTGAAAAGAAAAGAAATTTGTTTTGTATACAGACTTGCTTGTATACGTGTGATAAAATATTGGGTATGCAGACTTGCTTGCATATCGATGCACCGTTCCATGTGAGTTTGGTTGTACGTGTAGAGTTAGGAAATGTTTGCCCTGGATCGAACGTCGGTGAGATGACATGTTCCTCGATGTGGCACCCCACTTGGAACATGTACGCTCCGAGTGGTTTCGAAGGCAAGGGATGCACACTTGGGTGAGGTGTGTTCGGCACAAGGAGGATAGTGCGATTGTGGAAAAGAAGCGAGATTTTTGTGTATGTGCATGATTACCTTAAAGGAAGAAACTAAATGCTCATTCGACCATTGAATGAGAACTACATGTCTTCCTAAAAGTAGAAAATGTGTTTTGTTAATATTTCAATAATAGTCTAATATGACTATGAATTGTATCATTGTTTGAAAATAAATCACATTTATGAGGATTTATAACTTAGAAATATTATCCAATTGTTTCTAACCTTTTCATGCAGGATGGCAAGTCCACTCATATTTCTACAGGTCAGACTTGCCATAGTCAATTTCTATAGTTAGCATGATAACATTTTTGCCTCATTGAGGAACTACCTATTGGTGTGGTTGGTTATTGTTTTTGTTTAGTCTGATTTTAGCACGTGTGAATTTATTGATTTTGGGATGAAGAATTCTCACACCAGCTTTATTGCTTACCCAAATGAGTTTTTGCTTCTTAGGTACATTCCTTTGGGAATGTAGCCGATTAGCTTTTCAGGTTTAGAGATTTTTGGATAGCGTTACTAGAGTTTCATTAGTGGGGCTAGCAACGTCAGAGTCTCTCCGCGTTAGAGTTTTATTTGTTTCAGTAATTTAATCATATTTTAGTTGTTGCTGCTATTTGTTTCTGTTGTTATTGAATTTTCACGTCCCGAATTTTGGGGAAACGGATAATCCTACGTGAATTCTAGGATTTTCGTTTTCTTCAAAAATCGGGGCGTCACATACATAAAAACAATAGTCGTAACATTTGAAAATTACATAATATATCTATCAATATCTAAGTAACGGTAGGACTAATATATAAAAATTGTAGTCATAACATTCCAAAATTTTGGAGCAGGACAATCATGTGCAAGTATGTGTAGCAATTTAATATAGTTTTCATGCAAATACAACTTGCATGATATTTTCTTAAATAGTAATATAAAACAATTTTATACAAATCCATGTTTAAAAGTTATGTCAACTTACATGTTTAAAAGTTAAAATCATGATACAGAGTTTCTTAGGAAACAGGTCATGACATCTGAAAACTTGATTTATTGATGATTTTTTTATGATCCCAAAATCTAGCAGTATACATAATATATAACCAAAATTAGTCAAAATCATAATATTTACTCATAAGTAATTATGCACATCATAGTTGAATTTGTACAATATTTAGTATTTAATAATGAAGGATTGTAAGTATCACTCACTCTACTCACTGTATGTGATTTTTTCACATGCTTGATCTCATTCACATAATATGTCTATCAATATCTAAGTAACAATGGCACTTATACATAAAAACTATAGTCATAACATCTGAAAATTTTTTAGCAGTACAATCATTTGCAAGTATGTGTAGCAATTTAATATAGTTTCATGCAAAAACAACTTGCATGATATTTTCTTAAATAGTAATATAAAACAATTTTATACACATCCATGTTCAAAAGTAAAAATCATGATACAGAGTTTCTTCGGGAAACCACCATGTAGACTAACAATATCATCTTTTGACAAATCAAAATCAAATTATGCAATATGATGAGACTTGTACTAAAATAAATCAGGGTGTATTATGTATATATATGCCATATGTGACTAATGATCAAATCAAATCAAAATTAAATTAACTCGAGTTAGAGATACATACATCCAAAACAGTTGGATTGAAAAGAAAGTTAGAGAAATAACAATGCTATTTAGTCAGAATTGTTTGTGTTGATAATGTGATAAAATAAGCTAAGGGAAGCAATACTATAATGTATCAACAAGCCTTTGATTCTTGTATGATTCTCATTTTCATTCTTTATTTTTTGTACTTATGTATACAAGTGAATTTAACCTATTTATAAGCATATGAAAGTATCATGAGGTGGACATCCACACTCATGCAAAGGGTGGTGGCCGTGCCACCTCAAGCTTTAACAACAATGAATCAATATGTCTTAAGCATGAGGTGCTTAGAGGTGGGCATCCACACACCATGCAAGAGGTGGTGATGCCACCTCAATTGTTAAAGAGCCCTTCTAGGGGTCGAGGGAAGGAACGAGGGAGGGAGCGAGGGATGGGTGGAAGCCACCCATCTGTCTCGAGATAAGTGCATCTGCCTCGAGATGCATGATATCACTTATCTCGAGGCGGATGGGTGGCTTCCACCCATCCCTCGCCCCTTTCCCTCGTTCCATCCCTCGACCCCTAGAATTTTCGATTATTAAAACAAACAAAATGATTTTAGGCCTTAAATGCATTTCAGATTCAATTCTGAAAGGCAATCGCATCCCCTCTCCTGCACGTGAATCAGATAAGAGTTCATAGGATGGAAGAGCAGAAGCAAAGGAAAGGTATTGGACAGCTAGTTGGTTGTTTGATAACTATGTGCAGACACTCATGAGTCATGACAACTACTTTTTTTTTAATAATACAATGAAATTTAAAATAAAAATACAATGAAAATAAAAACTAATCGGATCTACCCAAGGGCGGAGCCAGGATTTTGACTTGACCTGGGTAGTTAAACTTTTTTTTTCAATTAAGACGGAAGTTTATACATATATTACTAAAAAAAGTTAATTTTGATAAAAACTATAAATATACCTATATAAATGATTTAATAAAATCATAATACCTTTCACATGTGTCATGTAATTCTATTTTGCAAAATCTCTAGAAGGTTCCAGAGGGTAAATTTGATAAAATATGACAAACCAATTATAATCAATTTTGTATTTTTTCTTGTAATGTGAGAATGAAATTCCCATTAACATGGATTGCTAGACCATAGTTGGTGTTAAGAGTAAGACTTGTTGTCACGACCCGATTTTCGAGAAAACAAATATCCTTATTTTCATGTAGGATTATTCGTTTCCCCAAAACTCGAGACGTGAAAATTCAATAACATAAACATTTAGCAGCAAGAACTAAAACATAGTTTAGAAAATTGAAACATACTAAAAATAATCTAATCAGGAAACTCTGACGTTGCTAGCCCCACTAACGAAACTCCAGTAACACTGCTCAAAACTCTCTAAACAGGAAAGGCTAATCGGCTACATTCCCAAAGGAATGTACCCAAGAAGCAAAAACTCACTTGGGTCAGCAATTAAGCTGGTATGAGTAATCTTCAACCCAAAATTAACACATCAGCAAGTGATAACATAAAATTAAACACAAACAATGAACAACCACAAAAACAGGTAGTTCCTCAATGAGGCAAAGGTGTTATGCAAGAAAATCGCAGTTCAAATAATTTAGTTCCTCAACGAGGCAATCATGTCATTCTAATAAGTAAATATGTATGTACTTGTACTTACACTGTAGATGTTGACTATGACAAGTCTAAGCTGCAGAAATATTAGTAGACTTGTCATCCTGCATGAAAAGGGTTATAAACAATATGAATGTGACTTCTAAAATAGTTGGTATTTTATCAATTAAAAATATTGTGCTCATACATTATTTGTCTTAATGATATTATTCATTTTTAACGGATTGATCACTTAGACGATACCTCATCCGCACCACCCCCATGTAAAACATACATGCCTGTATGCCTCTCTCATATAAAAATGGATTTTTCCGTCATTCAAGCCAATGTGGGGACACATCACATACAGGCATGCATCACCGAATACTCCTAACTATATGAGTAACAAAAAGCCTTTTGGGCTGTCAATGCGCATAACTCACGTCACACTTTTTACGGATAAGCCTCTTGGGCTATCAAGCCTATTTTAAGCATTTCAAAACCACACCCTTTTTCACAAGACCCAATCCAAAGGTAATTTAATTTCTCTAAAAAAAAAAAAGGGTGCTCTACTCCGCAAGACCAAACCCGAAGGTAATTTAGTTTCTTTATAGGATAGGGAAAAACATAAACAATAAAAGATGTGGTAGTTCTAAGTGATGCAATTCTAGGTCATTAAAGTTTCAAGAATTACAGTTTATCAATATCATTTATTGTAATATCTCAATTTTCTTTCATAATAACACTTTGTCATTAATAAATAAATCAACTCATTCTTTTGAGGAAACATAGCATTTGACACACTGTCAAACCATAAACAAACTCATCACGATCTCCTCCCATAATTTTGGAGAACCAACATTTTCATATATAAACTTTCTATAATAAAGCGGGGATCAAAGCTCATATAACAAAAGAAATCCATACTTCTTAGCAACGCAATTTGCATATCAATCAACTTTAAGTGATAATGCAAAAATACAAATACCAATTCATAGAATAATACAAATACCAAAAGTAATTCACATTCCACCAAACAAGCTCTCAAATCAAATTTGAAACAACCCGGTTTGTGTGTCGGAAAACAATCCAATTCAGTTCTGAAATAAATCTACTTGGACATCGAAAAGCAACCCGAATTCAAGCCTAAACCTACTCAGTGAACAGCCATACAAACAACCCTATATAGGCAATTCAACGTTGCAACCAATCATGCAAACAACCCTCAACTGAACCAAAAAACCATCATTAATTTGTATTAACTAAACAAATACTTAACTCCACCCAACTGAGACCACCCCAAAATCTGTTGAAAGGTCCCTAACTCGGTTGAAACAACCTCAAACTCTGCTAGAAACAATGCCAAACTATGTTGATATACCCCTTCTAAACTGATTTGAAACCACCCGAATACTCCACTGGAAAAAACCTAGTTTCAAATTGTAATAGAGTCTCAAGTTAATCATATTGCAGTTTGCACAACAAACTCAGCATATCCTGATTTCAGTTCCCACAACAGTCACAATACAACCCTATTTGAGTGCCAACATATAACCAATTTGTCCCTGCATGCAGCCCAACAATTAGCATGTATGGGCTATAAATTGTAACCCAATTCACCTCCAACCAACAATTGTTTTAACATTTAATTGCAACCCAAGACATACCCAAAAACATCCACGTTTCAGTCCCAAAACAATCAAGTAAATAACCTGGCAAACAATACCGAAATGAGCAAGTGGTCCTGACAGGACAACTTGACAACTCATCACTCAAAGATACATAACTCTCACATAAGAACTCCAAATTAAATACTGTTTGAGGCTATAAAAAGTAAATACAAAGAGGTTTTCAACCATAATAGGCATACCCCAAGATTACGTCTGTAACAGTACAGATTTTTCAAACAAAACAGGTCAGCTGGCAGAAAATGAGTATATCTTTCGGTACAAAACTCTGATTGTGATACCATAAAATCATTTAGAAACTAGACTCAAACAGGAAACGTTTGGTCTATAACATGATAGTGTACCTGCTCAAAAACCAAATCAAAACTCTTATAGAAACCTACACAAGATCAGTCCAACTACAAGACACCTGTTGTGAACTTCTAATACTTGTATCCAAGGAACTTAAGCAAAATCATCATCATCCTAACATCAAAATTTACTAGCATGAAAGAATTAAAGCATGAAGAGTCTCATAGCATCACCAAATCACACAAAATTCATAACTTAGATCTACCAATAGTCAATAATATTTAATAGATCGACTCTACAAAGTTTCAATCAACCAATAAGCCAAGAAAAACGCAATGTGTTTCACAAGCCCTCGAGAGAAACCCTAAAACCCAAAAGAACTAGGGTTCCTACCAAATGAGTAAAACATGTAATGAATGCAGCATAAATCCACTAGTGAAGGAAAACTCACTGTTTCTTATTGCCATAGATGAGAAACACCTTCGATTCAAACTCCCGCGATGAAACCCAACCCATTCGTGGTGCTCAGATCCCCGGAAAAACCTTTAATAGGGAAGAACTTCCTCAAGCTCTCTCTCTGTGTGAACATGTTTCAGTTGCTGAAATCAAGTGGGAATGAGAGGGAAGGGAGATGAATGAGAAAGTAAGATAGTAAAGCAACTTGGCCAGTGGGGAAATCTTGCTACGCTCGGTCACATCCAAGCGTGTGGCTAGACAAGAAAAGGAAGAGACGCAAGAATGAAGAAGAAGAAAGGAAGAGAAGGGTTTTTCTCTTTATAATGTGGGTGGCTATTCGCCCCCACCAAAATTCTAAAAGCACCACCCTTAAACTCACGAAAAAGAAAAACCCTAAAATTTGAAATTTAAATTCAAATAAATTTAACCCTATTTTAATTAATTCAAAATATGTAAATTAGCTTTATGAAATTTAGGGGCGTTACATTATATACACGTTAATGGAACCTCGTCACGAGATTCGAAAGGTAAGAGAGTTAAGCGAATTTCAAAAAAACACGACTTGGCAAACGAACTACGATCTTAAAATAATTTCAAATGAACTTTAGGTATATAAATTTTTATTGTCATTGAAAATGTACGGGTGTTACAATATATAAAACTTAATAGGAATCTCGTCCCGAGATTCATTGAAAGGGCTGAACACTACAGATAGAAAATCACTAAACGGAAACTAGACAGAATAACGCCACCCAATTATTGCCATAAAAAAAAGATGACCCACGCAGACACAAGTCAAAGGAATCTCATCACTAGGTTCACGAAGAAAAAGAAATAGTAACAAAGTTTCAAGGCTAACCCTTGTCACTTTATCTCTAAACCTTTAAACTCATACTCGCTCATATCCACATTCCAAGGATCACCAAGACGCTACCTCAACCTAGGCTAATTAAATGTTCTGATACCAAACTGTCATGACCCGATTTTTGAGAAAACAAAAATCCTTATTATCCACGTAGGATTATCCGTTTTCCCAAAACTTGGGACGTGAAAATTCAATAATAACATAAACATTTAGCAACAACAACAAAAGTAGAGTTTAGAAAATCGAATCAAACTAAAAATAATCTAACCAGGAAACTCTTACGTTGCTAGCCCCACTAACGAAACTCCAATAACGCTGCTAAAAAATTTCTAAACCTAAAAGGCTAATCGGCTATATTTCCAAAGGAATGTACCCAAGAAGCAAAAGCTGACTTGGGTCAGCAATTAAGCTGGTATGAGTAATCTTCAACCCAAAATTAACACATCAGCAAGTGATAACATAAAATTAATCACAAACAATGAACAACCACACAAATAGGTAGTTCCTCAATGAGGCAAAGGTATCTTGCAAGAAAATCACAGTTCATATAATTTAGTTCCTCAACGAGACAATCATGTCATCCTAATAAGTAAATATGTATGTACTTGTACTTACACTGTAGATGTTGACTATGACAAGTCTGACCTGCAGAAATATTAGTGGACTAGTCATCCTGCATGAAAAGGGTTAGAAACAATATGAATATGACTTCTAAAATAGTTGGTATTTTATCAATTAAAATTATTGTGCTCATACAATATTTGACTTAATGATATTATTCATTTTTAACGGATCGATCACTTAGACGATACCACATTCGCACCACCTCCATGCCGAACATACATGCCCATATGCCTCTCTCATATAAATGAGGACTTATTCGTCATCCATGCCAAAGTTGGGTCACATCACATACAAGCATACATCACCGGATACTCCTAACAATGAGTAACAAAAAGCATCTCTTGGGCTATCAATGCGCATAACTCACGTCACATTTTTTACGGATAAATATCAAGCCTATTTTAGACATTCAAAACCACACCCTTTTTCGCAAGACTCAACTCGAAGGTAATTTAGTTTCTCTATAAGAAAAGGGGTGCCCTACTTGACAAGACTCAACCCGAAGGTAATTTAGTTTCTATATAGGAAAGGAAAAAACATAAACAATAAAAGATGTGGTAGTTCTAAGTGATACAATTTCTGGTGATTAAAGTTTCAAGAATCGCAGTTTATCAATATCATTTATTGTAATATCTCAATTTTCTTTCACAATGACACTTTGTCATTAATAAATAAATCAACTCATTCTTTTGAAGAAACATAGCATTTGACACACTATCAAATCATAAATAAACTCATCACGATCTCCTCCCATAATTTTGTGGAACCAACATTTTCATATATAAACTTTCTATAATAAATCGGAAATCAAAGCCCATGTAACAAAAGAAATCCATACTTCTTAGCAAAACAATATACATACAATCAACTTTAAGTGATAATGCAAAAATATAAATACCAATTCATAGAATAATACAAATACCAAAAGTAATTCACATTCGACCAAACAAGCTCTCAAATCAAATTTGAAACAACCCGGTTTGGGTGTCAAAAAACAATCCAATCCAGTTCCGAAATAAATCTACTTGGACATCGAAAAGCAACTCGAGTTCAAGCCTAAACTGACTCAGCGTACAGCCATACTAACAACCCTACATAGGCAACAAGACTTTAACAATTCATCGTTGTAACCAATCATGCAAACAACCCTCAACTAAACTAAAAACCATCATTTGTATTAACTAAACAAATACATAACTCTACCCAACTAAGACCACCCCAAAATCTGCTAAAAATTCCTTAACTCAGATGAAACAACCTCAAACACTGCTAGAAACAACGCCAAACTTTGTTGATACACCCCTCCTAAAGTCAATTAAAACCACCCAAATACTCCGCTGAAAAAAACCTAGTTTCAAACTGTAAAAGAGTCTCAAGTTAATCATATTGCAGTTTCCAAAACAAACCCAGTATATCCTGATTTCAGTTCCCACAACAGTCACAATACAACCCTATTTGAGTGCCAACATATAACCAATTTGTCCCTGTATGCAGCCCAACAAGTAGCCATGTCTGGGCTATAAATTGTAACCCAAATCACTTCAAACCAACAATTGTTGTAACATTTAATTGCAACCCAAGACATATCCAAAAACATCCACGTTTCAGTCCCAAATCGGTAAAGTAAATAACCCGGCAAACAATACTGAAATGAGCAAGTGGTCCTGACAGGACAGCTTGACAGGTCATCGCTCAAAGGTACATAACTCTCACATAAGAACTCCAAATTGAATACAATTTTAGGCTATAGAAAGTAGATACAAAGAGGTTTTCAACCATAATAGGCATACCCCGAGATTACATCTATAACAGTACAAATTTTTCAAAAAAAAAAGTACATATTTACCTCTTTTCACTAAACTGAGTATATCTTTCGATACAAAACTCTGATTGTCATACCGTAAAATCCTTTAGAAACTAGACTCAAACAAGAAACGTTTGGTATATAACATTGATGCGGTCATTTTTCGTTCCCTGCTCTGACCTGTTCCCACTGACTAGTTTGACCTAGGGGTGGGCATCCCATCCCGCGATCCCGATCCCGTTCCAATTTTTTCGGGTCTTAATGGGATTGAATAATTCCATCCCGATCTCGTCTCGTCCCGATCTAGAATGGGATGGGATGGGATGAAGATTTTCAATCCCGCCAATCCCGTCCGATCCCGAACTAATTTTTCAATATTTATTATCAATATTTTTATGTATTAGTTGGAGTGAGTCAATTTCCGTTATTCTCGAGTTTTATCCTGTCACTATTGCATTTTGTTCTCTTTATTTTTGAAAATTGCCGCTACCTGTTATTGCACTAGTGTAATACCCGTGCCGTTGGCACTATTGCAGATTACATCCTACATTCACGGCTATGTCGAAAGAGACATGCACACAATATAATCATTTGCAAAAAAATGTCATTTTTTGAATAAAATAATTTATCTGAACATGTCATAAGAAAATCTACTTCACATAAGTGACTATAATGACAATCAATATCATGAACAATTAAAAAATCAAAATTTCGACAGAGTTTCCTCTGTATTTTTCAATATTGAAACCTATCTGAAACTGTCATAAAAAATTACAATGGCAATCAATGCCATGAACACCACATAATATCTCCAATTGCAATTGGGTTTTTACGACTATTGGAGATTGAGAGACGCTGCATGAATCTTACGACTATTGAATATCTTTCAACCCATTTAAAAAAAAACACCAAATTAATCTCTACGATACCCAGTACGCTATAGATATTAAAGCTGCATTGCATGATATCAATAAGCAAAACAACTCAAATATGAAAATTGTCGTGTCATACCTATTGGTGCACCAAAAGCAGCAGGTGGCAATGGATCAAACTCCATCCCAAGTATCAACCCATCTTCTCTAACACGCTACTCTAACTATGCATCAACAAACTCTATAGCTCTTGCTTCCGTATTTCACCGACAACTCCGCCCTCAACGATTCCGGCGGATAAGTCTCCATTGTTTCTAATTTAAAACACACAAATCAAAACCCTAAACAAACAATCAAATCAAAAACATAAAAACACACAAAATCAAAACAAAATCTTCCAACACATGAAAATGTACAGCCATCAAACAATTAGAGAAATTTATAAAAAAATATAATTTAAACTGTGAAGATAATGGACTAATGCCCAGACACCACTTTAATTTGAAACTATCTAATGATAAGAATATTCCAACAGAGTTGAGTAAGTATATGTAGCTCAAACCATAATCCCAGACATGCTAGTGAAAGCATATCAATAAAAATAATGAAGACTATGGTTTTCAATTTTATCCAAGTGTTACGAAAGGATCTAGAGATATTGCACAGTAGTCGAGTATATAAACAAAGTCCTGAGCTCTTAAAGGAATGTTTCCATGGCTGAGATTTGAAAGTAGGTTGGAAGCTCTACCTCTTCCCGAACCGAAGTGCACTAACAATTTGAGATTGCAATGACCCTGTGATTGAACCCATACCAAGTTTAGCATGAATGGAACCTGAAACATCGTAGTCACTAACTCATAACACCAAACAACAACCACAAAAACAAAAAAAACTCACTCCAACTTCAAAGCTCTAGATACAAATGAAATAGCTCTATTTCATTAAAGCAATCTTAAGAGAGTGAGGAGAAGAGCGTGAGGGTCATTGCAATCTTCAACCAATCAATCACTCACCAGCTCTATTTGCGAAGGCGTCTTCACCTAATCGAAGAATGAAAGGAGAGAGTGAGGAGAAAAGATCTGGAAAAAAAAAACGACCAAATCAATAACACTTTTCATCTTCAAATTTCATAGATGAAAAACTCATCAAGAACACTTTTTTTCGAAAGACATCACAAAATACTTGCCACTTCCAGCCATGGAAGAGAAATCAGGGCCATTTGGGTGCCATTGTTGTGGATGGTAATCACCGTTTTCCTGAAGAAAAAAAATACACGCCAGAATCCAAAATTAAAACTTTAGAACAAAAAACCTGTTTAGAATTTGAGAATTCAAGAGATTGGAAGTGATTGAGTAAGTGAAGAAGATGGATCTTACGATTCTTGCTCGGTTTGAATCAACATGTTCATCTCGAATGGTAACCTTAACGCCTTCGTCTTTGAGAAATTGAACCTATATTTTTGAAGTAAAGTCATTTGAACTCCGTTACTATCTGAAAAAAAATTAATCATAAACTTAAAAATTATATATTGGAATAAACTTGATTAGACACAAACAAAAATGTTTTCCTCTTACTGTTCGTTCGATATTGGAATCAACTTGAGCAAACATCATCATTTCAGAGTATAGGGGTCTCCTTGTTGAGAGTTCCATAATTATTGTTCTAAGACAATACAAAGAAAAATGAAATACTATTAGAATTTCTATATGATTTCGAATGAAAAGGAAAAAAAAAACCCAAAATAAATAAATAGATAAATACTTATCTAAAGGGAAAAAAATTCAAAATAAATAAATAGATAAGGAAAAAAATACTTATCTAAACGACTCTAAACAAAACACCAAATAAATAAATATGAAATCCAAATAAATATGAAACCCAAAATAAATAAATAAACGTCTCTAAAATAATGATGACTCTAAACAATTATCCATCTTTTCCACAACTTCCACACTAAAATATGCAAGTGAGTTGACAGTTAAAAGAGCCAAAAAAAAATGAGATAGGAAGAACCCAATTCTGCAACAGAAGCAATTATCCATCTTTTCCACAACTTCCACTCATTTGTCAACCATGATTTCACTCCTGTTGTATTTACACATTTCCATGGCTACACTGCAATCTCTGATTTTTGAATACTTAACTGAAGATCACTGTGCAATGTCTCATTCTCAACCCATCCCTCCAAATAAACATTATCTCCAATTCTCTCACACTTTATAATGACTAAAACCTTACTGTTACCATTAATGGTATGAAATATCCTTAAAAACTCGATTGGGTAGCCATGATCTCACCTTCTCTTTCACTTCTTGAATTTTACTTTTCAATTTCCTCATTTTCTTGACTCATGAACCGCTGAAAGTTTGAAAAGGAGGGAACAAATTGTTCATAAAAATTGTTTGTGGCACTAATTCAGTATTTACACATTTCCATGGCTACACTGCAATCTCTGATTTTTGAATACTTAATTGAAGATCACTGTGCAATGTCTCATTCTCAACCCATCCCTCCAAATAAACATTATCTCCAATTCTCTCACACTTTCTAATGACTAAAACCTTACTGTTACCATTAATGGTCTGAAATATCCTTAAAAACTCGATTGGGTAGCCATGATCTCACCTTCTCTTTCACTTCTTGAATTTTGCTTTTCAATTTCCTCATTTTCTTGACTCATGAACCGCTAAAAGTTTGAAAAGGAGGGAACAAATTGTTCATAAAAATTGTTTGTGGCACTAATTCAGTAGGTGGTGACAATAATTTCAAGAGAGGTTGAATCCTTCAAAAAAATGTTTGTGACAATAATTCAGTAGGTAGTGACCCACTACCATCCAATAACCATACACTATCCATTTGAGTAAATCTCTCTACAATGGATAAAGCCATTTATCATGAATCACAATTATAACATGATGAAAATCCAACATTCATGTAAGGTCTCATATTGAGATAACCAATGGACCACATAGTATGTAGTGCCAACATTTGATGGGTATAGATTTTGGCTAACATACGTATGGATTCACACTTACAGCCATTTCTATTGAATCATTGTATGCATCGCTACAACATAATGCTACAGCCTCCATTGTCTACATGCAGTGGCAGCTCTCAACCACATCTACATGTATGGTTTTACACATTTATTCAAAGCAGGAAAGGGGTAGGAGGTATAGGTTTGCCATTTACACTATTATTTGGACAGATCTTTGAAGTATACATAATGCCAAACCATACATTCCCCATTGCCATCCCTATCATTCCAAGGCCATTATCTGTATAGGGTTTAGGCTAAATATATTGGGTTTAGGCCATTATCAGTAAATATATGTTAAAAAAGAAGCATACACATCCAAGAGAAAGGAAAAAAAAATTGAAGTAGCTTCTAAATATAAAAACATAAACTTAATAGCTGATTCAAGTAGCCAAAAATCACAATCACGTAACAACAATATGCAAAAATCAAAAAGCACAAATTGAAGCAAATTAATGAATGAAGCCTAATATGGATGAAACTCCATCAAACCCAATAAATTGATGAATAAACAAACAAACCCCATCATGTTACTATGAGTATTTTTGCCAAAAATTAAGAAAAAAACAGTAAAAGGGTTTAGATCAAATGACTTACAAAGACTGAAAGCGAGCGGAGGAGTTTGGTTCGAAATGGGAAAACCCCTAGGCCCCAATCTCTGCTTTACTGCAAAAATGACCTTCTTGATTTCAAATTAACGAATCTTGTGTCTTCTACTTCTTTTCCTCTTCCCTTGATATATACAAAAAAATAGACAAAAACACACCAAGATCAAAACTTGAAAAGTAAAAGCTGTAAATTTGCAAATAGTAGTCACATGGTTCACATAATGGTTCCAATAATGTGTAATACACAAATACATAAATTAATACCTTGAATCCTAATCACAACTCTGTCAACAATGATTAACTTCTTCTCAGAAATTTGAGCAGATATACCCCCACACCATTATTAAATCATACAATTCATTATCTAGTCTCAATACAGAATAAAATGAAGGGTTAGTCATTGTTATCAGTTTCTCAAAATCACCAACTTAAGTAATTAACCTAGAAGTTTCAAAAGTGCCAGAAAAAAAAGTAAGAATGTGCAGTGTTGAAAAAAGTAATTAACTTAAGTAATAAAGAAGAGAAAAGGATAATAGTTCTGATTGGCCAAATTACCCTCTTATCGGCTTCTCATAGTTCCACCAATGTGCAGTGTTGAAAATTAGTACATCTGCATCCTTTCACCGCCTAGAAGTCCAGTCCATTTGATCCAATTTCAATGTTGTTTTTGCATTCCGTGGGGCATTAGCTGGTGGTCCACTTTGAATGACTAAGAATGAAGGTCTGTAGTCCTTGATTTTGAAGACCAAGAACCCTTTGTGTTTTAAAATTGGGCTTCCATTAACTTCATAGATTGAAGTCTTGTTTGGGACTGCCAATGAGAGCAAGCAAATAAAAGATTCCCATTGGTTTCTACCAATTGAATCACCAACAAAAACTACTCTTCGGTTCCTCAGCTTCTCCAACATTGTCTTTGCATCAAATCTTCTTTTACATCAAAGAGAGACGAAACAAACCCAAATTAGTTGCAACCTTAACATAACTTAAACCAAAAACCCCTCAAATAACACCTAAAAGAACCAAAACCCACCCACGAAGGGGAAATTTTATACTTTGGAAATCAACAAAAAAATAAGAAGAAGATATCAACAAAAAATAAGAAGAAAATCAAACTGTTTTGCTTTGCTGAAAGAAAAAAAAAAAAAAACTGAAACAGATCTGAAGAAAAAGAAGAAGAAGTGGAGATCTAAAGAAAAAGAAGGATCTTACCTAGAAGGAGATCTGAACCGATTTCCTGTTCTTCTTCAGTTCGGTTCTCTCAATCAGTGTGTTCTTCAGATCTGAAGAAGAAAAAGAAGAGGAGGAGGCGAGAGGCAGCGAGGTTAAGAAATGAGGCTGAGTTGGTGGGTTGGATGGCTGACCTGAGGGTGGGGAAGCTCTCGATCGGCGGTGAAAGTGGGGGTGATGCATTCGATTTGGTGAATGTTGCAAGGAGGGTTGAGAATCGAAGAAGGGCAGCACCTTCTTCTTCGCCAAACGCAGTCGCAGAGGAGGGTGAAATGGAGAGAACCTCGTGGAGGTGTGGAGAGAGTGAGGAAAGCATCGGGGGTTCGATTTATTCACTTAAGTTCTGCCACAATCTTAAATTTGCCACGTAGGACAAAAAACCTATGTGAATTGTAATAGAGATATTTTATTAACCTTATATAGACAAAGTGATTGCCTTCTGACTTTTCCATGGGTTTATAAGCTTGATACAAGCAAAACACAGTCCTGAGTCCTGATTCAAAATTGTGTAGAGATTTGGTCATTGAAAAAGAAAGAGTTGCCTCGGTTTTTTTTATATTGAAATGACATGGATGGGTTGAAGTTCCTTTTGAAACAGGGAGCTTATGTTATGTGCTGTGGTGTAAACAATCTCAGTACTTAATCAATTTGGACTTTAGGGTAGAACTGTTGTTGCATTGCCTCAATCATCTTATTTATATAGCCAACTTTCCAAGTAAATGGTTGGATTGCCGGACCCTTGTCGATGATAATCTTTGCAGTAGTCACAGGCAGCACGCTGATCCTGTCCCGTCCCGAACCCGTTTGGGATGGGACGAGGTCGGGATGGGGTTTTTCCCATCCCGTCCAGTCCTGATCCCGTAAGAACAGGATGGGATAGGGATGGGTCTATCTCGTCCCATCCCGTCCCGTGCCCACCTTTAGTTTGACCTGCACAAGTATCACTCGTGAGCCACAAACCACCGTGGAAGGTGTAATGTTGTAACAGGGAATTTGTAGTGTACCTTAGCTTACCAACCTCATATCTTATTTATAGTGCAAGGATTCATAGGTTAACCAGGCCATCGTAGGCGTTGATTAGGGAGGAGATCTTTGTGGAGATCACCCTCTAATTAGGAGTCGTGTTGTAAGAGGGAAGTTCCATGTTAGCTCTGTGCTCCTAGATACGCGAGAGATAGTGTGAGACCCTGAGTGGGCGGACCTGAGGTGAGGGTGAGGGTTGGAGCCCAACAGGCCCAAGATGCCCAACAAGCCCAATAGGCCGAGACGGGTTGGACGAGATACAAGGGGAATCATAGTCCCATATCGCCTGGGTAGGGAAGGAGGATGATCCTTATATGTGCAGGGTCAGCTCTCCATTGTATCGACGCGTTTTAAAGTCGTGAGGGCCAGATGGTAGCCCAAAGCTGACAGTATTGATACAGTGCGGGAGGGGGTCGTCACAGTTTGGTATCAGAGCCATTGTTTACCGGTTCACATAGAACATCATCGTATACCACTTTCTTGAGTGAATTGGGTAGAGGAGTTAGGACTTTTGTTGTGTTGTTTGATGTATTGTATGTGTGTTTTCTTTTACGTGGAGGTTGTTTGGTGATGGCGCGTGGTAAGAGATCCCAAGGTGAGGGATCGGGCACAGCTGGAGAGGATGTCTCTCAGGCTTTTATGGAAATGATGACCCAATTGGCACTGAATATGAGGCAGGGCAATCAAACAGAGGATCCATTTACTCGTCGCAACAAGAATTTTGTCAGCTTGGGTGGTGAGAGATTTGATGGTACTGGAGATTCTCTAGCTGCGGATCGGTGGATTCATAAGGTAGAGCTCATATTTGAGAGGATGGTACTGACACCTATACAACGTACTGAGTTAGCAGCACACCAGTTTGACGGAGAGGCTATGTACTGGTGGGATTCAGTGAGGCAGAGCCGTGATGTGTCAGAGATGCAGTGGGATGCATTTTGCCAGGTGTTTGAACAACATTTTATTCCTAATTCTGCCAGAGCTGAGATAGTGGACAGGTTTCTACATTTACAGCAGGGTTCTAGATCTGTTTCTGAATACTTGGCCAGGTTTACACAGTTGAGCCGCTATGCCACTTGTTTTATTGATACTCCAGAGAAGAAGAACAGGAAGTGTTTGAGTGGCCTGAACCCGTTCCTAAGGAAACAGTTGATGGTGATGATCGATCGTGGTTTTGAGAGATTAGTGGACGTCACTTTGAATCAGGAGCGAGTGGACGCCGAGGGTAGACAAGAGACTTTGGTTCGACGAGCTTGAGGTTCAGAATGCAGTTAATGCGGTGGGGGCACATAGCCACCCACCCTTTAAAGACAAACCCCCCCCCCCCCTTTCTTTCTTCTCTTTCCTTTTTCTTTTTTTTCTTTCCAGGAAGCGAATTCCGCTTCGTCCCCTTCTTCTCCAGCGGATCTTCAACGAGTTTGTCGATTTTTATTCCCCGAAATCTCACCTCCTCCTCCTCATTTTTCTTCCTCTTTCTCCCCTCTCCTTCTAGTTTCGGTTTTTCCTTTAAGAAATCGAAATTTCAGATTTGTGTGGGCTTATTTGATGTTGGTTGGGTTTGATCGGATTTTGTAGCTCCAATCGGCCGTTGAGGGCACTTGGTGGTGTCATTTGGAGCCCTTAGACCCCACATGCAAGGGTGGTTTCGGGGTTGGCCGGTTTTTTCAAAAAAATCAGGGTGCATGTTCGTTTTGAGGGTTCTTCAGCGTGAATCCGGACTTTGGGTGCGTGGGTGAACCCCACATTTGTGACTCCGAGTGTTCTTAGACCGATTTTCATCCTGTTGTGCTATTTGGAAGCGATCAGACCGGAGTAGTGAGGGTTTCGGCGAGTTTTCGCCAAACTTTGGGTTTCGACGGGGTGTTTGCCAAATTTTTATTGTTTGTAAGTTTTCCTTTCAGTCACGGGCCGCTTGTAATTTATTTATTTTTTCAGTTTTCGGCTAGTTTGCTCACCTTCGAGTCCGCCTTGCAGTTTTAAAAAATTTTGTGGTCCCGCATTGGTGGTTTTGCGTGTTAGAAGCTTCGACCGGTAGGAATTGGGTTCTGAAAACCAATTCCGCCCAAGTGAGTGGAACTATAATATTTATGTTGAGAAATAATTATTTGAAATTCTGAATTCAAGTTTTATATCATATCGTCGATTGTGTACAATTGAATCCAAATTCAAAATTCGGGGTTTTCAGATATTTCGATGATTGTGTTGGTTATTTGTGAATGAAATACGTATTGGGTTTTCTGAAAGCATGATATACTTGAATGAAATTGAATAGTGAAGGAATTTTGGTGTGATTAGGCTTTGGTGTAATGACATTTGACTTGTATGCCTCGTTTTCGAGTTTGCATAGTATGTCATGTTTTACCGTGGATTTTTGAGTTTTGAGCATGTATGATAATCGACTTGAATAAATTTATCGTGGTGAATTGGGTCATGTTGGGACCCTGGCATAGTCGTGGTTTTATAAAAATTGCCGAATTGATTATGATTGCACGTCTGTTACCTTTGATTATGTATAGACTCGTCATTTGTGCATGTGGATGTTAGTGTAAGTGTCTTTACCCCGCTATAATGCCTGTTGTGCCGATGCTTAGGAGCTTGCTCGCATCGTGAGTTGGATGGTGCTCGAGATGACTCACACCAGACATTGTGGACGCTATTGCATGTGGCAAGCTTGTTGAGGTGCGGTGAGCTCCCGCACGCACTTGCCACTATAGAGTGCAGTAGGACGGGTCCCGGAGTACATGCTTTGGAGATTACTCGCTTTCCCTCCCAGCGCGCTTGAGTTTGATTGTGTTAGGTTGGCCACGTTAGGCTAGTCGTTCGGGATGTTTGAGTTTGTATCCTAGCAGATGGCACCCCATTAGGATACAAACAAGCCCGAAGTGGTACTGGTGAATGTTGTGGGATGTGTCTGGGTGAGACACATCTGTAGGGTATGCGGATACCTACGATATGAGACACTTATACAGAATTTTTGGTTTTGACTTGATTGCTATACCTAGGAGACTAGGAAGAACTATGAGATTGTCTATATTTTCATCGCTTGATATTTACCATGTTTGAATCACGTGTAATGATCGGCATATATCGTAAACTTGTAGTTATTGTTGAATCTGAAATGCTTGTGTTGTTGCTTGAACTTAGAAATATTATCTTTAAAGACACGGTGTGATTTAGACTTTAGAACTTGTTACTTATCCTTTATTGTCTGGCATGAATTTTCCTTGTATAGTACCAGCTAGCTTTGTGCTTTGCTGACCCCACAAGGGGTGTGCTTCTATTGGAGTGCAGGCAGTGTTGGCGTTCCTGCTGATCGTGGCGCTTAGGCCTCGTTTTCCGGTGTACTATATTGTTATACTAGATGCTTGTATATTGGTTTTGTCGCTATGACTTTGGCGGGGCGAATCAAATATACTTATTTTGTTCAAATTTTTATCATAGTTTTTATTTCCGTTTCATTCTCGTATCAAGAATGTGTTATATTATGATGTTGTGGCCGGTTACGATCCGCCTGTATTACGGATTAGTTCACGCATTGGCACGCTGCGTTTCCCGTGGCGGGTCGGGGTGTGACAGAGCTTGGTATCAGAGCCATTGTTTACCGGTTCACATAGAACATCATCATATACCACTTTCTTAAGTGAATTTTGTAGAGGAGTTAGGACTTTTGTTGTGTTGTTTGATGTATTGTATGTGTGTTTTCTTTTACGTAGAGGTTGTTTGGTGATGGCGCGTGGTAAGAGATCCCAGGGTGAGGGATCAGGCACTGCTGGAGAGGATGTCTCTCAGGCTTTTATGGAAATGATGACCCAATTGGCACAGAATTAGAGGCAGGGCAATCAGACAGAGGATCCATTTACTCGTCGCAACAAGAATTTCGTCAGCTTGGATGGTGAGAGATTTGATGGTACTGGAGATTCTCTAGCTGCGGATCGGTGGATTCGTAGAGTAGAGCTCATATTTGAGAGGATGGTGTTGCTTCACTTGTGGTCAGGAGGGACATGTAGCTCGTGATTGTCCAAGAGGTCAGACAAATCGATGGGAGCATGTAGTTTGTTATACTTGTGGACAATTGGGGCACTTTTCCAGACTTTGTCCTCTGAATAGGGATGGACCAGCACAGCAGAGGGCGCCTCAGGGACAGTTAGCACTTGCGCCTGGAATTGGTCAGAGAAGCTTGGAATTGGTCAGAGAGTCCCTCTCCCAGCACCGCCTGTTCGCCTAGCAGCTATTCCCGGTCAGGGAAATGTTGAGGGTATGTTTTTTTTTTATTGGCGTTGTGTGTGCTAGATGTAGTAAGATTTGTGTTATGTGCATTATGCGTAGGAAAATTGCATGTTAGTGTGTTATGTGACTCAGGATATATGTGTTGTGTGCTAGGTTTTGTGCACTCATCGTCTTCCCAGTTGAGGGCTCTTTTCGATACAGGAGCATCTAGGTCTTTTATTTCTAGACAGTTGGTTGTTAGAGACAACCTTGAGGTAGTGCCTTTGTCGGAGCCCTTGTGCGTTGTGACTCCCTTGGGCAGTTCGGTTTGGTTGAGGAAATATTGTCCCCGTTTCGAGTTTTCCTTGTTGGGGTACAACTTTGTGTTTGACTTTATTGTTTTGGGTTTTGAGGGATATCATTTGATTCTTGGGATGGATTGGTTGTCCAGTCATCCAGTGATCATTGATTGCTTGCATAGGTCAGTGATGTTAGCGCCACCTGATGTTTCGCCTCGTGTGTTGGCTAGTGAGCCAGATTCAGTTTCTTTGATGTCGAGTTTTCTTAGCTCTCTTGAGATTTCTTGTCCCGACACCAGCTCTGTAGAGGTTGTGTGTGAGTTCCCTGATGTGTTTCAGGAGATTCCTTGTATCCCTCCTCGCCGTGAGGTAGAGTTTCGGATTGACCCGATTCCTGGTATTGCACCTATATCTAAATCAGCGTACAGGCTTGCACCTAAGCAATTGGAAGAGATGAAAGTACAGCTTGATGATTTGCTTAATAAGGGGTTTATTCGGCCGAGCAATTCACCTTGGGTAGTTCCAGCAATAGTTGTGTCCAAAAAGGATGGATCATTAAGGATGTGCATAGATTATTGAGATCTGAATAAAGTGACCATCAAGAATAAATATCCATTGCCTTGAATTGATGATCTATTGGATCAGTTGAGGGGAGCCGTATTGTTTTCACAATTAGATTTGTAGTCTGGGTATCATCAGATGAGAGTTGAGGAACATTCCGTTCCAATTACGGCTTTTCGGACCCGTTATGGCTTGTATGAGTTTCCAGTCATGCCATTTGGATTGACAAATGCACCAGCTTTCTTCATGGATTTGATGAATAGATTGTTCAGTCCATACTTGGACAAGTTTGTGGTAATTTTCATTGATGATATCTTAGTGTACTCGAGGACTTTAGAGGAGCACAGAGAGCACCTTCGCATTGTTTTGCAGACACTTAGAGAAAATCAGTTATATGCGAAGTTCAGTAAGTGTCATTTCTGGGAGCCTGAAGTTTGATTTCTCGGGCATGTTCTTTCTAGTGGAGGTATTGCAGTAGATCCCGAGAAAGTCGAAGCAGTGAAGTCTTGGAGACAACCGAGTAGTGTGACGGAGATTCGTAGTTTTCTGGGTTTGGCTGGTTATTACCGACGGTTTATCGAGAAATTTTCCCTGATTGCGGCACCACTCACTCAGTTAACTAGGAAGAATGTTCCTTTTGTATGGTCAGAAAAGTGTGAAGAAGCGTTTGAAACTTTGAAGCTTCGGTTGACTTCAGCACCAGTGTTGACTATTTCGACACCTGGTAGCCGACTGGTGGTATTTACTGATGTTTGCGGTACAGGATTGGGTGGGGTGTTGATGCAAGGCAAGAAGGTCGTAGCCTATGCGTCTCGACAGTTGAAACCCCACGAGCGGAGATATCCGACACATGATTTAGAGTTGGCAGTCGTAGTCTTTGCTTTGTAGATCTGGAGACATTATCTGTATGGTGAGAGGTTTGAGTTGTTCACGGATCACAAGAGTTTGAAGTACCTATTCACTCAGAGGGAGTTGAATATGAGGCAACAACGATGGGTTGATTTTCTTAGCAGCTATGACTTCGAGATACAGTATCAGCCTGGTAGGGCAATTGTGGTTGCAGATGCCTTGAGTAGGCGACATGCAGTGATGGCAACCATGATGATTCAGGAGTACCAAACACTTGAGACATTGGTTTCATTTGCAGTTCAGCCTACTTTCAATACAGAAGGCAGCATGATAGCGGGTTTAGCAGTTTATCCGCTGTTGATCAGTAGAATGGTGGAGAGACAGACCTATGATCCAGTGATTACGAGGCAGATAGCAGAGTTGGTAGTGGACACATTGGATGAGTTCCCTACCGATTTTTCGGTGGGTTCAGATGGAGGGTTGCGGTTTCATGGGCGGCTTTGTGTTTCGTCTGATGAGGAGTTGCGAAGAGATATCTTACAGGAAGCTCAAAGATCTCGTTTCACCATTCACCCCGGTGGAACAAAGATGTATCGAGATTTGAGACGTTCTTTCTGGTGGCGTGGCATGAAGAACGACACTGGAGAGTTTGTGGCACTGTGTGCGACTTGTCAGCAGGTGAAAGCTGAGCATCAGAGACCGTCTGGGTTATTGCATCCATTGGAGATCCCGACGTGGAAGTGAGAGTATATCACTATGGATTTCATCGATGGACTTCCACGGTCGAGGAAAGGTAATGAGCCGATATGGGTCATTGTTGATCGGTTGACGAAGTGTGCACATTTCATTCTTGTTAGTATGAATCGGACGGTAGACAGTTTAGCGGTGTTGTTCATTCAGGAGATAGTCCGCCTTCATGGGTCGCCTGTTTCGATTGTATCCGACAGAGATCCACTTTTCACAGTCCACTTCTGGCAGAGCTTTCGGAAAGCTATGGGTACTAGATTGGATATGAGTACAGCTTATCATCCAGAGACAGATGGCCAATCTGAGCGAGTGAATCAGGTAGTGGAAGACATGCTTAGAGCATGCATTTTAGACTTTGGAGGCAGTTGGGAAGATCACCTACCGTTATGCGAGTTTGCGTACAACAACAGCTACCACGTAAGTATTGGCATGGCACCGTTTGAGGCACTCTACGGACTACCGTGTAGGTCCCCTGTTTGTTGGGCAGAGATTGGAGAGTCAGTTGTGATGGGGCCGGATGTGATCAGAGAAACTACTGAGAAGATTGAGCTGATTAGAGCGCGTTTGTTGACAGCCCAGAGTAGACAAAAGAGTTACGCTAATAGGAGGCGTAAGGAGTTAGCGTTTGATGTTGGTGACAGGGTTTTTCTGAAAGCTTCCCCGATGCGCGGAGTTGTTAGGTTCCGAAGTCGAGGGAAGTTTGCACCGAGGTATGTAGGGCCATATTAGATTACTGAGAGGATTGGACCAGTGGCCTACAGATTGGCTTTGCCACAGAGTATGTCAGGTCTCCACGACGTGTTTCACGTATCCATGTTGCGGAAGTGTTTGGCAGACTCATCACAGATTATAGAGCCCGCTGAGTTGGAGGTTTCTGATGAGTTGACGTATCCAATGAGGCTAGTAGCCATTGTTAATGATAATGTGAAACAACTTCGTCGTAGGACAGTGAAGTTATTGAAGGTTCAGTGGAGCCACCGAGAGAGTGACGTGACTTGGGAGCTGGAGGACCAGATGAGACAGAAATACCCCGAGCTTTTCGCCTGGGTTTTCTTGTCGTGGCTTTTGTACGATCTCGAGGACGAGATCTCTTTTAAGGTGTGTATGATGTTATACCTGTGTTTTTAAAAAAAAAAAAAATTGGTCGAGGGTGTACTCAGTTAATGCGGTGGGGGCACATAGCCACCCACCCTTTAAAGACAACCCCCCCCCCCTTTCTTTCTTCTCTTTCTTTTTTCTTTTTTTTTTCTAGGGAGCGAGTTCCCCTTCGTCCCCTTCTTCTCCAGCGGATCTTCGACGAGTTTGTCGATTTTTCTTCCCCGAAATCTCACCTCCTCCTCCTCATTTTTCTTCCTCTTTCTCCCCTCTCCTTCTAGTTTCGGTTTTTCCTTTAAGAAATCGAAATTTCGGATTTGTGTGGGCTTATTTGATGTTGGTTGGGTTTGATCGAATTTCGTAGCTCCAATCGGCCGTTGAGGGGACTTGGTGGCGTCATTTGGAGCCCTTAGACCCCACATGCAAGAGTGGTTTCGGGGTTGGCCAGTTTTTTCAAAAAAATCAGGGTACATGTTCGTTTTGAGGGTTCTTCGGCGTGAATCCGGACTTTGGGTGCGTGTGTGAACCCCACATTCGTGACTCCGAGTGTTCTTAGACCGATTTTCGGCCTGTTGTGCGGTTTGGAGGTGATCAGACCCGAGTAGTGAGGGTTTCGGCGAGTTTTCGCCAAACTTTGGGTTTCGGCGGGGTGTTTGCCGAATTTTTATTGCCTGTAAGTTTTCCTTTCAGTCACGGGCCGCTTGTAATTTATTTATTTTTTCAGTTTTCGGCTAGTTTGCTCACCTTCGAGTCCGCCTTGCAGTTTTAAAAATTTCCGTGGTCCCGCATTAGTGGTTTTGCGTGTTAGGAGCTTCGACCAGTAGGAATTGGGTTCTGAAAACCCATTCCACCCAGGTGAGTGGAACTATAATATTTATGTTGAGAAATAATTATTTGAAATCCTGAATTCAAGTTTTATATCATACTGTCGATTGTGTACAATTGAATCCAAATTCGAAATTCGGGGTTTTCAGATATTTCGATGATTGTGTTTGTTATTTGTGAATGAATTACGTATTGGATTTTCTGAAAGCATAATATACTTGAATGAAATCGAATAGTGAAGGAATTTTGGTGTGATTAGGCTTTGGTGTAATGACATTGGACTTGTATGCTTCGTTTTCGAGTTTGCATAGTATGTCATATTTTACCGTGGATTTTCGAGTCTTGAGCATGTATGATAATCGACTTGAATAAATTTATCGTGGTGAATTGGGTCACGTTGGGATCCTGGCATAGTCGTGGTTTTATAAAAATTGCCGAATTGATTATGATTGCACGTCCGTTACCTTTGATTATGTACAGACTCGTCATTTGTGCATGTGGATGTTAGTGTAAGTGTCTTTACCCCGCTATAATGTCTGTTGTGCTGATGCTTAGGATCTTGCTCGCATCGTGAGTTGGATGGTGCTCGAGATGACTCGCACCAGACATTTTGGACGCTATTGCATGTGGCAAGCTTGCTAGGTGCGGTGAGCTCCCGCACGCACATGCCACTATAGAGTGCAGTAGGACGGGTCCCGGAGGACGTGCTTTGGAGATTACTCGCTTTCCCTCCCAGCGCGCTTGAGTTTGATTGTGTTAGGTTGGCCACGTTAGGCCAGTCGTTCGGGATGTTTGAGTTTGTATCCTGGCAGATGGCACCCCATTGGGATACAAACAAGCTCGAAGTGGTACTGGTGAACGTTGTGGGATGTGTCTGGGTGAGACACATTTGTAGGGTATGCGGATACCTACGATATGAGACACTTATACAGAATTTTTGGTTTCGACTTGATTGCTATACCTAAGAGACTAGGAAGAACTATGAGATTGTCTTTATTTTCATCGTTTGATATTTACCATGTTTGAATCACGTGTAATGATCGCCATATATCGTAAACTTGTAGTTATTGTTGAATCTGAAATGCTTTTGTTGTTGCTTGAACTTAGAAATATTATCTTTAAAGACACGATGTGATTTAGACTTTAGAACTTGTTACTTATCCTTTATTGTCTGGCATGAATTTTCCTTGTATAGTATTCTCTTATTTGTATTTAGTTCGCTCGCACCAGCTAGCTTTGTGCTTTGCTGACCCCGCAAGGGGTGTGCTTCTATTGGAGTGCAGGCAGTGTTGGCGTTCCTGCTGATCGTGGCGCTTAGGCCCCATTTTCCGTTGTAGGCGCGTTTTGTGCTGTTTGGTCGTGTCCACCCTGTACGGGTATGTTTTGCTTCCTCTGTGTTATCAGGTGTACTATATTGTTATACTAGATGCTTATATATTGATTTTGTCGCTATGACTCTGGCGGGGCGAATCAAATATACTTATTTTGTTCAAATTTTTATCGTAGTTTTTATTTCCGTTTCATTCTCGTATCAAGAATGTGTTATATTATGATGTTGTGGCCGGTTACGATCCGCCTGTATTACGGGTTAGTTCACGCATCGGCACGCTGCGTTTCTCGTGGCGGGTCGGGGCGTGACAGATAGTTCCCAATTCGAGAGCATTCCGTGGAAGGGAGTTTCCATGTGTGGAAGATACTTCGGCGTTTGCTTCCTAATTGGAAGCAAAAAGCAGTTGTGGTTGCCCGTCTAGAGCATATCCTCGAGATACTTGCCTAAAAAGGGCTTACGAGTATCGTGGACAGTTGTGAGACATGTAGGCCTAGCGTGCTGGGAGAGTCTGAGCCCGCCTGGTGGGCTGAAGTTGAGCGAGCTTAGATCCGCTTGGGCTAGATCTGGGTTGGGCTGATGCTTGGGCTCGTAGTTCCTCGAGATCATCATGAAACATGTTCGACTCGGGAGTGTGACCAATTTTATGTATCATCAGCTACTCCCCCCGAGTTAGTGGGTTGTTTAGTCGGCCCATTAACTCATTGAATTGATACATATACCTTCGTGATGATTGGACTTAAAGCGCCAGCTTCGAGCGGCGCATAATATTTAATGCGTCTGCTCGAGGATGGAAAGTTCGGTTTGCCTTCCCTGTAAATATTTATTGTTCTGAAGATGAGCCCTCCATTGTTTTTCGAATCCGTGATATTTTTTCTTCCAATGGCTAACAGTGTCAAAATTACTCCCCAAGATCCGTTATCACTTGCCTGTATGAATTTCTTTGATGACAGACTGGTTGACGAATCTGAGTTGAGCAGACTTTGCGGCGTGTACCGTATCCCAGATGATTTGGTGATTGTTCCTGCGTCTGGAGTGTTAGGTCCCACAGTACCTCCTCATGGGTTCATAGGTTTGCACTGGGGTATGTTCGAGTCTGGGCTTCGGTTTCCATTGTCGGACAACATCTGGCGCTTCTTTACCCACCTTTGTATTCCTCCCGCTCAAATGGCATCGAGTGGGTTTAAATACTGTTGGCGATTCTTATGAGAGGCCATGACGATGGCTTTCGTTTGACTGTGTTGGTGATTCATCACTTGACTGATGCTCGCCTGGACACCAGGGGTATTTGTAGGCTGACTTGTCCCTCTAGCCTGCGTCTGACGATGGGCAGCACCGAATCTTGGGAGAAGTAGTGGTTCTGGGCTTCAGTGGTGGACTTCGGTTACTTTACAATCGGAAGTCGTAGAGTGTCGGTACTTTCAATTTGACCTTGGTGAGTTCCTTGGTAACTGATGCATGCATGCCCTTTTCGCGTTTCTTGTGTGATTCTGACGTTGTTTCTTTGTCCTAGTGAAGTTTGTTATTCCATCCCTTGACGAAGAAGAAATGAGAATAGAGAAGAAGTGTCTTGAGCTTCCTTTGATTTCTACTGAAGAAGTTGTGAGGCCTGGCAATGTCGTGCACAGCGGGCGGCGGCGGTGCTCTTATGGGGACTCACCTTGTGTCTGGTTCCTAGGCTGAAGGGGTGATTGCTCATCGCGCGAGGAAGATAAATTTAGCCCCTCCCAGCCCTTCCAGGCTTGCCGAGTTGGAGGCGAACGTGCCTTATGTTGTTGTCCCGAGAAAAAAGTGGACTTCTGTCATGGCAACCTCTTCTTTCAATGCCCGTGTCATAATGTCGTACGGGCCTGTCTCGGTGCACCTTGAGACCCATGGGAGGGTTCTCGCTTTGGAGAAGGCGTTTCCTGACCTGCAAATGTCGTACTCGGATGCTCTTTATCAAGCGGAGGGTTCCGGTACTGTCGTGGGCCGCGAAGCTGCAGAGGCCACAACCCTTATTTCTGACTCAGCCATTGAAGGTATGAGGGCTCAGCTGAGGGTTATCGAGTCTGACTTGATATCAACATGTGCTGACCTTTAGCGGACCAAGGCCGAACTGGAGCATTTGGAAACTGTTATGGACAGGTGGTCTTCCAAGCGAGATGCTCAAGAGGCTGAGAGGTAGCGGGCGGAAGCGGTATGGGTCGTTGATAGGTAGCAGCTGGAGGCCGTGGTTGACGAGGGAATTTTTCATGCCCCTGAGGCGAAGAGATTGTTGAAGGAAGAGCACTCACACTATGAGGCTTTGTTGGGCACGATGGATTTCGATGTGTCAGATAGGAGGCCACAAATATCGTCTGAAGTCATTCGTGGCAGATTGGAGCTTCTGGAACTGATTAGGGGATAGCACCTCGATATTGATCTCGACTTCGCTCGTTATAAGAGGGTTGTTTTTGGGTCGATCAACAGAGGGTAGGGTTCTGATGCTGCGAGGCTGACAGACGAGGAAAATGTTTTTCTTTAGATCTGCTGTAATGCTCCTTTATAGTCGGATATTATGTAAACATGTTTTTCTTTGAATGAAATTATTGTTTTTCCTTGCATAGTGGTGTCTGCTTTTGTTGCTTTGTGGTCCATAAAGTCATCGTATCTAATGAACTTTCAGTATTGGGGGACTAGCGCTAACTTTCTCTTCCATTCCTTTGGCTGTTGTGACCCGCACGAAGCAAGTTAGGTTTTGTCTGGCAAGTTCGGCGACCATTGTCTGCAGTGAGAGAAATGATCCCTTTGGAGAATCGTCGACATCAACAGACAAGTTGTGACTAGACTCTCACTTCCTCTGCCATTATAATCCGCACTGAGCGGATTAGGCTTTGGGCACCAGAAGCCGTCGTTGTCAAACGCGAACTGATTAAGCTTACCTGGCAAGTTCAGCGATCATTGTCTGCAGTGAGAGCAATGATCCCTTGGCGAGTCATTGTCACCAGCAAACAAGCGCTGACTAGACTCCCACTTTCTCCACCATCGTGATCCGCGCAGAGCGGATTAGACTCTGGGCACCGAAAGTCATCGTCGTCAGTCGCGAACTAACTAAGTTTACCTGGCAAATTCGGCGATCATTGTCTGCAATGAGAGCAATGATCCCTTGGTGAGTAGTCATCACCAGCGGACAAGCGCCGACTAGACTCCCACTTCCTCCACCATCGTGATCCGCGCAGGGCGGATTATGCTTTGGGCACCAGAAGTCATCGTCATCAGTCGAAAAGTGACTAAGCTTACCTGGCAAGTTCGGCGATCTTTGTCTGCAGTGAGAGCAATATTCCCTTGGCGAGTCGTCATCACCAGCAAACAAGCGCTGACTAGACTCCCACTTCCTCTGCCATTGTGATCCGCGCTAGGCGGATTAGGCTTTAGGCAGGTGTTAGAGTCTAGCCGTAGCCGGCGGTCTATTGTGAGTCGAAACAGACAACAGTGGAAGTTTTTGTAAAAGCAAAAATAATTATTGATATTTTTTTTAGATGCTCTACATTCCATGGTCATTTTGGCTCATCATCGTCGGCGTCTTCCAGCCAGTACGTCCCCGGCCTGTTGACCTTGTCAACTCTATAAGGTCCTTCCCAGTTCGGGTTTAGCTTTCCCACTCCGGCTTCTTTGGTGTTTTGCTGGGTCTTTCTGAGTACCCAATCTCCCACTTTGAATTCATGTTGCTTGACCTTCTTGTTATACTATTGCGCCATTCGTTGTTGGTAGGCGACTATCTTGGTTGAGGCTAAGTCCCGTTTTTCTTTGAGGAGGTCTAGACTTATGCGTAAGGCTTCATCGTTATTGTCTGATCTGAATTCTTTCGTCCGGAAGGTTGGCACCTCGAGTTCTACCGAAACCATAGCTTTTGACCCGTACGCCTGGTCGAAGGGTGTTTCCCCGGTATGGGTTCTTTTAGTCGTTAGATATGCCTAGAATATTCCTAGTAGCTCTGAAACTCATTTTCCTTTGCCCGCGTCGAATTTTCTTTTGATGGCTTCTAGGATCATTCGGTTGGTAACTTCCGCTTGGTCGTTGGATTGGGGGTGTCCTGGTGAGGACAAGTGATGATTGACTCCTAGAGTTTTGCACAGTTTTTTGACCTTGCCACATTCGAAATGAGTTTCGTTGTCGCTGACCAATACCCTGGGGATGTCGAATCTGCAGACGATAGCGGCCCATATGAACTTTTCGATTTGGACCTGCCCTATTTTGGATAGGAGCTCAGCCTCGACCCACTTGGTGGAGTAGTCAACGGGTACAAGAAGGAATTTTTTACCAATCGATGCCGAAAGTGGTCTGATGATGTCCATTCCTCATTGCGCGAACAGCCAAGGACTGATCATAGGAGTTAGTGACTGGGCCGGAATATGGGTGTATGACGCGAACCTCTAACATTTGTCGCACTTGCAGACTATATCTTTGGCGTCCCGCTGCATGGTCGACCAACAGTATCCTAGAGTCAGTGCTTTGTGGGCGAGTGTTCTCTCGCCTGGGTGATTCCCGCATATGCCGCTGTGTAGAGTCCCCAAGACTCGACTAGCCTCCGGGGGTGATAGACATCGGAATAGTGGTCTTGTGATCGATCTCTTGTACAACTTTTCGTTTAGGAGAGTGTACTTTGCTGCTTTGTTTTTAAGTCTCTGCGCCTCGACGTTTTCTATCGGCAGAGCCCCATACGTTTTATATTCTAGAATCGGAGTCGTCCATCGAGTTGTGTTTCTGTGGCATAGATATCTCCGTGTTCTTCCTCATTGAGGCTCGATTCCTCTTGATATTCGATAAGGCTGCTGGAGATGTCGTTGGAGGCTGAGGCTTCTTTCGCTAGCTCATCTGCCCTTCGGTTGTCGTCACAGGGGGTACTGTGTGAGTTGACAACTCTTGATTTTGCCCATTATGCCAAGTACTTTGTCGCGATAGGCTATCATGCATGGATTTTTACTGTTGAAATCTCCTTTGACCTGGTTGACCACTAGCCTTGAGTCGTTGTACCCTGTTAGGCAATCTATGTCGATTCCTAAAGCTAGCTTTAGGCCTGACATGAGGGCTTCGTATTCGGCCTCGTTGTTTGAAGTAGTGAATTTGAATCTAACTACCTTTTCCAAGGTGAAACTGTTAGGAGAGCGGAGTGTGATACCGGCCCGCTTGCGTTGTCAGTCAAAGATCCGTTGCAGTGTAGGGTCCAAGTTTTTTCACCTGATTCCGTGAGTTGGTGATTCTCTGGTAGTAAACTCGGCGATGAAATCAACGAGTGTTGGGCTTTGATGGTTTCCCTTGGAGCGTAGTTTATGTCTAACTGCCCAAGCTCTACGGACCATTTCACCATCCTGCCAGATAGATCGGGTTTATGTAATACCAAGCGGAGTAGGTGCTTGGTCAGGATCGTTATTGAGTGGGCCTGAAAATAAGGCATCGTTTTCCTAGAGGATATGTCCGGTGCCAGAGCTAACTTTTCCAGGTCCGGGTAGTGTGCCTCTACTTCTACAAAGGTTTTGCTGGTGTAGTATACTAGCCTTTGGGTTCCATGATCGTTTCTTACAAGGGCCGAACTGACGGCGTGCTTGGAAACAGATAGGTACAAGTACAGTGTTTTGCCTATCGCGGGCATTGAAAGTCGCTCTGGACTCCCCATGTATGCTTTCAGGTTTTGAAAGGCTTGTTCACACTCCTCGCTCCACGGAAATCCTTTACTCCCTCTTAGTATCTTGAAGAATGGGAGACATTTGTCGAATGACTTTGATATAAATTTGTTGAGTGATGCTACCTTCCTAGTCAGACTTTGAACGTCTTTGATAATGGACAGCGATTTCAAGTCGAGAAGGGCCTGGATTTGTTTCAAATCGACCTTGCTTCCCCTTTTGTTTACTATATAGCTTAGGAATTTCCCGAACTCAACTCCGAATGTGCACTTTTGCGAGTTAAGTTTCATTCGGTACTTCTTGAGTTGATCGAATGCTTCAACAAGATCTTGGACGTGGTCTAGGTTGCTAAGGCTCTTGACCAGCATGTCGTCGATGTATACTTCCATATTTTTACCGATCTGTTGTTTGAACATTCGGTTAACCAATCGTTGGTAAGTAGCTCCTGCATTATTCAAGTCGAATGGCATTACCCTATAACAGTATATTCCTCTTTTCGTTACGAAAGAGGTTTTCTCTTGGTCTGGATGGTGCATCAATATTTAATTGTAGCCTGAATAGGCATCCATAAAGCTGAGGAGGTTGTGTCCTGAGGTGGCGTCTACGACCTAATCGATGCGAGGGAGGGGGAAATTGTCTTTAGGACAGGCTTTGTTTAGGTCCATGCAGTCTACACACACTCACCATTTCCCATTTTTCTTTTTCAAGAGAACGATATTTTCCAACCAGTCGAGATATCATGCCTCTTTGATCATGTTTGCGTCGAGCAAACGTTACACTTCCTCGTTTATGATCGCATTCCTTTCGGGCGACACGAGCCTTTTCTTTTGTCTGACAGTTTTCTTCGAGGGGTCTATTTCAAGGCGATGCATGATTATCGTCGTATCGATTCCTACCATATCCTGCATAGTCCATGAGAAGATGTCATGATTTCGTCGTAGCAACTCCGTAAGTTGCCCTACCACCATTTTGTCTACGTGGGAACCGATTTGAATGGCCTTGTTGTTCCGAGGATCGTCGAGGTAGACCATTACGGTTTCTTTTTCCGACTGTCAGACATTGGGCTTTCCTCAAGGGCTTACTGGTGCCTCGACACCCAATGTTGGTTGTTCTCCTCTAAAGCTTCGGATTGAGCGGAGGATAGTCTTAACCATTGGACTGGCTACCGATCGAGATCCGTCAGATGACAAAGCCATCATGTATTGACATTTCCTGGTCTGTAGTTGATCTCCTCTCAATGTACTGACCGTTTGGTTCATAGGGTACTTGAGGCACTGGTGCAGGGTGGAGACCGTCGCTCCCATCTGATGTAACCAAGGTCTTCCAAGAACCACGTTGTAAGTCGAAGGCGTATCGATCACAATGAAACTCTTCAAACATGGTCTTATAGGTTGGTCGTTCCCCTGTTGTTATCGTCAGTTATATTTCCCAAAGGAAGTTGTTTTCCGTCGCTGAAGTCAGTTACCGGACGGTTATCCGATGTCAATGTCATTTCGTCCAGTTGCATGCTGCGTAGCGTGCGAAGGAACAAGACATTCATCAAGCTCCTGGTATCAATCAAAGACCTCCTTATCTCTCAGCCTGCGAGGGAAATTGTTCCAACCAGGGCGTCGTTATGCGAGCATTGTACGCGATGGAGATCCTCCTATGTGAACGCTAGAGATGCGGATGAGCCTCGCCTTTGCTCATGTTGCGTCGAATGCTCACCACGTATGGCTTGAATCCTCATCCCGTGCAAAGCCTTTTCTAGACCTATTTGATAGTTCGGACTCATAATATGTTCCATGAAGCACATGTATTCTGTCGAGTGGTAACGCCTCGAATCCGGCTCTTGCCGGCTCTTTCCCCAGAGTGTGGGAGTTTTGAGCCTCTTTCGTCGAACTTGACATGCTTGCTGGAGGGTCCATCGCAACTATTGTCTGCGCAGGGGTGTGAGCCGGATGCCCATGCACGACTAGAATTGCTGGGACAGATGGTATAGGGACCGCCCGAGTGTTAGGCGTGTTCCCTGGTTCTCCGTTGTCGCGTGATCTGATCGTCACCATCTATTTGGATTTTGGTAGGAGACAACGCTTAGTCTAGAATTAAGAACTATGTCGTCCCCACAGACGGTGCCAAGCTGATGCAGTCATTGTTCGCTCCCTGCTCTGACATATTTGACCTACACAAATAGCACACGTGAGCCACAGACCACCGCGGGGTGGCCGATGGCACTCCGATGCTAAAGTCAGGCAAGGATCTGAGGAAGGTGTAATGCTGTAACAGGGAATTTGTAGCGTACCTTAGCTTACCAACCTCATTTCTTATTTATAGTGCAAGGAGTCCTGGGTTAACAAGTCATCGTAGGCGTAGATTAGGGAGGAGATCTTCGTGGAGATCACTATCTAATTAGGAGTCGTGTTGTAGAAGGGAAGTTCCTTGTTAGCTCCGTGTTTCTAGATACGCGAGAGATAGTTCCCAATCCGAGAGCATTCCGTGGAAGGGAGTTTTCGTGTGTGGAAGATACACTGGTGTTTGCTTCCTAGTTGGAAACAAATAGCTAATGTGGTTGCCCGTCCGGAGCAAATCCTCGAGATACTTTGGGAAAGATACAACTGACGATAACTGTGAGACGTGTGGGCCTAGCGTGCTGGGAGAATCTGGGTCCTCGAGAGAAAAACAAGTAATATTTAATAGATCGACTCTACAAAGTTTCAATCAACCAATAAGCCAAGAAAAACTCGAGAGAAACCCTAAAACCCAAAAGAACTAGGGTTTCTACCAAATGAGTAAAACAAGTAATGAATACTGCATAAATCAAATAGTGAAGGAAAACTCATTGTTTCTTATTGCCATAGATGAGAAACACCTTCAATTCAAACTCCCGCGATGAATCCCAACCCATTCGCGGTGCTCGGATCCCCAGAAAAACCTTCAATAGGGAAGAACTTCCTCAAGCTCTATCTCTCTGTGAACATGTTTCAGGTGCTGAAATCAAGTGGGAACGAGAGGGAAGGGAGATGAATGAGAAAGGAAGATAGTAAAGCAACTTGGGCGGTTGGGAGATCTTGCTACGCTCGGTCACAACCAAGCTTGTGGCTGAAGAAGAAAAGGAAGAGACACACGAAAGAAGAAGAAGAAATGAAGAGAAGATTTTTCTCTTTATAATGTGGGTGGCTATTCGCCCCCACCGAAATTCTAAAAGCACCATCCTTGAACTCACGAAAAATAAAAACCCTAAAATTCAAATTTTAAATTCAAATTCAAATAAATTTAACTCTATTTTACTTAATTCAATATATTTAAATTAGCTTTATGAAATTTGAGGCGTTACACTTGTGTTGTACGGGGACCCCAAGCTCAACCATACCATGACGTATATTTAGTAATGTAATAGTACAAAGAAAGCTTGCGTTAGTGGTAACAAATTCACAATTGCCAAAATGAACGTTGCAAAAAAAAAAAAAAATTAACTGCTAGGTAAATCAAGTCAATGGCTAATTGAGAGCCAAGTGTTTGCTTTTGAACAATCATTGAGAATTGATGAATAAATAATCCATGGAAAAGTATTTTTTGTTTTTTTTATAATCCATGGAAAAGTTAGTAGCCCACAATCTCTAACCATATATTTTACTTTGGTGCAAAATTCTTTTTATGTTTTTGACCATTAGATTCAATGAAAATTTGAATGATGATCTAATACTTGAATGGCCCATATAATATGCCATTTAAAAACTAAACATTCATTAAATTTATCTAAAACACCATAACAAAGTGATCCTTTACCTCTTTACTTGCTTTGCCTTTCTTTAATCATTTCGCTATTCTTTGTACTTCGAAATGTAAGTACCAAATATGGTTGAACACTTAATTGGAGAGGTCAAACTAATATTTTCATATTAGAGCATTATTTTATCTCATGGTTAGTGGCTCACTTATCTTTTTTCTTTGATTGATTGTTGAAAGCAATTTGGGTCTCTCCTTACTCTTTTTTCTGTCACTTCTCTTGGAGCCTTCTTTAGTCAACTAAGTTTATTACTGGTCTCTACCATTGTGGATCCCATTTGATTTTTTGCCTTTTTGAACCATTCAAATGTTTTGAAAGTATCAACATTTAATTTGTGCGGTTCAGCAAGACCCATTTGAATATGTAATCTTATTAAGATTCTTGCGTTCTTGTTTTCTACTGCACTTTATATATGCAATTGCACGTGTAATGTTTGACGCACTTTGCCAATTGACCACCGCAATATTAGATTAGAGCTTCTAAAAGTAAAGGAAACGAAAAAATAATGAAAGGATTAATGCAAACACTATCGAATTAATTGTCGAATTTCAATAAAATAATGAAAAAATAAAGGAAAATTTTGTGTGTATTTTTTTAAAAAAAAATTAAATTTTCATAATTATCTATTTAATTATTGTTGGTATTTATTTTTGAAGATCTTTCCAATGAAACCAATGATCAATACAAAACTTAAGTATTCAAAATATGTGTTTAATGTCATACGCATTTTAAAAAGGGTTTTTTTTTAAGTTTGACACTCATTAGTTTATACCTATGAGAGTTTCTCTCTCCTTTTGAAAACTAATTGAGTCTAACACTCGTCTTCTGACGGAACTGTTAAGTCCACGCCTTTGACTGATCAAGACTAATTTTTGAACCATTTTACCCTTAGATTGAGTTAAGTAAATCTAACTTTTTGGATAACTGAGTCAAATTTTATAACCCTAAAACCCAAAATTGCCACCACTGTTTATGGCTGGATCGATAAATATTTGGATTTATGTGATTATTTTCTAACAGGGATTATTGAATATCAAAATCTTGTTACACATAATCCTATATTTTTAGAGCGAGTCCTCATTTCTTATCTTTTTTTCCCTGCAACATTTCTTCTCTCTACGAGCAGGAACACTCCCCCCAATCATATCTTTATCAGATAAGAGCGAATGATGTTTTCTCGACGATTCGTACGGCCATTGATCGCCAAAGTGAAGGAAATGAGGGGGATTGTGGGTCTCTATGAGGTGTTGAACGTGAGAGATATGTTGATCTCGCTGTATACCAAGATATTGAAGTAGATCCAAGCGGTTCTGGAGGATGAGGGGTTCAGAAAGGCTGTGGAGAGCCTCACTCGCTCTGGAAGCAGTCGTACTAGTGCCATTACATTGCCTCCACCAACTCCCAAGGAGGATGAATCGTCATCCGTCACTGATCCGACGTTGCAGCAGTAGGGGTGGGCAACAATCCTTGTCCTGACCCGTTTCAAAACGGGATCAGCCGATTTCTCTTAATTTTTTTCGGTACCTGTCTCAGACCGGTTCGAACTGGGACGGAATCGGTTTGAACAATTTTAGTCCCGAACCATTCTGGTTCGTCCTGGTATTGTAGATATCTTTCAAACCCAAGCCCAATCAAACCTGCATCAAAACCCTAGGCAAACTCCACCCACGACCCTCCTTCGTCACCTTCCTCTTCCTCTCACACAGTTCCCGCTGCCTCATGCCAGCCAACACTCGCCTCCACCCTTTCGCACACCGGAGATCGAAGATTTAGATAACACTCCTTAAAGTTGATGAGGGTGGTAGAGGAAAAGGATATGGTGGTTGTTGATGAAGAAGATCAGTTGATGAAGAAGAATCAACATTGAATTCAATCAATCCTCTCTCGCTCTACTACCTTCGACCACCCCCTTATCTCACTTTCTCTTTAGACATAAACTCAAAACATAAAGAGAGAAAGTTGTGGATAGGCAAACAAAATGCCGAATCAAATAGCAAAAGGCGAAGATTTCTAGAAGAAAGCTAAGAAGAATATTAATGGCTGGGATCTATTTGGTTCCAAATATGAAGACATCATTGATTTCTATGAAAAGGCTGCCAACTCCTTCAAAATCGGCAAATCCTGTATTCTTCTTCATCCCCTTTATTTCGTTCACTTCAATTTGTTCTCATTCATGCTAGTTATTGTTCTTCCAAGTTGATGAGTGGGTTGAGAAGATCAGTTGATGAATAAGAAGATATGTGAAGACCATGTTTATGTATTGATCTGTTGTGTCTTTATTTGATGTTGATGGATTTGTCGTTGAGAAGATCAATTGTTGAAGAAGAAGAGATGTGGAAGACCATGTTTGTGTATTGATCTGTTGTGTCTTTGTTTGATGTTGATCGAATGTGTGGTTGAGAAGATTAGTTGATGAAGAAGAAGAGATGTGAAAGATTTGTACTCTTCTTAGTTGATGGATTTGTGGTGGAGTCGGTTTTGTGTGTGTGTTTTTTTTTTTTTGAAATATTGTGTTTTTTTTAAGATTATTGAAGATTTCATATTCTGAATTGAAAAAAAAAAGGGATGGCATGGTCCCGGGCCGTCCCAATTCAAACCGGTCAAGGACCAATCGGGTATGTTCACGAAAGTCGTTATCCCAAACCGGGATTGGGACATGCGCAATCCTTGACCATTCCCACCCTTATGCAGCAGGAGCCGTTGTTGCACAACAAAATGAATGATTTGTTCATGTCTTCGCAGCTGACGTTATACGACAACGAAAACTGTGTAAAGAAATTCAGAGATAACAGACTGGCGATCATGGATTAAATTCACAAGAGAGAGGGGGAAGCTAAAGGTGTCTAGGTTGAGAGAGGAATTGGAAGCAGGTGGTGGTGGTGATGTTAGGGTGTATAGGAAACATTCAAAGAGAATTGGGGTGGGGTTATGGTTTGAGTCAGAATACATTATTTGAAAAATAGGGTGAAGAAGGATAAGGTGAAGAGTGTTGTGGATTTGATGCTTGCAGGTGAAATGAAGAAGAATAAATGATTGGAGTTTGTTGCAAAAATCCTGGGGTGTTAACGACGATTATGAATGCGAGGTTATTGAGAAAAATGCTCCAGTCCCTACACACGTTTCTGCACCGACCAAGTCCACTGCCAGAGGAATTCTACCAGACCTTGGAAGCGGTTACTTCTCGCCCAAAGAATGATGATCGAGCTATCAAATTTGGGGAGTCTTAAGCAAAGGAGTAAATTATTGCCTCACTAAACATAGAGTGTAGAGTTAGTTCATACATCTATTTGTCCTAATGTTTTTTGTGAACAAAAAGCTTGAACAGTAAATAACCTTCAACTGAACTTGTTTTAAAATAGATTGTTCAGTTGACTATTTCTCATTTGTGGAAGTTAGGAACCATTGGAATCTACAAACATTTTTCAAAAAAAAAAAAAAAAAAACAATGGCAAGGTGGTTCCGTCTGTGGAGGTGGTTGTGGGGGCAATGGGGGTGGGGTTCCTGCTGGCAGAGAGAATAAGAGTTGCAGGGAGTAAGAAGATAAAAGAAATGGGCGGTGGGGCAATTTTAGGTTTTTAGGGAAAAATGGTCCAAAAATTAGTCTTGACTAGCCAATCACGTTGACTTAACAGTTTCGTCAGAAAACGAGTGTTATACTCAATTAGTTTTCAAAATGAGGCCAAACTCTAATAGGTACAAATTAATGAATGCCAAACTCAAAAAAACACTTTTAAAAAATGTCGAATGCATTTCACGTCATAATTTTAAATATTAATAAAAGTATGAGACATGCATCTAAAGGCGCACTCAAACAAAGACCCTGAACTCCATATTTTGGAAAACTAAAGTTTAAGGAGAATTCACTGAGGCGGTTTTTAAATATATATATATATATATTTTACAAACCAAGTTAGACCTAATCCCACGACCCACTTTCTATCATGCCAACGACACGGGTAGTACACTAGTTTTCATACAATTCAAAACCCAAAAAAACTATGCTTTCATTAAGAAAGGTTGTTGATGATACACCAAAATGATATCTCTTCTACACCGTACACGTGTTATGATGATCTCGAGAAATAATAGGCCCAAGCGTCAGCCCAACACTGATCCGGCCCAAGCGGTTCTAAGCCCCAAAATGCAGTCCGTCAGATGGACCCAAATCATTACAGTCTGCTAAGCCCACGCGTCTGATAGCTATCCTCAATACCCATAAGCCCTGCTAAGGCAAGTATCTCGATGATCAGCTTCAGACAGGCAAGACAATAACACTTTGCTTCCAACTAGGAAGCAAATACCAGAGTATATGTCGAACATGGAGACTTCTATTTATGGACTACTCTCCGATTGGGAACTATTTCCTGCGTATCTAAGAGCACAAGGCTAACATGGAAACTCCCCTTCACAGCACAACTCCTAATTAGATAATGATCTCCACGAAGATCTTCTTCCCTAAACTACGCCACCGATGGCCATGTCGAACCGAGACTCCAGCACTATAAATAAGACATGAGGTTGGTAAGCTAAGGTTGCTACAAATTCCCTGTTTACAGCATTACGCCTTCCTCAGATCCCTATCCGACTTTAGCATCAGAGTGTCATCGGCCACCACAACGGTGGTCCGTGGCTCACGTGTGTTCCTTGTGCAGGTCAAGGTCAAAGCAATGAGCGAAAATCGATTGCACTAGTTTGGCGCCATCTGTGGAAAACAACAAAGTTTCTAACCAATCACTAGCATCATCTCTCTTTAGAATACGAGAAGATGGTAATCACCAGATCACACAACAATGGAGAACAAGGGGACACGTCAAACGTTCAGACTGGCGTTATACTTCCGCTCTAAGCAGTGCCGGGAACACAAGCAATAGGCTGACACCCTCACGCCAATGACAGCAACGACAAACCCTGAAATAGATTTGTTGTCGTCATAAATAAAAAAATCGCCAAAGCAGTAGATGTTCTCATACAGAAGAACCCTCCACCTGCTAATGGAGATCAGGAGCAGCACTTGCCCCCATCTCCAGAAGACAACATGAAGCAAGCACAAGAGAGTCAAGCCTTTTCTAGTTCTCATTGGACTAGAAGAGAGGGCGCAACTAACGCGGACCCGACCTTCAGGGCAGGTAGGCTCACCCCACAAAACCCCCTCCGCCGAGGGGCTCACGGCCCAGACGTGCTATATCGCCTCTCTGTTCAACCGTTCGTGGACCGTATCATGAACGAAGCTCTTCCAAATAAGTTCACACCTCCAAAGATCGATTTCTATGACAGAACCGCCGACCCATTCGACCACTTGCGCCATTACCAGCATGTAATGGCAATCAAAGAAGGTTTCGAGTTGTGTAGAACTTTCCCTATTAGCCTAAAGAAGTCAGTACTACATGGTTCCACAGCCTCCCGCCTAAGTCGATCGAGTCATTCAAGACACTGGCCAAGGAATTCCTGACGTGCTTTGTCGAAAGTCAGCGTCTTCGAAAATGCCTACACTACATACTCTTTCTGAAGCAGAAATCTAATGAGATGCTAAGAAAGTATGTCACACGCTTAAATGATGAGCTGATGCTTATTGACGGTTGCAGCGACGACACTGCCAAGAGAGCCTTTACCGCGGTCCTAAGAGAGGGAAAGCTTTACGACCTCCTCACCTTGGAACCCCCTTTTGATATGGTGAAACTCCTAAAGGGCACCCAGAGGTACATCACCCTGAAAGATATGAAAACGGTGAAAAAGGAAATAGAAGTTGAGAAGAAGCCTTTCGTCCCTAGGGACAGGAAGGAGATAAGAAGGCGAGAGGACGAAAAAGGAGCAAGCGAAAGCGCAACGACAACAGGTCAGACTCTGATCGGGCCAGGCCAGAAAAAGCTTTCAACTACGTTGGATCCAGATCCATGACACCCCCACAATTCTAGCTTATCGGACGTCCTGAATTTCATGAAAAACTGGGAGGATCTAAAGTGACCTAGAAGCAAGTATTGCTTATACCATAAAGAGGGTGGCCACGACACCAATGACTGCAAGAGTCTAAGGTATGAGATCGAATATTGGATCTGCAGAGGCAAGCTAAAGGAATTCCTGGGGTCGGAGAAGCGACAAGACGGACCCAGGGACAGACAAGAGACAGTCAAGGAGATTGAGAAGAAGACTCCGACATAATCTATGTCCTTCATCGAGTCGGATTGGATGAAGACCAGTCAAACAAATCTCGTAAGCGAACTCTACTAAAGATGCGGACACAACCCGCAGACGAGGGCAGACGCGTATACTACTTGAGAGTGCAAAGCCCCATCCCCACCTTAACCTTCATGAACAAGGACCTCGAAGGCGTCTACACACTGCACAATGATTCTTTCGTCATTTCGGTCTTTATTGCAAGGTGGGAAGTGAATAGGGCCCTGGTGGCTACGAAAAGCTCCTTCAACATCCTATTCTACAACGCGTCTTGCACTATGGACCTCAAGGAGGAGAACCTGACATCCTCAGATTACCCGCTGATTGGATTCAGTGGAGAAAAATGCTTCCCAATCGGGAAGATAAGGTTAGCAGTGGTGGCAGGAGAGCCACAACTGAAAAAAAGTCCTATTCTTGGACTTCATAGTGGTAAACGCACTGTCTACCTACAACCTTATCCTGTGAAAATCATGGCTTCACCGGATGGAAGCAGTAGTCTCCACCCTCCACAAGTGCGTCAAGTATACCACTAACCACTCAGAAGGAACAACACGTAGGGACCAACCAACGGCACGAGGATGCCATTATGCTGCAATGAAACAGATACAATGTTCCCAGATCCAACTGGAGCCCAAAGGGCAAGTTGAGCTGAAGCAGACCCAGTAACTGTGGAATAATCACTCCACTCACATGGAGACGAGATCCTAACAGCGATGGCTCAACTCAGAAATGGAGAACATTCAAACATCACAGGAGCAATCCGCTTTTCAACCCAGCAAAGCGGAGAGGTCATTACAAATGGGAGCACAACCCCCAGCAATCAGTCGGCGCAGAAGTAAACTCCCACGCAAGGTTTAATTTTTAGTAACCTCAAAGACATCAGTAAAGCGTGGCAGTTCGCTAAAAGTACCAACAATCCAGGAAGGGCTATGCGAATTCACTTCAGAACTGGATCGACCTCTTTCTGCCAACGTCTATTCAATTGTTTATTTTCATTTCCATAGTCCATGTAGAGTTTTAATTTTTACGAGCTTATGTGATTGGCAATCATTTAAGAAATAAAAGAGAATTACGCAAACAGACTCTATTGATTACTGGAAAGACGTAACATCAAGCGCACAGAGGCGGGTACAAAAGACTACAAACTACAAGCATTTGAATTTGATGCAACATATAGTAAAGACTCGCCTAAACAGTCCAACTCCAGAAAAAGACTCAGAAGTGACAGCTAAGGTACCCAAAGTAGACTCTGCGACTCCTCCGAAGAAGATGTCCCAAGATCAAGGACAAATGTGCAAAATGGAGCTGAAAGGATAAGCGCAACTAATTGCTAATTGCTCAACCAAATCACCTCAAAAAATGGTCCGGCAACGGCAATGTAGACCTTGCGACGAGTTGTAGACATCTTCAACTCGACATCCGGCCTCCCGAAGGAGGTAGAAAGGGACAGAAAAATATGGGCGCAAGCGACAAAAAAGTTAAGGTTTCACAATGTTGCCAAGCGATGACACTTCTCCCATGCGCGATACTCGGGGTGACTCAGAGACACCACCTCCGGAAGCAACGACACATCTGCCAACACTTTGATCAACCCTAAGCTAGCTGTAGGGAGTGTCTCCCGACAGACAAAGTGGCACAAGGTAAAACCAAAGTGTTGCCTAATAAACGACTAGCTCATCCTTAGGATGGAGTTTGTAACTCTTCTTCGCAATATGAGAAGAAATTACAAGGTCTTAGTGAAACAATTGGGTGCTCACCCATAGCAGGTGACCACACATAACAACAAGCCTTGTTATGACTCGTCGGCGCAAATGTCAGAACATTTGAAGACTCTAGTGTTGGAGATCTCCCTTCAGTTTTTGGGAAACCCAAAAGCATGTTCTTTGAGTAAGAACATTTGAGGAGGTGTGCTCTGTGGAAGATAATTCCTACAACGATGAAGAAACACCATTATATAAACATAGTGGTTCACCAAACAGGCGCTTCAACATTGACTGTCAGCGTTGAATACCATATGGGAAACGATGAGACGACGGTTCCCAAGGAAACTGCACAGGGCCATGTTCATCCAATTAACGACGCTGCACGCAACCCCATTAATTAGGGTAATTGATACTCAACCGTCTCGCAATCTACATCGTACACGTCACATGCAATCAACGTTGTACACGTAGCGTTTTGTAACTACAACAAACCCTAGCTCTTCCTTTACGAGTCCATGGGCTCAACCCACTATTCAAGCGTTATTCTACCACGTGTCTGACACGAGCATTAGAAACCCTAGTCACTTTTGACACACGGATCACACCTGAATATCACCAGCTAATTTAAGGTACTCGTGTCTCTTCAAAAGGAAACTCATCCACACGATGCACTCTACCTACGATGTAGGCTTTCACGCCCATAATAGGCGAAACCCCTACCTAACCAGGCAAGCTTGGTCAGCTTCAGCTGATGACGATGACTTTCGGTTCATCCCGACGCCTAGTCCACCCAGCGCGGATGTCGATGGTTTAGGAAGCGGGAGTCTAATCAGCGTTATTACGCCTGGTGACGACGACTTGCCAGGGACCATTACCCCTTTCGTGGATAACGGTGGCCGAACTCGATCAGGTAAGCCAAGTCAGTGATGACTGACAATGATAGCTTCCGATCAAAGCCAAGACCTGTAGCCCCCTTTGTGCGAGTATAAATGATTTGGAAGGTGGGAGCCCAGTCAGTTTCGACTGATGTCGACTACAAACCATGGTTGCCGAATTACCAACCCCAGACTTGTACCTCATAGGGTTGAACAAAAAACCAATTAAACCAACCTAACCGATCTAACCTAACCGATTGGTTCGGTTTAAATTCGATTTGGATCGATTTCGATTTTAAAAATATTTTAACCGAAGTGGTCAGTTCGATTATCGGTTTATATGTGATTTTAACCAACCAAACCGAACCGACCAAATATATATAATAAATAATATATATTTTATATATAAATAATACAATATGTTTAAAATAGTCGGTTCGGTTCACAGTTTAGGTGAAAAACTGAACCGTAAGTTCGGTTTTCAGCCCTAGTAGCTCGCTCCGCGCGGGTGTTGATGGTTTGGAAGGTGGGAGCCTAGTCAATCCCGAACTGATTCTGACGGCTTCCCATGGGACCACTACTCTCTTACAGACCATGGTCGCCGAAACCTCCCAAATTTGTAGCTCGATGCGCACGAGTGTAGATGATTTGGAAGGTGGGAGCCTAGTCAGTCCCAAACCGATTCTGATGGCTTGTCATGGGATCATTGCTCTTCTACAAACCATGGTCGTCGAATCCCTTCATTCCAAACTTGTAGCCTGCTCTGCGCGGGTGTAGATGGTTTGGAATGTGAGAGCCTAATCTGAACGACCTGATCCACAGAGTACTATATTATCCGCTTTGGGCCCAAGGCCCGCACGGTTTTAAAACACGTAGTACTTTATAGATCCAATTTCATACATATATAATACATCACCCCCCCCCCCCCAATACCAAAGCGATGTGGGACTATGATCTCTCCTTTGTAGCTTTCCAACCCTCTTGGGATCCATGGGCCTTTGGGCTTCTCCCACACCATCCCCTTCAGGTCCACCCACACAACTGTATCATAATCCACCCCCTTGGGATCCTAACGTCCTCATTGGCACACTTTTAGCTGGGTCAGACTCTGATACCATTCTGTAATGGCCCAATCCACAGAGTACTATATTTTTCGCTTTGGGCCCAAGGCCCGCACGGCTTTAAAATGCGTGGTACTTTGTAGATCCAACCTCGTACATATATAGTACATCACCCTCCCATACCCAAGCGATGTGGGACTATGATCTCCCCTTTGTAACTTGTCAACCCTCTTGGGATCCATGGGCCTTTGGGCTTCTCTCGCACCCTCTCTCAGGTTTGCCCACACAAGGGTATCACATAGTCAGTCTCGAACTGATGTCGAAGGCTAGCCACGGAATCATCGCTCTTCAACAGATAATGATCGCTGAATTCTCACATCCCAAACCTGTAATCCGCTCTGCATGGGTATAAATGGTTCGAACGGTGGGAGCCCAATCAGCCCCAACTGATGTCAACGGCTCACCACGCGATCACTGCTTCCTTTCAATACAACGGTTATCAAAATAAATCACAGTTCGAGCAGCGTCTTAATGCTAGCATTCTATTATTAGCAATGGCCACTCACGTCGACCTTAAAATCAACTGCTGACACACGAACGAACGCTAAGGCTCTAGCTTTGAAACAACGCATGTGCTCGGCTACCACAGTTTACTCATGCTAGCAATCGCAACCGATAGTCAGATAAGAAAATTAAGTCCCCAGTGCCTTAAGGATGAGCTACAGCCTGGGTAGCGTAGCCCACCACTACGTCATCTGCAGAACACCCACTATTGGATGTAACTAAGCGATACTGACTCTCAGACCTCATAGAAGAACAAGCCAGAATCATCTGTGACATAAATGGCCAAACTCTCAAGAACAGACAGACCACTCGGCTTCCCGCTAACCCAACCAGACTTGTGTCAAAGTAAAACGACAAGGCAAAATGGAAAGTGTGAAACATGGAAACCGAACACAATACGGGCACAAAATGTACTCAAAATAAACTTGTTTTCATTAACATTTGAAACAAAAAGTACAAGTGCACAAAGTCTACTCCTCATACGGAGGGGGTACAGAAGCAGGAGAACTAAGCTTAACAGAGGAAGAAGCAAGAGTTGCATCCGCACACGCCTTAACCTGAGCATCATGATCCGGATTGCCCTCTTCCTCTGATGATGCAGAGACCACCACTAAGTCTGCGTGTGACATCTTCTTGTAATACGTAAAGTCCCATTTCGGATATTCTACTTCATCAGTGCTAGCAACTCTCATCTCTCATGCACAACCCAGCGGAATTCACACTTGCCCTACGTTTGGAATTCTTCCCCGGACGCCTTCACTTCAGTAAGTTCACGTTCCAACAGCTCCAGCTTGTCAGTCAGCGCATCAACCTGGGACTGCTCTGTGGCCAAACTACTCTTAACAACACTGAGCTCATGTTGCTTTAGTTGAAGTTGGTCTTCAACCTTCCTCACTACCCGGGCTTTGAATTTCATGTTGATCTCTAACTGTTGTCTCTGAGCAACAAATTCAGCCTCATTCACGGCGTTCTCCTCATCAAAAGACCACAACTCATAGCGCATCTTAGTCGCCTTCCTGTGCAACTTCTAGATCATGGCAGATCAAATCCAATTCTTGCTTGAATCTGTCCCTTACGGACATTGCCTCTACCAAATCAGACTCAAGGGCTTCCAGGCGATCCCTTTGAGTCTTAGCGACAACGACTGATTGTTCCAGCCTCCTCTCCTCAATCTGCTTCCTCAACAGCTCAATTTCAAAAAGTGCATCAGAGTAGAGCTTCTGCATATTTTAGAAGACACGCTCCATGGTGTACACCCTCTCATGAGCCGCCTCAACCTCCATCCCAACAACGGCCACCTGGCTCAAATGAGACATCCCCATCATAAGGTGTTTCAAACCCTTATCCATACGCCCTTCCAGTGTATCCTCCTCATGCTCCGGAACGTGGTCCATTAGCCAACTGTAGCGTCTGCTTATGTGCTTCCTTGAAGCATAGTCCATGTCAACTTCTCAGTGCCAAGCCTATTTGCTTATCTTCATTACGTCCAGAGCAAACAAACTTATCCGCGTATCTGAATGGAGCTCTCCCGAATGTGGAATTACGCCAGCATCACCCTTTATAGTCGCTACTGCATCCAGGCTGTAAGAGGAGTTAGGATTTTTGTTGTGTTGTTTGATGTATTGTATGTGTGTTTTCTTTTACGTAGAGGGTGTTTGGTGATGGCGCGTGGTAAGAGATCCTAGGGTGAGGGATCAGGCACTGATGGAGAGGATGCCTCTCAGGCTTTCATGGAAATGATGACCCAATGGGCACAAAATATGAGACAGTGCAATCAGTCGGAGAATTCATTTACTCAGCGCAACAAGAATTTCGTCAGCTTGGGTGGTGAAAGATTTGATGGTACTGGAGATTCTCTAGCTGCGGATCGGTGGATTCGTAAGGTAGAGCTCATATTTGAGAGGATGGTGCTGACACCTATACAGCGTACTGAGTTAGTAGCACACCAGTTTGACGGAGAGGCTATGTATTGGTGGGATTCAGTGAGGCAGAGCCTTGATGTGTCAGAGATGCAGTGGTATACATTTTTCCAAGTGTTTGAACAACATTTTGTTCCTGATTCTGCCAGAGTTGAGATAGTGGACAGGTTTTTACATTTACAGCAAGGTTCTAGATCTGTTTCAGAATACTTGGCCGAGTTTACACAGTTGAGTCGCTATGCCACTTGTTTCATAGATACTCCAAAGAATAAGAACAAGAAGTTTTTTAGTGGTCTGAACCCGTTCCTAAGGAAACAGTTGATGGTGATGATCGATCGTCCTTTTGAGAGATTAGTAGACGTCACTTTGAGTCAGGAGGGAGTTGACGCCGAGTGTAGACAAGAGACTTTGGTTCCACGAGCTAGAGGTTCAGAACGTAGTCAGAGGTTTGGCCGAGGAAGCCAGACAATTGAGCAGACACAACAGCTAGAGCGTGCCGCTGTCCAGCAGAGAGACCCTAGTAGAGGGGGACCAGTTAGGACTGGCAGAGACCACAGAGGTGACAGACGGTCCCGAGGAGATCATCGACATCAGCAGCAACAGAGACAACCTAGGTGGGGTGGTCAGACAGGAACTAGAAGCGGTTGCTTCACTTGTGGTCAGGAAGGACATGTAGCCCGTGATTGTCCAAGAGGTCAGGCAAATCGAAGGGAGCATGTAGTTTGTTATACTTGTGGACAATTGGGGCATTTTTCCAGAGTTTGTCCTCAAAATAGGGATGGACCAGCACAGTAGAGGGCGCCTCAGGGACAGTTAGCACCTGCGCCTGGAGTTGGTCAGAGAGTCCCTCTCCTAGCACCGCCTGTTCGCCTAGCAGCTATTCCCGGTCAGGGAAATGTTGAGGGTATGTTATTATTATTTTTTTTGTAGTTGTGTGTGCCAAATGTAGTAAGATTTGTGTTATGTGCATTATGCGTAGGAAAAATTGCATGTTAGTGTGTTGTTATATGACTCAGCATATATGTGTTGTGTGCCAGGTTTTGTGCATTCGTCGTCTTCCCTGTTGAGGGCTCTTTTCAATACATGAGCATATAGGTCTATTATTTCTAGACAGTTGGTTGTTAGAGACAACCTTGAGGTAGTTCTTTTACCGGAGCCCTTGTGCGTTGTGTCTCCCTTGGGCAGTTCGGTTTGGTTGTGAGAATATTGTCCCCGTTTCGAGTTTTCCTTGTTGGGGTACAACTTCGTGTTTGACTTTATTATCTTGGGTTTTGAGGGCTATCATTTGATTCTAGGGATGGATTGGTTGTCCAGCCATCCGATGATCATTGATTGCTTGCATAGGTCGGTGATGTTAGCGCCACCTGACGCTTCGCCTCGTGTGTTGGCTTGTGAGCCCGATTCGGTTTTTATGATGTCGAGTTTTCTTAGCTCTCTTGAGATTTCTTGTCCCGACACCAGTTCTGTAGAGGTTGTCTGTGAGTTCCCTGATGTGTTTCAGGAGATTTGTGGTATCCCTTCTCGCCGTGAGGTAGAGTTTCGGATTGACCTGGTTCCTGGTACTGCACCTATATCTAAATCAGCGTACAGGCTTGCACCTAAGCAATTGGAAGAGATGAAAGTACAGCTTGATGAGTTGCTTCGTAAGGGGTTTATTCAGCCGAACAATTCACCTTGGGGAGCTCCAGCAATATTTGTGTCCAAGAAGGATGGATCATTGAGGATGTGCATAGATTATCAAGATCTGAATAAAGTGACCATCAAGAATAAGTATCCATTGCCACGAATTGATGATCTTTTGGATCAATTGAGGGGAGTCGTAGTGTTTTCACAGTTAGATTTGCAGTCTAGGTATCATCAGATGAGAGTTGAGGAACATTCTGTTCCAATTACCGCTTTTCGAACCCGTTATGACTTGTATGAGTTTCCAGTCATGCCAGTTGAACTGACTAATGCACCAGCTTTCTTCATGGATTTGATGAATAGATTGTTCAGTCCATACTTGGACAAATTTGTGGTAATCTTCATTGACGATATCTTAGTGTACTCGAGGAGTTTATAGGAGCATAGAGAGCACCTTCGCATTGTTTTGCAGACACTTAAAGAATATCAGTTGTATGCGAAGTTCAGTAAGTGTCATTTCTAGGAGCCTGAAGTTTGATTTCTTGGGCATGTCATTTCTAGTGGATGTATTGCAGTGGATCCCGAGAAATTCGAAGCAGTGAAGTCTTGGAGACGACCGAGTAGTGTGACGGAGATTCGTAGTTTTCTGGGTTTGGCTGGTTATTACCGACGGTTTATCGAGAAATTTTCCCTGATTGCGGCACCACTCACTCAGGTAACTAGGAAGAATGTTCCTTTTGTATGGTCAGAAAAGTGTGAAGAAGCTTTTGAAACTTTGAAGCTTTGGTTGACTTCAGCACCAGTGTTGACTATTCCGACACCTGGTAGCCGGCTGGTGGTATTTACTGATGCTTGCGGTACAAGATTGGGTGGAGTGTTGATGCAAGGCAAGAAGGTCGTAGCCTATGCGTCTCGACAGTTGAAACCCCACGAGCGGAGATATCCGACACATGATTTAGAGTTGGCAGTCGTAGTCTTTGCTTTGAAGATTTGGAGACATTATATGTATGGTGAGAGGTTCGAGTTGTTCACAGATCACAAGAGTTTGAAGTACCTATTCACTCAGAGGGAGTTGAATATGAGGCAACAACGATGGGTTGATTTTCTTAGCAGCTATGACTTCGAGATACAGTATCAGCCTGGTAGGGCCAAGTGGTTGCAGATGCCTTGAGTAGGCGACATGCAGTGATGGCAACCATGATGATTCAGGAGTACCGAACACTTGAGACATTAGTTTCATTTGCAGTTCAGCCTACTTTCAATACAGAAGGCAACATGATAGTGGGTTTTGCAGTTTATCGGTCGTTGATCAGTAGAGTGGTGGAGAGACAGACCTCTAATCCAGTGATTACGAGGCAGATGGTAGATTTGGTAGTGGACACATTGGATGAGTGCCCTACCGATTGGTCAGTGAGTTCAAACGGAGGGTTGCGATTTCATGGGCGGTTTTGTGTTCTGTCTGATGAGGAGTTGCGAAGAGATATCTTACAGGAAGCTCATAGATCTCGTTTCACCATTCACCCCGGTGGAACAAAGATGTATCGAGATTTGAGAAGTTCTTTCTGGTGGTGTGGCATGAAGAAAGACATTGGAGAGTTTGTGGCACGGTGTGCGACTTGTTAGCAGGTGAAAGCCGAGCATCAGAGACCGTCTGGGTTATTGCATCCATTTGAGATCCCGACGTGGAAGTGAGAGTATATCACTATGGATTTCATCGTTGGACTTCCACGGTCGAGGAAAGGTAATGAGTCGATATGGGTCATTGTTGATCGGTTGACGAAGTGTGCACATTTCATTCATGTTAGTATGAATCAGACGGCAGACAATCTAGCTGTGTTGTTCATTCGGGAGGTAGTCCGCCTTCATGGGTCGCCTGTTTCAATTGTATCCGACAGAGATCTGCTTTTCACAGCCCACTTCTGGCAGAGCTTTCAGCAAGCTATGGGTACTAGATTGGACATGAGTATAGCCTATCATCCATAGACAGATGGCCAATCTGAGCGAGTGAATCAGGTAGTGGAAGACATGCTTAGAGCATGCATTTTAGACTTTGGTGGCAGTTGGGAAGATCACCTACCGTTATGCGAGTTTGCGTACAACAACAGCTACCACGTAAGTATTGGCATGGCACCGTTTGAGGCACTCTACGGACGACCTTGTAGGTCCCCTGTTTGTTGGGCAGAGATTGGAGAGTCAGTTGTGATGGGGCCGGATGTGATCAGAGAAACTACTGAGAAGATTGAGCTGATTAGAGCGCGTTTGTTGACAGCCCAAAGTAGACAAAAGAGTTACGCTAATAGGAGGCGTAAGGAGTTAGCGTTTGATGTTGGTGACAGAGTTTTTCTGAAAGCTTCCCCGATGCGCGGAGTTGTTAGGTTTCGAAATCGAGGGAAGTTTGCACCGAGGTATGTAGGGCCATATTAGATTACTGAGAGGATTGGACCAGTGGCCTACAGATTGGCTTTGCCGCAGAGTATGTCAGGTCTCCACGACGTGTTTCACGTATCCATGTTGCGGAAGTGTTTGCCAGACCCGTCACAAATTATAGAGCCCGCTGAGTTCAAGATTTCTGAGGAGTTGACGTATCCAGTGAGGCCAGTAGCCATTGTTGATGATGATGTGAAACAACTTCGACGGAGGACAGTGAAGTTAGTGAAGGTTCAGTGGAGCTACCGAGAGGGTGACATGACTTGGGAGCTGGAGGACCAGATGAGACAGAAATACCCCGAGCTTTTCGCCTAGGTTTTCTTATCGTGGCTTTGTCTGATCTCGAGGACGATATCTCATTTTAGGTGTGTATGATGTAATATCTATTTTTTTTAATTGCTTGAGAGGGTGTACTCAGTAAGTTTGATGGGGGCACATAACCACCCACCCTTTAAAAGACAAAACCCCTCCCCTTTTCTTTCTTCTTTCCTTTTTTTTTTCCTTCGCAGGGAGCAATTCCCTAACGCTGCTACTCCTCCGCCTGCATGCTTGCCGTCAGATCAAGCGATTCCTTCGCAAAAATCTCGCCCATTGTCCTTCATTTCTTCCCCTCTTCGTTCCCTCTTCGTTTCTCTTTTGGTTTTTTGCCAAAAAAAAAAAAAAATCAGTTTTCATATTTGGGTTTGACGTGGTGGGTTGTTTGATCGGATTTTGTAGCTCCGATCAGCCGTTGAGGGGCCTTGGTGGCGTCATTTGGAGCCCGTAGACCCGACATGCAAGGGTGATTTCGGTGTTGGCCGAATTTTTCAAAAAATCAGGGTGCATGTTTCTTTAGGAAGGTTCTTCGGCGTGAATCCGGACTTTGGGTGCGTCGGTGAGCCGCACATTCATGACTCCGAGTGTTCTTAGACCTATTTCCGACCTGTTGTGCGGTTTGGAGGCGATCAGACCGAAGTAGGGAGGGTTTCGGCGAGTTTTCGGCAAACTTTGGGTTTCGTCGGGGAGTTTGCCAGATTTTATTTGCCTGTAAGTTTTCTTTCAGTCACGCACCGATAGTTACTTATTTATTTTTTTCAGTTTTCGGCTAGTTTGCTCACCTTTGAGTCCGCCTTGCAGTTTTAAAAAATTTTGTGGTCCCGCATTCGCTGTTTTGCGAGTTGGGAGCATCGACCTGTAGGATTTGGGTTCTGAAAACCCATTCCGCTCAGGTGAGTGTAACTATAATGTTTATTTTGAGAAATAACTATTTGAAATCCTGAATTTAATTTTTACAGTATATCGTCGATTGTGTATAATTGAATGTAAGTCCGAAATTCGGGGTTTTCAAATATTTCGATGATTGTGTTGGTTGGATTTTCTGAAAGCATGATATACTTGAATGAAATTGAATAGTGGATGGATTTTGGTGTGATTAGGCTTTGGTGTAATGACATTGGGCTTGTATGCTTCGTTTTCGAGTTTGCATAGTATGTCATGTTTTACCGTAGATTGCCGAGTCTTGAGCATGTATGATAGTTCGACTTGAATGAATTTATTGTGATGAATTGGGTCATGTTGGGACCCTAGCGTAGTCGTGGATTTATAAAAATTTTCGAATTCATTTGGTTGCATGTCTGTTACATTTGATTATGTACAGACTCGTCATTTGTGCATGTGGATGTTGGTGTAAGTGTCTTTACCCCGTTATAATGCTTGTTGTGCCGATGCTTAGGAGCTTCGCATCGTGAGTTGGATGGTGCTTGAGATGACTCGCATCTGACATTGAGGACGCTATTGCATGTGGTATGCTTGCTGAGGTGCGGTGAGCTCCCGCACGCACGCACTTGCCACTAGAGAATGCAGTAGGACGGGTCCCGGAGGACGTGTTTTGGAGATTACTCGTTTTCCCTCCCAGCGCGCTTGAGTTTGATTGTGTTAGGTTGGTCGTGTTAGGCCAGTCGTTTGGGATGTTTGAGTTTGTATCTTGGCAGATGACACCCCATTAGGATACAAACAAGCCCGAAATGGTACTGGTGCACGTTGTAGGATGTGTCTGGGTGAGACACATTCGTAGGGTATGCAGATACCTACGATATGAGACACTTATACATAATTTTACAGGATTTTTGGTTTCGACTTGGTTGCTATACCTAGGAGACTATGAAGAATTATGAGATTGTCTTTATTTCATCGCTTGATATTTACCATGTTTGAATCACGTGTAATGACCGGCATATCTCGTAAACTTGTAGTTATTGTTGAATCTGAAATGCTTGTGTTGTTGCTTGAACTTAGAAATATTATCCTTAGAGACACGGTGTGATTTAGACTTTAGAACTTGTTACTTATCCATTGTTGTGTGGCATGAATTTTCCTTGTATATTATTCTGTTATTTGTATTTAGTTCGCTCGCACCATCTAGCTTTGTGCTTTGCTGACCCCGCAAGGGGTGTGCTTCTATTGGAGTGCAGGCAGTGTTGGCGCTCCTGCTAATCATGGCGCTTAGGCCCAGTTTTCCGCTGTAGGCGCGTTTTGTGCTGTTTGGTCGTGTCCACCCTGTACGGGTATGTTTTGCTTCCTCTGTTTTATCAGGTGTACTATCTTGTTATACTAGATGTTTGTATATTGGTTTTGTCGCTATGACTCTGGCGGGGCGAATCAAATATATATTTATTTTGTTCAAATTTTTATCGTAGTTTTTATTTCCGTTTCATTCTCGTATCAAGAATGTGTTATATTATGATGTTGTTGCCGGTTACGATCTGCCTGTATTACGGGTTAGTTCACGCATCGGCACGCTGCGATTCCCGTGGCGGGTCGGGGCGTGACACAGGCTCTCCTCCACGGCCTTCCCTTTGTCACCAGCAACTGGCCTTTTATTGCAAGACGACTCAGCGGAACCCGAAGGAAGAGATGGAAGCGAATTGTCCAACAGATCATCACCCTGATATACGGTCTGGAACGAGATGAGGAACAATGCGGACTACAAGAAGGATGGCTCGCATTACTGTGACCACTGTCAAATGACCTACCAATGGAGGGATTGGACTATGGGACCTCAGGCGAATCCCTATCAGGAACCTTCAGTAGAACAATTCTGGACTGGTTAGCATCAGTAGAAGCCGCCAAAACAGCCAACATCAGCTTTTCACTCAAAGCTTCAGCTTGTTCGACATTCAGATTCGACGCGTCTTCAACCCCTGCTAATTGTAGGTAGTCCCTCTCCCAGCCAGATACTTCAACCTTTGTCCTGGCAGGTTGACTAGGTTCACACTTCTCCCTCGCTGGAGCAGATTGTTTTGGAGCCGGCTCAGTCCTAGTATGGTACCTCTTCGAACTTACAAAGAAGGTGAGTGTCTTAGAAAGCCTCTCTGTGTCAGACAAAGTAGGAGCCTTAACTTTGGAAACCTTACTCTTTTTGGAAAGGGATCCACTTTTAGACTTGACATTCGACGTTCGGTAAAGTGTAGGGGCCACATGCCAGTTGGCCCACAAAACATTGCGGCTGAAGTTAGTAGGACATATGACTTCCTCCACACTCATCTTCGACATGTCGCAAAATGTCTTCATAGCGTCTTGCTCCTCTGTGGATAGAGAAGTAGTAGGGATCCTCCCTGCGAAGAAACATATGCGATGATCAACATACAATTAGCGCAACGAGATCAAAAAATGAAGTTATACTTATGAAGTGGCCTGAACTCCCACTCAAGCAAACGACCCTGAACTTGAAGTACTTCGAATCCGAAAGAGCTAAGTAGTATTTCTGCCAGAACTTGAAGTCATCTGGTACCTTTCCGAAACAGGCCAGCGACATCATCTTACAAATTACGTGATCATTCAGTTGAGAAGAAGTCAACAACTGGATCACCCGCGGAGTCACGCGGACGCCAACATTCTTCGTTCTGATCAAAATAAGAAGGATGATCGTGTACCCATTGGGTGCCAAATGGGCAGGAGGGATTCCAAAGAAATCCAATAAGCCCCAAATATCATCAAGAACGGAAAAACAGACTCCAGTTTGAAGTATTCCGTGGTGCAAGCAAACGTACCCTTTTGGAGGAAACATCAGCGTCTGATCATCCTTTAGAGCATAAAATGGCAGGTCCTCCAGGACCCCGAACGTCTTTCAGATTTCGTCAAGGCCCGACTCGAAAATCGACTTATCTTCAAAAAATTCGAGGCCCTTGGCCAAAGTCTCATCATCAAGATGGTTTTGGTGAGCCTTGAAAAAGGTGTACAAATTTTCAATCAAAAGACGAACAAAACAGAATCTCTAAAAGCAAATAAATGGAAGAGTCAGTCTTCGCAGAAAGGAAGATCTAAATAGGGATTGGTTTCTCGCATCTTCTCCACCGAACCGACGCACACTTAATTAATGAAGCGCGTGAGCAATGATTCAAACTCGATCATCATGAGCGGCGTATCTTTTCAAGAAGTGACTCAGCGAACCGATGCAATGACCCACTAACTCGGGGGGAGTAGCTGATGATACACCAAAATGGTATCTTTTCTACATCGTACACGTGTCATGATGATCTCGATAAATAATAGGCCCAAGCGTCAGCCCAACACTGATTCGGCCCAAGCAGTTCTAAGCCCGCACAATGCAGTCTGCCAGACGGACCCAAATCATTATAGCTTGCTTTGCCCACACATCTCACAACTATTCTCAATACCCGTAAGCCCTGCTAAGGCAAGTATCTCGAGGATCAGCTTCGAACAGGCAAAAGAGGAGCACTTTGCTTCCAACTAGGAAGCAAATACCAGAGTATATGTCGCACATGGAGACTTCTATCTATGGACTACTCTCTGATTAGGAACTATCTCCCGTGTATCTAGGAGCACAAGGCTAACATGGAAACTCTCATTCACAGTACAACTCCTAATTAGAAAATGATTTCCACAAAGATCTTCTTTCCTAAACTACGCCACTGATGGCCTGGTCGAACCAGGACTCCAACATTATAAATAAGACATGAGGTTGGTAAACTAAGGTACGCTACAAATTCCCTGTGTACAACATTACGTCTTCCTCATATCCCTGTCTGACTTTAGCATCAGAGTGTCATCGGCCACCACAATGGTGGTTTGTGGCTCACGTGCGTTCCTTGTGCAGGTTTGCAAGTCAAGGTCAAAGCAGGAAGCAAAAATCGAATACATCAATTGTTAATGGACAGATCCAAGTTTCAATGGTTTTGATCAATTCCAACCTTGATTCTATGTTTAAGATTGTATAAGTTGAATGAGTTGCAAACTGTTGGATTAGTTCAAACTCACAATTAAGTAACCTTCTAAGGTCCCTTATATAATGCACTTGTACACGGATTATTTCATATGTGTGAAGGTTCATTTAGTTACTATTTGTCTAATATATGAGGAGGTCCAAGCACTTTTATAATTGTTTTGGTGAAAATGTTGACAATCCAAATATATTCAAACTTGTATATGGAGGCGTGCCCCAATGATTTTCAGCCATATTTTTCAAGCTATCAAGCACACCCTAAATGAAAAACAAAAAATATAATTGAATTTCGTTGAGAACTGTCTTTCTAATTTGAAGAGTTTTTGTTTGTTGTATTGCATTTGAGTTTCATTTAGAGACCCAAATTGGTTACAATAACTACCCAAATTGGATGAATCATTAAATCCCAATTTGTGTGAGAATGAATACTTCATTATGACCCAATTAGTTGACATGTTTGGAAATTTCAAATACAATACAAACAATGGGCACTCTCTCATTCAGTTGATGATCGTATCTTCAATTCAAGATGAGTTGAGGAGGTTGAAGATTTTCTCACTCTTCAAATGAGACATCAACTTAATTGGCAACTTCTTCAACAATTCTCCGACTTTTCACTTATCATGTGAATCCTAAGATAGCTTTTGTTGAGGAGTTGTTCTACGCTGTCTGGTAAAAAGTACCTGGATGGAGCCTGGAGGCTCTCCAGCACGTGAGGTGGTGTGTAAATGATCGATTCTACCCCTCTTTTAATCTTCTTTCTCTCTGCAGAGACCATTCAACACCTCCACCCACTGCTCAAGCCCCTCCCCTAGCTGTTCCGGTGAAGGTGGAAAAGAGGCTTGAAAAGGTGGTTGAGATGATGAGGTGGATCACCAAGGAGTGGGGCGGCTTTAGTTTACTGGTGGTTGTGTGGTTCAACAATGATGAGGGATGGTGGTGGTAGGTTGAGGTTCAATTCACATGTTGGAGGTGGGATTGAGGTTGTGGAGGGTGTTGGTGGGTTCAATTGTGGAGTTCAGTTGGTGGAGGTGGTGTTTGATTTGGTTGCAGTTTGGCGTGGGTTTGGAGAAGATGGAATTTGGGTTACCTGAAGTAGAATAGGTTTTGTGAAGGAGAGATAAGAGAGTTGGATGGAAGGAGAGGGAAGAGAGTTGGATGGAGTGAGCAATGAAGATGGGTGGGTGTGGTGGTAGCGGCGTAACTGCGAGGAAGGAGGAGGGAAGAAGAGGAAGCAGAGGGGTAGATTCAGCACTCACGTGCGGCAAGGATTGTGATTTCGTTTTTCGAGTTCATTTCGGTATCTTGATTTTAAGAAATATTTCGGTGTGTGAAGAAAAAATGTAAAAATTTCGAGGATACATAAAACAATATATAATGAATTTCGAAGGTATATGAAAATGTGAAAAAAAAATAGATATAAGTAAATAAATCTATTAAACATATTAAATGAAGCCTAAATACCAAGAAATGAAACAAACATGATATCTATATAAATTTCGAAAATCAGGGGGTGATTTCAAAAATCAATATATGAAGAAATGATAATTAGAAAATCAGGGGTGGTTTAAAAATCAATAAATAATTAAAAGAATCGATAATACGAAAAAACTCCGAAGTTTTTTGAAAAAATGTAATTTTTGGTAGCTATGTTTTGTATTTTTACGAAAAAACGAAATTTACAAATTTTTTTTGAAATAAACGAAAAAATCTCGAAATTTTTTGAAAAAAAAACCCTTGAAAAATGTAACTTTTTATTTCGTCATTTTTCTTTTCATAATTTCAAAAAAACTAAATTTTCGTTGAAATTTCGTGAAATCACATTCCTAAACTTGCGGAACACCCTCCAAACACCATAGAATTTTTGTTTGTTGAGATGTGTCAACAATGAAATGGTTGAAGTCTTAAAAAAAACAATTTTTTTTTTTTTTTTTTTTTTTTATCGTTATGCACACTTGTGGTCGAGCAAGCTTGCCATCGCAAGGGGTACATCTATTTAGAATAGCTAGTCAATGAAAATTGAGTTGTGAGTGTGCTCTGGTCGACCAAGCTATTCCAAAAATTTCATTTTGCGAAGTTTTCGCACGCACTTTCACCATCTCTTGGTGTCCTCTTAATTAGGAACTTGTCTTCTTTTTGGAATAGGCATGAGATTGACTTGGTTGACTTACTCTTCAAGTTGGATTTTGGTCTTTACAACTTTGACTTCAATCTTCTTAGCTTCAATTTGGGCCTTGAGGAATTAGATGAGACAAATCTTAGAAAACCCAGAGCTAATCCAATCACTCAACAGTGGTTCACCAAATATTTTAACAAGATCAGAATTCACAAATACAAGTGGGGGCCAAGCATTATGAAATGTGTTCCAAAAATGCACATTTGGAGCAATTAATTAAGCTTGTTGGGTTTGGTAGTTGTGTTAATTCAAATCAAATGATTTGGTTTTGGGTCCGATTAAGAGATCCACTTGCTCTCTAGAAGTGGCGGCAAAATCAAAATCAAACTAAAACTTAACGAATTATTATTATTATTTTGGCTTTACTCTCAGAAAACCCTTCCTCCGACCCTCTATAAACACAGACAGCAAAGCAAAGCGGAAAGTAAAGATGATGCAGCAGCAGCATAGAGTAGATGAATAGATGTTGATCCATGGAAAGATGTTAGAACTGAGATTGATCTGCGAAAGAGAGATTTCTGTTCAAGAACATAGACACAACACTGCCAAGATCGCGTTCCGCAACTCTCTCCAATCCATTAAGCTTAACGTTCAACAAGCATCCGCAGATCAAGGTCCGTCTCTCCTACACATTTTCTTGCTTTTTACCTTTGTTTTCCATATACTCTTCTCACCGTTTCCACTTGAATTCAATTCAATTGTTTACTTCTGCTACACCACGACCAATCTCAATACTTCCTGCTTTGCTTCAAAATTTTAGGGTTTATTGTTTGAACTACTTAACATTTTTTGCTTTAGACTCAACATTATTAGTGTTTCTTAGACAGGACAGGGACAACTCATTGTTTTATTGTTGGGGTTTGTATAGATTTTGGGGTTGCGTCTTAGAAGAGTGGAAAAACATGAAATTTCACTGGAAAAAAGAAAGAAGCAAACCTACTCTTTTCTCATTTAATGTTTTAATTGGATTAGTGCCTCAAGTCTGCCGTTTGCACTCTATACGACAACCTACTAATTTTTGTAGTTAAGTCCCTATGTTGCACATGTTTTGCATTGTGCAAAACACTTTATCATTTTTATTTTATACCGTTCCATTACTCCATTTTTAGCTGAAATTTTGAGAAAATTTAAAGATACACATTAGAAACATGGAAAAGTTTCAGCCGTTTCGATATGCATGCCTTGAGATACGCGTTAAAATGTGATTATGTGGCAAGATCATGAAGCGAGCGGGGTCCACCTTGGGCACGCCACAAGTCGGCTGAACACAAAAACCGTTTATCAAGATATTTAATCGCGTGGATCCAAACACATATCTCACGGAACGATGCAAAATAGGCAAAAACTTTGGCACATTGTCTCTGGTGATAATCCGTAATTTTCCTCAAATTTCTACTCAAATGAATTTTAAAAACAAGACATTTTTTTTGTTTGCTAGGGACACGAAACATGAAATTATCAAATGGTGTCACGGTGGTTATGAACTAGGTATTTGAAGGACTCCAAGCCCAATCCCCCATGTTTTAATTCACTCTACGTAGATAACCCAGCCTTGTGTGGAAGCAAAACTTGTGAATGTGTTTGGATCAAATGTGGTATACCATCATTGATTTCTGTCATGTTATGTATTTATTTATTTATTGTTTTCAGCAAACCTTGGAAAGCTTAAAGCTCAGCTGAGAGAAGTGGAAGATGATTTGGTTAAAGCCTTAGCAGGTATTATTGATAATAGATAGGTGTTGTTTGATTTTCTTGAATTTGTTTATATTTAGTTTACTGTATCTGTTTTACAAGAAATTATATTGTTGGTTGGCTTTTAGTGTCAATTTTATGTTATCCTTTTGCACTTATTATCCCAACTCATGGATTGAAAGTTTTGTGAGTTGATTTAATTTCGATTTTTGATTATTGAGTTGCCATTATCATCTGACTGATTAAGCTAAACTAGACTTCCAAAAGATGATTACATAATCAATAATAAAACCACACAACTGACGACAATAAAAGTGTTGGAAAATATATAGATGCTAAAATACAAAGTGGTTGACCCTGCACTAACAAACCTAAGCTACATCCAAGGAGATGAATCTACTATCTTTTAATCTCTAAAATGAGGAAATACAATGGTTACCCAAAGACCCAATATCCAAGACCTCCGTTATGAGTTTCACTTCTTTATCCATGAAACATTTTCATTTCACAGCTTCTTCTACTTGTCACATCAGTGATGGAATGCCCTGATGTTGACCACCTTAATATCACATGAAGCCACAGCTGCTACACATAATATGTAAAAGTATGTATGTGAAATGTTAAAAGCCAATTTCAACTGCCATAAAGCCAAGTAACAATGTAGAGACGTAGAAGAAGAAATCAACTTAAAAGTCTACCTCTATAGTAACATGAAAACCTCTCATGGCATGCTCCATAAGAAGCTCTAAATGTTGACCAAAAATCTTACTCGAAAGTTATGAATTCCGTGCTTCAGATCTCCTTTAGCCATTGATTTGAATAATGAATTTGTTGCAGCATAAAAACCTCAGAAAAAATACTGCAACAGTTTTCCAATGGCTTGGGTAGGCCAATTGAAAGTACCCAAGGCAGAAAGCTGAAAAATTCACATTTTTGTAGGCTTGCAGTTTGATGGGCCGAAATCTCATAAATCTCAACTAGTTGAGAATTTATGCCTTGACTAATGGCCCAAATTTAAAGAATCCTTTCATCAGTGGTTTTGATATAAATAATGTGTATTTGGCAATTTGTGCAACTTCGACTTAAATTGTTTTATAGGCAATGTGTGTTGAAAATATATTTTCATTTTGAAAAGGATTTGAAAATCGATGTTGAAAATTTAATTGATTTTGCGATTAAACCAAGTTCGAAAGTCTCAAGACGCCTGTTGTAAGGTTCATCAACGTCTTTTACGTGTAGTGATCGTTTGATGATTAACTTGCTTTGCCATTTTTACTTGTCAAATTAAGACTGTCTTAAACTCATAGTAAATTTTGACTCAAATTAGTTTGGGAAACACAAACATGGAGTTTTTATAGATAATTTAGCCTTTAGGTATTAGTTGAAATTGCATGACGAGGCTTCTTCTTAAGTTTATCCATGCTAGAGTGGCTTTGAATTGTCAGCATGGCATCTGTTCAAAATGGCTGGGGGATAGAAAGCTTTACAAAGTGTAGTCAGGAAAAAAACTCCTGGGAAGTATGTTGTTTTGCGTTCGTGTTTGGTTTAAAGCTGTTCTAATGGATATTGTATCCCATATTTCTTTTGATGAATATTGTAATACTCGTACAATATTCCTTTTCATCAAAATTCGTTGTCGTTAGTAGAAAAGCATTACCAAATTACTATATTTTGAGATGCAAAGCAGTATTCAGGAAGAGCTTATATAAATATTACAAATTTCTAGGGCTTTACTGTGATTGTTGTAACCAATGTAACAATGACTTGGATATGGGTGTTGATATCCAATACGGGTATGTGATATTGGATTAGGGTGGCAATGGGTCGTGTCGTGTCAAAGTAAAATCTCATGTCAACTTGTCAAACCCATACCCGACATGATTTTGAGTTGTATCGTGTCGGGTTGACCGGCCTTGACATGTTTGATCACGGTTACTTGTAGAGAATGTTTCTAACCATGCCAAAGCTTTTTTTTTCTAAAGTTTTATATGCTTTAAGTGCAGGCTTGGCACGATTATATGTTTGTGATAATCCATAACCGTGCCAAAGCCATATAAGTACCAAACAACATATACAATGTTAATATTCTTATTAATTAATAATAATTGCAAAATAACAAATGGGTTGGTATGGTGTCAACCGAGTCAAAACCTCAAACCCAACCCACATATTTGATGGGTCGTATCATGTCATCATTTCCAAACCCAAAACCGCTATAGAGCGGGTTGTGTCATAGTGTCGGGCCACTAATTGCCACCCCTATATTGGATGTTGTGACCTAAGAAATATGGTATAGGTTGCTTATATATAAAGTTTTATCTTATTTCTTAATATTTTTACCCTTCAGATTTTAATTATAGTTTTTATTCGGACAAATATTTTTCATCTTCTCAATATATATATTGACACTACAAATAATCTGTAAAGAGTCCAAATATCATTAAATTAAGACTAACATGCATAATAAAGAATTGCATAATGTTTATGTTCAAAGGAAACCCCCCCCCCCCCCCCCCCCCCCCCCCATTCCTTAAAGGCTTATTTTAAGGAGTTAAATCACAAGAGTCGTTTGTGGATTTGACTCTATAGAGGAAACCAATTGTTGTAATGAGAAAGTCATAAAATGTGTCCATGTGCCATGTCCAAGAGTTTCAACATGCACATCCATGTCCGACACGTGTCGACATTTTTTTTTTTTTTGAAAAATAGTGTATTTGCTACATAAATTGTGACAAATCATGAGCTGTAGCTATGTTTTTAATACTTTTTTGCAAAGAACTTCAGGCAAATAGTGCTAGGCCAATGGCATGACAGCTCAACGGTTAGAGCTTGGCGGATGGTACGACTAAGTCATGGGTTCAAACCCAGCTTGCGGCATCTTTAGTGGGTTCTGGGATCCTATAAAAACCCTGCTCGCCTTTCAAAAAAAAAAAAAATTTAATAAAAAATAAAAATAAAAATAGTGCTATGTCTATAACGTTTACTTTCACATGCTAACTTCTGTTTACTTTTTAATTCATTTGGAAGCTTCTTGATTTGGTACATGAACTATAGTCACATTTTAAGTTTTGACCATATAAAGTGTTTCATGTTGCTTTGGATTAGATTAGTCAGGCAGAATGTGTTTACATCTTAGTTTGTAAAATGGTTTTGATAACCCATGTTCTTTTTTATCTATTGTATTTGCAGTGAAGACCAGGAAAGAGGCTAAGCATATCGCTCTTACTGATTCAGCTTCTGCTGCAAAAGCTAGAAGAGAGGAGATTGAGAAGGTTCTGCAAGATCAAAAGTGTAAGAAAGATAATTATGCGGCAATACAAGAACTTGGTAAGTTCATTTTAATTGTTAGTTACTCAAACACGGAAACACCATCATCATGTATCTCTACATTATAATCTTCATTTATAGGATTATTCAAGACAGAAACTGATACATAGGAAATTAGAATTGTAACGCTTAAGAATATGAAAGTATATATAAGAAGGGAGGGCTTGGCATATATATGATTTACAGAACTTGAATTAAGCAAACTATTAATTAGCAACTAGAATCCTAACCTATTTAGGAAATATGGAGTTAAGCAAATATATAAACCTGTAAGAAAGCAATGTATGTCCTAATAAAGCATGAAGTTACAAATGCAAATTAATATAACTTAACTAGGAAGAGCAATTGTGGATGTCATCTAGCTGCAACTGAATGGTCAGATAAGGGAGAGCAATTGTAGAAAAATTGTTCAGAAAATGTTTGACAAACAAAGTGGCAATCAATTTCCATATCTTTGATCATATGTTTAGTACGTTCACGAAATATAAAGTTATGAGAAATCCGGATGACAATCTGATGTCAAAAAACTGTGAAGGGGAAAAAGTTATGAAATTCCAATAATAAATAGCAAGAATCATAGCCAAATAATCTCATTTTATTGTCACCACTGGTATAGAGCTATATTCAGCTTAGCTAGAGGGACATGATACCAAGGATGCACGGACTCGGATACGCGTGTCGTGTCGGACACGGATACGATACGGCGACTCGATAATTTCAAAAAAATAGGACTTGGCAACACGGTCAAACTTATTTTTTTAATATATATATTTTTTGTAACTCATATGAACATAAAATCATAAATAATACTATTGAACAATCCAAACATATCAATAAAACATTCATTCATTCAAAATTACAAATGCATCATAAAGTCAAGCTCAAGTAATACTCATAAAATAAAGCATAAGCAACATAAAAACTCATATTTCAAATCTATGGAATTATGTCAAACACTTGAGAGACATTAAATAGTGGAAAGAAAAGATTTGATACCAAGTCACTGAAATTATTGAAAAGAAAATCAATAAAAAAGAATTAAAGCTAACCCTAAGCATGAATTGAAAGGGATGAGATGATGGGGTAATAAGTTAGTTAGGTAGCATACCTCTGCAATCAGGAAAGAGCTTGATGAACCAAGCATGTAAGCGAACTCTATCAGAAGATCTCAACCAGTCTTCATAATTAAGACGGAGACGAGCGGGCGTAATTGGGTAAGACTTAGAAAGGCCAGGGAGTACGGGGACATATACCAATTTCTTCTGAAAAGCCACCAACAATGCCACCCCTGCCACCACTATCCCTCCCACTTCGTAAAACAATACGCTCACATACGAAACCATCTCTCTAAGTATTTTCAAGAACAGAAAGAGCTAAGAAGCTTTGCTTCTGCTGGAATCAGATGTTGTTGTTGAAGAAGAAGATGGTGACAATTGGGGGAACTCATTCCCTCTCTCGGGTCTGAAATCGCAAAAATCAGAGCAGAAATCTAAGAGGGTGATAGGCCACCAGTTAGGCATGTCTATCCAAGGAGGAACAAGGAAGTATACAAGGAGGAACAAGGAAGTAAAGAGGTTAGAAGCAGTTAGTGGCTGATCTGTCAAACCAGGGTGCAGGGCTGAATGACAAGCTGGCAAATAGCTGTATCAGTTGTGGTTAGATGTCAGGCTGGCAAATAGCTGTGTCAGGGTGGTTGAATGTAAAGCTGGCAAGAGTTTGTGATATCAGTTGTAACAAATGGTCTAGTGTGGTAAGCATGTATTTTGTATAAATAGAAGTGGGGATAGTCATAATAAGGGTCTGAAAATTCTGTAAACAGAGCTGCTGCTCAAGTTGAGGAGAGTCAAGCCTCTCGAAAGCTTGTATAGTCTGTATTTTCCTGTTTCTTTCATCAATCAAAGGTTTGTTTCAGTGTTTCTTCTTAGTCTTGCTGTCTGTAATTTCTCAATTCCTCTTAAATTGCTGTTTGGAAGTGTCAGTGCATATCAATTGGTATCAGAGCATTGATCTTGGGTACGATGTCTGCAAGGATAGATCTTTCGAAAGAACAAATGAGATGTATGCTAGAGGTGAGAAAGATACTTCAGTCCATGGAACAGAAGCTAGAACTATTATCACGAAGTGTCTCTTCTTTGAAGGCGGAAGTTGCGGGTGTGAAGCAGCAAACTTCAATGGTAGAAGATGGGAAAATGGAAGAAATGACTGGTGTCCAGGGTCACAGGGAAGAATGTAATCCTCCAAGCATTGATATACAGTTTAATGAAACTGAAAGTGATGATGACCAAACTGCTGAATCACAAGAACTAGATGAAGATCATTGTAGAAGTCTGAAAATTGAAGACAATGGTTACACCAGGACAGTTGAGAAATTCAATGAGGAAGCTGTGCCAATTATCTCTAGTGATGCTCCCAAATCTCTAAGAGACAAAGATGATGTTTCACACATCTTGTTGGTGAGGTCCAAGTTTATGCCTACTTTCCTTCCTCCGGATATGTTGCTGAAATTCTACCCTGGATTCTGTAAGCGGCAACTTTGGCCTCCTTTCCATTACATGCTACCATTCTCGGCGGATCAAGGTGGGCGGTTTATTAGGCCAGCAAACCTCCAAACATTCAAGTATCATGGGTCATGGATCAGCAAGGAGTTAGGACAGCAAAGGTCAGTCAGGATTCTGTTGTTTCTGGAGTTTCACCTTGAGGACAAGGTGAGTCTTTGGGGCGGGGGTATTGATAGGCCACCAGTTAGGCATGTCTATCCAAGGAGGAACAAGGAAGTATACAAGGAGGAACAAGGAAGTAAAGAGGTTAGAAGCAGTTAGTGGCTGATCTGTCAAACCAGGGTGCAGGGCTGAATGACAAGCTGGCAAATAGCTGTATCAGTTGTGGTTAGATGTCAGGCTGGCAAATAGCTGTGTCAGGGTGGTTGAATGTAAAGCTGGCAAGAGTTTGTGATATCAGTTGTAACAAATGGTCTAGTGTGGTAAGCATGTATTTTGTATAAATAGAAGTGGGGATAGTCATAATAAGGGTCTGAAAATTCTGTAAACAGAGCTGCTGCTCAAGTTGAGGAGAGTCAAGCCTCTCGAAAGCTTGTATAGTCTGTATTTTCCTGTTTCTTTCATCAATCAAAGGTTTGTTTCAGTGTTTCTTCTTAGTCTTGCTGTCTGTAATTTCTCAATTCCTCTTAAATTGCTGTTTGGAAGTGTCAGTGCATATCAGAGGGTTATAGATCTCTCTCTCACTGGATCGAGATGAATCAAAGCAGAAATCGCAGAAAAAAAAAAAAAAAAAACAAACAAACGAAAGAAGAAAGGTACGTGCTGAGGACGACATCGCAGTCCTTCACGGATATCTGGCTCGATCTCTCTCACTGGATCGATCTCTCTCTATCTATCGATCCCTGTGGCTCGATGAGGAAGCTCTTTTCAATCGGTCGATCCCTGTGGCTCGATCTCTCTCTGAGGTTCTCAATCGGTTGATCCCTGGCTCGATGAGGAAGAAGCTTTCTTATCTGTTTCTCTCTTCTCTTTTCTCTGAGTTTTTTATTTTTCTCAAATTAGGGTTTGAAATAGATCGATCGAAGAGGAACAAAAGTGGGGAGGTTATTTGCACCCACTTGCTCCACGTGTCTGGACCGTGTCCAAGACGTGTCGGTGTCAGTCAACGAATTTTGACCGTTGACCACGTGTCGGGCGCGTGTCCGTGTCCGACACGTATTTGACACGTGATACAGGGGTCTTTCGGAGAGTCGATGCATCAGAGCATGATACAAAGATTGTTTCTTAGTACACCAAGACATAAGACTCTAAAAAAAATGTGGAAAACTAGTGGTGGATTACAATCATAAGCATGATACATATGCACAAAGTTCCAAAGAGGAAGTAACAGACACCGAGGACTTAAAAAAAGTACATAACAGTAGAATATGTTAACAAGCCAATTTAAGAATATGTAGGAGATTTAATAAATTGACCAACCGTGTGAACTACATAACAGTGGGGAGTGGTTCACTAGAATTGAGATCAAACAAAAGGAAATGAAACCCTAGTTTGTTCATTCACAAGAGCCCTAATGTCTTGAGACTACAATCAAACCTGACTTGTGTAAAACCCTATTCTCTTAAATATTCTAACTACGGGGTTAAGTAACACCCCCTATATTACTAATCACGTCTACTACATTACTATACTCTAAATACCATCATCCTCTCTCAGTTGAAAAGAAACCGACCTCGAGTTTGCTTGCACATATGCATTTAACAGCTCTGAATCCATTGAAGAAAAAAACTGATAAAAAATCCACGAATTGTCAAAAGCAGGACGTCCCTTGCATTGAACGAAAAATTGGTTGGGCACATTGTCAAAAGGATTAACATTAGAGCTCTGTAAAATTCACTCCACACGATCAGTCACATGGGGCAGTGGAAGAGAGCTCGCCACTGGAAGTGGAATGGGAGGGGTGACATCCCCACGAAAAACAGACAAGTCAACAACGTTTACAGTGCGGTGCATGCGAAATCTATCTGGAAAGTCGACCTCATATGCATTGTCCTTGATTTTTCTGACAATTGGAAAAGGACCAATACGCAACATCATCAGTTTAGAACTCTTTTCAGTCTGCCATTGCCCTTTCTGAAAAACCATAACCAAATCGCCTAACGCAAAAGAAACAAATCTCTTATGATGGTCCACCTAAGCCTTCTGCTTCACATATACCTCGGCTTATCTCTAGCGAATCTCCCGATGGATCAAAGTCATTTACTCCGCTTTAACATTCGCATCACTGCTCACGGGACCCAAACCTGCAACACGCGCTAATCCATAGGCATAGAAGGGAAAAGATCTTGCACGATCTGAAATGGCGAATGTCCCGTGCTTTGGATGACAATGTTATGTTAAACAAACTCTGCATGTGGTAACACTGTAGGCCAAGAAGTACCATGTTTCTTTACTCAACGGCGCAAAAGATCACCTAAACTCTTGTTAACAACATCTATCTACCCATCAGTCTGCGGGTGGAATATAGTGGAAAATTTAACAAACAATGCAAACACTGCCATGTCTTCCAAAACTGCCCCATAAACTTAGTATCGCAGTCTGAGGCAATGCTCATCAACACCCCATTAAGGTGTACCACCTCTCCGAAATACAAATTAGTTACATGTGGAGCCTATGAGTTAGATCATTAACTGGACCCTAATCGATTAAGGAGCGATATGAGATTTATCAGAATTAATCAAAATTAACCGGTCTACATTTAATACACATTTTCTCTATTCTTCTATAATCGGTGAATTTTGAAAGTGAGAAATCTGCAAATCGGTAAGAAATTGCCGATTACTCGGGCTAGAGATTGTTAAAACAATTAATTCGAAAATCATGACGCTCTACTAGCAAGAAAAGATTAGTCGAGGATTAATCGTCGATTAATCACTGATTTATTAACACAGTGTGGAGCATGATCCACCTTCTGGCAAGGGATAAAGTGAGGCATCTTCGAAAAACGATCAACTGCGACAACACAAAATTATACCCTTGAGAAGTAGGAAATTCGGACACAAAGTCCATAGAAATGTTAACCACGACCTCTTCGGGATAGGCAAAGGTGATACACACCAGCATTCGACAAGCGTCCTTTGGCAGCCTGGCAAACATAACACTTTCTTACAAAATTGTTAACATCAGTGCATATAGTAGTCCAGTAACAACATTCACGCAACAAGAGCATCACCTTCCTAACTCCAGAATGACCAACCAAACCACCAAATGAAATTCAGCAATGAGTTCACCTCTAGTTGGAGACGCAGGGATATAGAGCGCCTTGCCATGAAATAAGAAGTTGTCCTGCAATAAAACCCACTATTGTGGAGCCACCTGGCAGCATGATAAATATCACCAAAAAAATGATCAGACCAATATAATGCTGGTAGCTCATAAAATCCTTCAACTGATGCTCGAAGAACCACTAAACAGTCTGCTTGTCTATTGAGTGTGTCAGCCACACGGTTCTGTGGATCCGCAGTATGCTTCAAAGAAAAGGTGAAATTCTGGATTCTATTAACCCACTTGATGAGAGGCTAATAGAGCATGTGGCATCGTCGCAACCGTGGAGATGGGATAAAGACCATCCTTACATGGCCCCTGAAATAATGGAATACCAGTACACGGGTCAGAGATAGTATAACCATGTGGATCAAAAGTAAAACAAACATATTATCTTTAGTAAACTGAGCAACACAAAGGAGGTTCTTGTGCATAGCAGGGATATGGAAAACATTACTCAATTGAAAGGATGTAGCTCCAAGGGATATAGGGATGTTACCAGATTGAGCTACAGGAAGAATGCACCATTGCCTAGAACAACGTTGTCTGAACCAGTGGATGAGTTCAATTGCGCAGAGGACAGACATCACCAGTCATGTGATGACTTGCCCCTATATCGAGGTACCAATTTGGATCCACTGGATGAGAGTTGTAATCCCGCAAAAGCGAGGGAAGCAAATTAGCAACTGGTATGTTCGTTTACCTTTGGTAGCAGTTAGTTGCAGAGTGATCAGATTTATTAATATTTGACAAGGGCATACTTGGAGGACCAGGAGGAGCTCCAAGAATGCCAGAATTGAAACAGTTACGAATTTTGAAACCTCAAGTACTAAAATTGTCTCTACTACAACGGTTATGACCATTATTATTGAAGTTTCCTCGAGGAAAGGAGCGAGTATTAGAGTGTGAAGGCTGTCCTTGATGCTGACTCGCCATAAGTGCGGTTTGAGTGGAATGAATAGAGGAAATAGGCGCAGAAATTTGTATCTCATAAGATAATAGGCGAGCACGCTGATCTTGGAACTCCGGAAGAGGAGGAAAGTTCAAAATGGCTGTGACGATCATGGCATAGTTTGTACCAAGACCATGAAGAATTGCAGACACCAGTCTGTGTCTGAGATAGGTTCGTTAATTGATGCGAGTGAATCAGCTAGAGCCTTGGCATGTTGTAGGTATTCAGATATTGCTTTAGTGCCTTTTGTGATGGAGAGAAGTTGAAACCAATGTATGCAGCGTTAGCAACAGATTGTTGCAAGAGGTGGCGTTCAAGACATGCCTAAGTTTCACTAGCTGTGTTGAAACCAACCACCATAGCTAAAATCGGCTCAGATAGAGTAGTCGTGATTATGCTAACCAATGTCTGTCAGTCCGATTCCATGCTATATAGCTTGTAATCAGTTCAGTAGGGTTGCCTTCAACATCTTGAAGGTATTCTGGTGGTGGGGGAAAAGATCCATCCATAAACTGCCAAAAATTCTGGCCAATCAGAAATGGACGCATTTGTTTGCTCCATGAAAGGTAGTTGCTATAAGTTAACTTCATTGTCACAAGGTTGGTGATATGCGGCACAGAGAAGGATGTTCTAGAAGAGGCAGAAACAGCAGAGGAGAGGGCAGGAGGGGTAGTGGAATCACAGATGTTTCAGTGGCCATTCCATTGCTGATAGAGGAAGGGAAAATGTGAAGGTTCAAAGTGCCAAATGTTAGAGAGAGAGGAGGGTGTGAATGTGTTGGATCTACAGAGAGGAAAAGAATTGTTGAATATGAAGAAGAGGAAGGGGCTGAATTAGTGAGAAGAAGAAATCAAGAAGAGACTTGTTCAATTGCTAAGATACAGTGGTCGTGAGACCCTCTAATGCCATGTAGAAGATTATTTTTTTCTATATATCAATGAGATCCCTTACATGGGTTTATATACAAGAGCTTCCCTATGTTATTCACTGTACATGTTTGACAAAGTGCACCAAAATAATCCCACATGTTTGAATATATTGAATGCAAAGGAAACCTAATTAAGGGCTATCCCATAATTCAAGGGATTGGCCAGTCCTATGAGATTCTACGACTGATTGCTTGACCAAGTTATGAATTTGATTGATATGGTTTTACAATATATAATAAGTAACTCCCATACGCTAGGCTTAAGCCTCATATAATCTCAAATTAAGCCTCATTCCTAAAAGTCGTAAATCTCATTACCTTTATTACGAGGCTTAAGCCTCGATGCTAGGAGCAACCTTGATTTGACTCAAACCGTAACCCTCAAAAGATTTTGAAACTATGCCTAAAATTTACAAGAGGTGTCTTTGTTTGATGGGCTTCATAACCTCAACGAAGGCCAGTTCCTTGCTATGTTCTAAGCTTCAGTTGGCAGAAATTGAAGACCACTAGGTGTAAATGCATTTGAGCTGACTTAACATTTTCGAAGATCACTATTATGGCGGATGTAATCAACTATGCCCAATGGAGTGAAAAGCCTTCACAAACAACCCAATGACTAGTTTTTTCTGCTTCCCCAACAACTCTACTAGTCTCAGTTATTGTATTTATTGCCAAATCAGTTAGCACTTTGCCTTGTTTTAAATGCTTCACTTGCACATCATGCTTCTCAATGTCCAAATGGGAAAGGGTGACTTCACCAGTGGATAGACGATGTTGGAATCAACCTTTGGTCGAACAACGTTTGGATATGGAGGAGTCTAGTACTTCACTTGTTATGGACATGGATTTTCCAACGCTCTAGTTTGAGGACATGTTTTTCCACAGGGGGAGTATGGCGTGAACACCATCAACTTGAGGATTTCCACTTGTTTAGGGTGCAATTAATTCTAGGGTTATCAAGGCCATTAGCTCTAGTTACGAAAATATGCTAGGGCTTCTCAAATCAAAGCCTCCAATTCTACTTTGTGTGCCAGACTGCCAGCTCTAAAATTCGATTCTCCAATCGATCAAGCTTCCACATTGATTCAAACCATTGACCTTATTGAGCTTCAAGAAATGGATAATGAATGGGTTCAAGATGACAAGTCTGACATTCTCTGTTAGATCGTGCTATCATTTTTTTTTGCTTAGCTAAACTAGAGATCATAATGAGGTTCTATATATACTCTAGTTCTATTATCTTGACATATTCTCAATATGGAAAAATGACGGTGTTTGATAAATAGAAAGAGCCCATAGCATATCTTTATCAACTAGACATGGAATTTGGCCCGAATCAAGAGGTACCTAGACCGCCCGACCCTGATTAGCACAACGGATAGCAAAAAGAGATTTGAAGATCTCGAGGGGAGGAATTGAAGAAAGGCCACAAATTTGTAGTTGGAGAAATTAGGGATTTAAAGGAAAGGGCAATAGATTGGAGAAAAAAATTTGATTGAATAAGAAGCCGTTGTTCGTGTTACAATGCTTGAGCCTTCTCTTCTTTAAATTTAAAAAAAAAAACATAATCCTAGGTAATAGAAATCCTAATTAAAATACAAAATCATAAAAATAAGAAAACTTTAGAACCTACTATGTTCCTACATCACTAGTGGTTCGGGTCTAGAACTGATAATCAAGATTCCGAGTCTCGGTGGAAGCAACCATCTCAATTCTAGTTCCTGGTGTTCCGACCAGAAACCTGAAGCTAATATATAGCAAATTAAATTCTTTTACTTTTATATATATTACTTTTATAATTTAAAATTATATATGTATTATAATTTTAAAGAAAATTATATAAATACATGTATGCATAGAAATAACCAATTGAACACGTGAAAAATATCACGCAAAAACATGCTTGAAAAAAGCCCAAAACAACTGTGGGTAGATTCACAGTTTGGTACCTTCACCAAAAAATTGGTCGGTTCTGGATATGGAATCCCAAAACTAACCCGCCCCACTTTCAAGTCTATTATCAACTAGGGTGCTCTAAAAGATTTCCATACCACTACCTTAATTGGTATTTTATCTGTTTATTGTAATCATGTATTGCTTTGAGAATCGTTTCATCTTATATTAGTATATCTATATTTTCTTAGTTTGGTAAGAAAAAATAATAAGATAAATCACGACGTTATTCCAACAAACATAGTTTAGTCTAGGGCTGAAAAAAAAAACCCAAATAAACCGCTCGAACCAACCAATTTGGTTTGGTTTTGCTTCGGTTTCGGTTCGATTTATAATATTTTGAAACCTAAGTGATCGGTTTGGTTTTCAGTTTGATCGAGGAAACTAAACCTAACCAACACCTATGTTTATTTTTTAGTTATATATATATATATTAGAAAAATTGATAGATAATACATAATTCTTGTCGGTTCGGTTCTATTTAGTATAGTTTTTGTCTGTTTGGTTTGGTTCGATTTTTTGTTTAGTTGATTGTTACTTCAGTTTGGTTTTTTGTTTAATTGGGTGTTACTTGATTCAGTTTGGTTCGGTTTCAATACACATTCAGTTCGGTTCAGTTTGGATTTCAGTCAAACTGGTTGATATGGTTTGGTTTGCGGTTTCATGCTAAGTTCCCAATTGGGCATACTAGAGCTTTTGGACTACGGAAAGAAAAATGAATCAACCTTGGTACTTGAAGCTTTCAGCAGGTGAATAAACTGAGATTCCAATAAATAAAGGCCAACACTGTTGAGGTATGTAAACAACTTTAGGGGATGTTTGGTTTTGCCTTAGGGTGTGTTTTGATTCAAAAGAAAATTTTCCATTTGAAAGGTACGAAAAAGCGAAGAGATGAGACAACCCCACTGCGCGTGCTCTTGGTGAAAATCATGGCCCTGGCCTTAAAACTAAACAAATCTGAGCTTTAATGACAGAGCAATATAAGATTCACAATATAACGTAAAGTAATCAACTAGGCACAACCTAATTTAACCTGACTAGGAGAATACCAAAGTAGATTTTATGCCAGATACTAATACTGAATCTATGACACCTTTTATAGATTTTGAGACCGTATTACAGAAATAAATTCATTATTTTCTTAGTTGACTAAGTTCACTATATTTAGATTCCTACAAGTATGACGATTTAGATGGTTGATGCACCATACTGTCAGATTTTTCATTTTGTAGTCTGGGTTTTCTTAAATCAGAAGATTTTATAACTAGTTCTTAGTGATTCCAGTGTGCACATAGGCAGCTCCAATTCCAAGAGTTGAGCACTAACAAGTGTATGTTTTCCTTCGTAGTTACACCAATTAATTGTGAAGTTATTAGGGAATGACAAACTTAAATTAATTCTCAACTATTTCAGTTATTAAAAAATGACAGTCAGTTTTAATTACAGTATTTCATTTAATTCAAAGCAAAATCAAAATGCAATTATATATGTGAATTTTAGTTTTTTATTTTTTTTTATTTTGTTTCTTTAAATCATTTTATCTAAAGGGTAATTGATGGAAAATAGGTGATCTCTTAGTTCTGTCAGGTGTTACAGAAGGACATTTTTGGAAAGGTATCTTGAACCTCCATTTCTTTTTCAAACCAAATGAGTATGTTTTCTGAGAATATACAAGTGCATGATTTTGACAGAGCCGAAAGGGGGAGGTGGGTGTTGGCTTTGAAATTGTTAAATATTTGAGAAACCTAACTTAGGCATTATTGATAAATAAGTGTTTCTCGGTACTTTAGAGCTTAGATATACGATTGTTGCTTATGACCTAAATTTCTTAAACCCGATCAATAGACATGGAAATAATTTAAAGCAGACCAATCAACAACGCGATCAAAAATAGGTTGATGGACATGCTTGTAAGGACAGTGATTTATGTTTAAATCATTTACATTAAGGATTTCAGTATTTGTTGTAAATTAACATCTGTGAAGACTGTGATTATCTGATTCTTGGAATTGGTATACTGGGAACTATACCCACAAAAAACTTTTATAAAGTGCTTGGTTATTCTACTAATTGGACCAACTGTAAATGAAAGTCTTAGATTATATTTGCAGTTCTATATGATCTTGATTGTATCTGCTTTTCAGTTATCTAAATATCTTGATTCCATGCTTAAGTTTTCTTGTTTTAAACTTCACGAACAAAGGATGAACACATAATCTATAGTTTATCTCTTTCTTCTCAATGTAATCAACTTCTTGTTAATCTGAGGGTTTTTCTTCTTGAAAGCTTTGGAGACACTTGAAGAAAGAGCTAATAAAGGGATCAAACAGAAGCAAGACACAGAAGAAGTCATTTCTTGGTACAACAGGGTCCTTGGCTTCCGAGTCGAGGCAGGGCGTGGTAACTTTAAAATCTTTTAACATGGCAAGTTGAATATCTTGATTAATGTGATACATTTTTTTTTTTTAATGTGATTAATGTGATACATATTTTGTTAATTATCTTTGTTTTCTTAAGGTATCAAATTATATTCAATAATGTCAACTTGAAAAATCCAAATGAGGAGTATTCCTTCACCATCAGGCATGCAAACGATACATATACTTGTAAGAAGTAGTTCTTCTCCATATTTAAGTTTATAGAAACTTGTGTACTTGTCAAAAACAAGCATTTGATTGAGTCATCTTGTTGTTGTCTTGTTTCTTTGTCAGTGCTGAAGTGCCATCCTCCCCTCAATGACACTAAAGTTTTTTGATAAAAGAGCTGAACCAAACTAATAGTTTGTTCAACTTTGTAAGAACTATGAGAGAGAAATTTCAAGCAGCTGCTTCAACTGGTATGACCTTGCATCTCCTGTTTCTCACATTTGCACTCACATTTTCTTGACATGTGCCCTTTGAATAGTCTACATGTTTATTGATCATTTTCATGACTTCTTGTCTCTGAGTTGATATGGTCATGTGGTACATGCGAAGTTAGACTTGTTTTCGTCCAAAGAATACTTTGGAACAAACTAAAGGGGAGGCTACTGCTGTTATCCTAGTTCCCCCCCCCCCCCCTTAATTTGAGACATACATGATCTCATTTATGCTACTTATGATTTCATTTACCAGGATTTCCATCTTCGCAAACTTCTATCGATCCAGAATCGTCGATAATTTCTCTCTCCTCGCCAGCTTCGTCATTTTCAGTCAATGAGAGTGAATCTCCAGCATCAGAAACTGAATTTCAAGCTCAAACTAAAGAACGCAGCAGATCTCCCAAACGAGTTAACCGTGGTCGAGCAGGTAAATCTGCAATTCTATCCCCGGGATCTGGATCATCTCTTCGCCTGTCTTCTCGTTCTAAGGTATATTCCATCTAGAACTTATGCTGCGTGTGTGGAAATGTCTTGTTGTAATCAAAATGATATTTAATGAAAGTAGTGTCAGAGAGGATTACACGAAAGCCTGGAGTTCATAGTTGCTGAAATGCTCTGAATACTGTGCCAATGATTTTAATGGATGTGACCAAAGCTTCAGCATCTTGAAGTTCAAATCTGCAATGCATAATAAAATTGCTAATTTCATGCCACAACGCTTTGAATGAAGAAATAAAGTATTTATGAGCATATTTCTAACACCAGTGTTTATCTATAATAATATTAGCCTTAATCAATTGTTCTACCTGAGAGATCTCTTTGGCCAAATTGACCCAAGTTAAATGATTGTCAACAATGCCTTGTGATCATTTTTTTGGTATCTTTACCCTAGCAAATGTGAAGTTTTTGCAATCAATATCACCTGAAAACAGCTAGCCAAGCCAAGTTCTTAGATGATACCATTCACAAGCTATTCTTGTTGTGTGGAAGCACATAAGATTTTGTTACCTTTCCAAGCTGTTGCATATTACCTTTGAGCTGCAGTTTCTAAAGTAACATCCTCACTATTTTAGATATCCAAAATAACTATTTCATTAGATTTTGATAGCAATACCGCATGAAAAAATAATAATAATAAATAAATAAATATTTGTTGGTGTCATTTCATTGTGGCCGTTGATATGTTTGACTTTCCGACAAAGCAAATATCTCCTGCTAGTTGTATTTCCATTTAATATATGAAAGTATACATATAGAGTTTCTGATGAGAGTACTCATAACATGGCAGGTGAATAGATTGACAGCATTGGATCCTCTCTACTCCAAATGCTGGTCAGCCCATTGTGCTGTTGATGTGTCCATATGGATAACAATCATGATAATGGCAATATGAATGGTTGGTTGTATAGCAAGAAGGTCAGGGAGTGCATTATAGGTATAGCTATCATCTGTCTTCACATTAGTAAATAGTGCTGCTTGACTAAGAAGGATTGCTGAAAACTAAAAGTAGGAATCGGACTGAGAGGGAGAAACAGCTTAACCACGCCAGTAATTCCTTGTTACTTCTCACTGCTTTCTAAATCTGAAGAAGGCACTTATTGTATGATTTCTGGAAAAAAAATTTCTGGAATATTAATGGTTATTAGTTTTGTATTGTATTCGTTTAATCAAGTGATGTTTGCCTGTAGTTGTATAAAGATCACTATTCTATTCTGATTGCAACTAACAACTAACAACACACCTCCAGTGAGTTGCTGAAGATTTAAACTCAAAATTGTTCTGATTGGATTTCTTCCATATTGTGAATGTCGATTTATGTTCAGATGATTGATTTCATCCGTGAAATTTTTATATTTGTTGAATGCTAAATTCAGCCAGTATTGATCATTAGTAGCAAATATTATTTTGATGCCTTGATATGGTATACACTGGTCCTATGTACAACATGCAGGTTGGTTCTTTCTATCCCTGTATATCTATTTTTACAACATGATTCGTCTTTATTTCCTTCAACATAATCTTCTGTAAATCAAAGCACAAGTTTGCTTCCAAAGCTTCTTTGGTTCAGATTCATCATTTGCAAGACCTGAACAGTTGCTCTCATTGCAATCTGCGAAGTATTTACCACTCACCCCATTAGTTCTATGGCTCAATGCTACATAACATGTAGTTGATGCACCCTGGAGGAAAATGGAACAGAGACAAATTTCAATCAGATTACAGTTTCAGTGGAACTGTGATTCCAGGAAACAAATCAGATTTTTATATCAGTAGTTATGATTGGGAAATAACCTGTGGTGTTGATTTCAATAGCCTGGATGCTAGAAAAAATACTGAATCTGTGGAGAAGAGAACGAGTTAATTAAGACTGAACGTTGATAATGGATTAGGAGAGATTGATGGTAGAAATAAGCAGGAATCATTTAAACCTGTGATCAAGCTGTTCTGATCCCTGATGATACCAGTCTTGACAATTCCTGGGTGGACTGCATTAATGGTTACTCTCGCATTCCTTGCCTAAATAGTTTGACAATATAATCTAACTAGTTAGTCAATAGCCTTTCAATAGAGAGAGAGAGTGTGTTGGTTCTCTACCCTACCTTAAGCTGCTTTGCCAATTCTTTGGTGTGCAATATGTTTGCCAATTTCGACTGAGCATAAGCACGTGTACCATTGTAACTGTATCAGACAGATAGGTCCATTACATTGAATACTATCATTGTTTCTATTATTTATTTGCATCATGTGTTTTGGATTCACTTTTATTCGTTTGTGTGTTTTACGTGTTCAAATGGTATCCAGAAGCACAAAATTATGCCAAATTCAATGAGTTGGTGAACTTGCTTCTGAACACTTTTTTAGTAAATGAAATATACAGAACTGAGGAGAATTTTTGTTATGTAAAGGTAAGGTTTTGAACTTACTGCATAGGGTAGAGCATGTCTTTAAAGTGGAATCTGTCTCTTTTCACCCAACTGTGAATTACAGAGGAGACGTTGATTATTCTTCCTTCAATGCCTGTTTGGGTTGCTGTTTCTATCAGTTTCTCTATCAGCATTTCTGTCAATAGAAAATGCCCTGCCAAAGAAAGCAAAAAAAAAAATTAAAAATAACCAATCGAGAGCCTTCTTTCAAGTAAATCAGTATCGAGTTGTCTAGGATGTATACTAGTTTGAGCTTAACAGGATGGCAAGAACCCATGAAGACAATCACTTTTGACTACTGTAATCTACATTTCCGAGATTCAAAACAAAACTTGTTAGTGTTATGTATGTTAGGAACTCGAGAAAAAGCTAACTGCACTAAGCTATGCCAACAAGCAATACTGGATTGTGGTTGAAGTTCAGTTTTCAAGTGTCTAGGTGATGGATATCACTATAACTTGAGTTAATTTGGAGATTATTTATTTATTTTTGAGCAACCGAGAACCAAGAAACACCTCAACAAAATATTGGGTTCATGTTGGGAAAATTTATTATCTCTCCTTAATAATCAAATTAAGTGAGTTTCTTGATATTCATTGACATCATTATGTTGTTTTCTAGTGTATCTAATGAAGTGATATACATGGTTGACAGGTCATCTGCCCTTATACATTATGCTGAATGTTGACAGGTCTCATCAACTACAAACTAGCACTCATAAGTTTCACCGTAGGTAGTGATACCAAGTAGCTGAGACAAAAACATTGGTTGTTTACATCAATGTAGTACTTGGAAGAAATGATAGCTTAAAATACACTTGAATGATGTTAAACCTAAAGCTTCTATCCAATATTATTTATCTCTATATTTCAGCCAAAAATTCTTTTCATGTGTTGAGAGAAATTACCCAAGTAATTTGTAGCAAAAGTCATCTCAATTTTGTCCTCAGAGTATTCCAACTTCTGACAGAACTTGCCAGCATTGTTTCTGCAAAATATAAAAAGAGACAATTAAGGATGTTTTTAACTTTCTAGACTCAAAACAGTGACAAACGGTTTGAAGTCCAAAACAAAATAACTCACATGAGGATATTAAGTGGTAATCCAAGAGACAGGAATTCAGAGCAAAATCTCTTGATTGAAGCAAGTGAGCTCAGATCAAGCTTCAACAATATAATATCTGCCTTTGGGCTCTCTTTCTGAATACTCTCCTTCACTTGTTCAGCTTTCTTCAAGTCCCTTGCAGGAATCACAACTCTCAATCCTCTCTTTGCTAGTACTCTTGCTGTTTCAGCTCCGATTCCTGACGTTGCTCCTATTTTTATTTTCAATTATAACAAAAATATTTCAGATACACATCAACGAAAGTTTTATAATAATACATGGAAGATCATCATCAGAAGAACATCCATCAAAGTTTGTTCATAGTTGAACAAAGATGATTCAAAATTGTTCAATCTGGTTTGATCCAATGAGAAAAAATTATATAAAAAAAGAAACGCTAGCCAGTCATGCAAATAAAAGAAGAATAAAAATATAATACAAAGTTTAAAAATGAAAACAGACTGAATATCTGCTTAAAAAACTGTTGCTGAGAAATCCTAAAACATAGTGTACTCATCATGTTCAGATTAAATTATTGAAGAAGAAGAAGAAGAAAGAAAGAAAGAGAAGGTGAAAAAGCAAGTAGATTCTGTTAAATTGTTTATTCAAATAGTATGGATTTGCAGTCTGACAAAAACTACCCAAATTTGAGTAAGAAACAAAACCCAACTCCAAGGATAGAGCAGATGAGGCAAATATGATATACAGAGTACAGAAAGAGAAACCCAAAAAAAAAAATATCCCTTAGCGAATTAGAATATAATATATGAATAACCTGTGATTATGGCTGTCAAGTGATGGGAAGGAATTAAGGAAGAAGAATCTTGTGTGACTTGCTCAGCTGTGGCATTTGATCCAAAACCACTTGGACCTGCAACACCTGCTAAGTACTTGATTGTGTTCTTCATGGAGTCTATAGAGTGATGAAACTATGATATCCGTTGCCTGGTGAAAATTGATTCCTGAAGCTGGAGGAGGAGGACACAATATTTAATTTATACAGGTAAGTGGCCTATATATATATATAGTGTGAAAATGCACCCAACTTTATATGGTTGCTGTTTTTCTATTGGGTATTTTTATTTTTATTTGGTTTACATTTTCCCTCTTTGATTAATGGAAAATTGGTTTAATTTGGATAGGCCACGATTGGATACAATTTGATAAAAGGCTAGCTACATATTCTTGCAGCAGCTTGGGATCTCTCATCTCATCTCTCCAAGAATCTAAACTAAATAAATCTATATGTTATTCGAGGTGTCACAAGTAAAAAAACATATATTATAATACCATTGGTAAAGGCTTAAATTTTTTTTGTAAAGGCTTAAATAACATAGTTTGTGGCTTGAAAACTTAAATTTGAGGTGGTGTGCTATGAAATGGGATCCCTGGCCGTGGATTATTGTGAAAATTGCAGAATGTAAATAGGTAGGTAGGTAGGTCTACCACACGTGCAAACAAATTCACGAGAAATTCTCTCTGGACAAAATCATGTAAAAATTTTGAGAGAGAGAAGCAGTAGTATTAATTTGTTTTGGTTTCAAAGCCTCCCCACTTTTGATATCATTTGATCTGATGATGGTTTGTCCATGTTGGAAGGAAGAGATCTAGAGAGATGCAAGGGAACTAGTAGATAGGCCCACCCTTGTCCCCCACTTTGTACACCATGCTCATTATGTTGCTAACCCATTAACAAACATTTTACTGTTTACATCACGTGTACCTAGCTTCCTCTTTTTCTTTCTTTCTTCGTTTTATCACTTGACTTGCCCATGCATCCACATATATATATAATGGGCATCAACATTTGCCTTTGCCACCCACCATCTCCAATGCCAATGCCAAAACTAGCTAGAAAAAAACATTAAAGGTTAATTTGATGCATGATATGAAAGCCTAGCTATAAAGATAACTGGGTGTCAGGGAACAACATCAATCCACACACAGGTAGCTTCCAGAACATTGCTAGCTACTTAGGCCTTCCAATAATTTTTTGCAGATATTCCATTGTGCGTGTTCTTCGGTCATAAGGTTTAGGTTTATCAATCTTTCCTAGCTACATTTACTTAAGTATGCAATGCATGCATGGTAAGTGTTGTGTGAAAAAACAAACATTACTCTTTCTTGACCAAAAAAAGACAAAAGACAAGAAGATCCAGTTATACATATCACTCCATCGCCATTGGTTCACATTATGAACACGTACTATAAATATATATATATATATATATATATATTTTTTTTGTTTAAATAAAAATTGTAATTTTAGAATGGACATTTGTAGTGGGTGAAATAGGTGTTGTTACTTGTAAAAGGAAATAATGGTTCTTATCTTGCGGTGGTCGGTAGGGTTTTCAAAGTAACACATAAATCATGGTGATTAACAACTCAATAAATTTAAACTTTACTAACTTGCTAAGTTAACATTAACATAACATCTGAAAAGTAAAATTGGCTTTTAACTTCATTATCTCTCACTTATGGTAACAAACCATCATTACCCCTAATTAACTAGGCAATCAATTGCCATGGTTGATTACTCTCTAATAAGGTCAAAAAGCATACAAACTACTTTTTTTTTCCCTTCCTTAACCTCAGGGTTTGAAAGCACTGGTTATCGTGTAACAATGTCCGGTAAGCTAGTTTTTTGTTTTATTTATCATTCATTTGTTAAACATTTCAATTAATTTGTTAAAATAATTATACATTAAAAAAAATTGAAACCATTAAAGAGATAAAAATAGCATGCACAACGCATGTGCAAGGGGGTATACAATAATTTTACATTCAATATTCACACCAATTTTTCCATTCCAAAATTAAAACCATGACATATACTTGCAACAGAGTAATAGATTTTTTTTATAAAAAATAAAAAATAAAAAATAAAAAATAAAAAAAATTCCGGATATTAAGCTAAACTAGCAAGATGTAATTACTTACATGTAGAGTGTAAAAATGTTTTCAATTAACTAAAAGAAAAATGATCTAAAAAGTATTATTCTTAGAGAGTTATTTAAATTATTAGTTTGGTAGAATGTGAATGCAAGGGCATAGGATTTTCAAACCTCCACATTTTTCTAATTTATTGTCCTTATTCAAAAAATTAGTATTTCCCAACAACTCTTTGATGTAGAAAGGCAACAAGGAATTAGAGTCTGAGTTAGCATGATAAAAGTGAAGGAAACCAAAAGACAAGTTTGTATCAATTTGTCAACAACCCAATAAATAAGAAATGATATAAACAAAGAAAAAAATAAAAAGTAAATAGGAATACAAGACATCACAAACATGAGTCTAAAACCAGTGGCGGTGTGACAATGAGAGACGACAGACGACACCATGCAATGCATGTCCCCTATCTATCTCCTACCTGAATTTATGATACTTTGCTTTATCAACCCATTGCCGACATACAAATTCAATCATCTCCTCCAAATCCAACTTTTACTGTATATACCAAAATTAAAATTAAAGAGAGAAAAAATCAACAATCCCCATTCCCCACTCTGTTTTTTTTTTTTTTGATAATTAAATTTCTTCTTAAAATACTCTCTTCATAACTGCAGAAACAAAAATAAAAAAGATACAAGGGAAGCTCTATCCTGGTGAAATGTATGACTTCAAGTTTGAATGATCATTGATTCGTTCCATTTTATTTTTCCTTCTTGCATGGAGAAATGAACTTGATAACGAAAATTCACTTTTGTAACAATGCCTGTACCACATAAATTTTTTTCTCGAAAATGCTATCGCTCAAATTACAAAATTCACATCATATCTTCATCCTCTCCCTGATCGTAGTCCATCACAATCGGCCATGGGAACCCTCTACCTCCTCTTCCCCTCTTCTGCCATCACCGACCTCCCACCACCACTCTGATTTCCTCTAAACTCTAAACTCATCTATATGCACACCACCTCAAAAATCACAACACCTTGGACCACCGCCCACCACCCACCACCATCACCTGTAATTTCACCTGTAACAAAGCATAACAAGTTCTTCTTCTTTCATCTCCCCTCCAACCATTCCCCAAAAATCCCCCCAACTTCCAATAACTCCAAATCCCCATGTCCACCTTATCTTTCCCTTTAAAACCCACCTAATTTGATGGTGGTGGGCATGGTTGGGTGCAGGTCTGAATGGATAAGAAATAAAATGTTCTTTTGAAAAAAAAAATTCACCACCAGATTTGTGGGAATATATCGAATGTAAAATATAAATAACATAAACATATAACAAAACTTGTCATCTCTTTTGGATTATTTTTTTGGTAAATTTTTACAGCTCCACCTTTTATACCTAAAAATTGAATGTTTATCATTTACAATTTGATCAGCCTCATAAAAGTTTTTATTGAAAAGACAAATAAATATTAAAAAAAAACTTATGCACATTTAGAATAATAAGAGTAACAAAATTTTTGGAAATTTGTTTGTATATTTCAAAACTATATAATAATAATAATAATAATAATAATAATAATAATAATAATAATAATAAATAAATATTAACAAAAAAATACAAGTAATATATGTGAACAAACACATGTACAAGAACTAAATATTCTTTCACATTTTTAATTAAGAAATTTAAAAGTATGATTATTTTTTTTTTTGTTTATTTTACTTCTCTTTAGACTAAAATTTTTATTTACAGTTATTAAATTTTAAAATAAAATAAATAAAAAATACTAAATATACGCACACTTAGAGCGCGTCGACCCCTAGTACTATTAAATGTCATAAGGTCAATGCTATGTATACTAAGAGATTTGGAGGAAGATGTAGATTAGAAGAACATGGATGAATCTCTTTATTGGTTGCTTGAGTTTTCGACAACAAGCTCAGATCCCAATCTCAGTTATATTAAATTGGAACAACAAAAAGGAGAAATAAACTCCAACTTAAGTAGAACAATGAAAACTAGGGGTGGGCACGGTTCGTATCAGTTCCAAATTTTGAGGAACCTAACTCGAACTGTTTAAATTTTAACGGTTCCGATTCGGATCGGTTCCTCCATTTTGAACGTTGGAACCGAACCTAACTCGAACCGTTTACAACGGTTCGGTTCCAAACGGTTCCTGTATAATATTATGCAATCTTGAAGATGCATCCCACCGCGAGTAAGAGTTGGTGATAAACTAAAAATTATTTATATTCCCCCACTAGATGTGGAATGTTTCAATATTAGGCCACCCTAGCACAACTGCACAAGTAGTGAAGTGTCAAATTTGATAAACAACAACTCATTCATCATCACACACATGTGAAAGATAGAAAATGTCAAATTCGATAAACAACAATTCATTAATAGATATCTATCTATCTCAATAGGATAAAGTTACATATAATTCTTAAAGTGAAATCAAACTTTCTTAACAATACATAGCTCATTTTACAAGCAATCAAGCACTACGGAAGATGCAAAAAACCAAAATGCATGGCTTCTGTTAAATGAAGAAAAAAAAAGTAAAAAATAAAAACATCAACTGGGTTCGAACCTACACAAGTGTAGCCCAACAAATTTCAAGTCTGTCACATTAACCACTCGGCCATAAAGACATTGTTGTGAGATTGGCTCTGGTTTAAAATGTATTATCTAACTGTTTAATTATCGGATCGGATAATTTTAAAAATAAAAATCGAACCGTTTGGAGTAAAACGATCCGGTTCGGTTTGAATCCGCGGTTCCTTAACCCGTTTGCCCACTCCTAATGAAAACTACTCCCCTACTCAATCTTGAAATCTTTCAGGTATTTCCACATCACTCCACAAATATACAATTAAATTTTTAGTAAAACGTTAAAATTTATATTGTCATTCTTCAATACAATGACAATAATGACATCCTTCCACTACAAGAAATCTGATATTAGGTGACGAATCTATATATGACGCTTTTAAAGTAGTCACCGTTTTCCCCGTTTAGGTGAGAAATTTTGACAAATTGTCACCTATTTGTTCAAGTGAAATTTTGGTTCTCAGCTTCTCATTTAAATGTTTCGAAATCGTCACACCACATAGAGATGAAAATTTGGCGCCTATATGAAATACCTTTGGTGAAAAAAATTAACAAGAGTGAGAAAATAGAAACCCAAGAGTTACGAAATAAATGCAAAAAAAATAAAAATAAAAATAAACCAAAAGCCCAAATCGTATTGAAGAGTGTATCTGTTCTCCTCCAAAACTCTTCACCTCCAAACTCTTCTTAAACCCCAAAAGCATCAAGCATCTGTTCAAGTCCTCCTCTCCAAGGGCTGTGTGAACCAACAAGTGAAGAAGGTGTGAACCAATGACCGAGCAAGGTACTGTTCTTCTTCATCATCATCTTCTTCTTCTTCTTGCAATGGTTTCTGCAACTTGCAAACATAATTAGGGAGTGAGGGTTTTTCATACCAAGGCGGTGAGGTTTAAGCTTTGATTTTGCGAGTGCGGGTGGAGACAAGCCACCATTGGTTTCTTCTTGAGTTTCCAAAGCGTTATCTCTCTCTCAACTTTCTTTTCATTCAATTCAATTTCAAGTGAACCACAAAACCCCTTCATTCTTCCTAACTCACCTCTCAATCTTCTCTTCAATGAGGTTGAACCTTCAACCCATCGTCGAAATTGTCGGATTTTCTTCGCCAGTCCCGCGTGTATGTCGTCATCAATGGAGGCCTCGCGACGGATTTTCTCCCCATCTCATCAGAGCTGTAATCTTCTTTGCATTTTTTTTTATTTTTTTTTTTGCCTCCGTGGGGTGTTTCAATTCTTCTTTCTCTTTGGATTTGGTGGTCTATAGTTGTTTGTTTGAAGAAATTTGAGTAATGGGGTTGTAGTGATTTAGTTGGTTTATTTATTTATTTGTTTGTTAGTTTTGGTAATGAATTTGTGTGTGCTTCTTGCAAGGTTTTTTAAACTATTTGGTGAAATCAAGCATTTGAGAATTGCGCGGAATAAAAAGGTTAGTTTGATGGATTTTGAGGAGACAAGGATGGTAAGACATGAACTATTTGTGGATTGTTTGACAAATGTTATTAGTTTTATGATATTTTGATGAGACGTTTTTGCGCCTGTGAGCATCCCCAATGCCAAAAATACTTGTATGCATAAGGTGTAAGCATTAATCTGAAATATGAATCTCCCAATATGCACTAGAAGTCTATGTCCTAAAAACATTTTTACATCCAGAGTTGCTTCAGAATTTGATTACTTGCAATTTTAGACTTCTATAAATCGGGTGTGCTGCTAGTCCTTACTTTACCACGCTTCAAAATGTAGTTATTTGGTCAGTTCAAGTTTTGCCTTTTTATTTATTGCGAGACCTTGGGCGAATGATCTAACCCACCTTAGAAAGGCAACTAAATCCACTGAACGCCAATGATCCCTCTAGTTCTGGGAAGTCAAAGATTACTCATGATTGGAGTAACATAATTTGAATGTCGCCTCTCCCATCAGTATACAACCTAGCTACTTAGCCTAAACAAGCTATCCAGAATCACACATAATTCCAGTAATGGATGTGTTCTACTTCTTACACTTCTCCTGGGATGACATTAAAGTCACCCCCAACCAAAGAGTAAAAGGGTTTAACCGAATTGAAATGGTCTTCCTTTGCAAGGTGTGAAGCAGTATTGAGGTACTTTTTTTAAGCAATAAACCACAGATTATTGATAATGAAAAGTCAATGTGACTGAGAAGGTCACAAGGAAGGGGAATTACAATAGCATGCAACTATGCAGAAAAGGGACTATCCCTTATGGACATACAGACATGAAACTCAACATAGAACACCCCAAGTATTGCCCCACTGCCAAACCAGAGCTTTGATTTCATTGAGGTGTAAGCCTTAGTATTTTTTCGAATACACTTGATAAAATGCAACAAAATAAAAATAGAGATAAATCAGATAAACAAATGAGCATATCATAAATCTCAAAAAGGATCTCATACCCAGACAAAGGATTTTGGGGCTGGTTTGTTCGCTGAGATGCCACGCCCCTTAACAACAAAAATGCATAAACTTCTTCTCTCTCTCGATTCAAAATTGTTGTTGAATCGAGAGTTTAGTGCAGAAAAATCTGATATCTATTGCTTTTTATTGTTATGTATTTGTTATTTGCTATGCACATCTAGTTAATGGTCGAGTCATTGTCATTAATTGATTGCTCTGCCTCTAGCCATCTATTTCATGTTGGACATCTTAATACTCAAATGTGGTCGAGTCATTAATTAGCAAATGTTTGGCTCCATTTTGATGGATTTGCATTCCCTATAAACAGAACGATGTATAAGTTTCAAGTCTTAATTAAACATCAAAATCAGAACATTGATGTAGATGTTCAAACTCATCCTACCTAATCCCGTGATTGAAGAAATGTTCTAACTTGATTGAGAATAAATTAGTGGATGGACGTAGGGTGTATTTTATGTTGCAAATGAATTAAATTTGTTGAAAAGGCATTTGATGTGAGATTGGCATATTACTGAAAACTCAATCCCATTTAAGACTGAATTTGGTGTTTAATTTCCAACCCAAGAATATATCCCATGCTAGGTGTTTCCATCAGTTGGCTAAGCATATATGTGTATTTTTGGAGCATTTCAAAAATGATTTGAAAATCTGCACCATAACATAAGCGACGTTGCACCAATTTATCAAACGAGCATGCTTAGATGAGATAGTAAGAGCATCTCCAACTGCGTCCCCCTGTAATCCTTTTCTAAAGTCACTTTTTAAAGGTCTGTTGACAAGCGCCAAAGATAGTGGCGTGACTGATGGATGCCATTGTGTTTAAGTTGTACATAAACTTTGAAGCGAGTTTCTTATCAATCTAAATTAGTTGTCTGTCAACAAATTTGAATTACCACTAGTATTTGAAAAGAAATGTTGGGAACTAAGTACTTGCCAAAAGGTCCCCTTTCGATGCTTAGCCCTCTTTGATGGGGGCAAATTTAGTGATCAAAGTCCTTTTAGTTTGGGATGCTCAAACATGCTGGACATTTTCATCCTGGAAGGACAAACTTTACATTGTTTAAAAAGTCGGATTGTTGAAGTGGCAGGACATGAAGATTCAATTACTTCTGATCTTTGTAATGCAAAACTGTAAAATAGAGTGAAATATACTCTGGACTAAGTGTGGGCACGGGACGGGATGGGACGAGATGGACCTCATCCCTATCTCATTCCGTTTGTTCAGGATCAGGACGGGATAGACCTCATCTCGACCTCGTCCTATTCCAAATGGGTTTGAGATGGGACGGAATGGGATGAACATGTACTAAATTTTGGATTGAAAATTTAACATGCAAGATTGGAAATTTTGGATTTACCAAATACACAACTCTAAGAATAACTATATAACTTTAAGCCATTGATTATTATTTCTCCATTTCATTAGCTTTTACCCCTTTTTTTTAGAATCACTATTGAAGATACCCATTTTTATACATTGCTAACGAAAATGATCAATGAGTTTGTCATTTAAAAACTACGAGGGGCACAATTGTTGTTGTCAAGAGTTAGGAAGAGGAAAAAAAAAGGGAGAGAATTTGACTTAAATTCATTATCTAGGTGAGTCGCATGGAAGCTTGTGAGAATAAAATAGTCATGTCAATAAATAAAACAACAAATAAAAGTCATATCAACAAATAGCTTCATAGTTTCATACCACATATTTCATATTAAATATTTACAAAAAATCGGTTCAGGATGGGATGGGATGGACTGGATTGAAAATCTTCATCCCGATCCCACTCCTACTCTGGATCGCGGGATTGGATGCCCACCCCTACTCTGGACAGTCTTTGTGTTTCATAATCTGATTTTTGTAATGCGTTATTTAGGTGCAGTAGTTTGAATAGTTTGAATAGTTTGAATAAAACATGAGTTGAAGGTTTTCGTAGTCTATGTTTTATAGTCTCTGTTTCCAAAAAAGTGGTGAAGCTATGCAAAATTAGCACTCTAGAATAGCCTAATGGTATGTCAGGAGTTTCTTCAATATCCCTACTTTGTGCAAAATGTACTACCTACAAGACACTTCTATAAATATTCAATTACTTCTGTCAAACCTTTGTATAGCTTGAGCGTCGCTAAACATGTATAGCTTGAGCAGGATTGATTCTTTGATATGAGCATAACCAAATAAAACTCATTTTGACTTCACGTCTTTGCATAAATTCAAATGTGGGTATGTTTGACTGTGTTTTCAATGTGTGAAAATCCTTCCTTGCTTATATGCTTAAATTGCTACTTATATTAAATATAATCTCTATTATATGACACAATGTTCTAGGATCTGATGTTGATACTTGTGAAAGACGAAGATACATATTCGTGAATTTACAACTTTGCCTACTGCACTGCAACTTTTTTTACCATCCCTAATGTTATATTACGAATCACAAAAGAGTTGTTTGTTAATCCTATTTATTTTAGAAACAAAGTATGTTTATAACTGATCAGGTTCAATTGAGAATCCAAATTATTGTTGTGCAAAATCAGGACATTAATTCAAACTTTGTGGAATCACAGTTTCAAGTTCCTTTTGATTAGTTCTAAGCACACGTTAGCCATCAAGTGTTTGTAGTTCTCTAAGTCTACCACTCTTGTCTAAAGAAGATTGATTCCCTATTCAAATATGCAATATCTGAATTTTTTAGATTCAGCTGTCGGCCTTGTGCCATGTTTGAAAAATGAATTGAGAAAATTGACTGCAATAATGTTTAATGGACAGATTACAAATAGATTTTTTAAGAGTCGACCTTATTAGCTTATCTAACCATCGAATACTTGAAAGTCTTCTTCTCATTTTTCTTTTTTCTTCTTGAAGGGAGAGTATAACTAATTATTTTGAGTTTAGATATATAATAATTCTTTAACCTGATATCGTATTTTTCTTTGATCCTACCCTTTTTGTTCAACAAAGTGAAATAACATTTGTAGTTTCCTTTTAAATCTTTAGGTTATTCTTAGAAAAATAAATTTTACTAATAATTATACTTGTTATTGTTGAATGCAGGCTTTTTTGTTAACTACAATGCAAGATCGTATCAACAACGTTTCCTCTTGCCACGATCCAAACAGTTCTAATGGTAGTGATGTACATCCAAATGATCTTTATTTTGATGAGCTTGGTGACCATGATGATGATGGAGAATGATTCAAGGAGGTTGTGGATATGAATAGGTGTTGATGAGTTAAGGAGCTTAGTGTTACTAGAATAGACTTCGTTATTTTTTGGACATCAACATTGTAATGACCCGATCCGCACAGTAACAATATTGTCCGCTCTAGGCCCAATCGGCCCGCACGGCTTTAAAACGTCTTGTTACTATGGAGATCCAACTTCGCACATAAGTAGCACATCCCATTTTTGCATCCGGGCTATGTGAGACTATCACCCCTTTGTAATTTGCCAACTCTCTTGGGCCTGGGCCTATTGGGCTTCAACCCTCCCCCTCAGATTCGCCCAAACAAGGGTCTCACAGTTCACCACCTTAGGGCCCAACGTCCACGTTGGCAACTTTCGGCTGGGTCAGGCTCTAATACCATTCTGTGAAACCATTGTGTGGGTAGACCTGAGGAGGAGGGTGAAGGTTGAAGCCCAATAGGCCCAGGCCCAAGAGGGTTGTCAAACTACAAAGGGGGGATAATCTCACATCGCCTGAATGCGGAAGGGGGATGTGTTACTTATGTGCGAGGTTGGATCCTCATAGTAACAACGCATTTTAAAGTCGTGCGGGCCGATTGGGCCTAGAGCGGACAATATTGTTACTGTGCGGATCGGGTCGTTACAGAATGGTATCAGATCCTGACCCAGCTGGAAGTGTGCCAACGTGGACGTTAGACCCTAAGGGGGTGGACTGTGAGACCCTAGAGTAGGCGGACCTGAGGGTGAGGGTTGGAGCCCGAGAGAGGTTGGACAAGCTACAAAGGGGGGACATAGTCCCACATCGCCTGGGTGCAAAAGGGGAATGAGCTACTTATGTGCGATATTAGATCCTCATAGTAATAACGCGTTTTAAAGCTGTGCCGGTCGGTTAGGCCCAGAGCGGACAATATTGTTACTGTGCGAATGGATTGTTACAAACATGGTGTAACTTGATATCATTATTGTATTCGGTTATGTGACTTCGCATATGCAATAAAATAATGCAATATTTTTTATAAATGAAAATTCTATTATTTTAATTTTAGATTGTGCATTACACAAAATATAGGTGGTGTTATTTAAGAGTATATGCTAGTAGACAACTACAATAAATGAGTGAAGAACGAGTTGTCACAAATGTAATGAAAGTATGAGGAAAATTCGTCACAAGTAGATAGTTTTAATGTATTAAATCATTACCATGACAAACTGTTTCTAACGTATAAATTATATAAGTGAGGAAAGATTCCTCACAGAAAGTTCATAATAGATATTTAAATCACTATCGTGACAAATTGTTCCTCGCATATAAATCACATAAGTGAATAACGATTTATCACAGAAAGTCACCAAGCGTGTCGCCAGCCTTTCATCACACATAACACGCTACAGGGACAAAATTTTCTCACCCATGTTGTAATTGTATATTCGCGCTCTAAGTTTATGTAAGGAACCACTCGCTAAGTAAGCGGAGTGTCCATGACGAGTAAGAAATTCGTCACCTAATATTTTCCTTAACGCCCCTTAAGTGAGGAACACTGTGACGATTGAAATTCCTCACCATTGCTGAATGGTGACAAATTACATGTTTCAGTGAAGAACAACGTTCTTCACCAAAGCCCAAATTTCTTGTAGTGTTCAGTGAAAATGTATATGTGAATCATGTCACTACTTTCATGATTATTGTAAAAATACATGGTATATTATAAACCATATATTTTATGTTTGGGAATTAGGTCATGGGTTTTATAAAGACCATTTAGAGGTTATTCAAGTCATGACAATCAAAGTTAGAAGTTGAAAGGCCAAAGTCACTCAAGAAATCAAAGCCACGATCGACCAAAGTCCAAGCCAACGTTGAAGCAAAATTCAAAGCAAGTCAGTTCAAGTCAACAAAAAGTCAGTCAAGGTTAAAGAGAATTCAAAACCAATTGAAGACCAAGACCATGTAACTAGACTATGTCAAAGAATTCAAAATTTTAATTATGGCATAGTATAACTAGGCATAAATTTTAATCTCTACATTGAGCATAACCTAATTGAAATCTATCATGAGTTTCTGAAAATATTTTGCTATGTTAAAACAATTTAAAAATATAGGTGGAACTATAAATAGTATATCAAGTGTTGGGATTAAGTCTATGCTTTGTAAAGATCGTTTAAGATCCAACTCATGAAGACCAATGACAATGACAAGAATATTAAAGTGAATTCATGAAAACAAGTCAAAGCTGTGAAAGCTAAAACAAGCCAACAAGAAGAAGCCAATGCAAGTCAAGTCAACTGAATCAAATAATAATTTTCTACAAATGATACAAAACTTGAAACTCAAATTCAAAATTTGAATTTGGAAATATTTTCTCATGAGAATAGAATATTTTCACCTGAGACATGCTCTAATTCTAAATGGACAAGTCCATATGACAAAGTACTTGCCCACGTGTCCAATGAATCTATTTTGTTTGAAAAATAAATTTGGGCAAGGCAAAGTCGACTTCACCCGTCTGTGATATCACTTTAGCAGATGACTTTTATGGAAAAGCAAGTAGCCATTCTGAAAAACAGATTTTGACGCTAGTGAAACCGACTTTACCTCTTGTTGAGCATATAAATAGAGCTTAACACATTATCTCAAACCATCCCTCAAATTTTTCAAGTCTTATTTCAACACTTTTTGGCCTACCCTTTGGTAGATTCATTCACCTACTCAATACCCACATCCCTTGTGAGATATCCCATGGTGTTCTGGGAAAACATTTTTCCTCCATTCATGGTCAATTTGGTTATCTAAATAGAAAAGCGAAGAAAAGTGAGGAAGAAAAGTTGAAAGGAGTTTTGTATTGGTACATGCCTAATGTGGAGAGTTGTTGAGCCTTCAACCACTTCATTTTTCTTGAGATTGAAGTTTTAGTCTTCCATTGTGTGAATAAGTGAATATAAAAGAGCTTCTAGCCTCTTTATCTTACAAACGAGTGTCACTAAAATAGAGAAACACTTGAGTGTTAGCTTTCCTAAACACACCTTTACCCTTGTAGCTTCCCGTCCGTGTGAAGAGTTGTTGAAGATTACGAGTGTCACCGATGATCCAAAACAGGTGGTAAGCCTTGGTTGTATTTCATCCCATGATGATGTGATATTTGACAAAAAGTAAGTCTCACAAAGCATGATCATAAGACAAAGTTGTATACCCAAGCACAAGTCTGTAAGATTAATTTGTGGTTACATCTCATTGGTGATTGCCAAGGTGTTCATAACTCATGAAACAGAGCACTTGGATCTTGTTGGTAAATCTCGTAAGAGTGCAGTGATTTGAGTTTGCCAGGTTGTTGACCGTTGATTGAGAGTAGAGTTCTCATATTTGATCAAGTAATAACGACTTGAGGCTTGCGAGCCATTTTCAACAAGAAAGTAACTAATCAAAGTCAATCAAACTCCGGCTTAGTTGAACTCGTTACATCAGTGTGTTTGCCTGGTTTGCTTTCCCCCCCATGACTATATTTAGTTTACCTTGCAATGCTGATAAGCCGAATGTTGACGTTTGATAGTACTATTTTACCAACATTTATTGCATCATTATTTGCAAATATTGACAATTATACTCAAATTTGTGTTCCACCTGATAAAATTGCATAATTCGGTTTTTAAATATTAAAATATGATTTTGCATGTTTATAAAATAATCATTTTGAATGCAAGGAGTTGATAAACACAATTTTGCAAATTATAAAAATAAAAAAGTTATAGTTGTGGCGTTTGGATCATTTACACTAAATGAACTAATTTATTTTAAGGCTAATTGCAATTTCTCCCTAAAATATATAGCTAATTCAGCTTTTTCCCCAATTAACATTCATATTGCACTTTCCCCCTCAGACTAACAGTCAACGTGCCTTGGCTGTCAAGGCACGTGCTAGCTTCAAAAATGTCATATTTTACTGCCCAAAATACCCTTTAATGATCTGAAGGCAGAGATTCAAAGTTTATGCAATTAAAATCGAGGGCTGAAATTCAAATTTCGACTAAGACATTGGGATAATCCGCCAACTCCTCCTTCAATACCACCATCTCCATTTCACCACCACAGTTTCAACTTCACCACCAATAACTCTCACATCTGCTTCTACTACTACATATACATGTTATTTCACTGTAGATTAAATATTCAAGCATCAATAAGTGGAAAAGCTTGCCAAGTTTTGATGGCAAGCTTGAGTTGCAGTTCATCTTCATCATCTGTTAGGTCAGTTCTGTTGCAGGGGGTAAAGTTAAATTCAAATTTATTATAAGGGGTTAAGTTACTAGCAGTAATTTATTTTAAGGGGTTAAGTTACTGCTAATTAACAACACTTAATTGATTTTCTTGCAGATCCCATGGTGTCACAAGCACAATCAAACAAGTGGATAGGAGGTTTGAAGTAGGCAAGATTTTGAAGGAGTACATGTAAAGCACAATGTAAATTCATTTGATGTTTATTGGATGTTCTTGCAACAAAGTTTGACATAACACATTGTAATCAAACGCCTTAACATCTTTGCAAAAACCTGATATAACACAATGCTATTCAAACGACACAACATCCTACATGCCATATAGAAGAACTGATTTTATTGATGATAACATGTTAACAATCATTACTACATGGTGCAATTCACAGCTAAATAAAACTTAGGGAAAGTTTTTTATTCGGGTCCTTGGAACCTTTTTGGCTGATTGGTGGTTACCAAACCATGGTAATCTGATTATCAAAACATTGATTTTTCCTTGTTTCCATGTTGGATCCATAAATTCTATTAGTACCAAGAAGACAAACTCACTGTGTCTGATATTGAGCAGTTGGCCTCATGCATTGGCAAGCTAATGATGGGCATTATTATGTTATGATACAACAAAGAAACTAAGCTTGTAGAAACCTGGAATATTAGAGTATGAGGGAATTCTTGGACAATAAACAAATTGATTATACGATGCATAAGCTTGTAGAAATAGCCAATTAAGTTGATTGTTGATACAGGAAGACTATAAAACATAATCAACTTAAACAAAACTTGATATGCATGCACAATCACTTCAATCTAGTGTCATATACAATGATGTTCCTTTACTACATGGAATTATTTAATATTAGGATGAGATGAAATAGAAGAAAATACACATTGAGAATTCTGGAGTCTTTGATAACTGAAAATTTCACATTAGATTTTGTTGGAGACTTGGAGCCAAAAAATTCCAAACTCGGTTCCAAACTTGCAACACAAAATGCAGTCCTTGGAACACCATCTATCCCCGGCACACCGCCACGACTTCCCCTTCCGCCACCTCTTCCGCATATTGCCTCGATTCCAAACTTGCAACACAAAATGAAGTCATCTTCTCCACCACCAGCATAGATAGCATGGTGAGTCTACTATTAAAGGTTAGCTTAATGGTGATGGAGGCACAAGTATTAAATGGAAGGATCACATGAAAAGGGAGGTGCCCCTTGAGAGCTCTCTCCCCTATTCTCATCCTCCTTTTGGGTCCCACACATGGTGTTTTGATATGGACCAAGTTCTCCAACTCTGTAGCCTCCAAAATACAACAAAAACAAACACAAATTAAATCAATACAAGAAGATAAAAATAGGAAAACTCGTCATCCCATTTCCCCTACTCTCTTCCTCCTCCTCATTGCTTGTTGTTTCCTTTTATTTCGAAAACAACAACCCAACACCATACATACAAAATAGCTAGCTAGATAATAAGCCTTTCTCGATAGCGGCAAAGTCTTGTATGCATTCAAGTGAGCTCTGCCATAATCGCGATTGATGAGCTCGACGAGCTCGTGCTTGAGCGAGGTGAAATTGGAGTTTGGATCTGAGGTAGTCAAAGGGAGCGAAGGATCTGAGATTTGCGATGTAGGTTTCAGAGTCGAAGTTTTCTTTTAGGAACGAGTCCTTCTTGAACTAAAGTGGTTGTGAGTCGATTGGGTCCCCAAAAATTTCAATTGTGGGTCGTTGTGGTGGGGCGAGGAGATCCGCCATTGTTGATTGGTTTTGGGGTGAGTGAGTGAGTACTTAATTGTGAGTCGGTTCAGTGTGGAGATCTTGGGTTATCTTCGTCTTCTTCGCTTAATTGATAAGTAAACGATTGGAGTGAAATGTGCATCTGTGTTTTACCTTTCTTGGCATCAAGCAGTCACCAAAGTATGGTCCCGTCGGCCTCCACTCTGTCTTAGATCCCAAAAGGTGCTCTGCCAGTGGACAAGGCGATTCACAGTCAGCTACCACCGTCGAGCCCTCCGGTGCTTCCACCCATCCGCGGTTGTTGTTTCGTCCTCACTGTCGCTGGGTTTTTCTACACAAAGTCAACCTGGTTCATTTAAGGCATCCTTTTATGGGGGCTATAAAAGAGATTTTCTTCCCCTTCTTCATTTTGGTTAGAAACTAGAGAGTGAAAACAGAGGGAGATAGGAGAAACGAACCAGAGAGAATGAAAACGGAGGGAGTTTTCCCTCCACTGTCTGTCTCTTCAATGGTATGAGCAGTCATGAGTATATCCTAGCCGTCCACGTGTCTGGTTCATCTAATAGACAGTTGGGATTGACATGTTATCACATTAGGCGTGATAAGCACGTGAAGGGCATTTTCGTCATCCAAAATAGGCGGAATGATGGCACATGAGATGTTTGACAGTCAAGGCATGTTGACTGCTAGTCTTAGGTGGAAAGTGCAATATGAATGCTTATTGGGGGCAAAGCTGAATAAGTCATATATTATAGAGGGAAATTGCAATTAACCTTTGATTTTATTTTCAGAAAAATGTAAAAATATCCGTTATTGCAAGGTGTAAAAGAGGAATACTAGAATTTCGAAAAGAAACAATGGTGTGGGGTACAAAATATTTTAGAGCGATGATTGCCGCAGATGTGAAAACCCATATGGACATTCCTAACAAACCCACTACCCAATCCATTTGACCCACAACTCAAATCTCATTTACAATTAAATATTTTATTTGTTCTCATACATTTGATTCCAAAATCCAACTCGTGCCTTATCAATGGTCATATCCAATATTTGGCTTTCTCTCATATTTATCCCACATCTCCAGAATTTTTACTAATGGAAAAACAATGAAAAATCTTGTAAAACATGCACACTAATGAAGACCACAAAGCAAGATACGTAAATTTTGGAACAAAAAATATCTACACATAGTATAAATAGGGGCATAGTATAGATATGTGCAATTTTCAGATATTTTTATTTTATTTTTATTTTCTTCCTCTTGTATCACTATTGTAAAATAGTATAAATAAGGGGCATTTGTTTCTCCCCTTAAACGTACTTGTGAGCACATGAGCATCAACATTCCTTATTGTAAGTTCTTTTGTTATTTAATGGAAGTTAGTTTTATCATGTTTAGCATATATAACTAATTTTACATTATAAGAATGTTAGATGAAGTCAATATTATGAGATTGTTTTAGTAGTAAATTATTTTTCAATCCTCTTTAAATATTATTAGTCATGCTTCATATATGTATTGAGTTTAAATTCCAAAGCAACATTATTTAATAAGTAGGGTTTCGATTAATTTCATTGTCTATTGATACTTATAAGTTGTACATTTTGAAGTCGGAGAAAACTAAATTTTGTTTGATATTTATTGAATTATAATGAACCATCTTTCAAACCATTAGATTTTAATTTAGTGATTTTGAGAAGTTTTGTAAGGTTGTTGTATAATTTTGTTGCCATGATGTCAATAGATACTGGTGGATTATAATAATCCTAGTGTTTCTCTCAACTTGCAAATCACATTTATTATCCCAATTTTATCTCTTTCTACTCCTTTGTACCAAACTAAAATAAAACCGTGTTGTATCCATTACAAATTAATAATTTAAAACCGTATTGTATCAATTAAAAAATTAAAAAAACACATGGATAACATTACGGCCCAAAGATATAAGTTATATCAAATTATGTAAAGCCCTAAAAAAGGTTGACTTCAACACAGTCCAAAGCTTTTTACATATAGTCATATAGATAACAAGTTGAAAACTTAAAACAATAGAGGAATATGATACCTTAAGTCTGCTCTCACATTTATTGTGTTCTAAATATTAAATTTTAAAAAATGACATAAACTGAAAGCCACAAGTAACAAAACATTTGAAGTTGTAATTAGTCAAACATTAGTCATCAAAAGAGGCATGAAGACAACAATAAGAACTGAAAGTAAACCAACTTAAGAGTTGTAAAAGAGTCAGTCAATTTAAATTTTGTTTCTAAACATGGTTTAGGCTGCGGTACAGGGGAATTTAGGCCATGTTTCTGCTTTTGTACAGAGACTGAAATCTCAGTTTTTCTGCTGATTTTTCAGGGCATGTTTTTATTAGCTAGAACTACATATTTCAAAAACTTTAAAATAAATAAAAAAAATGGAAAAAAAAACAAAAAAAAAACCCGAAGTATTTATGAGCAGGCAAAGAACATAAACAAAGGCTAATTCCATTAGAATCCATATCTACAAGTAAAACAGTAGAAGGAATATATGTAATTATATTCATTCTATAATAAATAAAACATAATCTACAAAACTGCTTCCAATAACTATGACTGTCACCACGGCTAGAAAAAAAACAAGATAGCTTTAAACATGAGTGCACAACAGTACCCTTATCTTGAAGTGACTCTAGAAGATGTATCTTACAAATTGTGATAGCAACAAGCAGAAACATGCAAAACCTTCAAAATTTTATGCATTATTGAGATTCTAATTATTTAAAGTTGAAATGAATGGCTAAAACTTACTGTGAGCGCGTTCAACACCTCGGTCTATTTCTTGGGCTTGACCTCTTTCCAAGATGAGGATGTCATCGAGCAATGGTTCCGAATGATTGCACTGATGTCGTGCATCAACAAACTGTTAATCTTTGACGATTGCGAGCAACAGTGACTATGAGAATGCGTGCGTTAGTGGTTCATGTGATCCTTTGGGATTTTAATTGTCTACAGGGCCCCCTCGTTTTCTTTGCTGCTGTGAAATTAAAATATAAAAATAAAAAAATCAATTTATGCCAAAAATGATGAAAAAAACTTAAATTTGTTTTACCTCTAGGGAGTTCTTCATCTCCCTGGGGGGGGGGGGGGGGGGGGGGGGGGAGGGTTTACATCCCCGGTAGTGGTCACAATCTCAAGTGCATTCTTAGGAGCCACTGATTGACGGTTTGTTTGTTTGGCGCTCCGTCGAGCTAGAACTTGAGGAACTGATTCGGTCAATAAAGACTGATCAACGACCGGATCATCTAATCCATGTGATGGGGGAGTACGGATAGAAACAGCCCCTGTAACGGGTGCACTGATGGCCGAATGAGCTACACTAGGCGGAGGAGGAGCAGCGGCCAAGCTATTAGCAACAACCATTGTGGGCCTACGTTTCCTTGATATCAAAGAAGCCATCTGAACCAAAATAATAAAAACACAACACAACAACATTGATCATAGAACACAACACTGAAATTATTATAATGAAACTGGCTCAACAAATCCAAGAACGAACCTCAGTATCTAAAAATTATTATAATAGTTCATATTTTTGGTGAATGATTCAAATCTCGTGAATATGAAAATGAGATCAAACATGAAACATCTAAAAGATGCAACAATGAAACCAAATTATTTGCAATAACCACTTTAAGGTAGGGTATTATAAGGGGTATCAGGTGAATGTTGAACAACTCATTTGTAAGTTATTGAATAGTCTTAGCTGAGCGAGGCCTTAGAAGTGTCAGTTGTGCAAATTTGTAAGAGTAGTTTGTTTTAAATAAGTCTGCTAGTCATGTCGAAATCGTAGTGAGTTTGTTTCACTCCTTATACAATCATTATCATGGAAACCATAAATGCTTCAACAGCCTCATCCATATCATATTTGCATAAACCCAAAACTAAAAAGCTTATTATCCATCAACCATCCAAACACCAACCAAACAGAATCACACCCAATCAATAAAACCACAAACATGGGCAACCCCAGTACAAATCAAAACTAAACGGGCATGTCAAAATCTGCACCTAATTGTTTTTCAACAACCCTAGTTACCATTAGGAAGAAAAATCAAGCACAGAACACCCTCCTAATTGCTAATACACAAAATTAAACACATTTGGAAGAGAATCAAAAGAACCCCATTGTCCAATTTGCATCCAAATCAAGCAAGAACGGAACAAAATGGGGAAATAAAGGAAAAAGACTTTTACTTTGAACCCATCATTCAAGCTCATAAACAATATTGTGCAAAATAATCTATCTATGAGATTGAAAAGAACTTACAGTTGAGAGAGAAATTTCGTTTTCCACAGAGCAGTTGAGAGATTGAAAAGAACTTAGTTTGATGTGTTTGTTGGGATGGCAATGGAGAGACCTCGAGCTGAAACCTAATTAAAATGGTAGGTTTTACGCGACGAACCCATTCGTCGCCATAAATCATTATTTCGTCGTGCAAGTTTTCAAATTTTTAGGCCATTTTTTTGTCGCTAGAAACACACGCCAAATTTTTAGATTAGCATCGCGCAATATTCTAATTTCATTGCACAAACATCGAATTTGCTTATTTAAAAGGGAAACTTTGATACCATTATTTAATTAATTAATTGAACTTCGACATCCATTTAACAAATTTACGGTAAATAAATCATGGTACATTAACAAATTTAATTAAGTGAACTAACAAATATAGAATATTATTAATGTCTTGTAAACGACCTAACAAATTATATTCCTACAAATGTATTTAATCTGAATAAGTAGAGTAATCACTTTCGACTTCTTCAAGTTCATCCGACATGGTTGCTTCATATTCTCCATCATAAACTCCATCTTTTGCAGGTGATACCTCAACATCATAATCGTCATCAATCAGAGGAAGTTTGACAAATAACTCAAATGATTGTTCGATAATGAGAATGCTTGAAGATGAATTCTCTTGATCAACGATGTCGTCATCACTGTGGTCATTAGAAGCCTTTTCAAGAATGTTCCATATAATTCTATGCTGGATTGTCTGGAATACTTTCCATCCACCACCGGCTTTAGGATCATCTAGATAAAAAATTGTTTTGCCATAATTGCCAAAATAAAAGGATCATGTTCATACCAAAGTGTGTTTGTGTTCACACTTACTAAACCATATTCCCGTTTAATACTCCCGACTCTATGTGGGTTTGTATCAAACCAACGACATTTGAATAAAGCACCTGGCAACGGTATTTGTACAGTAGTTGAATTATAGATGACAGTTTATCGTAGAAATCAAAATTGGTGGTGTCGCCGTTCCTGGGTACTGATACGATGTTATTTTGAGTGCTCAAATTTTCATCTCACTCGATAACCAAGAACTTAATACTATTCACATAACAAGCTGAAAATGTTTCAGCTCGAATATGACCTCTCGCCAATTTTGATAATTCGTCGTCGTAAAGGGGAAAATTCACTTCCTTCAGTTGTAACATCTATTAAAATATTAAAAAATATATTTAGAATATGTTGAATACAAATAAAAAAAAATTATGCAATATTTATCAAAAAATTCTTATAGTTATCAACTTACGTGTTTGCGAATCCATTAGGATACAATTGACGGTGCATTCATCCCTTCAGTTTCCTTATAAAACAATGCACAATTGTATATGCAAGCATGAATCTTTTGATACCCCATACCGAGACCGTTTAACACTTTCTGCACGTTACGGTGATCCTCAGGCAAAATGTTTTCCTTTGGAAGCATCCACTTCAAAATCCCCATCAAATGAGAAAAACATTTATTCGACATACGATGTTTCACTTTGCAATGCATCAACTCCACAATGGCAGTAAGTAGGGAGAAGTCTGTGCAACTGGGGTATAATGCCTGTTGAGCTTGTTTCAACGGTCTTTCATAGTTTTCTAACTTTTCACTTTGAAGCATGTTGGGAGGTACAGTATCTCCTACTATATCATCAACGACATCTTTGTTCAACGATGCATATGGATAAGCGTCATTTATTATATCAATAATTTGGTCATTATCATTCATGGATGTTTCATCAATGTACTGCACAAGTGGTTGGGAACACGATGAAGTCAAACCAATTTTCATTGTTTCCCATGATAAATCCACCTAGTATAATTCTGAATCATCCCATACCTTGCCAAATGATATCGAACCGTATTAAATGTTTGCCACGAACAATTGTTACAACATTGGCACATACACTTGATATGATTCGTCTTACTAGTGACACGTGTCCTTACAAACTAGATGAAGCTCTCGATTCCATTTAAATATTCATTACAACACTTGTCCTATCTTGTTTTCAATTTATAGACAAAACATGAGAATTCCAGTGAGTTAACGACACTAATGCAATTAGGTTTCGCTGTGGGAAAATTTTGACAACATCTAAATTACAATTTTTCATGTGGACGACGTAAATATTATTAATTAATAAATATCTAGTATGCACTCTAAAAACAGTATGAGATACTCCAAAAAATTCCATGATCTCAACCTAATTTCATCAAATTAATCTTTTTAAAATTTGTAGCAATTTCCTCCCCATTCTCTGGTGAAAGGGAAAGACGAATGCAGGTGGCGGCTGGCGACATAAAGAGTGAGGGATGGAGCCTAATTAAAGGTTGGAGACTTGGAGTAGATCGATTGAGCAGAGAAAAAGAATAAAATGATAGAAGAAAAATAATGAAAAATGTAGATCTAATAAACATGTCAGCTTTTGCGCGACGAAACATTTCGTCGCCCTAGGATGTCCACATTGGTCGCTCAAAGTAGCTAATTGAAAACATTAATGTTAGTTTATGGCGACGAAAATGATCATTTTAGGCGACGACACTTTGTCGCTCATAATTTACGTGACGAAGGCTTCAATTTCTTTGCAGTGCATATCCTTTAGCCACCAATCCTGCCTTATATCATATACTTGTACAAGTACCCTTGGAATTTGGAATCTCGTCTTTTCACTGTGAAAATCCACTTACACCCAATCAGCCTTTTCCCTTTAGGGAGTGTCACAAGCTCCCATGTATGATTATTCTAAAGAGTTAACATCTCCTCATCCAAAGCCTCCTTCTACTCCTCTTTGTGAACACTTCGCAAAGTTTGCGTATATGTGGTAGGAACATCATCATATCCTTCAAGAATTGAGAATGCGCAAGCTGCGCCCACCTCATAGCCAAATCTAAGTGGTGCACGCCTAACTCTTGGTTCTCTGTCTGCTGTTAAAGACAATGTTTGTAACTGTTGAACCTGTTGTTTGTAGGATCCATGTCCCATCAGTAGGAACCTCATCTTCTGCCATTGTCTCATTATGAGTCATATATGTATCACTTCTTCCCTCAGTAGAAGGAAAACCATGCTCTATATGAGATCTAGGTGCTCCAAGTTTCACCTGTAGATAATCTCCTGCATCTTAATCTTCATCATAGCTATCACCCCTACAAATAGGGGAACCATCTTTGCATCTCTCAAACTTTTCCTATAACAAAACATCCTCATGGAAATTCACATCTTGGCTGATCACAAACTTCTACAAGTCAGAGCACCATAATCTATACCCTTTCACATTATCTGGATAATCGAGAAAAATAGTTTTCCTGACCTTTACTCCAATTTTGTCTCCCCTAACATGAAAATATGTTGGACAACCAAACAGTTTCAAATTGGAATAATCTGAAGAAATACCAGACCATACCTCCATAGGAATATGAGACTCAATAGCTGATGAATGAGAGCGAATAATGAGATAGCACGTCGTGTTTACTGCTTTAGCCGACCATATTTTGCCCAAACTTGCATTGGACAACATGCACTGTGTTCTTTCCAACAGGGTATGGTTCATCCGCTCTGCTACCCCGTTTTGCTGTGGTGTCGACTTCACTGTGAAGTGTCTTCTAATGCCATGTTCCAAACAAAATTGCTTCAAGGGATCCTTGGTATACTCACCGCCATTGTCAGATCTCACTACTTTGATCACCCTTCCAGTTTGTTTCTCAATCATAGCTTTCCACTTCTTGAAGATATCAGTGATTTCATTTTTATGTTTCATGGTATACACCCATACTCTTCGGCTGAAGTCATCGATAAATGACACAAAATACCTGAAACACCCCTTTGATGCGACTCTAGAGAGTCCCCAAACATCAGTGTGAATGTAATCCACAATCCCCACGATGCTAAGAGTAGCATCACCAAAACTAACTCTACACAGTTTCCCATAGATGCAATGCTCACAGAAGTCCAGCTTTTCCATTTTATCACCGCCAAGCAAGCCCCGCTTGCTTAATGTCTTTAGTCCATTCTCACCAACATGCCCTAATCGCATGTGCCATAATTGTGTGCGGGTCAAGCTCTTCTCATCAACAACTGTAGAAACCATAGCTCCACCTTCAACTACATTGCCTTGAAGGTAATGCATATTTGCATGCCTAACTGCTATCATAAGCAACTTGTCACCAAAATAAACATTGCAGTACTCATTCTCACCAATATACTTGTAATCTTGAGCTTCAAGCACCTCAAGAGAGATCAACCCCTTTGAAAGAGCTGGAACATGACTACCTCGGTAAGTTGTCTACATGACCCATCTGTTAACTGAAATTTGACTGTACCAACACCCATTATCTTGCAAGGTCGAGAGTCACCCATTTTAACTAAACTGCCTTTAACCTCATGATAAGTGTTGAACCATTCGTCCATTCACTTACGGGAGACATATGATACGAAGCTCCCGTATCCAACATCCAACCATCATACAAATGGTCATAAGATTTTGCCATCAATGCATGTGCTAAGTCAACCCCGATTAGAATATCTTCTACCACATCCGGTGTCTCAACAACATTCACAACGCCCTTACTCTCATTCTCTTGCTTGTTGTGATTATCCTTCCACTCTAAACAATCCGTCTTGTAATGGCCCTTATGCTTACATTTGTGACATTCAACCTTAGACATACCCCTGCTTTTTGATTTAGACTGGTTCCTTCTGTAGTTGTTCTTCTTATTGTAATTTCTCCCCTTGTCATCGAAATACCATGTGCTTGAACCTCCTCATTCGAAGCATTTTTTCTGGAAGTCTTTACAAGTACAGCTTGAACAATATCACTATACACAAATCTTTCATTCTTCAATGTTGTCATCTGATCAACAAACGGTTCCCATTCCGGTAACAAAGAAATTAACAAGAATAATGCCTTAAGACTATCTTCAAATTTAGCTCCCAAGCTAACACAATCTGAGTATAAACATTCAAACTCATTTATGTGATCAGTCATGAGTTTACCTGGCTGTAACCTAAAAGTGAAAAACTTCTTCAGTAGGTACATCACATTCATCTGATCATTCTGAAGATACATAGCCTGAAGCTTATCCCAAATACCCCGAGCCGTCATTTCATCAGCGAAGTTGTAAGCTACATTGTGAGAAAGACATAAATGAATCATACTACATGCCTTTCTGATCCATTTTGCTCCACTTCTCAATAACCTCAATCGTCGCCTTATCTGATGATGGTTTCTTTTTCTCATCTAGTGCATCAATCTGATCCAAACTAGCCAGAATATCTTTACAATCTATATGTCAAGCTTTAAAATTGTTTTTACCATTGAATCGAACAATGTCGAACCCATGGACTTTCACATAGCCATCATCCCGTGATGAAGAAACCATTTCAGCCATTTTATTTGAAAACTTGAAAGCACAAAACCAACCAATTGGCGTTCTGATGCCATTTGTATTGAATACCTGAAATAATCAACCCAAGGCTAATCGCTGCAAGAAAACTAAATCACAAGGCCAAGACCTAATTGGTGAAAGTGAATGACTGAAAAACTACGTTATGAAATAATGAAGCATTAAACAATAGCAGAAAATAAAGATCACACCAAAAATTTAACGTGGTTTGGCTTTGCCTACTCCACGAATGACGACTCTGTAATAATCTTATTGATATGGGAAACACTTACACTGGAGATTATAAGAAGGGAAAAGAACTAACTCACTGTTCCTTTACCTAAAATACAGCCACAAGACCAACCCCTGCTACACCTTGTTTCTCAATGTTTCCCCGCCAGAAAACAACCCAATAACGACCCTATAACCAGTTCTTATACCATCTTTTTCTCCCTGTATACAATAGCCAAAGAGGTGGGTTTACAACCTGCAGGAGTAGCTGCAATCATCCCTTTTTTTCACGTTGTGTATGTTGATCTTCACGCCTATTTCAAATGTTCTATATGCTTCTCTTATTCATGTTTAGATGCTGCTTATAAGAAGAAAATAAGACTTGAGTCCTTATATAACTCTTCCATTAAATTTTGGGAGTTCAACTCCTTGTCTAACTCATCCCTAAAATTGGAAGCCATAAATAAAGGAGGACTTTGAGTCCTTGTTCCACAATTAAATGGGGCCAATATTGATGGTCAAAGAGTTAGCCATTATAGAATTGTCATAATGTGGGGTTTGCTCAATTGTAAGAGAGTAAATTGTTATAATATCGCCACAATGCGGGTTTGCTATTTCATGTGGGCTTTAGCCTAGGCCCACAACTAGAGCATAGCGGGTCATGACAAAGTGACATTAGAGCAAAACTCAGTAGAAAGTGTGCCAACAGGGACAATGTACTCCCCAAAGAGGGTGATTATATAACATTGTGCGAGTGGCGGTAAGGCAGGTAGGCTATTAAGGGTATTAGTCCCACATTTTTCTGTGTGTGGGAAGATAATGTGCTATATATGTAGAACTTGGATCTCATGTGAATGACAGATATTAAAGCCGTGAGGAATATGAAGAAATGTTTAATTTTGAATAGACGTAATTGCCATCATTACTAATTGAGAAAATAACTTTAATTTACATTCTTATTATGTGATAGTGTTGCTTGAATTGCTTTCGTGTCACTTTCCTCTCAAGGTATGTTTGATTGTGTACAAAAGTTTTCAGGAAAACATTTTTTTCTTGGAAAAAATTGTACAAACAATAACATTCAATTTGTTTCTTTTTTTGTTTTCGACGATTGGTTGCACCAAAGAAAATAATAATGGCATAGATATGCTCATTTCCTAATTGTGCCTGTCAAAGTTAGAGGTTGAGAGTACAACCATTTCTTGCACTAATCAGACACCTCTAGTTAAAACAACACACTAAAACGTAATTCTCGGGCATTTCATCAAACACAAACTGGACATTGGTTTAGCAGTGAAATTTTATCAAACATAAATAATACACTAGTTTAGCAGTGGAAATAACCCATCATAATTATAGAAAAACACTTTTGAAATTCAACCAACACATCTCCAAATGAAAGCAAAAGACGAGGTGTGTTAGGGTGGAAGTTTGAAGAGTAGCTTAGTCTGTTATTTTGGTGTATATGGAATTTGAATTGTTCCATTAACACGACACAACGTCCCAACTCCGTCAGGGAGAGAGAGAAAAAAAATAGAGAGAGACTGAGACAAAGATGAGGTGGGGATGAGACAAGTGGAGAGAGGAGAAAAAAATAAACCTTGAACAAGATTGATGACCGGGGAGGGATGGAGCATGGAAAAGGATCACCCAAATCGATTAGTAGACATCTCAATAAATAAATTTCTTCGGCTAAAACCATGCAGTGCCTAAGGCTGTAACTTTGGCGGGCTCAACTTGCCTAGCCCGTGCCTAACTCAAAATTTAGGTAGGATGACAATACCTCGGTTGGGTTGGGGTCCGTCATGATCATTATTTTATTCAATCCGAAAAAATTGGGTTGGACATGGGCAAATGAGTTACCCAGCCCAGACCAACCCGAGCCCGATATAAATAATATATATATATATATATATATATATATATATCACATGTCTAATAAATTTTAAAAATACATATCAAGTTTTATTTTACAGATATTTTATATCTTAAATATTCTTTATAAAATGAGATAAAAAGAATCCAATCACATTTTGGCATATATATTTTCCTTTTTGACATGAATATTAAATTCAAATTATTTATTTTTAAGTTGAATATTTTACCCAATATTTTTTTGGTATTTGCTAGATGTCTAGTATCAATTTATTGTAAATTTGGAAAATGCAATTATCAAATCTAGCCAACATAGATGCTTTTAGTATAAATTTTCTCTTCCCCTTCACATTCTACGAAGTCTCATTCACCCTTTGTTCTTCTCCACACAATTTGATATCCAAAAACACTCTATCTAGTTTTGTAAGAGTAAATTGAAGTGATCTTGATGGAATTGAAATATATAACTCCATTTTACACTTTTTAATACCCAATTTGTTTGAAATTGTTTGTTAAAACTTTAACATTTAAGATAAACACCTAGTCAACTAACACGACTTATAACTCATGTGGGCAAATGGGCAACCCGGACACTTAGATGTCAAGATTGGGTTGGTCATGAGCACATAGAGGCCGACTTGAGGTTTAGGTTGGGTTGAGAAAAGGCAACACATGTCAACATTATATTGGTTACAGGCAACACTTTCAACTTGCCCACTTGCAATCCCACGTGTTTGAAATTTTTTCTTACCCTCAATTTAAAAACAAATGCTGGAAATTGTGATTTTCAGTGAAAACTTTTACTTTTTCTATGGAAAATATGAAAAATCAAACATACTCTTCAGATGGTTAATTACGTGGAGAAAAACTATTTAATATAGTAGGTATAGTATAAGTATAGCAAGTATTGATTAGAATATTCAAACTATTATTTACTTCTGAATATTATCCACTCTTTGAGCAGTACTGACATTGATGCCTTGATGGTTATTTTTTGCAGCACTTCTATGGGTGACTACAGTCGTCACACGGTGTACTAGTATTAAAAGTGGGTGCCAATAACAGCTACTATTGCCTTAAGCCAACAGTGGCAATAACAATAAAACTTGGCGCTAAATTTGTTTCCTTTTCAATAAGCACAAGGAATTTGTAGGCTAGGCTAGGGTTTCTGGATCGAATTAGATTTCATGGCTTCGTATTCTCCTCTTGAAGACGTAAGATCTCCAAGCCAAATAATTTATTGTTCGTTCAGTTGTTAAACATTTTGCACTTGTTTGTATCACACTATGAGCGAGAGCGATTTAGGGTTTCACAATTCGCTTGTTTTTCTGTTGAGCTCAGGATGACGATTTCGGTCGAGACATTCCTGGAACTCATTCTGAAAAATCAGGTCTTCTTATTTTCGATGGTTTTGATTTCTGTGCCTTTGAGTGCAAGTTCACGTTTGCCTTTTTCCATTAATCATGCTTGCTGCTCTTGATTTGGGAAATTTAGGTCTGAAAAGAAGTTTTGGAGATATTGACGACGATGAAGATGATTTCTTTGGTTCAAAGAAGGTACTTTCATCCACCCATTATTCAATATCATCACTGTGTTTTTGCATCCACTACATGAATTTAAGTCACCATTATGGTGTTAAATTCCAATTTTCTACTTGCCTTGTCTTTAGAGATAATACTCTCAAGTGTTGAGTCCTGCATAGATACATTAATACTGACTGATTTCTTCTCTGTTGAACACACTATACTGTTATGAGAGACTTACCGTGACCCAAATTATCAAGAAGGGGCTAAATTTGTTTCCCAAAAAAAAATACCCTTTTTTTCTCCAAAAGAAGGGGACTAAGTTGTTTGATTTCGTTTCAACCCGTTGAAAGAAAGTCACTGTCTAATGAAGACTAAATGATTAGTTATGCTTAGAGGCTGTTATTGTTACTTTACTAAGTATACAAATACTATCTAGAATTATGAGAAATGTGAGATAATTCATAATTCCAAAAGTAAAAGTGGTATAAAGTAGATATATTATATGAATTAATGTAGTAAGTTAACACATTAATGAACAATTAAATATGCTAAAATATAATGCTACAAGTTGCTCACATTGACATTAATAAAGCGCATAGAAGGCGTAAAGACATAAGCCTCCATGTGTGAGGTGCAACAATTTGATATATTTTTAGCCTTATGTAACTTGATGTGGTTCGAGTGTCGCCTTGAGGTAAGCGGGCCTTCAGGCAAAGCCTCACACATTTTTATGATATTGGTGCAAAGTGCAATCAAATAAAGAGACTCTATGAAGGGCATGGCCCCCAACTGCATTATAAACTATGAAGCACAATTGAATGAAAAATTAGTATTACCGTGCTAGGATATAAGGATTACATCTATAGAAAGAATTTATCAACTAATGATAATAACTGCTAACCAAGAATTAACTTGAGCTGCTACCAACTAAAGGGTTTGAGGCTAAGCTATCAACTTGTCAAATGTTAATGTTGTTTATCAAACCCAAATTCCATCAAGCTACGGGCTATTTGAGTGATAACATCTTGGTTGAGACATTGTTTAGGAGTTGCAATAGGGAAAATCGACAGAGGGATTATGTACCACAACACTGAATCCTATCACCTCTCCCTACCTCACATTTTGAATCACTTTAATGGTACCCTTCGAGAGGCGCACTTTATAAGGATTTCTCACCTTCTCACTTTCCTATCCTCCTATCTTTAACTCATATCTGGCTACTATAAACTCTGCTGCTAATTCGCACATGGAATGGCAGGGTGATGGCGAAATTTCTAAAGAGCTTCTCATACAAATCTTTGGCAGTGAACTTACTATACTTGTGGCCCCAGATCCACTTATCATCTTCTTCACCAATGGACACCTTCTCAAGGATGCTCATTTTTTCTACTTCAAAATCCCTCACCCCTCTTCTCACAAAGTTGGATGCCAAGAGGAGTGGCCACCATTGCAAGCAGTGACAGAGCCAGGGATTTTGTTGAAGGGGGGGGGCGGAGTGATGAGTCATAGTTAATTAATGTTAATATAATAATTAATTATTTTTTTAAATTTGAACAATACATAAATAACTATACAAATCATCAATTGTTAAACAAAACTCCATCTAATCTATGGCGGAAGAAAATGAACCAATAAGCTACTTTGTAGGAGCACAAAATATAAATATATGGGGGACAAATCAAATTGGTATATAAATTTAATGGAAAAAATTAATTTCAAAAGTAAATTATATGTCGATAAAAAATTGGGCTATTTTCGATTTTCCACCTATTATAAATAGTTAATTAGATATTACCCCATCATTAATCACTATTGCAGTCTCCCCCAGGATTAGCAATCAACGTGCATTGACTGCAAAAGGCTCAGGTTGATTACTAAAATGCCCTTCAATGATCAACAACCCATAGAATATCTCCAGAAAATTCTTATGAATAAAATACACAACTAAACCTCAAGATATGAATTCATTTCGAGAAAATACCTTTTTTAAATAAAAAAATATTATTCTTCCTCAAAGCAGGTAGGAGAGGTTGGGGTTGCTGGTGGTGATGGTAAGAAAAAGAGCTAAATCAAGCAGAGAGGGAGGATAGGAAGAGAGGAGAAGGTGTGGCGATTGTCGGTGTTGCAGTATACAGAGAGAGAACATAAGAGGAAAAGGGGCAAAGCAGGGTCGTCGGCGTTGCAGATAACAGAGGAAAAGAGAAAGGGGTGGGATGGGGCGGGACAGAGACGACAATGTCGGCATAGACATCAAAGGGGTAGGCAAATTCGCAAATATAAATTAATTTTTTCAAAAGTCAATGGGGGCAATTGCCCCCACGTGGCTCCGTGCCTGATTGCAAGTGACAAAGTCAAACCCAATTCCTTTATTTTTGCTGATAAAAAAAGCTGCTTAAACTTTTCTCGGAGAGGTTGATCTTCCATAAAGCAATCCTTGAATCATTACCTACGTGGAACGAGACATGAGATGAAATCTGGATTTTGTGTTCATGATTTTACGCCACATGTAAGGCAATATGGGTTCTTTGGTGAACCATCCATGAGCTTCTAAGGTCTCCGCAGAGTTGTGTTTTCTGTACCGAAGCGCCAAAGCCATTTGCCAAGCACCGCAATATTAGTAAATCCCCTTTCCCTTTTGGAAGACAAACAATTTGTCTATTTACAAGTCGAGTTTGTTCACCAAAGAAACTCCCGACAGATTCTCTCTATTTGCACAGGCCACCGAGATTGGAATAGTCACTAGGGAGAGGGCAAAGACAAGAATACTGCCCATGGTACTCTTGATCAGAGTAAGATGACCGAACTTTAGAGAGATGGTATCTGTTCCAAACTGCAAGGTACCTAGCAGGGAGGGAAACAGAAGAACAACCCGGAGTCATCGCCATAGCTTAAATGTCAGGCACCTCCTCAATGGGATACAAAACTGTTTTCTTAAAGACCAAAGATTACCACGAACTGGATACGGACTGATTTGAGAGTTGCCAGCTGGCATCTGAAAAGAATCTATTGTCTGTGCACTGAAGGATAGGAATCTCTGTTCCAGAAACCTCTTATAAGATTGTTATCAACTGCTGCCATTAGTCATTCTTGTTAGAACTGATCCAATCAAATCATGGGAGGGATTGGTAAAACCAACTAGACCTCCATTTAGGCCGATTCCGAAGGTAGTTGTATGGATAATGGTTTGAATCCAACTCCTGAATTTCAGAGCAAAATCCATCTTGAAGCGAATGTGATCAATGAAGGACCAACCGACCAACAAACATTGTCAAAAGTTTTTTGAAAATTTGAATTTTAAACGATTCCAAAAGAACCTATATGTATCGATAATGGATTTACTCATTTTCTATAACTGCACCATCACCAAGTATCTGCCAGGGACAGCTGCAGATTGGAAGGAGGATACCAGGTTGTCCATCACTGTTGAGTGGCACATTACCACCACTTCAGAAATAATCTTTGCCACCGAGGAGATAAGACTAATTTGGCGGTAATTATCAACTTCACTGCACCTCTGATCTAGGCTCCAGTCAAGAAACTATTTTTCTGCTAAAATTATATCACATTTTGTTGTTACCCAGTACCTAGCAGAGAACTGTCAATCCCCGGGGATACATCTATAGAGAGACTCTATTTCTGTCATCTCCTGCTCCAAAAGAGCAGCTTGATCGGTGATGGAATTGGTGGCTAAACCAGTGAGGTTTTGATGCCATTCCTCTAGCTTTGTGAACAAGTTTTTGAAAATGCTGATAATTTGATTAGCAATGCTGAGCTTATCAGTGAGGATTTCATCTTCTTTTGAATGGTTTTCCATTTGGTGAAATAATTTTGAATAAAAATCACCATTCTTTCCCCATTAAATGCCTGCTTTCCTCTTCCAAGAGGTGGTCCCTCTTCAGAAGTTTACCAAGTGTAGTTTTCAAGTCCAGACACATATTCCATTCCTCATCAGAGAGATCTCTTGATTCCTATGGCAAATCAATCCCCTTTAGCTTGTTTTCGCAATCGTGGATGAGAACATCTATGCTGCCAAAGACTTTGCATTCCAAGATTTCAAGAGCGGTTTCAGCTCTTTAAGCTTTTTCGAGGTAAAATAACCTGGGTGGCTGCCAAACTGATAATTGCTCCACAAATCAAGGATAAATTATGTGAATTTGTTATGGTCAATCCATATTGCTTCCACTTTGAAAGGTTTGTTAACATTGCAGCTTTCTAAGGTACACAACGAAGTAGCATTGTTATCTGACCTAGCTTTATCAAAAATTTTTTCACCAAAAGCCCCAAATTGGTCAGCCCAAGTATTGTTGAAGAGGAATCTGTCTAGTGTTTGAAGAACCGTAGTGGCCCTCATACTAGATCACATAAATTGACCACCTTTTGACTAAAAAACATGGAGTTCATACTTCATAGTCCTCAATGAATTGGTTAAAACCACGAATGTGATGGGAAATTCTCCCACCTCCCATAGTTTCATCAGAGGTTCTAGCGACATTAAAATCGCGCAAGCACCAAGGATTTCTGTTCAAAATTATTAATTATGATTTTGGCCCCTTATTTTTTAAAATAGTTATTCAAATTTTTTAACCCACCTTCTACCAGTCTTATCTGTAGAAACCCCCTTCCATTTGACTAAATTGTAGTTTGAGCATCCTCTTCATCAGTCCAAAGGAAATTCTGACAAATCTTATGGATATTTTAGAATGAGATGCTTTGAACAAGGAGAATAATGCACTAGTAAATTATGGAGTTGGAATAAGGAAGAAAAGTGGAAATCTAAGCAAATTCAAATCACCAATTTAGCAGTGCCTTTTCATGTAGGTGGCCAGTAGAGGTCAATGTAACTGTTATACGAGTGATTATTTGTATGAATCGTGAAAAAATTGCGGGTCAACTATCGATTTGTTACGCTCATTAAATCACGTTTCACACAAATCAGTGTGAATCGGGGTCTTAAATCGCGAAAGTAACAAAATTGTGCGAGTTTTTTGTGATTCATATAGATGAAAGAAGAAGAGAAGTTTAAGAGAAAGAAGAAGAGAAATTAAAGAGAAAGAAGACCAAGGAAGAGGAGGAAGAAGATGGAGAGGCGTACCTATTTCCACCATCGAAGAAGGATGAGTCAGCTGAAGATCAAACGAGGACAAAGACGACTCCTTCTCGACTGTTTCCTCCCCACATGATCGATCCTCCTCGTGTAAGTTTTTTGTGATTCATACAAATGAAAAAGAAAAGAAATTAAAGAGAAAAAAGAAGAGAAATTAAACAGAAAGAAGAACAAGGAAAAGGAGGAAGAAGATGGAGAACATACTTGCTTCCACCATCGCATAATAACGATGAATCCACTGAAGATCGGGGAGGGGGGGGGGGGGGGCAGATGCGGCTCCTTCTGCGTTCTTCTTCGTTTCTTGGTGTTTGTGAAATTGGGGCTTCTCTGAATAGTAATAGTAGAGGAAAAGAAGCCCTAATTAGAATGAATGTATTTTCTCCTTTCTACCCTTATATGAATTTCCAAATAATAAATGCTTATTACTATGTACCACCATCCTATTTTTTCATTTTTCTGCAAATTTCCCTTTCTTTCTTTTTTTAGTTATATCCCACCACATATTTTTCATTTTAAAGACTTGAAATGATCCCAATAAATCTTTGTATTTTCTCATGAAAAGAAAATGGAATAATGAAGGCAAAAATATGTATATAATATATAAAATATAATATATAGTATTATTAATAAATCTTACGATTTACAATTAAATCTAAATCTTACCCCTTACGATTTACAATACGATTCACGATTCACGATTCACTAACATTGGTCATAGGAGTGGCTATTTTGACTGCCACTGGTTTAACCTATGGCTAAGGTTTGTATTGTGATGACAGTTGTTCTAAAAACTTGATGAAGGTCACTTGAGCTTGTTGAGCATTTTAGGTTGTACAATGGCATTTACTTAACTATCTTTTAGATTTCCTTGTTTCACATATTCTGTATTGTTTTTATCATTGTATGTTTTGTCCATGTTCATAATGATTGTTGATAATGCATATAAGTGTTTGCAAATTTTTTGGACAAAAATTGCAAATGTGAAAATCTTTGATTAAATCAGTATGGATGTATAAGAAAAAAAATAACGCAGATGTTAATTATGAAGGGAAAAATTAAAGCAGAGGAAGCAACACCCGGTGCAACCATAGGAATGATTTTGTCGCTTCGCGAAAGGTACCTTGTGTTTTGTTTCCTTGAGATTCTGTTTGCAAATTGTGGTGATTCGCGTCAAGAAGTAAATAATCACATAGCGTAAGAGGTAATTATTCGCATCTTACAAATGAATTTGGATTAACTATTGCAGTCTTCAAAACTGCAAGGATACTCTCACTACATGCCAGGTATGATCATCTCGTAATTTTGTCACTTTTCTGTGTATGGCCAGATGAATTGTGTCATGTTCCGATATTTTATAACATTTATATTCCATTCAAATTCACATACTACCTCCTAGATTCTGATTCTGTTCCACCAGAACCCAACTATTCTTTTCTCTCCATCTTCTGGACATAAACATGTGTTGCACAAACCAGACTCCATGGTTTTATAGAGGTCAACCACCCACTCCAACTGGTTAACAATTTTCTACGCTTTCAGTATGCCTATGATGTAGCACCAGGCGGACTGTTACTAGTGTGTATCATCTTACCAGAATAAAGTATGGGGTGGATCAACCGGTGGGGGTCTGCATCAAAGTATTATGGAATGTAGACCATCTCAGCTTGGCCCAGATCTAGGTGCTAGCGATCTTGGGCTATTGCCTGGCCAGAAATCTATATAAAAATTTACTACAGTGACTCGTATCAAGTATCTTTTATGTGGAATGTCATCACTCTTTTTTGCTACGTTCTTATTGAATGCTTTTTGCCTGAACTAGATTCTGTTTCCTGGGCTCTCATTATTTTAGTTATTTACTAAGAATGAGAATGTGTACTATATTCCATTATGTTAACACCATCCAATACTATCAGGAAAAAGTTCATATCAAAGCTTATCTATATATGTATAATATGCAATTAAAAAATGAGATGTGTACCTCACACAAGCTTGACACGGTTTAGCTAATAAAAAACCTAAATTAGAGTCTTACATGGACATATTTTAGTTTTTGTTCTTACATGCAATTTTCGTTATTCTGTCATTTAACACTAGGTTAATTGTAATTTACTGGAATTGTTAATTTTTGAAGTTCTTTTACCCGATTTTCGAATTCTTTTTATTTGATTTACGTTGGGTTATGTTCAATTATGTGAGGTTAGTTTTAATTTGATTACTCAGTTCTTTACTTTATATATATTATATATATACACACACACACCTCTTTTTGTATGTGTTAGACTTGATGCACGGGGAATATAACTAATGGCCATTTCATTTTTGTGTTTTGTACTATAATTTTTGTAAGCAAAATCTATTTTAAAATATATTGCCGTAATATAAAAAAAATATTTACTATTCTGAGGTGGGTAGTTCCTGGAAGTGACCTGATCACTACGAATCTGTCGTCGGTCTCGACAATCTTGATACACTCGTTGAGATTGCAGTACCCTACTTGAAGATAAACTTATATTTTCGATTTGAACTCCATTGCCATCCAAAAACTAAATCTTTATGAAAACACTGAAAATCTAGACCACACCCCATATAACTAAAAAAATGAATGCTGGTTGCCTACTTGATATAATTGATTAGTTGAAAAAAGCATGTATTGCCCACAAGCCTTCCTTTTCCTTTTAAAGTCCACCTATGTGTCGTTAAATTGCTCGAACTACATTTTAAATGAAGCAAATGGAGGTTAATTTACTTTGCTTCAAGCCCCCTTTTTTTTTTTTTCCCTAATGAATGTCCTCTAGAGCTTGCTCACAGACCATTGAACTAACCTCATAAAAGCGAAGTCTACAACATCAAATTATCAGCAATCATTTGTAAGATCTCGATAGGATGATCATCTCAACACCCTGAGATATCACGATATCTCTTATGCTAGCAGCTTCTGACACATTATCTCAAAAGACTCTTTCCCTTCTATCTCGAGCTTTGAAGAAGACCATTCATCACCACATCTCTTCATTCACCCCCCTTCATTTCCACCGTCACTGGTCTTCAGTTTATCATGCATGATGATGTTGAAATAGAAAGATGTCTCATGTCAGTCTGCCTCTATGCCCTAGCAATTTCGGTAATATCTGTTCCCGCTGAATTGAGAGGTCTCAGTCTGTACCAAGCCTTGCATACCCATTATACTCAAATTTTCTTGAAACCTAGTTCACTGCCATGAGTTCCATCAGATCCATAGGGAAATCACCCCACTTTCTCAGACGAACAACCCATTGGAGTTGCCACTGAAGCACAAAAACAACACAAATTCATCCTGATCTTTGAAATTAGATTATCAGAGACACTATATCCATCATCTATCTTTGAGGATCTATCTTTGAGGGTGTTTGTTTTTGCTTTTAAATAAAGTCAAAAGTCTTAATAAGAAGTGGGACACCTTGTTTATATTGTTTGTTTTTAGTTCTGATCAGAAGTTCAACTTTTGATTGGAGTAGGAGGTGTTGATCACTTAGCACTGAGTGCTGACTCAAAAATATTCCAATAGTAACCTTAAAATAATTATGTAATGACAATTGTTGCACCCATCTTTTTAAAAACAAGTATGGCTAATTTTTGACGGCACACCTTCATTCTTTTTACTAAGCATTGCCGTTCTACTTACCTTCGCAAGGACTCTTCCAACGGTGAGAAATTTATTTCGTTTCTCTCCTTCATCTTTGTTTTCTTTCTCTGTATTTTCTAAGCTTTCTTCATCTCTCCAACTCTTCTTCTTATGTATATTTTTAAGTTTTCATTATGTAGCATGTAGTTTTCATTATGTTGCATGTAGTTTTGAAAGCTTTGACAAATTGATCAACATCGTATAATGTTGGGTTTCCAACCCACAATCTCTCAATTCTCGTATATGTCTCCTCGGTGGAGCAAAATTGTCAAACAATTCCCATTCAACACCTAAAAACAAAGACAAATCAGCAAGCCATTCAGAAGCAAAAAAAAAAAACAGTTCATCTTCTAACTCCAGTTAGAAGTTAATAAAACAAACTCCACCTTTGTCAAGAACTCCATAGATTTCCAACTTCTACATGCACCACATAAAGCAAGCAAATCTAGGAAAGGAAGTTTCTTAGATACTAGGAGCAAGATGTCATTCGACAGGCAAATGGCTGAGATGCTTCATGGGAACTTTCTAGGGACATCAAGAGCACCATGAACCTGAGTCAAGGATTTAGATTTATAGTCTCAGCAAAGTTACTCCTTTCTTTTCGAACTTCAAAAGCTGTCCCAATGGCCATCAAGAAAGCTGCCAGCATGTCCAATCATATTTATCCATTGCATCGATTCCACGCCAATGGTGCACACTCTGAATCTTACCAACTCAGTAATCTATAACCTTCTAGATATCAACCTTAGGATTTCAAATGGAAGATCACTCCACACCACTGTCTTCCATCACTGACATCAGGCCCTTTCTTCTTGGCAAGATGCAAATGATGGACTTTGTGCCTGCCCTCTTATAATGACCAACACCTTAAACTCCTACTAAAGCCTACTTTCATGATATACATCTTCAATTGAGGGATTTATAGATGTGATTTTAAACATGTCATTGATCTAACAATCAACATAACATAGGAGCTTATACCAATTATTTGAGGTTTACGGAAAATATCATGTTCCTGGAGGCAGTTCTTAAAAAGAAAAACCTAAGAGTGCTTACCAGAGTCTCATTCTATTTCTCTTATATTTCCATCCATTCTATTTCTCTTATATTTCCATCCCTTATGCCAGTAGATTCACTAGATATGACTTCCATAACATGATTGGTTCCCAAAGTTCTTGTTTTAGTGATGATCCATTTCTTATTTTGTTTTATTTATTTGTTTTTGAACCTGTCTTCTAAGTGTCTGGAGTTCCTTAGCTTTATACTCCAGAAGTTTATGTATATGTGCTTTCTTCTTATGCATCATAACTGGGGCAATATTGTTAGGGCTGTATATGGATGGGAATGGGATTTGGATGTAGGTATTGCAAAAAATTTATGTTGGGATGGCAAAACTAAGACCATTCTGTGGGTTTGGGGATATACTTGGGGTATATTCAAGGATATTCTTCTCCTCTTGTACGTTGACTGGGGAGAGAGAGTGAGAGATGCAGATAGTTAATACACGATTTATACTTTTTGGCTTTAGTTTTGATATGAACTACATTTTTGTTTTGCTGATAAAAAAAGAAGGCTTACCTAGACCCAAATTTTTTGAATAAAATGCATTAATTCCAATCTCATATCTAATCCATTGAAGCCCCTAATTATCATTAGTTATTGTTTTCCTGTGAACATATCGACATATTATGCTAAAAAAAAATGGAAGATCTTTATTATACCTATAAGATATCATCTATTTTTCTCCGTTTCTTACCTAAGTTGATGACAAGTTTAAAGTAAATAAATTTGCTTTTTCACATTTAGTCGTAACCCAGGCTTTACTTCTTGATCAAATAGCCTTCGTCAGTTGTGCGCTTTTCATTTTAATACTCCTGGATGGAGAACCTGCAATTAACTGATATTTGGCTTTGTCTTTTGGATTTGATCTGGAAGACTGAGCTTGAAGCTGCAAAATCAGAAGTTCAGAGATGGCATTCTGCAATTCAAAATGAGCCCATTATAGCATCAGGCACATCGCCAGGTTAGACTAATTTATTTTACATCCATAACCGTGTTTGTTAATCTTATATTTTACGAGTTATCCTATTTGTACTTTGTTTTTGGGGTTTGTACTTCCATGGACACTACCACAGTTGAAATCTTTCTTTTTCTTCTGTATGCACTTTTTGTGAGTTGATTATTGAGTCGTTCCATTTAATGCAGAACCAGCTTCAGTCATTAAATATCTTCACACCCTGAAATCCTCTGAGGAGTTACTGAGGGAACAGGTTGGCTGCGTTCATTTTACTATTCTTAGCTTCTTAACAATTGCATGCTCTAAATTGAAGTATCATCTTTTATCAGCTCCAAAAAGCTAAGAAAAAGGAGGCCGCTTTTGTTGTTACATTTACAAAACGGGAGCAGGAGATAGCTGAGCTAAAGGTGAGACTATTTATGTTTTAGAGTAACAAATAATAGTTTTCTCTGCAAATGTTCCTACAAAACTGTATCTTTCTTTCTTATCTTTGACATGGATGATGTATGTGCATTGCTAAAACTGCCATAGTACCTCTTATGTAATTATGTTTATTGGTTCTATTATTAAATCCTAAGACAATTGTTCGACCAGCCATGCTATATGGTTCAGAATGTTGGGCTACTACGGGACAACATACGCATAGGATGGCAGTAGCAGAAATGCGTATGTTAAGGTGGATGTGTGGTAAAACTCGTAAGGATAAGATTAGAAATGAAAGAATTAGGAGATACTTAGGTGTAGCGCCCATAGAGGAAAAAATTAGAGAAAGACGTTTAACTTGGTTTGGTCATGTGCGGAGGAGACCGAGCACGGCGCCAATTAGAAAATGTTTAGATTGGCAAGTTAATGGAGGGTGTAGACGGAGGGGACGACCGTTGAAAACTTGGATGAAGACGGTGAATGAAGATATCATTGAGCTTGGATTAGGTGAGGAAATGTGGGAAGATCGCATTGCTTGGAGAACCAAAATTCATGTAGCCGACCCCGAAAATCTCGGGAATGGGCTTTGATGATGATGATGATGATGATGGTTCTATTATTAAATCCCACTACCAATTCTACCACAACAAGATAATGGTAATCAGCCCTTGTGTATGAAAAGCTTGTACTATTTGACCACCAGAGTTTTGGTCACACGAACGAGAGCACTCTTGTTAAAAAATTTCTGAGAAATGAGAAAGTTCTGTCTCATATAGGAAGCACATCTTATGTCTTTGCCAAAATAGGTTACCCATAATCTATGTAGTCTCGGGTGACGCCTAGGTGCGCCCATACTAGACCTCACCGCTTTGCCTAGCCTAGGCGCCTTCTAGATGTTGAACAAAATAAATAATAAATTTGTAGTCTAAAGTGCTCGCCTAAGCGAGAGCCTTTGACTAATCATTTATTTATTTTTGACCATTGGTTTTGTGGCCTTTTGCCAAGGGTGCTAGGTGATGCCTAGGCCTAGGACAGGCTCCTCACCTCGCCTCTCCTAGCGCCTGGGATTACATAGCCCATGATTTGCCTTTCTTCGGTTAGACTGTTTATTTTCCTTGTGAATTCATGCATGACATTATATTCTCTATTTTTACTATGAATCTGTAAATGGCATTATGTTTAATCCTGCTCCATTTCCTTGTACTCAAATTACCAGTCTGCAGTTCGGGATCTCAGAGCACAACTCAAGCCACCATCTGTGCAGGTAATTTATATTTTCCCATTTAAATAATATGATCTGCGTTTTTTATAAAACTCTGTTTAGTCCTGGTTGTTGTTTATGATAAGTGGAGCATTCCATAATTTGTCAATCAGTTCATGACAAACATCTTTTAAAATCCTCTTGGAGCATCCCATCAGGGTATCCACATAGACATGAAGGATTCTGAGTTGAAGAGATTCGGTGAGTAGAACAAGCTGGGTGCTGGGATTCCAAGATGCAGTTCCATCACTAGTTCCTTCAAACATGTCTGCAGCAGATTTGTTTTTACTGAGAGAGAGGTTGTAATGGATGGGAGAACAATCTTTAATGGAGTTTCTCCTGCCAAAATGTTCTCCCAAAATTTAATTCTCTCCCCATTTTGCAAAGCAAAGTTGATCACCTTCTGAAAAAAAATGGTTTGATGTTCATGATGGCTCTCGACCAAGCACATCCATAAAGGGCATTGCAAGTCTTGGTGAGCGCGGCCTCAATCAAGAAGCCCATGCTTCTCCTGGATTTTTGTTCACAAAACACCTTCTTCCTTCCCAAATCTCCAATTCCACTTGGAGAGTAAGCCTTATTGAACTGCCTGATTATGTGGATGCCTAATTCTCCTTGAATTTTAGGCTTGCAAGTGTCTTTCAACTTCACCCAGTCAAAACTTTTAGAATCCCCATCTGTCCCCCAAAAGAAGTCCACTAATCTTCAATTAGGGGTGGGCATCCCATTCTGTCCTGTCCTGTCCCAATTTTTTATGGGTCTTTTTGGGATTGATCAAATCCATCCTGATCCCGTTCCGTCCTAATCTAGAGTGGGATGGGATCGGGATGGAGATTTTCAATCTCGCCCATCCCGTCCCGAACTTATTTATTTACTATTGATTATTATTATTATTATTAATTTTTATATTTTCATTTTATAAACGAAAGAGAAGTCAATTTGATGTAAAGTTTGGAATTAATATTCCAACTAAAAAAATAATAACTAAGAATACCTTTATTTTAAATGTGTTTTATTGAGCTATGGACGTTTATATTTATGGAAGAAATCATTAAACTTCTCATCACACCCAAACGAAAAGCTTGATTCGCTCCACTATTAGTTTCATTGCCAAAAGTATGGAAGCAGTGACGTCCAGTTAGGTTGAACTAGAATTTAGGTTAACAGGTGTGACTGGAGAACCTTGCTGCTGTATGAAATGTCATGTAATGGAAGGTCCGAGAATTTTCTGAACAACTCATCTAACATCGCGAAGAAGAGAAAAAGGATTGTAGAACGATAAAAAGAAAAAAAAGATCATTAATATGCACAAAGAAGAATCCCCTCAATTGTCTTGCATTATCAAACTATTGATAATAGTAAGCGTTTTGGTCAATAATGATACTATGTTGTCAATGATAGTTTGCTTTTGTCTCGTATAGCTAAAATATGATTCCACAATGTTATATCCTTGCAATAATAAAATGAGTTGTTTTTCTTTTTTTATTTTGGGTATTCGATAATGAAATGAATTGTATTCTTAATTTGGATATTTAGGCGCCTTGGAATAAAAAGTCCTATTCCTATTTTCTGATATAAAGTTTTAACAAATTATCATGGTATTTGAACTATGCTCATCACGTCCCATCTCGTTCCGTCTCAAACCCGTTTGGGATGGGACGAGATCGCGATGATGTCTATCCCGTCCCGAAGATAAAGCAACGGGATGGGATCGGGATGAGGTCCATCCCGTCCCATCCTATCCCGTGCCAACCCCATTGAAAATTTCAATATCCTTCAAAACCAAATTGGGCATTGTGCAACTCATTAAATTGGTGATTAACGACATTTAATCCCCGATTAATCTCTTCTTGCTAGGAGAGTATTATGATTTTCAAGTTAATCGTTTTAACAATCTCTAGCCCGAGCAATCAGCGATTTCTTGTCGATTTGCCGATTAATCACATTCAAAATTTACCGATTAATTGGTCTACGGTAAATGTTATAAATAAAACACAAATTAATTTTTATATTTTTGCCTTAACCTCATGAATACTCTGACCCATAAGAAAAAGAAAAATCTGTATACATAGTCTAAGAAGAGAAAAAAAGACTAAATAAAAGGAACAAGCTAAGCTAAAAAATATGAAAGGGCACCTTTATCTAACGAATTTTTTATTTTGTTATAATTTACCTTAAATTGTGATATGTGACGTCTACTACTTCAGTATACATTAATTTAAAAAAATTGTATAGAAGAATAGAAAAAGTATGTGTATAAAATGTAGGTCGATTAACCTAGATTATCTTATTAATCTTGATAAATCTCATATCGCTCCTGAACAACTGATTAAATCTCGTATCGCTCCTATTTTACTACCACACAACTTAATACCTTCATTTGTAGTCGTAGTAAAAAATAAGTAGAGATCGTTCTAAAAACCAGGGATTAGAGGGCTTGCTAGCTAGCTAACTGACACTAAGGGGTAAAATGAAGATAACTAACTAAATAAACAAGAAAATGTTGGGAGATTTGATTTTTTTTCTAATTTTAAACTAAGAAATTCACTAAGAATTTTTTTGCAAAAATAGTAAATACTAAAAGAAAGTCGACGATGAGAAATTAGCTAAGGGTTTTATATCCACATATCAAACATATGCTCATGAATTTAACTCCAATAATTTCTTTACTAGCTCGTGAATAACAATATTCAAGATTAACCCTACACTGCATTAACCTTATTATTTTCTCAAATTCGTTGAATTAAACTTAACGTTGATTTCAAACTATTATCTTCATGCTATCTAATTAGGAATCACAATTTAGATAAACAATCCAAGATCATTTTCTATGGAAAATGTGAACACTGACCAAACAATTATACATATGATCAACATCTTGTTCTTAACCTAGGTTTTACTTAACATTACCGACGTTCATTGGTATTTACTACTTATGAATATATGAGTATAACTATTAGGTGAAACTTTCCTATATCCTAACATCAAATTCTAGCATGCTTACTAACAAACATATAAAAATAAGTTCTCTATAAAACAGTTAAGCAAAACACGTTCACTAACTAGCAAGGAAAGATTGAATTTTATTAATCCCGAATTCACTTATAGCTAAAAATGAGTTTAGCTAGACATATTAATTATGATAAAATAACAATGCATGATTAAGTGTCAAACTAAAAATAGAAAAAAAAGTAAGAATGAAACACTGCCGCTGCTCCGTGTTGAGAGAGAGAATGACGTGGTTTGTATAGTGCGAAGAAAAGATAACAGTCTCTGAGTTGCTATTGTGCGTAAAAGAGAGGGGAGACCATGTTGTTGCTTGGTAGTGGAGACGATCGGGGTTGTGACAGTGTAGCGAGAAAGGCAGCGATCAACCTACTGAGAGACGATTGACCTGCTGCTGCGTGGCTGTGTCTGGCGAGGCAGATCGGTGGACTGTGGATGGTGAGATTGATGGAGGTCTGCGTGTGTGAAGGGTTTGTGAGAGAGGTGATGGAGATCTGTGTGTGGTGACTTTGTGTGAGGGGCGATGGTTGTGGTGTAGGAAGGTATGATGGAGAGATGGAGAGGTTGATGGGTCTGTGTGATGTGTATGGCGTCAGGTCTGTTAGGGAAGAAGAGAAGAGGGCGATGGAGGTTGTTGGCTTGCAAAGGGGATGGCGGCCGTGAAGAAGCGATGGAAACTGAGGAGTGACGGTGTGCGGCTATCCTTCTTGTGTGAGCGAGGTCCTGAAAAAGTCCGTCTCCCCCTCTTTTAATATATTCTCTCTAGGTCTCCTAATTCGTGTAAATTTCCTTTCGTCACAAGTCTTTTTAAATTCAATTAGTTTGCATCTATTTCAGTTTCTTATTGGAATCCTGCTATTAGCAACCTACAAAAACATAAATTACTACAAAAAAATAAGGTAAACTAGCTAAGAAAGTATAAAAAAAACATGACAATAAAATCGCATAAATATACTCTTATCAGTAGTTTTGTAGGAAGACTAAATGTTTTTTTTTGTTATGGATTGGTTGCTTGATGTTTTGTTATGGTGTTATGGATTGGTTATTTAGTAGTCATATTTGTCTTGTTTGAATTATATTTATTATTAGCATACATATAATTGCAAAAATATTATGGTTCCTCCTCACTTCGTTGCAATTTCGCCGCAACTCTCGCAATGGAGGTTGACGCATCGCCCCGACTTCCGCTTCAGACAACATAGGCGTAGGCTGGAGTTGCTCTATGCCATTCATTATAGTGAGGAAGACACTAGACTTTGGTTTGGGAAGCCAAATCAATTTACAACCAAGTGTTTTTTTCGAGGTATCAAAGGAGCGTGGAAACACATAAGAATTGAAAATTGAAAAGAGATGTAGCTTCAATTCCTTCGAAAATGGTAAGATCTTTGGCGCAAGAAGAAGGGGATCAAGTGGTTAGGTCTGAAAGGCAATTGACACAAAATCAAAATCAGACAAGTAGTTGTACAGTGTGGAATGCTTCTTTATTTGGGCTATACTACAAGCTAGAACTCTTACAAGGGACATCCTAGGGACAAGTGGTATATGCGATGTGTGTAAGCAACATGATCAAACAATTGATCATATCATCTTGAGTAGTATGACCAGATTTGGAGAGGTTTTTGTATGAATTTTATTCAAACAAGAGAATAAAAGGAGGAAACCATGGGTCCACAACTGGAATGCTGGAAAGCCTAAGCACAATCCGGAAATAGCTATGGCCATGGATCCCTCCCTAGTCACCCCATAGTTTGGGCTATATGGAAGGAACACATCAATTGGATATTTGACAATAAGGCCAAGACATTTGATCTTACTGGTGAAACCATTGTTTTGGAATTGGACAGACATAGCTATGGTTAACTGGGAGGATGAAAACAAATGACTTTATGTTTTCTTGGGAATACTTTGTAATGATCCCCATGTCAATGCGAAGGCGTTTTTACAGAGTTCTGCCTCAAAGTGAGGCAATGCAGTGCGGTGAAATGAGGCGTCTGCCTCAGCCCAAAACTGGTTGCAACCAACCCAATTGCAACCCATTTGCAGCAAAAAGAGGTTGCAACCCACTCTATAATAGGGTTTTATGTTTCTTGGTATAATATTTGATAAAATTGATAAAAAGAAGATGAAAAGTTTTTAAGTTTTGTTAAAATTCACTGTTTTTGTTTGGAGAAAACATGCTATGTTTTGATCAGTCTGTGATCAACATCAATATTGATTTTTCGTAGCATAGTTCAATGATTATTATGCTTTTGGAATATCAACAGTGATAATACTTGTGGATTTTTACCAATCATTTCAACAGTTTCTTCTAACTAATGCTTAATATTATCAAGTTTCTATTATTTCAAGATTAATTGATTTTAATAATTTAGTGGATGTTCGCAAGTTACTTCACACTGATGTAGTGCATCTTTTCGCTATGCTATACGACTTTATTATATTTCCATTTTGATTCTAGGTAGTTGTATCACTTTTTGTACATATTTGCTTATAGTACTTATCTAAATGATGATGTATGCTACTATGCTGATATGTTTTAATTTATTATAAAAACATCTTTAAATTTTTTTAAGATTGCCTCACTTCAATGAGGTGTCCGCCTCGCCTCCACCTCAAAAGCCTTAACTACAATGGTTTGTCTAAGAGAAGTATTTATCGAGCAATTGCTACAAATAACGGAAATCCTCCTTAGCTACATTGTCATTTCATTGGTGCTATGCTGGAAAATTTACAGATTTGTCGCTCTTATAAAGAAAAAAAATGCCAAAATCATCTGACTTGTCCCCAGTGACTCCTCTCTTTGTCTCACGTTCGTGATTCAACCTTCTTTTTTCCACCCTGTTTTCAAACCCATTGATTGTGGCCAGTTGTTAGCCCCCATCGTGGCAATTCAGAGTCTCATTCTCTCCCACAATCAAGCCCCTCTTTCCACAGATATCAATGAGCCTTCACCCCTTGATATTTAAAATCCAAGAAGGCTCCATCTTTCCCTCAATTTTTATGTTCAATCCTAGGGCTAGTTCAAGGATCCACTTATTCATATTTTACTTTCCAGTTTCTGATTTGAGGTTATGATGTTTGTTCATATCAACTTGAGCAAAAAATTGCGGCGATTTCATCACTTTGCTTATTAAGAATTGGTGGAGATGGAGGATTCAAATTTCATGAAATTAATCTAAAGGGATTGTTACATCTGCAATTAATGAAATGAATTTTGATTTTTAACTCTCTTTTTCTACTCTTCATCTTCTTCGGGTAAGGATTTGTTTATGAGTGTTTAAGTTTTTTATTCAACCTTCAACAAACAATTCTAGTGAGTTAAGTGAACCTAGATTGACAAAAGTTGAATCAGAAACATCATCATCATGGGTTCGATGCCAAGTTCGAAGCAAAGATAATGCTTCTCATCAGATTAAGCTATTCCTATGTGATCCAGAAATTACATTGCTAATAAATCTCCCCTAAGACTTGCTTCTGGGTGAGTAATAAAAATTAATAAATAATAATCCTTGTGCAGTTAAAACGGGCGTTATAACGCCGATATAACTCTTAACGGGGGCGAGCCGTTACGTTATGACATTATCACGTTATGGTATCATAGCTCCGATATAACGGCGTTATATGACCGTTATTGAGATGATGTTTTTTTTTCTTCAATAATCTCGTTTTAACGTTTTGTTTTAATGCATAAAAAAAATCACCCATTTCATTCTCGATTGAACGAGAACCCTAGACTCATAGGAAATGACTTGAGCTAACCGTCACCAATCGATAGAGAACCAGACCTTGTCGTTTGACATAGAACGAGAGTAGAAGAAGGGAAGAAGACGAAGAGTCGATCACATTCTCTGTTGCGATCTCACTTTCATACGAAGGGAATGTGTTTTTATTATTTTTTTGTTTTTGAATTTAATGTTATGAACATGATTTACTTTTATAGATTGACTCTATAATACATTAATACTTTGTGGGAGTATTAAAAATATATTTAAAAAACTATTCTGTTATATACCATTATATCTCGATATATTCCGTTATAACCTATAACGCCCTTGGATCGTTATGGGTCCGTTATCCGTTTTAACTGCATAACATAACGGATAAATTAGGCTTGGTGATTAAAGTTTATACCACCAATCTCTGTCATGTCAAGTTTAATGATACACTTAGCCCTTCACTTGGGAGTTAGATTTTCTTGATGAAATTTGACTCAAAGTAATAATGTCATTTTTGGCTAAACGAATGCGATAACCATGAATCATGAGTTTGCAATCAAATAGAGGTGGGCACGGTCCGGATCGGTTCCAAATTTGAAAGAATCTAACTCGAATCATTTAAATTTAACGTAACAGGTCCAGTCCAAATTCTCTCATTTTGAACGTTGGGACTGAACCTGACTCGAATCATTTAGAATGGTCCGCTTCGAAATGGTTCCACTGTTTAACAAAATGCAACAAAAATCAAATCTATCATTTGAACATAATTATTGAAAACAAAACAAGAATAACACAGCATGACAACATCAAATATCCACATGAATCCTAAGAACTTGAAGAACTCTCCTGAGACACTGTTATGAACCAACCAACTCTCCCAAAAGCCCGAGCTGTCCAGGAGAGGAAGGTCCATAACAAGGATCGTAACATTGCCCCACGTTTCCAAAGCCGACATCCTCGTCGGCCCACTCTATCGACACTGGCCCAGTGAGCCTTCTCTCAGCTACCAGTATTCAACAACTTAGCACTATGCCCATACATAATGCTAAATTATTTTAATCCAGCCTATAGGTCGCCCCTGCCGGGATTCGAACCTTGGATGTGGGGTTTGGCTCTGATACCAATTGTTATGAACCAACCAACTCTCCCAAAAGCCCGAGCTGTCCAGGAGAGAAAGGTCCATAACAAGGATTGTAACAGACATCCAGAAAAACATTTAAAAATAAAAATAAAAAAATGAGAGCAAGTCTCCTTTTTGGTGGACTCCCACTCCTCTCTCCTCCTATTTAAACACAAACACCAAGCCACAACCAGAAGAAGACCATACAATATCACCACCAACTACAAAGGAGTAGACCCAAACCACCATCTCCTCTTCTTCTTCTTCTTCTTCTTTGGATCTCTCTCCTCTCGGTGACTTCTCAGTAGCAATGGCGGCCATTGGATCAGTGAAGGCTGATCTGAAGTCGGACTTCTTGAAGGTCTACTCAGAAGCTTCTGAATGATCTTGCTTTTGAGTTTACTGAGGATTCTCGTGATTGGGTTGACAGAGACCAATTGCCCCTACCCATCTTTGTTTTTGATAAAAAAGTGGTTTTTATGGTCTAGTTGCATGTTGGGATCAATGGGTATGGTTGGTAGTGTTTGGGTGTGTGGTTTGGATTTGTAATGCTATAACTGCAAAAGCAAAACAATGGATGATCTTTTCCTCAAGTTTGTTGTGGCCCAAAAATGTAAGCCTCTCTTGAGCTACTTCAGTAGTGAGACCCAGCGCTTTAATGTTGCCGCTTCCATCTCGATCTCTCAGATCCGACACAAGTTGATGATCTGAACAGAGAGAGAGGGTGAGAGAGAGCTCTCCGCCTTGCGCCTCATCGTCACTGCCATCATTGCATAACTAAAGCTGTCAAATGAGGGGAAAAAAAGAATAGTTGGTGAATATGTGAGAGTCGTGAAGAGGGTAGAAAGAGAGGTATTTAATGAGAGATGTGTATAGGTGTTATACAATTGAGTTGGAACCGAACTGTTTGAATACAAATATTTGGAATCAGACTCGAACATTCTACAACGATCGGATTGATCCAGACTATTTCTTAATTTACAAAATAAAAATGGACCGTTTGGAGCCGTTCCTCAAATTAATCAATGGGCTACCTTTTTGGGATTTGGCATAGGCTCATTTCCTTGCACATATTTGGGCCTCCCGTTGGGAACTAAATTCAAAATACAAGGGTATGAAAAGAAACTTTAGGAGTGTATTGAAGGAAGTTTGAGCATTTGGAAGAAAAAAATACATTGCTAAGGCAAAGAGAGCCACCTCTATAAGAAACACAATTGCAAGCATCTTAGTGCACATGTTATCTCTATGTACTGTTCAGTGGCTGCTAGAATTGAAAAAGCATGCACAATGGAGCAACTGTCCTACTCTGAAGAAGTACCATATTTTCAATTGGAAAAAAAGGTCTACCAACCTAAAGACAAATGGGGACTGGTTATCAGAAGGATTAAACGTTCAACAAAGCCCTTCTCGTCAAATGGATTTGGTTTGTGGTAGAAGTGGATGCTTTTTGGAGAAGAATCACTATATGGTGCTGGACTTGAAGACTGGTTTGCACATGCTCACATTAATATACATGTGGAACAAGGATACTCTATTTACACAAAAAAAGATTGCGTGGACACGTATCTTATCGGCCACTCCATCTCCATACTTAGATCATCAACTTTTTTACATATCTTCAAAAAGTTTCAATTCTTTACAAATGCTAAAAGCATATTATGGCAAGTTACCATTATTGACCTACAAGTTAATGAATATTACTAATAATTCAAAAATTGTTGTTGAAAATGTAAATATTATTAAAATGTACAGGCGTGTCCCCCAGCGTATCCTTTATAGTTTTTTTTACTGACGTGTCTGATACCTCGTATCACTATGCATGGTTGGTTTCATTAGAAAATCATCACGAGTCACAAATATTACTTAGAGAACCACATCTCATTTGAAGTGCACAATGGTGGAAAAATTTAGTTTTGGGAACGCAAGTGGCTGGGTGAGCAGCCACTCGAACTATCCTTCATGGTCATATAGAATGCATGCAACCACAAGAAGAGCAAAAGCAGAGAGTTTGTTGCCACTAAGAGCATAAGAAATGGCCACTTCTCCTTGGACTTTCACTTGAATATAATCCTCAATGAGTGGGAGCTGCCTTAGATGGACAACTAATTGAATGTTACAGATTTTGTTCAGCTGGATGATGACCATGCAAAGTGGCTTTGGGTTGGTAAGGATAACTCTTTCACAGTCAAGGACTGCTATGATGTGATAGCCCTCAGCTTCAAGTCTCTACTCAAGAGTTGAGAGCTCACAGACTCCACACCTTGATATGGTTAAAATAAGTTTCTCCTAGGGTCTTGCTTCCTTCTTTGGACTATATTGAATTCCAGGATGCTAACTGCTGACAACATAAATATGAGAGGATGGTGCTCCCAAACCAATGTGTTTTGTGTGAACAAGCTCAAGAAACAATTGATCATCTCCTACTTTCTTGTGATTTCACTGCTAGCATTTGGAGAAATTGCCTGGCTGAATTTAGAAACAAAGCCCCCACTTTTAGAGTGGGTACAAGTTTGGGCTGCTGTTAATGGAGGTATACTTGGCCTTGATGGAAAGTGTTATGTGAAAGAATTCTCCATATGATGATTTGGGGAGAAAGAGACAATAAGAGTTTTATAGCTTGTGGATAGAGGTAATTTACGGGTGTGGGGATACACTTGGGGTATTTTTAAAGACTCCTACTTTCTTGTTTTTGATTGGGGAAACATAGTGCATAATAGAAATAAATTATGTAAATTTTTGGTCTAGCACTCGGTGGTACACACCCCGCCAAGGCCCAAGTGCTAGCTTTTTATCAATTAAATCTTATTTTTTGATAAAAAAAAGAGTAAGAAAAACTCAGAATCCAAGACATTCCAACTCTTGAAGTATTATTAATATAACAAAGATTACAAGGTTGTCTCATGAATAATCTTCAGGCAAATTCGACAAGGGAATTCCAATTTAACTCCGAAAGTTATTTCTATTTTTAGAAGGAACACTACATAAGAAAGTTAAATCTCTTGGGGCAAATTCGTCAAGTCATTCAACAATTTAACTTTTGTATTATTTGTTACTTGATATTATGGTAGATGTTTTTCTTGTAAAATTTATTAATTTTTGAATTAGTTGTATTGTTGTAAAAGGTGAAAGAATGACTAAGAATTTGTTTAGGTAATCATGACTTAAAAACAAATTTTATCAAGTACCCCACATAGAAAAAATCCCTGTTTCGATTCTAAGGTTATCAATATTAAGTAGAAAATCTTTCAGATTTTTACCGTCCACCAATTGTAGCTCAGTCGAACATCCACCGTCTTTGTGAGAGGTTGCAGGTTTGAGATTCACCAGGTAGGATTTTGTGAGTTTTTGCCCGATTTTTAGGAGCACATCTGCCCTGTTGTTGATTAGCCTTCAGGTATGGCAAGTAGCTGCTTAGATGACGGGAGCAAGAGCAAATCTTCATGCGAGGTATGTGTAGCGAAAGCAAGTCCGAGGTGACATGGATGCTTGGTGGCAACAATGATGTGGCCTTCGAGTATGGTTTGGTTACCCCTATGTAGCCTTCGAGCATGGATTAAAGTGTAAAAAAAAAAAAAAACATGTGGGAATGAAGCAAAGGATCTTGTACACTAATATTAGTGATATGGAATTATCTTGTTGATTTGGGGTCTTATGCATAGTTACTTTTGATTACATTAGCTGAATTTTTCTTCTTGATGGATGTCTGTTAACCATACTGTTGTTACTGATTGTATCCTGTCTTTAGTTGTATCGACTCTTATCATTTAACAATGCTTAATTTCCTTTGTTTTAAGAATGATAATCTCTATAAATCTTTGTTATAAGATTTTCTCAAAATAGTAGATGACTTGGTGCTAGTTGTGTACCTTTCATATGATTATGTGGAACATTTGCAGGCAAGGAAGCTATTACTGGATCCAGCTATACATGAGGAGTTCACACGTCTAAAGGTACATGCTGATGCTCCTAATTGCAGGTTGATTTTTGCCGTAAGTATTATTTCGTTCTTAAATGACCACGTTGAAAGCAGGGGAGTCAAATTTACTAGCCTAGGCTAGTCTATAATGTTATTATCTCTAAAGCACGGGCACTGCAAAAAATCCAAAGTGTCTGTGTCAGACACTATCAGACAGTGACAAACTCCTCGAACACGTGTCAGATGCTTGGTCAAAGTGTCCAGAATGTTTGACCAGGTTGGACAGTCCCTGGACACTGGGTGGACTAATTGGGCTTTTGTTTTAGATTTAGAAAAAAAAAGAGCAAATAAGTAAGCTACAAACTAAAATTTTAAAAGACTATCTAAGGCCAGTACACTGTGTAAGTTGACTATGTGATTGAAAGAATAAGCATTTTGTGTTATGAAGAATTAAACTTCAATGTCAATATAGTAACATTCAACTTATGCCATGAACTATAAATCTGAATTATGTGAATTATTTGAATGTATTCAATTTAACCTTTATAGCGTCATTTAAACATTTTTTGGACCATTATTTATTACACATACATATTATTTTATTATTGCAGTGTTCGTATCCTACTCTTTTGAGATTCCTCGTGTTGTAGTGTCCGTGTCCGAGTACGTGCTTCCTAGGTTATTATGGATCTTACCGTCCAACGGCATGGGTAGTATTTTTGTTTATAAAAAGCATTTCATTTGAACTCTGACAAATGATAATCATGGCATCCTAGAATCAGGTAGTCCTAGCTGTAAGAAAAGATCAGTAGATGCTCCTGATGGAAGAGAAAGAGGAAATGGATTTCCATAAACAAATGAAAACTCACCTGTGCTGGCAATCTCTCATTAAAAATGACAAAGTAAACCCATCTCAATTTAGTATCTATTGCACTTATCATATCCTCTATTTTGTTTTTTGGGTTTTTAATGGGTGCATTAAACATACCCCTGAAAATGTTTGCCACTTCAGACTTACCCTCCAGATGTTGTGAAACTAGACATCTCCCCATGATTTGATGGTTGCTTCTGTTAGAAGTTTGTAAACATAATACGCTCACGTGCCTTGCACACACTGTCTCACATCTCAAACATACACGCCTATATACCACCATAAATCACCTCTAGACCCCACCATAAATGATTTTTGGTTAAGGTTCCGAGATTTTCTTTCACCAATCAACACAAACTCCCTATATAACAGATACTTTAAATACCAACTTTAAAACTGCACCCACTGAGTCGAAATTTAGCTAATTCTAAAGAAATGACTCAATATTTAAGATTATAAGGAATGTTAGATTTGCAATCGTGGTTTTGTATTGTTTATTGTGATTTTTCTGATGGGTGGGATTTGCATGCGCTTTGACGGTGCAACAATTGTGAATATCTAGGGGAGGACTTTCTCGGTGTAGCCTGCATGAATGTTGAGATGGTTAGATAAAGGACTGTGGTAGGAGGTTTTATTTCAAGCATTCAGGTGGATCGTCAGGGAGCAGAATAGTTGCTGAAATACCGGACAAAGCAGGCGGTATGACTTCTGAAGGTAGAAGATGGATCATAGTTCAGAGGCACTTAAATTTTAATGGAGAATTTCTGAGAATTTGGGCTCAGTAACTTTTTGTTCTATAAGGTCGGAAGTTGAATGACTTTTTGTGAGTTGATCAGGAAGTTTATCAATACCAAAAAGTGTTGTGTCATGTCAATCGAAATTCACATAAGCAGAACAAATAAAAGAAGAGTTTGGCAAGGTTCCAATTTTACAGTTGAGCATGGAAGATAGTTGCTTGATGTGTGTGTTGGGTTGGGGGAGGAAATCTGACCAATAGGAAACAAGGTGTATTTATGGAAGTTAACACCTGGTGCTTGACTTTGAACCTTAAGACTGAGAAGCTTGTATTAGGGTACATTAATAATGTTATAATTCCTAATATAGTATATGGGTGTCATAGTTGTTCAAGAGTCTCCTTCGTAGTGTCAAAAAGGTTTTGAAATGTCACTAAGTAATTGGTCAGATCGTCCTCTCCCATCCCCCAATCGGAATATATTAGATAACACCTGGTGCTTGGCTTTACCTTAAGACCAAAGGTACATTAATAATGTTTAATTCTTTGGATCCTTCCTAGGAAGCACGGACACGGCTACACAAGGAGTCTCAAAAACACTAGGACACATATGGAATAATAAATCCATCTAAGTTCTTAAGTAGAATGAAATGGTTCAAAGCCATATTAAGATAAAGTTAAATAAAATACATTCAAGTATTTTGCATAACTCAAATTTATAGCTTATGTCATAAGTCAAAATCTTACTATACTAGTATTAACATTCAGTTATTCGTCCTTGTAAATTTTCAGTCTTTAATTACATAGTCCCCAAAAATGTAAGAAGAAACATGCATGATGTAACATGCCAAACTATGCTAATTACATTCGACATAGATCATGAACAAAGAACAACTGCAATGATCATCCTAGTCAAACTTCGAAGAGTTCATCTTCAGCATCCGCAAATCATATGCAGTGCATTTTGCTTATTTGCACCCCCAAAACAAAAGCTTTTAAAATAAAGAAAATGGCCTGATCATGTCCAGCTAGACTGTGTCCTGACCTGGTTGAACGTTTTGGACACGTTGACTTAGTATTCGAGGAGTGGCGGTGTCTGACACGGACACTTTGAGAAATTTTGAAGTGTCTGTGCTTTAGAGGATCCTTTATAACGCTTGCTGGCTATTTGTTTTCTCCCAAAAATTTTCTAGCCTTTTTAAGATGGCTGACTTACTTGATACCTTCTACTACTTTTCCCTTGCTTTTTGATCTCTTATGTGGAAGTGAAAATGCTGGTAAGTGTTGAGAACCACAAGTTGCTGATTAATGTTTTTGAAATTTGTGAAGTTATATAAGATTGGAGTGGAATGGTTCTTGCGGTCAATTTGTTAATGTTTAGAATTTTAAAGTTTACTTTCCTTGTGTAACTTAACACCAGAACTTGATTGAGGAGAAAGAGAAGAAAGTGAAAGAGTTGCAAGATAATGTCGCAGCTGTCAATTTCACCCCACAAAGCAAGTTGGGGAAGATGTTGATGGGCAAATGTAGCACCTTGCAAGAGGAAAATGAAGAGATTGGAACATTGGCTTCTGAAGGAAAGGTACACGAACAAACTACAGTAACATCCATTTCTGATTAGTGTGGATTAAGTACGCAATTGTGACCCGAGAGGTTGATAGGAAAAGATATAGAAAAAGTTGGCCTACAATGAAAATGTAAGTGCATTATCTATACGAATACTTCGATGTCACATTGTCTAATACTATATTTAATGCTTCAGTTCCCTAATGGATGCTCAGAAAATTACTCAACTTCTTGTCTATTAAATTTAGTTACTGAAAACAAAAATAATGCACCAGGTCAACATATGTCCAGGTTTTGATTTTTGTCATTTTGAAAAGAAGGGATTCTCAGTAACTTGAATCAGGCTAATAGCTTTTGAGTTTAGAATGAAACTATTCATTAATTTCTTTGGGGCATCTCTAATAATGAAACATGCCTAAAGAATTATTCGATATATTACTATTTCTTGTTTCTCAATGCTTGCTTGTTAACCTTGCAGATCCATGAGTTAGCTTTGAAACTTGCATTGCAAAAATCTCAAAATGCAGAAATCAGAATTCAATTTGAAGGTCAGTACTAAAAATCGACATCACCTTTTATAGTGAAATGATTACACTTGAAAACTAAGGCTCTGCTTGGTATCCCGTAAAATAATGCAAATGCATTCACTTGCGGGGCGGTTATAAAAAATAGGTGCTTGGTAAGATTTACATAAAACGGTTATGGTATTAAAATGCATTACTTCTGCATATTCACGTTATGAGATCCCACATTATTTTATGGGATAAAACGCCCTGAACTCACGTTCACATGTTGGACTATACTTCTTAATAGAGTCCATATTTTTAAGAGTTTTTATTATATGTGGAACTCAATAGAGTCCACATTTACAAGAGTTTTTTATAATTAAAACTCTTCTAAAGATTTCTTATTTTTCTTACATATTATTCAGTTACATATTTATGTAATATAATATATATGGGAGAGTATAAAGTATGTGAAATGCACACCAATGGAAAAATAAAACACACACACAAAATTGTAGAACTAACATTGTTTTTCTCTGACTATGAAGCAACCACAAAGAAATGCATTACTTTGCAAAATGCATCTTTTTACAATGTACCAAGCAGAGCCTAAGTGTACTGTCTACTTGACCGTGTCTTTAATGTCAATTTCTCAAGTGTAGCCACACTTGTTCTGAAGTTTCCTGGTTATGTGAACCTGTTTGTATACTATTACTGATTATTCACACTTTAATCTACTTTTTCTTCTTTTGTTTTGAATGGTTATTGTTGCATACCATTTTAGGTCAAAAATTTTGTTTTGTTTTTGTTTATTTTGTTAAACGTTATTGTCTGTGTACTTAAAATGTCTCTTTGACACTCTCCATTTTCATGGGTTCCCATCTTTGAGTGCCAGTTTTTGTTGAGCCGGTGATGATCTTTTGCACCTCAGTTCCAGCTAAAAGACTTCAAATGGTTTGAATATATAGCACATTTCAGCAGCAGATGGTCAATACATTCTTCGTACCATGACAGAGCAGATAATGGTTCGGAATAGCCATTCCTCTTTGTTTTTGTCTATCCCCTGTCAAAAGTTTTCTGGATTACTGTCCAAAGTAGTAGAGTAGGAATCCTGTTGTAGTTAGAAACAACAAATTCTGGCTTTTTGGGTTTTTCTCGTGGTTTGCAAGTTTTCTAAACGGATTTTCAGTCCAAAAGAATGTTGTATGGAAGGTTCTCTGGTAATTATTTAAAAGAAAGACGGTTATTATTTTATTTTTTTCCTTTTTCTTTTTCTTTCTTCGTTGGTTACTGTAGGATAGAACTGGAGTCACACTCTTAAGACGAGCTAGAGGATAATTCCATTAGGTACAAGCTAAAGATACTGAAAGAGGGGGTTGGTTTTATCCAAGGAGTCAGGAGGCCATGATGCATGGACTCCTCCAGAAGGCTAGAACCAGTCATTTATATATATATATATATATATTTATTTGTTTATTTATTTTGTAGAGACTGCTCCTTCTCTACTTGATAGTTTTTTCCATTTCATTGGAAGAATATCAATTGGCGTTTTGTTGTGCATTAAGCTTAAAAAATGATTGTCCAAAAATATTTTGCAAATGATTTATTTCTAGATTTTATCAGTGAAAGTGCAGTTGATTTGTCCGAGAATATCAATATATATATTGTCCGAAAATGTTATGCAATTGATTTGCTTATAGATTTTCTCATAGAAAATGTGACCATTATATGACAAGAAGAAGCATTAAAAAAAGAAAAAAGAAAAAAAATTCAAGTAAAAAAAAGAAAAAATTCAATTAAAAAAAGCGTAATGTTGAAATTAGGGTGTATCCAGTGGAAAATGCTTTCTACATCATCTAAGACATCTCCAATGAAAATAAACTTTGCTTGAGATGCTCCAACGGTTTAGTCTACTTTTGCTGCCCAACCCTTTGCTTCTACCAAACATTGGTCATCCCATTGGATTTAGGCAATTGAATGGTAGCAGGCTTTAGAGGTGCACAATACTTTCATAATTACACCAAAAATGTCTATGCAAAGGGACATATACCAAATTTACCTTAGGACATATTTGAATGTCAGTCTTTATTAGTCTTTCATTGGAGTTCCCCTAGGCTAAAATACAATATTTGGCTATCTCTTACTTGAAATGCTCTAATGAAACATGCCATGGGTAAGGCTTTGTCGAGGCCTTCCGAAAAAAAAAAAAAAGGCTTTGTTGAGTTCCCATTGACATCATGACATGAAGTAGTGGCATATTTGATGCCGATAATTTTATGCTCATTTTTTTTGAACGGCGAGCATGGGTTTTGTTGGAATCCAGAACCATTAAAAGCCTTTGACAGGGTTCGAACCATCCTCTATAAGTTTGCCCGCTAATACCCACTTGGAAATTTTTTGTCACTTGTCCTTTTTATATCTTGTTCCATTTCAATAAATTTTTGGGTAAAGAAAGTTTATGATATTGACTTAAGTTTTGTGGTTCATGTTGTTGCATACAGGTTTATGTGAATACATGGAAGAACTGACTATTGATGTTGAAAAATCAAATGAAATGGTAAGGCCAACATCACCATTTATTCTTTGATATTTAATTATTTTATACTCCTGAACTTGGAGGTGGTTTATTGATGATATTTGCAAAATAACGTGTTTTTTTGTGTTTTAATGGATTCAAGAAAGTGAAAGAAATAACAAATAAAGAAAAATACTGAAATATAATAGACAATAGGAAATAAAATAACTCTTTTGAAGTTCTTAATTAAAATAAAGACCAATTAAATTTGATGGCCTTATGCCTTATTTATGCTTCAGTGCCAGCTAATCAAGCGCTTGAGCCGTAATCTTAATTTCAAACAAAGCCCTAACCCTAATCCTAATGGGCATAGCTTGGCTTGACCCAACTAAGGTTTAAAAAATCTTAATCAGGAACTGAGGCGTCAAACTTTCGTGAGAAATGAGGCGTAAGCCTCACTCAGTCAGTGTATGATTTAATAATAACGATCATTTGGATCAATTGATACTAATTTAATCAATTGTTGAAACACCTATGAGGCGTAAGCCTCAATTCGTTGACCATAAGCTTCGCACTGAGAGAGCCTCAAATCGCAGCCTCACAACTTTTTTTAAACTATGGACTCAACAACTAGGGTCGCCTTTATTCAAAGCACTATTGTTTCTATACCTGTTCATATGATGTGTGGCTACTAGAAGTGAAAAGATGCATGAGAAACTTCCTTTGGGCTCTTCTCCTACTTCTGAATTGGGTGAAGGTGGGTCCCTAAATCTGATGGAAAGGTTTTGGGTGGAGAGTGGGCTTTTATGGAGAAAATTCATAACTGAAAAGTACGGGGCAATGCTTCTGAATTGGTTTACCTCTGAACCAAGCACCAGCTATGTTTGGTCATTATGGAGGGTATTATGAAAAACAAAAAGTTGGCATTCAAAACAAGGTCTCTTTTGAGCTGCATAATGGCGAGAATCAAATTCTGGGATCATAGATGGATTGGATCTTCCTCTCTCAAGCTGTAGTTCCCAGCCATCTTCAATGCTTCCAACAACAAATAGAGACTAATTGGGACAACCACTCCAAAGCTGGAATTTCCAACTAAGAAGGAATTGGAATGATTGGGAGATCCCCTAGATGACTTATTTTCTATCTTTAACTAAGAATACTCTGGATGACAACATTGCAAATGGTTGTGGAATGACTTATTTTCTGTTTCTAACCATCTCCTCCTTTGTCCTGTGATGGCTGATTACAGTCTTTCGCTCTATCCGAGTTCCACTTTCAGGCTGCCTAGCTTCTTTCCTGGTTTGGGTGAAAAGTGTTCAAGGTGCTTTCTCAATGTATGTCGTCTTTTATCACTTTTGATAAATGGGCTTGGGATAGATTAATTCAAGCTTCGGCCTGGGTGATTTGGAGAGATGAATGGTATAATTTTCAAGAATGCGCACGTCACCTGTGTATAGATACCAAATTTACATGTCGTGGGGATCTAATTGGGATAAATTTGGTGATATTAAGTATGCCTCTTTTATGTTTAATTGGGAATCTATAGTTCTCTCCAATACCACATGATGTATAGGTCTTGGGAGGGAGGGGGGGGGGGGGGGGGGGGGGGGGGATATCATTTTACACTTGATCATCAATAGAAATTTCTGCTTTTCTGATAATAAATAAATACAATAAATCGTAATTACTCCAGTCCCATCAGTTTTTTCACTCAGTCATGCAACAATGTTGCCTATATTAACTGTTGGTTTGTTAAAAGACAACTTTTATTGATCAAGTTTCCAATGGAGTTGTCAATGGTCAACTATGGTGAAAGCATTTTTGACCTGCAATGCTAAGTTCTTGTCCTAGTGCATTTTTTCCTAAGGTATGCCCCTACGAGACTTCCTGACCACCAAGTTTAATCAATTTCCCTTTGTTTCTTTGTTTTTTATTTTATTTTATTTTTATTGATATAAGATTGAAGCATATATCAGTAACAAAATATTAGTACATCCAAGTTAAAGTGCCACAAACCATGGGAAAGACCAGCTGAGCATAAAAGTGCTACTCGACTATTGTACATTCAAGTTAATAATAACGTTCTTGGGAGGGATTATGCAACAAAAGACCTTCGCCAACTACATAATACCCTCTCCCCTCCTCCAATTGTCTCCTAATCCATTCTAGATGCAAATGCGGTAACTTCTCCCTTTAAGAGTAATTATGTGTGTGCTATGTTGTCAGGGTATCGTCAAGACACTATTTTTTCTTGGGCTCACCTCAAAACACCTTTTAGCGCTCAAAACATTGCGACGCTCCAATATCACATAAAGAATATTTAAATAAATATCACTTGAAAAAACTGAAAACACCTTAAAAAACTTAAAAGAAATATTTAAAAAACTCAAGTGATTTTAAATTATTAATTAATTATTTAAGTCATGAATTAAATGGGATTTAGCCACTTAGGTGATGATGGAAATCAAAATGAAAATGATGAAATTAGTTCATGGAGGTCATGATCTTGTTAGGTCTTAGTTTAAGTTGAGTTAAGACTTATGTTTGTGAATATAACCTGGTTTATGTTAAGTTTGATAGCTTCTGGACGCGTTGTACGTGTACATTCATTAAATCTAAGAGCATCATGCTGGGTAGGGGCATGATGAAATTAAATCAAAATGAAAATGATGAAATTAGTTCATGGAGGTCATGATCTTTTTTTTTATATATACCTTTTAAATCTAAGAGCATCATGCTGGGTAGGGGCAGGTGTGGTACGGTTCGATTGGATATTGTGGTTGTACCAATACCGTTCCGTATAATTTCTTTGTTTTAGTTTTTTGGATTTTTTTGAAGTTAATACTTTTTTGTACTATATCGGTTAGTATCAGTTCGGTTTAATACCAATTTTGGTCCATCCTAAATAATGACACCAAGAACAATTTCTCATTGATTAAAAAAAATTAGATCTAGATTTCAAAAGGGTCAACTTACAACCAAGAACATAACCTAATTTATATTTTCCCAAATCGACCCCTATTATGCCCAATAAAAATAAAATTAACACCCCACCACCCAAATTTAATAATTAAAAAATAAGACTAATTTACTATTTGGTTTGGTTCGATATTTTTGGTATTACAAAACCCGAAATTGGTACTGTACTGAACATTACCGATTCGGTTCCTTTTTTCGAACAGTAAAATAGGGATCAGCTGATTTGGTTCCGAGACAGTATGATACGATTCCAGTTATATTTTGGTTTTTCGAGAAATTCTGCTCACTCCTAATGCTGGGTATTTGATTGTAGGGGTGGGCATACAAGTCAAGGAACCGCGGATCCAAACTGAACCAGACCATTTTGCTCCAAACGGTCCGGTTTTTATTTTGTAAATTAAGAAATGGTTCGGATCGATCCGATCCGTTGTAGAATGAGTCCGATTCCAAATATTTGTATTCAAACGATTCGATTCCAACCTGTTTGTATAACACCTATACATATCTCTCATTAAATACCCCTCTCTCTACTCTCTTCACGACTCTCACTTCTTCACCAACTATTCTTTTATTTTTTTTCCTCTTTTGACAACTTTAGTTATGCAGTGATGGCAGCGGCGATGAGGCGCAAGGCGGAAAGCTCTCTCACTCTCTCACCCTCTCTTTCTGTTCAGACCATCAACCTGTGTTGGATTTGGAGATCGAGATGGAGGCGGCGGCGATGAGGCGCAGGGTCTCACTATTGAAGTAGCTCAAGAGAGGCTTACATTTTTTGCCACAACAAACTTGAGGAAAAGGTCATCCATTGTTTTGCTTTTGCAGTTATAGCATTCCATATCCATACCACACACCCAGACACTACCAACGATACCCATTGATCCCAACATGCAATTAGACCATAAAAACCACTTTTTTTATTATAAAAAACAAAGAGGGGTAGGGTCAATTGGTCTTACTCTGTCAACCCAATCACGGGAATCCTCAGTGAACTCAAAAGCATGATCGTTTAGAAGCGCTTTTAAGTAGACTTTCAAGAAGTCCGACTTCAGATCAGCCTTCACTGATCCATTGGCCGCCATTGCTACTGAGGAGTTAGCGAGAAGAGAGTGATCTGAAGAAGAAGAAGAAGAGGGTTGGTGGTTTGGGTCTACTCCTCCTTTGTAGTTGGTGGTGATGTTGTGTGGTCTTCTTCTGGTTGTGGCTTGGTGTCTGTGTTTAAATAAGAGACAGGAGGAGTGCCAGAGTCCACCACCAAAGAGGCAACTTGCTCTCATTTTTTGATTTTTGATTTTTAAATGTTTTTTTAGGTGTCTCAGGAGAGTTCTTCAAGTTCTTAGGATTCATGTGGATATTTGATGTTGTCATGTTGTGTTATTTTTGTTTTGTTTTTCAATAATTATGTTCTTTTCATTTGATGATGGATTTGATTTTTGTTGCATTTTGTTAAACGGTTCAGCGGACCATTCTGAATGGTTTGAGTTACGTTCAGTCCCAACGTTCAAAATGAGGGAATCTGGATCGGATCGGATCGGATCCGTTAAATTTAAATGATTTGAGTTAGATTCTTTCAAATTTGGAACCGATTCAGACCGTGCCTACCCCTATTTGATTGCAAACTCATGATTCATGGTTATTGCATTCGTTTAGCCAAAAATGACATTATTACTTAGAGTCAAATTTCATCAAGAGAATCTAACTCCCAAGTGAAGGGCTAAGTGTATCATTAAACTTGAGATGACAGGGATCGGTGGTATAAACTTTAATCACCAAGCCTAATTTGTCTGTCACATGGATTATTATTTATTAATTTTTATTACTCACCCAGAAGCAAGTCTTAGGGGAAATTTATTAGCATTGTAATTTCTGGATCACATGGAATAACTTGATCTGATGAGAAGCATTATCTTTGCTATGAACTTGGCATCGAATCAATGATGATGATGTTTCTGATTCAACTTTTGTCAATCTAGGTGCACTTAACTCACCATAATTTAATTGAAGGTTGAATAAAAAACAAATTCTTACTCGAAGAAGATGAAAAGTAGAACGAAAGAGTTAAAAATCAAAATTGATTTCATCCATCTTCACCAATTCTTAATAAGCAAAGTGATGAAATCGCCCCAATTTCTTACTCAAGTTGATATGAACAAACATTATAAACATCATAACTGTGGATGCAAATTTCCACCGGATCACGTGCTGCGTAAGATAGAGATTAATTCTTGACACCGGTGTAGTGCCTGCCACGGGCACTCTGATGCCAAAGTTAGAGCAATGCCTTTAGGAAAATATTTATTTCTTTGTATTTGAAGAGATAATTGTGAATCAAGAAAGAGTTACCTCCAGATGGATTTGGGTTTGGCTATTTATAGAGGCAAAAGGAGTAAACTACTGGCAGATGAGTGAGACATGTGGCAGAGTAGTGAGACAGATGAGTGAGTCATCTGCTTGAAGGCGGTTGTAATTTCTCTTAGGTAGTTGTAACTTCTCTTAGGTAGTTGTAACTTCTGTAGATAGTTGTAACCTCCCGTTGGCGGTTGTAACTTCCTGTTTGGTGACACCTCTCTTGCAAGCTTGTGTACTCAACTAAGCATGGTGGTCAGCGCTAAACACTACTTCTCTGCTGAGAAAAAAATATTCTGCTGAGCTGTACTGGGCCCAGACTTGTGCTGCATTGGGCCCAAACTTGGGCTTTCTCTTTTTGTGACTTCATGGGTAAGTTTCGGGCTTCTCGAGAACAATACAAATCTTTGGGCTTCCTTATCCAGTTGGGCCAAGGATTATTTTTGGCTCCCACAAATGCCCCTCATCTCCTTTGCTTTTGAGCTGACCATTTTTTTTCCCTTCTTACTTAAAGCAAGGGAATTATATTTTCACTAAGGAGCCTCGTCAAAAATAGAAGGAGAATGTCCTTGATCTTGCAACTTATCTGTCTCATTGATACAAGTAAATGATATGCATGTAGAGACTTTTGCTGTTGTTGAAATGCAGTAAAATGATCTGCATGTAGAGGCTTTTGCTGTAGATGAGATGATCTACTAAATGACTCATACATAGTCATTTCATGGGCGCTTGGACTTTGTCCAAATAGAGGATTATCATTAGGTGAATAAAACAAGTCATGCTCTGGCATCCTGGTGATTTGACGACCCATTCACCTATAAATGTCACATATCTTTAGGCTGACCTGCCACGAGTCTTCATTTATCGAAGGATGCGACCCTGATCTGCTGACTGACTTTGTTTCCCCGGTTGAGAAAGGAGTGAATTCTACTATGAAATTTGCCAAGGTTTGAGCCTTTATAGTTGTCCCCAACCAGTAGATTTTGTTGGACGCGACACTGATCTGCTAGCTGACTTTGTTTCCCCGGTTGAGGAGGGAATGAATTCTTCTAAAGCTTGAGCCTTTAAAGTTGTCCTCGGCCGGTAGATCAAGTCGTATTGACTCAACTCTATCACTCATTTCATATGTTTTTGACAAGCATCCGAGAGGAAGTTGTGCCCCCAATTCTTCGCTGATGAGAATTGAGCTAACTGCTACAGTTGAATGTATAGGTCCCCTCCTGGATTTGTCTGCTGATCTACTCAAGAATCGATCCAAAGCTGCTGCTCTAATAGTGAGACTTTGAATTTTTTTTCGGAGTTGATGGCGACTTCATGTCAAGTAGTGGTTTTATTTGCTTTTATGATCCCCAAAATTTTCCTATTTCACTATTTCAACTGAAGAAGGTGCGTTCTCTGCTGAGAAGCAAAATAACATATTGTCTACTAAGGTATGTGTAAATATTTGTAGGGATTTTTTTTTTGTCGGATCTCCTTTGATTGGTGGTAGTCTCTTCCGCCAAGGTTCGTCCTTCTCGTGGAGAATTTGATTGATCGTAACGGAGAACTCTGTGAATGTTCTATCGCACGAGGAGTCACTTGTTGAAGAGATAAAATACAATCAAGTTTTTCTTATATGTCCATTGCATCTTTTTTTTTCTTCTAAAAAGCAAAATATAAAAAAGCTAGGACGCCTCAGCTTCAATCCACTTTGTGAAATGGTCAGATGCGACAATCATCAGATTCTTCTGCGCTGGAGTTTGATTGATCAGAATGGTGAACTCTGTGTATGTTTTACTGGCTAAGGAGTCTCTTGTTGGGGAGCGTGTTCTACGCTTGTCAACCTTGTTCTTTTTATCCTCTTTTTGATCTGCATTTGTTTGTGTAGGTTGATTATCTTTCTTAGGTATATCTGGTGCCTTAGCACTATTTTTTTCGTCATCCCACAATGCATAGCGTTTTGCCATAGCGAAGATTTCGGCAAGAGTTTTGCCTAGTTTCATGGTCAATTTGCCATACAATAGGTGATCTACTGGCAGACCTTTCTTGAAAGCTAAGGATGCAATTTGGGCATCACACCCATTTATGCTCGCCCTTTCTGCCTTGAATCTTTTGATGAAGTCTCGAAAAGATTTATTTGAATTTTTCTTTATGTTGAAGAGATGGTCAACATGTTTTTTGATGGTTCGATAGGATGAATATTCCTTTGTGAAAACAAGGGAGAGCTCCCCAAAGTTGTTGATCGACCAAGGGGTCAAAGTGTGGAACCAATCTTGGGCCATTCCTTGTAAAGTCATAGCAAATATTTTGCACATAAGTGGGTCATCATTTTGTGCAGTCATGACACTTCGGAAATGCTTCAAATGTTTATCAGGATCAGAATCTCCTTTGAAAGGAGTAAAGGTTGGTATGATAAACTTTATTGGTGGAGGATTTTCTTCAGTGTCATTTGTAAAAGGGGAAGTGTTTACCAAGGCCACCTTTCTTCGCAGAGCATCATCTAGATTTTCCATGACACGCGAGTTCCTCAACTGCTCATTGATAATTCGTGCCATATCATCAACTTTCAAGGGCCGGGGTGCATCCTGCTGATCGGCTGCATGATAGGGCAGTCTATGCTGCTTAGCGACATGGAAGTTTCGAGACAAGTTAATATCATGATCCAGATCTGATCCTATGCATTGTTCACATCCATCGAGATTATGTCTTCTCCACCGACTACTCATATCTAGCGTCATCTGTGACCCCATCCTTGAGTGTACAGTTTATAAGACTATTGTTTGAGGCCCGAGCCTAGAGGGGACATTTGCTCGTGGCCCCAATCTTGAATGAATGTTTCTAGATTAATTATTTTCCCTCAGTGGATGATTACTTCTGCTCCCATTCACATGGTCTACTGGCAGATGACAATGTCTTCTACCTTGGATGTATACTCACTAATCGCTCTACTACCCGAGTTTGGTCCTCCAATATTTTAGTCAAATTGGCGACCTGACCTGCGAGATTTTCTTCTTGTTTCATTTCCATTGGGCTCGGTTGTTGGACAAAAAATTGTAATTGATGATCAGTTGGTGGTGGTAGACCTACTACCGGTGGCTGTCCGACTGGAAGCGGCTGAACCCATGGTGATGATGGTGGTTTGGTTCGGGCAGATGACTGTTCAACGTTATTTTTGCTAGGTTGGTTTCGAGTTCCCACCATTGTGTTAAAAAAAAACTCTGAAAAATGTCTTTGAAAGAAAATTCAAATTGATTGAACAATTCTTTTTATGAATGTAAGAGAACGTGCAATGAGTTTAATTCAAACTCTCGTTGAAAGCACCAATTGTGGATGCAAATTTCCACCAGATCACGTGCTGATGACGCAGAGCAATCTGCGTAAAATAAATATTAATTCTTGACACTGGTGTAGTGCCTGCCACGGGCACTCCGATGCCAAAGTTAGAGCATTGCCTTTAGGAAAATATTTATTTCTTTGTATTTGAAGAGAAAATTGTGAATCAAGAAAGAGTTACCTCCAGATGGATTTATGTTTGGCTATTTACAGAGGCAAAATGAGTAAACTTCAAGCAGATGACTGAGTCATCTGCTTGAAGGCGGTTGTAACTTTTCTTAGGTAGTTGTAACTTCCGTAGATAGTTGTAATCTCCCGTTGACAGTTGTAACTTTTTGTTTGGTGACACTTCTCTTGCAAGCTTGTGTACTCAGCTGAGAATGGTGGTCAACGTTGAACACTACTCCTCTGCTGAGAAAAGAGTATTCTGCTAAGCTGTACTGGGCCCAGACTTGTGCTGCATTGGGCCCAAACTTGGGCTTTCTCTTTTTGTGACTTTCATGGGTAATTTTCAAGCTTATCGGGAACGACCCAAATCTTTGGGCTTCCTTGTCCTGTTGGGCCAATGATTATTTTTGGCTCCCACAATAACCTCAAATCAGAAACTGTAAAGTAAAATATGAATAAGTGGATCCTTGGCTTAGCCCTAGGATTGAACGTAAAAATTGAGGTCGATTTGAATTATCAAGGGGTGAAGGCTCATTGATATTTGTGGAGGGAGGGGCTTGATTGTGGGAGAGAAGGAAACTCTGAATTGCCACGATAGGGGCTGACAACTGGCCACAATCAATGGGTTTGAAAATAGGAGAGTGGAAAAAAAAAAGGTTGAAGTAGGGACGTGAGACGAAGAGAAAACTCGCTGGGGAAAAGTCTGAGATGATTTTGGCATTTTTTTTTTCTGTATAAGAGGGGCAGATCTGTAAATTTTCCAGAATAACACCAATTGAAATGACACTGTAGCTAAGGAGGATTTCCGTTATTTGCAACAATTGCTCGGTAAATACTTCTCTTCTGTTAGACCAACCATTGTAGTTAAGGCATTTAGGCGGAGGCGAGGCAGACGCCTTAGTGAAGTGAGGCGGTCTTAAAATATTTTAAAGATTTTTTTATAATAAATTGAAACATATTAGCATAGTAGTATACATCATCATTTTGATAAGTATTATAAGCAAATATGTACAAAAAGTGATACAACTACCTATAATCGAAATGGAAATATAATAAAGTTGTATAGCATAGCAAAAAGATGCACTACATTAGTGTGAATACTTGCAAACATTCACTAAATTATTAAAAATTAATAATCTTGAAAGAGTAGAAACTTGATAATATTGAGCATTTGTTAGAAGAAATTGTTGGAATAATTGGTAAAAATCCACAAGTATGATCATTATTAATATTCCAAAAGCATAAAAATCATTGAACTATGCTATGAAAAATCACTATTGATGTTGATCACAAATTGATCAAAACGTGGCATGTTTTCTCCAAAAAAAATAATTAAAAAAAGTGAAAAATTTAACAAAACTTAAAAACTCTATTTTTTATTTTATTTTATCAAATTTATCAAATATTACACCAAGAAACATAAAACCTTATTATAGAGTGGGTTGCAACCTCTTTTTGCTGCGAATGGGCTGCAACTAGTTTTGGGTTAAGGCGGGGCGAGGCGAACGCCTCATTTCACCGCACCGCATTGCCTCACTTTGTGGTCGCCTTGACTACACTGAGGTAACTGGTAAATACTTCTGCTACAAAGAAGGGTTGTGATAAGAACCGCTCAATGTTTCATTATTTTGAGAGTAAGAATCAAAATGGAAGGTAATTGGTAAATACCTCAGGCGCGCCTAGGCTTCCTGAAATGCTTTAGGTGTATAACTTTCATTCGTGCATATTTCGAGAGTAAGAATCAAAATGGAAGGTGATGGCATGTGAGAAAGTCGTGGTTGAACAAGAGATAGTGGATGATGTGTAACCAGGGGCAATACCAAAAATCTCAAAGGGGTGGTTTCACAACTCAATCAAGGGCTGATGTTGATCTGGTCTTCGAATTTCCCAACAAAGTACGATGGGAATGAGGTTATCATGCAAATCTGCGAATCTGTTGAAGTAATCCATTTACAATGTGAGCGAAATGAGTCCCCTATGCTTTTCATGGAAAATCCATTTACAATATTATATTGTAAATACGAGCTAAATGAGTCCCCTATGGTTTTCCTGAGAAAGAAACCGGATCCTCTGAGTCAATGGATCAACAGACGCTTCTTCAACTGAATAAACTACTGAAACTATATGTACTGGCTGGTTTATGACTTACCAGAAACAACTGCTAATAGAATAGGTATTTTGGATTTTGACATTGTGGATTGAGATTTGAGGCATTGACAATGTATATAGGGGTTATGACATTCATTACTTGTTACTCATAGCTTGTTGACTTGTTTCACACTTGTCATTGTCATCATGTTGTTGCATATTAAACGGAGGCACTAGAATCGATTACTAACATAAAAAAAAGAAGTGAAAAGTACCACAAATAGAGGTAGATTGGAACGTGGTTGAGTATTGGAATGCCAGAGTTCTGCCCATTCATGGAAAGAATCTGAGAAGGAAGCTTGAACATGAAAATCAGATAAAGCCACCAAAACTGCCTTAAGACTGACAAAGAGAGAAAGAAGTTATCATAGATTCTTCATAATTCTCACACATTACACAGTGATTAGGCAGATGCAAAGCCCCTTCTATTACTTAAGAAAGTTGGCTAGAAGATGTTGCCAAGAACTACAAAATGAAGAAAGTTGACTAGTAGGGTATGAGAGCTGCGAACGTTCGTACCCATTTTGTGGTCTGCATACAAAAGTACAAAGGAAAATAGTTTGTTCTACATCTGCCAAGGGTGTAATTAAGAGAATGTTGCAATTTTTGTTGAAAAGAACAAATTTATTTTCATTGTAAAGATGATACACTAGGATCCATGGCTGTTCTGGCTGACTCATGTACATTACCACCTTTAAGAGGCTTCTGCAATTCTGCATCGACTTGTGAGTTATACATCCACTATAACTGCTTTCTTGCCTTCATTTCATGGGGAAAATGTTCATCTTTTGTAGTCAAGCACCTTTCACCTTGCGTAAACCATCTGAACTTTTGTTATCCATTGAGTTCCCCTGCTTACTATTTGAACCGGGCCTCTCTATTTGTTGGAAAATGCTAATGTTATTGCAAGGTTAAGAGCGTTTGGACTGTAGGCTTCTCCATTTGGAGCAAATTTATTGCATCTTCCTCCTGTTAGTGTATTTCATAACTGACTGAAAACTCATCCAATGTAAAAAGGTTTACGAACAGTCACTTATTATTGTTTTGTGTCGTATAAATAATCTCAAATATTTGTAAATGTTTTCCAGGTACTTACTTTACAACAGAGATTGGAACAAAAGGATGTTGAGCTCAAAAGACTGAAGGATGAATTGTACCAGAAAAAACTCAACAAGGAAGAAGGGAAAAACATTTCTATGAATGGGGAGGAAGAAGCAGTTGATGAGCTCAACTCCGAGGAAGCAGAAATTGAGATATAGACGTGGTTTATATATGGCAATCCAATTGTTTTGTGGTTGTGCTTTTGTGACATTTGGGCCACTTAAAGAGGGAAGTTTAGGTTATTATTGCCTTAGGGGGTATTTGTTTACCCACCTCTCTATAGACATTATGTCTGAATATTAAAAAAAAACTAAGAAGTGGTTGCTAGTGTCCGAATGATATGTTTGGTAAAATGTCTCATGTCATTCTGCATAAGACATAAATAAAGCTCTGGGCGCCTTAGAGCCTATGAATCGATGATTTTTATGACTCAAAGAGGTTCGTCTTAATAGGTCAGATGTATAACTTAAACAAACAACCCCTAACTTAAGAAAGGGAGTTTGCTTCTGCGAAATTTTGGCATCCTCCACAAATATAAATAGGAATTGAAAGAAACTTAAGTCATGTCATTACTAGAGTTTAGCTGACATATAATACTTTTTATGCAACCACACAATGCACTTATGAAGTTTTGTGGTTTATGATAACATAGGCCCTAAGTTTACTAAAGCCACTTCGGTTGAGGTTTTGAATATGAAAACTAAACAGTCATAGTAATAGTAGTAGCAGTAACTTTATATCCAAGAGAATTGGTAAGTTTTGATTATTTTACGATGATTGTCAGTAACACCAGCATCAACTTATATTAGAGCCACTACTAATTGTCATGTGTCGATGGGGTACCACTTTAGCGGTAGGCTTGTGGCGGATGGAATCACAAGTCCACCACCTTCTTCTCCACATTAAATTATTTATTTATTTATTTACATATCCACCATCACCAATACCTTCATCTTCATCTTTCTCCTTTGGGTTTCTTTCCCATCTTTTCTTGTTCTTCGTCTCTTTTTTCAACTTCTTCTATTCCAAATCTTTTATTTATCATCTCCTCATTCTCCCCCATCCTGTAAATTTTTTTTTGTTTTCCCAACTCTTCTTCCGTAACCATCACCACCATCCAAACTAAACTTGGTCATCTCTACTACAACCTCCACTTTTCCTCCTCATCCAACTCTACTCCCTCCACTCATTCTTTTTCCTTTACATCCATTTTTCCCGACTTGGTTTGTTGGTGGGGTCTTATTAAGGAGATTTGACTAGCCAGATCAAATCTGATTAAGGAGATCTAACCAGCCAAATCAAATTTTATTGAGGAGGCATGAGTAGTCAAGCCGTGCCTTCTCTGTCAATTAATATGTTGTTGGGGGTCTTATTAAAGAGAGTTGACCAGCCAGATCGAGTCTCGTTAAGGAGATTCGACTAGCCAAATCAAATTTTATTGAAGAGGTACGATTAGTCAAGCCGTGCCATCTCTGTCAATTAATATATCATGATTTGGCTAACCAAATTGTCTCTATAAGGACATTTGATTTGACTCATCGGATCTTTTAAGGACATTTAGTTTGGTTGATCGAGTGAGGCTACTATTAACATTTTTTATGATGATGCATAACAAAGATAATGAAAATGAGACTATAGAGAAAATAGATCAGGTAACAGTGAAGACAACTACTTGGTGATTTTTAACACATTGTGAAGGACGTTGAAGAGAGCAAAAATAAGAAAATAGAGGTGGAAATGAAGTTAATACGAAGAAAATGAATAGGTTGGGGGAAAGAGAAATGGAAGAAAAAAGGATGAGGAAGTTAATGGAAAGAAACGAATATAATGGCGGTGGCTTGATGGTAGTATAATGGATTAGTGGTGGTGGTGGAAGAGGTAAAGAGATTAACTTTATAATTATGAAGATGATGGATTGGTGGGGTAGCTCTTAACATAAGGGAGAGTGAAATGTATAGTGATATTGAACCCCAACTTATTATGTTGCTCTTAGGTTGGGTGCCATTAAATGTGGTTGTCCTACTCGATGGTGGTCGCTTTAATCCAAATAGTGGGTGGTACAAGTTCCCTATATATTTTGTTAGGGAGATGAAGTTGGAAAAATTGAAGTGTTTTATCTGTTTGTTTAGCGAAAAATAAATATTCAAGGAAAAAAATTATGAAAATAAAATTTCAAGGATTTTTATTTCCCCAAAACTTGTCATGTTGTTTGGTTGCGTCATGGGAATTAATTCTCAAAGAACCAAATGTTTTATGTGATGACGGTTGGGATGATTGTGATAGCGGTGGCAATAGGGGAGGTGGTGGTTGATTTTGAAATTGATGTGATTATAGAAATGTAGTGGTTGTGGTTGTCGTGGCATTGGCGGTGCGGTTAAGTTGTGGCATGACAGTGGCAGTGGTCATTGTGCTATAGTGGTGGTTGTACTGTGGTGGTGTTAGTAGTGGTTTGTGGGCTATGAATTTTAATATGGTGGTGGTGGTCATGGCGTACTCATGTGATGAGGGTGGTGGTGGTAGTGTACTACTGTGGTGGTGGTGATAGTGGCGGTGATGGTTGCGTTATGGTGGTGGTAGTGGCAGCGAGTATGGTAGTGGTGTTGGTGTTAGTTGTGGCATGATGGTGTGGTTCTAAAGTTGAAATGGTGAGAATAAAAAAACTAAGGAAAATCCTGGAAAATCAACATCCCGTTTAAAATTGGTATGTTGATTTTCCACCTATAAGGTTGTTTGTAAAAAAAAAAAAAACTTCCAAAGATTTATAATCTTCCATAAAACAAACATTAGAAAATTTAAATTCTGGAAAACAAACATTCCGGATAATAATTTTCCATGAAACAAAAGCTCATTGCGACAAACTCCTACAAATCAGCTCACTAGCAATTTTTTATATTTATTTTATCTAAACATTGACGTGGAAGAGACTGAGATGATAACTTGAAAGATTCTTGATACATAGTATACAATTAAGTTGCTGAGTGAAAACAAGTGGAAAACGTTTACCATACATTGAGGAAGGCTTCATACTTTTACCAACTTTTTAACCCACGTCCTCAATTAGCGAGGCTGATGAAGTTAAACTTTCAAAGAATCCTCACTAAACTGTAATGATAATATTAGTATTGCTTTGTTTTGGCTTCTAATTATCCCAACTTGTTTTGTATCGTGCTTCTCGGCTACTATGTCCGCATAGTGCAGTGGCCTTTTCATCTTGGCTAAAGGCAATCATATAAGTAACTCTCTTAAGCACAATACTCATGCGAGCTCATTAAAATTTATTTAATAAGAAAGCAGTTTTTTTTTTTTTTGTTGTGGATATAAAATGGTACCTACCTAGGATTCAAATTTGTGAATTTTTTTGCACAAGGCAAGCGGGGGTTGTACGAGCCCACTCAATATAAATAAAACCAAAGAACTACAAACTAGGAAGGATATACTCTGCCCCTAGGATAACAAATACATCAAAACCAAAAGAAACCATGCACCCCAAGCACATAGGCTTGGCTTAAAGCACTACGTTCTTACATACCACTAATTGGAGACATCCTCTTCTGACATTTCTTTCACTCAAATGTGGCAAAAATTGCATCTGTTCATGGCTTGAAACCATAGCAGCCAGTAAGTCAACAAGTCTGTTGGCTTCTTTTTACACGTGACTAAATTTTGCATCTTTTAACTAGTTTTGGTAGTCTTTGATCATGTCAGCTATATTTCAGCAATTCCAGGAAACTATACTTGGTTCTTGAATGCAATCAATAGTACCTTTGGAGTCGCACTTGATCAATATCCTATTCATATTATTTTCAATACACAACTCCATTCCATGCATTATAGCATACAACTCAATTTCCATGATGTCTCTCAAGTTGATCATGGCATAATACTTAGTACCACTTCCCCTAAATTGTTTCTCATAGCACCACCATAACCTGCTCTATTCCCACTGAGAGCTCCATCGGTATTCAAGCAAACCCAGTCACAGGGAGGGGGTCCCATTTAGTGAGAGTGAATCCACGTTGACGTAATTGTGTTTCAATGCCCTATTTTCTGAAGATAATCTGCCTTCTTAACTTCATTCGTGTTATTAACTGCAAAAACCATGTTTATTTGCTCACTAATGACTCTGAACACATTGTCAACTGAATTTTGGATACCATTTATCATTTCATTCCTTCCACAGATTGTTCATTGTCACTCGAGTAAGAGTCCTCAACAATTCTCTACTCCTTGCTGATGCACTTTCTTTTAGGATCCATTTCGGTTCCACTCTGTTATTGTAAAGTTGATATAAAATTCACTCTAGATTAAGGTCCGAATTCATTTTCATCTAATGACATGTATGCAAATAAAATGTATCAGAAAAGCCAAAATTCTAGCCAGCCCGACCTGGTTTGCCCGCCCGGTGGGCAAATTTTACATTTTTGGCCCTCCTTCAAAAAGTGTTTGTGGTTGTGTTTTAAAGAGGAGGGACAAAAAATGTAAAAGCGCCCACCAGGCCGGCCTGGTCGGCAGATTTACACTTTTTGTCCCTCTTCTTTAAAACACAACCACAAACACTTTAAAAAAGAGGGACAAAAGAATAATTCTAGCCGACCAAGCATGCAAACCAGGCCGGCTAGAATTTTCGATCAGAAAATGAACAAAACAGTGGAATGGGTGTATCATAATTCATTTTAAATTTAAAAGTTTCATAACTAATTACTTAACTCTTTGCTACTATCATAATTTGTTTTTTGACATATTTCTAATAAAACCAATGATCAAGACAAAGTGTATTTATTATTAGAAGAACGTGTATTGCAGTTAAACTGTGTAGTATTTCAAAGACATGGAACTAGCATCTCAAGAGGCACGTTGATGTATGTTAAGATCACATTAAAGGAATACTTTGGGGAAGTTGAGAGTTTAGGGAGGAACCCATTCCTGTGAGAAAATGCGATTCTTTCCAAGCGAGTAAAACTTTGACGTAGTCTGGCACTGAAGATCATGTATTTTACTTTATTAAAAATAAAATATAGACTCGGTAGTTAACACGTCTTCTTGTACCGAAATATAAGGTGTGTGACTTGCACGCTCTGAAGCACGTGGCAAACATGTGATCATATTTTAGGAGGATTGCATGTGCTAAAACCAAAACCTTTTAAGAAAAAAAGATCAAATTGGCAAAACAACGTCTTCTTTCACTATGTTCTAATAATGTTTAGAGAAGAGTGTCGACTCCCATGCTTCAAACTTCGGCTTCATCAGGAAGGAACTTGTAAAGGTCAAAGTTTTATTGATATAATTGACGACACATCTATGGACCAACAAACAAACACATGGTTGTAAGAGAGTAATTTCCACTAAGGTGGATAAGTTCATGAATAAGTCTCATATTGGCAGTCTGACTAAGGAAGTTAAACTATAGAACCCAGACCAATAGGTGAATAGTAAAGTGGCTAGCATGACATGCAGATAGACTAGCCAATTCGAGAGTTACAAGTGGATTCAGCAAACAATTAAACTTACTTGACTAAATAGGACACTTGAGTCGAATTCCAGGTATTGGCAGGGGCTAATGATCCAAGAATCCTCTCCTCTTTTAGAGATATCCGACATTGCATTAAATGTTTGAGATAAGGACGTCTACAAGCTTGGCTTGAGGTCATATATATAAGCCTGGAAAGAGTTGGATTCCAAGAGCTATAGAGAGAGACTCATGCTTTACTCTCGAATCTACTTTGTTCTAGAGATTTTTAGTTCTCGGCACATCATTGCTAACTTAAGCGTCGGAGGCAGATAACACCCGCATTTGTGAGTTAATTTGTAGGAGACCTCAGTGAGTGACTAGATCTCGGAGAAGGTTACATGTGTCATGAGGATATTGCAAAAATTATAACCAACATCAACGTTAAACCATTTAGTATCCACATGCTAAAATGCAATTTTCCATTGAAGATGAATTAAATTTTAGTTTACATAGTGAAAATTGATAGGAGGGCGTGTTGGCGTGAATAATTAGTACAAAAATTATGGGGAGTGTCGTAGGCACGAGTGATATACTAATTCCTAGTGTAAGAAAAGTTTATCTAACAATGAGTCATGATGCAATTGCATATTTAGTTGTAAATATATTATTGATGTCATTCTTGAAAAATGATTGTCTCATTGAATCTCTGGAATCGGTTTCCTATTGTCGATTACATACCATTTTTCGTTTTTTATGCTTATGTTGGTGCATCTCCCAAGTGACCAAAAATCTAATTCTTACTTAGATATCTACCATTTTCAAGGGTTTGATGATAGTCTCAAAAAGCTTTTGATGATGACCATAAATATTCGATAAATGTATATATAATCTAAGATATTGTCCATGCCCAACATCGTCGGGAATTAAATTTTCATCTTAAACCTCACTTCCATTTTATTCTTCTATCAACTCACTTTTCACTAACCTCCTTCCCATAGAAGGTTCCACTTGTCCATATTATATATATATAGTCAAACTAAAGCATTTTTAGTTTGCATATGCAATAGTTTTGCGATGCATTATCAATGTAAGGTTTAACACGTATTTGGTGGTAAAGTGGTATCTTGTCGGTAGTGGTGGTTGGAGTATGGTAATGGTGGTCATCCAATGGTCGTGGTTGTGAAGGTTATGGCGGTTGAGGTGGCTATGCTATGGTAAATGTGGTGGCTCTGAAGGTGGTAGTGATAGTGATGGCGATGGTATGGCCTTGATGGCAGTGAAGATGGTAGTCCTGGCAGTGGTTGTGAAGGTGGTGGCAATTGCAATGAATCTTAAGGTGGTGATGGTGTTGGTGGCAATGGTAGTTGTATTGTGTCTGCGAAGATGATAGTGGTTGTGGCGGTAAAGTTGTGATAGTGGTGATGGTTGTGAAGATGGTAGTGGTTGTGGTGGTAAAGTTGCCATAGTGGTGATGGTAATGGCAGTGATGGTGCTCGCAGGGGTGGTATTTATGACATAGATCTTGTGAAGATGGTAGTGGCTGTAGTAGCTATGGTTGTGATAGTGGTGATGGTAAATGGCGTAGTGGTTATGTTGTGATAGTGGTGATGGTAAATGGCTGTGGTGATGGTGGTACTGGCACTGGTAGTTATGACATGAATCCAGCAATGGTGTGATTGTGGAGTTCAAGTGGTAGTTGGAAAGATACGATGGCTACAGAAAAGTTGAGATGGTGTGTCGATTCCTGCAAAGTAACTCCATGATTTTTTGCCCATTTAGAATGCATGACTATTAAAATGCAAAGATTCATAACTTTATTAAAATGCAAAGATTCAGTCAATGAGCGCAATAATATTCCAAGCGATAAAGTTGTGGTCCAACAAGTAAACAATGTATTTGCACTCATTTATGAGATACCAAGCGGAGCTATAGACGCAAACAAATATGACTGTATCCATGTCAGTGATCATGAAACATAAATATTGGAGTCATTAGAATCTGGGTCTTCTACAGTTACTCCTGCTTCAAAAACTCCATAATTTCCGGTGATCACAAAACCAAGTCATGGATTGTTTCAGCTGTTACATGAAGATGCAATACATCCTATTGCAGGCAAATCAAATAGCTTTGACATGAGTTACAAGTCATTCCGTGAGCTGGTTTTAGAGTGCAAGAGTCGGAACCATCAAGCACCCATTCATGGAAGAATGGATCGTTTCTGAGCAAGAAGAGACTTCTTCTGAAGAGTTCTAATGTGATGAGTGTATCCCATGTCTTTTGAAGAACTCTCTGAATCCGTATGGACTAGTATCATAATTGAACTGAAAACCCAAATAAAAGAAAAAATCAGGCAGAAGGATACAATGTCAAGCTATTTGTAGTCTAGAAAAGCAATGATGATTACTTACAGATAACACCTTTAACATGGTTTTATGGAAAATAAAAAATTAATAATATAACATTTAGCAAATGAGGTTTCAGTACTTACAGGTAACACCTTAACCGAATACTTTGTTATATTGGGATCAGCAACCTTTCCTTGATTAGCAGCCTATATCAAACAAAAATCCTTGTTAGTAATCTTCATTTTGAAGTTGAACAATAATATGTCCTATACGCTAAACTTCAGATAGTTAAGTTTAATCAGGAACCATGACTTCAAAGGAAACCAGTATTAACAGTGATTCAAACAATTGTCATTCACAAAAGGATCAGCAGTCTTAGCAATGCAGAAAAAAAAAAAAAAAAAAAAAACCCTTTTTAAGACGAGGAAAAAAGAGCACTGCAGTAATTTATTATGATCCTAGTTAAGTAATTAACCTTTCGCTCCTTGATAGCTCCGGCTTTTGAAGAGTATCAGTTGGTTCTTAACTATTGGTATTACAGCCAAACCCCACGTCCAAGGTTCGATTCCTGGGAGGGGCAACCTAGAGGTTGGATTAAAAAATTTAGTATTATGTATGGGCATAGTGCTAAGTTGTTGAATATTGGTAGCCGTAGGTGAGTGAAGCTACCAAAGGGAGAGGGCTACCATCGGGCCAGTGTCAATAGAGTAGGCCGACGAGGACGTCGACTTTGGAAGCGTGGTGGAAGGTTAGGATCCTAGTTAAGTAATTAACCTTCCCCTCATTGACAGCTTGGGCTATTGAGGAGGAGTATTGGTTGGTTCTTAACATAACTTCAACCATATCGACCTATTTGTAGGTGGCAGTCAATAAATCTGACTCCAAGGATTGTGATTTCGTTTTTCGAGGTAATTTCGGTAAGTTGATTTAAAAAAATATTTTGTTGTATATAGAAAAAATGTAAAAATTTCAGTTGTAATTTTGAAGCTATCGCAATTTAAACTCTTACAAACTACATACAAAATCCCACAAGACTTGTAATATCATACAAACTACATATTGCATGAGAATCACTTATATAACAAAATTTTAATACTAAACTAAGGTTATAATGGGTTAAAATGTACGGAAATTGAAATTGGCCTTATGAAAGAAATTAATATTTCGAATTTCGAAAGAAATTTCGGTAACTTGAAAAATAATATTTCGGTATTTTTCGAGAAATCACATTCCTTGTCTGACTCTCATCAAGGGAAAAAGTAGAAGATAACACAAGATAAACCTACTTGTGCTGGACTATGAAATATCTCAATGAAAGGATAATCTTTCCTCTGCCGTGATATACAAAATCCAGGAAATTTTGGACACTTGACCTGTAAAGAAACAATAACATGTTAGGGGAGGGAAACTGAAGGATGTAGAAGCCCAGAACAGTAGGTACTCTATGCTTTTTCATTGACAAGTATCATAATTGGCAGTCGACCATGTTGCAATCCCACCTTTCATAGACATGTCTATCTTCCTATCTAGACAAATGTGAAAGAACAAGTTTCCCTTTCATCGCTGTGCAGTATATAGATTGAAAGAGCATATAGGAAAGTAAAGTAGGCAGTATCACAATAAGAAAAATTATTTTATGTAGCATCACTCATAAAACTTCAGATGTGACAGACAATTGAAGACCATTTTAAGGTATTTTTTGTTTGATTTTATTTATGTTTTGATGCAGTGCCATTAAGTGGTCATATCTTACACGCATAAATTTTACATGTGGATAAAACTCTGCTGCAGCTTCTTCTAACATTTTATCGAGATGTTTTGCATAGTTACACCTGCAACACATACCCAAATCATCAGATCACTGTTTCATTTTATTGTTGTAAACAATACCATCATTTAAACCTCAATAGACTCCATATATTCTAAAAAGATAACATATTCTAAAATTATAACATGACAATAGTAGAACGATTGATATAAAGCAAAGAAGGATTACTTGATAGTGAAGGCAACGACAATAGGATGGCCTTGATGCAGGAGCTGGACAAATTCACGCTCTGAAGTAAAGTGAATAACCCGTGAAGGTCCAAGATCCTTTGGATATCCAGTGTAGTACCTAAAATTTTGACGCCAACTTTGTCATGAGAAACTACAACAACATAAGTTTGTTTATCATAGAATTAGGATCTTTATTAACATTGGGAATAAGAGTATTTTAGTAATATTAGACAATTCTATTATTTTTGTAATGGGGATTCCAATTAGGATTTTCATATTGATTTTCTATTACGTTTATAGTATGATTTGGAAAGTAGGTTAGTTATAATATGGCATAAGTTGCCCACTGTTGGTTGATTGAATAAAAGTTTATTAGTTTATTTCGTTATTTTCATTTACTGCAATTTCGTTTATTTTATTAGTTCGAATCTATCAATTGATATCAGAACCGAATGATTCTAGTTCGTTCAATTTGAAAAAAAACCAAAGGAATTCGAAGGAAGATGATTGAAGAAACAAGATTTCAGCAATTAGCGAAGATAATAATACAGAAAATGGAACAAAAGATAGATGTGACGATAGAGAAGATTGGCAACTTTCTATCAGGAAACACAAAGACCGGGGGACAGACCCAAGCAACACCACCGTCACAGTCAGCACCGCAAGTGCCCACACCTAGCACCGTCGACGACGGAGCCGCAGCCCAACAGACCACCCACCCCTGCAACAAGCAGACAACCACCCTTCCTCTACCGTGAACATCAACGGCCATAACAACTCGATCGACAACATCCAGTCAATCGTCATCCCCTAGATGATCGCAACCTCCGACGTCTCCGCCACCCGTGGTTCTTGTCTTGGGTGATCAACAACAATAAACACGGCCCCATCGACATCAAATTGATCACCAACTCTACAATCCCCAGTCGATCGATTGACCTCTTCCAGCCCCCATCCAAATGGTTCGTAACGCCTGCACGCCCATGACAGTTGATCGACAAACCCAATTCCTCCTTCCAATTGATCGACCTCTGCTCTTGTTGATTCCAGCACATCGACCACCTCCATTGTTGCTTCCAATCGATCGACAATGTCTCTCCGCCTCCTCCACAGCCTCTCCCCCTCACGTCCTCCACCGTCAACATTCCCCTCCAGTTGCAACCATTGAGGGATTTAAAGCCCCCTCTCCCCTTTTCAGTTGCAATGGGGAAGAAGAAGATGTGAATTTTCCCCACAGCCCCTACTCTATAAATTTATTACAGTCCTGATCAAATAATCAAACAAGTTTACTCAAGTCTTTTGGTTATTCGCCCCCTGCAATTTGTTTGTACCTCCACAGGGTTCAAATCTTCTTTTGATTTAGGTTCGGCTATTCACCACCACACGATGGGTTATGTGCCACCGCAAAACAGTAGTTATGATTCAATGTTTGTCAATTTTCTGACACGTTTTGAAGACCAGTTTGTTTGGAACTTTCAACTTAGGGAGTGGATTAGTATTCAGATCGATATTTATTTTTGGTGCCTACTTCGTAGGGTTGCCAACATCTACAAAGGTACAGTTAGAGGTCGACTTCTGTTTGGACACTCCACATTCGGTTGCTACCGTGCTCGTATGACTTCCTCGACTTCAACCTTAAGGACAAACTTCTTCAACCCGGGGAGGTTAATTGAATTAGGAAATTTAGTAATATTAGGAATAAGAATATTAGACAATTCTATTATTTTGTAATAGGGATTCCAATGAGGATTTTCATATTGATTTTCTATTACATTTATAGTTTGATTTGGAAAGTAGGTTAGTTATAAATATGGTATAGTATGCCATTATTAGTTGGTTGATTGAATACAATTTATTTGTTATTAGTTTATTTCTTTTATCATTTATTTCGTTACTTTCATGGACAACAATTTCGTTATTTTATTAGTCTGAATTTATCAATTTTTTTGTTGTTTAGTGTCATGTGTATTTGGCACTTAAAGAGCACATGAGAATGTTAACATGGGAAACCATTAAGAAGGTGCATTCATCAACTATTAGATGGACATGGTTATATATATATCTTCATGACTGACTTTATATGCTCTTTTTTGGGAAAATACATAGTTATGTGTTTAGATCTGTCCTCGCTGATCTCGATGATATCGAACCTACAAAAATGAGCAACGGTTAAGTCAGAGACCACCGTTGTGGTGGCCGAAGGCACTCCGATGCTTAAGTCAGATATCGATGTAAAGAATAGTGAAGACTGCATGAAAATTGCAGTGTGTATGTGTACCTTTCTTCCTCCTTTCATCGTCTCTTATAGCGAGTGTTCCCTCCCAACTACCCCCGTGATTGAGGGCTGATGGAGGGAGGAGATCTCGCATAAGATCTCACCTGTGCATGACTGAGTATCTTCGGCACTTGGCCATGTTTAGGACCCAATGCTTGATTGGGCTAGAACTGATTTCGTTTGAGTAGATCTCGGGCTTGTGACAACTCTGAGATTCAATTTTCGGGCCTTATTGTCTTGGCCAAGCCCTGAGACCCGTGCCTTTGGGGCTGGCATGTCTTGGGTCTGGGCACCTGACTTATGGGTGAACAATAGTTCGTGCATGGGTCCGCGTGAGACTGCGCTGAAGCCTTTTACGTGCCAGGGTTAGACTATGTCACATGTATGGCTGTGATTGTCTAATCCCCCTAGTCAGTGGGTTTGTGTGCTGGGCACTAACTGACAGCGTGTGGAGTTCATGGTATGCCATGATGGCATATTTTCGGTTGTTGCACCGCATTAAATGTTTATGCAGTGGTTAGGTAAACGTCTCCCCTTTGCACCAAACCTATATAAGCCTGCTTTGGGGGGAGTTTTCACCTTTACCTTCTGAGCTTTTCGTTCCGTACTGTGTTTTTCCAACTTGGTTGAGCTTGAGTTCTTATTCAATCATATCTGCACAACTTAATTTCTCGTGAGGGAGGCATCGAGGCAACTTAGACTTCTTCAGAAAGTCACCGTCGTTCGAGGAGGACCTAACAATACGAAATCTCCAGTAATCTGGGAGTGTCACTTCTTACGAAAAGGGACTATCACTTGGTTTCGATGGAGGGGCACATCTGCCTGTACAAAGCCATGTTTATGGCTGCCTACGCTTCCTTGTTCCTATCGTCATCTTTGTATTCTTTAGGCATCGCCCCGGCTCAGGTAACGCCGAGCGGGTGGAGCATACTGGTTGTTATTCTGATTAGGGCGAAGGACGTCGAAATTCACATGTCGACGATGTTGCTTCATTCTTTGGCTTCCATCAAGATGAACCGTGGTGTCTGTTGGGTGTGGATGCCATGTTGTCTAATTGGCCAATTCGATGATCCAGAGGATTGGCAGATGTACTGTTTTTTTGCCTCTGCGAAGTTTGGGTACTTCTCATTTGACGGTTTGCAGGTCATCTGTCGCTTTGGGGACCTCCGTAAGTTCTCTTTGCTTTTTCTATTTGATATCTGTCAATGTTTTACTCATTCATTTTCTCTAACTAGGGGTGTCCGATTATACTGTCATCTCTTTTGAATATGAGAAGATGATAGTTGGTTTTCTTGCTCTATCACCGATGCCTATTCTGGAAGTTATCCATCCACATAATATTAAGTGGAGTGGATTGTTTTTCTGGTGAGGCCGGTGACGTGCCCTAGCCGTGCCTACCGGTTCTTCAGACGCCGAAGCGCCAGAACTTGGGTCTCGAGGAAGGCGCCGAAGATGCCTAGCCTTTTGGAGAAGAAATCCCTGGAGGGATTGTTTACTCCCCTTCGTCGCTCTAAAAGGCTCAAGTTGGGGTCCACTCCTGCTGCTCCCCAGAGTGGAGAGAGGGGCTTGTGGACCTGACTGTTGATGAGGAGTCGCTAGGGGGCTGCCTCTCTTGAAAAGGAAACGGAGTAACCGTCACCAGAGGTCGCTGGTCTTGGCCCATCTGTTGCAGAGGGGTAATTTGTCCTTGAGAACACTGCCTGTGATCCTTCCATAAGTATGAGAGCTGGAGTTTTGTTTGAGCCTCCTTCCACTGTTGTTGCTAAGGGGGAGCAGGTTGTTGATTCCTCTCCCATAGAAGGTGCGACGGAGAGAAGGGATTGACTTTTGGTCCCGGGTCTCTCCGTACTGATGCTAGTACCAGTTCCCATGCCCTCACAAATACTGAGGTGGATCACAGGGTTGTTAGTGTTGATAAAATGAAGAGGAATTTCTTTTGGCCGGTTGACCAGCTACCGCTGGAAAAGGCGGCTCCGGGGGCGCACCTTACTTGCGGGTGGCAGTTTCTGATGCTAGTAAGTTGACAACTCAAGTTGTTTTGTACTTAGTGTTTTTCATTTCGCTATGCTTTATTGTTTATACCCGTGCGTTGTTTTCTAATCAGGTGATGGCCTACCTGACCCATTTTGGTATGGCGGGTACTGAGTTTGTACGGAATAGGCTCTTTGCCTTTGAGACGAAGTTCGTGAACCAGGAGGCCCAGCTCTCCGACACCCGTAAGAAAGTAGAGCTCGAGCTGATCTAGAGGCCCAACTGTTTGAGGCTCGGAGGCATATGACTAGTGCTCTGGCTATTCAGTCGTCATTAGAATCCCAGCTGAAAGGGATCCAAGGGAGTCTGGATGAGGCTCAGGTTGCCTGAGCTGAGTTGTTGTTTGAATTGAAGGATACTCGGGAACAACGAGACAACGTGATAGAAGAGTATGTTGCATTTCCGTTACTGACTCAGAGTGCGTTAGTCAGTGACGCTGAGGCAGTTTGCCTAAGGGGGCTTCAGGAAGTCCTTAGGGGTAGCTTTTTGAGCTCACCAAGAGCATGACTCCGAGCGTGCTCGTCGTGACGAGGTGGCTCGCAAGCTGGTGGCCTCTGAGGAGAGCTTAGCTAAGGCAGCCGAGGAGTTAATAGCTTTAAGGTAGAATGGGAAGCTAGAGAAAAGGAGCTTCACGAGGCTGCTGATAAAGCTCAGGCCTGTGATGTTGCTGATGGGAGGCTAGTAGATCTGATAGATTATATCCAGGAGCACCACAGGGATTGGGACCTCTCCGTTTACCGGCCTCTTGCTTATGCTCAGTTCGAGGAGGCGGATGATTTTTCCTTTGTACAGTGAGGTGGCCCCAAAGACAGTTCAGGTGTCGCGGAGACAACTATCCATCCTGATGTCCTAAAGCCTGATTCAGACTGTGCTGCCTATGAAGTTGCTTGTGACTCTGTTCCCGCTGAATGAAAGGTCTTTGTAACGAAAGGAAAAATTTATTGAGAAAATTTCCTCTTTGTTTTTTTCTTTTTGTCTGTGCTTGTAGCTATCGTATTTGCCATTTCTACTTCTTGCTTAGATTAAGTTGAATAGAGGCTTGAGTAAGCGGGTGTATTTAACCCACCTGAAATAGGGCTTTAGTCTGGACTGAAGCCCTTTCTTTGCTTGTCTGAGCATTTTCTCTTAATCTGCAGTGAGAGTTAAGTTGTAGGATAGTCACATTTGTTTATGCAGGTTGTGTTCCCTTAGTGACGTAATTATTGTTTCCCTTAGTAGTTGATCCTACATAGGAGCTGCCCTCGGGTCAAAGACTGTATTTTTTTGCTGGTCTTCGACTTTTGTAGAGATTAGGTTGTCTGGTAAACCATCTCATGTTAGACTGAAATTTGGTACCATGTACCTGCAGTCTTGTCTTTCCTGAGGATGATTTTGAATTGAAGTGGGGTTGTCGCTGCCTTTCTGGTCTGAGCTCTCGTAATATGCCCTACTCCTAGGAGGAGTTAGATTGTTGGGGAGTCGTCTTCGCCCGAACGGGCTAGACTCTGCATTTATTTGGCTCAACCCTTGAGAGGTCTCGAGCTGAGAAGTAGTCTCCGTCCGTCTGGGCTCGACTTTTTATTTAGACCCCAATCATGAACAGGAGTTGGGTTGCTGTGGGATAGGGATGGTAGTGGGGCGGATTTGGTCAAATTCGTCCCCGCCTTGCTAGGGATCACGGATCCTCAAATCCGCACCACAAAACCGTTTATTTTTTCTTTAAAAAATCATACCACCCCGTGCGGATTTCCGCATAACATTAGGAAAGAAAGAATGAGGGAGTTGGCAAACGTGTGTTTCCCAAGCAATATGATATCGAAAGCATGTGAGTGGGGACTACTGGACAAAGCAAAGACATGGCATTAATTAGCAAAATTCATAAGAAGATTCTCTTGTCATTATTCGACTTTGCTCAGCCATTCATCTTCTTATTCTCATTTTGTAATGACAAGCGTTGTGTGTCTAGATGAATCTTGATTTTCTACTAGCGGTTCGCTATGTTGTATGCATGAGTTAGCTTTGCAGTTGGAAAAAGTAGCAGATAATAATTATATATGTGACAGAATGACCAACTTGATGATCCAATACCATTAAAGTCTCCTTGATATAGTATTGAAAAAACAAAAAGATAAAAATGGACCAGAAGCAGCTTTGGACGACCCAGTCTTCTTAGCAATGGTAACTCCACCAACAATTTGCTCAGTTCCTCGTAGTTCCTCAACGCCAATTGAATGTGATGTGGCACCATCCTCACCTTATTGTTTTCCGTTGATGCGTTCCCTGCCAACTCCAACACCTGAAACCAACACACAGATCGAATTTCCAAAACGAACTTCCGCTTCAAAGCTACTTCTTTCAACACAGATCGAAGAATGAGTTGCAAGATTAAGAGGAACCTCTGAAATTCAGATCAATGGGAACTAAAACGACTGAAATTTGTCGAGCTGAAGAGAGATTTTGCGAGTGAAAGCGAGAGATTTCTCGTCTTGATTAGTGTAGTTGGCCTTGGCCAAGAAGTGAAAACCAGATCGAGCAGGGGTGGGGTGGAGAATGGACAGTGGAGAGAAGAGATAGGCGGAGAGTGGAGAGACAATTAGCTAGGGACCACCGTTGTGGAGGCCGAAGGCACTCCAATGCTTAAGTCATATATCGATGCAAGGAAAAGTGAAGACTGTATGTAAATTGCAGTGTGCATGCGTACCTTTATTCCTCATTTCACCGTCTTTTATAGCGAGTGTTCCCTTCCAACTGCCTTGCGATTGAGGGCGTGATGGACGGCAGAGATCTCGCATAAGATCTCACTTGTGCATAATTGAGTCTCTCGACACTTAGCTTTGTTTAGGACTCAATGTTTGATTGGGCTAGAGTTGATTTCGTGCGAGTGGATTTTGGACCTGTGATAGCTCTGAAATTAATTGTTTGGGCCTTATTGTCCAGGGCCACGCCCTGAGACTGGTGCCTGTGGGGCTGGCGTGTCTTGGGTCTGGGCACTTGACTTACGGGTTGAACAGTAGTTTGCACATGGATTTGCTTGAGACTGCATTGAAGCCTTTTTCGTGCTAGGGCTAGCCCATGCCACGTGTAAGGTTGTGATTGCGTAATTGTTTGATGCCTCATCACATAGTAAGCAAAATGTTTATCAAAGCCCTTTCATGAGAAAAGTCAAACTACAACTTATTTCAGGATTCATCACGGAGGTTATCTTCCTTGCATTGGAGGTCCTTGTGCCCCTTTCCTTTAGTAGGAATGGTTCTAAAAAAAAAAAAAATCTGACTAAGGTATAGGCATTAGAAACTAGGGAACATGATACAAAAGAGTTGTGGAACTTTCATAGACTAGTTGCAAAAGAACATTGAAAGCAAAGGAGCCCTCAACATTGAAAAAAACGAAGAAGAAGCTCCGAAAGAATTTGAGAGAAGAAAAGAATGTTCATACTTGCTTGTTGCACGGAGGTGACCCATCATTTTGTCAAAAAAGGACGACGTTTTATCCATCTTGGATTACAAAAGCCTGACAACTTCTCTTTTCCCTGCTCTTCTAACACCACACATTAACATTAGTAGCAGTATTTGCATAAAAACAAACAAATCTTAAAACCAGACTTATGGTGTTCCGTTGGTTCTTCAACATTTGCGACATTAATACAGTCAGTGGTGGAGCCACATACAAGACTTGGAGGGCAGTTCCCCCCCTCCCCCCCCCCCCCCCCCCCCCCCCCCCCCCTAAATTTTTCAAAATTTAATTATAATGTATTGAATTTAGTGGATCCCACTTGTACACTTAAGTAATTCCCTCCCCCCCCCACCACCAACAATTTTCTTATTAATTTCTTGCCCCCCTTTTCTTGATATTAAATATTTATCCCCGAAGAGACCTATACTTACTACACTACACATCTTCTCACCTTTTCTTCTTCTCAATACTCACCTTCTCAGATCTCTGTTTTTATCTTCTCACCTTCTAGGGTTTAGCCAATCTATCTTCCCTGCATCTGGTATTACTAATTTCCTTCTCCAAAGGTACCAAAACCAAAGGTTCTCTAATCTCTATAATCAATTGTTCTATCTTTTCTCTCATGCAATCTATTGTTTTGTTTGTTTGCTTTTTTTTTTCTTCTTAGAGAGATAATGGCAAATAATCTTAACTTGACAATTGGTATGTCCTCCGCGCCATGTATGTTTACCGAGTATGGTTTATCTCTAAAGGGTTGGTTCTATAATAGACAGTTTGTCCATCTTCTTAGTGTTGAGATTGAGAAGCTTTTTATCCCTATGAGCAACATCTTAGCCTTGAACCGGCTAGATCCAACCCAGGTTTGAATCAATCCCCTGGCCTACAAAGTTCAACCTTACACAATTAATGTTTATTAACCGACTCCTCTTGCTTGGACTCCACCTAAACACGATCAATGTTTACTGACCCAAGGTGTTTTCTAGGTGAAGTTACAAACTTTAAAGTGAAAACAATGATAGTGGTCCTCTGTTTGACTGTGGTTACTTCATGTTATCTTCCTGAGACCCTGGCCAAAAGCAGACAAATGAGTTTTGTATGAAAATAATGCTTATGACCTCCACCCTTTATTTCCAATCCATGAAGTAATGCTTATGACCTTCAAACATGCCAACCATATATAACTTCATTAATAATAACCTTAATCCTCAACATGAGCATGTGTATCTATCAAAGTTTTGCCTTTCATATCTGTCTCCTTATACATGTTTAATTGTTTATAGAGTTCTTAACTATGTGACCATATAATGGATATTGAAGGGAGGCAGACTGAAGAGTGGACATTTGTGAATTGTGTTTTTTGTTGAAGCTCTATCCTGCTCCGACTTTTGTGATTACTATACAAATCAAGTGGAGAATTTCAGGTATTCTACTTGTTCAATTAAACATTATTTACTTACCTTTGCAATCGTTAAGTTGTTATGCAATATTGAGTGATTTTAAAGTGTTATTTTATGACTATATATCTTTAATTATTCATTTTCATGTCCATAGTAATAAATTTTGTATATAAAGATTAACATTGATAGTATTTTTTTTTTAATTAAATTTTTTTTTTTTTAGCTATGAATAAGTATCTTAAAAGAAAACAAACGCCTCAAGTTCTTCCTACCCAAGAGAATGATGACCATCCTCAAATGGAGTCAACCTCAAAATGAGTCGAATAGAATCTGAATTATCAGATCTTCCAACAGACCCCGGATTAAGAACTCGAATTTTAGAATATAGCTTTAATGCTTGAGATAAAGTCCGAAGAGCATACTTGCTAAAGGGACTGTGCCAGCCTTATAATCATATTTTTCCTTAAAAGAAAATAGAAAATAGGAAGTATGCTACGACGGTTTAACCCATGTTGGTATGATGACTATGGGAATTGGTTGGAGTATCACATAGCAAAAGATGCTGCATTTTGTTTGTGTTGTTATCTTTTTCGACCAAACATTGGGGAACAAGGTGGTGCTGAGGCTTTTGTAGTTGAAGGCTTTAGTAATTGGAAAAAGAGTGAGAAACTTCAAGCTCATGTTGGAGGGCCCAAAAGTACTCACAATTTAGCTTATATGAAGAGTCAAGATTTATTAAAGCAAGATCAACAAATTCAAACATGTTTTACTAGGCATTCAGATCGAACAAGAAATGAGTATCGAATTCATCTAAATACATCTCTTGATTGCGTCCATTTTCTTCTACACCAAGGCTTAGCATTTTGTGTCCATGATGAATCAGAAGAATCAAACAATCAAGGCAACTTTCTTGAGCTATTACAGTTTACCGCTAACCATAATGAAAGTATTAAAAATTGTGTCCTCCAAAATGCTCCAGAAAATCATAAATTGACCGCTCCTGAGATTCAAAAAGACATTACAAATGCAACTGCTGAAGAGAACATCAATGTTATTCTTAAAGATCTTGGAGAAGAACTTTTTTCTATTTTAGTTGATGAATCTCGCGATTATAGATCAAGGAGCGCATGGCTCTTGTCATACGCTTTGTGAACAAGAAAGGATGTGTGATTGAAAGATTTATTGGCATTAGGCATGTTGAAGAAACCACAACAACTTCACTTAAAATTGCCCTCATGAAATTGCTTACCGACCGTCAATTGAGTATTACGAGGTTGCGAGGTCAAGGATATGATGGTGCTAGTAATATGCAAGGTGAGTTTAATGGACTGAAAACACTTATTCTGAAAGAGAACAAATATGCGTTCTATGTTCATTGTTTTGCCCATCAGTTGCAGTTGGTACTAATTCATATTGCAAAAAATATGCCCAAATTGCATTGCTTTTCAATTTAGTCACCAATGCAGTGAATGTTGTTGGGGTCTCTTGCAAGCATCGTGATATTCTTCGCAACAAACAAGCTGCTAAAATTATTGAAAAACTCGAGAGTAGTGAACTTCTAAGTGGGCAATGTTTGAATCAAGAGACAAACATTTAGTGTTATGGGGATACGGTGTTGGGGTTCACATTACGGTACACTATTAAGTTTGATTTTGATGTTGTCATCTGTGATTAATGTCCTGAAAATTGTGGTCGGAGATGGCTCAAGCTCTGAACAAAAGGGTGAAGCGTATGCTTTATTGGACTCGATGCAATCTTTTGGTTTTGTGCTAAACTTACATTTAATGAGGAATTTACTTGCAATTACCAATTCTTTGTCAAATGCGTTGTAACGCAAAGATTAAGATATAGTGAATCCTATGAACTTAGTGAAAATATCAAAACAACGTCTACAAACGATGAGAGAAGATGGATGGGATTTACTTCTTAATGAGGTTTCTTCATTTTGTGTTAAGCACAATATCGCAATTCCTCGCATGCAAGATCCATTTGTTGCACGAGGGCAGTCGAGGCGAAGATCTGAAGGGTTCACGAATTTACATCACTATCAAGTGGAGTTGTTCTATACTTGCGCTATTGAGATGATTATGCAACACTTCCAGAAGATGAGCAAGCGAAGAAGCCAACTGTAAACTTTCATTTCTTATGTTTGAGAAATTATATAGTTTGTTGGTAACAGTGTGTTTATGCCACTAAAGACCATTCTTATTTTGGGATATATGAGAATGCGTTTTTTTGTTTTATTTTGATAAAAGTTAATTATGTACATGCCATTTGTAAAAAGTTTATGTGCTTTACTTAATTTATGATAAGTTTTGCTTTACGTGTAATCGACCAAAATTTTTTTTATATATATCATTGAATTAAATATAATTTACTACTTTGCCCCCCCCCCCTGTGAAAATCCTGGCTCCGCCACTAAATACAGTGGCGGATCTCCACAGAGGCTAGAAGGGGCAATTGCCCTCCCTCCCTCAAATTAAATAATGTCTGCAACTTCTCTGCAAGCATGTGTATTGGTAGTCATCCCTCATTTTGGGACCAAAAGTATACACATACTTAGCCTAATCTAAAGTCATTCCTAGACTTTGTAAGCATTCCTTTACTTAATTTTCTTGGTGGTTGTATGGCAGTTTTCTTCTCCCTAAGTCGACATAATAGCAATTAATCAATCAAACTGAAGTTCATTCCATGGAAGTCAATTTTTTCTTTTGCCAAACGAAAAAAAAAAGTCTGCAAGTTAGATTAATGCAAATCAATAGGATATGTCCATTGTGTTGCTTTATCCTATTGATTTGCATTAGCTTCATAGACATTTTGTCTTTTGATGGGACGATTCAATTATCAATCCCTTAAAAAGCAATATTAGATTATCAGTAATATTAACTGCTTCAAAGTGATTGGAAGACATGTTATAAAGTGTTGAAAAATTGGAGAAACAGAATTCCTACAAATTTAATTTGTGTTTCACTGTTTAGATTCACACTAAAATCTCATCTCATCTCAATTGGAAATCAAAATAACAAGTCATCTCAAAGAAATAGAGTGGTACCTGCCTGAGAGAGAGGAAGTAAGAAGACTCTTCTTTGTGGGGTTAGTGGTTTCTTCTTCTTCTTTCAATTTGTCAAAGCCCCTCTTGGTTTCTCTCTATAAAACCAAAATCCCACCATCACCTCGCTGGTTCATTTGCATTTGCAATCATTCTGAGACGAGGGAAGGGACCTGCTATTTGCACCTCACCTCAACCCCACATGCCTACACACATAAAGCAATTTGCACCTACTATTGTTTCATTCCCCCCCCCCCACCCCTCCCCCCTCCTTCTTTCAAACATTACCCTTTTTCCCCTGTCTGCAAATGGCGTCTCCTAGGGCTGGTTCGATTTTTCACCTAAATCGTGAATCAAAACCGACCTTTTAAAAATTTCAAGCCGAAATCGAACCGACCATTAACAAAACCGATCCGAAACCAAACCGATTCTAATTAAGGCAAACTGTAACCGAACCAAACCGACTAAAATCGAACTAAAACCGAACCGAACGACTATTTTAAACATGTTATATTTTTTATATATAAAATATATATTCGGTCGGTTCGGTTTGGTCGGTTAAAATCACATAGAAACCAAAAATCGAACCGACCACTTCGATTTTGAATTTTTTAAAACCGAAACCGATCCGAACCAAATTTAAAGGGTTCGGTTTTGATCGGTTCGATCAGTTTAATCCATTTAATCGATTTTTTGTTCAGCCCTAGTGTCTCCCAGTGACTAGTGTTAATAGGCACGTGAGCCCATTTCAAATATATCTATACTACCCTCGCGTGCACAACTTACACTTTTTCATCTCTTTCCTCTTTCTCCTTCCCTCATTTTTTTATTTTTTAACTGTTATCTCCCCTAAACTACAAGTCCCTAACAGTGGCGGTGAGCGGCCTTTCTCGGTCGTATGTCCCCTCCTCACCTCAACAACACCGCCGATCTCTATTCTCTGTGAAAATTCTTCTCTTTGTAACCTGAGCAGAACAAGTAGAAATAAGGCAAGAAATACTCAGTTGAATATCAAATCTCATAGGTTAACAACATATTTGTCTGGGTGAGAAAACATAGTAGTCTAAGGTGGTAACCATGTGTTGTGGGATAAAATAAGAGTTGTTGAAGAGAAAGTCAAAGCGAGGGAGTGTATGGATCTGAAATGCAGAGTATAAAACATAGTTTTGACAAGAGCTTGATAGTGTGGCAAGCTATGGAATGGAGAAGATGTTCCTTACTTCCTTAGTGTACAGGAGGTAACTTTACAGGAGAGACAAATGGGATATCAAATTGTGCATTCTAGTGTTGTAGTGACCTCTCAATTTCATTTTCAATCAGGTACACATGGTTTCCATATACATCTAAGTTGTGTATCTAACACATAATTTTTCTTAATTTTCATGAAATTTATAATTGATGAAGTTGTCACATGAATTGATAGGTTTCTTTCCCTTCCTCATTTACCGCACATCCCTTTGCTATTGAACTTTATCATTAACAGACTGCTATATCTACCTCACAAATTAGAAGCCTTAAGTTAAGCCTTTAAAACTATTTTATTTTGCCATCACTACTTGCCATTTTAAAATGCAATATTTGTGTGCAACATATACCTCCTTTATAACATTTACTTTTTCAATTATTATTATTATTATTATTATTATTATTATTATTATTATTATTATTATTGATGCAGTCATTTTTTCTCCATGTTCTGACCTGTTTGACCTGCACACGTGAGCCACAGACCACCGTGGGGTGGCCGATGACATTCCGATGCTAAAGTCAGACAAGGATTTGAGGAAGGTGTAATGTTGTAACAAGAAATTTGTAGCATACCTTAGCTTACCAACCTCATGTCTTAATTATAGTGCAAGGAGTTCTGGTTTAACCAGACCATCGTAGGCGTAGATTAGGGAGGAGATCTTCGTGGAGATCCCTCTCTAATTAGGAGTCGTGTTGTAGGAGAGAACTTCCCTGTTAGCTCCGTGCTCCTAGATACGCGGGAGATAGTTTCCAATCCTAGAGCATTTAGTGGAAGGGAGCTTCCATGTGTGGAAGATATTATGGTGTTTGCTTCCTAGTTGGAAGAAAAGAGCAGTTGTGGTTGCCTGTCTGAAGCAGATCCTTGAGATACTTGCTTAAAAAGGGCTTACGTGTATCGTGGATAGCTGTGAGACGTGTGGGCCTAGCGTGCTATGAGAGTCTGGGTCTGCCTGGTGGGCTGAAGTTGAGCGGGCTGATAAATGCTAGGGCTGGATCCGTATTGGGTTTTCGCTTGAACCCGTAGTTCCTCGAGATCATTATGACGCGTGTACGGCTCAAAGGTGTGATCGTTTTTATGTATCATCAGCTACTCCCCCCTCCCCCGAGTTAGTAGGCCGACATATCGGTTCGCTAACTCGTATCTGGAAGGGATGTGTCGCTCATGATGACTGACTCTGAATCGTTGTTTGAGCCACGCGCTGCATTAATTGAACATACATTGGTTCAGCGGAAAAAAGGTGGGAACCCATCGCCTATATAGGTCATCCGCAATACAGCATCTGACTCTTCTATTTTTCTTGTTTTCGAAGATATTTTTTTGATTAGAAGAGTTTGTTTGTCTTCCCCATGGCTCGAGAAGATCTTGATGATGCTGTCTTGGTCGAGGGCCTATAGTTTTTTGAAGACAGGTTGCTGTCTGAACCTAGTCTTGCTGAAATTCGTACTAGATTTGGAGTTCCGAAGGATCTGCTTGGCAACCAGACGCCAATGTCGCCTCCGAATGGTCTTATCTATTTACACCAGGGGATGCTTCAAACTAGAGTGCATTTTTCGATTATGGACGTGATCTGGGAATTCTTTAATCTGCTAGGGATTCCCCTGGCTTAGTTGGGACCCAACGGATACAGGGTTATCCTCATGATTCTGCTCCGTGCTAAGGAGGTCGGGGTTAGCGTGACACCACGGGTGATCCAGTTACTTACCGCTCCTCGGCTGCAGAGCAATGTTGTCTGTAAGTTGAGGACGCCGAAGTGTTTCGGTAGACTGCCTGATGACTTCAAGTTCTGGCATAAGTTTTGTTTCTTGGCCCCTGCAGATTCGAAGTATTTCCGATGCAAGGGTTGTCCGCTCGAATGACAGTTCAGACCGTTTCGTAAGTTCGACTCTTTTCTTGCAACTTTTATGTGCCAGACGATGGATTAACTAACCGTTGCTCATGTTCTTCTGCAAGGAGGTTCCCCACTACTCCTCTTACTTTGGAGGAGCAAACCACCATGGTGAAATTTCGTGACTTGCCTCAAAGGGAGGTGACTGATGTAATCAGAGTTTCCAACTTCATCCACAGTGGCTGTGGGACAATTGGCACGTAGCTCCCAAGTTGTACCGAGTGGCGCGCATCAAGTCGAAAGATGGGGCCCTTTCCAGAAATAGGAAGGCTGCTAGGGCCAATGCTCATGTCCTGTCTGATGTGGAGGAGCCGTCCGAGACGTTTGTTTCCTTTATGAAGAAAAAACCCCGTGTTAGAACTAGTTCGTCTTCGGCACGACCCGCTCCACTGAGAAAGGAGAGTGAGTCTGCTAGGCCTGTTGAAGTGGAGTCTAACTTTCCCGGCTTGGAGTGAGATTATCTGCAGTTTGTGGGAGTCACAGATGGGTAGAAACTTAGTGACCCGCAGGTCGAGATCTGAATGACCGCCTGGTGCAGGTTGCAATGGCGGCTTCTACTGGTGCTGATTCGTGTGGGGTTGTTCCGATAGAAGGCCCTTTTGAAGATTCGCTCGAGGTAGTGGAATCTGATCTCCCCATTGATGATTTACCTGAGAGTGACCGTGGTACCGGTCATGTTTATTGTAGTTCGTGTGGTTCATCACCGTCTCATCGAGGGCGACGGTTAGAAGTGTTGGAGGGCCCTTTGGATTCTTCGCTTCCTCCTCTGCCTCCAGATCCTGTTGAGTCATCCCGTAGTAAAGGCTCGACTGCTCTTGATAAAGGAAAAACCATGAAGGAGAGTCTGAGGGCGGTAGTAACCGTGAAGGGTGGTGCTGGCGTAGTTCTAGATCAGGGGATGCTTTATCCTGATGCGCGGATAAACCTATTTGCACTGGACTTGGTGAAGATGAACTCGCACGTCTGGCACCGTGAGGTGGATATAGAATATGCTTTGAGGAAGCATATAAGCAGGCGTCACAGTTGGCTGATGGACCAGGCTCCGAAACTCGAGGAGGATTCGCTTGAAGGATGTATGGATAAGGGTTTGAAGTACCTTATGTTGGGTATGTCGCATATGAGTCACGTGGCCATTACTGAAATGAAAGTCGAGGCAGCTCGTGAGAGAGTGTACACCTTGGAGCGTGTCTTCTCGCGTGTGCAAAAGTTGTACTCTAGCGCGCTTCATGAAATTCAGCGGCTTAAGAAGCAGGCCAAAAATATGCGGTTGGATCAATCAACTGTGCCGCTAAGGCTTACAGGGCTCGTCTGGAGGACCTTGAGCACAAACTTGCAGAAGCAATAATCGAGAGGGACAGACTCAGGTAGGAGCTGAGCTGGATACGTCGAGAAGTCGAGGTTGCGCAGGAGGCTGCGGATAAAGCGTGTTCTGAGCTGCAGTCCTTTTCTGAAGAGAGTGCTTCAAGGGAAGCTGGTTGGGCCACTTAGAAGCATTTCTTGGAATCCGATGTGGATTTCTATGCTCAAGAAGCTAGGAAGGTCGAAGACCAGCTGAAGCTGGGGTGTCATGAACTCAGTGCTGTTGAGAGTTGTCTGGACACAGAGCAGTCTTAGGTTGATGCGCTAACTGCTAAGTTGGAGCTGCTGAAGCGCGAACTTATTGGTGCAAAGGTGCGAGAGGTAGAACTTCTCAAAGAACAAGGCAAATGTGAGTTCTATTGGGTCGCACATGGCCGGCTGGAGCTGTTGTCGCTGATGAAGGAGGAGCATCCAAAATCACTTATGATCGATCATTTATGACCGATCAAGGTGGGTGAGAAATTCGGGGAGTAAGCATTTGGCGACTAGGCTGAAGAGCAGTAGTCTCGTGGCAAGCCGTCGGAATCACTTCGAGACTGACTAGGCTTCCACTAATCGAATCATTTATGATCAATCAGGGCAGACGACAGATTTAGGGAGTAAGGGTTTGGCGACCAGCCTAAAGAGCAGTGGTCCCATGGCAAGCCGTCAGAATCAGTTCGGGACTGACTAGGCTCCCACTTTTCAAACCGTCGAGGCTCTCCCCGCGCGGTGGGGGCTATGAATTCGAGAGGGTTTGGCGATCATGCTGAAAAGCAGTGGTCCCGTGGCAAGTCGTCGAAATCAGTTCAGGAATGACTAGGCTCCCACCATCCAAATTATCTACACCTGAGTGCATCAGGCTACAAACTTGGGAGTGTTTTGGCGGTGCGCTGAAAAGCAGCAGTCTTGTGGCAAAACGTCGAAATCAGTTCTGGACTGACTGGGCTCCCACCTTCTAGACTATCTACACCCTTGCGCCGAGGCTACAAGTCTAGGGTTGGTGATTCGGTGGCCACGCTAAAGAGTGGTGGTCCCGTGGCGAACCGTCAGAATTAGTTCGGGACTAACTAGGCTCCCACCTTTTGGACTATATACACACTTGCATTGGGGGCTACAATTTCAGGGTTTGATTAAAAGCTTTCGTTGCTAGTCATTACCAGCTAGGCTTACCTAATTAGGTTCGACGATCACTGTCCGTGAAGGGGGCAATGATCCCTGGCAAGTCGTCGTTACCAGGCGTGATAGCACTTATTAGACTCCCACTTCCTAAAACGTCAATGCCCGCGCTAGGCAGACTAGATGTCGAGATGAACCAGAAGCTATCGCCATCAGTCATGCCTGACTAAGCTTGCCAGGTTTGAAAGGAGGTTCCATCAGTTAAGGGGCATGTGAACCTAATCCATCCGCTTGGCACATGGTGTGGAGGAAGTTACCTTAAACCGACTAGTGATTTGTAGGTACGATCCGTATGCCAGGGTTGACTAGGATCTTCTGGTGCTCGTGCCATGCATGCGACGGGGTGTTGTTTGATTATCAAGCCGATCCCATGGGTCCGCAAAGGAAGGGCTAGGATTTCTTGCAAAGCGCGTTGTGTGTACAGTATAGATCGTGCGGTGACACATGTACGACATAGGTTGCGTGAAGGTTGAGTATCGGTTTGCGTAGTTTCCTTGGGAACCATTGCCTTCCTATTTTCCAGACGCTATTTAATGCTTTAGTACTCGTTTGGTGAACCATTACATCTATATAATGTTGTTTCCCAATCGCTGTAGGCAGTATCTTTCGTAGAGTATATATCTTGTAATGTTTTTTTTAAAAAAGATGCTTTGGATTTTCCAAAGGCTGAAAAAGACGTTTTGGATTTTCCAAAGGCTGAGGAAGATTCTTTGGGTTTTCCAAAGGCTGAAGTTGTATCTCCATGTTTGGAGCCTCTGAGTGTTATGATGTTTATGTCGTTTAAGGCGAAAGTTGTCATTATGCGTGGTCACCTGATATAGGCGAGCATGTAATCGATCTGCTAAGGTTTCATAATTCCTTCTCATATCGCGGAGAATTAGTACGGATTTATTTCCAAAGGAGATGTCGTGGTGTTACACCGTACCAATTGTATCTTCGTGCGCTCGGATCCTGCAGCTAACCAGTGGCTGATTGAAGTGTTGGTTTATGTGCAATGTCTCCAGGTGTGGTATCTCTCAGCCACACCGGGTATTGCATGTGTGAAAAGTGGCCTCCCTCGGCAGCATTGTGAGACCTATTGCGGCCATCCTATCCGCCCGCTTCGAAGCCGTTCGAGGAAGTGAGAAGGGGTTAGACGTTTCTGAAGGAAATCAGAGCTCTTTGGGAGGTGTTCAACGCTGCATCAAGGGTGTCTCCGTGGGGTGATGTGGCGGAGCAATCCGCCTGCTCGGTCCTTTCAATCCCCACTTAAACTTTGTCTTAATTTTGGGAAGGGGTCGAGCATATCCCATTCTCTTTACTCCGCTGTCGTCTTCGGAAGGGGTCGAGCAACTTTTATCTTTCCTCTCACTTGCAGACTGTTCGCAGTATGTAATCTTTTGTATCCGCCTCAGGGCGTTCACGGTATGTAGTTTTTTGTATCCGCCTCAAGGTATTTGTTGTTACATCTTTCTAATAATCAATAGAGTTTGTTTATGAAATTCTTGTTTTATTTCTTAAATGATTGTGAATCACATAAGTTTCTCAAGAACTATAAACTCAATATTGACTACCGAAAGGGAAACAAACAACCTAAAGCAAACTAACTGTTGATGGAGATAAACTAATCTTGGCCTCAAAGCGAATTCGAATAGCTTTCGCAAATCATTTAGCGGACTGTTGAGGCGTTACATAGGTCACTGAAGAGCAAGGCTTGCGTAGGGGCGGATCACCGCACTGATAAAATGTCGGGGAGGATGTGTTCCCACTAGCCATTGTCGTTACGAATCGCTGGGTGGGAGAGTTGACTGCTCATATACCGCTCGAAAATGGTGCCCCTTCCATCTTTTTTTTTTTTTGAAAGGCAAGCAGGGTTTTTATAGGATCCCAGAACCCATAAAGATGCCGCAAGCTGGGTTTGAACCCATGACCTAGTGGTACCATCCGCCAAGCTTACCCCTTCCATCTTTAGGCCTTGCACTGGGTTAGGTTGCTCTACATGATGTAGCTGGATCTGGGAACACTCTATCTATTTCAGTGCGGCGTAGTGGTAACCTCGTGGCATAGGTTGGTCTCCACGTATTGTCCCTTCTGAGTTGTTAGCAGTATACTTAACACACTAGTGAAGGGTGGACTGCTTCTATTTGGTGTAGCCACGGTCTTCCCAGGATGAGGTTGTAGGACGATGGTGCGTCTACCAACATGAAGTCCAAAAATAGGACCTTCCTTAACTGTGGCTCTCCAGCTACTGTGGCTAGCCATATCCTCCTGACGGGGAAGAACTTATCCCCGCTGAACCCGATCAGCAAGTGCTCTGATGGCGTTAGGCTTTCCTCCTTGAGGTCCATGCTTCAAAAAACATTGTAGAACAAAACGTTGAGCGAGCTTCCTGTGTCAACGAGGGCTCTCTTCACTTCCCAGTTTGCGATGGACACAGAAATGACAAAGGTGTCGTTGTGTGGCGCTCAGACTCCGTCTAAGTCCCTGTCCGTGAAGGTCAAAGTGGAAATGGAGTTTTGAATTCTTGAATAACAAACGCGTCTGTCCTCGTCTGCGGGTTGTGTTCGCATATCCAACAGATTTCGCTTTCGGGACCTGTGCGACTGGTCTTCATTCAGTCCGACTCTATGAAGGACATATATTATCCCAGGAGTCTCATTTTCTACCGATTTGACTCCCCCATGTCCTTGGTATGTTCTGGCTACTTCTCAGACTTTGGGAAGTCCTTCAATTTGCCCTTGCGGATCTAGTGTTCTACTTCATACCTTAGACTTTTGCAGTCATTGGTGTTGTGGTCGCCTTCTTTGTGGTACGCACAGTACTTGTTGTTATCCCTTCTGACAGGGTCTCTGCATGTCTTCGGGGGCCACTTCAATTCCTCCAAATTTTTTCATGGAGTTGAGTACATATGACAGACTAGCATTCAGGGGTGTCACTACTCTGGATCCAACGTAGTTGGATGACTTCTCTGGCCTGGGACGATCAAGATCCAATCTGTTGTAAGTGCGTTTCATCTTGCTCTACTCGTCTTCCTCGTGTCTTTTTCCTTCTTTCTTATCCCTCGAAGCAGAGGGCTTTCTGTCACCTTCGGTTTCCCTCTTGGTTGTCCTTGATTCCTCCAGGGTGATGTGTCTCTGAACACTCTTGAAAAGCTTCGCCATGTCCAGAGGGGGCTCCAAGGTAAGGTCCTCAAAAAACTTTCCTTCTCTGAAACTCGTAGTGAAGGCCGTCACGGATGTATCGTCGTTGCACCCGTCGATGAGGGTCAACTCATTGTTGAAATGCGTGACATACTCTCGGAGTGTCTCGCCAGACCTCTGCCTTAGAGAGAGTATGTAGTGCGAGCCTTTTCTGAAACGCTAGCTTCCGACGAAGCGGGTCAGGAATTCCTTCTCCAGTGTTTTGAAATAATCAATTGACTTGGGCGAAAGGCTGTGGAACCACGTCAATGCCGGGCCTTTGAGACTGGTAGGAAAGGTTCTGCACATGACGGATTCAGATCCTTCCTTGAGAGCCATTACGTGCTGGTAGTGGTGTAAATGATCGAAGGGATCGGTGGTCCCATCTAGGAATCTAGCTTCAGGGGAGTGAACTTCCTTGGGAGGGCCTCATTCATTATCCGGTCTACGAATGGTGGGACGAAGAGGCGATATAGGACGTCAGGATCATACGTTCCTCTGCGGAGGGGATTCCCAGGGCCGAGCCTCTATGTCCTGACGACTGGATCAGCGTTAGCCGCACAACCTCCCTTAGTCTAATAGAACTTGCGAGGGCCTGGCTCTCCTGCGCTTGGTCCCCATCGTCCACTGGAGGTGGAGGTCCGTGCTGTTCTTGGTTTCCATCAACAGCGGGTGGATTCTGCCTTGTGAGCGTCTCCACTGCCTTGATAACCTGCTGTAATTGGGATGCCAGCATCTCGATTTTGGGATCTATCATTGCTACCGTTGGTGCAGGGGCGTGAGTAGGCTGCCCGTGCATGGCAGGAACTGGTATAGGGACAGTCGGAGCGTTAGACGTTTCCCTTGATTCGATGTTGCGTGGCCTAGTGGTCATCATCTCTCTGGGGTTTGGTAGGAGATGACGCTTAGTGTGAAGTTAAGAATTGTGTCATCCCCACGGACGACGCTAAACTGATGCAGTCATTTTTCGCTCCCTGCTCTGACATGTTCCCGCTGACCTGTTTGACCTGCACAAGTGAGCCACAAACCACAGTGGGGTGGCCGATGGAACTTCGATGCTAAAGTCAAAAAAGGATCTGAGGAACGTGTAATGTTGTAACAAGGAATTTGTAGCGTACTTTAGCTTACCAACCTCATGTCTTATTTATAGTGCAAGGAGACAAGGTTTAACCAGACCATGTTAGGCGTAGATTAGGGAGGAGATCTTCGTGGAGATCCCTCTGTAATTAGGAGTCGTGCTATAGGAGGGAAGCTCATTGTTAGCTCCGTGCTCCTAGAAACGTGGGAGATAGTTTCCAATCCGAGAGCATTCTGTGGAAGGGAACTTCCATGTGTGGAAGATACTTTGGTGTTTGCTTCCTAGTTGGAAGCAAAAAATAGTTATGGTTTCTCGTCCGAAGCAGATCCTCGAGATACATGCCTATAAAGGGCTTACGGGTATGGTGGATAGCTGTGACACGTGTGGGCCTAGTGTGTTGTGAGAGTCCGGGCCTGCCTGGTGGGCTAAAGTTGAGCGGGCTGATAACCGCTAGGGCAGGATCTGTATTGGGCTGTCACTTGAACCCGTAGTTCCTCGAGATCATTATGACACGTGTACGGCTTAGAGGTGTGACCATTTTTGTGTATCATCAATTATTATTATTATTTACATATCCTTTAAATGACCATTTTTTTCAAGTATAATTCTATTTTTCTTAGTCTACTATTATTCAATTTTCATTTACTTACATTGTCACCAAATAAAAAGGTATGGAAACCCAAATAACACTTGAAAGATAACAATATCATAATTCACAAAGACAAAGAAGAGTTAACATGTCCGAAGAACACTACAAAGCTATTCATATATAAAAATGTAGTGAACGATTATGTTGCATGGCTAAAGAAGAAAGATCTTTGCATTGGGAACAAAATCAAAATAATCAATGGCAACGACAACAAAACATGAGTGAAGAAAAACGATCTTTACAAATGGAGCGTAATTGTATAAGTAAAAAAGAAGGACAAAGTGAACGATTAAGTCACATGACTGAAGAGGAAATATCTTTACGACGGGAATATAATCGAAATTATCAAAGGCAACGACGACAAAACATAAGCGAAGAACAACGATCTTTGCAAAGGGAACATAATTGTATACGTCAAAGACAATGTAGGACAAATATAACTGAAGAGCAAATGAACAAACTAGGCGGCATATACGCCAAGTGCAACAAATGGAAAATGGTAGTCTTGATGGCATGACCCAAAACAACGTACAAAATTTACAACAACAAACCACATGTAAGATATTTTGACTAACTGTTGAATAATATATCTTTTCATGCAGCCTTGACTGAATAAAATAGAGTTTTCACAATCATAGTTAATCATGTCCAAGGTGAAATTTGTCAAATAAGTGGACGTAGTATAAGTGACAGAGTGAATATAATTCAGAACAACCTAGAAGTCGATATCAATAAGAAAAATACATTGCAGTCGCTTTGTGTACTACATGTTCACTAAATCATCGTTCCTTCTTTGTTTAATGGTTGAGATACGTAGCTAATATTAGAAGATCTATAGCTACTCGTGTAAATAAACACGATAATGACATTGACAATCAAGGCAATGACCAAACACCGGAAGGTAATCAGTTTTTACCATCTCATCGAAAATTTTATCTACTTCAACAATTTATAAATCATAACTTTCATACAAACTAATAATATCATTTAAATGATATAATAAACTTGGTTTATCAACTTCCAAATACGTCAAGAATGTCAATGCTAAGGGCATACCATAATTGTGCAAGAGACTACAATGATTTACCAACATTCATCCATTTTAATTAAGAACTAGCGCCACATATGTTTATTGCCATGAAAAATTATTTTATCATGAATCAATGGATAAATGTTGGTGCAATGGAAAAGTAAATTTGTCACTCTTATCTCCACCGGAAGAACTATTGCACCTATATACAACACAATCCCGCGAAGGGGTCAGTTTTAGACAGAACATTTGATTGTACAATTATGATTTCTCTTTCACATCAATAGGAGTAAATGTGGATGAGAACTAGCTAGCGGACGTGGTCCTGCATATACTTATCGGGCACAGGGTGCAATTTATCATAAAATTTGTAGTCTCCCACTGCTCCAGTCATAGACCAAGATATCTACAAATGTATGTCTATGATACCAATTATGAAATTGATAACTGTATGCCAGAAAGTGAACTTCATGATCCACAAGCACTTGCCATTTTGAAAAGAGTTTTAGTTACTCATAATCATTTTGTTCAAGTGTTGAGAAAAATTTCTCAATGTAAAGACATTCGACGACAGATAAAGGAACTTCCTCTAATCGTCATCAACTCATTTTGACAAATTCTTCCAATGTAGCTACTGTATTAGTTGGCGATAAGGACCCATAAAGAATTGGAAGAGAGATTATAGTTGAAACTAGAATAGGAGATTTGTTCAATTTGCTAGACACTACTTCAGGTGACATGTATTGTATTTCATATTTTTGCATCCAATCTTTAAATTTGCAATTATTTCTATGTTTCCATTTTCATAACATAACCAACAAAAAAAAATGTAATAGATTCGGGACACCTACAACATTTTACTTCTTCATGGTGGTCAACTCTTCAACAATATATAATTGATAATTATGTCTAATTCTAATATCAAAAATTAAGATATATACGAGACAACCAACATACCATCATAACATAACTTACCAAGGTTTGTAAGATTTGGTTGAATCTGGTGAAACAAGAGCAAGTAAATTAGTATACAAACGTCTCTGCTTATATATGTTTATTTAGATAAAATTTTCATTTTTATCATAAATACATAAATTATAAAAAAATTCAATTGTTTAGGTCACATCAGTTAGAAAATCATTTTGTTGTCATCTTATACAGGAAGTGCACGAAATATCCATGAAAAATATTATGATGCAATGACTATAGTTCAAAATTTTAGAAAACCAAATATTTTATACAATGACATATAGTCCAAATTGAAAATAAATCGAAAATCAGTTGTTACTTTGACAACTTTTTCAAAATCGACTTTTGATATTACAACGAGGGGTTTCCGTGCAAATTTTGAGTAAGTGAAGAAAAATATATTTACAAAATGAGTTTTAGGGAACATGTTAACATGTGTATATTATCGAATTCCAAAAAAGATGGCTCCCACATGCTCATATTTTCATAATACTTAACAATAATGATACGTGGAGAAGCTCTGATGATTATGACAAAATAGCTCGTGTTGAAATTCCAGATCTAAATGTGAAACCTGACTTATACAGTATTGTGATTAGACATATGATTCATGAACCATGTGGAGCGTTAAATTCAATATATGTGTTTATGAAAAATGGTTCATGTAAAAAACGATATCCAAAACAATTTGCGTTCTCTACTCTTCAAGAGAATGACTTATACATAGTATACAAAAGACGCGATGATGGTCGATATGTTGTTTTTAGCAATGATCTTCAAGTTGACAATCATTGGGTTGTTTCATATAATCCTCGGTTAATGAGGAAGTACGCTTGTCATATCAAAGTGAAAATTTGTTCTACCAACAAAATGTCAAATACCTTTACAAATGTATACATAAAGGTGTTGATCAAATCTCCATGCAAGTAATGTCACAACATGAGCATGATGAAATCAAACAATATGTTGTTGCACGTTGGGTGTGTCCACATGAATGAATTTTGAGGATATTCAACTTTGCGCTAAATAAAACATATCCAACTTTTTGTTGCCTACAAATACATCTTTCAAATATGCTCCAAAAAAAATTTTGTGAGAAGGAAAATCTAGATGACTTACACATAATGAAAGGACTTCTCGCACTATATTAACTGAGTTTTTTACAACAAATATCAATGATGAATATGCAAGAAAATTTATTTATCGAGAGTTTCATGAACATCATAAATGGGAGAAATCGAGAAAACAATGGTGAAGAAGAGCGGACAACATTAAAGTCATCGGTAGAATACACACGATTTCACCTTCCGATACTAAAAAAATATTATTTGCTTATGCTATTAACCATGTTAAAGGACCAAAGTCATTTGAAGACTCACTCACGGTCAATTCGATAATATACACATCGTTCAAGCAAGCCGCCGAGCAACGAGGATTACTGAAAATGGATGGTGCCATACGTGAATGTTTATTAGAAACATCTATTATACGCATACCTTCAACCTTGAAAAAGTCATTTGCCAAAATGTTGGTGTATTATGATCATTCTTGGGTTCTTGAGTTATGGGATGAGTTTTACCAATTCATGATAAATGATTATGCATCCACAAGTTCCTCAAATCGAGCAGCGATAAACTGTCTACTCATAAACATTAACTATTTATTGGTTCAACATAACATAAGTATATCTTAATAGGACTTTCCGCAAGTGAGTCAGGATTTGACTAAAGATTGCCATATGTCAAGGTTAATCACGGAAAAACATCAAACAACTGTTCCTCCTGAAGACATATCGTCAATAGAAAAAAAATGAACAACAATAAAAAGAACTTTTGATAAAATAATTGATTCTGTCATACGTAAAGATAGTTCTATCTACCTTATTGATGGTCCTGGAGGCACAGGAAAAAAAAAACCTTTATTTATCATGCAATCTTAGCATACTTAAGAAGTAATGGTCACATTGCAATTGCTAATGCTACATCAGGGATGTTTTTGTCAAGTGTTTCTAATTATTTCACACGGTTCAAAAGCAAAACAATCAATGTTTGCATCACAAACTCTTATATTTGGAAAAATGTGAATATCATTCGACTAAAAGAAAACATGGAAGTAAGAGAAGACCCGCAATTCTCAAGTTTATTACTAAGTATAAAGGATGAGATTGAACCAAGCATAGTTGATGACATGATCAGACTTCCAAGCGAAATTGTTATCCCATGGAAAAATGATCAATCATTGAACCGATTTATAAGTGAATTGCTTTCTTCATTACGTGACAATGCAGAAAAAAAATTATTCCTTAACCCAAGCTTATTTAACTTAGATGGCACTAGTAGCCCCAACAAATGAACAAGTTGATAAGCTCAACGAATAATTTATTCACATGTTTTTAGGTAAAAAAAATATAGATATGGCTCATTTGATTCCGTTGACAATGATACCAGTAATTTACACCTGCACGAGTTTTTGTTAAGATATTACTCATTGGGCTCACATAAATTAACATTGAAATTATAGGCTCCAATTATGCTTTTGAGAATCCATGATCCAAAAAATGGATTATGCAACGGGATAAGATTATTATGTCATGGATTTCAAAGAACTATAATTGGCGCTGAAATCATGATCGGGGCTTTCTTCGGACAAAAATGTTTCTGCCTAGAATACCAATGAAACCTTCAGAAGATCTTAAGATATCATTTACACTCACAAGAAAACAATTTTCGATACGTTTGAATTGTTCTTTAACAATAAACAAATCTCAGGGCCAAACGATACCTTATGTATGAGCTTACTTGCCAGAACAAGTTTTCAATCATGGCCAATTATATGTTGCTTTGTCAAGGGAAATCTCCAGGGAGAAAACTGAAGTTTAGTAAAAGGAAATGGGCATCTTAGTACCCTTCAAGTAACTTATACAAGAAATGTTGTCGTTAGTGAAGTACTTCATTCATGCAACTCAAGTATGGACTCTAATTGTTTAAAGGTACAATATACAAATGGTTTTTATTTAATATTAAACAAATGTAGAAGTTTTTTGTTGTATATTTTTTCATAAAATAAAAAGTAAGTATAAAATTTTTGGAAAGTTTTACTACTAAGTGCCTGGACTCATTTCCTGTATATCTAACTTTGGATCAGATTTGATTGTAGATGAGAGCGGTGATGCTACTTTCTTGATTCATGAGTGGTTGTTTGCATTTATAAAGTTGAATATGGATTGTCTGCAATTATTGTTGTTTGGGGTTCGCATATACCTTGAAACCAGGTATGATTGTTTCAAGTCATATTCGTTTATAGTAAAAAAAAAATTATGCTATTGGTTTTGAAGTCTTGCTATTTGATAATGTGGTAATAAATCAGGCACATGGATGCATTGTGATTGGGTTTGTGATTAACATGATTTTGCAGGATTGTAAATAGATTGAGACTAAATCAAACGAGATATTGCTTATTGCAAGACAAATGTTAAACATCTTGTATAACATGGATTGGTTGAATCATTAGTGAACTTATTCACATTATTATTTATGTTGGAGACATTATGTGTTACATGCATTATTACAATAAAGGGGAAGTAATGTGAACCTCAACTTCTGAAATGATATTAAGGTTCACCTTATCATACCTTAATTTGTACTTTTTATCACCTACTATTACAATAAAGGGGAAGTATGTGTGCCAGTTTTGATTTAGGTACAATCATAAGTTATTAAACTGTCATAGGTGATACATTTCATGCATACTATAATTTGATGAGACAAAATTCTCACTACTAGGGAGATATAAGCCAAAAAATTAATGACGTAAATTAACTTTGAATAGTGCAAGATTATTGTCTCATCTTAATCCATGTACAGTATATGAGACTGAAGTACATTGGATACTTTACTTTTATAACACAAGAGATGCATATGATGGCAAAAGTCAAAATGGAAAGTTATTGGATAGCTATTGAAAAAGCTCCATCACAACTTGATATCCCTGTAAGGCATGTGAGAAATGTCCTTGAAATGCAAATAGGACAATTAAAGCCACCCCTGTTTGTGGGAGCATGTAATAAGTTTTCAATATGCTAGAAGCATGAAATACTTTTATGGTATATATAGTGATATAACTCCTAGAAATGAATAAACATCCATGCTAAGCAGGTGAGCCATAAGAATATTGCTCTTAGCGAAGAGATTATTCAAGAACAATCTTACATAAACAACATATCTCTAAGGGAGATGTCCCCAGATGATGAGTAGTAAGGAAACTACCAAAAAAATATGGGAATTATTTGATTTTCTTAGGAGCGTGTCATATGGCTTGATATAGAGTCGATAATAGACTCGAATACCCAAAAGTGAAGAGTTATCATTAAATTATGCTCATAGTGAAAAATTGTACGATCATACAAATATCGTCATGAATGACTTATTTTTATGTAAAAGCCACTCCATCATGATTAAGGATTATGAAACGATCCCAGTGGAAACGTATATATGCAGAAAGACATGACTGTCCATCATGAAAAGTAACCAAGTGGAATTTGATTCCCTTACGACGTGTAAGTTTTGGAGTGGTTGTCCAAACACCCCAAGGAGGTTAACTTTGTTGGTTATGTGTGGATGGTCGTGGGGAAATGAGCGTGAAACATTGTTTTGTACCAAGCTCGACTTGAGTTATAATTTATCTGTATCAAATAAGTCAAAATACAGGTTATTATCATCATCATGATGTAAATCTGAGTTGGAAAAATCCTCCATTCAAGATTTAGGATCTTGAGAGAACTAAGTTTTGCCTAGATCTGCAGCTAGAACATAGAGTAAGTGAAATAGTTGTCTGAAACAATGTAGATTGCAAAAATATTGAAAATGTTCAATATATATATATATATCTCACCCAGTTAGTTCTCCAATGAACTCTTAATATAAAGAAGAATTTATTGTCCTAAGGAAGCAGACAAAACATTATTTTGGTTTATAGTGTTATTCGGTGCATTATTACCTATGATTTAATTTTTTTGCTAGTCCTAACATTTGTTTTCTAGTGAACTTGTTAGTCGATAGGTGTGAAACATATTTTCAGGCACTTTCAATGGAACAAAAGATCTATGAGACATATTCAATGATTTGCAGATTAAAGTTGCAGATCCAGGATGCCTCCCTCCAAATTTTAGTAAGATGAATCTTCATAGTTGAAAATGAAGCGTTATCATAAAGCTAGCTAATTACCAAGGAAGGTATGTGATTGGGATTTATGACTCATCACACTCAAATTATGATTGGGAATGTAGACTCGTCAAATTCGAATTTCTAGCTTATGTGAATTGTTGATTTAATTCATCGTCTACAAACTACAATTGGGATAGCTTAAGTGGTTCACACTCGAGATTTACTCATTACGGCCTAAGAAGATGGTAATACATATACTAAATGATAACTTTTTCAAAGACGACAAAATAAATCATTTGTCACTTAAACGTTCATTACTTTAGAATGGAAAAAGAGTTTCGAGTTTGACATATGAAAGGTTAAACCATGTCACAATCCAGCTAATCTCCCAAAGGATTTACCAAGTTCTACATTTAGAAAGCACGTCTGCAACATTGTAATGTGAAAGTCTTGATTTGGCGTGTTGACTTTAGGGGGAGTATTCAGTGGGAGAATACTATTGCATCTTGTAAGGACTTCAACGCATTGTACTTTCTTCCCTTCGCATAGTCAAAAACCAAATGAAATCATAAAACACAAGCAAACAGATTAGAAAAACATGAACAATTAAAGGCAAAGAGATAATACATAGAACAAACCACAAATTAATAGACGATATAATGAAGTTCACATATATCGCAGTTTGATTGGCTCTAATCGCTACTTCCTTGGTGAAAAGGCATAACAATACTCCGAGCTTCTATTGCTTAATTCATCAATAAATTAGAATACCAAATTCTCTCTATCCATGACCTCTCAATGCCAACCCTTCATAATGTAGTTCCATACTTTTACAATTTTGCTTGATCACACAACTCGTATTGGTTTTATAACTTAACCAATTTTTTTTTTGTTTTGGTTCACATATACACTTAAACTGAATATATTTGTTGTAAAATCCTACCAAAACTTAAGGTTCGGTCAATCATACATCTCCAAAAAATTCTATAAAGTGGAATTTGTCATTGTCTTCCTTAAAAGATGAAAGCCTACTATCACCAACAACGTTTCTACACATTACATACTCTTAATTAGTTCTTCACCACCCTCTAGTTTGAACTCAACCAAAATAGAAAATGAGGGAGATCATATCAGTTGCGGATCTGGAGAAAGAGGAAACCTGAGCAGTGGAGGAGACGTTGAATTGTAGAAGAAACATTATGGAGATAATCATGTGTAGTGTCCTTAAGTTGCACATTAAACCTATTGGTCCTGCCTAGCAAACCAAAACAAATATTTCCAATTATATATATATAATAGTATAACACCTGTGTCGTTGGCACTCCCGCAAAGTACATCATTTTTTTTTGCTAAGTATCATGTCCTGAACACCCCGCCATCATCCCCGCTTTTGCTCTCAATCAGTTTTGAAGTGCAAGCCTATTCTAAGGGAAAATATATATACTATAACAGGAAATTTGAATCAGTTGGGGAAAATTCAAATGTCGAAAGTGAGTTCGCCCCAAACTTTGAATTCACCAAAACATGAAATTTAGGTTTTTTTTAAATGTGCATTAAGGTGTTCGTCTCATTTTTTCGTGGTATGATATTGAAGAATACTAACGATGCGGAATACATTAAAAGTTTTTGAATAATAAAATATATAGTTTTATATAGTTTTAGCGCTTGTATTGATCATTGGTTATGTATGTTAGAATTCAAGTTGTATGTTTGAATATGCCTTGAGAAGCCATTTTCATTCCTTTGAAAATTTTGAAAAACATTAACGGCGAAAAATGCATTAGACTTTTTTTAATAATAAAATATATATTTTCATTTTTACGCTTGTATTGATCAAAGGTTTTGTTAGAAAGATCTTCAAAATTGCATTTCAACGATACCAAGTTTACCAAAGTCCGACAACTATGTAGATAGCTATGATAATTTTTATTTTGAGAAAAAAAAATAAAACATAATATTTTCTCTCTCCCCCACATATTCATTCCACCATTTTTTTTCACAATTTTTATTTTATTGATCCTCTTACATGTTTTATATTTACAAACATGTCATCATAGGAAATAAATCTCAATACTCAAAACATTTTCCAACTTTCAATCTTAGCCATATTTTATCTCAAATCATTATTTTGTCCCAGTCAACATTGAATAATAAAACACCACTATAAATTGTAATATACTAGGGTATTCCCCATGCCATTGGCACAATAAAAGTTTAACATGGTAAATAGAGTTTATTCTACTTTATTTATCTTGCATCAACACCCCATTCTAACTTGTCAAAACTTTATTAAGCCAATATATTGTTGATCACCCTGAAGTATCATCCGTCGTACTTACAAGCCTAATCATCACCATCAACAGTTGAAGAAAAATAAATAAATATAAAAATGTTGGGTGTGGAAATCGAACCCATACACTCTTATTGGAAATTTATTGAAGGTAAAACATAAAGGCTAACATTAAGTCTCAACCATTAGATTAAATGAATTTCAACCATGAACTATGTTTATCTACAAACTTATCTCTTGGTGCTTTAAGTTCTATGTGATTCGTTAGTTTCTTATATTTGGGTAAATTTCAGCTGTCTTTTATCTCCAACCCTCAAACACCATTCTGATTTTTAATATAGATTAGGGTATTCCCTGTGCTATTAGCACTACCGTATGATGTTAAATATTTTTATCGTGACTTATCTTTCGCAGTGCCTCTTAGGGCTTTTATTGTGTTGAAAAATCTTTTGGTATGCCTCTGGGGATTTTAGCTCAATATGCTATTAGCACCTAGTATGTGGGCTTAAACTAAACCATAATTAAAAAAATGATTAAAAAGCTTACCTATCCCTTCAACATGTAATTAAAAAATCTATGTAAATGAAACAAAGTGAAAAAATGAACATTTTTCACTACTTGAGACCGTTGGCACGACCATTCAACATCTCAAAATTTACAATCGTCCTTGTTTCTTAACATTTAATGAAACACAACCACAAAATCCACCTAACCAGATGACAATAATGTGTTTGATACATGTAACTTATAGATTTGAAATATGATAGATTTGTAGAGATTATTAAGCTAGAGGCATGAGAAAAGGAAAATAAAGAGTCGTGCAATGCGTGTAAAGTTGTGTGATAAACATATATGAACTGTTCCACAGAGGAAATTAATTGATATATTGTCCTTCATATGAAACTCAAATAAATAAGAATAAATGAGGAAGAAATTTAGCATTAGCCCATTTATGCAAATAATAATTAGATGTTACGATAAAAAAGTTTATCAAATAAATATATATTGTCATTCAAGACATGTGTCACTAATCATACCCCAAGGTTGCATCTTTTTAATATCCATTGCAACATTATATCAACCACAAATATGTGGTGTTTCAGTAACGGTAGCTTAAACTAAATTAGTCACAAATGTTTTACGAAATTTTGACAATCTACTTTACTATAGCATTATTCCACATGCTAAATGTTTGAGTAGGATAAGTAAATAAATATACTTACATGCCTAATCACCACCATGAACATTTGAAGAAAAATAAATAAATAAATATCAAAATGTTGGGTATGGGAATCGAACCCATGCACCCATGTACTCTTATTGGGATTGACTGAAGGTAAGACATAAAGGCTAACTTAAAGTCACAACCATTAGATCTTTATGTTTGGATAAATATCAGTCATCTTTTATCTCCCAAATAGTGAAACACCTTTCTGGATTGTAATATAAACTAGTGTATTTCCCTTGCCGTTGGCATGATAGAAGGTGGGTCGAGACAATAGGTCAAACTCGGTTAAAATTCTAAACAATTAGGAAAAATCACATTTTAAAACAACCATAATTAATCCTCTCTAAACTTTGATTTTCCAAAATATGGAGTTCATGGCATTTTCTTGAATGTGTCTTAATATTGAAAATACTTATGACATGAAGTGCAATAGATTATTTTTTTTAAATGCATATTTAAAACTTTAAGCGTTTGTGTTAATGATTGGTTTTAAAACATTAACAGTTTGTATTAATGATTGGTTTCATTGAAAAGATCTTCAAAAATGCATTTCAACCATGCCAAGTTTACTCTCTCCGCCACATATGCATTCTACAAACTTTTTTGCACTTTTTCGTTCATTTCCTTTGTTCTTTTACTTGCAACTTATTTACAAACATGTCAATTGTTAATAGTGAATATCCACTATCAACATGTTCCGCAACTTTCAATCCTAACTGTCTTTTATCTCCAACCCCAAACACCATTTTGAATTATAATATAGACTAGTGTATTTCCCATGTCATTGGCAAAATAGAAGGTGGGTCGTGAAAATAGGACAAACTCGGTTAAAATTTTAAATAATTAGGAAAAAATACATTTTAAAACCATCATAATTAATCAGCCCCAACTTTGATTTTCTAAAATGTAGAGTTCATGGTCTTTGCTTGAATATATCTTACAGAAAAATGCATTTGTCATGAAATGCATATTTAAAACTTTAAGCGTTTGTATTAATGATTGATTTTAAAACTTTAAGCATTTGTATTAGTGATTGGTTTCATTGGAAATATCTTTAAAAAATGCATTTCAACCATACCAAGTTTCCTAAAGTCCGACAACTAAGTAGATAGTTACGACGATTTTAATTTAAAAAAAAACAAATTTTATCTTTCCGCCACATGCATTTCGCAAACTTTTTCACATTTTTGTTCATTTCCTTTGCCCTTCTACTTGTAATTTATTTACAAATATGTCATTATTGATAATGAATCTCCACCATCAACATCTTCCGCAACTTTCAATCCTAAACACCATTTTAATTTATAAGATAGATACTAGTATATTACCCATGTTGTTGGCACGATAGGAAGCAAATTGTGACATTAGAGTCAAACTTGAGAAAAAATACATTTTCAAACCGTGGGAATGAATTCACCCCAAACTTTGACTTCATTAAAATATGAAGTTAGACATCTTTGCTTGAATGAGCATTAAGACACCATCTTTGTTCAGTAAAAATATTGAAAATAGTTACTGTGTGAAATACATTAGACATTTTTTTCTAAATTAAATATATATTTTTGAATTTGAAGCGTTTGTTGATCATTGTTTTTATTGGAAAGATCTTTGAAAATTCATTTCAACGATATCAAGTCTACTAAAATCCGACAACTACATAGATAGTTATAACAATTTTCATTTTGAGGAAAAAAATACAATACTTTCTGTCTCTGCCACATGTATATTCCACATACTAATTTTAAGTTTTATGTTTCTTTTCTTTTGCCATTCTACATGTTTCACATATAAAAACATAAACATAACACTATAGAGAATAAATCTCAACCCTTGACAACTTTCAATCATAGCTCTCTTTTATATCTATATCTTATGAATAGTGAAACATCATTCTGATTTTTAAAATAGACAAAAGTATTTCATGTGTTGTTGGTACTCCACATACATTTGTTTTCTAAATATCATGTACTGAACAACCTCATCACCATCCATACTTTCACCCTCAATCAATTTTGAAGTGCAAGCCTATTCTAAGGTAAATATATATATACTATAAACTTTGGGGTTATACTCAGTCAAAATTTGAACCAGTTGGAAAAAAAAATTTAAACATAGAAATTGAATTCTCCCCTAAACTTTGAAATCGCCAAAACATGAAGTTCATGATTTTTATTTAAATGTGCATTAAGATACCGATCTCATTTTTTTCATGATATGATTGGTTCGTCTCATTTCTTTGAAAAATATTGAAACTAGTAACGATGTGAAATGCACTAGACATTTTAATAATAATTTTTTTTATCATTTATAATGATCATTGGTTTCATTGGAAAGATCTTCAAAAATGCATTCCAACGATACCAAGTTTACCAAAATCCGACAATCAAGTAGATAGTTATGATCTTGAAATAAAAAAAATACAAAATTTTCTCCTCGCCACATGCACATTCCATTGACTTTTGTCAACTTTTGTTCATTTTATTTGTCATTCTACATGTGTAACAATTACAAACATGTCTTTGTAGAGAATGAATCCAACCCTTAACAACTTCCCTAACTTTCAATCTTCACATTTTTTATCACAAGAGTAGTGAAACGTCATTCTGATTTATAAGTCTGTGCCGTTGGCACTCCACATACATTTTTTTGCTGCTAATTATCATGCACTAGCACTCCATATATATCAGAATTGTGTTTGGGGTTGGAGATAAAAGACAACTGAGATTTACCAAAATATAAAAACCTAACGGATCACAAGAGGGAGGTTGGAGAAAAAAGTTTTTTTTTTCTTATTTTTAAACTTGTATGCCCTAACCAACTCTAACATCACACATCTAAAGGCTCAGACTGAATTTGAGTGTAGAAGGCATTAGGAATACCCTAGTATCTATCTTACAAATTAGAATAGTGTTTTGGGTTGAAGATAAAAGACGATTAGGATTGAAAATTGCGAAAGATGTTGATGGTGGAGATCCATTATCAGTAATGACATGTTTGTAAATAAGTTGCAAGTATAAGGGCAGAGGAAATGAACAAAAAGGTAAAAAATAATAATTGTGGAATGCATATGTGGCGAAGAAAGAAAATTTTTGTTTTTTAAATAAAAATCGTCATAACTATTAACTTAGTCGTCGAATTTTAGTAAACTTGGTATGGTTGAAATGCATTTTTGAAAATCATTCCAAAGAAACTAATCACTAATACAAACGCTTAAAATTTTAAATATGCATTTCACGGTGAATGCATTTTCTCAAAAAAAAATATGCGTTTGCAGCTACTTGTACTTTGCTTGCTCTATCCCACTTCCTTTACTTTAATTTAATGTACTTCACGTCGTAAGTATTTGCAATATTATGACACATTCAAGCAAAAATCGTGAACTCCATACTTTGGAAAATCAAAGTTTAGGGATGATTAATTGTGGTTGTCTTAAAATGTGTTTTTTTCGTAATTGTTTACAATTTTAATCAAGTTTGACCTATTGCCACGACCCACCTTCTATATTACAATTCAGATTGGTGTTTTACTATTCATTGTCGACTAGGACAAACTTGAAGATTGGAACTCAGTTGGAAATGGAGATAAATCTGGACAGGTCGTTGTTAATTCTCTGTGTGACTTAAGCATGTGAGGCGCAACGATGGGAGACGTTATCTGTAACACTCTCCTCATTTATGAATATACGTCCTTGGTGGTGTAACTCTTTCCGCGACTCTTTTTATCTGTAATGTTCATCATCTTTAAGGGAGAATTTTATTGGGCCTGGATTTGGGCCTTTGTCTATGATTTATTTTGACGGGCTCTGTTTAGGCTCTCATGACTAGATTCGCCCTTTTCGGGCTTTATGAATTGGCCTGTTTCTAGGAAATTTGATCCTTATGATAAACGATCTCTGCCACGTGTGCGGCTGTGATGGTGATCTTATTTGATGTATTATCAGCTACTCCCCTTTAGTTAGTGGGTTTGCTGACGTGGCCACTAAGTTGACGGTGGTTGGACTTTCGATTTCATCATTGCCTCACATTTAATGCTATTAACAACTTTTGGTGGATTTGGTATTTTGATCTCTCATTCATCTGCTCATTTTCGTGCGAATTTTGGGGTTTCGTGCAACCTTCATATCTCGCACATCGTCCTTCAAGCAGTCTTTTCGTTGCTATGCTCTATAAAAGGGGTGTGATAAGTTTGTTTATCTCTTTACGTTATCTTCGAAATTAGGGCTTATTCTTTTTTATTCTTTTTTGTTTTCTTTGTTTTTTCCTCCTTTATGATGTCTGCCAGCAATATGCTAGATGGCGAGGTGCTTGTTGATTGCGAGTCATACTTCTCGCCTAATAAGGTTTTTCAAGCGATGTTGAATAGTGTTTGTTCCAAGTATTCTCTGCTGTAACGACCCTACTTTAACATATAATAATTTTTAATTAATTAATTAATTATTTATTTTATTTAATTTTAATTTTAATTTTATTAAATGTGAGGTGACGTCAAGTAGTAAGAGGGGGTGTCCCTAACCTCGAGCAAAACCCTAATAGGAAAGGATTTGGTCTTAGTATGAATAAATAGGGGTTTAGGTTTTTTCTTTCTTTTCTCTCGCCGCTTAAACAAAAAAAAAAAAAAAAAAAAAAAAAAGGAGAAGAAGAGAGGAAGAAAGGAAGAGGGAGAAAAGCAAAAGCAAAAATAGTGAGTCTCTTTTGTTTTCTTTCACGTTTTAATTGTGAGTTGTCTCTTTTTGTTTTATCCTTTTGATTTGATTGCATAATATCAAGTTCTTTTTATCCTTTTGATTTGATTGCATAATGTCAAGAATATGACGTGCGAATGAGTGGATACGATGGCTGTGAGTTTCGTTTCCTGTTGCTTTGTTCTATTTTTTTTGTTCTTTCTGTTATGTCTGCATAGATTAAAAATAAAAAGGGGGAGAATCAACACTCAAAGTATTGCAAATCTTGACAATGAGTCAAAGGGGTAGAGTCACAATTCGAATCCACTGCAAGCCTTTTTACATTGCAATTTGAGATTTTATCCACGGGTGGGTCCCACTGCAAGCCTTTTTAAATTGCAATGCCTTTTTAAATTGCAATTTGAGATTTCAGCCACGGGTCCCACTACAAGCCTTTTTAATTTGCAAATTTGATATTTCATTCAGTTAGTGTCCCACTGGTCCCACCTTATGAGGGTATTTGCTACTTGGAATTAGGCTTCTATTTGATATTTGCTACTTGGAATTAGTCTTCTATTTGATATTTTCTATTTGCAATTAGATTTGTATGTGGTATTTGCAATTAGATTGTTGACACTTAGAGCTCCTGTAGAATTAAATTCACTGGATCCCACTTATGGTGTTATTCTGCATGTATAGATATTTTCATCGAAACTTAATTGGAGATTGGTATTATTATGCATATTGACTTGGTTATGCATTATGAAGGATTTGAATATTTGAATCAAGGAGTAACTTGATTGCCATGTTGTTATAGAGCATGATTAATGGATATGCTATGTTTTCCTAAAAAATGTGGGTGGATACGATTGTGAATTAACTTATGAATGACAAAGTGTCATTGTGAGAAAATTAAAATATCAAAAATAAATGATATTGGTAACCTTTGATTTCTAAAAATATAAACCACCTGGAATTACATCACTTAGAACTACCACACCTATTTTGTTTTTATTTCCCCTCTCCTACTAGAGAAACTAAATGACCAGTGGGTCGTCTTGCGGAGTTGGGGCACCCATTTCTTACTAGAGAAACTAAAATAACCTTCGGGTTAGTCTTGCGGAAATGAGGTGAATTGTTATGCCTAAAATAGGCTTTGATATTTATCCGTCAAAAATGTGACGTGAGTTATGCGCATTGATAGCTCAAGGGTGGCTTTTGGTACTCATATAGTTAGGAGTATCCGCGATGCATGCCTGTATGTGATGTCCCCATTTGGGCATGGATGACGGAGTAGTCCTCCTTTATATGAGAGAGGCATACGGGCATGTATGTTCGACACGGAGGTGGTGCGAATGTGGTATCGTCTAAGTGATCATTCCGTTAAAAAGATGAACTAAATTCAAATAAAAATGAATAAACTACGTTTATATTGTTTCTAATCATTTTTCATGCAGAATGGCAAGTCTACTAATATTTCTGCAGGTTAGACTTGCCATAGTCAACTTCCATCTAGTAGGTACAAGTAAGTGCATATTTACTTATTATAATTAACATATGAATGCCTTGTGGAGGAACTACTTGTGTGTTTTGATTTATTTATCGTATTATTTTTGGTCATATCTTGTAATTTCCTTTATTGATTTTTGGGGAAATAAAGAGATTTCACACCAGCTCTATTGCTGACCCAAGTGGGCTTTGGCTTCTTGGGTACATTCCTTCGGGAATGTAGCCGACTAGCTTATTTTCAGGATACAGTAATCTCGGGCGGGCTTAGAGCATTTCGTACCATACGTGACGAGCATTGTTGGGAGTTGCGCGTGTTCGAAAGATTAGATTATTTTATTTGTAGGTGTCAGTTTAATTCTTGTAATTCGAACTCGGAGTTATTTATTATTTTCTGGGAGTGATACATTCGTAAATTGTTGAACTTATTAGCGTTGGCTCTACGAGTTTTAAAAATTTTCTTCCTTTGATGGACCTTTAGATCAGTTGTGTTTTTTTCCCTCTATTTGGTAAATTGTGCAAATTTATTATTTCTCGTGGATGCCAACTGTTATTTTTTTGTGAATGAAAATTCATGTCCCGACTTTTGGGAAAACGGATAATCCTACGTGGATTTTTTGGATTTTCGTTTTTCTCGAAAATCGGGGCATGACATCTGCCATCCGACCTCGAGATCATTCTGCCCAGTCAGAACGACAGTCAATGTTTCAGTTTGGCATTCGATTCACAGTCCCAGAGATATTTTGGGAATATTTAGACTTTTTGGGCATTCCTCCAGCTCAAATGGTTGGAGGGTTATTGTTTTTAATTACGCGAAAGCCATTCTTACTTGCATTCCCTTGACTATTAGGGTTCTGCACTCTGTGGTTGGTGACCAAGAATATATGCTTCATTCGTTCTTCTGCCTGTTTGGGAAGCTTAATGGTGATATCAGGGATTGGTCGAGGTTCTGGTTTTATGGTTCTGTCAAGTCCGTCCATTTTAACTTGCAAGGACGTTAGATTGTGTGATCATTGTGAATCCCTAATAAATGGAGGGACCTGCAATTGTCTGTGGGGGAGCAGATAATCAGTGACCACTTCTTGAGACTTCCTGTAGTTGTTGTGGAGTCAATCCTTGCTGAGGATGTTGTGGCGCGTAGTGGCTTGTACACTCTGAACGAGGCGGAATGGGTCTTGCTTACTAAGTTTCGAGTTGCTGAACTCGCCACTCGTTCTAGTCATGTTAGTGTTAGTGAAGGTAGCATTGATGGGAAAGTAAGCTCTGATAAGGATATTACGGATCTCGATGCTCCTACTAGCATTTGTGTTGTTGGCCCGACCACCAGGAATAGAAAGCTTCTGAGGCTGCTAGTCCATCAAAGCGATTGGTGATAAGCTATGGTTGTGTTCCTAAGAGGAAACAACTTTCTAATTCCACTCGTGGTGTTACTCGGACTGCTCCTCGTTTGAGTTCTTCTGATAAGGAGGTTGGAAAGGAGGATGGTTTCTCTTTCGAGGAGGTCAAGGAGATGAATCTAGTAGTGGAGAGGAGCAATAAAGAATTAACTTGTCTGTTGGATGATAATGACAAAAACATGCTCTCAGCTTGTGGTGTGACCAACTTTGTTGAGTGGTCGGATGATGATCTTCGAGTTATTGACAACAAGATGTTTCAACTTGTAATGGAGCAGTCCAAGGATCTGAATACGACAAAAACCCTGGCCGACTTCGAATTTAATCATCTGCGAACATGAGGTTACTGATCGGGATCAAAGCTCCGAGGCTCCTTCTCCTCCATCTTCCTCGATACCTATTGACGATGAGTTGGTGTTCCTAATTTCTTCTCCTACTACCACTACTGCTTGCCCTACTCCCACCACGACTGTTTCACAGCGAAAAGGCAAGAGTGGTTTATCTGTTATCGCCGTTGTTCCGACCGTTTTTCTGGTCGTCGGCGATGGATCTTTTGTGCTCCCCGATCCCTTAGTTCTTCATCCACGGATTGATTGGAAAGAGCCCAACCCGGAAGACATCCATATTAAGTTAGATGGGAAGTTTTGTTAGTTTACTGAAATTGACATGCAGGATCATGCACACAAGTTGATCAAGTAATGGCTTAGGTGGTTGGTGGAGAGTCATTCGATGCCTGTACGGGAGCCTAGTGGTCATCTCGACTACGGCCTCAAGCAGATAATGGATGGGTGAACCACTTTACTTATGTTGGGGTAATGGGATCGGATTATCAGGCTGGTCATAGACAGGTGGCTGCTATTGAGAGGAAGATGACAGCGCAATTATCGGTGTTTTATCATGTCCTTAATTAGTTGGACGTGCTGAAAGTGCAGTGCGTGAAGTAGGAGAGGGTAGCTGGGGCTGCTTTGAGGGAGGCGGAGGCTACGCGAGATAGGTTTGCAGCTGATCTTGAGTATTTGGTGGCTGAACTGACTAGAGTTCGTACTCAGTTGGACGGGGTGGAGATGGAATTATCCGTTGAGAATGTTGGTCATTATGAGGCCATGCGTTCAGTTATTGAACAATCTATTTGCCGTCAGATCGCTGAAAAGCGAGCGAAGCAGTTAATAGTTGCACTTGACGGGGTTAAGTCGGATATTTACGCAATGTTGACCGCCGTTGAAGGACAACTCGTCTCAACTAAGAATGAGCCTGTTGCAACCAAAAACAGGTTGAGGATTGCGGAAGCTAAGGATTGGACAAGGATTGTTGATGGTCGAGTCGAGCATCTTGACTATATTGAGGGGGATAGCGTTGATTTGTCCAATTATCGTTGTCTGATCGATCAAGTTTTCAAGGATGAGGATAGTGAGGAAGGTATTTCGGGTCCCTTGAGTGATCCAGCGAACGAAGAACCATCAATCCCTCCTCCTTCCAATCTGGCTCCATCATCTACTCTTGTTGTTGAAGAGAAAACCTCATCTCCTCCTGCAACTGACATTGTTGCCCCTCTTCCATCGGATGCTCTTGTTGTCAATACTTATGTTGTCTCTTCTCCAGCTATTATATCTTCTTCTCCGGATGTAACAAAATGATTTCATAAATGAAAAACCTTTTATTTTGATGATCCTGTGTTGCCTTTTATTTTTTTCTTTTCGCATGTTTTCTTATTAAAGTCGTGACTCATCTTTGGATCAGTCGTGTTGATTCATTGTATATGATAGGTGTGTGTTCCCCTTGTTACTTGCATTTTTCGTACTATGATAATTTAGGTTTGTCTGTATTTCTGCTTTTTGTACTCATTTGTTTGATCATTTGAAGTCTTTATTTCTTCGGTCTTGTCGATTGGGCTGTGAAGTTGTACTAGTTCATTTTTACTCGTTAAGTTTCTTGCATGTCTATTTCGTGATCAGACGTGTTTGGTCGCTCCAGAAAGTTCCCTGAGTAAGTCTTGACTTGTGTGTCAGATCTATTGTAGACGTATTATGTATTTTGATAGGTTGGTAGAACCAAAAGGCTTTGTGAATATATCTTGACTTATTTGTCCAGATTTTTACTTCATGGTTCGACATGTTAGTCGACCGATAGGTGATCCAAATAAGTTGATGGTTTCGTCCCAACTTTTACTTCATTTGTCTAACATATTAGTCGACTCAAAGGTTTTTTATGAGTAAGTTAACTTGTTCGTGTCGACTTTTACTTCATTGGTCTAACATACTAGTCGACCTGAAGTTTTTTACAACTAAGTTGATTGTTTCGTCCCAACTTTTACTTCGTGGGTCTGAAATATAAGTCTACTTGAAATTTTTTTTTATGAGTAAGTTGACCTTTTCGTCTCAATTTTTACTTAGTTGGTCTGACATATTAGTTGACTTGAAGTTTTTTTTAACAAGTTGATTGTTTCATCCCAACTTTTACTTTGCTGGTTTGACATACTGGTCGGCCCGAAGTTTTTTTACGAGTAAGTTGACCAATTCGTCCCAACTTTTACTTCGTTGGTCTGATATATTAGTCGACCCGAAGTTTTTTACGAATAATTGACTATTTCGTCCAAACTTTTACTTTGTTGGTCTGACATATTAGTCGACTCGAAGTTTTTTTACTAGTAAGCTGACTGTTTCGTCCCAACTTTTACTTCGTGGTTGATCAGACTAGAAGTTTGTTGTTTGTGTCTGACTTATGCGTCCTGACCTTTTGCTTGTGGCTTGACATGTCGATTGCTTCGCATTGACTGGCTTTAATGCCTTAATTTTACTGCTCGGGCGTAAAAGGGAGGGTTTGAACTCGGAGTTTTATTGATAATCCCATATCGGGTGCTCAACAATCTATAGTAGCAGTCGTCATTTTCTTTTCATAAAGTTACACTGTGTTGTAGAGTATGTTTGTGAATATGCATCACATCGTTCTGACCGCTGCTTGATTGATGTCATTTCTTATGACGATAGAGGGTTGGTTCCTCCGCAGTTGTTGTTTGAAGGGTATTTGTTTCTGATCGTCAGGTTTGTTTTCGTATTTCCCTGTAACATGATTTGGTGTTGCTTTGTCTTGAGCGGACTTAACTCATTTATTGTAACTTCTTCCTTTGTGTTTCTTCTGTAGTTTTGATAGTCGTTCGTTATGTATACTGCTGTCGTGAGGTAGCCAATAAACTCGAAATGCTTCTTGATCAAATCCCTGGATGTATGTTCTTACAGCTGATACTGACGAATGGAGTAGAATCCAGCACCGAATTATCCAATCATGCTCACATCAGCACCGGTTGCCAAGGTTGTCACGTGTTTCTGCATTAAGTTTTATTCGTTGAATCAAGTTTGTCTGCGTCATTTTCATTGTCGGTAATGGAGGAGGCGTTGTTGGCATTGTCGTGGATATTGTGGATCAATCTTGCATTTGTCAGTAAAGCCTTCGGATTATGTTAGTTGGTCGATCCCTGCTTGAGGTGTAAGTTTCTTTGTGTTTCTCATTGTGAGTTGTCGTAGTGGTTTTTCTAAATGATCTCATTTGATGGCGTTGGTGCTCCTACTTCGATATAGATCAGTTCTAGTGGGAGTTGTAATTGATCGTTTCTTTGGTTGACTTGATTGTTTATTTCCTTCGACTATGCTATGTAGGGCATATATCAATTCTCTGGGCTACTATTTCGATCCTGCAGTAGTGGCCCGATGAATTAGTCTAGTCGTCCTTTCTGAACCCAGTGCTCAATTTTGTCCTTTAGATTGTAGCAGTTTTCGGTGTCGTGTCCGTGATCCTTGCGGAAAGAAAAACACTTGCTCTTATCTCGCCCCTCCGATCTCCTTTCATTTTGAGCTGCCAGTTGACAACTTCCCATTTTGCCATGGATTTCAGTATGCTCACTCAATCGACTTTCAAGAATGTGTATGGTTTGTACATCTTCTTTTCCACATTTGTTACTCGTTTGTGCCTAGGCCTTGTTGATTGCAGTTTTTCGGGTTCTTGCTGGTTGAATTCAGACCTCCCATTGGTCCTTTGCTTCTTTGACTAGATGTTCTCCTCTCGAGGTTTGTCGTCTCACTTTCTTTCTTTTCTCATTTCTCGTCTCTTTCATTGAGTTTTCCTCTCTGATTCGTTATTCTACCTGGTGGCTACCATCTTCTTGAGAGTGATGTGTTTTTAGCAGTCTTCAATAGAGTCGCCATGTTCTTTGGAAGATCTAGGTTCATAGAATAAAAAAATGGTCATTTTTTCAGTTCGGAGGTAAAAGTATCAATAGCCGTATCGTTGCTGCAGTCGTCGATCATTGTTAACTCGTTGGTAAAATGAGTGACGTACTCCCTTATTGTCTCATCGGGCTTCTGTTTGACGTGAAACAAGTAGTGTGGCCCCTTCTTCATCCGTTGACTGCCAATGAACCTTATGATGATGGCAATAGCTAGTGTTTGGAAGAAGTCTATTGATCTTGGTGGTAGGTTGTTGAACCAACTCATCACCGTGGAGGTGGGACTGGTCGGAAATGTTCTGCATAAGTTGGATTTCGTGCTCTCTTTCAATGCCATCATGTGGTGAAAGTGTCGCAAATGGTTTGTCGGATCGGTGGTGCCATCGTACACTTCAAACTTTGGTGGGGTGAACTTCTTTGGCATAACTGTCACGCCCCAATTTTCGAGGAAAACGAAATATCCAAAATATTACAAGCATTCCAAAGTATTTACAACCATGCCAAAGGCAACCTTCTCCCCTAACTCTACCCATCAAAGCATCTCACAAACATAACTTTCATATACAATACCAAAAAGCAAAACACAAAACATAATACAGACCCTGGAAATGACTAGGATCTAGTTCCGCCCAGCCTTATCCACAAAGTCGCTTCCAACACCTGCACTCCAAGAAGAGTACACCCATTTGCCACAAAACAAAGCAAAATGGGTCAGCCTAAAAGCTGGTATGAGCAGATAAACAAAATCAATTACAAATAACACAAATGATAATCCACATATATCCACATTTACCTTACATCACATGCTACAACATATACCTACTGCACCAATTATATGGTTAACTAGTCATATACATAAATCAGATTATCAACAAAACATCTGAGACCATGAATGCCCTATCGCACCTCTCCATGTGCCGAATGTGTCTCACCCCGACACACCTCCACACGTGTACCAATACCCACTTTGAGTATGTATACATTTCAAACGGGGTGCCGTCTCTAAAATGCATACTTCACCTCAAAAGACTGGACACACGGCCAAATCACAATTTAAACTGCGCGCTGGAAGAGACATAAGTTCACACTCTTCCTCTGACCCCTCAGGAACACTCCACTGTATCACGCGAGTCATGACTCGTACAGTGGCTTAGTTTTCCCCTTTTGGAAATCAGACACTGCTCCTCAGGAACACTCCACTATATCACGCGAGTCATAACTCGTATAGTGGCTTAGTTTTCCCCTTTTGGAGACAGTCACCGTACAACTCACTATGTACGGATTTCACAAGGCATCTATGGCCATAATGTACCACTCTGTACATTGCAAACACCGGAGTAGGGTATTCATGTCAAACACAAGACATATATGAGGCACAATATCAACCTCTACTTGAAACACGCATCTCGAGGCACATTATTGCCAAAATAAAAATATTGTAAAATGTGAAATAAAAATATTGTAAAATTTAATAATATCACGGTGGTCACAACGGTGAAAACGGTGATAAAAACAGAGTTATACATCAACTTCTATGATCAGTCAAAGTTGAGTCAAAATCGGGTCAAAATCGGGTCAAACAGATGACGTCAGCATGACATCATCGTCTTCAACCTCAGATCAGAATTTTGTCAGAATTTTACAGTAACAGAGCACCTTCAATCACACACACAAATCGCAATATTCAACCAAATCCTGAAAACGTTATACCATTGGAAAGCCCTTACCTTTAACTTGTTAAAAATGTTAGATTTATACCGAAAACCAGTCAATACCAGAAAATAAAACCAAATCTTTACCCCCGGTTCCTCACGATTTATAGTTAGACTTAAAATTTCAGCAAAACAGATTTCAACACACCAACTTCAAAGACCTATAAGTTCTTCAATACGTATCCAAATTTCACATATAAGCTACCTATAGAAAGATCTCACCTTCATCTTTCAATTGGAAGAAATACAAAACAGAAATACTAAAAGAATCAAAAACTACAATTTCGGGAAGATACTAGGTTACTCATTAGCAAAATCCTCAAATTTAAAACAAGAAACCTTAAATCATGAAATCAAAAGAATGAAAGCTTTGATCTACTCACCGATCTATCACTGATCTAATCACCAATAAGGACTCCTCAAAGCACTCCTCAAATCGTAAGATTCATCCTCATGCATCCAAGATCAAGCAACTCCAAACAACTCAAGGGAAACTCCAATTTTCCCTCTCAAGCTCTCTCTACTTCTCTCTACTTCTTAGATCTAATTGACCAAACCACTCTCCTTGCTCTGATGATAAGAATGAAGAAAAAAAACAGAGAAAACAAACATAGCCTAACAAAAGAGAAAATGGCTATATGCCACCACCACATTCTAAGTACTACCGCGGTGGTACAAAGTAAAAATTCAATTGTTACATAATACACACCTCAAAAGGAATCTCGTCCCCGAGATTAAACTAAGAAAAAGACAGAAGGCTACGAGAATAGATACGGATGTAACTGCCGAATACGATCCTCCAATTCCCATGTCACATCGCCCTCCTGGTCACTCCACTGTACTTTCACCAGTCTTAAAGTCTTCCGTCGCAATCGTTTTTCATCTCTATCAACAATAGATATTGGTTGCACGGGATAAGACAAATCCTCTGACACCTCAACATCATCCGGCTCTATAATCTGGGTCGGATCTACTGAACATTTCCGAAGCATGGATACATGGAAGACATCATGAATCCCAGACATAGCTGGTGGCAAAACAAGTCGGTACGCCACTGGACCAACTCTCTCAACAACCTCATAAGGCCCAATATATCTCGGAGCTAATTTCCCTCTTCCCCTAAACCTGATAACACCTCGCATGGGGGAAACTCTCAAGAAAACTCTATCACCTACTGCAAACTCCAGATTTGTGCGCCTACGATCTGCGTAACTTTTCTGACGACTTTGAGCTGTCTTCAATCGTCGTCGTATCAAATCTATCTTTTCAGTAGTGTCTCTGATGATATCGGGACCTATAACTGCAGAATCACCAACTTCAGCCCAACACATAGGAGATCTACAAGGTCTACCGTACAATGCTTCATATGGTGCCATACCAATACTCACTTGATAGCTATTATTATAGGCAAACTCACATAACGGTAAATGATCTTCCCAACTTCCACCAAAATCCAAAATACACGCCCTAAGCATGTCCTCGACTATTTGGTTAACTCTCTCTGACTGGCCATCTGTCTGCGGATGGTAAGCAGTGCTCATGTCTAAACGAGTACCCAAAGCTTGCTGAAAACTTCTCCACAACTGAGCAGTGAACAAAGAATCTCTATCTGATACAATCGATACAGGGGCTCCATGCAATCTAACTACCTCTCGAATAAATAAACGGGCCAAACTATCTGCAGTCCGATGAATACTAACTGGAATGAAATGAGCACTCTTAGTCAACCGATCAACAATAACCCAAATCGACTCATTCCCTCGTTTTGACCGTGGAAGTCCATCTATAAAATCCATCGTAATATACTCCCATTTCCACGTCGGAATCTCTAAAGGTTGTAACAAACCAGAAGGTTTCTGATGTTCAGCTTTGACCTGCTGACAAGTCAAACAGCGAGATACAAAGACTCCTACATCTCGTTTCATCCCAGGCCACCAAAACGTGCGGCGAAGATCACGGTACATCTTTGTTCCACCAGGATGAATGGTGAAACGAGAATGATGTGCCTCGACTAGTATCTCCTTACGCAAATCATCATCAGCTGGTACACACAATCTACCCTTAAACCTCAATCCACCATCGGAACCAACAGACCAATCCGTAGGACAAACATCAACTGAGTCTATCACCAAATCCTCTATTCTTTTACGTAAGGTTGGATCAGAAACTTGACCCTGCAACACTCTACTAATCAAAGATGGTTGAATCAACAGACTAGCCATAATTACACCTTTTGACGCAGAAATAGGCTGAACATCATACGAAGCGAACACTTCTAATACTCGATACTCCTGAATCATCAAAGAAGCTATACCCTCACATCGTCTACTCAAAGCATCCGCAACCACATTCGCCTTCCCAGGTCTATATTGAATCTCAAAATCATAACTACTTAAAAATTCAACCCATCTCTGTTGCCTCATGTTTAGTTCCTTTTGGGAGAAAAGATACTTTAAGCTTTTGTGATCCGTATACAACTCAAATTTCTCACCATAAAGATAATGCCTCCAAATCTTCAATGCAAAAACCACTGCTGCCAACTCTAAGTCATGGGTGGGATATCTCCTTTCATGGGGTTTCAATTGGCGAGAAGCATACGAAACCACTTTACCTTCTTGCATCAAAACACACCCTAAACCAGTACCACAAGCATCTGTATAAACTACTAACTTCACACCAGAAACAAGAATCGTCAACACTGGCGCTGATGTCAACTTCAACTTCAATGTTTCAAAAGCCTGCTCACATTCATCCGTCCACAGGAAAGGAATATTCTTTCTAGTCAAAGTTGTCATAGGTGCGGCAATACTCGAAAATTTCTCAATAAATCGACGATAATACCCAGCTAGACCAAGAAAACTACGAATCTCTGACACAGTAGTTGGTCTCTTCCAAGACTTAACTGCCTCGACTTTCTCAGGATCCACGGCAATACCACGGCTAGAAATCACATGCCCTAGAAATCGAACTTCTGATTCCCAAAAATGACATTTACTAAACTTTGCATATAACTGGTGGTCTCTCAATGTCTGCAATACAATGCGAAGGTGTTCCTTATGCTCCTCATGACTCCTCGAATATACTAAAATGTCATCAATAAACACTATGACAAACTGATCCAAGTACGGGTGGAAGACGCGATTCATTAAGTCCATAAAGAAAGCTGGAGCATTTGTCAAACCAAAAGGCATCACTGGATACTCATACAATCCATACCGGGTTCTGAAAGCAGTCAGCGGAATACTCTGCTCTTCAACTCTCATCTGATGGTACCCAGACTGAAGATCAAGTTTTGAAAATACTACAGCACCTCTCAACTGATCCAACAAATCATCAATGCGTGGAAGTGGATACTTATTCTTGATGGTGACCTTATTTAATTCCCGATAGTCAATGCACATTCTCAATGATCCATCCCTTTTTGACACAAATATAGCAGGTGCGCCCCAACAAGAATTACTCGGTCGAATAAACCTAAGAATCATACACACCTCAAAAGAATTAATGATATTCCTCCAATATAGATGAGAACCTCAAATAAACAATCACATCCATTTAAATTCACAATAACATACCCCTTACTCGCGCACACACATGTCAATGAAGCCTCATCATGAGGTTCAAGAAGAACATAAAACAAAACTAAAGTTTCCAAGGTTCGCCTTTGTCACTTCATCTTAAGACTTCTAAACTCCTCCACACCCATATCCACATTCCGAGGATCACCTAGATTCTACCCCAGCCTAGGCTAACCACTGGCTCTGATACCAAACTGTCACGCCCCAATTTTCGAGGAAAACGAAATATCCAAAATATTACAAGCATTCCAAAGTATTTACAACCATGCCAAAGGCAACCTTCTCCCCTAACTCTACCCATCAAAGCATCTCACAAACATAACTTTCATATACAATACCAAAAAGCAAAACCAAATCTTTACCCCCTGTTCCTCACGATTTATAGTTAGACTTAAAATTTCAGCAAAACAGATTTCAACACACCAACTTCAAAGACCTATAAGTTCTTCAATACGTATCCAAATTTCACATATAAGCTACCTATAGAAAGATCTCACCTTCATCTTTCAATTGGAAGAAATACAAAACAGAAATACTAAAAGAATCAAAAACTACAATTTCGGGAAGATACTAGGTTACTCATTAGCAAAATCCTCAAATTTAAAACAAGAAACCTTAAATCATGAAATCAAAAGAATGAAAGCTTTGATCTACTCACCGATCTATCACTGATCTAATCACCAATAAGGACTCCTCAAAGCACTCCTCAAATCGTAAGATTCATCCTCATGCATCCAAGATCAAGCAACTCCAAACAACTCAAGGGAAACTCCAATTTTCCCTCTCAAGCTCTCTCTACTTCTCTCTACTTCTTAGATCTAATTGACCAAACCACTCTCCTTGCTCTGATGATAAGAATGAAGAAAAAAAACAGAGAAAACAAACATAGCCTAACAAAAGAGAAAATGGCTATATGCCACCACCACATTCTAAGTACTACCGCGGTGGTACAAAGTAAAAATTCAATTGTTACAATAACAATCACTATGAGCGCATCGAAGAATGGTGGTTTGGCCAATTCGTACAACACGTTAGGATCTGTGACCCCGATTTTGAATGGGATTTCAGCAGGACTCATATCATTCTCTAGGGGGACATCTTCTGGTGGATCGCTTATTTCGAGATTCAATTGTTGAGGTTTTGCAGGAACTTCAGTATTTCCTCGGGCTTGGTTGGCAGAGTTTTGTTAGGGCGACGCTTGGACAGGGTCGGCGGATTAAGTGCGCTCTTGGGTGAGTCTGTCCACCATTTTGATCATATGGTCCATCTGTGCCATGAGTAGATCCACATGAGGGTCCATGGCGACGCCACCCGATGTTTGGGATGTTTGGGCTATTACATGTTGTGGCTCCCTGTTGTCGAGCACGTCTGGCCCGATGGTTGTCGCTGGATTAAAATCGTTCAGTGTTGGCAATGCAGTTTTATTAGTTGGAGGATTGCTTTGATCGTTGCTAGGTTGAGGGTCTATAGAGTGTTCCATTTATTCTAAAAGCTTCTTAATTGCTAATCAGAAGTAAGCAAGTTTCCTACTGCAAACTCTCTTCTTGAATGAAAATTGTCGTTCCCCACAAACGACGCCAAACTGATGTGTCCAAAATTCAGTCTCCTATAAGTACAACTTGCAAAACAAATGTTAAATTGCCAAAGACCACATTTTTGGTGGCCGAAGGCACTCCGATGCTTAAGTTAGTAACTCAGTTGGAGATGGAGATAAATCTGTACAGAATTCTGTTAAAGTTGCACACCCTTGTCGAATGTTCCCTTCACCTTATATAATGGTTGTTAATTCCCTGCGTGACTTAAGCATGTAAAGGACATCGATGAGAGACATTCTCTATAACAGTCTCATCATTTATGAAGATACGTCCTTGGAGGCGTAACTCCCTCCAAGACTATTTCTCTCTGTACTGTTCCTCCTTTTTAAGGGAAAACTTTATTGGGCTTGGATCTGGGCCTTTGTCTACGATTTATTCTGACGATCATGTTTGGGCTCTCGTGACTGGATTCGTTTTTTTTTGGGCTTTAAGAATTGGCTTGGTTCTAAGATATTTGATCATTTTGATGGACGATCTCTATCACGTGTGCGGCTGCGATGACGGTCTTATTTGATGTATCATTAGCTGGATTGAAAGTTGGCAAATGTGTTGAGGGTTGAGATTCATTTGCTATGATGGCATGCTTGTAAATACAAAATATGTAGAAAAGCAAAAAAATAAAAAAATTGTGAAAAAGTTGGTGGAATGTACATGTGTCGGAGAGAGAAAGTATTATGCTATCTTTTATTTCAAAATAAAAACTATCATGACTATCTACGTAGCTTCGAAGTTTGGTAAACTTGGTATCGTTGAAATGCATTTTTGAAGATTTTTCTAACAAAACCAATAATCAATACAAGCGCTAAAATTTTAAATATATATATATATATATATATATATATATATATATATATTTTATTATTAAAAATGTTTAATGTATTTCGCGTCATTTGTATTTTTCAATGCATATTTAAACAAAACCCAAAATTTCATGTTTTGGCAAATTTAAAATTTGGGTGAGAATTGACACTCGGCGTTTGAATTTTTTTTTTCCCAAACTAATTTAAATTTGAGTGAGTCTATTTCTAAAGTTTATAATATATATTTTTACCTTAAAATATGCTAGCACTTCAAAACTGGTTGAGGGAAAAAAATGGGGATGGTGGCGGGGGGTTCAAGACATGATATTTAGAGTCTATATTACAATTCAAAGTGGTGTATTATTGTTAATTTCTGACTGGTACAAACTTGGTATCTTTGAAATACATTTTTGAAGATCTTTCCAACATTACCAATGATCAATACAAAAACTATTAACCTATGAACATTCAAACAAAGACTACGAACATTCAATCAATATGATATGATATGATATATATATATGTTTGGAGCTTTAAAAATAGTTGGCATTACTAATTCTCTAAATACCATTCATTTTGTCAAAAACATTCAAAACTAAAAAAAAAAAAAAAAAAAAACTATCTTGCAAATAAACACTAATAAATGTTTTTAGCCTCTACCATGTTTTCTTTTTCTTAAACAAAATAAATTTTACTTATTTATTTCATTAAGTGTTTTAAAGGTTTGCATTAATTAGAAAACCCATTCGACAAAAATAAGTTGAAATTATGAATCGAAATCCATTATAATCATCCATCTAGTGTAAAGTATAAAGTGAGATTAATCATCCAAAAAAAAACAAAAATAAATTGACCAAGGATCCGACATGATTATCACATTAAATTGGCCTGTATCCTTTGATATCCTCCACATGTTGAGTATAAAGTGAGATTAATATTTATTAATTTTGGAGCCCCCATCAATCTCTTAATAATATCTATATGTGGTGTGTGATATATCAGAAATTCTAGGATGCTTGGTAATGTGCCTGGTAGGTACCAGGCACCGTTGATCTTGCCTAGAGATGGGTGTTACACCTATCCCGATGCAATATCAACGGTGCCTGGCCCTACCAGGCACAAGGCCAGGCATCGTAGTAGTGCTTGTGATATATATAATCTATCTAAGGGGATGGTAGTGGTGGTGGTTGAATCCGTTGGTAGTTGGAGTTGGACCCAAGTACCATGAATATTTTATCTCCTCCATGTTGCATGTCAGTAACCACATGGCCGCTTGCCATTAGAGAGATTATGGATTCTTAAATGTTAGCATAAAGGTCGGTATCACACCCACCACGCGTACTTGAGATTAATATTAGGTTGAGGATTTGGCCAGCTTCCTGCCTATGACAACGCCTCGCCTCCTCCATGTTTTCTTTACCATTACTACGTATTTTTCCTATCAGTCGCGTGTGGTTTTGGTGAAAATAAAGTTGTTCTGGAATTGGGGGTTGAAAATTCTCATCCATGATTCGGTTCTAATTATCTTCTTAAAATTAAAAATTTTAAAAAAAATTTGTTTTGTTTTCTGGATAAATCAATTTTGTTTTTTTATTAATTTTTAGAGTGTTTGGTGGCATGAAATCTTATGCCATAAGAATTCATGAAGGGACCCCTACATTTTAGACTAAACTTATGTATCACTTCACATCCACCATTTGATTTTGTGATCAATGGTTATATTTATAGGATTTTCATTCCTACCATTGATCACAAAATCAAATAGTGGATGTGGAGTGTACCTCAAATTAGCCTAAAATATAGGAATACTCTCATGGATTCTTATGGCATAGGACTCCATGCAACTAAACACACCCTTGGTTGATTTTGTTTTCCAAGCCTTGAGAGCATCTCCAACAATGTGGGAGCTTTTCAAATAAAAATATTTTGGAATTAGGGATACAAACTGTCTCAATCTCAAGCCCTCTATTCTTTCTCAATCCCATTCCAAGCACAAGTTCCTCAATCTCAAGCCCTCAATCATTTCTCAAGCCCAAAATTTCCATATCAACTTCTCAAATCTTAAACTTCTTGAGCCCAGATTTCTCAATCCCAATTTCGTCAATCACAAATAAAATTAATAGCAACAAGGGGAGGCATAATGAAAAATGCTTTTTTTTGTAAGGTGAGCAAGGTTTTTATTGGATCCCAAATCATTAGACGCCTCCGATAGGATTTGAATCCTGGACTAGTGATACCATATTGGCCACAAGTATTCCGATGGCTTATAATGAAAAAGGTTAGAGACAAGAAAAAAATGTACTCATTGCAATATACTAAAAGTGTTATGCTGACACCTTTATTTATAAAGGTGTTTGAAGATCTTGGGGTAGACGGAGAATAAAACATTCTAGGAGCAAGTCAATAATACATAGAATTGGTAGGGATGGCAACGGAGCGGATTGGGCTGGATTTGAGCAAATCCATCCCCGTCCCGCGAGGGATTTCGGGTCCCTGAAACCGCCCCACATATCCGTTTATTAGTTTTTTTTAAAACCATCCCCGACCCATTTAACCAGGAAAAAAAAAATCTGAGAAAAAAATGAAAAATGAGAATGAAACATTGAAACCCTCAATCTCTTCTCCCCATTTTCTGAGAGGAAGGAAGATCTGAGAAAACATTGCTTGGTGGTCGATCGAAGAAGCATTGCTTGAAGATCTGAGAAAATAGATCTGAGAAGAAGCAGGAAGAAGCATTGCTTGGTGGTCGATCGAAGAAGAAGCAGGAAGAAGCATTGCTCGAAGATCTGAGAAAACAAATCTGAAAGAAGCAGGAAGAAGCATTGCTTGGTGGTCGATCGAAGAAGCATTGCTTGAAGATCTGAGAAAATAGATCTGGGAAGAAGTAGGAAGAAGCATTGCTTGAAGATATGAGAAAACATATCTGAAAGAAGCAGGAAGAAGCATTGCTTGGTGGTCGATCGAAGAAGCATTGCTTGATGCTATTGCTTGGTGGTCAATCAATCCTATTGCTTGGTGGTCGATGAGAATGAAACATTGATGCTATTGCTTGGTGGTCGATCGAAGAAGCATTGCTTGATGCTATTGCTTGGTGATCGAAGAAACAGATCTGAGAAGAAGCAGGAAGAAGCATTGCTTGATGCTATCGCTTGGTGGTCGATCGAAGAAGCAGGAAGACACCAGACCGCTTGATGATCGATCGATGCATTGCAGTGGTGCCGACACCAGACCACTGCGATTGTTGATGATAGATCAATGCATTGCGGTTGTTGCATTTGGTGAGAGTCTGAGAGATGTGAAAGTCTGAGAGTGAGAGATCTGATCGAATGGCAATGAGTATTTTTTTCCTTTTAAAGGGTCAGGGGTATATATGTAAATTTTCATACTTAAACGGATATCCGTGGGGTGGATATGGCCAAATTCGTATCCGCCCCGAATATTCGACGAATGTTATTTGGATATCTGTATCCGCCCCGAACCTTGTTTAGCCATATCCAAATCCACCCCATACGGATTGGGTGGGGCGGATATCCGTGAAAATCCGCCCCACTACCATCCCTAAGAATTGAAGTATTCTAGATTGTATGAAAAATAAAAAATAAAAAAACCCTGACACTTTTAAGATCACCATCAGAAATTAAAGAAGCTTATGGCAAAGTGGATCACATGCCTTGATAGATTACTAACAAGTGTTTTAGTTCTGTAAAACTAAAACACACATACTAGGGATACTATGAAAATGATAATTATGTCACTCCTATCGTTGTATGCCTATCACATTGGCCTGGAGCCTTTATTTTCTAAATGATATTCACAATTACTAACTTAAATAATAATAATAATGATGATGATGATAATAATAATTAAAAATAAAATAAATTGATGGAGATTTTCCACACCAATCAAACTCGTGTAGTAGGCCTCTGTGACACTAATATAGAATTGGCTATTGATCCTTTGAAGATAAAAAAAAAATGCCTAATCATTTTCCTTTAAAATTTCAGAGATACTACATATTGTGAGCTTTTACATTATTTAAAATGTTGCATTGTACATTATTTTATTTATTTTGCTCATGTATTTTGGTTTTAGAGAACCTATTGGAGATTCACTAGCTTAGGAGCCAATACGCCAAAGAATTTTGATAATTAGCTTATGTGTAACCAAATTCCTACCGTTGATGCATAGATTGTTTCAAACTAAAATACAAGAATTGAAAACATTTGTCATACATTAAACATTGGTCATATCACACTACACCAAATTAACATTTTTGTAATAACTCCCAAAACAATAACACTTTTGAGCTATAACAGTTCACCAAACAATTTCAAATCAAAACTAAATTTAATATTAAAAAATTGAAAAACAGTTGTAGAAAAAAAGTGTTACAATAAAATGGATCACCATAAATAGGATCACTTGTAGCACCATACTCTTCATGGTGATACAATTATTGTATCACCTTGTTTGTGAAAATATGTAAAATTGTTTGATGGGCTATTATAACTTAAAAGTGTTACTATTTTAGGAGTTGATAAAAAATGACAATTTGTTGTAGTCCGAGTATGCAGATATTATTTTCTTTCATGATGGGGCTATAATATAGTGCAATGTAATATCTAGCTACTCTAGAATCTATATTAAATACAAGAAGATAGTGGAAGATGCAAGCAGACACTACACCAAATTGACATATTTGTAACAACTCTCAAAATAGTAATAATTTTGAAATGTTACAATCCATCAAACAATTTCAAATCAAAACTAAATTTAGTTAAAAAAATGAAAAACAATTACACAAAAAAAATGATACAATAAATTAGATCACCATGAATAGTATCACTTGTAGGACCATACTATTTATGGTGATACAATAATTGTATCATTTTATATGTGAAAAATATGTAAAATTGCTTTGTGAATTGTTATAGCTCAAAAGTGTTACTATTTTATAGTGAAATCATAGAAAAAACATCAAAAGAAATAGCAGAAAAATAACTTTTAAAATATGATTGCAGAAGATTGCAACAATTCCTTCCAACTTCCACTAGATTAGAGTCACGCCCTTGATTTTGGGAGACTATACTATCCAACCTTCTTCATATCAAATTATATATACATATGTGTGTGTGTATTTTATCCTCGTGGACGGTGCGTTAACATTCAAGACCCTCTCTACTTTGAATTCTCAAGAAAAAGAGTTTTTAGGGGACTGACACTTGTCTAAAATAGTTGTGGAAGTTGTTAATGACCTTTAATTTCTTCATTCAATAACCAATTTTATCTTTTGGATAATTTGACCTAGCTAGCCATTGATTTGGCACCAATACATGCACTCCATTTATTCATTTACTTGTGGTTGTGTTTTTAACTATCCAAAGTGAACCCCCGTGGATTCCTCCCTATAAAATGTAGTTACAAGCACCACATGCATCAAATTCAAATCACAAAACCAAACTGGTTAAGCTCTCTCTTTTTACAGATCATTTCCATCTTTATGATGTTTCACCCATTGTCCATAATTTCATCCTTTGTTATCTAGCTACTTAGAGTTCTTTCATTCTAGCTTGCTTTCTCTTTGTTGATTAATATTCACTTCTAACAAATACCCAATTGAGTCTTCTGATCCACTAGCCTTTTAATTAGATTATACAATGGCACCTTGCTTCACCATGCCTAACCCTGATTTTCTTGAAAACTATGTTGATGAGTTGATCACTTTAGAGGGATCAAGCTTCATGGCTAATGGCCATTCGATCCTGTCCGAGGTTCTTCCAAATATCCTAGTGACACCTACATCAAATTTGAGTGGCTGCTTTGTGGGGTTCAACTCGAAAGTCCTCAGTAGAAGGCATGCCGAGTCCTCGGGCAAGCTTAAGGCAATAAAGTTCATGAGCATATTTAGGTTCAAAGTTTGGGGGACCACCCATTGGGTTGGAACCAAAGGTGGTGATGTTGAAAATGAGACCCAAATGATGCTCTTAGACAGGTCTGATCAAAGGAGACCCTATGTCCTCCTCCTCCCCATCATTGAAGGGCCCTTTAGAGCTTCTCTACAAGGCGGAAATGATGACAACCTTGAGATCTGCGTTGAGAAAGGATCAAGTCAAGTCACTGGCTCGAGCTTCAGGAGTGTGCTGTACATGCATGTTGGTGATGATCCTTGTAAACTCGTCAATGAGGCCATGAAAGTGGTGAGAGTACACTTGGATAATTTCAAGTTGCTAGAAGAGAAAATGATGCAGATTTAACTAACCTAAATAAATAGGTTAATTTAACCCAGTCTTAATAACTGTAAGTGCATAGTGTCTAACTGGTAGACAAGGGCAAATACAGGTCGATCCCACAAGGACTGTGGTTGCAATTAAATTTCAGAGTTGACTTAAACTAATTTAAATTGGGGTTACAGCAATCAAAATATCTAAACTAAAAATCAAATTAAAAAGCAAAATAAAAAGTTTTTAAGAATATGAGAAGAGAAACCAAGGCATTGAATCCACTAATTCAGTTTTTCAAGTTATTTTAATCTAACTTATTATTTTCTAAAGCGAGAAGCTTTAGGGATGAGAATCCCTTGCTTACATCGATGATGTGATCGTTAAAAACAATTCAGTTTTAAAATCCAATGTTACAATTAACTTCAGCATAAATTATAGACTCCTAGAATTGAGTGTCTTATTACGGCACACTCAATCACAAGTCTAATTTATTAAGTTTCAACTCCTAGCATTGAGTGTCTTATTACGGCACACTCAATCACAAGTCTAACTTAACCAATTAAAACTAATGCCTTAAATATTAGTAAAGAAAAATCTAACTACCGACTAGTCTATATCAAATCCGATATAATCGGTGAAAGTAATTTACTAATACTCAGAAATTAAATGTATTTTGCAGTTAAACACATAATAAAATAAAAAGTCAAACTAGAACAAACTCTTGAAACCCAATTGGTTTCATCTTAACCTTGGCGAAGGGTTTAGCTCTCCATGGTAGCGGTGGTCACAGCATCAATGGAATCCATCTCAGCACGAACGGAATCCCGAGAAAATGCTGCAACTGCACTGTGGCTGCTCAGAATGAACTCGGGGGTGCCAATAACTGCCAAACCTTTCTCTCCCGATTTGAACAGAGAGGAGGTGGGAACGCAAGCGGGAAACCAGAGCCGAAGCAGGAGCGCTAATGGAGGTCCTGCTTGGGCGTGCGGGTGTGCATCCGGAGCTGACCGACGTTGGGTGGCGGCCGGTATACAAAGAGAGACCGAGACGAAGAGAGGAGAGGAGCAGGGGCTGTACTCTGGCGCGAGGTGGTGGAACAGGGCTGCGGCGGTGGTTGTATTGCGCGAAACAGTGAGATGATGGTCGTGAGAGAGATATGGGAGAGAGGACGAGAACGGGCGAAAGAGGGCGGTGATGGCGAAGCTCGGTGGCGAGGTGAAAATTTGACGTGAAACAGGGTTGTCACGCTTCTGTTTCACGGTGGTGGTGGTGCTCTGGTGGCGGGCTCTGTCTGTGTGCGTGATGGTGGGCTATGTCTGTGTGTACGTGATGATGGGAGAACGCAGACAAGGTAGGTGGAGGTATGACGGTGTAATGAGGACGTATTGGTGAGGTGAGGTGGTGATGGCAGGATTATCGCACTGTCGGCTCTCCTATCGAGCGAGGATTGCCGGCAGGGTGAATTGGTGTGGTGGCTAGAAAAGAGAGAAGGAAAAAACACCAGTAGGAAAAGAGAGAGGAAGCCCATAAATTAGGGTTATTAGGTTTTATAGAAAATTAGGGTAATTGTGTTGGGTTAACTGCACCCCCGTCTCTGCTCGTCAATACCAAATTGCTTATTATCACCTCAAACTCCGCATTAATCCGTTAACGCTCTGAATCCTGAAAAATACAAAATTTAAATAATTAATATAAAATATATTGTCAAAGTGAATAACAAATATAAATTAGGTGGTATTCTGTGTAATAATTAGGTGAATATGTCGGACCAGATCATTCATTGCCAGGTAACGGACTCTACTTCAAGAATTTTTTTTAATTTCTTTTGTTTATGCTAAATGCTCTGTGGATGAAAGAAGGGATCTATGGTTGAATATGGCCAATTTTGCTGCAAATCATGACATTCCTTGGATGGTCGGAGGAGATTTTAACACTTATTTGCATTCGGGCGAAAAAGTAGGGGGGTGGAGCCGTCCATGGCAAGCATGTCACATTTCTCTGACTGTATTGAAAACAGTGGCTTAATTGATTGTGGATTCTCAGGTCCTCGACTCACTTGGTGCAATAACAGGCAGGGCAGTGAGCGTATTTGGGCCAGACTTGATAGGATCTTTGTTAATTCAGCTTGGTTGACAGATTTGGGCAGTCCTAAAGTGGAACATCTCAGCAGAACTTTTTCAAATCATTCTCCGTTGTTGGCCTCCATGCCAACTCAATCAAAATTCGGTTTTGCTCCTTTTCGGTTCCTTAATATGTGGACGACACATCCTGAGTTTCTGGATCTGGTAAAGGACACGTGGTTGACTGACATGGGTACCATGAGACCCATTGATAGAGTGGATGCCAAACTTAAACTGACACGACGAGCTCTTATACAGTGGAATAGGACGGTTTTTGGCAATGTGTTCAGCAGAATCCGAGCGTTAGAAGATGAAATGCAACAGTGGGAAACCACACTTTTGGCGGGTTTTGCGAATAACAGTAATAATGGTCTAAATGTTGATGCTAACTGGGGCGTCCAGGCTTGCTGCAACTTACATCGATGTCAGGCAGAGTACAGATTAGCTCTCAAACAGGAGGAGCTTTACTGGATTCAAAAATCAGGTGAAACAGAGTTCAAGGAGGGGGATGCCTGCACTAAATACTTTTTTGCTTCCACCAAGTCCAAACAAAAGCGACGAGCCATCAATCAGATTACTTTACCGTGCGGTAGAATTATTTCGGAACCTGGTGAGATTCTTGACAAAGCCAATGAGTTTTTTGCTAATCTGATGTCTTCTCAAGGTGATTGTATGGTGGATACGGATTTGTTAACTTGTATCCCGAAGTTGTTGGAACCTGGTCAATGCGAGCTTTTGGTCAAACGACCTTCCTTGGCGAAAGTGAGAGATGTTGTTTTCGACATACCCAAAAATAGTGCGCCAGGACCGGATGGCTTTACTGTTGATTTCTTTCAGTCTTGTTGGGAGGTTTTGAGTATGGATATTTGGGAAGCAGCTATACAATTTTTTGAAGGGGAGGCAATGTCGTCGTCCTTTTCGGCGAATTTCATGGCTTTGATTCCTAAAATTGAGAATCCAGGTTTCTTTTCTGATTTTCGCCCAATCAGTCCGTGTAATGTGATTTATAAGATCTTCAGTAAAATCCTTTGCAATAGGCTGGTAGATATCTTGCCAAGGTTGATTTCTCAGGAGCAGGGGGCTTTTGTCAAAGGCAAGTTCATTGGTGAAAATATTGGTCTGGCGCAGGAATTGATTAAAGACATTAACAGGAAGGTTTTTGGAGGCAATGTGGTGCTGAAAATTGACATGGAGAAAACATATGATAGAATGGAATGGAACTTTTTGCTCGCAGTTCTTAAAAAATTTGGCTTTAATGGTAGAATCTGCCACCTCATCTCCAACTGTATCGCTTTTTGTGGATTTTCGGTTCTGCTCCAGGGAGCCCACAAAGGTTTTTTCAGATCCACTATGGGTTTAAGGCAAGGAGACCCTCTTTCCCCGTTTCTTTTCATTATTGCCTCTGAAGTGTTGAGTAGGGGATTGAAAGCAGCTTTTGAGAATGGCAAAATTGGGTATTATTATACTCCCAGGAATTGCAGTCCTATTCCCACCTTCTGTATGCATATGACACTCTGATTTTTTTAAATGGCAGAAAGTCCTCAGTCATGGGATGCATGGAGTTCCTGCGACGGTACTGTAAGACCTCGGGGTAGAAAATTAATGAGGGTAAAAGTTCTTTTACTTTGGATGACAAGGCAGCTGCGGAGCGCATTGTGGCTTTAAAGAGTTGTACAGGTTTCCAATTTCACGTTGCTCCATTGAAATATTTGGGCGGGCCAGTGTTCCAAGGGAGAGTTAAAATTTCATATTTTGAAGATCTAATTACTAAGATTCAGGCTCGTATTCAGGAATGGAAAGCAAAATTGTTATCTCCAGGAGGCCGATTAATCTTGATTAAGCATGTCCTTAGCTCGATTCCTATTTATATTCTTAGTACCATGTGTGTACCAAGGAAAGTTTTATCACGGATTAACAGTTTGTTGGCGGACTTCTTTTGGGGGGATTGTGAAGGCCGACTAAAGAAAAAATGGGTGTCATGGGCTAAAATTTGTTTTCCACAGGCGAAAGAAGGTTTGGGAGTTAGAGACTTGACGGTTGTGATGGAGGCTTTTCGAATCAAGGCTCTTTGTAGACTACTTACTTCAGACTCTTTATGGGCTACTTTTACGAGGAGCAAATACTAGCTACGATGCGTTGCGTTGAATAGTCAACCTGTGAAAGGTGGGTCTTCTCCTTTTTTTAAAGAGATCATGCTTGGGAGACATTTTCTTTTGAGTAACTCGCTTTGGCGTATTGGCATGGGGGATATCAGTTTCTTTGAGGAAAATTGGAACATGGTGGCTTCTTTCAGGAGATCGGCGGCACTGGTTAATCAATGTTTTTGGCCTTCAGTTAGCGAGGTGATTTTGACAAATTTTGAATTGGTCCATCAAGATCTCAGAAGCTTGGCGCGTGGTATTTTTGCAGATAGATTACGTGGTGAGGCCCATGAGGAGGACACGTGTGTGTGGGTTCCAAATCTGAATGGGCTCTTTTCCCTTCAGTCGGCCTATGAACTGTTACGGAAACATGGGAAGGTCAATGCATTAAGTCCAAAGCTTTGGCACGACATTCTTCCTTCCAGAATATCAGTATTTGTTTGGAAATTACTTCGTAGAGGAGTGCCAGTGGATGGGGAATTATACAGATGTGGTTTGAGTCTGGCCTCTAGATGCCGTTGTTGTAGCTCGCCAAAGCGAGAATCTTTGAATCGTCTCTTTCTAGACGGAGAATTGGTGATGCAGGTGTGGAGTCACTTTGATAGGATTTTTTAAGTACATATACGGCGACCAGCAGAAATCTCAACGGTGCTAGTAATTTGGTTCAAGAGAGCTAAACGCAATTCGCAAACAGGTGTGTTATTCTTTCTTACTCCTATGTTCATTTTATGGGAAATTTGGAAACAAAGATGCAAATGTGTTTATGAAAATGCTCCCCCAAATCCTGCCTTTGCGATTTTGAACATTAGGCGTCAGTTGCGATTGGCAAATAATTTTATAATCCCCAAGCAAGTTAGCAGTAACAAGGCCCCCTTACGGGCTTTGGGGTTGGATGTGCTCCCCGTTAGAAGGAAGTTCGTTAGAATTGTTTTTTGGCACCCCCACCCATAGATTTTATTGCGCTTAATGTGGATGGATCCTCCCGCAAGGACAAGGCATCCGGCGGTGTGATTATTAGAGACTCTCGGGGTTTCTGCGTTATGGGAAAACAAATATTTTTTGGTGCAGGATCCAACAATAAAGCGGAAATTTTGGTTCTAGTTGAGGGCCTCCGCCTTTGCCTCGCCTGGGGTTTCAAAAAGGTGGTAGTCCAAACGGACTCGGAACTTGTTTGTGGTTGGTTTAAGGATACTTTGAAAATCCCATAGCATTTGGAGAATATTTTGAAATAAATTAAGTTGTTGGCAACGACAATGACGTTAGATTGCCAACATATCTATAGAGAGGCCAATGCGGTGGCGGATGCGTTAGCGGATAGAGCACAACGAGACCATAGAACTGCTTCTTTCGATGAGACTGATTTTCCTAGGATAGTGGCAGACTTGATCATGCTTGACAGATTGCATACGGCGTACATTCGCCATGGGGATGCGTAGAGGTAGCTTTTACGGGCATTCGCGGCTCTACCTGATCTTGCACACCGGCTGCGAGAAATGTTGGGGCATTCAGCTGGGGCGAGAATGCGGATTGTGGGACGATTGCGTCCCGCTGCTCGATGTGTCATGCTGCTGTTGGTTTGGACTGCAGGGGCGCTCGCGTAGGCGAAACAGGCCAACTGCTGGGTTATTGGATGAACTGCAAGTGCGCCAAACACTTTCAGTCTCTGCTTCCACTCTGCTTTTAGGCTCTGATCTCAACCATGGGGCGAGAATGCGGACTGTGGGACGTGTTGCGACCAGCTGCTCGCTGTGTCAGGCTGCGTTTGGTTTGGCTTGCAGGAACACGCGAAACAGTTATGAAATGCATGTGCACTTGTTTTTGGATGAAACACAGGTGCGACAAGCTCCTCTGTTTTTGGCTCTGATCTTATGGCCTTTTCTTTCAGCATTGGTGATAGGTTTGCTTTGCTTTTATGTATTTTGGTTTCCGGCTTCGGCCCAATTGTTTTGGTTATATCACGGGTAATCATGTACCCCCGTATTGATTGTAAATCAATTTTTTGACAAGTAATAAAGGTCTGGCATTCCAGAGGTGACAATGACGTTAGATTGCCAACATATCTATAGAGAGGCCAATGCGGTGGCGGATGCGTTAGCGGATAGAGTACAACGAGACCATAGAACTGCTTCTTTCGATGAGACTGATTTTCCTAGGATAGTGGCAGACTTGATCATGCTTGACAGATTGCATACGGCGTACATTCTCCATGGGGATGCGTAGAGGTAGCTTTTACGGGCATTCGCGGCTCTACCTGATCTTGCACACCGGCTGCGAGAAATGTTGGGGCATTCAGCTGGGGCGAGAATGCGGATTGTGGGACGATTGCGTCCCGCTGCTCGATGTGTCATGCTGCTGTTGGTTTGGACTGCAGGGGCGCTCGCGTAGGCGAAACAGGCCAACTGCTGGGTTATTGGATGAACTGCAAGTGCGCCAAACACTTTCAGTCTCTGCTTCCACTCTGCTTTTAGGCTCTGATCTCAACCATGGGGCGAGAATGCGGACTGTGGGACGTGTTGCGACCAGCTGCTCGCTGTGTCAGGCTGCGTTTGGTTTGGCTTGCAGGAACACGCGAAACAGTTATGAAATGCATGTGCACTTGTTTTTGGATGAAACACAGGTGCGACAAGCTCCTCTGTTTTTGGCTCTGATCTTATGGCCTTTTCTTTCAGCATTGGTGATAGGTTTGCTTTGCTTTTATGTATTTTGGTTTCCGGCTTCGGCCCAATTGTTTTGGTTATATCACGGGCAATCATGTACCCCCGTATTGATTGTAAATCAATTTTTTGACAAGTAATAAAGGTCTGGCATTCCAGAGGTGCCCCACTGGAGGTTTAATTAAAAAAATATATATTAGGTGAATATCATAAAACACCTCCACGTATTGTGGATAAATTTGGTTGGTGTACTTGGGATGCATTTTATCTTAAAGTGAATCCTAAGGGAGTATTGGAGGGGGTCAGGACCCTAGTGGAGGGTGGGTGCCCTCCAGGGTTAGTCCTTATAGATGACGGGTGGCAATCAATTTGCCAAGATGAGGAGTCCTTAAGTGACCAAGATGGTGGGACCACTAGGACAACAGCAGGGGAACAAATGCCATGCAGGTTGGTGAACTTCCAAGAGAACCACAAATTCAAAAACTACCAAAGCAGGAAAAGGATCACCAATGGGGGGGATTGGAAAGGGTGCCTCTAATAAGGGTATGGGTGCCTTTATTAGGGACCTCAAAGAGGATTTTAAGAGCATAGAGCATGTTTGTGTGTGGCATGCCTTGTGTGGCTATTGGGGTGGGGTGAGACCACAAGTTGAAGGAACGATTCTAGCTGGCCTGGGTCGAGCGCCTGGGTGGCCGCCTGGGAGGGTGGCGAGCATGTGCAGAGCTGACGTGGTTAAAAAAAAAAAAAAAAAGCGGGGGAATTCCAAAATTTGGGGGATAAGAAGGAGAGAATGGGAAGCTTTCTCCCCATTTTCAATCGACAGAGAAAGCTCTCCACCCCATTCATCTCTTCTCTCTACTTCGCTCGAAACTCTTTCGACAATCTCACTTCCGACCCCAACACCATCATCACTCGTCTCATCTCTTCCATCTCTTCCGACCCCAACACCATCTCTTCCATCATAACACTCTGACCGATCCTTGGAAGCTCGATTCACTGACTCTGCTATTGGGTTTAGCTTTAGATTGAGCTCAAAATCTCATTTTTTGACCCCAAAACACCCTACTTTGAAGCATCTGAAACCCATGGCGAAGACGAAATCAGGAGTGAAGAAGGACTTGGAGTTCTACACCATCAGACGAAACCCATGGCGAAGACGAAACCGTGAAAGGTAACGTTTATTTTGAGCTTTTTTTTAGTTTCTTAATTTTGCATGTTGTTTGTTTGATGAAATGACAGAGTGATGAGTTTTTTTTGAATAATTTGTGAAATTTGGTGGTTTTGAAGTTAGTATGAAGATTTCAAGTTGCTTGGGATGGACTTAGTCTGAAGATTTCAAGTTGGCAATTTCTCATATTATTACATCAGGATGGACTTAGTCTGATGATACATAGTATGTTTGCTAATGATGATAATCTTGTTTCGGTATCTGAAAATTTGTTATGGTGGTATGATTTTGTATGTTGCAGGTTTTAGTTACTGAATTTAGAGAATGTTTTGTGTGTAATAATAATTGATTGAAAATTTGCAGTTTGAAGAAGAAATGGAGACCTTCCTATTCACTTCAGAGTCTGTGAATGAAGGACACCCAGACAAGCTTTGTGATCAAATATCCGATGCAGTCCTTGATGCTTGCCTAGAACAAGACCCAGACAGCAAGGTAGCTTGTGAGACCTGCACCAAGACCAACATGGTTATGGTGTTTGGTGAGATTACAACTAAGGCAGCAGTGGATTATGATAAGATCGTTCGGGAGACTTGCAAGGCAATTGGGTTTGTTTCGGATGACGTTGGTCTTGATGGAGGCAAATGTAATGTTTATGTTAACATCGAACAGCAGAGCCCTGATATTGCCCAGGGTGTTCATGGGCACTTCACAAAGAGGCCTGAAGATATTGGGGCCGGTGATCAAGGGCATATGTTTGGGTATGCTACTGATGAGACCCCAGAGTTGATGCCTCTTACTCATGTCCTTGCTACTAAGCTTGGGGCGAAGCTTACCGAGGTTAGGAAGAATGGTACTTGTTCTTGGTTGAGATCTGATGGCAAGACCCAAGTGACAGTTGAGTACCAAAATGATAATGGTGCTATGATTCCTATTAGAGTCCACACTGTTTTGATCTCCACACAACATGCCGCAGAATAATAATTACAGATTGCTTCACTCTATACTGTTCGATGAGAAGCAATCCTTCTCTCTTGTTTTTACTATGTTTTACTTGGATATGCTGGCTTGGTTGTAATTGAAGATCATTGTATTTTTCTATTTTGGAAATAAGAGGAAAGTAATTGAAATAGCTTATTCAGGTGTGGCAAGTCATCGATTAAATAACTTAGATGAAAAGGAAAACAAAATCGCTTTAAACATTCCACGAGAATATATTACGCAATGCAACAGAGGATTTGGAAAACTGTTTTCTCATTACTGTCAGTAGTTGAACTATTTTGCCCATTCTCAGGAGAGCTCAAAAGAACATGTACACTGAGGATTACATCAGTATAAGACACATACCTTACAGCTTTACAAATGCTTATCTTTTGAGATATGCTTTACAATAAGGTTTCATTCTTTCCATTGGAATCATGAAATGATTCCTCCAGCATCAATGTAATGTATGCTAATCTTTGTATCTCATTCTCCACCGAGTCCTGTAATTGAATCCACTGGCAATGATCCCGGAGGAAGGGATGACCGCGAATCTTCTAAAAAATGACTGGAGCAGTCATCATCTCCATCAAAACTGAAGTCATCTTCATTGTTCTCGCCATAATGCGTCTCAAAGTCGGTTCCATCTTTTTGGTCTGTTTTCAAGTTAGCATCATTGTCCTCTTTTGACAAAACTAATGCAGGATATGAGTGTTCTATCACTTGCACTTCGCCTTCAAATGCCTCAACTTTCTCTAAGAGGGAATCTGGTTCAAGTCCAACTTCATCCAGCAGCAATGCTTTGCTTGATTCAATCGCTCGCTTCCACAATGAAACAATTCTAGGACTTATCTCTTCCATATTTATTACTTTGCTTTTAATTCCAGCACCTAATTTTCCTATTGCAAAATATAGAAATTAAAAAAGTCAGATCATGTGTTTCAAACAAACTTGTATGTCATCAACTAGGTAGTTGGCAGATTGACAACTAAGAAACTTCATATAAGACATCGAAGCATTGCTAACTAGGTGACACAAACTAAAATGTGCCACATCTTGGTGTCCCTCAGGGGTCAAAAAGGCTACCTAATTGATTGATCCAGATCTGATACATTAGCTAAAAGAATTAGAGAAATCTGATGGTTAGGAGCATGCCGCTGGGGTCCTTTTGGGAGCATTTCTGTGCTCACCAAATTAATGTGTTTTAGTGAATTATAGTGGTTCCACTCAGCTACTAACCACTGTAAACTATCAGAAATACACAATGCCGCAAAGTTCTAATGATGATCAATTCAAGTTTTAGATGCACCTACTGCTCTTGCTAATGGGAGCATAACTTGGCTTACCAATTATTTGTTCGACGTCACTTGACTGTGACAATACTGCATTGCTGGAAGGTGTGTCTTTTACTTTGCTGTCACCTGCAATTTTCATGTGACCGCATTAGTTTCAGTTTAAAATATAATTCATTGCTTAACAATATTATGTCCTACTCCAGTCTCTATACAGACCTAAACCATCCAAAGCAGATGGAATGGATTTCTTTGAGGGATCTTGAATTTGACGAGGGAGATCCAGGGTACATAGGTTTCCATCCTCTGCCCCTCCACATCAATATCTGCTCATCATCAAAAGATAGTAGAACGCAAGGAACCAATTCCTGTTGGAAAATGGTAAATTTCAATAAAACAGAGAGGTAATCAAGCAAGGAAAATATTCAGATGAATTTGGACTGACAAGCAACAGTGAGATGTAATCATAAGAACTGTTTATTATTTCATTTTAATGACTCACGTTGTTCACAGGAGATCTCTGAGGCAAAAAGCATAATAAAATAACAAAACTGTTAGTATCATAAACAAGGAATGAGTTAGAGGTTCATGACAAAGTACACCAACCTTAAGCTTCGCACCAATCTTCTTATAATCACTTGGTTCCAATCCCCGACAATCAACTTTCACTAAGGGGCTTCCTTCAAAGGCATTCTTTACATCCTTAACAAGATTAATGTATATTCCATTTTTTGCTGTGCTGAGAAAGAAGAAATTAGCTATAAATTTTAAAAGAACCAGAAACTTAGAGGAGTATGACAAATGACTATCCTTAACCAATGAGAATGTAGGACTAGTGCCAAGTTCAAATAGATAAATTTGCTTCACTCTTTTTGTACCAAAAGAATGGAAAGCAGGCGGAAGAAACCATTGGTTAAAAAAAAAAAAAAACTTTACCTAGTTTACAAATTGGTAGCAAACGCTTTCCTTTCCATCGCAAGTCATCTGATTCATATTATTCCAGCAACATTACCTTCTATAGAAAAAGAAAAACCTTCATCCAACTCAACCCCAGACTCAGAGAATATGATGCAGAGTTGTTGGTAAAGAGGGCGGCCATTGCTTCTAATTGCTTCAGCATCTGGATGTTCCTGAAAATACAAAATGCAAGGACATTAAACAAAAGCAAACCAGGAGCATTTCCAAGAGTCATGATGCCAAGCCGTAAGTTCTGCTTAATGTCTACAGCACACATTCAAAACTCGAATCAATATAACTTGAAAGTTAACACTATGGCATTACCACATTGGGAAGATGTAGTACAACATGTAATTGTTGTTAAGGACAATGCAGCAGAATGCTACTAAGAAATTAAGCCGCCACATCATCTGTTCCTCTCAACAAATAGAAAAGTTTGATGTCAGGAATGATGATTATACAAAAAATCAGTCATAATGCTTAAAGACAAACTACCTGAGCAAATCTTGCAAGACTGAAATCTTTCCTGATGTAATAATATGAGAAATTGCCAACTTGAAATCTTCAGACTAAGTCCATCCTAAGCAACTTGAAATCTTCATACTAACTTCAAAACCACCAAATTTCACGAATTATTCAAAAAAACTCATCACTCTGTCATTTCATCAAACAAATAACATGCAAAATTAAGAAACTAAAAAAAAGCTCAAAATAAACGTTACCTTTCACGGTTTCGTCTTCGCCATGGGTTTCATCTGATGGTGTAGAACTCCAAGTCCTTCTTCACTCCTGGTTTCGTCTTCGCCATGGGTTTCAGATGCTTCAAAGTAGGGTGTTTTGGGGTCAAAAAATGAGATTTTGAGCTCAATCTGAAGCTAAACCCAAGAGCAGAGTCAGTGAATCGAGCTTCCAAGGATCGGTCAGAGTGTTATGATGGAAGAGATGGTGTTGGGGTCGGAAGAGATGGAAGAGATGGTGTTGGGGTCGGAAGTGAGATTGTCGAAAGAGTTTCGAGCGAAGTAGAGAGAAGAGATAAATGGGGTGGAGAGCTTTCTCTGTCAATTGAAAATGGGGAGAAAGCTCCCTATTCCCTCCTTCTCCCCCAAATTTTGGATTTTCCCCGCTTTTTTTTTTTTTTTTTTTTTTAACCACGTCAGCTCTGCACGTGCTCGCCACCCTCCCAGGCGGCCACCCAGGCGCTCGACCCAGGCCAGCTAGAATCGTTCCAAGTTGAAGGGATGCCTAAATCAAGTGTTATATAACTCCTAGGCTATCTGAGGGCTTGAAGAAAACCATGGAAGATCTGGCTGTTGATCAGATTGTGAACAATGGGGTGGGGTTGGTCCCACCTGATATGGTACATCAGATGTTCGATGCGCTCCACTCTCAACTCGAGGCAGAGTTAAAGTAAACGTCATTCATGTAAGTTCTTGCCAGCCTCTTTTTTTATTTTTGTATTTTTTAGATTTAAAGAAAAATTCAGAGTTCTTGAGATGTTGGTTTATCTAGAATTTTCTTGCCTAGAAAGAAAGTTCTCTTCCAATTCGATCTCCACGCAAGCCTTTATTATTGACAGGGCCCAAAAGCCAAAGACCCACAAATGTTGGGAGTCTTACAAAGTAGTCATGAAAGTGATTACTAATGCATTCCTGTTTTTGTTGAATTGTAGTTGCTGGAGATGTTGTGTGAAGACTTTGGTGGGAGAGTAGAGCTTGCCAAGGCTTACTACAATGCCCTCACAGCTTCGGTGAGAAAACATTTCAAAGGAAATGGTGTGATCGCAAGTATGGAGCATTGCAACGATTTCATGCTTTTAGGAACTGAGGCCATATCTCTTGGTCGCGTTGGTATGTTTTTATTTCATCCTTTTTACTAATCAAACTTTTGTATGGGCTTATATTTCCATAGGGCCCAATTTCGGTAGTTCATAAGGCTAAGACTATTGTTATTGTTTATGGTTATATATATAGGAGATGACTTTGGTCAGCTGAAGCATCCGGTGATCCAAATGGTGCATTTTGGCTACAAGGCTTCCATATGGTGCACTGTGCTTATAATAGCTTGTGGATGGGGAACGTCATACAACCTGATTGGGATATGTTTCAATCAGCTCATCCTTGTGCTGAATTCCATGCAGCCTCTCGGGCGATATCAGGAGGGCCTATTTACGTAAGTGACAAAGTTGGTCAACACGACTTTCGCCTACTTGAGACTTTAGTGTTGCCTAATGGATCGATTTTATGATGTGAGCATTACGCACTTCCAACAAGAGATTGTCTTTTTGAAGATCCATTGCATGATGGCAAGACCATGCTCAAGATATGGAACTTGAATAAGGTATGATCCAGCTAGCCCTACTAGCTCTGATCATGTTGATTTTAACGGAGCCCAATTTGAATTATTTTGAACCTCAAGGGATTAGCTACAATCTATAAGCAAAACTAATATGTTGATTTGTTAGTTTAACCAAAATTTTATTTTGCGCAACAGTATACTGGTGTTATTGGAGCATTCAATTTTCAAGGAGGACCTAGGCTGGTCTCGCGAAGCTAGAAAAAACATATGTGATTCAACAGTATCTCATGTCGTGACATCCACAATAAGTCCGAAGAACATCGAGTGGAAGAATGGAAATAGCCCAATTTCCATTGATGGAGTAGACACATTTGCTGTGTACATGTTCCAAGCAAAGAAGTTGGTGTTGGTGAAACCATCAGAAAACATAGAAATGGCTTTAGAACCATTCAAGTTTGAGCTTCTCACATTCTCTCCTGTGAAGATGCTAACGACAAAAGGGTTTCATTTCGCGCATATTGGATTAGTGAATATGCTTAACACAGGTGGTGCAATACAATCACTCAGTTATAATGATGGCGGGAGTTTGGTTCGAATTGGAGTCAAGGGCAAGGGTGAAATGAGAATGTTTACATCTGTGAAGCCTAATGCATGTCGAGTTAACGGAGAAGAAGTACTGTTCACGTACAATGACTACATGGTCGCGACTGAAGTTCCGTGGGCGTCTTCATATTCATCTCTAATTGAATACATGTTTTAGTTTTGCATTGCTTATTATTCATGGTTTGTATTGTTGGACAAATCCAATAATGTGGGCACACATATGTAATATAATGTGTATTGCTATCTTAAAGTGTAGTCCATCTAATATGTGATCTAATAGGGATGTTGGACTATAAGGTATTAATAAATAACATGGTGTAAATAAGGATGTAATTTCTAATTCAATGAGGGGCAGAATTGGAAATTCACAGCCCGTAAGTTGAAGGGTTGTGACTTATGGGCATTATAAATAGGATGGGTCCCCGATTGAGCGTATGCGTTGAAAACAGAAAAAACTTTTGGAATTGTCTTCTGTATCCTCTCAACAGAGAACTAAGGGAAACGCTTGAATCAATCGAAAGATCCAAACAATCCAAACTCATCACAATCAACGAGGAAATCGCTATGGATCGATCGGGTATGTTTCTATTCTTCTTGTTTCCATTGAATCAACTAGAGTCTTAAGATTTTGGTTTAATTACAACAATTGGTATCAGAGCAACTCCTGTTGATTCCATGTGAAATTATAAAGGAAAACATACAGTGATTATTTGTTTCATACAGTGATATATAGATTCATACAGTGATATATATACATTCATATAATATCAAGGCAATTGATTACTATATGTTATTTATGATTATAGATTCATATGAATAACATGAATACAGTTATTATGGATTATGTATTAATCCATAATACAGTGATTATGTATTAATACAGTGACTATAGATTAATAAGCAATTATGGATTAATACAGTGATTATTGATTAATACAGCGATTGATATAGCATGATCTGGACCTACAGTGATTATGTATTCATGATTATAGACTTGAATCTATATAGATATGTATTCATGGCAATTGTCTTCACTGTTTCATTGTGAGTGTAATTGTATTCAGTGATTACATTGTAATTGTATTTCCTATTGAAATAGATTACAATTTATTACAATTTGGATCAAGGTGAAATAGATGTGTAAAAAAAAAAAAAAAAAAACGATTTTACTGTTACAGTGAACAGTGAATGCGATTTCGTGAACAGTGAATACCGATTTCACTGTTATGGTGAACAGTGATACGCAATTTCGTGAATAGTGAACAACGATTTCACTGTTACAATGAACAGTAATATGCGATTATGCATTATTTAAAAAAAATTATTGTTCACCATTGACCGCGACTGTTCACTGTTGACCGCGACTATTCACTGTTGGGCCTGGCGAATGTATGGGCTTGTATAGTGACTGTTCACGGGCCTGGTGACTGTTCAGTTCACTGTTGGTTGGGCCTGTTAGAAAAAATTCTAATTTGACTATTGGGCCTGTGTCAGGACTAGTACCATTGGTTAGGGAAATCAAGGTTCAGAGGCCTTTCAAGACTTTCCTAATGGTCTCAAAACTCAATGTTCCCTTTTGAAAAGTGCCCAAATGCTTAGCATCTATATTATAGGGGGAAGGTTTGAGCTCTTGACTGTGAGGACGTGTTGCCTCCATTGCATAGTCGGGCCAGACTGTACCGCTAGCATTTTTATTGTTTTCTTTGCATTGCTTTTCAACTTCAAACTTGTATTTCCATCGATCGATAGCATCGAACTAGTCTTGAGCAACGTCCTTCCGAACGTTCCTCCCCATTGTAATCTATTGAATTGAATGAGAGCTTTTACTGACTATTGTGCATTGTTATATTGTCTACAGATTGATATTGTGCATTCTCAAGTTAATATTTGTGCCCGTCAAAGTAACTACTCATAGGCTTAATAGTGAATTGGATAGCTAGTGCCGCACGGATTACTAGTCCATGACAGTTGGTATCAGAGCCAGAGCTTGTTGAATGCAAACCAGGATGCAGGAAATAAATGAGCGCCTTAGCGCTATGGAGGAACGACAGGCCAGTCGAATGCATAGACTGGAAAGCAGAATGTACCAGTTGAACACTTTGGGAGAACAGATTAGTCGGTTGGATGGACTCTTTTCACTGGCAGACAGAGTAGATTCGCTGGCCGAGCACGTTGATAACTTAGAGGGACGAACAGTCGCAATGGAAGAGTCGCCTCACCCCACAGCTCAGGTGATGAGTGACTTCCAATTACAGTTGGAGGACTTATTTGCAAGGGTTGGCTTGCTAACTAAGGCCACAGGGACGACTGATCACCCTAGGATGAAAGTACCCAAGCCAAAGTCATATGCTGGGGCACGAGATGGGAAGGAGTTAGAGAACTTCTTGTTTGATCTGGAGCAGTATTTTCACGCGGTGAACCCCGAATCAGAAGAAGCCAAGGTTACCATGGCGACCATGTACTTAGCAGGTGATGCGAAACTATGGTGGAGAACCAAATATGCAGATATGGAAGAAGGTCGCATCCTTATTAGAACTTGGGCAGACCTCAAGAAGGAACTCAGAAATCAATTCTTGCCTGAGAACACTGATTTCTTAGCAAGGAGGAAGCTCCACACCATCAAACAGACAGGCAATATTCGAGACTATGTCCGACAATTCTCAACTTGCTTGCTAGATATTCGAGACATGTCTAAGAAGGACAAAGTTTTCTGTTTCATGGAACAAGCTCAGCCGCTTCTACAAGCAGAATTGCAAAGGCAGAAGGTGACAAATATTACAAGTGCTATTGCGGCAGCAGAAAGGTTTAGCGATTATATGCCCATGACTGGATCCACTTCGCTCAATCACTCCACAGCTAGAACTGGCAGTATCAATTCAAGCTCAGGGTCGAATGCTCGCTCACCTCACCAAAACTGGGGAAACTCAAGTCAGAATCGAGGAAACTATAATTCCCGGCCGTCCAACCAGAATTGGAGTTCCAACAAAAATTGGAATGCCAGCTCTAGCAACTCAAATTACAACAACAAAGGAGGGCAAAACTACTCTGGGCAGTGGAGACCATCTGCCCCTGCCCCATGCATTCTTTGCAATAGCAGGGATCACCCAACAGGCAAATGTCCATCCAAACCAGCTCTACACTCATTAATGTCCTTGCTTCAAGCAGAACCTTCTAACCCGACCGCATCGAGCTCGAACCCCACCAATAGTGAGACCTCCCAAATGGGAGCTCTACGCAAGCTCAATGCTGTCAAAGGAGAAATGTATGAGCACCCACACAAGAAGGCTTTACAATACATCGACATCACTATCAATGGGTTCCCTTCCCAAGCATTGTTGGATTCCGGAGCGACAGACAATTTTTTGCCCCAGATGAAGCTAGACGTGTGGGTCTGAACTTAGAAGGAGATGTGGGTAAGTTGAAAGTTGTCAACTCTGAGGCAATCTCTATTAATGGTATGGCTAGAGCTGTGCCACTACAGGTTGGTCCATGGGAAGGAAGATCAAACTTCTTGGCCGTTCCACTTGATGATTTTAAGGTGATTCTTGGCCAAGAATTCTTCCGAGGAGCTGCAGCAGGACCATTACCTTTCATGGACTCCTTGGGGTTTTTCGGACCCAGACTACGCATTGTACCAACCTCAATTCGACCAACAACTCATGATAGAATATTGTCGGCGCTCCAAGTCAAGAGGGGCTTGGCCAAAGGAGAAGATACATACTTAGCTGTGGCAAAGCTAGAGATGGAAGATGATACTAGCAAAATCCCTGAGGAAGTTGCCCAAGTTATTGCTGACTTCAGCGAAGTGATGCCGAATGAATTGCCAAAGAATCTACCTCCCAGAAGGCTCATTGATCACGAAATTGAGTTAGTCCCTGGTGCCAAGCCACCCGCACGTAGTCCATATCGCATGAGCCCTCCAGAGCTGACCGAATTGAGAACACAACTAGATGGCTTGTTGGAGTCAGGATTCATTCGGCCCTCTAAAGCACCTTATGGGGCACCTGTTCTTTTTCAGCGGAAACATGATGGCAGTCTTCGCCTTTGTGTTGATTATAGAGCCTTGAACAAAGTCACTATAAAGAACAAATACCCGTTGCCGCTCATTGCAGACTTATTCGACCAACTTGGATCCGCCAGATACTTCACAAAACTTGACTTGAGATCAGGTTACCATCAGGTTCGCATTGCTGCTGGTGACGAACCCAAAACTGCTTGTTCTACAAGATATGGGTCATATGAGTTCCTAGTAATGCCCTTCGGCTTGACCAATGCTCCAGCTACATTTTGCACCCTTATGAATGGCCTGTTCCGTCACCTTCTGGACAAGTTTGTGGTTGTCTATCTTGACGACATTGTGGTTTATAGTGGGACTATAGAAGAACACCTACATCATTTGCGAGAAGTGTTCCAAATCCTTAAGGATAATCATCTCTTTGTCAAGAAGGAAAAGTGCTCATTCGGCCAGACCCAGATCAATTTCTTGGGTCATGTTATTGGCAATGGCAAGATTCAGATGGACATGGAGAAAGTCAAGGCAATCCATGATTGGAACTCTCCTAAGAACGTGTCTCAACTACGTTCTTTCCTTGGACTCGCAAACTATTATCGTCGCTTCATAAGGGACTACTCTAAGAGAGCTGTTGCCCTGACAAATTTGTTGAAACAAGACCGAACATGGGAATGGGATAGGCAGTGTGAAGCTTCATTCCAAGACTTGAAATTGGCCGTGATGAAAGATCCAGTATTGGCCTTGCCAGACATCACCAAGCCCTTTGAAGTACAAACAGATGCATCTGATTATGCCTTAGGGGGAGTTTTACTTCAAGATGGTCACCCGGTAGCATATGAGAGTTGAAAGTTGAATGATACAGAGTCTCGTTACTCAGCTCAGGAAAAGGAATTGCTAGCCATTGTACATTGTTTACGGGTGTGGAGACACTACCTCTTGGGATCTCAAGTTCTTGTTAAAACGGATAATGCTGCAGCAAGCCATTTCCTTACTCAGAAGATGCTAACCTCCAAGCAATCTCGATGGCAGGAAAAATTAGCAGAATTTGACTTAGTATTGGAATACAAGCCAGGGCGCACTAACAATGTAGCTGATGCACTCAATAGAAGGGCAGACCTTGCAGTGCTAACCCATACTGGTCCGAGTCACACCATCTTGGAGAAGATCAAAGTAAGCCTACAGACAGATCCACAAGCGAAGGCGATTACAGAGTTGATCAAGCAGGGCAAAACTCGACGGTTCTGGATAAAAGATGGAGCAATACTCACAACTGGTAATCGCCTCTATGTTCCGAGAACTTCTGGTTTGAGGAAAGAACTTTTGAGAGAATGCCATGACACCCATTGGGCGGGACATTCAGGTTGGAGACGGACACTTGCATTGCTAGAAAGGGGGCACTATTGGCCGCAGATACAGGAGGATGTAATGGCCTATGTTCGAACATGTCTTATTTGCCAGCAAGATAAGGTTGAAAGAGATCGACCAGTAGGCTTACTAGAGCCCCTGCCTGTTTCAACTCGTCCTTGGGAAAGTGTTTCCATGGACTTCATTACTGGGTTACCGAAAGTGGAGGATTTCAGGAGCATCCTTGTAGTTGTTGACCGATTCTCAAAGTATGTGACCTTTGTGCCGACCGGACTAACTTGCATAGCCGAAGATACGGCGCAATTGTTCCTCAAGCATGTAGTGAAGTATTGGGGACTACCCGAAAACATTGTTAGCGACCGTGATGCTCGATTCACAGGAAAGTTCTGGAAGGAGTTGTTCAAGCTCTTGGGATCCAAACTTAATATGTCGACAAGCCAACATCCCCAATCTGACGGACAGACTGAGCGCTTTAACTCTATGCTTGAAGAATACCTTCGTCATTTTGTAAGTGCAAACCAGAAAAATTGGGTGGGACTACTTGATGTTGCACAATTCTGTTTCAACTTACAAAAGAGCTCAGCTACTCACTCCAGCCCCTTTCAATTAGTCACTGGTCAGCAACCATTGACACCACATACAGTGCTGACCGGATACCAAGGACCCAGCCCAAGAGCTCTTGAATTTGTCAAAGCCTGGCAGAAAAACATTGAAGTTGCTCGAGCCTATCTTGAGAAAGCCTCCCGTCACATGAAGAAATGGGCCGACAAGAAACGACGAATCGATCCTTTTGAAGTCGGGGACTTGGTATTGGTGAAGCTAGATATGTTCAACAAGTATAAACGGACAGCTAGAGCACACAACAATCTGTTTCGCAAGTATGAGGGACCGGTACAGATTATTGAGAAAGTAGGCAAAGTCTCCTATCGCGTCAAGTTACCACATTGGCTCCGTTTCACCCATCCTGTCTTCCATGCAAGTAACTTGAAGTCTTACCATGCCGATGTCGCTGATCCCACAAGAAATGTATCTACCCGAGCATTGCCTAAGCATCCTACTAAGCCAGATCGAGAAGTGGAAGAAATGTTAGCTGACCGCCTCATCAACAACACAGGCCCGGATAGAGAATATTTGGTCAAGTGGCAGGATGAACCTCCTTCAGAGATCAGTTGGGAGCCAGTCGAGCATCTGCTGCCATACCTCTCAGAGCTGGAAGAGTACTTGGAAAAGTTCGCTGCGAGGGCGTCAGCGAATTGAGTGTGGGAGAGTGTCAGGACTAGTACCATTGGTTAGGGAAATCAAGGTTCAGAGGCCTTTCAAGACTTTCCTAATGGTCTCAAAACTCAATGTTCCCTTTTGAAAAGTGCCCAAATGCTTAGCATCTATATTATAGGGGGAAGGTTTGAGCTCTTGACTGTGAGGACGTGTTGCCTCCATTGCATAGTCGGGCCAGACTGTACCGCTAGCATTTTTATTGTTTTCTTTGCATTGCTTTTCAACTTCAAACTTGTATTTCCATCGATCGATAGCATCGAACTAGTCTTGAGCAACGTCCTTCCGAACGTTCCTCCCCATTGTAATCTATTGAATGTGAATGAGAGCTTTTACTGACTATTGTGCATTGTTATATTGTCTACAGATTGATATTGTGCATTCTCAAGTTAATATTTGTGCCCGTCAAAGTAACTACTCATAGGCTTACTAGTGAATTGGATAGCTAGTGCCGCACGGATTACTAGTCCGTGACAGCCTGTTGCTGTTAGTAATAATTGGGCCTGTTAGTAAATTTTACTTTGACTATTGGGCCTGTTGCTGTTGGTAATATTGTTTTAACTTATTGGGACCTATTTAATTTTTGGCTACATTTTATTTAATTTTAATTTGTATTCAGTTCATACTCCAAATTTATACATAGTTTATAATTTTGGTTTCATGTATCACTATTGTGTTCCTTATTTAAAATTTACACAATTTAACTAATAGGTTGCCAAAGCAACCACTGTTAGGAAAAAATGTTTGATTTTAAATAAGTGAGCATGCTACATCCATGTGAAACAATCGGCCCAAAGGAAGATTGTTTTGACCGGATAATCCCTAGTCTTAAATATGTGATAAAGTTTACTATACCATGCTTTTATTATGTCAGTCCAAAGAAAGACATAATATTAGGCCGGTTTCGTTGTGTACAAAGAGTACCACTTACAGATTGATATTTCTGTCCAAAGACTAAATAACAATGCTGTGCTAGGTATCTTGATATGGGTTTTTTATTTCCCTATTGTATGAATTTAAAAGTTTATGCAATTGAATAATGATGTGATTATGTTATTTATGTAATTTATTCTCTGTATAGCTACTATGTCTGCTACTAGTATATCTGCTGGTGTAAATAATATTCACATGCTTAATGGGACAAACTTCAAGGACTGGAAAGAGAACGTGTTAATCGTTCTTGGATGTATGGATCTGGACCTTGCCTTAAGGATTGAGCAACTCGCTCCTCTTACAGATGCAAGTACTCCTAATGCAAGGAAATACTTTGAGAAGTGGGAATGCTCCAATCGCATGAGTCTCATGCTCATCAAGCGAGGTATTCCAGAAGCCTTTAGGGGTGCAATATCCGCAGGGGTGACCAATGCCAGTGAGTTCCTTACTGAACTTGAAAAGCGTTTTGCTAAAAACGATAAGGCTGAAACAAGCACGCTTTTAGCTAGCTTGATTTCATTAAAGTATAAAGGCAAAGGGAACATTAGAGAGTACATCATGGAGATGTCTCATCTTGCTTCAAAACTTAAAGCACTGAAGCTTGAGTTGTCTGAGGACTTACTCGTGCATCTAGTTTTGATATCTCTTCCTCCACAGTACAGTCAGTTTAAGGTCAGTTACAACTGTCAGAAGGAGAAATGGACTCTTAATGAGCTCATTTCATACTGTGTGCAAGAGGAAGACAGGTTGAAGCAAGACAGAACAGAAAGTGCTCATTTTGCAAGCACCTCTAAAGATAAGGGCACAAAACGAAAGAAGGAGAATGAAGCTGCTAAGGGTCCAGCACAAAAGAAACAGAAAGGCAATGAGGGTTGTTTCTTTTGTAAGAAACCTGGACATGTAAAGAAGGAATGTACCAAGTATCACGCTTGGCGTGCTAAAAAGGGTATGTTTCTTGCTTTGGTCTGTTCTGAGGTTAACTTAGCTTCAGTACCTAGAAACACTTGGTGGTTAGATTCCGGTGCTACTACTCACATAAGTGTTTCTATGCATGGTTGTCTGAGCTACCGAAAGCCAAATGATGCTGAAAGATGCATCTTCGTGGGCGATGGAAAATCGGTAGAAGTGGAAGCAATAGGAAACTTTAGGTTACTCTTAGGAACCGGTTATTATTTGGAACTGAAAGACACTTTTGTAGTACCGTCATTTAGACGAAATTTGGTTTCTATTTCCTTGTTGGACAAATTTGGATATTGTTGTTCATTTGGAAATAATCAATTTAGTCTTTCATTAAATTCCAATATTATTGGTACTGGTTCATTAAGCACATTTGATAACCTATATCTTCTTGATACTATTGCCTCATATAATGTAACTTTGCATGTGGAATCACGTGGTACCAAGCGTAAGCTAAATGAAGGAAATTCATCAAAACTATGGCACAAACGTTTAGGACATATCTCGAAAACGAGAATGGAGAGACTTGTGTCAGATGGCATAATAGATTCTCTTGATTTTTCAGACTTTGATGTCTGTATTGAGTGCATCAAGGGAAAACAGACCAAACAAAAGAGATTAGGTGCAAACGGAACTTCAGACGTCTTAGAATTGATCCACACAGATATTTGTGGACCATTCCCTTCGGCTTCTTGGAATGGTCAACAATATTTTATATCATTCATAGACGATTACTCACGCTATGGGTACCTATATCTCATTCATGAGAAATCTGAGTCACTGGACATGTTCAAAGCTTTCAAAGCTGAGGTTGAGAACCAACTCAACAAACGAATTAAAAGTGTCAGGTCTGACCGTGGTGGTGAGTATTACGGCAGATATGACGGTTCCGGTGAACAACGTCCAGGACCATTTGCTAAATTCCGAGAGGAATGTGGAATCGTCCCATAAAACACCATGCCGGGGTCACCTAGCATGAATGGTGTAGCTGAAAGACGAAACCGAACTCTTAAGGACATGGTAAGGAGTATGATCAGTCATTCTACCTTACCTGAATCACTCTGGGGAGAAGCACTAAAGACTGCAGCTTACATCCTTAATAGAGTACCAACTAAAGCAGCTGCCAAAACACCTTATGAACTTTGGACAGGCAGAAGACCTAGTCTAAAGCATTTTCACATTTGGGGATGTCCAGCTGAAGCAAGGCCTTATCGGCCGAATGAAAAGAAATTGGACTCCAAAACAGTGAGCAGCTACTTCATTGGCTACTCTGAGCGATCTAGGGGCTACAAGTTCTATAATCCCACTATTAAGTCCATTTTTTGAAACGGGGACAGCAACATTTTTTGAGGGGGAGAAATCAGGTAAGAGACATTGTCTTTGAGGAGGAATCAATTTCGACTCCTACTACTGTTGTTGACAATGTACATGTTCCAATACCTGTCATTGATCAAGAAGCAGATCTGGAACCTCAACAGGACAATGTTGAACTACTCCCTGCTCCAATTGAAGTAAATATTCCAGAAGAACAAACTCAACAACCTCAAGATCAAATGCCATTAAGGAGATCCACGAGAGAAAAGAGAAGAGCTATTCCGGATGATTATATGGTATTTCTCGAAGAACATGAGGAAAATGATGGATTGGTGGAAAATGATCCAATCAACTTTCATCAAGCCATGCAGGATTCTAACTCTCAAAAGTGGATAGATGCTATGAATGAGGAGTACAAGTCTATGCAAGACAATCAAGTTTGGGATTTTGTCCCATTACCTGAAAATACTAAGCCTATTGGTTGTAAATGGATATTCAAAACCAAGAAGGACTCAAAAGGTAATGTGGAAAGGTATAAAGCTCGTCTTGTAGCTAAAGGCTTCACTCAAAAGGAAGGCATTGACTATAAAGAGACTTTCTCTCCGGTGTCAAATAAAAACTCATTTAGGACAATCATGGCTCTTGATGCACATTTTGACTTTGAGTTGCATCAGATGGATGTTAAAACAACGTTTCTCAATGGCGACATTGATGAAACAATTTATATGGTGCAACCAGAAAACTTTGTGTCTGGAGACCCAAAGAATATGGTTTGCAGACTAAAGAAATCCATCTATGGGCTCAAGCAAGCTTCCCGTCAATGGTACTACAAATTTCATCAAGTAATTGTCTCGTTTGGTTTTGAGACAAATGTTGTTGATAACTGTGTGTATCATAAGTTCAGTGGGAGTAAGCATATCTTCTTGGTTTTGTATGTTGATGACATATTGCTTGCCACTAATAATATAGACATGTTGCACGAAACCAAGAGATTTCTATCAAAGAAATTTGAAATGAAAGATCTTGGTGAAGCTTCTTTTGTCTTAGGGATTCAGATATACCGGGATCGTTTTCGGGGTATTCTTGGATTATCACAAAAGGGCTATATAGAAAAAGTGCTTAAAAGGTTTGGCATGCAAGATTGTAAACCAGGAGATACCCCTATATCTAAAGGAGACAAACTCAGTCTTAAACAGTGTCCTAGGACTAAACTTGAAGTTGTAGAGATGCAAAAGAACCCCGATGCATCCGCTGTTGGGAGTCTTATGTATGCTCAAGTATGTACACGTCCAGACATAGCATTCATTGTTGGAATGCTTGGCAGATATTTGGATAACCCTGGGATGAGTCACTGGAAAGCAGCTAAACGGGTTATGAGATATTTACAGAGAACTCAGGATTACATGCTCACATACAAGAGATCAGATCAGTTGGAGATCATAGGGTATGCTGATTCTGATTTTGCTGGATGCCAAGATAGTAGAAAATCTACATCAGGCTACATTTATCTGTTAGCTGGAGGAGCTATTTCTTGGAGAAGTGCTAAACAGACACTCATAGCTTCTTCCACCATGGAAGCAGAATATGTGGCGTGTTTTGAGGCCTCCAACCACGGATTATGGTTGCGTTATTTTGTCACTGGGCTGCGCATTTTGAATGACATAGAAATACCACTAAAGTTATATTGTGACAATAAGTCAGCAGTTTTATATGCCAACAACAACAGGAGCTCGTCTAGGTCAAATCATATTGACATAAAGTTCCTGGTTATGAAGGAGAGAGTAGAGAATAAACAGATTTTCATAGAGCATATTGGGACACACTCCATGATTGCGGATCCGCTTACTAAGGGATTACCACCCAAGGTCTTTCATGAGCACACCGCTCATATGGGTGTTATGTCACATGAGGATATCATGGTTTAGTGGGAGTTTTGTTGTTCTATGATGAATTTTTGGACACATTGGTGTAATTTAGTATTTTCTGCAGAAATAAAGTCTTCAGTCAATTGTCTGTTTATTATATGTTTGATCTCATTAAAGATTAAAGTTGGACCGGTTGGAAATAGACATGTTTGGATCACATCACATGTAATTTCCATGCTCTACATCCATGTTTGATCTATGTCATTTGATTATATTAGTATATGTGACTATTGATGGATTTCGTTACGCTACTTGTGACGCAAATCGCTTTAATCCTATATCAGTATAGTCAATGGACGAGATTGTTTCGGAATACCTTTACTTGTGATAGCAAGTTTTGAGCTCCTAAGGTTATACACATTTAAGATAACATATATGGCCCAAGTGGGAGATTGTTGGACAAATCCAATAATGTGGGCACACATATGTAATATAACGTGTATTGCTATCTTAAAGTGTAGTCCATCTAATATGTGATCTAATAGGGATGTTGGACTATAAGGTATTAATAAATAACATGGTGTAAATAAGGATGTAATTTCTAATTCAATGAGGGGCAGAATTGGAAATTCATAGCCCGTAAGTTGAAGGGTTGTGACTTATGGGCATTATAAATAGGATGGGTCCCCGATTGAGCGTATGCGTTGAAAACAGAAAAAACTTTTGGAATTGTCTTCTGTATCCTCTCAACAGAGAACTAAGGGAAACACTTGAATCAATCGGAAGATCCAAACAGTCCAAACTCATCACAATCAACGAGGAAATCGCTATGGATCGATCGGGTATGTTTCTATTCTTCTTGTTTCCATTGAATCAACTAGAGTCTTAAGATTTTGGTTTAATTACAACATGTATAGTATATGGGTTTGGCTGATTCTATTTTGATGTAAATAATACAGTTTTTCCAATTATCAAGGTTTGGTGAGGAGCTTTATGGAGTTTTGGACATTATTAAAGGTTATGGACAATACAGTGAATTTTTTTTTCTTAATTTCGTTTTGCAATCACTTTATACATAGTTATGTGCAACGTATTTTTAAGAGTATCGAACAACCATACAGTGGCACGCTTTTTTGATGAGTAGTACGTATAATTGCACGAGCGGATATGCACCCTTCTCTGTGGCGCGAATCAAAATCGTAAAACATGTAGTACATAATCTTATGAGCACCGAAAGAAACAGAAGATAAGGTTTATGAGTCAGAGCTTGGCTTTACAAGTGGCTGGCTCTTTATAAGACCTTGTGTGCATGCAAATTATAAACACTTGCCAAATTTTGATGAACAAAGCCCCAACTGAAGTTGCTGTAAGGATCAATGAGGAGGTCGTCAGTCACTTTGGTGAATTCATTCTCCAAGCATTTATAAGGAAGCAAGCTAAAACCATCTTTTTCATCTCTCAGTTGTTGCGCCTTGTGAGGCTAGGGAACTTTTTTTAAGGGAAAGCAAGCAGGGTTTTAAGGAACCCTTAACCTTTGACTCGATTACAATCTCTTGAGGTAAGTAATCCCTAATGATTATAAAGCTCCTTATTTCTTGTTTCCTTTCCTACGTTTTTTGGTACATAATTTTCTTTGGTAGCTTTTGATAGAGCTGCGACTCTCTCGTATTCTTCGCCTTCAAGAACCCGATATGTCAACTTCAAGGGCCCATCATACTCCTGAAGCTCCACTATGTCAGTTCCATGCACATGCATAGCTCTGACACTCAAGGCTAGGGAACTTAATATATAATGGCTCCATTTCTTAAACAACGAACCTCCTCAGACTCAATGGATCTCAAGATGAACTCTCATCATGACAACCATCATCAATCCCCTTAGAAGGATCAAATCTAATGGTTGACAACCATTTGACCCTTTTTGAGGTCCCACCAAACATCTTTGGGACCCACCCATCTCTTGTAAAGCTCATAACCACCATGAGAAATGGGTGTTTTTTGGTGTTTAATTCGGAGGACCTAAAGAGTGACATGTGGTGTCTTTTGGGCTAGCTTAAGGGAACAAGGTTCATGAACATATTTTATTTCAAAGTATCGAGTCTACACATTGGGTTGAAAACATTGAGAATGAAACCCAATTCATGCTCTTAGACAAATCTGAAATGAAAGACCCTATATATGTTCAATTTCTTCCCCTTATTGAAGGACCCTCTACATCCTCTCTACAATCTGGAATTGACGAAAATGTTGATGTTTGGGTTGAAAGCGGTTTGACGAAAGACTCTTTTAAAATTATTACGGCTCTTGTAGTTCATTATGATTTAGAGTTACATCTGATGGATGTTAATTAAGACTACATGTATAAATGAAAATATTGCAGAACTATTTATATGAAATAAGCATAGGGTTTTGAGACTCCGAACATAAAGTTTGCAAATTAACGAAATTCATCTATGACTTAAAGCAAACATATCGTCAGTAGTATAAAAATGTTTGATCAAGTAAATTCCCCTTTCGATTTTGAGGAAAATTCGATTGATCAATGTGTTTATCATAAAATTGAGCAAATTTATTATTTTCTAGTGTTATATGTTGATGAAGCCCTACTTGAAAATTATGCCATAAGTTTATTTTTTCCAACAAAATTTCTTATTAAATCTTTTTTGCTATAGCATATTTGGTGATAGGCATGCAGGCTAATTGCACTGATCACATAATATTATTGGTCTATCACACCAGATATTTGTTGAATTGGCACTTGGTAGGTTTCTTTGCACTAGGAAAAATACTCATTGTTACGAGTGATAAGTTAAGTTTGCTCTAATGTCCAAATAATGATTCATATATGAAGGGAATACATGAAATTATCTCTCATGCGTAGGTAGTAGCGAGTATAATGTATGATTAAATTTTTTCCGTATTAGGATATTAAGCGTATCATTGGAATGTTTAGCATATATTTCAGACTGAAAAATGATCACTAAGCAACGGTTGTTGCAGTATTTTAAAAGAACACAAGTTTATGCCCACATGCTACAGATCTAATCAATTTTATTAGATATTCAGATTAATTTTTTTATGTACTGCCCAGAAGAATTCTTTATTTGATATATATCATGTGATCAAATATTATGGTTAAAGAATTTTTATTTCAGGGCTTCACGCTATAGGTTTCATTGAGAAACATTATGAAATAAAGTCGCTGATTGTATTGAGAGAACGACAATCATTCATTCTAAATTATATCGATTTAAGGGTTTTTGTCGTTAAAGAAAAAATTCAGAATCATCTTATGACAATTAAGGATGTACCACATAAGGTGTTCAACGAGCATGTTGCTCGTTTACGGTGTGGTTAATTTTTATTATGTTCCTTATCAATGCAAGTCTATATTACCATGTTTAATTGTCATCGATGATCACTTTTAGTTTATTGATGATTCTGAAATAAAGATTTTTATTTTTCAATTATGGTTGCGTATATACAATTTGATTAAGTAGAATAAGGCGATTCGATTTTGAATCATAAGATATGACCAGTTGAAAATGGGCATGATCAAGGATCATATTACATGTCATTTTCATGCTACACATTCATACTTTGATCTATGTTGTTGATTGTATTGGTATGTGACTATGGTTGGGTCCAACCACGATAAATGTGGTGAAGGCCGCTATGATCTTATATTGATTTTTTAATGGACCAGATTATTTTGAAATGACACTCACAACTCTTGACAGTCGAGTTTTGAGCTTATAAAGTTTAATAATATATAATCTATGGATGATCTGTGTAGTTCAAGCGAGAGATTGTTAAAAAATTTCCTTAAGGTAGATCTACATAGTTCATATTATTATACGTTGTAGACTATCGAACTATAGGTGAGTGATATGTTTGATTAGACCCGATTAGTTGTAATTATTAATAAACAAGACTAGAGTCAAAACACGTTTCTATTTACATGTTGTATGTGACATGTCCTACACCAAAATGGCTAATTAGCAACATTAATATTTTTTAACTTGTAACTCTTCATTATGTTACAAATCTTGTAACAAAAAAAAATGTTACTTATTATTGAGTTAAATTACTAAAAATATGAGTTAGTAATTTTAATAAATATATTATTTATAAAAATAAGAAATAAATATATTAAGTTAAGCTCCCCTCTTTACTGTTAATTTCTTCTCTAAACCTTGCAAAACCATTACAAAACTAAAAACCACAACTTAACAAATCTCTCTCTCTCAATCGAATATCTCTCCGTCACTCTTTCGATCTTTCCATCACTCTCGATCGAAGATCTCTGCATCACTCTCCATCGATCTCTTCTTCATTCCATCGATTCTATGTCACTATTTTTTAGATTTCGCAAGGAATGGAGGGACGCCGATTTGTCTCACAATCGATCGATCGAAGTCAAGAGAAGTTTGTTTGATTACAAGATGTTTGCGAGACGGAGACCACTCTTAAGGTAATCTCTCTCTCTCCGTCTCTCAATCTTCAAATTTCATTTCAATTTCTGATTTCGAATTCTAGGTTTATAGTTTTGATGATAATATGGATTACTCGAGATTCTGTGCGATTTGCTCTAAAGTCGATTTTAGAACCCTAGAAATTGTTCAACAACACTTTGAGGAATATCAAATTGAAAGCTTGTTGGTTTTTATGTGTTTCTGTGCTTTTTTTTATTCAACTGACAGGACATTCGATTCAGTCGAAATCTGATTTGGAATGATTTCGATTTCCTATTATCTGATTTTGTAATTTTACTATTTGGATAAAAAAAAATTAGTGTTTTCACATGATTTTGATATTCAATTGACCCATTTTTGCTTTAATGGTTTATCTTCATTCTCTCCTAAACATGTTCTCTGGACCCTTTTGGAAACTGGGTTCTTCGCTACTCACGGTCCCTCCTGTGGTAGATGATTCTGCTGATTGAGTATTTCCACCGCTCATGCGATTTGTTGCATCTAGGTTGATAGTAGATCCACCCTGGGGTCCGCCGCGGCTGCTAGAGAGGGTTCCTCCGGCAGTGGTGGTGGTGGCACCGGAGCTAGCAACCCTCTGCTAGTTCGAGCATTCGAGGGTTCAACAACGTCTCCATTGTCACCATTTTTCTGGCTCTATGGGAAATGTGGCATTATTGTTTCTTCTAAGGAACTCTATCGTTCCCCACAGACAACGCCAAACTGATGTCGTCGATTTCTACTCTTCTTCCTCGCCTTTACCTAGACCTGCACAGGGAACGCACGAGAGCCAAAGACCACCGTGTGGCGTTCGCTGTCACTCTGGTGCTTAAGTTAAATAAGGCTTAGGAGAAGTTTAAAGCTATAAATTAGGTTTCTGTAGCGTACCTTAATTTGTTCATCGATCTTATCTATCTTTTATAGTGTGAGAGTCCTTGTTCGGTTCGGCCTTTGGTGGCGTAGTGAGATCTTGCTAGAGATCATTTCCTTATTGAGAATTGTCCATGTAGAGAAGTTTCCCTACACGACTTGTGCTCCTAGATTTGCGGTAGAGATTTCCTTTTCTGAGTGTTGTCCATGCAAGGAAGTTTCCTTCCCCGACTTATACTTCAGTATTTGTTTCCTAGTCGGAACCAAAATATTGCTAGCTTGTCTGTCTTGGGTCGATCCACCAGATACTTGCCTTATCAGGGCTTACTTTTGCCTTATCAAAGCTTACGAGTGTTGGGCTTGACCACGTGACGTGTGGGCTTAGTGGCACGTTGCAATTTGGGTCCCACCTTCTGGATCTTGACAATAGTGGGTTTAATGTTGTCTGGGTCTTGCTGGATTGAGCGTGCAATCTATGTTCTGCTTAACGAGATTATTATGACACGTGTACGGTGTTGATTAGTGAATGGTTTTATGTATCATCAAGTAATATTAATCTATTGTTGTACTAGTGATATCCATGTCTTTAACTGTGGACAATATTTATTGAGAAAGTCAGATGAAAGAAGAGTAAAAAAGACTCAAATCAGGTCGGTTATTGCTAAAGAATATTGGGGAGGGCATATTCGAAATCTATAGTATATAATGCGAGGTCGGCTTAGGAACAATGAAGGTGTGGATCTTCGTCCTGATTTTTGAAATGCCCAAAATGCCCTCCCAACTCTAATTTATTTACAAGAAAAACAATAGTAGGTGAATAGTGGCTAGGGGTATTTTTGTCATTTTACACATGTATAGTTTTACCTTCCCAAATTCAGATTATTTACGATAAAAAAAAAATTTCTCTCTAAAATATTGTTAATTATACCTAAACCCCTAACATTATTTATTCGAAGTTTTTAATTAGTTGTAAACTATACATAAGCCCTTACAATTATAAATAATTATTTTATTTAAAATTTCAATAATATTTTTTACTTATTATTGAAAGATTGTAATAAATAAATAAATAAATAAAAGTACTAAATATTCGTGCATAGAAAGCGGGTCGACATCCTAGTTGCAAATAACGAGGGATAGATCGATTAAACAACTATAGTGGAAATCCAATTTCAGATATAAGAACTAGGGGTGGGCATCTCCCGTCCCAATTTTTCGGTTCCTTTTGGGATTGATCTCATCTTGATCTCGTCCCGGTCTAGAATGGGATGGGATGGGATCGGAATGAAGATTTTCAATCATGCTCATCACATCCTGACCCGAACCGATTTTTTTTAATATTTAATATGAAATATGTAGTATGAGACTATGAAACTATTTGTTAACATGATTTTTATTTGTTGTTTTATTTATTGACATGTTTATTTTATTCTCACAAGCTTCCATGCGACTCACCTAGATAGTGAATCTATCTCAAACCCCCTCCATTCTTTTTTTCTTTTCCTAACTCTTGACAACAATAATGTGTGTTCCTCGTAGTTTTTAAATGAGAAACCTATTAATCATTTTTGTTAGCAATGTAAAAAAAATGACTATCTTCATTAGTGGTTCTAAAAAAAACTAAGTAAAAACTAATAAAATAGGGAAATAATAATCAATGACTTAATATTATATAGTTGTTCTTAGAGTTGTGTGTTTGGTAAATTCAAAATTTTTAATCTTGCATGTTAAATTTTCAGGCCAAAATTTAGTACATGCTCATTTAATCCCGTCCCGAACCCGTTTGGGGTGGGACGAGGTCGGGATGAGGTCTATCCCATTTCGTACCGATTCCAAACAAACGGAATAGAATATGGATGAAGTCGATTCCGTCGCGTGCCCACCCCTAACCTAACAAGAACATCTCCGAGGGTAAAAAGTAGACGTTTGCAAGTCCCACTGGACCCACTCCCAAACCGTGTAGGTAAGGTTGAGCGCAGCAGACATCGGTCAATGTATTGCTGGCTGAGTCCGCATCGGTTATGTTTCGCTCCGTAATTCTTATTCTTTAACCCGATTTTGAAGTTTTAAGGCAAACTAAAGCCAAACAAAAATCAGAACAGACTCTCTCTCTGATTTCTGCGAAGATCGTCAAATCCGTTGGTATTTGCAGACCTGGAATCCATTATCACTAAATAAACTAAACGAAGAACAAGTCGCTAAGTTGATCCTCCTCTTCAATAATGAATTCGTCTCAGTTCATGGACAAGCAAATCATGGATCTTTCCGGATCTCAAAACAGCAACAATGATGTGTACGATCTTCTCAGTCCTCAACCTCAACCTCAAGAGGGCGGAATTGGAGTTGCTGAGAAAAATGAACTCAAAGAAGAGATTCTCCCAAACTACGATTTCCAGCCGATTCGACCTATTGCCGCTGCTTCTTCGCAATCTCCCAATCTCGAACCCGCTGGAACTAGGGTTTGGAACTCCGCCGATTCTAAACCCAACTCCCCCTCCTCATCTTCTTCTAGAGTAAGCCTCACTAAATTCTTCATTCAAATTCTTAAATATATATTATGAAGATTATTTCTTGATGATAGGATATCTATATTGAATATTACGATTTTTTTTTATTTTTTATTTTTTTATTTTTTTTTATGGATAGGATATCTATATTGAATATTATGAAGATTATTTCTTGATGATTAACTTTGTTTGAATTATGACAAGAGTTTTGGTTAATAATCATATTTTTTCAACCAGTTGTTATCTTACGAACTATTGTGAAATTGAGATTTCTCTTGCAATCCATTCTCATGCAAGATAAAACAAAGCCCTCTCTTAATCCACTTCACTTTCTTGTGCACCTGCTACGGACAAGCTCACAATCCTTTGATTTATCCTTCACAATTCGCATCACAAAATTATCATGTACAGAAACCCTTTCTTAACACCAACTTCTTACATGTCCAACTCCTACCCTCCCATTTGCACTTTACATGGATGTGCAATGACTTTTATTCCCTCCCCCCAACCCCAAAAAATAAAAAATAACAATAACCCTTGCCCTTTAAGCATCAATTGCCTGAACCGTTAGAATTAGATTTTTTTTGTTCAACTCATAAGACAAGTTGTTCGCACATCAAAATCATCATCTAATTTCCTATTATCTTCCACTTTTGATCATTTGTGGAAGTTGCTTCTGACTCCTTGTAATAGGCACGCATACAACATTGCTTACCCTTACAATAAAAATCAACCCCTTCTTCTCTGCAAATCTAGAGGTCTTCCGTTTACACAGATTTTTGTGTGAGACTAAAAAACTTCATCCTAACCTATAGGCCTTCTGGTCACACAGAGTTTTGTGTGCCAAGATGTAGTTAGATTTTAGAGTTTAGTACAGGAAGATGTAAAATATTTCTTGTAATGCTCAACTTGCATTATGTGAAAAGGGCAAGCCCCTAATTTTCTAGTAGCCATCTTGGTCAAATGGAGGATTTTTTGTTAACTTGTCTATAAGGTCCACCCCGTCAAACATTTTAAATGTTTGCCAGAATAGCATCCTGCATGTCTCCAAGTCCACCTGATTCATTTTGTAATAGAAGAATGAAAAATATCTATGATTGCTTTTACATCTCCATGAAAGCAGAAAAGTGTGTACTTCTCATATTCCCATCCTTCCTCGGTAATTGCAGTTTTAGCTATGAGAAGCTCTGTCATGCTACACAATTTTAGGTAGAAGTAGCTTTGTCATGGTACTAGAACTCATGTTAGATTTCTACATCTTACAAAAAGCTCCCAGCTGCATTCCTATGAGCTAAAATGTTGTATGAAATTGCACGTTCATGGCGAAGATTAACTTTACTAAAATTCTTACGTGTGGTGTGTGGGCGGTGGCGGGTGTTGATGTCTATCGTGGGGTTGTGAAATCAGCCTTTCCATCTCTTATCATGGCTTTTCGTTGGGAGCCTAAACCGAGTATTTGGGAGATTGGGAAGTTGAAACCTTTAGTGGAAGCTCTTGAGCCTGAGTTATCTTCTTCGAAAGCCAAATCGTATTCATGTAAGGTAGATAATACATTGATTCTTATCAAAAGTTTGCTTTTTGACATCCTCGACTATTGCTTACCTCTCCTTCTACTTTCAATAGCCATGACAAATAAAAAGTTGGGTGGCTTTTTCCATAAAAGGTATTAGATATGTTTCTACCTATTGAAATTTCTTCTTTTTGGCAATGGACATTTTAACTTTTTGTAGTCATGTATTATGGAAGAGCTTAGGAACTGTACCCAAGGTCCCATCCAAGTCTTGCCGATGGGCAATCGGGTCTATTCGGGTATTGCCCATTATCCAAGGCAGTAAGACCCTAACTCCAATTTAGTTTTTCCCCATCCAGCTCGGGTATCACCCACCCAACTGCCAAGATATTCATCACAAAAATTTTAATTAATTTCATTTTACATAGTTTCCCATCCGCTTTTGTGTGGATGAAGCTCATTCCCTTGGGTAAAGTGTATGGCACTGGCTTTCGACTAGAGATGCCTTCATTGTTTGCTGGGGTATGGATATTGAAGGAATGTGCTTGAGGTGCAACCTTGCGGAGGAGACCGCCTCTCATTAATGTTGTATTGTCATCTTGCTTCTACTCTATGGAACTTTTTGTGACTAGGTTTGGGTTGGTGTGGGTCATGTTGGACTCAATTTTGGAAGCTTGGTGGGCATGGAAGAAATGTGTTTTACAAAATAGTGCTGGGAAACTGGTATCAAAGCGTGTTTCATATGCGGTGTGTTGGTCCTTTTGGACAGAGCAAAATCAAAGAATCTTCAAAGATGAGACACATTAGAGGGGAAGGTATGTATGGTGTGTTTGATCCTCATGTGGTATTAGGCGTTGGCAGTAGGGGTTAAGTTTCAAAACTTTTGAAGCTTTTGGGACACTTTGTTATTCACCCACTTATCTGCCCTCAGTTTATTCCATCCTTTTTCTCTTTCAGTGAATGGTAGATTTTTTACCTCTTCAAAAAGGGAAAAAATCGGGTTATTGTGTTCTTTAAAAATTGCTTCAAAATACCTTTCCCAATAATTTAAGTAATTTTAAAATAAGTAACTAAGATCTATGCCTAAGTAGGGTGGTTGATTGGTCATATCGAGGTCGGACCAAGGGGATCCTAATCTAACCATATTAGAGTTGCAAGTTTTGAGTATGGACCCAATTTGATAAAAACTACTTGTGTGGTTAAAGTGGTTCGCTTTACTTGCTTAAAGTGAAAAGCAAAGCGATGACTGGGCGTTTTGCTTTATTTGCATTCTTCATATGATTATATAGAATTATGTGCTTAGTTATCACCAAGGATTATAATTTCGTTTTTTGAGTTAATTTCGGTATCCTGATTTTAAGAAATATTTCGGTGGGTAAAGAAAAAACTTAAAAATTTTGAGGAGACGTAAAATATATTTAATGAATTTCTAGAGTGTATGAAATATGTGAACAAATAAGATGCAAGTAAATAAATCTATTAAACACATTAAATGATGTCTAAATACCAAGAAATGAAACAAACATGAAATCAATATATAATTAGAGAATTAGGGGGTTTCAAAAATCAATATATAAGTAAAAGAAATGATAATTAAAATCAGGGGGTGGTTTAAAAAATCAATAAATAATTAGAATAAATGATAATACAAAAAACACGAAAATTTACGAAAAAATCCCAAAATTTTTGAAAAAATCCCCTCGAAAAAACATAATTTTTGTATTTATATGAAAAAAAAAATGAAATTTACAAAAAACTTCCAAAATTAATGACAAAACCTCGAAATTTTTCAAAAAAAACTCTCAAAAAAATATTTTTTTTCTTTCGCCCTTTTTCTTTTCGTAATTTCAAAAAAACTAAATTCTTGCCGAAATTTCGTGAAATCTCATTCCTTGGTTATCACTAATATTGGTGGAAAATACAAGGAGTGTTATTTATATTTATTTGTTTAGTTGGGTCGAGCCTAAGCAAGCCCATAACCAAATAATTGGGGCCTAGAGACTAGCGCTCCTATAGATCTAGGGTTCGGTTGTTTAGTTGGCAAGGTAAGTTAGTTATAAATAAGGTCTATAGACCATTGTTTGTAGGTGGTTGATTGATGAATTGAAAACTCTAATGAGTCTTTATCTTTGTTTGTTTTTTACCATTTTCTTGAATTTTCAGTGAATTTTAATTTTATTTATTAATTTTTAACAAGTTGTAAGGAAATTAGACAAGCAAATCTCCATTAACAAAAAAAGTTGGAACTTTTAAAATTTTGAAAGTGGAACTGGAACCAACAGAAATAAATGAACGTTAGTTCTACTACTAATCATTTGAGAACCGGAACCACCATGAATAAATGGCTACAGTTCGTTACCTCTAGGAAATGGACTGGAACCAACCATTTGAACCCCTAGATCTGACCCTATCAAATGACACACAAAGAATCTAAAGTAGTCTTTCGCTGGTCAAGTCCACATAGGATATCATCTCCTTCCATAATTCTTAACCAATTTTCAAGTTTTAAGAGATCTTGCAGTTCCACGTCTCCCATACATTAAAAACCCAAAAATCAGAACAGTGTCTCTCTTCCTCTCTCCCTTCTCTGTTGTCCTTTGAAGATTCTCAATCTGTGGGTATTTCGAGACCTGAAATCCATTAGTAAATGAAACCTCTATGAATTCGTCTAGTTCATGCACAGCATATCTTGGATCTTTCTCGATCTCAAACAACGATTTGTACATCTTTTCAATCCTCAGAGAAGAGAAAGACAACAGTGGAACTGAGAAGAATGAACTCAACGAAGAGATTCTCCCCAACTACGATCCAGCCGATTGGACCTCGCGGCGCCTCACAGTCAGCAAATACCGGAGGAAACAAAACTGGTGGTCGTGGAACTAGGATTTAGAACTCCAACAATTCTAAAATTCTAAACCCAACTCATCTAATAGGGTAAGGGTTGTTCTATTTATTGAAAATGTTATTTATTTTGCTTACGGAAAATGTACAGTAATTTATTTTATTTTTCAGAGTTTCAAGATTTCTTATTGAGAAATGAGGTATATTGTGCATAATGTATGTGTTTGACGATTATTTAATGATTTACTATTTCATGGAGTAACCAATTGCAGTTTCCCGAGGTCCAACGGTTTAAGTGTTATACTTGCATTGCCCATCCTATTTCGCAATGTGTGATATAGATACTCATCCTACTCTATGTCAGATCTGGTCGTACGTATTCAAAAGATCATTTACTGTAATCCCAATTTTGGGACACTGACTGAACTTGTTGGCATCAAGCTATGCATAACGGGCACACAGTTTGCTATGGCTATGGTTGGTTAGGCCTTGAAACTTTCCAGTGACGGAAAACACGAGCATCAGTAGCTCATTTGAAATCCTTGTTTCATCAATAAATATTTTATTGTTGTAATACTAGAAAAGAAAATCACTCTGTCTATGACCTGTTCATTTTAGCTAGTCTTAAATATTTAGTATATGCAATCCCTGCCTATTGTGAGTTAGCTGAGTTTATTTGTATATGGATACAGATAGTTGAAATTGTTTTTGCAAGTTCTTTAGATTGTCTCCTTGTTCATATTAATTGGAAATGTTTTAATGTGCTGGCTTAATGCCTGACCTGTTTATATGATTTGTGTACAGAATTATGCCAATGTAGATCCCAATGGATCTTCAAGATTTACACAAGTTAAAGACACTAATGCGTATGATGAAGTGATGTTGTCCGAGATTGATCAGACAATGAAGAAACATGCTGATAATCTGCTTCATGCCTTGGATGGTGTCAATGCACGACTATCTCAGATGGAGAGTAGAACGCGCAACCTTGAGAACTTGGTAGATGATCTGAAGCTATCTGTTGAAAACAACCAGGGAAGCAATGATGGAAAAATGAGGCAGCTCGAGAATATCTTAAGAGAGGTATGATTTTCCTTCTAAGTTGTCTCTGGATAGAGGCTTTTTTTTTTTACAGAACTTTTCTAATGTTGAGAACAGAAAGTCTCTTTGCATCTTTTGGTATCCACTCTAGATCCCCTAATTGGACGACTCTTATCCAAGACTTCTTGGTCTTACTCACAATGATAGAGATGGATTTCAATCCTACGAACTCTTTGCAATGATTCTACATAATCTAAGAAGTTTATTCTCTGATATATTGGAGGGTATGATAGATCGTTGGCCTTGAAGATGCCAGTTAAAGCGAGACAAACACTTCTTGTATACCCATCTTATGGTGAACATTGGGGTAAATGGTTCAGAGGCCTGTAATAAATTGATTCACAAGCTTCTCAGTTTCAAACGATTTTTGTGTTTTTGGAAATTAATGTGTTCTTTGTTTTTAGATGGGGGTGTGGCTTATATAAGTAAGCTGTCAACAAAAATAATATGATCATTTTTTAAAAGGGTTCAATGTACAAAATAACGTCATCTTCACCTATTTTTGCCAATTTGCTGTAGGTCCAAACAGGAGTACAGGTTATGCGAGATAAACAAGAAATAACTGAAGCTCAGCTGCAAGCCTCTAAGGGAGACCAGAACCAAAACATCAGCACTTTTTCAGATTCTGTACAGCCAGCAGCTTCTCCCTTGCCACAGTCTACTCAACCGCTTCAACCACAGGTTGCTCTTCCACAGCCACCTCAACAAGTTCCTGCTCTCTCCCCACCTAATGCTGCACCACCCCCGATCCATCAAAACTCACCCTCACTTCAACTTTCCACCCAACAACCACAGCATCAGATCCCCCCAACCTCGCAGCGGGAGTCTTATTTCCCACCACCTAGTCAGTTCCCAGAGGCTACCCATCAACAATATCAGTCGCTGCCTTCTCAGCAGCCACCCCCTGCTCAGCAGCTCCAGATGCATCCTCCTCCACAACCTCAACATTATCAATCAACCCCTCAGCTTCCACAGTACTCTCAGTCATCCCAACCTCCACCACAGCATCAAGCTGTTAGTCCCGTTAATCCTGCTCCTCAACTCCAACCCCCAGCAAGCCATCATCCTGATGAAACCCTTTACATGCCAACTCAGAGCTACCCTCCTGTCATCCGCCAGTCGTCCTCAGTATCTCAGCCACCTAGTGGGGGTCCTTCCTCCCAACAGTTCTATGCTCAACCTGCACTACCCATATATGAGCCCCAAGTGAGCAGACCTAATTCAGGGTTTTCTTCAGGTTATGGCCCATCATCTGGGCCCAATTTCAGTGACTCCTACCCATATACTGGATCTCCTAATCATTACAGCAGCTCAGCAGTAAAACCACCTCAGTATTCCTCATCTCCGTCGGCACCAAGTGGTGGAGGAAGCGGCTATCCACTCCTTCCAACTGCTCAGATACTTCCACATGCATTGCCAACTGCAACTAGCATTGGGGGTGGATCAAATTCTGGCGGAGCTGGAAACAGGGTCCCAATTGATGATGTGGTTGATAAGGTGTCGACAATGGGGTTCTCAAGGGAGCAGGTGAGGGCTACAGTGAGAAAATTGACAGAGAATGGCCAATCAGTTGACCTGAATGTGGTGCTGGATAAACTAATGAATGATGGAGAAGTCCAGCAGGCTCCAAAGGGCTGGTTTGGACGGTAAAAATGTTTAGTAGCCTTCATTTGTGTCTTCTGAAACAAGTTTCTTTGATATGAGAGCCCTTTGCTTGGCTTTTTCTGCACGTGTGAGATGTGGTTATTTTTTGGTCTCTATTTTGCAGTAATTGCCTAAACCATAAATAAATGCCTTTGAAGTTGCTGTTTGTTTCTTTGAATTTATACTGTGAATTTTCAGATACTAGAATGAAATATATTTATAGAACTTGCTTTGAAATGTTTGTTATACAAATGCTCGTTTCTCATTTCTGCTGTCTGCATCCAGCATTAGCTGTTAGATGTAGCAAAGGTTCTTCCCTTTGCACTAATACTTCCTTTGCCACTATCTCCAATGGACAAGCTCAAAAGTAGCCAAATCGAATTGAGGGTGCATGTATGAGAAGAGTATGTGTTTGGTTCATTTGGTAGGGGTAACTCCCCCCTACCTTTTTTCTAGTTTGACCTTTGGTTTGAGCATCCAACTGTTGATTCTGCTGCACCCCACCCCTCTTTCTACATAAATAAAGGCTGCTGCTAAATAACACCGTCGCTTCTCTTGATGGGCACCACCATCAGACTACTTTCTGAAGGACACTACCACCTTTCTGAAGAAAACCACCTATAAAAGGGAAAAAAAAAAAAAAAACCCTTACTCCTCTCTCCCTCTCTTATCTTTTCATCAAGAACCATCACCATCGCACTACCACCCTGCCACCATCAATCGAACCACCACATCGTCAGTCAGCCTCCTCCTCAACCCCCTCTCATCGTCTTTGCCTCTCTCATTCTCTCTTCTCCTTTCTCCCTCTCTCATTCTCTTCTCCTTTCCCTCTCTTCTCCGTCAAGAACCATCACCACCCCGTCGGCCTCCTACAACACCTCCTCATCTCCCTCTCTCTTTCTTATGTGTTTTTTTTCTTCTCCTATCTTATTTTCTTGTTCTTATTCTTCACAAATACAAACACAAATTGAAATTTTTGACAGTAAATTTTAGACACAAATTGAAATTAACAAACACAAATTGAATTAACAAAAATTTACAATACAAAAACAAACATTAAACAGTAAAATTTTCATTAATATTTAAAAATATTACAAAACAAATATAAAAAATACATTATTTGTCTTGGACACGGTCAACAAAGTCTTTGAGGGGATGGTGTTCGCGACCCTCTTCTTCAAAGGAGTAGTAGTCCACTAACGCACCATCATCATCGTCCTCATCAGTGAGAGTCATCTTTGGGATCCCCAATTTCATCCCATTCTTCGTCGAAGGATTCTTCTTTCAACATTGGCCTTTTTTCTCTTCATCTTCTCTTCTTTCTTTTGAATTTGTTATGAATACTAATAGACTACCCCTTTTATAATGCTCAACTTAAATGATAACTTAAATTGGTTATGAATTTGTCTTCTCAACCAAATCTATTGGCATTCTCAAGCAATATGTTTTTCCAATGAATTTTATTTGTCTTCTCAAACAAATCTATTTATCCTCTCCAGTAAATGTTTTGTGATTATGCAACCATGGTGGTTTTCCAAAGTATGCTTGAATGTCATAGACAAAGGAAAAAGTGAAAAACTTCCCCGAGATACTCAAAACGCAATGGCAAAATCGAGCCCAATAATAACAATCGCAGCAAGCTGACGCGAATGTGAACGTACAAATCACAGAAATTCAACAATTGTATGAAACAAAGTCAGGTTTTTGCCCAAAACGCATCGGCTCTGGTGAGGATAAGATTGAAGCTCGCCGTAGCTGTTGCATTCGGACTAAAACCAAACTATTTTTTGCCCTAAACGCAACGGATCATGCGAGCACTATTCATATCCTCCCAGCTATCGCTGCGTTTGGACAGAAAATAGACTATGTCCAAAATTTCAATTTTTTGTGTTTGAACATTTTTTTAATTTTTTTTTTCAATTTCTATGGGTTTGATGCAGTATTAGCATATTTGATTTATTGCTAAACCCCACTTTTGAACGCCCCAACTTGAGATGGTTAAAAGTGTGGTTTAGCAATAAATCAAATATGTAAATACTGTAGCAAACCCATAGGAATCGAAAAAAGATTCAAATACAAAAAAATAAATGGACAAAGTCTGTTTTCTGTCCAAACGCATCGGTTGCTATAAGGATATGAATTCCTGTATTGCTGCATTTAGGGCAAAAATATAGTTTATTTTCTGTCCAACTGCTTTGTTAGGACAGAAAACAAACTCTATCCATATTTTTATTTGAATATTTTTTGGTTTTTTTTCAATTCCTATATGTTTGATACAGTATTTACATATTTGATTTATTGTTAAACCCCACTTTTGAACACCCCAATTTGAGAAGGTCAAAAGTAGGGTTTAACAATAAATCAAATATGCCAATACTTAGCAAACCCATAGGAAATGAAAATGATGAAAAAAACATTAAAATACAAAAAATCAAAAAAATGGACAAAGTCTGTTTTCTATCCAAAGGCAGCAGCTCGTGCGAGCATATAGTTCATCATCGCACCAGCCGCTACGTTTCTGTCTTTTTAGGGATTTTGGACAATGTTGCATGAGCCGCTGCGTTGAGTTTTGTTATATTCGCAATTTAGTTTGCAATTATGTGTTTATTGCTCGCAATAACCACTGTGTTTAGGTACAAACTCTTACCACTTAGTTATGTTTCAGGACACTTACAAGGGTTATTTTCAAATCCTCGAGAGGTCTTAGACAGGGAGACACTCTCTTCCCTTTTTTATTCATTATGACAGTTGAAGTCTTGAGCATAAATTAATAAGCAGAACTTTATTTTTTTTTAATTTGAAGGGAAAAAATAAAATATTTTGCGAAGCGAATATGCCAATGAAAATGTTTTTGCTATGTTTTTTTTTGTTATTTTTTGTTGTGGCTTTATATACTATGCATGCAAATATTATAAGTAATGAAAATGTAATTGCAAATACTCACAAAAATCTTAACTTATCCCAAAATTCCCATATATACAAACTAAACATATGGGCATATCAGATCTCTCGGATCAGACATATTACAATTGAATTCCTATATATACAAAGTAAACATATGGGCATCTCGGAATCTCTCGGATCAGATAGTTGATAGTGCTGAGGCGGTAGTTGTGTTCTTGTTGCACCACCGATGTGAGAAATTCGAGTGCACCTCGCATTCTTTTTACAAACTGAGGCGGTAAATGTGTTTTTGCACCATCGACAAATTTTTATCCTTCTCCCTCGTAGAGGTTTCTGCGAGTGTGGAAAAAAATAGGGCGAAAAAAAAATCAAAGGAGTAGGAGAGTGGTGCGCTATTTTAGTAGCACACAACTTAATACTCTGCTTTGTGATTGTAGTATAGAATAAGTAGGGATCGTTCTAGACCGGGGATTAGAAGGCTTGTCAATTAACACTAATAATAACTAAACGACAACTAACAACCTAATTAATTAAATAAAAGGGGATTGGATTTTTTAAATTAAACTATAAATATAACTACGAAAATTACTGTAAAGATAATAACTAAAGGGATGGCAAAGATGAGAAATTAGCTAAGGGTTTATCTCCACACACCAAACATATGCTTATAAATCAATCTTCAATAATCACTTGCTAACTCGTGAGAGACGATGCTCAAGACTAACCGTGACCACACTGCATTAATCTTATTATTTTTCCAAGTTCGTTGAATTAAACTAAGCGTCGCTTTCAAACTATTCTTATCATGCTATCTAAACAGGAATTGCAAGTTAAATAACAATCTAAGATCATTAAGTTTTGTGGAAAATATGACCACTGACTAGGCAATTACAAGTATGATCAACATCTTGTTCTTGCCTAGGTTTTTACTTAACCTTACCAACGTTCCTTAGTATTTACTACTTGTGAATAGATGGTTATAACAATTAGGTGAAACTCTCCTATACTCTAGCCCCAGATCCTAGCATGCTTACTAAGTTGGCCACCTTAACAAACATACAAAGAAAAGTTCTCTATAAAGCAGTTAAGCAAAACACAATCACTCATAGCAAGGAAGATTAAATTCAATTAATTTATAAAGCAAATGTTCGGGGCTTCGAATCCACCCCTAACTAAGAGGAGTTTAGCTAGACATATTAATTATGTTCAAACAGTAATCCATAATCAATAATCAAACTAAAATAAGAGAAAGAGTTAAGAGATGAGACAAAACACGGTAGACTGATCTGTGGTGGTAGAGAGAGGAGTGCTGGGGTGCAAATAGCGTGAACTCTTCTTCACTTCGCGATCTGCAATCTGCTTCACCAATTTTTCTGCACCTTCCTCTTCACGATCTGTTCCTTCCTCACCTCTCAATCTACTTGTGAATCAGAGTGTGAGAAAGAAGAGGATGACGAGGGAGATGGTGATGAAGGCGAGAGAGAAGAAGATCAGGCGAGTGGCGATAATCAGGGAGGAGGTCGACTGCTTGAGTGAAGATAGGACGACGAAGGGTTGTCGCGGGGATGAGGGATCTGCGAGAATGGGTTTTGATTTGGTTTAGGGTTTGTTGTGGAGGTCGTGAATGTGTTGGGTGTTAGGAAGGAAAAGGAGATGATGGAGGTGGCTAGGGTGATGGACTGAGACAGAGATGGGGGACGATAATGGATTTTGTGAAGGATAAGAAGAAGACGGCTAAGGTGAAGGAGGACGACGTTGAGCTGCTGGCGGTGATGAAGGCGGTAGATGGATGCGTTTAGGACAATGGCGGTTGTGGATGAGGACGGTGATGATGGGTTCAGGACGATGGATGGATTCTGGGTGATGACGGCTAAGGTTTGGCGAGGTGACGATGGGTGTGATGGAGGCGGTGGATGAATGCTATTGCTGGATGGGTGCGAAACAGGGAGGAATTGCGGCTGTAACGAGGGTTAGGGCTTGTTGTGGAGGCTGTGGATGGATGATCTCTCAAAGCCAGGTATCGTCCCCTTTTTATTCTTGTTTTCTTCTTTCTGTGGTTTCCTTGTTGGTGTGGTTTCCTTGCTTGTGTGATTTCCTTGTGCAATTAGTATTCCTAAATTGTCAATTTGCTTCTATTTTAAAATATTGTAATTGGAAACTACACAAACATGAAAATAGCAATTAGTACCATAATTAACAAGTAACAGCTAAAAATATATATAGAAATATGGTACTAAAAATAGCCTAATTATGCCCCTATCAAATTCCCCCACACTTATCTTTTGCTAGTCCTCGAGCAAATCCAAGAAACAAAAATAAAAGACTCAAATGACTCAATCTATATTTTTACAACATTTGTCTCAGAGATTTTCAACGGATCATGACATATTAAGATTCTTTGTAAACACGAGATTTAATCCACATCATTCGAAAATTAATACACGTTCATAGCAATGATATAAAAATTTACAATTAAATCAATCCAAGTGACTGTGAAACTCAAGTGCGTGCCAAAAAGAATTAACCCAAGAATCTCACTGGATGCACTCTTTTCTTTTTCACTGATTGTTTGGTAAAACCACTCTTCCTATTCTAGTTATATGTGAGAGGATTTATGTAAAAGAGAAACAAATACCTCACATATGATATAACAAGAAAGAATGGCATTTTCTGACCTTTTTTTTTTTTTTTTTAGATATATGATCTCATGGAAGGAATGCTACTACTGAATGCAAGAACTAGGGACACCATATGTTCATACCTCATTCGAATCTCCACATCGTGACATTGCAAGACACACTCAATCAAAAGGTCTTAATTCAGGTTGTAATGGGGCCAGAGGTCAAGGGAAAAAAAAGAACGGATATAAAATTTTCAAAGGGCTTGAAGAAATGGTGAAAGCATGCAATAAGATTAGAAACATTAGCAAAGAATCATATGGTTCAAGACATAAGTGGGAAAATGACGAGGTGGCTCGTTGATAATGAAGAGCTTCAACAATTATTTTGTATCTACTGAAAATAATTGAAATATCTGTATGGTACTGTAATACTGAATGAATATAAATAAGGACTTGTATCCCTTTTGTAAATTTTTTTTTTTTTTTTTTTTGCAACTCTTTCTTTTTGAACTGTCTACCACAAGGGTCTCCCCCACACTTGTTTTTCAACATACCTTGAACCACAATAAAGTATCTGCAAATCAAATTATGCTCCACTCTTTTTATTAGGTTAGGGATAGAAAATGAGGGTAATAAAACAAAAGGCTTAATAACAGGCTCAATGGGGTTAACCTAAGGGAAATATATTGTGGATCAGGCTTATTTGGCAATGGTGGAAACTAGGTGCCTTTATCATGTCAAGCATGTCATGCAATTCAATATGATGCTTTGAACGAAATTAATACAAGTTCTAGTGTTTAATTCTTAATTTTGAAAGCAATCCAAGTAGCAAACAAAATTGAGATCATGCAACGAATTATTATTGACAAAAGAAATAACAGATGACTTAACTAAAAACTCTCAAAATCAAAGGAACAATAGGCTCAAAACTCACATATGGGTTATAATGAGTTAAATTCAACTAAGCATGCTATGAGTACCAATTACTAAGTTGATTACATGTGAATTTGCATATGATAACCATAAATAAGCATTAACCAAATAATAACATTAGATCTTGAATCATGTTTATAAATCATCTTAAAGTCATGCAATTAAAAACCAAATCTCATCATTGTGTTGGAAAGTATCCTAAGACTCAAAACAACTATAATTTTATTTTTTATTTTTTTATTATAATTTTTTTTTATGACACTAATACCAACAAAGAAAATAAAAACCAATAATAAATTATTTTTTTCAAAATAAAACAATGTTTTGTTCCCCCCACACTTAAACCTAACATTGTCCTCAATGTTAATAGATTATAGCACATGCAATGAAAGATTTAAACGCGGAAAAACAAACTACTAACAAACAAAAGAAAAAATAACGAAAATAAAATGATAAAGAAAGCAAATCTAATTGGGTTGCCTCCCAAGAAACGCTTGTTTTAACGTCGTGCAGCCTGGCGGTATCTCCAATTAATCCTCAGAATAAGTGGAAACATGGAGTGATACGTCCTCCACGTCATGCTCCACAAATGACTCATAATAGGGCTTAAGTCGATGATGTTTCACTTTAAACTCCTTTCCGGTTGTGACACTCTTAATCTGTATAGCACCATGGGGAAAAACATTAGTAACAATAAAAGGACCAACCCATTCAGAATGTAACTTACCAGTTCTAAGACATGATTGAAAAAGCAAGACTTTCATTCCAATGACAAAAGTATTTCCATGGATCATCTGATCATGAAAAACTATGGTGTTCTCCTTATAATTGCTTTTACTACCATAAGCCTCATCCTGAATCTTTTCAAGCTCATTCAACTGAAATTTCTTCCGCTTCTTTGTGTCATAGGGAACTCCATTGCTCTCATATCCAACGACAGTAGTGATGTTGGTCTCAAGTTCATCCTCATTTCTGACGTTTGACAATTTCTGGGCCAAATTGTCATTCACATTAATAGAAAAACAAGAATGATTTTTAACAGGATATCTCGTGGCTTCAAAGATGTTGAAGCCAATCACATCACCATCAAATTCCATGGTTAGTTTGCCCGCATGCACATCAATATTTGTCTTCGCAGTTTTCATGAAGGGGTACCCTAAAAGAAGAGGCAAAGGTGCTGAAAATTTCGAATCTTCCATCTCAAGCACATAGAAATCTGCTGGGAATATCAAATGGTTAACCTGCACCAACACATCTTCCAACAAACCTCGAGGATATGCATTAGAACGGTCAGCCAATTGAATAATAACACCATCATTTTTTAACTTCCCGAGATTCATAGATCGATAAATAGAATACGGCATAACATTAATTGAAGCACCTAAGTCTAACATTGCATTTTCAATTTTAGTATTACCGATAACACAAAGGATAGTGAAACTACCTGGATCCTTACACTTCGGTGGCAATTTCCTTTGAAGAACTGCGGAGACATTCTCACTTACCTTAACTACCTCTCCGTCTCGAAGACGTCTCTTTGTTGTGCAAAGCTCCTTCAAAAATTTTGCATACTTAGGCACTTGCTTAATAATATCAAGAAGCGGAATATTGACTTGGACTTTTCGGAAGGTTTCCAAAATTTCCTTATCCTGTTCATCTTTCCTAGATTTGGCAAACCTACCTGGAAAAGGCACAAAAGGTGGAGCAAGATTAGCAGAAACTGAATTTGGAATGCTCACCTTCTTACCTTGGAGCTTTGGTGTTTCAAGGATGGCTGGATCATCCTTCTGTAACTCAGCCTTCTTATTTTGACTCTGTTTAGGGACTATTGGTTCATTCTAGGGGTGGGCACGGGACGGGATGGGACGAGATATGCCCATCCCTATCCCATCCCGTTCATACGGGATCGGGACGGGACGGGATGGGAAAAACCTCATCTCGACCTCGTCCCATCCCAAACGGGTTCGGGACGGGACGGGACGGGACGGGATCAGCGTGTTAATCTGGACATATCAAATAGAAGTCTGGAGTCTGGACTGCTGGAAGCCTGGAAGGCCTGCTGGAAGCCTGTTGGGCCTGCTGGAAGCCTGGAAGGCCTGCTAGAAGCCTGTTGGGCCTGCTGGAAGCCTGGAAGGCCTGCTGGAAGCCTGGAAGGCCTGCTGGGCCTTTTGGAAGCCTGTTGGGCCTGCTGGAAGGCCTGATGGGCCTGCTGGGCCTGCTGGAAGGCTGCTGCAGTTGGAATCCTGCTGCTGAAAGCCTGAACATTTTATGCAAATGTTCATAAAATAAATAAATAAGTAAATAAAAATATTAATAATTAATATTAAAAAATTAGTTCGGGACGGGACGAGATTGGCGGGATTGAAAATCTTCATCCCATCCCATCCCATTCTAGATCGGGACGGGACGGGATCGGGATGAAATTATTCAATCCCATTAAGACCCGGAAAAATCGGGACGGGACGGGACGGGAACGGGATCGCGGGATGGGATGCCCACCCCTAGTTCATTCTCAATTTGCCTACCACTCCTCAATGTAATTGCTTTTGCAGTTTCAAGCCTGCCCTTCGGATTTTGAGTGGTAGAACTAGGAAGTTTTCCTTGCTCGCGAATTTGTCCAATAAACTCAGCTATTTGTCCCATCTGTAGCTTCAAATTTGCTATATCTTTTGCTTGATTCTGTTGAGAAATAGTTAATGTTCAGAATCTCATCATAATTAAGCGGCATACCTGAATTGTGCTGAGGTGGTTCAGGTGGTCCTTGAAAGAAACCAGGGGGTGGCCGATTCGAAGCCTGTTGTTGAGGTTGTTATGAATTTCTCCATCCAAAACTGGGGTGATTTCTCCAACCTTCATTGTAGGTGTTCGAATAAGGATTATTCTTATATTGATTTTGCCCCTGAAAACCTATTGCATTGACATTCTCCCAACCGCCATTCTCAATCAGTTGAGGACATTGATCAGATGGATGTCCTGACTTAGTACACACGCCGCAAACTTGTGCAACTCCTAGCACATTTGGCTTCCCTAGAGCTTGAGTCACAAGTGAGGTAAGATTAGCCATTTGAGCTTCCAAACTAGAATTAGTACTTACCTCATTGACTTGGCGTGACGACTCTCAAATTCCTTCATACTGTTGGGCATTTAAAGCTCGGTTTGCAATCAAAGTCTTTGCTGCTACTGGAGTTTTATCAACCAAAGCTCCTCCTGCCGTTGCATCTAACATTTGTCGCTCAAGAGGAAGCAATCCCTCATAAATGTATTGAACCAGGAGCTCCTCTTTCATCTGATGTTGTGGGCATGATGCTATGAGAGTTTTGAAGTGCTCATAGTAAGCCAGATATGATTCTCCTAGACCTTGCTGTATGCCACTGATTTTCTTCCTCAACAAGATAATTTTGGAAGTTGGGAAGAATTTTTCTAGAAACACCTTCTTCATGCTCTCCCAAGAATATACTGTTCCGGAAGGTAGTTCATAGAGCCAATCCTTAGCCCTATCAGCCAGAGAAAAGGGGAACGCTCTCAACTTTAGGATGTTTTCATCCACATTTATTGGCGTCATACTGGAGCATACAACTTCAAATTCCTTTAAATGTTTATTTGGATCCTCCATAGAAAGACCATGATACTTCGAAATATGATGAAGTAGGCTAGATTTCAGCTCGAATGACTCAGTCTTGCCCTGCGCGGCTAATGGATACTGAATGCACAAGGGTGCGACATTGTCAAAGGTGGATGCCGAAAGTTCTTTAATAGATCTATTATCTCCCATGTCGAACTCTTCAGATTCATATTCAGAGCTAGATGTTTGTGGCATGGCTCTTTTGTTTCTCTTCTTCGTCTTCTAAATGTTTTCTCAGGCTCTGAATCGTATTCTACTAAGTTTTCGCTGGATCTCCTATTGCGCATGAACTAGTACCTAAGATAAAGATAGAGAGAAAAGAAAAAAAATCAATAAAAATAAATAAATAAAAACTAATTAAGTAATCGACAACTTTTCTAATCCCCGGCAACGGCGCCAAAAATTGATGCGCTATTTTAGTAGCACACAACTTAATACCCTGTTTTGTGATTGTAGTATAGAATAAGTAGGGATCGTTCTAGACCGGGGATTAGAGGGCTTGTCAATTAACACTAATAATAACTAAACAACAACTAACTACCTAATTCATCATCATCAAAGCCCAAACTAACTACCTAATTAATTAAATAAAATAGGATTGGATTGGATTTTCTAAATTAAATTATAAATATAACTACGAAAATTACTGTAAAGATAATAAACTAAAGGGATGGAAAAGATGAGAAATTAGCTAAGGGTTTATCTCCACACACCAAACATATGCTTATAAATCAATCTTCAATAATCACTTGCTAACTTGTGAGAGAATTTGCTCATGACTAACCATGACCGCACTGCATTAATCTTATTATTTTCCCAAGTTCGTTGAATTAAACTAAGCGTCGCTTTCAAACTATTCTTATCATGCTATCTAACAGGAATCGCAAGTTAAATAACAATCTAAGATCATTAAGTTTTGTGAAAAATATGAACATTGACTAGGCAATTACAAGTATGATCAGCATATTGTTCTTGCCTAGGTTTTTACTTAACCTTACCAACGTTCCTTGGTATTTACTACTTGTGAATACATGGTTATAACAATTAAGTGAAACTCTCCTATACTCTAGCCCCAGATTCTAGCATGCTTACTAAGTTGGCCACCTTAACAAACATACAAAGAAAAGTTCTCTATAAAGCAGTTAAGCAAAACACAATCACACATAGCAAGGAAGATTAAATTCAATTAATTTATAAAGCAAATGTTCGGGGCTTCGAATCCACCCCTAACTAAGAGGAGTTTAGCTAGACATATTAATTATGTTCAAACAGTAATCCATAATCAATAATCAAACTAAAATAAGAGAAAGAGTTAAGAGATGAGACAAAACACTGTAGACTGATCCGTGGTGGTAGAGAGAGGAGTGCTGGGGTGCAAATAGCGCGAACTCTTCTTCACTTCGCGATCTGCTTCACCAATTTTTCTGCTCCTTCCTCTTCACGATATGTTCCTTCCTCACCTCTCAATCTGCTTGTGAATCAGAGTGTGAGAGAGAAGGGGATGATGAGTGAGATGGTGATGAAGGCGAGAGAGAGGAAGATCAGGCGAGTGGCGATAATCAGGGAGGAGGTCGACAGCTTGAGTGAAGATAGGACGACGAAGGGTTGTCGTGAGGAGGAGGGATCTGTGAGAATGGGTTTTGATTTGGTTTAGGGTTTGTTGTGGAGGTCGTGAATGTGTTGGGTGTTAGGAAGGAAAAGGAGATGATGGAGGTGGCTAGGGTGATGGACTGAGACAGAGATGGGGGCCGATAATGGCTTTTGTGAAGGAAAAGAGGAAGACGGCTGAGGTGAAGGAGGACGACGTTGGGCTGCTGGCGGTGATGAAGGCGGTAGATGGATGCGTTTAGGACAATGGCGGTTGTGGATGAGGACAGTGATGATGGGTTCAGGACGATGGATGGATTCTGGGTGACGACGGCTAGGGTTTGGCGAGGTGACGATGGGTGTGATGGAGGTGGTGGATGAATGCTATTGCTGGATGGGTGCGAAACAGGGAGGAATTGCGGCTGTAACGAGGGTTAGGGCTTGTTGTGGAGGCTGTGGATGGATGATCTCTCAAAGCCAGGTATCGTCCCCTTTTTATTCTTGTTTTCTTCTTTCTGTGGTTTCCTTGTTGGTGTGGTTTCCTTGCTTGTGTGATTTCCTTGTGCAATTAGTATTCCTAAATTGTCAATTTGCTTCTATTTTAAAATATTGTAATTGGAAACTACACAAACATGAAAATAGCAATTAGTACCATAATTAACAAGTAATAGCTAAATATATATATAGAAATATGGTACTAAAAATAGCCTAATTATGCCCCTATCAGAGAGGTGGGGAGGTGGTGGTGATGAATGTGAGGATGAGAGGTGGCGATGGGGTGAAGGAGAGGAGAAGGATAGGTGGTGGTGGTGTTGGGGAGGAAGAGGAAAGGTGGTAGGGTGAAGGGGTGGAGGAGGAGAGGTGGTGGGGTGAAGAGGAGGAGGGGTAGGAGCATGAGAGGTGACAAGGTTGTGGTGGTGAAGGGGATCAGGAGTAGAGGTGACGAGGTGGTAGTGGTGATGGTGATGGGGAGGAAAATGAGAGGTGGTGGGGTGAAGGGGTGGAACAGAGGTGGTGGGGTGGCGAGGCGGTGGGGTGAAAAAGAGGAGAATGAGGGGTGGCGAGGTGGTGGGGTGAAGGGGAGGAGGAGAGGTGGCGGTGGGTGGTGAGGTGATGGGTGGAGAGGATGAAGAAGCGGCGTTTGGATAAGAAAGGGAAATAGGAAAAGATGAGGGTTAGGGTTTCTTTTCTTTTCTTTATATAGTGGTGGTGTTCTTCAGTAAATTAAAAAAAAGAAGTGGGTAGTGGTGTCTATCAGTATAAGTGGTGGTGTTATTTAGCAGCTGCCTAAATAAATAAATAAAATTTGACTATACCCTCTCATTCATTATCGACAATTAAAAAAAGGAAAGGTATCAAGGATATATAGTTTTTGTGTGGCCTTTTTGCACTTCGTCCTTCAATAATTTTGGCTAAAGCAACTTTACCCCCACCCCCCAAGTTATCAATAACTATTTTGCCCGCCTAAATTGTCAATTTTTGTCCATTACATGTTATCTACCTAATTTTTACCCACCACCATAACCTCGAGATTATACGAATCACATGGTTGAAAACCAGTACTCAACACATCTCGAGGCACAAACAATCTTGAAAAAAAAAAAAAACCTTTCTTCCTCTATTTGTTCCCCCTCTTTCTCCTCCACCAACTAATAATCCCTAACATTGCAAACTTCTAATCACTCCTTTCTCTTCATATCTTTCACAAGATTTCCTTCCAAGCTCTTCATATGCTTAATCATCCATTTCACCACAAATTCAAGGTAAAACAAATACCTCAATTCATTGTTCCTTAAATTCATTGTATCTCAAGCTCTTCATATGCTTAATCATCCATTTCCTTAAATGGGGCTATGACATTTTTGCTTAAATTTGGGTTTGTGGAAAAAAAAAAACTCTTTGTTTCAATTTTCCTATCTCAACCAATCGAAACCCCCACCCACCTCGTATCTCGACTAATCAAACACCTACTCATCTCTTCTTCTCACCAATTAATAGGAACATGTGTGCAACTAATATTCAAAATAACGGCTAATATGTAGGTTGTCATTTGAAAGGGTATATATGTCATTTGAAAAAATAGCTAACATGGAAGGGAAGCCACTTTAGGGGGTAAACGAAGTTATTGATAATTTTGAGGAGCAAAGTAAACGAAGTTATTGATAATTTTGAGGAGCAAAGTTGCTTTAGCCAGCAAAATGTAAAAATCCATTTTTGTGTAGATAAATATAGAAACTTGGCAAAAATTAAGGATAAGTTTGGATACATCAAATGGTTAAGGTATTCTGCAATCTCATTTTCTCTATTTATTTCCTAGCTCCTATTCTCCACAGAACTTTCCTTCTCGCATTCTATGGAGTTTGATTTCGTGCAACCAAACATACCCTAACAAACAAATGAAACGATTTAGTTTGGTGATTTTGATACATTAGGTTTATAAATGTGAAAAATAAAGCACAAACCGAAGGGAATGTTAAATTTTCAAGGTTTCTTAAGTTTTGACTCTCTTGATGAATCTGTACCGGGGTTACTTTATTGATAAATTCTTTTTCAAATTCTAAATTGTAAAAATTTGAACATGCAATTCTATTGCCATCTTTAACATAGAATATTTCCATCCATTAAATTCCTACTTCAACTTAAGACATTAAAGTTGAGAGTTATTAGTGGGACCTTTTGTGAAGACATGATTGATATTCAAATTTCACGGACACTTGTTTTTCTTTTAAAACAAACCAAAATTTTGCTTTTTGTGATAGGGTCTAATTGTTTGAAGTAGATATATATTTATATTTATTTGACATTTTTTCTTCTCTTTCCTATTACTTTATCCCCCTGATGTTGTGTGTATTTTCCCCATTCTCGTGGTCGTCTCCCCAGAACAAAATGTAAACAATCCTCAAACGTGCAATTTTGAGTTTTAAAAAGTTGTAATGGAGGAACTTCATCAGACTAGCTAAACCAATGTGAATAAACCTAAAAGATAACACAATTCTAACTTTCCATGGATAACTTTAAGAAACTAGTACTCAGTTGTTATACGACCTGCCATTACATGCACTGATGGATGCTCATATACAAAGCAATACAGTATGTTGACCCTCATGCATAGACTCAATTACTCAATTCTAAGCAATGACTTTAGTCGCCTATATCTTCACCAATAATTTGATTTCAGATACTAATGTTTATTTATTTTTACCCCTAATTAACATACTTAAAAGTGAAACACTTTTTTGTTTTATTTTTTTGTACCCTTAACCCTCCCCACCTCATGCCGCCGGTCGAGTTTGAACCTGTGACGTGTCATTCCATCTGCTACACCTCTACCAACTCAGCTGATACACCTTTGACAAGTGAGACACAACAAATCATTCAAAAACATATCTAGACCTTAATTTCCAATTGGAAGTTGGTTTGTAGTTACTTGCAAAAATGTAACTTAATATTAGCCTCCAAACCGTCAATGCTACTTAAAAGGTGTTATTTTTCCATTTCATTCCCTTAAACTTTCAAAATCAAGCATGTACATATGCCGCTTATAACCACTTTATCATGTTAAAGGTGTATGTGTAAATTAATCACTTGTAAGTTAAATAAAACAATGGTTAATTGCACTTTCCCCCCTAAAACATATAGTCAATTCAGCTTTGCCCCCAATTAACATTCATATTCCATTTTCCCCCTCAGACTAATAGTCAACGTGCCTTGACTGTCAAGGCACATGCTAGATTAAAAAATGTCATATTTTACTGCCCAAAATACCCTTTAATGATCTGAAGGTTGAGATTCAAAGTTGATGCAATTAAAATCGAAGGCTGAGATTCAAACTTCCACTAAGACGTTGGGATAATCCGCCAAGTCCTCATTCACCACCACCGTCTCCACTTCACCACCAATAACTCCTCCCTCTGCTTCTACTACTACATCTACATGTTATTTCATTGTAGATTAAATATTCAAGCATCAATAAGTGGAAATGCTTGCCAAGTTTTGATGGCAAGTTTGAGTTGCAACTCATCTTCGTCATCTGTTAGGTTAGTTCTGTTGCAGGGGGCAAAATTACATTCAAATTTATTTTAAGAGGTTAAGTTTCTGCCAGTAATTTATTTTAAGGGGTTAAGTTAATACTAATTATCAACTCTAAATTGATTTTCTTGCAGATCCCATGGTGTCACAAACACAATCAAACAAGTGCATAGTAGGTTTGAAGTAGGCAAGTTTTTGAAGTACATGTAAAACACAATGTAAATTCATTTGATGTTCTTGCATCAAAGTTTGACATAGCACATTGTAATCAAATGCCTTAACATTTTTGCAAAAGGCTGATATAACACAATGTATTTCAAATGACACAACATCCTACATGCCATATAGAAGAACTGATTTTATTGATGATAACATGTTGACAGTCATTACTACATGGTGCAAGTTAAGTTTCTGATCCGAATTTTGGCGAGTCAGCGCATTATCATTCCACGTCCGAGAGTACTATTGGGTTGATATGAAGAAGATCAATGAGATGTATTGATACAAGACAGAGGAATACTCCACTGACGCCACCAACAAGATTTAGATAGTAGCAAAAATGACAGTTGCAATAAGGACAACAACAACTGTAACTAAATTTATTGCATTGTTGAGACCACTGATGTGCAACTTCCTTAGCCTCTTGGCAATCTTTCGTACCTGCACTCCAGTTTGATGACTCAAATGCTCTTCCACTCGTCGATGTTGTAAACACACCAATGCCTCCCTTGAGTTATTTTTTCGTGGAGAAATCGTGTCTTATAATCCGGCAAACACTGCATTTTTCTATTATACAAAGATTCAAGGAGTTGTTCATGCCAAGTTGGCAAGCTACCGTTGTGCCATATAATCTCAACAATTCATTCCCATCGGCTAGGCAACGTTGAGTCCAAAGACTTCAAATGATAAACCTCTATTGAAACCAAAGACAAGAAAGCAACAAATGTGTAAAAAACTTATGAAAAGTATTTTCTTTTTCAGCCTTTCAACACAATTTTAAGCTTGACATTATACATAAAAGCATTTTTGAATGATAAGATAGTTTAAAAGGTTCAAGTACTGACTGCAAATGATGTGAAAAAATGTATTTGACAAGATCGCACAACATAGATTATACAGAAGAAAAAGCTCAGATTGCAACATCTAGACAAACTCCTACGAAAAAAAGTGATAACATACAAAGAACAAATGTTCATACTTACTGGAGTTTTCACAATCTTTCTCAAGAGCATATGGTATGTTTACCAAAGTTGAGCACTATCATTGTTACTAACACTGCCGAGCAGAGCCTTGCGAGGATACAAAACATACTGGCAATATGAACATTCTGCAAAGCGGCGAGAGACGACTCGACCTAAACTATGAGATCTTCTAGCGTAACTCCGTGAGTGGCGCTCACATCCGCAAGATATGGGCACCACCAATTCTTTATTTTGTTATTTCTTGTGCATGCATCACTTCTCCATTCTTCCCCACATAAAGATGCCACCCGCAGAACATGCGTGTCTTAGGAGATTAGAGATGTTTTTTAAGGTAAAAATTACATACCAATAAGACCAAGTGTACTACATTTACACAATAGGACACTGTCTATTTTTCCCTTTTGATTGTGCATATAGGCTACTAAATAAACAGTTAAACTTGGATCTTCATGACCAACTTCACAACTCTCAAAACCCCTAATTAGTTCATAAACACTCACAACTACATCATCCTAATGTGACATCCCTCTGATTCAATGCTAATATCTCAAATACTGATAAAAACAAGTAAAGCTCAGTGATCCTTTTCTCATACGGTGGTGCAAACCCTGCAACCTCCCTAATGAGGTTTTTTCACAAAGTGAACCCTCTTACTGGTTTATTGAAAAACACAAACACCCCATATCAGAATCACCAAAAAAACATACCCATTACAAAAAATCAAATTTTTCTTCAACCCAAACAAATGAAAACCACAAAATCAAACAACAGAATAGGATTACCCCTTTGCGTGTAGAAGGGTGAGGTGCCAATTCCCTCTTAGTCACAATGTGTCCTTTGTTCAATCCAACAAAAAGCCCATTGTTGGGCTGTTGAGGTGTCATCTGCAAAAACCCATATTCAGATCAACCTCTAAACATAAACCCATAAATTCTATACCATTTTCAACATACCCAAACATGTATTTTGCAGTGTTCTAAAAATCGACCTAGGCGGTCGCCTAACTAGAAGGTAGAAAATCGCCCAGATTAATGGCTGGGCGGATTCTGGGCAGTCTGGGCGGGGTCTAGGCGGTCTGGGTGATTTTTTTTTAATAAGGCTGATTGTGTTCTTATTTTATTTTTCTTTCCTCGTTTTTAGAAATAAACTAATTTATTGTTTTTTATTCAGTATATGTCTAATTGTAGCAAATGATGATTACTTAATAAAATTCTCAAAGGATCTACCGGTACCAATTTTACTAATGTAGATTAAAATCAAACATGACTGAGATTATTCATGCAATTTGAAGAAAAATAAAAGAGTAGGTTTGGATATTTGTCCACAAATTCAATTTTATATAAAGTACCCATCATGACCAACTTCAATCATTTGAGTTTTAATAAATTTTGTTCATGATTATTAATTTTTCATGTTTTTAAATTTTGCATATGTATCTTGGCATTAAATTGGATGTAATTGATAATATATTATGCTTAACTTTTGTAAATTATTAAAATTATAATACAAAACCTAAGACCGCCTAGGTCCCTGGGCGTTAAGCACCTGCTTGCCGCCCGCCCAGCGCCTAGCGCTTTTTAGAACACTGGTATTTTGCATCAAAATCAAGTCATTTGAATGTAAAACCCTATAAAAGCTTTATCTAATGAAACCGAACAGAGTGGATTCTAATAACAAAATCAAGGAAAGCACGTAACTTTATAGAAAGATGGTGTCGAATTCTTACCTCCTTTGGGCTTGAAGCAACGAAGAAGAGAAGATCGTGATTGATGAGCTCAACGAGCTCGTGCTTAAGTGAGGCGAGGTGAGATTGGAGTTCGAATCCGAGGTTGTCGAAGGGGACGAAGGATCTGAGATCTGCGATGTAGGTTTCAGAGTCGAAGTTTTCTTGTAGGAACGAGTCCTTCTTGAACTAGAGCGGTTGTGAGTCGATTGGGTCCTTGTCGGCCTCCACTCATTCACAGATCCAGAGAGGTGCTCCGCCTGTGAACAAGGCGATTCACGGGGAGCTACCACCGTCGACCCCTTCGGTGCTTGCACCCATCACCACGGTTGTTGCTTTGTCCTCGGTGCCAATGGGTTTTGTGTATCCTTTAATGCATCCTTTTCTAAGAGCTATAAAAGAGATTTTCTTCCCATTCTTCGTTTTGGTATTCCCCTTCTTCATTTTTAGTTTGAAATCAGAGAAACAGAGGAAGAGAGGAAAAACGGAACTGAGAGAATGAAACTGGAGGGAGTTTTCCCTGCATTCTCCATCTCTTTAATGGTACGAGCTGACATGGAGTTAACCCTAGCCATTCACGTGACTGGTTAAGGTAACAGACAATTGAGATTGACATGCTATCACATCAGGCGTGATAAGGGCACTTTCATCATGCAAAATAGGAAGAATGGTGGCACGTGAGGTGTTTGACAATCAAAGCACGTTGACTGAGAATCTAAGGGGAAAAATGCAATATAAATGTTAATTGGAGGCGAAGTTGAATTGGCTATATGTTTTAGAGGGGAAAGTACAATTAACCCATAAAAAAAACACACATGCACGTCAAAGTCACTTGTAAACACATCTCAGCCACTTATAATGTAAACACATCTCAACCATTTATAAGTGTTACTTGGTACTGAAGGCACTAACACTAGCTAGTGTGAGTTGTAGGTGATGCAAATCAGTACATGTCTTCGAGAATACTATAACAATAATTAAATAAAGTATCGTTGTTTATTTTGAATATCCAAAAATCTTAGTGTGCAAAATATTGATGATTAAAAAGAGGGAAGAAATTCATTATTTATTTATTTAATCAATGAAAAAATCTATTTTATAACGGTTTGGTGTGCCACGAGTCAATATGTTACACGAACTCAAGTAAGTCAATGGGTGAGGATGCCAAAATCTCATTCCAGCTCCCATAGTGGAGAACATGAGTTTATTGGTAAGTTTATTTATCAAGTTGAATAAATAAATAAGCATATTATTAAGGTGACAATGATTTTTTCCAATAACTAATAAATGCTACTTAAATATCTACTTCCTTAACAAGAATTCAGAAGCAGATGTCCTTAATTAAACCAGTAAAATTCCAATGTATGTTTTGTAAACCATGTGACAAGAGGTTTGATTTATTTTAATGATAACCCATAATTTGTTTTCATATTTGGTAATTTAGTGACCTATTAGGGGAGTGCCGAAGGCACGACCCAAGGACCAGGGTGGCATACCGAGGGCATGACAATGTACCCGTGCCAACACGCTATGTATAAAGTGTATGACTTTGCCAACAACATGGCTGGTACACTAGTTGAAAGATAATGTACAACGAATTGTATTTGAAGCAACTCATTAGGACATAAAGTTATGTTCCACACCTAGACAGACATATATAGTCTTGATTATCAAAATTTGCCTCTTGTCATCAACATTCCACCCTCGCATAATTTATTGTCAATCTTTAACCATACCATGTTATTCAATCTTTAACCATGTCACGCTAATAAAGTTTAATCCGAATGCAATTATCACTTAACTTCCAAAACATTTGGGGCTTTAGATCGTATTAATGTCTTTGTCCAATATAAATTTTTAGGGTTTACGCCCTCAATGTTGGCCAATTACACTTTAAGCTTAGTTAACGTGATATTAGGATTAATGCCTTCTAGTAAGATTAGAATTTGTATTGCCAAAACTATCCTTAACCTTGGTTAGCCCTTGTTAACACTAGGCAGCGGACAATGGCTACTTGGGATAGAGAAAAACATGGCGCCATTGATATATGTCAATTTTCAGTTAGTTAGTGTTATAAAGTGTAGCTTGTGTTATATGATTTATAGTATTCCATTTTATTATTTCTTGACTCGCTCTACAAGCGTTCAATAGCTAGTGAAACTATCCACAATATTATCAACTTGTGGATGTACAATTTTATATGTTTTACACTTTAATTATTAGCAATTGATCAGTGCACTTCACATTGTCGCAATTTTATCATATTGGATTGACATTAAAAAATTACCTTAGTTGAGGTATTGGAGCTCATTCCTCGACCTAAGAAGTCAAATTCGTATTGGGATTTGGTTACACGAATCCCTGACACACCCTTTGAGAATATTATTGGAAAGATCATTTCACAACAAACATGCCTCACACACACTTGGGACATTTTTCATTTTACACGTCTCAATTGTGTTTTAGTTTAAAATGTTAATAACTAGTGTAAATACCCGTGCCGTTGGCACTATTGCAAATTACATCCTACTTTCACGGCTATGTCGAATACTCACATTTGGGGTTTTGTTTCGATTTCTAAAAACACTTGCATAATTGTTTATTACAACAGTTATGATGAATGAATTTTGTAAACGTTAATACTCTTGAATAGTAAAACACTGTTAATAAAACTGATCAACGCAACCAATGTGCTAAGGAATTTAATCTCCATCAAATGTCAGCTTAACTAAAAATAAGAAGGAAAGAATTCAATATTAAAAAATATCACATGTTTGTCCAAGTGAGTTTTGACTGAAATTGATGCCGATTTAGTAAAGCAGCAGTTGAAGAAATATAATTAGGGCAAACAGAATAGCACATTTGGTTTAGAAGAATATCAAGATGATTTTTTTACAAAAATTAAAAAATATTTAAAATTTTGACAGAGATTCCCATTTTTTCAATATTTAAACTTGTCATAAGCATTTGTACCTCGCATAATTTGACATTCACAAAAAATTGCTGCCTCAACGCAATATATAATCAACGTTTTCAGTATTAAAAGAGGTTTGATAGTAGAACATGGTATTAAACAGTCAAAGAGACATGCACACAATATCATTATATCCAAAAACAATGTCATTTTTTGAATAAAGTAATTTATCTGAACATGTCATAAGAATTAAGTGACTATAATGACAATAAATGTCATGAACAATTAAAAAATCAAAATTTTGACAGAATTTCCTCTGTATTTTTAAATATTGAAACCTGTCTGAACCTGTCATAAAAAATTACAATGGCAATCAATGCCATGAACACCACATAATATCTCCACACCAAAGGTATCATTTAATTATCAAAATATTGCAGTATAAAACATTTAAGTACATCAAAGATTTTATTCTTAAGGAGAAAAGGGATCCCAGATTTCGATGCTTGTACTGCAAGTTCTCTATGCCGTACAAACGCTACGGGGGTACATTACGACGTTACCCGTATGAAAGCCAAAAGATTTAGCAACTTCATGGAAGGGATAGTGAACTTAAAAGTATTTTACCTTCCATTGAAGTGTTCTGATGCTCGCAGGCATGCAGCTTGCTTGCAGGCAGCATGCTTGAACGGGCAGGTAGGCTTAGTGGTCATACTTGTTCTTGCCTTTCATCTTCTCCGCCAAGAAGGCAAATTCATCAAAACCCAAACCCAAACCAATCAATTACCAACAAAAAAAAACCCAAAACTATAACCCACACAAACCTATAATCCACACATACCTCAACTTGCTTTTTTGCAATTTGGGAATCAGAAACCTTTGCTATGATCAAAGAGGTTAAATAAAATTAAAGGAAGTGTGAAGAGATGAGATGCAGAGGAATTGGGAGGTTGCCATGGAAATGATGGGTTTTTTTATGCTTTGTTTGTGTCTCTAATCAAATAAAAAAACAACAAATCAAATTAAATGAAAAACTGTCTTCAACAAAATCACAATTGCACCAAAACACAATGCTAATCCTCAATTACCTATTTCTGTGCATTTCATATCTGCAGACTCCAACAAATAGCGAAGCTTTTTTTGCTCAAGTAGATAACTTTCTTCGAACTCTATAAACGACCGAATACAAAGCCTCAACTTTTTTATATACTCTGCCATCTGCTCACATTTTCCCTGCAAAATCAACAAAACCCAAACCCAAACCAATCAATTACCAACAAAAAAAAAACCCAAATCTAATCAAAATGTTGTACTTCCCCACATACTCTGACTCAAAATCATTCAATTATTTCAAACAACAACAAAATCTAATCAAAATAAAGGAATGAAGCATTTTAACTCCAAAAAAAATAACCCCATACTCAAAAACCAATCAAATTCAAAAAAAAAAAAAAATGAACAAAAATATGGATTTTGAAGAGAGAGCAACAGACCTTGTGATCATACTTGTTCTTGCCTTTCATTTTCTCCGCCAAGAAGGCAAATTCATCAAAACCCAAACCCAAACCCAAACCCAAACCAATCAATTACCAACAAAAAAAAACCCAAATCTAATCAAAATGTTGCACTTCCCCACATACAGAAAACTCAAAATCATTCAATTAATTTCAAACAACCACAAAATCTAATCAAAATAAAGCAATGAAGCATTTTAACTCCAAAACAAATAACCCCATACCCAAAAACCAATCAAATTCAAAAAAAAAAAATTGAAAAAAAATATGGATTTTGAAGAGAGAGCAACAGACCTTGTGATCATACTTGTTTTTGCCTTTCAACAAAAGCTTGTGTTGGTTGAAGCAAAGCCTCAGCCAACTCCTTATCTAGATGCACCTGAATTGACAAAGCTTTCCCTACCCAAAACACCTTAGCAACCACAAAGCAGTTTTTTATTAAAATTCCCAAATGAGAATCAGTGAAATAAAGCAACCACATATAATCACAAAAATCATAAAATTGAACAACATTTAAAGTACCTTGGAGACAAAAAAGGCAACTCCGTTCCGAATATCTCGAAAACCCCATCACCAAGAACACTTGGGTTCTCCAAGATCCAAAAGATATTCAACGACAGCTCCGACCTCAACGTTTTCGGAGGATTAGTCTCCACTGTTTCCAATTAAAAACACACAAATCAAAACCCTAAACAAACAATCAAATAAAAAAACCTAAAAACACACAAAATCAAAACAAAATCTTCAACCAATCAATAACTCACCAGCTCTATTTGCGAAGGCGTCTTCATTTTCCTATTCGGCTTCACCTCTCCTCCTCCTCTACCGAATGGAAGAATGAAAGGAGAGAGTGAGGAGAAGAGATCTGAAAAAAAAAAAAATTTAAAGAAGAAGGGTCTTAAGAGCGAAGAGATCTGGAAAAAAAAAAAAAAAAAAAAAAAAAGCAAACCGTGTGTTAATCAGATCTGAAGAAGAAGAAGGATCTTACTTTTCCTCTTCGACTTCACCCCTCCTCCTACTCCACCGAATCGAAGAATGAAAGGAGAGAGTGAGGAGAATAGATTAAAAAAAAAAAAAAAAAAAGACCAAATCAAGAACACTTTTCAGCTTAAAATTTCATAGACATCACAAAATACTTGCCACTTGCAGCCATGGAAGAGAAATCAGGGCCATTTGGATGCCATTGTTGTGGATGGTAATCTTTTTGAATGCCATCATAACCATCAAACTTCAGGGAAAATGAAAAAAAAAAAAAATCCAGAACCATGAAATTGTGAATACCCTATTTAAACCTTTATAAACTTTTGCAATAATCAACCATCCAAATTCAACAGTCTCAAAATTTGCAACATTCAACCAAATTCAACATACCCAATCACAACATTCAATTAAATTCAACAATTAACCTTTGCAATATACAGTCTCAAAATTTTCAATATTCAACCAAATTCAACTTACTCATCAAAACAATTGACCAAATTCCACATACCCGTGACAACATTTTCCTAAATTTCTTTTGCTATTGAAACCCAAAAGTGAAAAAAGAAGAGATTTGATAAAGACGTAGAGGCGCTAGGAAAACCCCCTATCACAACATTCAACAGTAGAAAATGAAATCCCAAAAAAATAAAACGTGTAGAATGAGAGTATACATGCTTAGTTATATGGTTGTTGAAAGAAGAAGAAAAATCACCATGAGTAGTCAACATCTGAAGGAAATGAGTTAATTAACCATTTGAAGGAAATGAGTTAATTAAACATTTGAAGAAAAGCAAGTCAGTAGAAGGATTCACAACAAACCACAAACATCACATTTTAATTGAGAACTTTTTAAGGTTGGTTACCAAGAAAAGCAAGTTAGTAGAAGGGTCACATTCCTTCAAAGAGAGGGACTCTCTACTGGAATATAAATGTCCCAGTAATTGACGAACATTTAGGAAACTGCTTTGAATGAAATTTAAAAAAAATGAAACATACCTATAACAGCATTCAACTATATTTCTTTAGGATGAAAACACAGTGAAAAATCGAAGAGATTTGAGAGATATTGCAAATATTCAACCAAATTAATCATACTCAACACAACATTCAACCAAATTAAACATACCCATCACAATATTCAACCGTATTTCTTTAGGAGAAAAACACAAAAGTGAAAAATCGAAGAAATTTGAGAGATAGGGCAAAAATTTAACCAAATTAAACATACCCATCACAACATTCAACTATATTTCTTTAGGAGAGAAACCCAAAATTGAAAAATCGCAGAGAATTAAGAAAGGACCAAAGAAGAACATACCTATAACAACATTCAACCAAATTAAACATACCCAACACAACATGCAACCATATTTCTTTAGGATGGAAACACAAAAGTGAAAAATCGAAGAGATTTGGGAGATATTGCAAATATTCAACCAAATTAAACATACTCATCACAACATTCAACCAAATTAAACATACCCATCACAATATTCAACCGTATTTCTTTAGGAGAAAAACACAAAAGTGAAAAATCGAAGAAATTTGAGAGATAGGGCAAAAATTTAACCAAATTAAACATACCCATCACAACCGTATTTCAATGTGACTATAATGACAATCAATGTCGTGAACAATTAAAAAATCAAAATTTCGACAGAGTTTCCTCTGTATTTTTCAATATTGAAACCTGTCTGAACCTGTCATAAAAAATTACAATGGCAATCAATGCCATGAACACCACATAATATCTCCAATTGCAATTGGGTTTTTATGACAATTGCAATTGGTTTTTTACGACTATTGGAGATTGAGAGACGCTGCATGAATCTTACGACTATTGAATCTCTTTGAACCCATTTAAAAAAACACCAAATTAATCTCTACGATACACAGTACGCTATAGATATTAAAGCTGCATTGCATGATATCAATAAGCAAAACAACTCAAATATGAAAATTGTCGTGTCATACCTATTGGTGCACCAAAAGCAGCAGGTGGCAATGGATCAAACTCCATCCCAAGTATCGACCCATCTTCTCTAACACGCTCCCCTAAAGTAATTTATCTGAACATGTCATAAGAAAATATACTTCACGTAAGTGACTATAATGACAATCAATGTCATGAACAATTAAAAAATCAAAATTTCGACAGAGTTTCCTCTGTATTTTTCAATATTGAAACTTGTCTGAACCTGTCATAAAAAATTACAATGGCAATCAATGCCATGAACTAATAATCTTGAAAAAAAAATAGCAACTACAAATAGTATCAACCTAAAATTTGACTCAACTAATAATCTTGAAAGCAGGCATTCTCAACTACAAATAGTATAAACCTAAAATGGAGCACTAAGCAAGCAAGCATGCTGCCTGCCTACGACACTCTTATTCTTCAAGTTATGATTTGTCAAAAGCAGGCATTCTCAACTACAAATCTATCTTACAATAATCTTGAAAAAAAAAATAGCAACTACAAATAGTATCAACCTAAAATTTGACTCAACTAATAATCTTGAAAGCAAGCATTCTCAAGTACAAAAAATAGTATTGACACCTAAAATTGAGCACTAAGCAAGCAAGGATGGTGTCTGCAATCAAGCAAGCAAGCTGCCTGCCTGCCTGTCTGCAAGCAATCAAGCTGCCTGCAAGCAAGCAAGCATGCTGCCTACGACACTCCTATTCTTCAAGTTATGATTTTTCGAAAGCAGGCATTCTCAACTACAAATAGTATCAACCATTAATACATAAGCACAATTTGATTTTTCAAGTTATGATTTTTCAAATAAGGCAAGTTATGATTTTTCAAAGAAGGCAAATTTTTCAAGTACTGAATTTTCAAAGAAGGCAAATTTGACTCGACTAATAATCTTGAAAAAAAATTAGCAAAACATTTATATTCAGAAAAGCATGCTGCCTGCAAGCAAGCAAGCATGCTTAACCAATTTCTCAACCAATGCAAAACCAAGCAAGCTACCTTGGAACAAACTGCAAACTAAGATCAAACCCCAATACATCAAAACTCAAAGAACTAAATGCATGTCAGATCATAAGCACAATTTCACAACCAAAACCAAAAATTCAATCAAATCATCTCATGATCAATACACTTATTGCATCAACTATGTTACTTCAAAGGCAAATTTCGAAAGACTTACATGGAGAACTAAGCAAGCAATCATACTGCCTGCAAGCAAGCTGCCTGCAACACTCCTATTCTTCAAGTTATGATTTTTCAAAAGCAGACATTCTCAATTACAAATAGTATCAACCATTCATACATGTGGTTGTGAAGGCAAATTTGACTCAACTAATAATGTTGAAAAAAAAATAGCAACTACAAATAGTATCAACCTAAAATTTGACTCAACTAATAATCTTGAAAGCAAGCATTCTCAACTACAAATAGTATAAACCTAAAATGGAGCACTAAGCAAGCAAGCATGCTCCCTGCAATCAAGCAAGCCTGCATGCCTGCCTGCCTGCAAGCAAAGAAGCAAAAATTCAGAGCATACAAAAATCCTAGTTTAATTGACATCATAAATTCCAAGCCAATAAACATTGTCAGAACCTTATAAAATAAGGCCCTAGATTTAGAAGGTCAAAGAGATTCAGAGCTCTAAAAAGGGGACATGCCTGCCTGCAAGCAAGCAAGCAAGCCTGCCTGCAAGCAAGGAAACAAAAATCCAGAGCATACAAAAATCTTAGTTTAATTGACATCATAAATTCCAAGCCAATAAATATTGTCAGAACCTTATAAAATAAGGCCCTAGATTTAGAAGGTCAAAGAGATTCAGAGCTCTAAAAAGGGGACCTTTCCTTCTTAACATATCTTTGTGACTCTTCACTTAGAAAACTTAAAATGTGAGAAGCCATATTTTCAACTAATTTTAAAGCAAACTATGAGTTAGATACATAAAAGGCAGACAATGAGATGCTAATGCTATTATAATTATAGCACAATGTTACAACACACTTAAAGTAAGAATACTGTTATAAGCTATTTGAGTTATTGGATTACAACTAAAGTGTAATGAGATGCTAATGCTATTATAATTATAGCACAATGTTACAACACACTTAAAGAGGAAGACAATATTTATAGCACAATGTTACAACACACTTAAAATAGCAGACAAAAATGCATTCTCCCTATTTCCTAGCTTTCATGTAACCATTCAAACTATCTTTGCTAATTCAGAGTTCAATCTGGAAATATTGTGCTTTGGCAGTTTGACACAGAGAAACTGAACGTCATTACACAGATATGGAGGTTTTTGCTTAGGAAATCATAGGAAATGATATTTCGGTTTATCTATCAATCTTTCTGGTATGCATCATATAACATTTTGGGTGACTCAGCTGACAACTCCTATAAGTCACTGTAGAGGAACTCTTACACCTAGAAAATGGTCTTTGATATAATACAACTCAGTGACAACTTTTCCTATATTCTTCTCCTATATTATTCATACAACTCAGTGACAACTTCTCCTATATTCTTTGATATCATCATCATCATCATCAAAGCCCATTCTTTGATATCATCATCTCCTATATTCTTTGATATGATATAACAAAACTTCTCCTAAGTCACTGGGTTTTGGTAATGGGTGAACGCAAGCCAAGAAGACAAAAAACAATCATAGAAGTGTGATTCCTTTAGAGTGCAAGTACTCAGGTGAAATTGTAAAAACTATGACGGTCTGTAAGAGTACACAGAAGGACAGGGTTCAAAAACCAGATTGTTGGGGTAAGAAAGTTGAAAGTTGTTGCACCAATAGAAAATGTCATAATTTGGCTACAAACATAAACCAATATTTTCATAAATGCCTTGCTTCAACAAATTCAGAACTCTAACTATGCTAAAAATGAAATCACCAAGACTGCATTTCAAAAGCAACCACAAATTTCCATTACACACTAAGCATCTAAACACATCCTGCACAAACCTCAAAACCCATAAAGCTCCAACCTTTAAGCACTCTTAAAAAAGAGTAATTTCATCAAACAAATATGGTGCATCCAGTAGTGGAGGCAAGTTAGCAGAGGAAACCATTGAAGAAAAACTGATTTTTTTTTTATTAGAGAATACATTGAAGAGCAATCCACATTGAAGCTAGGGTCAAAAAAGCAGTATAGAGTTACTTGTTACCTTCAGTGACTCCTTCGTTCCTCCAGATTCTTGCCAAGTCTGCAAGTGAAAACAGACACTTCAAAGCCTCCACCTGTTTCCAAACAAAAGAGCATCAGAATGACTGCGTAATTCATTGTTGCTAAAGATGAACTACAATTGTAGGGGCAGGGTAAAAGCAGAATGTTGAAACACAATCAAGTCATTAAGTCTCCACTTGTATTACTGTAACTTGAGTTTCTATATTACTTGATCTTCCACTTAGATTTTTCTTACTTCATTCTTCCACTTAGAAGCTGCAAGATGGAAAAACTGAAGTTTTGTTCTTCACGATATCTTTCAACTAACAGATCCTCCTACGACACTCCTATACTTCAAGTTTAGATTTTTCGAAAGCTGGCATTCTCAACTACAAATACTATCAACCATTAAGACATGAAAATTAACAACCAAATCAAACAAACCAATTCATAATGGTAATTAACAATGCCAGATTAATATTGCTATCCCCAATTAATTTCATCTAAATGAAAATGCTATACTTGCCAGATTATTATTGACACCAAAAATAGAGCACTAAGCAAGCAAGCACTGCCTGCATGCAAGCAAGCAAACATGTTGCCTGCCTGCAAGCAAGCATGCTGCCTACGACACTCCCATACTTCAAGTTTTGAATTTTCGAAAGCTGGCATTGTCAACTACAAATAGTATCAACCATTCAGACATGAAAATTAACAACCAAATCAAACAAATCAGATTAACAACCAAACCAAACAAACCAATTCACAATGGTAATTAACAATGCCAGATTAATATTGTTATCCCCTATTAATTTCATCTACATTGAAAATGTTATACTTGTCAGATTATTATTGACACAAAAAATGGAGCACTAAGCAAGCAAGCATGGTGCCTGCAAGCAAGCAGCCTGCCTGACTGCAAGCAAGCAAGTTACCTGCCTGCTTGCAAGCAAGCAAGCATGTTGCCTGCCTGCAAGCAAGAAAGCATGTTGCCCGCCTGCAAGCATGCTATAGTACCTGTCCGAAAATCATCATTTTGGAGTATGGTGTTTTTTGAAGTGGTCCATAATTAAGGTGAGGAACAATGCAAGTTGAGTGACCCGTGAAAAGAAAAAAGGAAATGTGTGGCAACCAAACCAGTGATTCAATATGCAATTCAACATCAATTCAACCAAAAACGGACACTAAAAGGTGGAATGAAGAACCATATGTGGGTAAAAAACCCATAACAAATATGCAATTGGTATAAAAGGGGAAAAATAATGAAATAAATGGACTTTAGAAGCCTTGGGATTTTAAAAAACAATTGAAAGAATTTACATTGTTTTAACAATGATGCATACTTTTAAAAATATGATTAGAGATCTAAGAAATTATTTTAAAAATTGGCAAATCAATATGTTTTAAACATTTTAAATGTATCATAGTATGATATCTAAGAAAAAAGTTATTAACATGAGTTGTTTATGAACATAACCCTTGAATCTACACCTTATCAAAGCAAAAAAAGTAGATATTATGATTAAACAACACAACCACACATTTGAGATGAAAATGCAATAGTATCCCTTCGCATAGACTTCTAATTCAACAAAGGCAAGGCAACATCTTCATAAGAAATTAATTTAATATGGAATTAACAACTTAAAGAGCTTCATATACTTCTAATCATGAAGTTAGCTTAATCAAGCTTTCAAATGGTTAAAAGAAGGTATAATTTGCTTTTATTAGAGAACTTGAAGCTATACTCTGTAACCCTTGTTTTAGTAAAAACTTAAGTTTTAAAGCTTCAAAGGGTCATTCTCAATTCAGCTATGAATGGATTCAAAAATTAGGTGCGACATTTGTAAAAATTATTAGAATTTTACTCTTACTGAGGAGGTGTGACACAATATAGTTATGCAGTAACTTATTTTGCATAGTATATGCTTGAACTAAGCAAATATCTCTATATGCTTTCGAGTACTTGGTCAATAGCAAATCGGTGCAGTAAAAAAAAAAGCGCCAGAAACGTTGAAAACAAATTTAGCAATTAAGTCATGGGGTGGTGGAGTGGTTCAAAGCCCAAATTTTCTAATGGAAGATAAATCCACTACTTTCGGCAGGTAGTGACGACATTGATAGATCTTAGCGCATAACTAACCCATACCGAGTGGACAATACAGGTTTGATGTAGCAAGAATGCATAAGGAAAACACAAATGCAACAACAAAATTGTTCTACAACCAAAAAATTTCAGGAGGTTCCAAATTTGACGACCCTGAAACGAAGAAAGAAATTATTTTATTGTCTTGATGATGAATATTTGCATCTGAACAATAGTAAACTTGACCCATTAAGAAGAAATTAGGAAGGCTATGTGGTGCATTGTCAATTGCGCACCTAGTAAAACACCTAGTAAATGAATTTGCAAATAATGAATTTGACCAAATAATGAATATGCAACTAAAAGTTTTATACCCCCAATCGAAACAAAAATATTCATTACCAAATTATGATCTACATAGATGAGAATGAATACAAATCATGAATTTGCACCAATTCAATAACCAATAAACCTCAAATTCAATACAACTCACTTTAGACACTAAAAACATCAAACCGTATAAACTATTGAAATTTACCTTACTCGAAGATGGCGGGTGAATCGAAAGAAAGAAGGAGTTGTGCAAGAGAGAATCAACCCAAATAATTCGCAACAGAGATGGCGTGTGAATTGAAATTGTAGAGAATCAATGCATTGAACAGAGATAGCTACATGAAAGGGAGAAATGTGAGACAAAGGCTGTAGAAGATTTGCAACCAAATAATTCAAATAAAAAACAACAACCTAAATTTAGAGATTAAAGATTAAAAGAGTGGTTAAAAGAAGCCCTAAATTAACAAATTGCAAGAGATGAATGGGATGAAAGGGAGAAGAAAAACAAACCAAATCAACCCATACCATAAATTGCATAGAATCAACACATTGCACAGATATAGAATCAACACATTGCATGAGAGTGGAAATAAGAGTCAGAGATTGGAAACCCTAAAGATTAAAAAAGAGCTGCTACTTACAGATTTCAGATGCAGAGATGGAGAGGCTTGCTTATTTTGCTGCGTGAGAGGGAGAGGCTTACGTATTTTGCTGCGTGAGAAGGAGAGGGAGAGGCTTGTTGCGTGAGAAGGAGAGGGAGAGGCTTGCTGCGTGAGAGGGAGAGGGAGAGGCTTGCTGCGTGATAAGGAGAGGCTTGCTTATTTTGCTGCGTGAGAGAGAGATTTGTGTGAGAGTGAGTGAGTTTGTGTATGTGGGGAGAAGTTTGGGTGAGGTTTTGAGTTTGTGTATGTGAGAGGTTTGTGTTGAAGAGAGAAAACTGTGGAGAGGAAGAGGAAAACATCGTGGGTTGAGTTTTAATTTAAGTTCTACCACTAAGACAATTGATGCCACGTAGGACAAATACTCACAAAACACTGTTCATGAACATTGAAAATGTTATACTTGTCAGATTATTATTGACACAAAAAATGGAGCACTAAGCAAGCAAGCATGGTGCCTGCAAGCAAGCAGCCTGCCTGACTGCAAGCAAGCAAGTTACCTGCCTGCTTGCAAACAAGCAAGCATGTTGCCTACCTGCAAGCAAGAAAGCATGTTGCCCGCCTGCAAGCAAGCAAGCATGCTATAGTACCTGTCCGAAAATCATCATTTTGGAGTATGGTGTTTTTTGAAGTGGTCCATAATTAAGGTGAGGAACAATGCAAGTTGAGTGACCCGTGAAAAGAAAAAAGGAAATGTGTGGCAACCAAACCAGTGATTCAATATGCAATTCAACATCAATTCAACCAAAAACGGACACTAAAAAGTGGAATGAAGAACCATATGTGGGTAAAAAACCCATAACAAATATGCAATTGGTATAAAAGGGGAAAAATAACGAAATAAATGGACTTTAGAAGCCTTGGGATTTTAAAAAACAATTGAAAGAATTTACATTGTTTTAACAATGATGCATACTTTTAAAAATATGATTAGAGATCTAAGAAATTATTTTAAAAATTGGCAAATCAATATGTTTTAAACATTTTAAATGTATCATAGCATGATATCTAAGAAAAAAGTTATTAACATGAGTTGTTTATGAACATAACCCTTGAATCTACACTTTATCAAAGCAAAAAAAGTAGATATTATGATTAAAAAACACAACCACACATTTGAGATGAAAATGCAATAGTATCCCTTCGCATAGACTTCTAATTCAACAAAGGCAAGGCAACATCTTCATAAGAAATTAATTTAATATGGAATTAACAACTTAAAGAGCTTCATATGCTTCTAATCATGAAGTTAGCTTAATCAAGCTTTCAAATGGTTAAAAGAAGGTATAATTTGCTTTTATTAGAGAACTTGAAGCTATACTCTGTAACCCTTGTTTTAGTAAAAACTTAAGTTTTAAAGCTTCAAAGGGTCATTCTCAATTCAGCTATGAATGGATTCAAAAATTAGGTGCGACATTTGTAAAAATTATTAGAATTTTACTCTTACTGAGGAGGTGTGACACAATATAGTTATGCAGTAACTTATTTTGCATAGTATATGCTTGAACTAAGCAAATATCTCTATATGCTTTCGAGTACTTGGTCAATAGCAAATCGGTGCAGTAAAAAAAAAGCGCCAGAAACGTTGAAAACAAATTTAGCAATTAAGTCATGGGGTGGTGGAGTGGTTCAAAGCCCAAATTTTCTAATGGAAGATAAATCCACTACTTTCGGCAGGTAGTGACGACATTGATAGATCTTAGCGCATAACTAACCCATACCGAGTGGACAATACAGGTTTGATGTAGCAAGAATGCATAAGGAAAACACAAATTCAACAACAAAATTGTTCTACAACCAAAAAATTTCAGGAGGTTCCAAATTTGACGACCGTGAAACGAAGAAAGAAATTATTTTATTGTCTTGATGATGAATATTTGCATCTGAACAATAGTAAACTTGACCCATTAAGAAGAAATTAGGAAGGCTATGTGGTGCATTGTCAATTGCGCACCTAGTAAAACACCTAGTAAATGAATTTGCAAATAATGAATTTGACCAAATAATGAATATGCAACTAAAAGTTTTATACCCCCAATCGAAACAAAAATATTCATTACCAAATTATGATCTACATAGATGAGAATGAATACAAATCATGAATTTGCAGCAATTCAATAACCAATAAACCTCAAATTCAATACAACTCACTTTAGACACTAAAAACATCAAACCGTATAAACTATTGAAATTTACCTTACTTGAAGATGGCGGGTGAATCGAAAGAAAGAAGGAGTTGTGCAAGAGAGAATCAACCCAAATAATTCGCAACAGAGATGGCGTGTGAATTGAAATTGTAGAGAATCAATGCATTGAACAGAGATAGCTACATGAAAGGGAGAAATGTGAGACAAAGGCTGTAGAAGATTTGCAACCAAATAATTCAAATAAAAAACAACAACATAAATTTAGAGATTAAAGATTAAAAGAGTGGTTAAAAAAAGCCCTAAATTAACAAATTGCAAGAGATGAAAGGGATGAAAGGGAGAAGAAAAACAAACCAAATCAACCCATACCATAAATTGCATAGAATCAACACATTTCACAGATATAGAATCAACACATTGCATGAGAGTGGAAATAAGAGTCAGAGATTGGAAACCCTAAAGATTAAAAAAGAGCTGCTACTTACAGATTTCAGATGCAGAGATGGAGAGGCTTGCTTATTTTGCCGCGTGAGAGGGAGAGGCTTACGTATTTTGCTGCGTGAGAAGGAGAGGGAGAGGCTTGCTGCGTGAGAAGGAGAGGGAGAGGCTTGCTGCGTGAGAGGGAGAGGGAGAGGCTTGCTGCGTGATAAGGAGAGGCTTGCTTATTTTGCTGCGTGAGAGAGAGATTTGTGTGAGAGTGAGTGAGTTTGTGTATGTGGGGAGAAGTTTGGGTGAGGTTTTGAGTTTGTGTATGTGAGAGGTTTGTGTTGAAGAGAGAAAACTGTGGAGAGGAAGAGGAAAACATTGTGGGTTGAGTTTTAATTTAAGTTCTACCACTGAGACAATTGATGCCACGTAGGACAAATACTCACAAAACACTGTTCATGAACAGTGAAAAAACCAATTTGAAATGTAAGATAGATGTTTAACATTATATGGAAAAACCCCTAGCAAGAATGCAATGGTTTTAGAAGGTTCATACTACAGTTATTACTTAATCAGACACAGATGTTTCTATGTGATCTTCTATCGACTTTTGACAATTGTACTAATGATTCACATGTATCATAAATAGTTTGATAAAGTTGTTACGTGATTTTGACAATACTCAATTCCTTATAATAGGAGCTTCTAAGACAAATACTTAACAAGGTTTGGTGGTTTTGATCATCATGGGAAGACGTGTTAAGAAAAGGTTGGAGGGGATTATTAACTGTGAGACCCTTCTTATGATATTTGTTAGTGAAACATTTTGTCGCGTTTGAAGAAAATTCCAATTTTTACATTATTGGGAATTCCGTTATCCCTAATTCTGTTACATATTCTACGTTTGCTGAATTTACCCAAATAGCATGTTGTCAAGCAAATCTACTAACATTTTTTTTTAATCTTGAATTCATTGAAATTTTTGTCCTGAGTGATACAATGTGAAGAAGAAAATTTGTTGATAAATCTATGTTCAAAATTGAGGGTGAAACAAAGCAAACAAGCAAGCAAGCATGTTGCCTACCTGCAAGCAAGAAAGCATGTTGCCCGCCTGCAAGCAAGCAAGCATGCTATAGTACCTGTCCGAAAATCATCATTTTGGAGTATGGTGTTTTTTGAAGTGGTCCATAATTAAGGTGAGGAACAATGCAAGTTGAGTGACCCGTGAAAAGAAAAAAGGAAATGTGTGGCAACCAAACCAGTGATTCAATATGCAATTCAACATCAATTCAACCAAAAACGGACACTAAAAGGTGGAATGAAGAACCATATGTGGGTAAAAAACCCATAACAAATATGCAATTGGTATAAAAGGGGAAAAATAACGAAATAAATGGACTTTAGAAGCCTTGGGATTTTAAAAAACAATTGAAAGAATTTACATTGTTTTAACAATGATGCATACTTTTAAAAATATGATTAGAGATCTAAGAAATTATTTTAAAAATTGGCAAATCAATATGTTTTAAACATTTTAAATGTATCATAGCATGATATCTAAGAAAAAAGTTATTAACATGAGTTGTTTATGAACATAACCCTTGAATCTACACTTTATCAAAGCAAAAAAAGTAGATATTATGATTAAAAAACACAACCACACATTTGAGATGAAAATGCAATAGTATCCCTTCGCATAGACTTCTAATTCAACAAAGGCAAGGCAACATCTTCATAAGAAATTAATTTAATATGGAATTAACAACTTAAAGAGCTTCATATGCTTCTAATCATGAAGTTAGCTTAATCAAGCTTTCAAATGGTTAAAAGAAGGTATAATTTGCTTTTATTAGAGAACTTGAAGCTATACTCTGTAACCCTTGTTTTAGTAAAAACTTAAGTTTTAAAGCTTCAAAGGGTCATTCTCAATTCAGCTATGAATGGATTCAAAAATTAGGTGCGACATTTGTAAAAATTATTAGAATTTTACTCTTACTGAGGAGGTGTGACACAATATAGTTATGCAGTAACTTATTTTGCATAGTATATGCTTGAACTAAGCAAATATCTCTATATGCTTTCGAGTACTTGGTCAATAGCAAATCGGTGCAGTAAAAAAAAAGCGCCAGAAACGTTGAAAACAAATTTAGCAATTAAGTCATGGGGTGGTGGAGTGGTTCAAAGCCCAAATTTTCTAATGGAAGATAAATCCACTACTTTCGGCAGGTAGTGACGACATTGATAGATCTTAGCGCATAACTAACCCATACCGAGTGGACAATACAGGTTTGATGTAGCAAGAATGCATAAGGAAAACACAAATGCAACAACAAAATTGTTCTACAACCAAAAAATTTCAGGAGGTTCCAAATTTGACGACCGTGATACGAAGAAAGAAATTATTTTATTGTCTTGATGATGAATATTTGCATCTGAACAATAGTAAACTTGACCCATTAAGAAGAAATTAGGAAGGCTATGTGGTGCATTGTCAATTGCGCACCTAGTAAAACACCTAGTAAATGAATTTGCAAATAATGAATTTGACCAAATAATGAATATGCAACTAAAAGTTTTATACCCCCAATCGAAACAAAAATATTCATTACCAAATTATGATCTACATAGATGAGAATGAATACAAATCATGAATTTGCAGCAATTCAATAACCAATAAACCTCAAATTCAATACAACTCACTTTAGACACTAAAAACATCAAACCGTATAAACTATTGAAATTTACCTTACTCGAAGATGGCGGGTGAATCGAAAGAAAGAAGGAGTTGTGCAAGAGAGAATCAACCCAAATAATTCGCAACAGAGATGGCGTGTGAATTGAAATTGTAGAGAATCAATGCATTGAACAGAGATAGCTACATGAAAGGGAGAAATGTGAGACAAAGGCTGTAGAAGATTTGCAACCAAATAATTCAAATAAAAAACAACAACATAAATTTAGAGATTAAAGATTAAAAGAGTGGTTAAAAAAAGCCCTAAATTAACAAATTGCAAGAGATGAAAGGGATGAAAGGGAGAAGAAAAACAAACCAAATCAACCCATACCATAAATTGCATAGAATCAACACATTTCACAGATATAGAATCAACACATTGCATGAGAGTGGAAATAAGAGTCAGAGATTGGAAACCCTAAAGATTAAAAAAGAGCTGCTACTTACAGATTTCAGATGCAGAGATGGAGAGGCTTGCTTATTTTGCTGCGTGAGAGGGAGAGGCTTACGTATTTTGCTGCGTGAGAAGGAGAGGGAGAGGCTTGCTGCGTGAGAAGGAGAGGGAGAGGTTTGCTGCGTGAGAAGGAGAGGCTTGCTTATTTTGCTGCGTGAGAGAGAGATTTGTGTGAGAGTGAGTGAGTTTGTGTATGTGGGGAGAAGTTTGGGTGAGGTTTTGAGTTTGTGTATGTGAGAGGTTTGTGTTGAAGAGAGAAAACTGTGGAGAGGAAGAGGAAAACATTGTGGGTTGAGTTTTAATTTAAGTTCTACCACTGAGACAATTGATGCCACGTAGGACAAATACTCACAAAACACTGTTCATGAACAGTGAAAAAACCAATTTGAAATGTAAGATAGATGTTTAACATTATATGGAAAAACCCCTAGCAAGAATGCAATGGTTTTAGAAGGTTCATACTACAGTTATTACTTAATCAGACACAGATGTTTCTATGTGATCTTCTATCGACTTTTGACAATTGTACCAATGATTCACATGTATCATAAATAGTTTGATAAAGTTGTTACGTGATTTTGACAATACTCAATTCCTTATAATAGGAGCTTCTAAGACAAATACTTAACAAGGTTTGGTGGTTTTGATCAACATGGGAAGACGTGTTAAGAAAAGGTTGGAGGGGACTATTAACTGTGAGACCCTTCTTATGATATTTGTTAGTGAAACATTTTGTCGCGTTTGAAGAAAATTCCAATTTTTACATTATTGGGAATTCCGTTATCCCTAATTCTGTTACATATTCTACGTTTGCTGAATTTACCCAAATAGCATGTTGTCAAGCAAATCTACTAACATTTTTTTTTAATCTTGAATTCATTGAAATTTTTGTCCTGAGTGATACAATGTGAAGAAGAAAATTTGTTGATAAATCTATGTTCAAAATTGAGGGTGAAACAAAGGATAAATTAGGTGATACATATACCAATCCAGTAAACCCTGGGCACAGATATTCCTAGAGATGTTCAGTCGCATAATTAGCCTTAGCCATGCATTTTGTTAAAAAAATTAATCAAGAGTAGTTCAACTTGGTCTCCTCCATTAATGTCAATGTCGCTTTAGGGCTTCTTTCTTTGTCTTCCGAGACAATAGATATTATGTATGTTTGGTTGAAGAAGAAATGAAATTCGAAGATTCCTCCTTAACGACATACCTTGTGAACAATCTCCAACCCTTGTAAGTGATATTCGATTCTTCAAATTTCTACTTTCTTCGCTCTGCTTCTTTTTAACTTGAACGTTTCGCCTTGGTTTTTAGGCTTCTGCTATTAATATACGTTTCTTGTTTTCGGTGTGAAAACCAACCCTTAGCTTATTATTGACCCTCAACTTGTACTCAATGGTTGTTTTAGTTTCTCAAATCCCTTGGTTTTTAGATAAGCCTGTCTTGTTCAATCCATTTGAACCGGTTGCTTTTTCATCACTCAACTAAAGTATGTGTGATTTCAATTGGTTCAAGTTTTTTTTTTAATAGATTCAATCACCTCCATAATCACAAATTTTGATGGGGTGGACTATAGTGCTGTAACTTATTTGGTAGAGATGAGATGCTCCAGAAGATAGTCGAGGCAATAAAAGTTGATACTCGATTTGGTCGGGAGCTAGTATATAAACCTTCACACACATAAGCTATCCGTGTTTGGTGGGCAGATGCACTGCCTTATGTATATCCTTACAAGAACAAAGACATTTTTTCAAAGTATGCTATTTGTGTAGAGATATAGATCTCACAGTGAATACAAGTATGTGCAATTTCAATACCTTTGAGGAATCACATTGGAGACAGTGGGCCTGATAATAGATGTGAAGGGAGGACACCAATGTACTTCCTATTTCATTAAAAGGTGATGAGAACTAAGTTTTTTGGCCGTGGACCAATGTTCACAACGTGGAGTTTGGAATCATTACAAAGCCTATTTAATGAAGTTTGAGTTATATCTGCTATCAAAACAAGGCAAAAGGAGGTGGGGAGGAGAAACATCTGTGACCAGATTGATGAGATTCTGCAATATCTTCTGGGTTGTTTTTTATAGGAGTGAAATGTTTTTGATCTACCTTTTTGATAATATAGTCTCAATGGTACCTTCGTTGCTTTGTTCTTAAAATCCTATATCTGGGAAACATGTTGTACTAGGGGCAGTCATAAAAACTATTAAGAAATCTCCATGGTTGGATGAAAAGACTGAAAAAAAAAATGGTTAACCTATGAAAAAGGGATATAAAATCAAGTTTTTGGCGTGATATGTGCTAGTCTCTAACAAATCTCTCTTTGGATTTTCTGGGTAACTTTGACAAGTGATGTTTATGCGAGGATGTTGTGAAAGATAATGAAGAGGTGGATTCAAATCCTCCTCGGAGAACTCGATATGAAAACATAATTCAGGGCATCGAGAGCCTGATGGGAGATCCATGGGATAGTAAAGTCCCAAATAACTATGAAGATGGGTGCAAGTGGTTGGCAAAAAATGTTTTTTTGTTCTTCAATAAAGTGTTTGTTTCTAGGCTACTGGTGGAATATCGGATTTCTCGTTTAGAAAGAACTGTTACATGACTTTTGATTAAAGAACAACACTTCTTTTTTCTCTTTCAAAAGTCTTCTAATCTATAATCTGTTGTTCTTTCTGTATTGCCTATTTCATCAATTGTTCGACTTCGGCTCCTTCTTATCATTTAGGAAAGTGTTTTAAGAAGTTTTCCGAGGTTTGACTATTTAGTATATATTGTTCTAATCAATTTGCTTCATAATTTGTCTCCTTGCTACATGAGAGAAATTGGTTTCATATTTATCTCTGTTATTTGTAGGGACAGTACAGCATCATGCGGTTTAGTCTTTTGCAAATAAAGCATTCTTTTATTCAACCTGATGTTACAGAAAAATATGTGATGGATCTTTTTGTTTTGCAGGACGGAAGCTGATCCTTTGATTCTTGCAGAATATGTAGCAGCTCTATTGAAGAAGGACAAACCTATCAAGGAGTTGGAAAAGCTTTGTGCAGAGAAGTTGCTTGAGTTTCTGGGTCAGGGTATGTTGTCCTTGATCTTATGCAAGTACTAACATTTGGGTTCTTAGCATTGTTGTACAGTTCATATTTGCTGTACTGAAATCCTGGCTCAATTGAGCTGTAAAGTCCAACATAGGTTTATAGTATTGGTATCGGAGGTGTAAGATACTTGTCACAATACATCTCGTATCAACCACTTTAAGGTAGGTATTGGTAAGGTGTATCACTTCTACATTGTATTGTACGAGAAGTTGACACGTATTGCATGATACAGCCTGCGTACCGTGCAATTCAGGGCCTATTAGTTTTTTTCCGTTCATTTTTTTACACCTCCTACCCTGATTAATTCCCTATAATGTCATTTTAAGGTTAAACAAAGCTAAGTTGAGAGTAGCTTAGAGGGTTTTCGAGAGAGAAACACATAACTTGCTCAGCCTAAGCCACCAAAATCAACATATCCTTGCACATTTCATACTATGTCTATTTCTGTTGGATGTTTACAAGAAATTGGCTCCTATTTGTAATGGCACCAGTGTTGTCAAAATCGTTTGGATCACACGACTCAAATCACGAGTCAAGTCAGATTGTCCCCTATGCGATCCTAATTGGTTCAACGAGTCGCTATCTTTAGCAACTATGAGTTTTACTAAAGTTTAAAACGTTTAGGGTTTTCTGCTTAATATATGTTTTGGGCTTAAAACTTTTCCCAATATTTAACACTTTTTGGCCCAAACTTTAAATAATTTGTTCCAGCTGAGATTGTACCTAATAATCCAAGTTTACCTTAATATATACCTTAGATTTTGACTTAAAATTTACTGGATTGTCAGCTGTAGCTTATTACAAAAAAAAAAAAGATTATTTTGATCAACTATACATTTTCTTTTTTCATATGTATTTAGGGTATAATAACTTTTTATGTTATACTTTGAATCCCAACCTGAATCTTATGGTCTACGATTTAAATTTTGATTCGATTTTAAAAATGGCCGTTACAATTTTTGATTCGATTCACACCCTGACAACTTTGAATGGCATGGTTCCTTACACTTTTATAGTTGATAGTTCATAACTTCAAAAAAATAGTTTGAATTTTTGTGAAATGACGAGTATTTTGTAATTTTTTGTTTGTCGAACAACTAATTTCTGGGGATGTATGTGTTACAAGAGTCAGATACCTAAGTAAAATCTTTTTCAGAACCTATTTGCTCATATTGTTATTTAGTGAGGAGAGGTCTAGTTTCCTAATATCTATGAAGCACCGATTCTTCGAAAACTTTGCGTATCCGTGTCCGACACCGACACTCGTTCAACACGCCTCCGACATGCGTTAGACACTTGGTCAATGTGTTGGCAGGTGTCAAACACATGGTCAATGTAGTCAACGTGTCAGATACGCCTCCGATACACTGGGAACTTGGTTAGGATGATTGAGTGGATTCCATGCATGTGCAACTTTTATTTTATTTGTTTATTTATTTTTATTATGATATATGCATGAATCCAAAATATATTGGTTATCGATTATGTATGCTACTATGCTACTATGATTTATTAAGAAAAGAAATCCAAAAATAAGCTAAGTGTGCCCCATGTCACCGATGCACACGCATCACCTTGCGCCTCACGCCATAGGCATTTTCAACCATGTGCGTCTCGCCTCAATGCCTTAACTACACTGGCTTCGAGTAAATTATAGTTCTCCACTATGCACCTAGTAAAGGCTGGAAATGTTAACTGTGTACTAGGGCTGGGCAGGTCCGGGTAACCGGCCCGAAAACCTATAACCGAAGTCTGGACCGAATTTTAAAAAACTGAAATTTGAGAACCGAGACCAGACCAAATAAGGCCGGTATTCTCGGGTCGGTCTCGGTCCAATCTCTTTCAAAACCTAGATTTTTTTCTCGTTTTTTCTCTCCCCTCTCCCTTCTCCCTCTCCATCAGAGAAGAAAACAAATGATCGGAGAATGATGAGATCAATTCGGCTGAAACAGAAGCTAGGGTTTGAACAATTCGGAATTTCAATCTTTCTAATCAAAGATCTGGAATTTCGCCTTTGTAAGCTAAACGAATGATCGGAGAATGATGAAATCAATTCGGCTGAAACAGAAGCTAGGGTTTGAACAAGGGTGATTTCACTGAGATGAACTGGGGCCAAAAAGCCTCCAAAGATGGGGATCTTCTCCTTCTCAAAGAGGAGAATATTGCAGCTGAAGCCATCAAGGATTAAAAATGAAGATCTGGGTTTTGTTCTAGGGTCGAAAAAGTTTCAATCTTTACACAAACCAAACAACAAGAACTGAAATTTGATTTTGGAAACAGCTAAAATCAAAGTTTCCACAAAAGGGGTGGTTTCTTACAAGTTGTATTAGCTGCTGTTGTGCCCGTGGTTCTGATAGTTTCTCCTATTTTCTTTCTTCAATGGGGTGAGAGATGATGACAATATGCTCAACTTTGAATCTTTGAATGTTAAAAACTGATTTTGCTTGGTTGAGTGTGGGGGGGGGGGGGGGGGGGGGAGGAATTATTCTTAAAAATGAAGTCTTTGTGGGGTGGTGGGGGATTTGATTTCGCGTTTTTTAGAAAGAGAAAAAAAAAGGTTGATTTTTCTTCATTGTTGCTTTGGTTTTGGTTTTCTCAGTCAAGAAATGAAATTTTTGGTTGATTAGCCTTTGCTGAGTTGAAAACGACTTTCGAGCCTTCAAGCTCATGTAATGTTGTTGAAAACATCTGTTCTTCCACCTCGGTTCCATGGTTTAGCCCTCAAACTTTGAAGTTTTAACTATTTAACTTGGGCCGGGCCAGTTACCCGACGGGTTTCAGAAAGGGAAACCGAGGCCCGGACCAGAAACTTCGAGCCGGGCTGGGTTTTAAAACCGAAAAATTTATAATTAATAAAAAATCGATCCGAACAAACCCGATCGGTCCGGTTGTCGGTTCGGTCCGGGTTTTCGGTTCGAAATGCCCACCCCTATTGTGTACCATCATGCAGAAGATAACCACTCTTCAAAGCCTCATGTTCCTTGCCAAATCTCGACAACCATTTACTCTAAGGGCTTGATTAATGTTTCATATCTCTAATTCCTAGACCACCCTCCCCAACCATTTGGAAAGTAAGACTTGATTAAAATGTTTAAAATCTCTAATTCCTAGACAACCCTTCTATCTGTTTGGGCATACAAACATCATTCAAACTGACCAGATGGAAATTGTTGGATTCCTTATCGGTCCCCAGAAATTTTTTCTATGTAGTTTGCAATGGACGATGGCATTATGATACTGGCCAAAGCACTATTAATAGTCATTCGTTCAGCTTTGGAGATGAGCTTTCTCATCATCTACTTTTGGTTTTGTCAATAGTTTGGCTCCACACCTGTTTGCTCTTGTATTTACCTCCCAAGTAGATGGTTAGAAGTTTGCCCTTTCTGCAATTTAGCGTATCAACATATTGATCCAAATTGTCTACCACTCCAACTGAAACGATGTAGTTTTAATGAAATTAATTCCTGAGACCACACCAAAAACATCAGCGGAAGCAAATAAACCAGTACTCGAAACTTGAATGACAGTTTTACAAATCTCACTTAATTTTTCATAATTGATTAAGCCTATTTAACCAAAATAAAACCCTAAATTTAATCCTACAGACTATACTCCTATTTGGGCTTATACATGAATGGGCCCAATTACTTAAATAATAAATAATAATCCAATATTACATCATTCCTTCCCCCCAATTCGAAAAGCTCGTCCTCGAGCTTTAAGGAGGATATCTTCAAAAAATGCACGAGTAAGAGTCAACCTTAAAATTTTCTTTGGTACATACTCGTTCCACGACAACTAAAATCACAATTCGAGCATCAAATATAAAGTCTTAACATTAACTTGGTCCACTTCAAGTACACCTTCCTTGGGTTTGAATGGGGTTAGGGCAACCCAAAATTTTCGTATTTTCTACTTTTAAACAATCTTTTCTTGTGAATTGGCAATTCGAAGACTTGGGAAAGTTAGGATCATCATTTCGTTGACACCACTCCTATTTTGGGATTTTATCCAATTTTCAAAATTTTTTTACATGAAAATCTACGAAAACTTCGTGATGTGTCTAGGCCTCACAACGAAATGGATATCTGTATATCCTTCGTACACATTAACAAAGGTTGTTTCAGTCAATCACATGTTGTCTTCTTAGATTAATTTAAAAAGATTTCATCTCTCTGTCTAGCGTCAACATGATTTCTCAATGATCAGGTTCTCCACGAACCAAGACAGTTGCTTCGAGATGTCAGTAAGGGCTTGTTCAACATTATCTAACCTTGTCCCGGTGACTTTCTGCAACATCTTTCTCCAAGACCTTACCGATCCAATACCAAAAATTTGATAAGTTTAGCAGAAGCAAACAAACCAATACTCGAAAGTTGATTGACAAAGTTTCACAAATCTCACTTAATTTCTCATAACTCAAAACTAACCTGATTAGAAATTTCTGATTAAGCCTATTTAACTACTGACTTTACTCCTACTTGGGCTTATACATGGATTGGCCCAATCATTAATATTATTAAATAAGTAAATAAAAATCAAATGTTACATCATAATGGCATTTAATTACTTCTTTAAGGCTCATGGAGCAGGATGGCACCATGTCACCTGGCTTAAAAGCTTGAATAAGGTTGCAATAGTCAGCCTTGGGTGAGAGCTTCAACTGCTAGCAAGAAGATTAGCGGAGACAATGGGCCTCCCTGTTTGATTTTGATAGAAGCCTAGAAAAGACCTTTCACGTGTGCTATTAACCTTAAGGTCCATAGCTAAGAAAACACAATTCTCAGCAGAGTTGCAACCCAACCTATCTATTTCACTCCAAATCCCATCCCAGGTACTAAATTTAATGATCTAAAACAACCAAAATATAATTTAATACAATGATTGCCTTTTTTCTTTTCTTTCCTTTGTTTTTCTTTCCTCTCATTTTCAATAAAAAGATTCAATAAGTTTGCAACTGGGAGGGGTTTTTTTTAATTTTGAAAAGTCGCAAGTTACTGGTGTATAATTTTTTCACATATAATCTAAGTTCATGATAGTCATTCCATTTATAACTTTTTATTTGACTAAATCGTGAATGAAAATCTTATGAGAACTAAAATTTCCAACATTCAAAAACATTTAAGTTTCTAAATTAACTAGTTGTAACCTGATTTTTAAAGTTTTGGATGTGAAACTATGGATTATTGTATATAATTTTGTCTCTAACTATGTATATAAGTGTTTGCCTTTATTTATAATTATATAATCATTTATAAAAGGCTTACACATCAAGCATTAAAGCTTACTCCTCACGCCACACTCCATTGAAATCTCGCGTCGTGTCTCCACTTTTAAAAACTTTTGGACTCTATTAACCTCTTGTGCTAGCCTAGTATTGTAGCCATCACTAGATTAGGTAACATCAATAATATGGACTAGGTTGCACATTTAATCAAAATTATGTCCCCCCGAATCTCTTATTATATTAAACAGTAAGTCAATAACAAAGAAAGGAACATCAATTTCAAAATACATACGTGTCTTGAAATAATGGTATGTATCATATGCGTGAGACTGACTCACTGGTCAAGAAATCATCTAACTTTTCACAAAATGAAAAGCGATTCCAATAAAAGCATATTCAAAAAGAAATTGTGAAGACTATAGAATTGGAAAGCTTTTTGGCTATTCCATGTCTATTTGTAAAATTTTAAAACCACAAACTACACTCACTGATCCTTGCATGGATTGTCTTATTGGTTAAGGCATGGTTTTATGTGTTTAGTTCTATTGAGAGGTAGAATAATCAACTATATAGATTTAACACGATACTTTTCTTCAAGCATATAATAAGCCGAAGTTTTTAACTCACACCACACTAAAACTTGAAACCAATGTCAGATAAGTAGACACAAAAAATGGTTAAATCACACACTACAACATTTATCAAAGCATGTATCTGTCATGCATAAGAAACAAATTTAAAATATACATCAGATGTAGGTTATGGTCAAACTAAATATATTTATATAAATATCTATAAGCATATATAAGAGACCATTGTAGTTAAGGCGTTGAGGCGAGGCGAACGGGCCTGAAAATGTGTGAGGCATGAGGCGAGGCAGACGCCTCAGTGAAGTGAGGCAGTCTTAACATCTTTTTTTAGATATTTTTTATAATAAATTGAAACATATCAACATAGTAGTATATATCATCATTTTGATAAGTATTATAAGCAAATATGTACAAAAAGTGACACAACTGCATAAAATCGAAATGAAAATATAATAAAGTTGTATAACATAGCGAAAAAATGCACTACATAAGTGTCAAAGTAACTTGCAAACATCCACTAAATTATTAAAAATCAATAATCTTGAAAGAATAAAAACTTGAGAATATTGAGCATTTGTTAGAAGAAATTGTTGGAATGGTCGGTAAAAATCTATAAATATGATCTCTATTAGTATTCAAAAAATATAAAAATCATTGAACTATGCTATGAAAAATCAAGATTGATGTTGATCACAAACCGATCAAAACATGATATGTTTTTTCATAAAATATTAAAAAAAGTATCAAAACTTAAAAACGTTTTATCTTGTTATCAAATTTATTAAATATTATACTAAGAAACATAAAACCCTATTATAGAGTGGGTTGCAACATCTTTTTGTTGCAATTGGGTTGACTGCAACCATTTTTTGGGTTGAGGCTGTTAGGCGGCTGAGGCGGACACCTCATTTTACCGCATCGCATTGCCTCACTTTGAGGCGGAATTTTGTTAAAAAGCCTTGAGAGGCGCCTAGGCGGTCGCCTTGACTACACTATAAGAGACCAATAAGGTTTTTTTTAATATATTTATGTATATATAAGAAATAAATAAGGTTTTTTAACTACCGATTTTAGAAACCTTAACTTGTCCTCCACAGGGAAATGGGTTTGGGACTCCTCCATGCCCTTACATGGGTCACTTGAAGGGAAAAGAACAATAGGATTTTTTTAAATGTATCAAAAGATGTACATAATTTATGGTAGACATCATTACTTTGTGGATTCTGGGTCAAAGTTGGGGAGTCATTAGAGACACCCAATTTCTTCTTATAAGTTTGACTAGGGAGACATATGTTTGACTGGGGAGAGGTTGATAACATCATAAAATGTTGTACATTTTTCATTTACTCAAGTCTCTTCATTTTCAGTTTTTATTTTAAATTCTGTTGATCTTGTAGGTACACAATCTTTCATCACAAAATTATTCCAGGCCTTGGAAGACGGTTCATTTGTGGCACCTGCTAGGAGTTCAGATGCTATTGAGCAAGTTGAAACATCTGCAACTCGCTTTAGAGAAGACCCAACAGAAACTGTACTGAAAAGGTCAGCTTTGAATACAGAGGAATTTTCTCCTTCTGGTTGTCCAAGTGACCAGGAGGAGAAAGAAGTCACAGACGACGATGATGATGATCGCAATCATAAGCATCGAAGACGAGATAACCAATCCCACTCTTCTGACAAAGATGTGCAAGGACAGCAATTGAGGAGGCCAAACAGAAAGCGTAACAGACCTTTTGAAAATGGGCATACATTCTTGGCGAATGATCCTCAACCAAGTGAAAACCGAAAAGAGTATAATCCTTCTTTCTTGGAGCAACGAAAGCGGCCTGGTTTGGCACCATCTCTCCGACCTTATGATATGGGTCTGAGGACCAGAACAAATCAGGCATTCCGCGGTGACCCTGGTTCACATTTTGATATATCTACATCACTAGGTCGCATTCCAACAGGTAGAGGGAGAGGAAGGGGTTCTATTCCATGGAGCCAAAGTGATTCGAAGTTCACCTCTGCTGACACGTATGATTTTTCATCACAGATGGGTCCACAGGGACCCACCCTCTTTGCAGGTAGAGGCATGCAATCGCTTGGGTTAATTCCAGGGATGCCTAACGGGAGTCTGGACGCACTCCATCCGCTTGGTTTGCAAACTTCAATGAATCAACCATTTAATATTGCTATGCCCCGTCAGCGCTGTAGAGATTTTGAGGAGCGTGGATTTTGCCTAAGAGGAGACATGTGCCCAATGGAGCATGGTGTAAACAGAATTGTTGTTGAAGATGTTCAGGTATTTTAATTTTTTCCTTATTTTCTATATATATAGATATTCTTTGTGGTTTAACCAACTTACCGATAATCTATGCTCGTAAGCATATTCCTTAGCACAATGCAAATTCCTTGGTCTCAATATCGAGGTAGTCAAAGGTGTTCAAATCCCAACAATCAGACAGTCGTGTTCATATTATTGAATTTTAAGTCTATTCGTCTTGTGGGGATCCATTAGGGTGGTTTGCAACCATCACCAAGCATATCTGTTCTTGATTCATTTTAGACATGTTTACTCAATCGTCATTCTTTCTTCTGGATTTGATTCCTATTTAACATGCCGTAGCAGGTGTTTATCCAATAGTTGGTGCCTCAAATGGTACCAAATGTGTCATTTCCTCACTTGCCTGACTAATTTGGCGGTTGCACTGCCCAGCTGCGTTTGTGTTGTTGCAATAGTTGGTATAGAACTTGGTGTTGTAATTTGACCATTCTGTACATGGGAGAATTTAGGAAGCATAGCATGAGTTAAACATAAGAGCTGAAGAATGGATTCCTACGTTGTGTACATCTATATATGTGCTCATTGGCCAGGGTCCAATCTATTAGCCAATCAAAACATTCAGTGATATGTACAATGAATTGGATAGTCCGAACGTGCTTTAGTGCATAAAAGTTTTGTGAAGCAAACATCAGCGGATGGCCTTGCTTTAAAAAATGACCTCTCTATATGCAAATTGGGAATCTTAGTAAAGCAGGTTGTTACATCTTATGCCATGGAGCATGATGTGCCAAAAACTGGTCTTTGAAAATGGATAATCCTTGTTTCTCAAGTTCATTTAGTTGATGACTGTTGTCAACAGGTTCACAACTTTGAGTCTATTAGTGCACCGAGAGGTCATTATATGATTCAGCTTAAAAATTCAATAGCAATATATGGACTAAGCTTTGCTTTATTACTAGCACTGTTGTCCAAATCTTATGGTTTACGAGTTAAATCTTACAATTCAAATCAAATCTCATTGCAGTCTTTTTAAATCGGATGATAGAATCAGAAACAAACACATCATACGATTTGATTTGAAAATCCTATTTCATACCACTACTTGACCTTGAATCCAATTTAATTTGCAGGTCCTAGATGACTTTTCAAAAATTTTAAACTTGGTTTATGTTTGTTTGGGGTTTTATTAGTTGTTACACGTCTCAAACATCAAACGGAAACTAATTTACTAACACATTTTAGTCCCTTTTATATTGCTTGGATCATTTTCCCAAACGAATGCACCATGAAGAAAGCTCTTCTTGGAGTTGGTTATTTTGACCTTTTTATGGAAAGTTTAGAATGATTGACGTTATTTGACAATGAAATTTGAGGGTATTATAGTTTATGATTGAACAGGTCTAATTTATTTTTTGAAATAAATTATTTAATTGTTTGCATATAATTATGGAAATACATTTATGCATTCTTTTGATATTTTGTACATTGCTCTGGAAGGTCTTAAAAAAGTCTTACGATTTACGATATGATTTGAAAGACTGCCCTTCTGATTTGTGAACTAATATACAATTCAACTCCCTTGATTACTAGTATGCTATAGTTTCATATTTAATAGATTGTTGTACAGAGTCTCTCGCAATTCAATCTGCCTGTATCGCTACCAAGTGCACACCTGCTGGGGACACCTGCTGGATTAGGGGCTTTGTCGTCGACTAGTGGTCCTTCAAGCCTGATGACGAACAGCAAAACCTTGCTTGCTAAGAGCAGTAAACCTGGAGCGACTGATGATGGCCCAGGCTTAAATCGAGAGCTATCCACCTCTGCTGCTGCTGGTGGAGCTGATTTATATGATCCTGATCAGCCATTGTGGAATAATGACCATCCTGAAAGATCAAGTGCACTCATGGGACTCTCTTCAGCTCAGGTTGATGATGCTGAACCATTATGGAATGCTGATCCTTCTGGCCACCACATTTTCAGGTTATCAGATGGCGTTGAAAGTGAACACCCTGGTAGAAGTATTGCCTCCACTGTTGGTTCACAAACTACAACTTCATCTGTTTGGGAACGGATTGGGAACCCTAGAAATAGAGTAGATATGACAGCAAAAATTGATAGTAATGCTTCTATGGGATACAATGAAAATGAAACAAAAGAACAAGATGAGTCATTATCAACCATTCCAGGTGCTACTCATCAAAGTAAACATATTGTTTCTGAGGATGTTGGTCCCAAAGCAGTGACTTTTGCTTCTGTTCTAAGGCTGCGAATTGAACCTGCACGCAATAGTGGTAGAACAACACAGAAAGCTTTACGTACTCTGTTTGTTAATTGTATTCCCCAGAAAAATAACAAAAAGGAGGCACTTTTTTCACATTTTCGAAAATTTGGAGAGGTTATTGACATTTATATTCCACAAAATAGTGAAAGAGCTTTTGTCCAATTTTCTAAAAGAGAAGAAGCAGAGGCTGCTCTCAAGGCACCTGATGCTGTGATGGGTAACCGCTTCATCAAGCTTTGGTGGGCGAACAGGGACAGCATTCCTGATAACAGTATAAGCACAGGTGACACTTCCTCTGCAGCACCCAGTGTTTCTGCTTCTGTTCCAGCTCAAGCAATTAATGGCAGTGGAAGGAAAGAAAATCTCCCAGCCGTAGGTTTAAAAATCACTGCTGCATCATCTTCTGAAGTTCCTGTTCCCACTGTTCATCCAAAGCCTGTGTTGATGAATAGTCCAAGGGTCATACCTCCATCCCAAAAGAAGCTGGAAAATTTGGAGCTTCTGAAAGAGGAACTACGTCTAAAGCAGGAATTGCTTGATCAGAAACGAAATGACTTTCGTCGCCAGTTGGATAAGCTTGAGAAACAAGTGAGGCAATTTCCATGTTTTACTTGTTTGCTTTAGACTACAATGCTTATCACATTTTCTAAAGTCTACGATTTTGTGAAATGGTTGTTAGCTTGGAAATATGCTTGGAGATGCCACATTGTTTTTTCATTACTCAAGTAAGAGTAGGATTCTTTTCGTTTGTATTGTTAACATGCTGAATGCGGAGTCCATTGAAAATATTCTACGAACAATACATTATATTTATGTTTATATCTATCTATTTCCTCTTTATGTTTTTTTTTTTTGGTTGAAAAGAATATGATACTAGAAGAAATGGATTATCTAGGATACAGATAGTCAACCATACAATGCTTATTTTGTGGCTTTGTGCAGGCGATTACAGTGAAGGGTGAAGAAACTGCGGCACACACAGCTAAGAGGCAAAAGCCTGGGATGCCCAAACCCATGAATCCTGTTACTGCTGGGCACCGGCCAGGGGCTGAGAAAACATTGGATAAAACTCATTCCGGGGAGAACATCGAATCTCCCAGTTCAAAAACCAACTCCACCGTGGTGCTACAGTCACCTATGAATTTTAAGCATCAAACTCGTCCATCAGTGCAGTTGGGGGTTCCTTTTGTGGCAAACAGATTCAAATTGGATAACCGTCCTTCCACATTTAGAATTCTCCCGTTACCAGCTGATTTGGCAAATGTAAGAATATTTTCTTTATTCTCTTTATTTTGTATACTTTGGTAAATGTAAGTGTCTCCTCGATAAACCCCAGGATTCCTGGCTATTACCATGTTAATAATAAGTGAAACATAAATCTAAGTTGAAAGAATTGTCAACTGTACTTGTGAATTTTAAAGAAAATAGGCAAAATAAGAGTTAGTGAACAAGTTAGTCCATTCGTAGATGGGAACAACTCAAGGACTTTCCTGACTGTAAACAACGAAATGTCCTGAAGAGTCGAGAATAATCCTTTACGACACTACTAATAACCATTACACGTCAGGTTAAACACACCTGACCACTATTGAGTATTGACATTGCCTTTTACTGCGACAAATATAACTTTTATTTTGAGGTGATGCCTTGAAAGAGTTAACTGCATTTTGTAAAGGACTGTAAGCTGAGGATCAACTACTTGGTAGTAGTAGGACTCAATGCAATATATATGGCATTTTAACTTGGTGCTTCAACAGTTTAAGAGGGGTCCAATTTCTCTTAAAAAATTGTTCTATAGAAAAGATAATCACTCTGAGCATGGTTAGTTTCTGGGTACATCCTCCAAGTTTGAACTGATTACTAGTTATTGAAATTCTTATTTCTGTGTGATGGAGGTTGGGTTTATATGAAGGGCTTATTACACCTTCTTTGTGTTCTGATAATATGCCTTAGTCAATTATCAATTATGATCAACTACAGCAATATGTCCTCGTGATGGTTTTTTTTGTACTATTTCACTTTATCAATTATTGGTTCGTTGAGTATTCTTTTTTCGTGTATTGGTTTTTTATTTATTGATTAGGTTGGTACCTTAAGGGAGCACTTCTCAGCATTTGGTGACCTCTCAGCAGTTGAGCTAGAAGATAGTGAAGCCAATGCTGGTATTAAATCATCAGAGCCACAGAAAAGCATCTCTGCTCGGGTCACTTTCACTACACGTGGTTCTGCTGAGAAGGCATTTTTAAATGGTAAAAACTGGCAAGGCCATTCCTTGAAGTTTTCTTGGCTAAATGTATCCAACAATTCTAGCAGTGACCACAGTGGAAGAGAGAGTTTTCCAACACTCAGTCTCAGGAGTCCTCCTGATGCTGAAGTTCTGGCTGAGTCTGCTACATTTAGGTCTTCATCAGACATGGGAAAGTCAACATGCATTGATTCTGAAGCACCAGCTTCTACTGGAAACACAGAGTCTAAAAATCCGGAAGCAAGAATGGGTGATGTTGAGCATGTGGATGTGTCAATAACATGCCAATCTAGTCAAACAAATTCATTATCATTTGAAATGCCATCATAAAAAGCAGAGGCATTATTAGTTGAAGATGACCCTCATGTCCAAATTAAGCACCGAGGTAATCACTTTATCATGTAGAATTTTTTTTTTCAGAATCCAACTTTTAAAATCTTGCTGTTGGGTATTCATATGATTTGATTTGCTATTTTACTTTTTAAGTTCTTGGGGAAAATGGGTGTGGGAGAGGATTTAACATGCTTTTTGCCTGCATTATTTGGAGAGGAAAAAGCAATAGAAATTTTAGGAGTGTGTCTAAAGATGTAATAATTTGTGGATAGATACTAAGGTTACTCTGTTGGTGTGGGTTATACGTGGGGCATTTTTAAAGACTCCCACTTCTCTTGTATGATTGATTGGGCTAATAACATTGCTGGACAAAAAAACTGTATGTATACATTTTGGTCTAGTAGATAGTGGGTTTTTCCCCACTACCTACTAGCTTTCTTTCAATACAATGAAACTTCTTAATTTGCTGATTAAAAAAAAATCATTGCCAAAGAGGGAAGAATACAACAAAATCTCACATGAGAGAAGATTCCTACTTTTTGGCTTCTCGAGGGGAGATTCTGAATACCAAATAGATCCTGAAAATACCCAATGCTGAGGACCAAAGGCACCACAATCCAAGAAAACAATAAATAACATATAGGTTTAATCCATATGTTTCCCATTGTATTGGATAAATTATTGAACCCCAAAGTTCCAGTTCCCTTGGATAGGTGAAGAAATGGGATGTGGTATTCAACCAAGGTTTACTAGAAAATCAAAATGGATTTATAATAAGGGTGGGCCTTGGCCTTGGTCTCAGCTTACACTTAAAAAAAAAAGAGAAATGGCTTTGGAGATTTGGGCAAGAAGAAAACACTTTAGAGGGTATTAGTGGCTGAGAAGTATGGTGCAAAAGCAAGCAATTGGTTTCACCAAGCCAATAGAGACTCCTTATAGATGTGCACTTTGCGAACTATCATTTTAAACGAACACATAACATGTGTAGTCAACAAGGGGAATAGACTACAATTCTGTGAGATAGATGGTTAGCAGATTTTTGATTTACATCTTCGCCGCACTCATCTCGGGCAATCTTTAAAGCTATGTTATTAAATCGGTGATTAATCGACAATTGATCTCTTTTTGCTAGTAGAGCGTTATGATTTATGAATTAATCATTTGAATAATTCCTTAGCCGAGTAATCGGCGATTTTTGATTGATTTACAGGTTAATCACTTTCAAGACACACCGATTAATTGGTCCATGACAATGTGTTATAAAGAAATGAGAAAAAAATCAAAATTTTTTTTTTGCCTTAAATCTCATCAATACCTACCCATAAGGCAATACCAATAGTGTGTGAATAGGCTAGAGAAAGATATGAAATATATATGTGAAAAAAAAGGAGAGATCGACCAAAAGAATAATAAGCAAAACTAAAGAGTATTGAGTAACACTTTTTCCAACATTGAATTCTTAATTATATTATAATTTTCCTTAAATTGCAATAAGTGATGTTTACAACTTTAATACCATTGTAGTTAAGGTGGAGGCGAGGCGGACGAGCCTGAAAACGCTTGAGTCGTGAGTCATGAAGCGAGGCGGACGCCTAAGTGAAGTGAGACAGTCTTAACATTTTCTAAAGATTTTTTTGTAATAAATTGAAACATATCAGCATAGTAGTAGACATCACATTTTGATATATATCATAAGTAAATATATACAAAAAGTGACACAATTATTTAGGAAATATAATAAAGTTATCTAACATAGCGAAAAGATGCACTACATAAGTGTCAAGTAACTTGCAAACATCCACTAAATTATTAAAAACAATAATCTTGAAAGAATAGAAACTTGAGAATATTGAGCGTTTGTTAGAAGAAATTGTTGGAATGGTTGGTAAAAATCCACTAGTATTATCACTATTAGTATTCCAAAAGCATAAAAATCATTGAACTATGCTATGAAAAAATCAAGATTGATGTTGATCACAGATTGATAGATATGTTTTCTCCAAAAAATAATAAAAAAAGTGTGACAAATTTATCAAAACTTAAAAACACTATCTTATTTTTATCAAATATTACACCAGAAGAAACATAAAACCCTATTATAGAGTAGGTTGCAGCATTTTTTTCTGCAATTGGGTTGGCTGCAACCATTTTTGGATTGAGGCGGTCCGAGGCGTACGCCTCATTTCATCGCACCGCATTGCCTCACTTTTAGGCAAAATTCTGTAAAAACACCTTGAGGCGGTCGCCTTGACTACAATGTTTAATACACATTAAATTTTTTCTTGAAGTAAACATTATTTAGAAGGAGAAAGAAAATACGTTTATAAAATATAGGTTTAAAGCATGCCTTTTAAGATGTATTTCGATTTTTTACTCAACAATTGGGATTCGTAAATCAGTGCATAGTATGGGAGCCAAATGGCCTGGAGGCTTGACCCAAGGAGAAATTGGAATGAAATGGAGCTGCCTAATTTATTAGATTTAGTTAGCCTGCTGGAAATCTGAAACAAGAGCTTGTGAGCAGATTGAGTAATTTTTTGAGTGGGATAAAAAAAACAACTGAACCAAGCATCCTTCCAGTTCTTATGCTACTAGCAAGTCGAAAGAACTTCAAGTTTATAAAGCTTTGATAGGGTGGAGGTTTCTTTGTGTTACTAGCAAGTGGGAAAGAATTTCGAAAAGCTTCGATAGGGATGAACTTTTCTTTGGGGAAGGAAGATCAACTCAAGTTTGGCATAATGTTTGGAATGTGAAGGTTCATTTCTCAGTATAATTCCCTAGATTTTTATGCTCCTACCTGCAGGAAGGAATTGGAGTTTGAAGTGAGGATAGTGCTACTTCATGGAGCCTATGCTGTCAGGGTTGCGGGCTGCGGCAAGGTGTTTAGGAGGGCGCCTAGGAAGCGCCTTCGACAAGAAAAAGTATCTTGGGGGGAAAAAATCTTATTTTTCCTATTTGCGAATTTTTTTTCCCCACATTCTTAAGGTATTTTTATGTTACTAATTCATTCTAGTGTCTCCTTCAGTACAAAATCGACAACGGCAGGGGAGAAACAAGTCAACAATCATATAAGTGTGTTACAATAGTTATATACTTGAATAAGTCTTATTTGTCTTTTATATGCTTTTATTATGTGTATATAAGGTTTTCGATACACGATACAATTCACGTTTTGATTACTACGGTTACCTCAGCAATAAATTTTTTTTTTTTTGTTGATAGTATGCATTAATTAGTTATGTAAACCTAAATCTATGGATTCAAATTCGCAGGTTCTTCGTCAATGCTTAGAAGCTGACTTTTATGATTGTAGAAAAGTTATGGGAACTTGTGTTTGCATGGTAAAGGCCCAGTATCTAGTGCTTATCCTCTGGAGTGGTAAATGAACTTCACTCTGTAACCTCTAAAAGTAATTTTGTGGGCATACAAATTTTTGAAATTTTCTTTTAAAGATTTTTTTTATAGCAATTTGAGTTAAAAGAAACAGGAAATTTCATTTGGTAAACATGAAAAAAATGATTATTTTTCTCCTCCATGTAGTGGGATTGTGATTTCCCAAATGCTAGTCTTGTTCATAAGATGCTTCATGTGTATTTTTCTTCATAACTGTAATCACTCTGGAGTCTGGAATATTAAACATGTAGGTTCAACCAGTTGCCATTTAATTTTCAGAACCGAATGCCCATAACTTGCTATTCGATGTACTATTCAAATCTTGCAGCAACCATTTTTCATGGAAAATTTGAAATGGAGTTGTTTTGTGGTTTCGATCTCCACAGTTAAACGAGGCATTTATGTGTAGGAATCTCATCACCTTGATATTTGGATTTCAATATCCATGGTAGTTGGGCAGATTTTCTTATGTTCATATTCCTTGCATCCGTAGTAAGAAAGGAGATTAGCTTTGTGGATGTGTTTGACATCTTTGGCATGAGGCCTCGGATATGTTACATTTCTGTTTTATGTTTACCTGTTGTTAGTGGAACCATTTCTATAAAGTGGTGTTCTTATATATTGATGATTGATCACTGTGTTGGTTCTCCATCATTCAATCAATCTATTCTTGGCTTGTCCAGATTCATATTCATATTCATATTCATTGTGATTTTACACTGATGGGATGATCATATAGGGAAGATATAGAAGAAAAGAAAGAGCAAAGGCTAAAAAATAGAAAAAATAGAAAAAAAAAAAAGAGTAAATGAGAAAAACAAGAGGAAAAAAGACGGTAGAAAAGAAAAGGAGGGCAAAAAACAAAAAAAAAAGTAGAATAGGCAAAAGCAGAAAGCGAAAGAAAAGAAATCCATTTTTTTTAACTGGGAATATGAAGAGAAACTCAGATTATTGCAAGTATGCACTGAAAGGACATGGATCTCAACAAAAAATTGATTTTCCGATTGAGATGAGTAAAAGAATAAAAAAAAATTATTTCATATATCTCTTTGGCTCAAGTGAACAGATTGAGAAAGTCTGAACATAATTCACCACTAAAAAAAAATAGAAACTACAATTCCATCGACGTCAGTGTCGTACTCATCCTCGCACAATCACATCGGATAATGCGACTGGGAGACTCCCATTCGCATTGGCCTATGCGAATTTGAGACTGTCATTTGCATAGGTTTGAGCAAATTCGAGACTCATTCGCATTGTCCAATGCAGATGGGTGAAAACATACAATTTATTTCTGGATAGTTTTGAGTGTTTGTCATAAAATGACCATAACTTTTTAATTTCAAAATATTTTCAGGTGGTTCAAATTGTGTTCATTAGATAACTAAGAGTACTGCATTTTTTGTGTTTTAATGAGCTTGAGAATGGTCTCCATCGATCATATAAATGGGTCGAAAGTCAGGGTCACTACTCTGTTTTATTTACTAGTGACTTGAGAATCGGTTTGGAGTTCAATTTAGTGTTCGAAATTACATTTTGGAGAGATCGCACACAATCAATCTTTGGAGAGATCACACACGAACCCTTTGGGACAATGGAAACCTGTTGAGAGAATGGGGGAAACAGGGATGAGTGTGGGAGGGAAGACGAAGACTGTGAGAGAGTGAGTGAAGTGAGAGGGACGAAGATGTTCAAAATTTGGGGAAAAACAGTTGAAAGAGTGGGGGAGAGATTAGCATGAAAGAAGATGATTTGGGAGAGTCAGTGGAGTGTGGGAGAGAGTCATGGTGGTGAGAGGGAAGATGAGATATTTCAACCATTCTAGAAGGCCAGACCAGCAGGCCCATGCCCTCCATCATCCTAGAGATGCCCAATACTCCCCATTCAAACACAATCACATGGACAGGGGTTCCCTGTCGTTGTCCTGGCTCTAATGGTCTGGCTGTCTAGATTTTTTGGAGAGATTTAGATAGAAGATATGAATTCGATTTGGTAGGGGGGAGAAAACACAAACAACTTTTATTGGTGGTGTGGGAGATAAGTGGTGGTGTTGAAGATAAAGGGGGTGGTTTGGGAGATAATAAAACTTGGATGGTGGTATGGGCAACAGTTTTGGTGGTGTCAAACAGGGATTGCCTAAGAATTATTAGTCATATTTCTCATTTACAAATTAGACATTTTAAAGAAATGAAAATTTGGTTTTGGTATATAAGTTTTTCTTTATACATGCATACTTCAATGACTGAAAAATGATTATCGTATACCTGCTTTCTACATATTTCTATTATACATAATTGCATATTCGTTAATGCAATAAAAAAAGTTTTGATAAAAAAATGCTATAAAAAGTACTCTTGCGTTCGAATTTGCCGACCCTATAGTAAATTAGGGTCACAGGGTCTAACAAATTTTGCCCATTCGATTGTTTTGTTCATTTAACTATAGTTACAACTAATGTACTCTAGGAATCATATTTTTTTAGGAAACTATTCCAAAAATAATTTCTAATATTCTCTCTAATTTTTATTTTCATATTTTATCTACATATTCTCCATTTCTTCATCTTCTCCCTACTCTGTCCTACCTAAATTCTACAATATACATATAACGAAAAATGTAAAAAAGCTCTATGGAAAAACGAGACGCACCAAATACATATAACAAAAAATCAAAGATGAATGTATTTTTTTTTTTATCTAGTTGTCTACGAGACACAAAATGTAGATGATAAATAATAAAAAATATTAATGATAAATATCAATTTTTCATATATTGTTTATAAATGTGTTTGCTAATCAAAGGATAAAATAATGAACACTAATTTTTTTTCCCTCATCTAATATTTTTTTTATTTGCCAAATATGATATCATATTTTGTTGTAGAGTTTGTTAGAGTTGAAGACATAGAGAAAATGGTTTATATATTTAAAAAAAGAAGACATTAAAGAAGATAAGCAGAGAGAGGGAGAAAGTAGAGAGAAAAAAGGGGAAAGAAAGGTGGGAGATAATATTAGAAATTAATTTTTTGATCACTTTCCTAAAAAGTTGGATTATCAAAATAATCTAACATTCAAGATTGTAGGACTATATGACCCTGATTTACCACAGGGTCGCAAGTTCGGACTCTTCTTGCAATGGATAACAAGGATCATTCTAATATGCAATTATGTTACTTGTCATGTATCATAAGCTAATATTTTATTAGTGAAAAAATTGTATCATAAGCTAACTTTTTTCTTCTCCAAATTTCAAAATCAACAGTAGTGCTTTGGTTTAGTTAAACATTATGCTTAGGGTGTGTTTGGTTGCATGGAATCCTATGCTATGAGAATTCATGAGGGGCACCTACATTTTAGGCTAAATTGATATATCACTTCACATCTACCATTTGATTTTGTTATCAATGGTGGGAATGAAAGTCCCATGAACATGAGAACCACATGCCTTGGGGGGCCAAGGAGTGAGATTCCCATGTTCATGAGACTTCCATTCCCACCATTGATCACAAAATCAAATGGTGGATGTGGAGTGATATATCAATTTAGCCTAAAATGTAGGAGTTTCCTCATGGATTCTCATGACATAGAATTTCATGCAACCAAACACACCCTTAAGGTTTGCGTGTATAATGTTTTATTAAGCAAAAAAATACTTATATATGAAACATTTGACAAAGGTCCATGTTGTAATCATCCGCCCTTTCCAAGAATATTATTTACAATTTAAATATTTTTAATGAAATAATTTTTTATAGAAATTCAATTAATAATCAAACTTTCAAGCAATAGTGTGTTAAAAACAAGGGGGCTGCTATGTACATCCACATTTTCCTCCTAGTACTATCACATTTTTCCCTCCAAAAAAGTTTGAAATTTCCTTTTGTACCATCCGCAATTTTTTTTTTTGGTGAGTTTCGCCGGAAAACTAGAGCACTCTCTAGGGCACACACGCGAATCTCCCATCTCTGACCATTTTTAGGTCATTTGTCAACCTCCTTGGCTCATTTTCATCGTTTTCTCAAGTCTTTTTCTTGATTTGGAGCTTTTTGAATATTTTAAAAGCTTAAAAACTTGAAATGAAGGTGGTTGATTGAAGATGGAGGTGATTTGGATGGATGGAATGTTAAAATGCATGATATAAGGAAAAAAAAAAGGGTGAAGTCTTGGTGGGCTCCCAAGGTGTTCCAAAAACTTTGATGAAGAGCTTGGTTGAAGATGGATGAGATTGATCGAAGGTGGAGGAGGTTGGTTGAAAATGAAAGTGATTTGGAGTGAAGATGGAGATGATTTGGCTCGGATTGACAAAATATATATATGGGTGAGTCGGATCTATCTTTTTAAAAGAATGGTAAACAAAAATTACTTCGTAACATTACATATAAAAATAAAACAAAAATTTGTGAGTATTAGTGTAGAAACTCGACCAAAGGTTTGTGAGTGAAATTTGGGGTACTCGCAAACCCTTGAGTTTCTATACTAATACTTGCAAATTTTCATGAAGGTTATAATGGTTGGGATCAGTGTTCTAAAAATCGCTAGGCAGTGGGCGGGCGGCGAGTAGGTGCCTAGCGCCCAGGGGCCCAGGCGAGCGCCCAGGGGCCCAGGCGGTCTTCGGTTTTGTATTATAACTTTAATAATTTACAAAAGTTAAGCATAATACCTTATCAATTACATCCAATTTAATGCCAATATACATATGCAAAATTTAAAAACATGAAAAATTAACAATCATGAACAAAATTTATTAAAACTCAAATGACTGAAGTTGGTCATGATGGGTACTTTATATAAAATTGAATTTGTGGACAAATATCCAAACCTACTCCTTTATTTTTCTTCAAATTGCATGAATAATCTCAGTCATGTTTGATAAAATCTACATTAGTAAAATTGGTACCGGCAGATCCTTTGAGAATTCCATTAAATAATCATCCATTGCTACATTTAGACATATACTGAATAAAAAACAATTAAATAGTTTATTTCTAAAAAAGAGGAAAGAAAAATAAAATAAGAACACAATCAACCTTAGCCTAAGCCTCCTAGAGCCCGCCTAAGCCTCCTAGAGCCCGCCTAGACCCACCTAGACTGCCCAGAACCGCCCAGGCTGCCCGCCCAACCATTAATCTGGGCGGTTTTCCACATTCTAGCGCCTAGGCGGCCGCCTAGGCGGCCGCCTAGGCCGATTTTTAGAACATTGGTTGGGATTAGCTTCTAGACGAGGCCTTCGTGACAAAGAAGTGGGAATGATCTCACAGAGCCTTGAAGAAAACAAGAAATTTAGTCTTTCATTCAAGTTGCAGCCATGGCAAATGAGAAAAAAAACCTTGAAAATTTATGTATTTAAAGTTGTCGATGATTGTCAACATCTTCCTTCTAACTAAACCCAACCTCTTCTTCTTCTTCTCCAAAACCCTTGCTTTTTTCTCGGGGTCATCGTCGCCAACACCACTACTACTTGGGGACCCCACACCGCCTGCTTCTCTTTCTATTTTTTCTCATCTCTCTCCCTTCCATCAATTTTTTCCCAAACATCCTCTATTGCAAACCACCATGAAGCTCAACAATAAATGCTACAAGTGTTGTTTGTGAGAAATACCTCGAATCAAGACAATCCCCCACCTGTCCTTGTCCCTCTACGGTGATTTTACCAAGAGGGGCATTTAAGTGTCCGTCTCCATGAGCGGATCTACCCTTTGGCTAAGGGGGTCAGTTGCCCCCCTTATCTTTCTGAAAAATCCCACTAAATTACTCATATTTTTTTTATAGCCCCCCTTTAAAAGTTTAGATTGTCCCATTTTGTATATAATCTTGGCTCTTAACTCCACTAAAAGTTAAATTATGGATTATTTTAAAAGTTTAGGTTCTCCCCTCTCCCCCCCCCCCCCCCCCCCCCCCCTTTCTACACAAATTTCTGCTACTGATATGTTCGCATTTCAGGGTTCGATATAGCCAACTGTTACGAAGTTGAGCGAATTGGGAGTGAAAATATAAAAGGAATGAGATGAGAGGCGGAGTTGAGAGATCATAGAGTGAGAAAGGGTTTGTGAGGGAGAGAAAATATAAGAGAAAGTGAAGAAGAGAGAGTGAGAGGGTTGGTGAGGGTGGGTTTGTTGGGAGTTAAAAAAGAAAAAAAAATCTTCGTTTGGTTCGGAAAACCACGGTCAGGGGTAAGTTGGTCTTTTCAAACTTTTTTTGCCCCCCTTTGTCAGCAATCTTGGCTCCGCCCCTGCAGAAGACCATCTTATTCAATGCTGAAATCAATGGAATTCTTTCAAACACATTGCAACTGGACTTCATACAAACTCATAGGGACGGACTGTGTTGTAAGAAAGAAGCCATGGAATAAAAGAAAGAAGTGGGTAAGTTTTAAGAGCGCCGTTAAAATTTTGGAGAGTTTCTATAGAAAGGTATAAAAAGTTGGAGAAACTTTTAAAATTTTGATAACTTAAAGCCTAAAATATTTTTGTACTAGAGATAAAACCAAAACTTTTCACAGTTAGATAAGCCTCTTAGGGTGTGTTTGACTGCATGGAATTCTATGTCATGGGAATCCATGAGAGTAACCCCTATATTTTAGGCTAAATTGATATATCACTCCACATCCACCATTTGATTTTGTGATCAATGGTGGGAATGGAAGTCCCATGAACATGAGAATCCCACTCATATAGGTGTCCCTCATGAATTTTCATGGCATAGGATCCCATGCAACCAAACACACCCTTAGTTATAATAGTGTACATGAGGTAGACACAGCAGGCCCAATTGACCACACAACTAAATGGTCACACACACTTGAGAAATCTATTACATCCAGTTTCAGAGTCTTGACAAAATAATTTTGCTCATTTTGGTTGAATGTTCACAATTGACTAACCATTAATTGTCAACAACATCACTCCTAATCCGGATGAGACTCTGTTGCTTAGCTGTATCTCGATGATATCTTCAGCTAGGGAATGTAACATGCATGCACCATCTTCCTTTATTGAATCTCAATCCAGCTATCTTTTTCTTCCATTTTCTCAATCATCGATCCGCCATGCACAAGCGTATCATAATTAGTTAAACAAATAAAACCCCTTGGTAATCTAGAAAGAAATATCTGATTGCCTATATGAAAAGATATATAGGCCCCAAAACAACACCAAACGACTAAAGAAATTATATCTGATTGCCTATAGAGAAACCCCTACAGGCTAACACCAAACGGCTTGAGAAACCCCTACAGGTTAACAATTTCATATATAACTTTAAAAGAATTAGCAGCCAGCTTGTCATGAACCTTGAAGTCAAGACCATGCAGACTGGACATTGTCGTTCATGCAAGGCTTTTTAACTGCAACAGACAGCAAAGAGAAAGAACAAATTCAGTGATCAGGGTAAACGAGTGCCCTACAGTAGCAAGCAACATTTTACAGGAATTAACGGCTAAAATGGTACATATGTACTATAACATCAGGACTAGAGATAATAAAAGGCCTTTGCTAAATGACATTACTATTTCCGCAGAAGGATACCACCACTTTATACACAAAAATGTTGTTTTTCTTTTTTCCCAAATCCAGCGACCAACACCCTTCCACTACACGAACGACTATTCCTCTCCCACCCTTCTCTTCTAAATCTTGCCGGAAAACAAACTCCCTGTCATCGTCTTCATCCTCTCGCTCCCTCTCTTACACGTCTTCATCCTCCAACACCGATGTCTCTGCCTTTCTTCTACGTATTCGTCGTCGTCGTCTCTCTTACTTCTACTTCTACTTCTTCATCTTCATTTGTTAGGGTTGGGTGAAGTTTGGATCTAGAAATAAATGAGTTTAGTGAAAATGATGTTGGTAGGCTTGAAGATGATAATGCTGGAGTTGAGAGGCAGCATTGTGCTCCATTTATAGGAATGAACGAAGAAGATGAGCATTTTTCAAGATGAAGAACAACCCACTACACTTGAGGTACACTCTCAACTTAAGATGAGCTTGGATGAATATTTGTTTGTTATTGTGATTATCGTAATATCATGTTTAATTTCCTTTTTCGTTTATATTTTAGGCAACATTGTTATGTTTAGGGTTTGTTGTTAATATTTGAACTCTAAAACTTGTTTATTTATATTTTTAAGGTTAGCTTGATTAATTGTTGTTGTTATTTTGTGCATAGGATGCCATCGTCGATTTAATAGATATCGAAATACCTTCAAATAATCTTTGACGATTCACAACACTTAAAGCGTATTTAAAAGATACCAACCGTCTAAATGTAACCATTGTCTTAATGATTTTATTTATTACATTTCTTAATATATGATTAGAATAACAAAAAAATTTATTTACTTAATATAGAAGGATGATGATGATGTTGACACGAATGATGAACGAGCACTGGGAAGAGGTAGTCAATGATGACGACTTATTTATTACGGAAGAGGTAAGGTTAATTTTTGTAGGCATGACATTATTGTCTAATCCCGTTTCACGTTCATTCATTAACAAGTTTATTAGTGTTCTTAACGTCAGTATGCATTATTTTTTGTAGGTATTCTCATCGAAGTCGTCCTTGATAGCTTGGTGCTAAGGTGTTGGTAGAGAAAATAACACAGCTCTGATTATCACAAAATCGGAACCTGTTGATAGTAGACGTAAAGGAAGGATCCACTTGAGATGTCAGATGGGAGGAAGCTCAAGAAAAATCAAAGACAAAAATTGGAGGTTGGTAACAATCATTGAAAGCTGCAAGTGACCCGTGGAACCCACAATCATCCACGATCAAAATCTCTTCTTGGTCATTCATTTGCTGACAGACTCAACAAAGCAGAGATCACATATTTGCATAACATGTCATATCTGGTGGAGCTCATTGCTATATATTTTTCGGTTTGAAATAAATGTTTCTCAACAATGTGTCATATTTGAAGACTGTTTACAAATTATAATGTCATTCATCAGCTAAAGGCACTCCAATTGAAAAACATGACAGTTTGGGAAGCCACAATGCACTTGTTGAGAAAGAATGATTATATTAAGTGGTATACATTCGATGATCAGAATAGAGTGACCAATATTTTCTGGCCGCATACCGAGTCAATTATACTCGCAAAGTGTTTCCCAACGATGATGCTTATGGATTACACCTACAAAATTAATCGCTACAGTTTCGATATTGTGGGTGTCACGTCGACCGATAAGACTTTCAATGCTAGTTGTTATTTTATATCTTCTGAAAATGAAACAGTCGTACATTTGGGCATTGGAAAAACTATTGGGAGTGTTTGAGCCAGAAAACTTGCCAAAGGTGTTTGTGACTGACAAAGAGTTTGAGTTGATCAAAGCCATTGAGCGAATCTTTCTAGAAGCAAGGAAGTTGTTGTGCAAGTGGCACATAAATACAAATGAGGAAAAGAATTGCAAAAATGACTTTGAGGATAATGAGGGATAGAGCGAGTTTATTGAATCTTTTTTGGATTTGTATAAATCAACTACAGAACAAGAATGAAACAAGGGCATTGTTGAGTTCGAGAGAAGGTGGGCTTCACATCCAAGTGTTTGGATTACCTGCAGACTGTTTGGTATCCACACAAGGAATTCTTTGTGAATGCATGGATCGACACTTTCATGCATTTTGGCAAACGGACAACTGGTCATTTTGAAGGCAAACATTACATGTTAAAGAAAATGTTGGAGAATTCCCAAGGCACATTTTATAATGTATAGAAAAAATGCATGACATGATCCAATTCCAACTTGTAGAGATTGAAGCGTCTTTAAAAAAAAGTCTGACGAAGGTAAATATAAAAACGCATATTCTTTCCTTATTTGGAAAATTCATTGGTCTGTGTCGCGTAAGGCTCTTGACGTGATACTATCAGAAATTTGTAGGTTTGAAGTTGAATTTGTAGGCACCGACCCAGTCAAGCATCGATATCAAAATACAAAGTGTGAAATGAAATCATAAACAAATTCAAATACAAAAAATCTAAAACATTGAAAGCGTGTGAAATCTGTCCTATCGTAGTGGATGCTGCGAATAGGATTGTCTCATTCGCAGTGTCCACTACGATAGAACAAATTTCACACCCTTTTCAAATTGTATATATTTTTTTTATTTGAATCTATTTTTGGTTTTTTCAATTCGTATGACTTAGATACAATATTGGCTTTTTTGATTTATTGCAAAATCCCAATTTTGACATTCTCAAGTTGGGGTGGTCAAAATTGGGATTTTATAATAAATCAAATATACTAAGAGTGTATATAAGTCATAGGAATTGAAAATCCAAAAAACAATACAAATACAAAATCGAAAAAATGGACAGAGTGTGAAATTTGTCCCTGCGATGTGACACATTTCACACTTCGTCCAAAAATGTGATTTTTCTGTATTTAAATCTATTTTTTTTCAATTCCTATGGCTTAGATACAGTCTTGGCATATTTGATTTATTGCAAAATTTCAATTTTGACATTCTCAAGTTGGGGTAGTCAAAATTGAAATTTTGCAATAAATCAAATATGCCAATAATGCATCTAAGTCCTAAGAATTGAAAAAGAACAAAAAAAAAAAAAAAAAAAAAATCCAAAAAAAAAATGGACAGAGTGTGAAATATGTCCTAACGCAACTGATGCTGCGAATAGGATTGTCCCATTCGCAGTGTTCGCTGCGATGGGACACATTTCACACTTTGTCCAAAAATGTGATTTTTTTTGTATTTGAATTTGTTTTTGGTTTTTTCAATTCATATGACTTAGATACAGTTTTGGCATATTTGATTTATTGCAAAACCCCAATTTTTACCTTCTCAAGTTGGGGTGGTCAAAATTGGGATTTTGCAATAAATTAAAAGAAATGCTAGGAAATCAAGTTTTTGCAACCAGGGTGGCGTGGCAAGTTCTCGAAAGAATGATAAAATCTCCAAAGAGTTTATGTTTATCTCGAGGTTGTGAAAACCCTTTTTTGACGATCCCACATCATCCTAGTTGCAAAACCTGGTTTCCTAGCCTCACTCAAATTAAATATGTCAATAGTGTATCTAAGCCATAAGAATTGAAAAAAACCAAAAAAAAAATTCAAATCCAAAAAATGTACAAAGATTGTCTCATTTGCAATGTCCGCTACGATGTGACACGTTTCACACTTTGTCCAAAAATGTAATTTTTTGTATTTGAATATATTTTTGATTTTTTTTTTCAATTCTCATTGCTTAGATACAATATTGGCATATTTGATTTATTACAAAACCCCAAATTTTACCTTTTGAAGTTGAGGTGATCAAAATTGGGGTTTTGCAATAAATTAAATATGTCAAAAATGTATCTAAGCCATGAGATTTGAAAAACCCCAAAAAAATTCAAAAAATGAAAAGAATGCGAAATATAATCTATCGCAGTGGATGTTGCGAATAGGATTGTCCCATTCGCAGTGTCCGCTACGATGGGACACATTTCACACTCGGTAAAAAAAATGTGATCTTTTGTATTTAAATCTTTTTTTTTTTCAATTCTCATGACTTAGATACAGTCTTGACATATTTGATTTATTAAAAAATTCCAATTTTGACATTCTTAAGTTGGAGTGGTCAAAATTGGAGTTTTACAATAAATTAAATATGTTAAGAGTGTATCTGTGACATAGAAATTGAAAATAAAAATTCAATGTCCAAAAAATGGATAGTGTGAAATCTGTCCTATCGCAGCAGATGTTGCGAATAGGATTGTCTCATTCGCAGTGTCCACTGCAATGGGACACATTTCAAACTCTGTCCAAAAATGTGATTTTTTGTATTTGAATTTATTTTTGGTTTGTTTCAATTCATGTCTTAGATACAGTCTTAGCATATTTGATTTATTGTAAAACTCTAAGTTTAACCACCCAAACTTAAGAAGGTCAAAGTTATAATTTTGCAATAAATTTAATATGTCAAGACTATATTTAAGTCATAGGAATTGAAAAAACAAAAAAATATTATCAGAATTTTAGACAGTGTGAAATGAGCGATTATTGCGAATGGGACAATCCTACTCGCAACAATCGTTGTCATGGGACAAATTTCATACTATGTCCATTATTTGAAATTTTTTTGTTCTTTTCAATTCTTATGGCTTAGATACACTTTTGGATGTTTGATTTCTTGCAAAACCTCAATTTTGACATTCTCAAGTTGAGATGGTTAAAATTAAGGTTTTACAATAAATCAAATATGGTAAAATATGCCAATGGTGTTATGATCGAGTAGTTAGGGCTGTGTGGGTTTATCCCCCACGTCCTAGGTTCGAGACCCGCCGGCGGCATGGTTACTTTCTTATGTTGTTGACCTGTTGGTCGCACCTTGTTGATAGGTTATGGGATCCTATAAAAACCCAACTCTCTTTCCAAAAAAAAAAAAAAATGGTAAAATATCTCATCATAGCCCTATCCTCTGTGAATGTGAAATTTCTTTTCGCAATTAGTGATACGATAGACAAATTGTCATCCTATCGACATGATCATTGTAATGGTCTATCAACGGTTGTAGACCACTTTTATAGACCATTTAAATTACTTCTTTCGACTCTTCATTAAACTTTCAAACTATAAAATTCTTATATTAATGCCGACATCTCAACTCGCCCCATAACATTATACAAAGAAGCAATAATAAAAACTATTAAGTGTCAATAATTACTGCATATTTTAAAAAAAACTTGAAAATATTATAAATACCTCTTCACCAACCCAATTGGATCGAGAAACATAGCTTTCATAATCTTCTAATATGGTATCTTTGGGAGCACCAGGATAAAATAAAAAAAAATAAACAAAAGAACTTTTTATGGTTCTTCATTTTCATCGGAATCAGGTTCGATGGAAATAATTGGTTCTTCTTGACCTTCCACGTCCCCCTGACCCTCCTCACCCCCCTAACATTCCTCACCCTCACCCTCCTCATCCCCCGTCACCCTTCTTCACTTCCTCAACTTCACCAAGCACACAAGTTGACTTTGCAATAGCAATATGAGTGTTGTTGTTTCATATACGGCAATCAAATCATTCCCCATTTCATCCTCTCTCTTCATCTCCTCTTTTCTCTCCCTCAATTCTTGTATTTTCTGTTTTGTCTTTCATATATATATATATATATATATATATATATATATATATATATATATATATATATATATATATATATATATATATATATATATATATATATTTCCGAAAATGACATTTTCTCAAAAATGTCATCATTAGTCGTCTTTGAGACGGATGATCCCCACTACTACCACCACCACCAACCACTAAAGCAACGACTTTGTTTGTCTTTGTCATACTAACATTTAGAATAATATGATAAATTAAAACAAAACAAAAATGAGACATGAAAATTTACAATATCGAAATAGAGATTTAGAATAGTACATAAACAAAATCACACACCAACAGACCCCAAATCGCAAGCACCCCAAGTCCAACACAAATCACAACCAAAATCTCCAACCTTTGTATCACACAGTGACAGTAGAGGGAAAAAGCAAAGAGTAAAACAAAAGTAGAGAGTAAAGGGAGAATGAGAGCGGAAAGAGGGTGCGAAGATTCAAATTTTGAAAGAGGAAAATACCATTTTGTTTGGAGAGAGAAAAATTTTTGATTTTGGAAGGTTAAGGGTTTATATTGGTGGTGTCAATTAGTAGGTAGTGGTATCCTTTAGAAAGGTGGTGATGTTACTCAGAAAGTAAGGAATTGGAGGTGTTCTTTAGCAAAAATGATGATGTCATTTAGTCACTGCCAAAGTGTAAATATTGGATAGAGCTGCAGATTGGTTGCTGCTAGGAACAAGTATCTTCAATCCTCTAATGGGGAAAGAGCTCATGGAGATAATTAGAGACGACAAGATGCAAATCATCTACACTAGAGAAGCTAGGTACATTTTGTAGCTGTATGTTGTTGTGTGTTGACTATAAGGTAGTAGCTCCTGTTTGTAGAGTTTTTGTTTGTTGCCCGGGATTGCTGCTTGTGCATAACTTTATGTTTTCAATAAAGGGTGGGCCCTAATCCCAACTTACCTACCAAAAAAAGAAAAAAAAAAGTAATGGTCAAGTTCATATGATTAACTTGTCTTTACCCATTAAAATTAAAATGACATCAAATCCAATAAACACAATCAATTTTTTTTGCGAAAGGCTATCCATTTAGGATTTCAAACATAATATACCTCCAATATCTTAGATCCTCAGAGATTTTCCATAGGAGCTGCCTCTTTAAGGTGCTTTTCATCCTTGCTGGCTTTCAATGGCCCCAGAAATCAAGATTTGTATGTCAAACGGTTTGGCAAAAAACCCAGTTTCAACATGTCCTGCAGCTCCCATGATTTCAATACATTACTGTCTATAGAAGACAACTTTGATGAGTTCATTGAACGGTAGATCACTGAGATTATGACTTTGATGAGTGCCTAGTGCAAACCATCGTGGTGGCAGAAAGATCCAACAAGGTTATTGAATTCTAACGTGTGGGTATCACAACCAACTGCTGTGCTGCAATTCTTCTCAGGAGACTTCTAGCTGCATAAGGTTTGTTACACAGCAATCACAAGATAATTATAACTATAAACATCCGGGGACTTCAGCTAAACCAAATTCAGAGAAGAAGTAAATTTGCCCGTTTTAACAAATCCATCTACATGCAAAGCACGAGTTATATTGTTTGGGGTAGTACCTAACTACACTGAGACCTGTAGCAAAAAATTCACATCAATTTTATCCTCTCAGTTCAACCTCCAATTTTCAACCAAAAATAAAGAAAAGAAAAATATATATCCCTTCAGATTATAGTTGTGGTCTGTCAGCAACTAAAAAAGTAATACTTACAAAGTTACAATGGAACTGTTACCAGGCATCTTCTTCAAACCTTTCTCCTTTATCAGAGTTTTCACTTTTGCTGCTTCGACCCATTTCCCATTCTCAGCGTAAATATTGGATAACAATGTGTAATAGCCAGTATGCTCTGGGTCTAGTTGCAAGAGTTTTTTAGCTACGATCTCTCCCAAATTGACATTATGATGAATCCTGCAAGCACCAAGTAAGGCCCCCAAAACTTGTGGCCCTGGTGGCATTGGCATTTGGTTGATAAACTCCATGGCCTCCTCCAATTGTCCAGTACGGCCAAGAAGATCGACCATGATACTATAATGGTCCAAATTAGGCTCAATGTGGTATTCATGTACCATTCTATGGAAGATTTTGATTCCCTCATGGATCAAACCATTATGACTGCATGCAGACAAGATAGAGAGAAAGGTGACACTATTAGGTTTTGTCACCAATGTCTCAATCATTTGATTGAACGTATTAATGGCTTCCCTACCACAGCCATTGATTCCATAAGCAGCAAGCATTGAACTCCAAACAATATCATCTTTTTCACTCAACCCCTCGAACACACTGATTGAGTTATCTAAACTTCCACATTTTGAATACAAATGTATCAGCGCAGCCCCCACAAAGAGTTTATCCGCAAAGCCACTACTCATCAGGAAACCATGGAGACAAAGAGCTTGTTGAAGTACTCCTTGATGTGAACAAGCAATGAGAATCTTCACCATTGTGACAGCATCAGGATGAGCATCGTCAGCCAACATTCTACAAAATACCCTGAACGACTTGTCTGCTGACCCGTTCTGAGCGTAGCCACTTATAAGAACAGCCCAAGAAACAGCATCCTTCTTAGGCATTCTTTCGAAGAGATCAACAGCCTCCTCAAGGCATGAAGACTTCATGTACATATCAACCAGTGCAGTAGAAACTGATACATTTAATTCAAAACCTTTTCTCTTAGTGAGCTCATGGATCCTCCTGCCTTGGTCCATATCACCCACTGCAGCACATGCCTGTAAAGCACTAACCACGGTGATTGAATTGGGTTCAAGTCCCATGTCAACCATCTCACTGTACAGAATCAAAGCTTCAACAGCCTTATCATTTTGAGCATAACAGGCAATCATAGAACTCCAAGAAATGACATCTTTTACACGCATTGTCCCAAACAAATTTCTGACCTTATTGATAGAACCCGTCTTTGAATATAAATTCAATAATGAATTAACCAAAGATGAGTTAACATCCAATCCCCTCCTCATCATAAAACCATGAACACATCTTCCAGACTCAATACTCCCCAACTGCGCACAGGCAGAAACCACGCTGACTAGCGTAACCGGATCAGGATTCATACCATCTACCATCATCATCTGGGAGAAGAAAGACAATGCCTCCTCGGCATTTTCATTTTGCTGATAACCAGTAACCATTGATGTCCACAGAACAACATCCGGTTGATGAAATTCTTCAAACACCCTCAAAGCATCACTAAGTTCACCACATTTTGTATATAGTTGAACCAACGCTGAACCCACGAACATGTCCAACCCAATCTCACCATCCTTCTTCTTCTTCTTAAGAAATGCATGAATCGCCTTGCCAGTTTTGAGATCCTTTAAACCAGCACAAGCCTTGAGAACAATGGGTAAGGTGAAATTATCAGGCTTTTTTGCAGTCGTTAACATGTGTTTGAACAGATGAAGGGTCAGTCCCCATTGATTCTCTTTGCAGTGACTCCTGAGTGTAGCATTCCATAGGTAGACAGTTGGTTCAGGAATTTCAACGAACAATTTACGTGCAGAGTTTAGAGAGGAGTGTTGGGCGTGCAAAGAGGTCAATTTAGTGGCAAAGAAACTGTCGTGGAGGAAACCGTGTTTGAGAACGTGAGAGTGCAATTGAGAGACTGATACCCCATCCTTGCATGCTTCAAACATATGGATAAGGAGTTGTCTGTTTTTCATATATATATATATATGAGTTTGGATGGTTTTTTTTTTTTTTTTTTCACTCAAGAGGAAAAAGGAAGCGACCACATCCACCATTTGAATTGTTTTTGTTTCCGAAACACTGCAACTCGACCAAACAAAAAAGGACCATCCCCGCTCAGCACGGATTGGCGGATATCGGCCCCGCCCCATTTATCCATATAAAAAAAAACTAACTTTCTTTCTTCTTAATCATTCCCCCACTTCATCTTCGACAACAAATCAACCCCAAATTCAACCCTAAATCCACTTCACCAAAAACAGTGGAAATCAACTAATCACCCCCAAATCCACTTCACCATCTACAACTAATCAACTAAGTTGCTTCAGATCAACTAAGCTGAGTTAGATCTGAGAAAGAAGCAAATTCGAGAGAAGCATGGAGAGACGGAGAAGAGGAAAGCAGGGAGAGATCTTGGATATATGAAGATATAAGCAGGGAGAGAAGCAACGAAGATTTCACTGCATATATGTTTCAATGAATTTGGTAACTGTCTTGAGCAATGATGTTCGTGTTTTTTGCATCAGGCCGATGCTCTTATTCATTCGGTGTTGATAATTGTTTGGAAGGAGATTTAAAATCCGAACCATACGAAGAAGAAGAAGGAAGCAAGAAGAGAGAAGAAAGGGAGAAAAAAAGAAGATAGAAACAGGGAGAGCAGTAGAGAGAAGTGGGATGAGAGAATAAGGGAGAGAAAAATAGAGAAGCAGGGGGAGAAGAAGTAGGAAAAGGAAGAAGCAGGAGGCGTTGAGCGGCTGTGGTTGGTGAAGGGTCTGGAAGCTTGAGCGGCGATGGGTTCTTTTCCGTGTGTGTAGACGATGGAGAAAATGGTGGGAGAGAGTGGAGGGTAATGATAAGAGCTAGGGTTTTTAGTATAAGGATATTTTTTGTGGATAATAATAATACGTAAGCAGATATCGATCAAGCGGATATGGCCAAATCGGTATCCGCTTCGAAATAGTGACCAATATTAATTGGATCCCTGAATTTGCCTTGAAATTCATTAAGGTAAATCCAAATGGGGTGGGGCGAATATCTGTGAAAATCTACCCCATTGCCATCCCTACATAAAAGTCATTTAGTATGAATGTTCAACCCATCCTTCTATCTCTTTTTCCTTCTCGAAAAATGTACCATTTATGTATGTATTGATACGTCGAAGGGAAAAAATTTTGAGAAAAAAAATGACACCACCATCTGGGTACTATTGTCTGTATAACACCACCTACTACCTTTTTGTTTCACATCATCTCCTACCTTTTTGTCTAACATCACCATTTGCTGAGTTAAGTGACACCACCATTTTTTGTCATCTTTTCTCTCCCCCTTTACGATTTCTTCTACTCCAAACAATAAAAACAACAACAACTACCAATGAGCCACCTCACAGCCCAACTTCACGAGATTAGGCTTGAGGCGAGGCGGGGTGCGAGGGCTGATGTCGTCATTTTTGTTGTTTAGAAAAGAAGAAAGCACAGAGGAAGAGACAAGAAGCAAAGTGGGGCAACGACTTGATGTTTGTTATTGTTAATTTAGGATGTGTTGAAATTAAATCAATATAAGATGAAATTCTATATGAAATCTAAATGATTGAATCATTAATTTTAAATGAAATTTAATATTTATTTGCCTTCCAAAAACAAGTTTAATATTTATTTATGTAATATCTATTATTATTTATGATATAAGTTATATGTATATAAATTTGACATTATTGGTGTGTGAGTAATGTGAGATAAAATTCTTTTTGTTATATTTTTATTGGAAGACTATTTAGTACGTGCTCATCCCGTCCCATCTCATCCCGTCTCGATCCCGTTTGAGATGGGACGAGGTCGGGATGAGGTCTATCCCGTCCCGATCCTAAATGAACGAGATGGGATAGGGATGGGTCCATCTCGTCCCATCCCGTTCCGTGCCCACCCCTAACCAACACCAACCTCTATATTCTTCTCCTCTGCATCCACCCATTTCTAAGAAGCCAAACAAATCCATGCCTTGATGATCAAATCCTCTCAATTATCTAACATCAATTACTCCACACAGTCGCCTTGCTGAATTCTACTCCATTTCAGACCATGGATGCCTTAGTTATGTAGAAAATTTCTTTGTTCAGTTCATGAACAATACACATTCTATAGACCGCTCTCATTAGAGCTGATGATACATCAAACCATCATCTGATCAACACCGTACACGTGTCATGATAATCTCGTCAACAGAACAAAGCAGACCCGATTGCATCCTCAATCTAGCGAGGCCCAAACAACACTAAGCTCATCATTGGCAGGATCCAGACAGTCGGGTCTGAGTTGCAATGAGCCAGTAGGCCTACACGTCATGCGGTCATGCCCAATACTCATAAAACCTCTAAGGCAAGTATCTGAGAGATCTATCCAGGACTGGCAGGCTAACAACACATTGGATCCGACTAGGAAACGTATATTAGAGTATAAGTTGGGCAAGAAAACTTCCTTGCATGGACACCACTCAGAAAGGGAAACCTCTCCCGCAGATCAAGGAGCACGAGTCGTGTAGGGAAACTAGCCCACATGGACAACTCCCAATTAGAAAATGATCGGCACAACAAGATCTCTTTCCCTAAACTACACCACCAAAGGCCTACCCGAACAAGGACTCCTACACTATAAAAGGGAGATAAGGTCAATGAACTTGAGGTATGCTACATAATCCCAGTTTACAGTTTTAAGTATTATCTAACTTAAGCATCGGAGTGCCATCGGCCACCACACGGTGGTCCTTAGCTCATGTTTGCTACCTGTGTAAGTCTAGGTAAGCAGCGAGGAAGGAGAAACAAGAATCTACTACAGCAAGAACTAATATCAAGAAGGATAAATTTTTCAATGCAATTGTTCTCTATGATCGAGTGTTAAGACTTTTGTACAATATGATCACTTTACATTTACTTCTGCTATCAAAGCTTGTACCCAATCGCCTGATTTTTGTATGGGTAAGTAAGTATAGGGTAAGATGGTTAAGTTTGAGCTTGAAAGTGACAATAAGTTGATTCAACTTTACGCGATTTTTGGATTGGTTGATGATGCTCATAAACTGTTTGATAAGAGTGGTGAATTGGTTATTGTTGCTTGGAAATTATATATTAAAGTGTTATACTAGAATACAGATAAAAAAGGCTTTACATAAATTGTTTGACGAATTGTCGGTCGGAGATATAATATCTTGAAACACCATGATTACTTATTGTGTGCAAGTAGATGAGTTCAAGGAGGCAATTGAGATATTTCAGTAGATGTGTGGTAATGTAGAGCGTACTAATCACGTGACTTTTGTTAGTATTTTGACAACGATTGCACATTTGGGAAATTGGTGCAAGGGAGGTGTTTTGGTTGATGATAAATAAAACCTTGGTTCGACGCTTATTAACATGTACGCCAATTGTGGGTGTTTAGTTTACGTGCATGCTAAGGGAATGTTGAGGTTAAGAGCTCATTGGTTATGCGTTTTGTAGCCTATGTTCAAGATAAATCCACCAGGGTTGATTAAATCAGGGAGATGCCTAGAAAGAAAAAAGTTAGGAGTGAGGATGAACAATAAAAAAGAGAACATGTGTCAAATGGAAGGGCATACTTCAAGGACATATAAGGGAGCTCCTAGAGGAATGATAAACAGTGCAACTGCATAAACAAGCAGCCTAGCTTCATCTGAGCAAACAACACAAAGCCCTGTTAAAACCTTTTAAACTCAAATTCAATGGGCACCTCAAGTTACACAAAACAACCAAGTGTCACAACTACTACAACATGCTCCTGTAGGTGGAGTTCAGCTTCACCATACAAGTGAAGTTCCAATGCATAATAGGTTGTGGGAAAGGAGTGTTGTTAGGCCTATGGTTGGTTTGAGTTGGACCTTTCCTATAAGTGACAATGTGTAGTGTGTAGCTTTGATGTCATATATTTTGAAGTTGTAGACTTGCTTTAATATCAATTTGGTTTCAAATATTATATAGTTGCAGACCTGCAACTACAACAACATGATGCTGTAAGTGGGGTTCAACTTCACCATACAAGTGAAGTTCCAATGCATAGGTTGTGGAAAATGAGTGTTGTGAGGCCTATGATTGGTTTGACTTGGACCAAGTGACAATGTAGTATGTAGCTTTGGTTTCATATATTTTGCGGTTGTAGACTTGCTTCAACATCAATTTGGTAGGCTTAAGGAGTTGCAACACATAATTTTTGTTGACTTGCAAACTTGTGCAAAAGTTATTTTTTATAGTAAACTTTTGGTAGTGTATTTATTGATATACAATTGAAATTACATCGTGTTATGCAATCTTGCATATGAATTTTCATTTGAAATGAGACATTTACAGGTATTTGAACAACCCTCCTACTGGTTTTATTTGTTTTGACATAACATTCCAATTGCAGGTCAAACTCTAATGATGATGGTGGTGCATCTCACATGTTGGTTACATTAGAGTTGAAATGAATATCCCAGATTACATCTATCTTGAGGATGAATTTTTAAATGGAGTTGGCAGTTATCAATTTCAAAATTTTTTCATATTCTGTAAGGGCATTGTGCAATATGTAAATACCGTCCAAATGTATGGCCGAATTTTTTTTCAGTTTGGGGGGTTTTGTTTAATTTAGAAATACATGGGGGGGGGGGGGGTTAATTTAGAAATTTTAAGTTGCAAGCTCATTTTTGTCAATCATGATCATGGATAAAATGGAAAGTTAAAACACTTGCAGACAGGTCTAGAGGGGTACAAATTACAAAAAGTAAGTTACATGCATTTACACAAACACTTATTTCACCCATCTAAAATTTCAAAATGAGTTGGTTCTTTCTAGAGATAGTCTTATAGATTTACTATTTCTCTAAATGAATTTATTTTTTTGAGTGAAGTAAAGGGTCAAGGGATCATCTCCAAAAAATATCAACTTATTTTGATATTTCTAAGTGGATGAAAATAGATGTTTGTGCATGTGTAATTTTCTTTGTAAAAATTCTTTGTGCGTAGTGTATATATATAATTCTCCTTTCCTAAATGAATAGTGAAAAATGCACGTCTTCAACTCAAAGTTTTTTTTACTGTTTTGCCCTCGCCTTTTCTTAATAATTACATATAAAAAGACCAATGAATACTTCCAGGGGTATTTGTGTCTTTTAGTAAAAAATATTATTAAATTTTTTGTACACTTTTGCCCTCCCAAATTTAGATTATTTATAATCAAATTGAGCCCCTCTCAATATTCATTAATTACACTTAAGCTCATAACATAATTTATTTGAAACTCTTCAATTATCTATAACTTATAAATAATCCCTTAGAAATGAATAATATTATTACACGTTTTTAAAAAACATAACCCCTGCATAAGTTGTTTTTAGTAAAATCTAAGGTTCAAATAATTCGTGCCAGAAGGGTTTAGACTGCACATGATTATACCCAAAAACTAATTTCAAACAAGCAAGAGGCCCGAGTTTCGAGGCCTGGTATCCCACACATATCAGAATTCTGTGATGTAAATCCGAACACCATAGTCATTGACTCATGCAAAAAGATAAAACAAATCAATCTAAAAGCCAACCCCAATTCTAGGGAAGCAGGCTTTATATGGTCAGGTTTTGGGCTTTTTATACTTTTACCCATTTTATAGATAATGTTTGTGGATGTGTTTTAAAGAGAAAAGGTAAAAGTGTAAAAATGTCCAAGCCTAACAAAAAAATGGCTTTAAAGCCTGGCTACCTAGACAAACTCGCCTAACCTATTTCATAAGAATGTGAGAAAAGAGATTTAAAATTCATTCAACCTGGTAAATGGACTTGCAACATAAAAGGTCAAGGCTTTCTTGCTAGTGGTGAGAAGTCCATCTGCAGCAAGTAAACAACAGTCAACACTAATGTAAATGGTTCAGTCCCCTCATCAAGAATTAGTCCTTTGGAGGTAGAATGCCATGGGCAAAGCTCATGTGCTTCACCAGTAACGTGCCTAATTTTTTTATTGGCTATGGGGTGAGAAACACATTAAAAACCTTAGACAAGTTGATGATAATGGGTGTGAGAAACATGTGATTTCAGCCACACCGATGAACAAAGATGTAAATCACCTATTCTTTGATTGCTATTTTACCCAAGCTTTGTGGAATAATTTGCTATCTGACCTTGACTTAAACCATCAAGTTCGGCCTTAGGAGCTAGAAATAAAATGGTGAGCAGAGAGAGCTACATGGGAAAAGATCCCATTGCAACACTGAGAAGATTGCTTTTACTATACCCATTCATTACATCTGGGAGGAGAGGAATGTGAGATTATACAGGTAAATTCCATGAAAATTTTCAAAGAGTTACCACACAGATTTGTAAGAATGTATCTTGCGTTGATTTCAATGTAGAAGACTCCTTAGTCGGAAAAAGTGGAGCAACTAAAGGTATGTAAGTGGTTATGATCAACACACACTACAACAAAAATAATCTTTTACAGCATTTGAGAATAGCGTTTTTTACACATTTGCTATACAAAACCTACTTTTAGAATCATTGTAATCTCAAAACGCTGTTAAAGAATCAAGCGGGAGATTAAAAACGCTTGACCGCCCAAATATTTCAGATCCTGCTATCTCCTCCAACTTAAGACCTACAAAGAAGAGAGAAACACACAACCCTGCGATTCTCCTCCATCCTTGCTCTCGCTCTCGCCGCTCTGTCTATCACTTTCGCCTTTCTCTCAATCTGATTCATCTAACATGGGGTGGAGGAGAAAGTTGGGGAGAATGGGGCAGTGAAGGTTTAGGTTTCTTTTCTTTTTGAATGATCAAATAAGGCCAACAAGAGCATAATTTCCTCTTCAATCTATCTCATTCAGAGAGAGACGACGAAATCAGGGTCGGAGAAGAAGCGAGTCCGTTGAAAAAAAATTTCCCCCTTTTTCTTGGAGTGAAATTTTGAGGTAACTCAGAATCTGAGATCTCACACAGTTATAAGTTGGTATGTATTTTTTAATTTGTTTGTCACTTTGAGAATTCTTTGCACTTTCCTAAGATCATGCGAGTCTTTGTATAACTCATATCTATTATTTGCAGCTGCCGGCCCTAATTTGTAATGGAATAACTCTAGTTGTGTCTCCTCTTGTTCCACTCATTCAAGACCAAATCATGCACTTGTTGCTGGTAATGCCTGATATAATTATTTCTTTGGTTGATTCAGTTGTTTTGTCTAATTTTGTCATTCATTGTTAAGGTTTTCATTTGATTTTGAAATTTAGGCAAACATCCCAGCTGCTTACTTGAGTGCTAATATGGAATGGTGGGGTAGAAAAGGGACTTTACTGAGAATCTTTACATAATGTCATCTGAGAACTAATACCATTGGAAGGTTATTATGTTCAAAACTAGTTTCAGCATTACTTTCTTGTTTTAATTTAGCTTGGAAGCTTCAGGAATCCTATACAGAGATGTTAAAGATGTGTGAATACATGACATGACTGAAAATTATTATATGGAAGAAAAATCCATTAAGTTATTCTTTGTTCCAGCATACAATATTTATTTGTGTTATTTTTCGGAGAAGCGAATGGCATTTAGGGCGCTGAGACATATTATATAATAGGCGTATGTATAAAAATATGACTCCTAAGCTTCTCTTTCTAGTGGCCATTTGTTGGATCAGTTGGTTGGAGCTCATAATTTCAATCATCTCCAATCATCAATTCTTTCATTTGCGTTCGATTTCAATATTTTTCATGCTTTAGAAAGGTCATTTTGTACCTTTGGTGCTTTCCATTTAGCATCATGCATATCCCCAAGGATCATAGACACGGGCACATGTGTCATGTCGCCCACAGACACGACACGCCAACTCGACAATTTTTCAAAAACTAGTACTCAGGGACACAACACATGTCATACCTTTTTTCTTAATCTATTAATTATTTTATTTTATTTTTATAAGTGATATGACCATAAACAATAATTTAATAAAGAAAGAATTTAAATAAAAAAAAAACCCAGAAGTATGAAGATGAAAATGAAGTACAGAGAAGAATATGTAAAAAGTTGGAGAAGAAGATGAGCATATAAGAAGCAAATGAGAGAAGAAGAAACATAGACTACCTCTATGCTTCATCGCCTTCTTTATCTTGAATCGCAATTGAAATTTTTTCACTTTAGATGGATTAACAACCTTCAAATTAGATTGTTATATGTGCCCACCTAAAAGTAAAATAATATAAAATAATGTTGGTTGTCGAGTCTTCACTGTGTTCTAACCAAGTTTTGGGTGTGTCTGAGGCGTGTCTGACACGTTGACTACATTGACCATGTGTCTGACACTTGCCAACACGTTGACCATGTGTCCGACAGGTGTCGGAGGCGCGTCGGGCAAATGTTGGTGTCGGATATGTGTCGAACACAGTACGACAAGTTTTCCAAAGAGTCAATGCTTCCTTGATATCCACTTACTCCTTTTTAGGCCACTTTTTTGTTTGCTTCTCCGTTGTATCCTTCTTTACTAAATAATTCTACTCCTAAGAAAGAATAAAAGAAAACTGATGAAAAGTTCTTGAATTCTTTGTGATAATTGATGCTCTTATGGTTTTACAATCATTAATCAAATATATGTTGTTACTACAATCGAGAATGGACCACTTGGAAACTGTTATTATTTGTCATAATAGATAACGGGCATAAAGTTGTCACCTATTTTATTTTAGATGCGATTATAAGTTGTATCACTCAACTATTTAAGCCTAATTAGTTTTTGCTTCGCTGTCTTTATCTTCCTTAAAAACAATCCCGTTCATTATCATCATATATTAATGAGCTTTTGAAAAATTTGTGTCCTTGAGCGGACGACATACATTACCTACCGTGCTTCTGTTTCAAGTCATAAATGAAATCATTTACGCCAAGATCTGATTTCTTATTTTGAAATTTACATTCACTGTGGCAGTTGCTACGGTGTTTTGATGGCATATGGTGGCCTCCAAGATGTAAGGTGGTCTTATCATCTTCAGTTAGTGGCTTTAGATTATCTGACCGGTAAACTCATACATCAATGATTTTTTATACAGTTTTTAAGCGAGCGCAATTCTGGATATACAACAACTCTAATTCGGACTCGGGTGCTACCACTGTATTCATTGTCTGCTCATGTACCGTTCTTAATTGCAACTGCAAACTAGGTACTCGGAGAGCTTGCTTCTTGTCTTCCTAAAGTGAGAAATCTTATCTACCAATTTTGTAGCTTTCTCCCCTCATCTCTCATCTCCTCCTCCCTTTCATTTTAACTTTGACCTTTCTTGTTCAGGATATGACTGCAGATATATATTCTTCATTGCTGAAAACTTTGACTACGTCTGATTTGAGGGATATATCTTGTTACCCCGTCCGGGCTTCTGCTGTTGGGGCAGTTGCTGAGCTTCTTGAGGTAAGGTTCCAAACTATAATGGTAAATTCTATCAATCGTAGCATTTTCATAGCTGCCTTATTGTTGTAACCTTAATTGTCTGCAGAATGAGTACTATCCACCTGATTGGTTGCCACTCTTCCAAGTTATTGTTAATAGAATGGACAGTGAAGACGACAATGAGTCCACTGTTTTACTTCAGCTTTTGAGTACCATAGTTGGAGCTGGAAATGAATCTGTGATTGCGCACATTCCATATGTCGTGTCTGCTTTGGTGGGAACTATATCAAAGCACATACCTCCTATTCCTGAACCATGGCCTCAGGTACTTGAAGGATGTCCATAGATAGATTCCTTGACATGATTTTGTATTGTGTAGTTTAACTAGGATAAATATGACTTATAGTCATCAATGTTAGGTGGTTTCTTGTGGAGATTTCATACATCTCAACCTGATTGAGCTTTGTAAGTTCTACATTAGAGAACTTGGTTTAACTCCTCACAGTCAATTGCATCACATCAGGAGAGTGTGAGCTTTGTTGATGACCTATATCTCTATGTTGAATTTGTTGCATAGTGGTTTATGGTCACCTTGGTGGTGGTCTAGTGGGTCATTGGAGATGAGTTTTCTACCACATAGATAACCACCTATATCATCTTAGGCTTTGGCAATTCCATTTTGGGAATTTCAACATATGCTTGGTTGTCAGTGAGGGTATCTCTGTATGTTAAAGAGAGTTCTGGCATGTAAATGCAGTAATATGAGTTAATGTAAATATTTATATTAATATATCAGCAATATTTGCATGTTATGTTGGTTTCTTAGTCCAGATTCCAGATATAGTGAACTTGTGGCAAACAGTTCTGTGGACTAAAATGGAAACATAACTAATCAATTTGTTATTTCTAAACGCTAACTGATGACACCTTGTTAGGTGGTTGAAAGGGGCTTTTCTGCGTTAGCAGTTGTGGCTAAAACTTGGGAGGATCACATGCCAGAAGAAGATGAACCAAATGAATCAAGTGAAAAGTTGAGATCTAGTTGGGCTACTCTTGCTAGAGCGTTTTTATTTCTCTTGCAATAGGCTTGGCTTACACCCATGGAACTAGAGGTGCATTTTTTCTTCTTACTGTTTTAAATTTTATTTGATCTTATACGGGTCCTATCATTTATTTTTATGGAATGGTAATGTGAAGACAAGAAATTTATTTATTTTGTTGAAAGTATGTAGATTTATTTTTATCTGCATAAATCAGAAAGCTTTTCCTACAATGTAGATGCATGGCTGCCATTTCGACCCTCACTAACTTATTAATATATAAAATGGAAATAGGTATTGTATACACAAATATGGCCCAAACAATTATGTGGGTGGATCTATTCTGTGCATGTATCACAGCTGATCCTAGTACAATATCTTGAATTAAATTAATGTCTCTGCTGTTTAGTGGCGTGACTTGCCTAGACTTTTGAATCTCATTATAGTTTATCGGTCCTTTTAATTGTGCAAGGAGCCCTGGAATTTAATAATAGTGTGACTAAAGAAACTTGCCAAGATTTTTTAACCTACTTTGTTGATGTATATGGAATTCTTTAGATCTGCAGAAGTCGGAAAGGATTTATTATTATCTATGATACCTTTGCTAATTTTTAGCATTGGCACCTCCATTGAATGGTATGAGATAGAAATGGTGGATGGAATATGTCGCAGTATACATGGAAATGACTCATACGTGTTTGTCGGTTGTAAATTGTGTTCCATTTCTATAGCTGCATCCCTATCCAGGGTCTCATATGCAACCTCTTGCATAAAAGTTTGTATATATATGTAATTTTTTTTTCCTTTTCTCTTAGAACTATGTTGTTGTTTGTATCACTTGCTGTGTGGTGCATGTGTATGAGTTGGGACCTGACACTTGATGGATTCATGTATCATCCATTCTTGGTTAATTGTCTAACACTCATGTCCAGTTTGGGAATAATAGATGTTTTATGACCTTATGCAAATGAGCAAACGAATCTAAGATGTCTTACCTAGGTTGTTATTGCAACTTTAGCTACAACACTAATTACAAACTTGTCTTAAAAAATCATTGATTTACACTTGCCATTGGGTTAGTTTCTGTTTTCTTTTTATTCTTATACAAATAAACTTTGGAAATTTATTTAAGTTTGGTGATATCTTGATACAGGGAGGAGAGTTTTCTTATATGTTGCGCCCACCATCATGCTTAGATGATGCATCGGTACTGCTTCAGTCTATCTGGGGATTTGTTATTAACAAGAAAAAAGTTTTAGACATGAAAATATCCAAGTTACTAACGGTTTGGGCTGATTTGATTGCTGACTGGCATGGTTGGGAAGAACTGGAGGACTTATCAATCTTTAACTGTATACAAGGTGTTGTAAATTTACATCGAAAATGTGATTTGAAGAATTTCTTTGTTAGAGAGATGCCGCCTCCCCCAGCTCCACCTGTTCCTCAATGTTCCATCATTGAAGGACTTGGTGCATTTGTCAGTGATGATATATTTCAATATCCATCTGCAACATGGAAGGCCTGCTCATGTGTCCATTTACTACTACATGTTCCAAAGTTCTCTTTTGAAATCGAAGGAGTGAAGCAGTCTTTGGTGATAGCATTTACTCAGGCAGCGTTATTTCGTTTCAAAGAGATCCAGAGCAAGCCTGGTGCGCTTTGGAGACCTCTGTTGCTTGTCATATCTTCTTGTTATTTGTGTTATCCTGATGTAGTTGAGAAAATTTTAGATAAAGACGAGAATGAAGGATTTACAACTTAGGTATCTGCACTGGGTCATATTTCTACCAGCTCCTTTGAACCTGGTTTGTCGTCTGAGTATGAGATTAAGTTAATTGGTTAGGATCCAATTAACATTTTATTTTTCATTTTTCTAGGCATTCATATAGGTCTACTGGGCGTTACTCTGGAAATTTAGGATCCAGCTTTCCAACCTCGATAAATGCTGTTGTATTACAAAACTGTTTGTTTGACACCCTATATTTAATCTTGGATGGAAATACATAAGACCATCTAACTTATTCTATAATGCATCTTGCTCTCATTGGCTCCTATAGGGAAATGGTAAATAAGTAGCATATTGATCTGGTGTTTATGAGGTTTGACCCATTAAAGAGACGGTTTATTTAGTTGCATATGGTTTTGTTAAATGCCGGCATACCACCTAGCTTCTCTATACAATGAGTTGGTATCTCCACTTTACCGTTATCATCTTGTTTCCTGGGTCCTACCATCTTGATTAAACATCTTTTGGTTTTTCTACTCTTCCTTTCTTACTGTTAACTCTTTTGTCAAAAATTTCCATCCATTGTATGTATGAAACTAAGGATATTATTACAGACCCTTTTCATCCACTTATGTCTGCCATTATAAACTTATAATTCAGTGGTGGGACTGACGAAAGTGGTTGAACGGCTGCTGGGACCCAGTGGGAATCCAGGGTCTGGTCTGGTACGAGACTATTTTGTTTCGCTGATAGAGGCGGTTATACGACTTAAAGAAGTTTAGGAAGAGGATGAAAATGAGGATGATGGGGATGAAGAAGATGAAGATACCGATGATGATGAGGTATGACATATAACATCCATCATTTTTATTATGTGTTTTGGTGTGCAAAAACTAAATGTCCACCTCAGTAAGCTATAAGGTTTGTCTATCAATGAGTTCATATGTGCTACAAACTAAGGGATGGGGCTATGACCTACTTTCTTACCACCTAGGAGATCTATACTAATGAAACTTATCATATGATCCTTACTTGTATAATCTTTGCTTTCTCTAGGAATAGTGGATCACTATAGTGTGGAAACTTGGTAATTTCAGGAAAATTAGGAAATGATGTTGCAAAGGTGGCAAATTGATAGTTAGTACTTAGTAATGCCATCCAACAACAACTTCTATTTTTTCTGAGCATATTGCATACCTTCATCAAAAGTTACAACATTCTATTTATATGTTTACTTGTTAAGGATTCTGAAGACGATGATGATGAACATGAAGAAACTGAGGAAGAATTTCTAGAGAGGTATGCCAAAGAAGCTGCAGACTTGGAAAATGGGGTGGATTTTGAGGAAGGAAATATTGATGACCAGGATCAAGAGCTTGAATAAGGTAAGTCAAAATCAGTAGTTTGGTTGCCTATGTCTTTTATCTTTCTTATCTTGAGAGAATGACTTGACAATATACTTGGGATGCCATTTATGAGTAATCATGTGTCTCAATCCTGATTTCAACACGCTTGGTTTCTGTGTAACTTGCTTATTATATCTAAAATACCAATTGGTTGGTTTTTTTTTGGACCTCCGCCCTCATCTGGGCAATATAGGTGACTTATTGAGATTAATTTTCTGAAATTGTGAAACAATTTGGTGAGACATTGATAAATTATAAAAAGTGTGAGTAGCATTTGTCTCTGCCTTCCATTTCTTCTCCAAACCTTAGAAAGTGTAATAATGTGAAAAAAACTGCAAGAAATAATTATTGTTATAACACTCTTAAAAAACAAATTGGTCGCTATACAAAAAGATCATCGCTATTTGCAGGCAATTACAAGTCAAACAACGTAACAGCTAGGGTCATTTTTTTTTATGAAGGCCAATATTAAAGCAAAATTTCAACAATGATAACAAGGACCTGTTACTGATCCACATCACAAATGTATCAAGATATATTGGGATGTTTGTCAGAAATTTGGATGAAGATATTGTCAATATATGAGATATATCTGGATACATCCCAACTCTTACCGGATCTTACAAAGTTATCGGGTTTTCTACTGGCTGATATATCACATGATATCAACATGTGATCACTGCAGTGAACTAAAATTTCTCTAGAACCTTGATAATTGATACTTGGTTCCTACACTCGGAATGATTCATCAATTCTTGAGTGGAAGACATTCCTTTTCAAAGATAAAATACACAAATACATCGTAAATACGTCATTTTGCCAGCATATTGACAGAACATGATAGTGATACAACACTTTGATACTTTATAATTATTTCCATAGCTTTCACTTCTATTATTTTACTTTTGCCAATATCCATAAACAAGCACGCTGTGGATACTCTCATCATTGAAAAGTCTGTATTATGAATTGCTGATAATGAAACATAGGCTAAAGATGTATCATTTTTTTCCTTGAATAATAACATAATTGATTGGCGGCACATATGCGATATGAATGTGAGAAGAGATGTGTTGTTCTTGATTGATGATAAAACATGAGTAATGTTGGTGACCTTGCTCATGATCATCAAAGTTAGGCACATATGTGTATGCGAGATGAGTTGATTGTACTTGCAATAGATCTTGCAAGCATCAACTGCGTGGCAAATTGAGTGTTAGAGACTCCAAGAAACTGAGAGTACTTGGAGAGTAGGAGAAAAGTTAGTGCTTTGTGATAATGGAAGTGGCTAAATTGAGCTTGAATGGTTCATATGAAAATTTGTACTTGCGTCACTGATGGTGGTTTTTTTAATAGCAATAAGCTGTGACATTCTTATATGTCTACCTCCTCACATGTGATTCTCAAGTGTACGCCAATTTTGAATTTTTTTCTTGATTATGGACTATAGAGTGAAAATTTACAAACGAGATGGATTCATAGAAGCACCCTTCAGCTCATCTAATGTAGGTTCTACTCAGAGGTGTAATGATGACATGACCATGTTTTTGTATAATTTTGCATGTGGTGTTTTAACTTTTAAGCTATGGAGCTTTCTCAATAAATGTTGGGGTTATGGATGCTAATGGAGTACTTCTTTGCAGGAATGGCTTGTCAGTGGATAATAACAAGATATCTTTTGCTGAGATGATGAACAAGTTTCAAGAGAAGAACATTGTTTCCGACTGTGGAACCAAGGGTTGTCAACTGGAACCTTGTTATGAAGGGTGAAACTGATAGGTTTCTACCAATCAAGATAACTTCAAACTCATCACATGTTAGAATTCATACTCATTTGGCAATCGGTTGCTCTAGCAATAAGGTTTTTCCCCTCTGATGAGAATTATATCATGAAGCTTTTTCAAAATTTTATGTTTTTGTTGAGGATGAAACCAATTTTTGTATACAAAGAATACTTGAATTATACATCTTACTTCTACTGATTATCAACATGGCAGATGACGAAAAGAAACTGAATGCAACATATATTATCAGTGTGGCTAGAAAGCTTGGTTGTTCAATTTTCTTGTTGCCCGAGGACATAATGGAGGTAAGAGTATTTGGGCATCTTGTATCATGTTTAGTCACTTTATCATTCGATTGCAGTGCTTTATTATCTGTTTCAGTCAGATGCATTTCTGAATGAGATTCTTTGTTTACAGTCTGATTTCAAGGCAATCAAGAATCAAACTGAGGACTTGATTACCCTGAACTCTGCTTTCGATGATTCTATTCATTGGTTGCTGTCATATCAATTGGAATATATTACAAGGGGGTTCAAGTGGTACCAGTGGCGATGTTGAAAAATACAATCAACAACAGTTTGTTCAAGTTTGAACACTTATAGGCTGTTACTTGGATGGTAGATTGTGTCCTTGGGACTGGCAGAAATACAAGTCTTGTACATTTTACCTTAGATGATGCCAGTGTGAGAAATTTGTCAATCATCTTTCAAGGGATTCACCAAGTGCATAGTGGTTGCTCCTGCGACATCATTTTTATGTAATAGTAGTTCAAGGAATCTTCAAGAGATGGACAAGTAGACACCCGAAAACCAGGAAATTCAAAAACTGTCATTGTACTTGATATATTTTGATAGATTTTGTGACTCGATGTAATACATTATCTTATTAATTACATTAATTTGCCTCCATTCATGAAAATGTTTAAGTTTGGTACATTTAGATTTTTATTTTCTAGAAATAAAACTTATAAGATGTTATAAAAAGTCATTTGATAGCACTTGATGAGTGCTATAGAAAAAAAAAGGGCATTGAGAAATGCTATAGAAACTAATACAATAACATTTGTTAAATGCTACGTGAGAGAAGATAATAGCATTTCTGAAATGCTATTGTATAGTATACAATAGCGTTTTAGAAATGCTATTGTAAAGTATACCATAGCGTTTCAGAAACGCTATAAATGGTCTACTTACAATAGCGTTTCTAAAACGCTATAAATAAGTCTGTATCTATTATAGCTCCGGCAGACACAACGTTTGCTAAAACGCTATGGTATCCTACCATAGCGTTTTTGAAACGCTATTAATGAGCATTTTTCTTGTAGTGACAGATGGGTCCTTATCAGGAAACTTAGCAGGTTTATAAGAGACTATCAAGCAATTGTGATTACAGCGGCTGCTGAGTCATCGATTCAGGATTCCATCACAACCATAGAGCTCCAAGGAATTGAGATGGGGTTGAATCTTGCGGAGAACAACTTATGAGATGAGATCATTGGGACTGATTCTACAAATTGTGTCCAATTCATCAAACACAAGGTGCAACCACCGTGGCAAGCTATTCCTACTGTCTAAAAATTCATCAGTAGTTAGACTCAAATTCTGAAATTTCGACGTTGTGCATATCTAGTGATTTACAGAGACAAACTGTGCAGCTGGTCATCTAGCAAGCTTGTGTCCAAGGGTTGACTTTTATCAAATTTACATCAAGCTCGTTTTGGGAAGATTTAAAGAAATGGTTTACCAATTCTATGCTGCATATTCCCTTTTAGTAGTAGACGAAGATGCTAATGGGAAAAAATGTCTAAGAATGTAATTATCTGGTTTTGTTTATTTTTGGTAAAGGTTCGGGGGTGAATTTAAAAAACAAAGAAATAGACAGCGGTAGTGGTATTCTGCTGCCTAAAAGAATGATTATTGGTAAAATTGTGAATGTAGAATTAATTGAGAAAATACATATTGTGACACCTATAGGTACTTCTGCTTGGAAAACAAGAAGTACTTCTTTGCATCTGTGTAGTCAAGGCGCGTCTTGAGGCATTTTTACAAAGATCCGCCTCCAGACGAGGCAATAAGATATAGCGTTCACCTCGGTGCACCTAGACGTTAGGCAATAAAATAAAGAATTCATTATTTTTACATACTTAAAAGTTAGTCTAAATAATGTCATTGTAAAGATAAAGCCCAAGCTCACTCTTTACAATTAAATTTAGGGCTTTTGAGTCGCTTGAAAAATAAAACCTTGTTCTCGTCAAGGGTTGAAGGAGACAACACTTCTAATCTCCCATCTTTCAATCAAATCTTCAAATTTAGCTACTAACAAGGGTTAAAGAAGGCTCTCCTTGTTTTATTCTTCTCATTTTTCTCTCTTCTCGAGAAATGAGAAATTTGAGAATAAATTCCTTACGTTTTGATGTTTTTATTGCCAATTTTTGTTTTTCTGTATGATTTAGAGCATGCATACAAGTTACTTGATGCTGACGTAGTTCATTTTTTTTAATATGTTATGTGGCTTTATTATATTCCCATTGAGTAGTTCTACACTGCCTTGTTTGGATGTTTTTTTTGCCTTTTTGAATTTTTTTTTTACACTTTTTACCCCCATATCTTTAAAACACAATCATAGAAGGGGTAGAAGTGTCAAAGAGGCATCCAAACAAGGCAATGTAGAATTTTTCATTCCCATTTTCATTCTATGCAATAATTGTATGACTTTTTTTTTTAGTTGTTTGTTTATTTCAGGATATTATGATATTATGTATGCTACTATAATTTATCAAGAAAAGAAATCCAAAAGATAAGCTAAGTGTGCCCTATGTCATTGATCACGCACATCACACTGCGCTTCGCGCCACAAGCATTTTCAAGCATATGTGCCTCGCCTCCGTCTCAACGCCTTAATTACACTGCTTCGCATGGCTATGAGCCATAGTACATCCTCACAAGCATATGTAGTACATCCTCCCTAGCACATGTGCTTGTAATTCAGAAGAAACTGCACGAGGTTGATTGTGAATCTTTACAAAGGATAAGGTAAAGAAGAACATCAAGATAAAGTACTAATCTAAGCAAAATGACTTAGTTATTTGTCGGGCCAACCTCTTCTTCACACAGAAAGTAGCATTTTGATCTCAGCAACAAAACCTAGTTGGATTTTTGAGCTCTGCAAATGGTATAGAAATTTATTGTTATTGATCAACATCCTCAATAATATCATAATGTGTACAAGTATAATGAGTGCAAGAGAAATTACTTGGCAGCAGACCACCCAGTAAGTGTCTAGCACAAAATTACAACTGCAAGCTATCCTTATGCCTGAAGATCAATAGCATCCTTCTTGCATTCTAATGTAAGCGGGTTAATTAAGTTTATTTAGGTAATATTATTTGTAATTGGCCCTAATACAGTAAAGCCCATATTAGTTAGGTTCAGGTTAGTTACTTGCCAAAGAAGCCATTCGGCTTATAAATAAGGCGTGCGAATTAGATTGTAGTTGGTTGATTGAACTGAATAAAATTTAGGTTTGATTATTTCTCTTTTAGAGTTTATCATAATTAGTGTAGCTTTAGTTTAGTTTAGAGTTCATCAATTGGTATCAGAGATGAAAGATTCTATTGATTATTTGGAAATAGGTTCGAAGGAAGAAGAATTGATTATTTGAAGAGGAAAATGAAAAAGAAGATTGCGCAAAAATTAAGAAAAGAGAGAAGAAAGTGAGCAAGGAATTTGATAAATCCGCCTTCAACGTCCTCAATCACCACGCCGCTTACAACTTGTCGCACCATCGCCATCTGCCGCCACTTCCATCCAGATTGACTTCACCTCCAGATCCAACCCTTAACACCAACCAGCACAACACATCCCTACAACCCCAACTGGATTAGACCTGCCTTGATCTGTTAGCTACCTCCACTGATAGTCACACCTATCCCATCTTACCCCTACCTGAACTGGTTTCTCTTACACCACCAAAGACCCCTCCCCGAGTGACCAATGCCATTATCCCCACTATGACCTACATAGTGATGCAGGTTAAGGCAGTCACGGATAACATTTTGAGAGAAGTCGAAGACCGGCTAACTAACTCCCTTGACCCATTTTACAATGACTAGAGAGATCAAGAAAAACAAGGGTGGAGGAGAGTCGCCAGCAAATGAGAGTGATACTATGCTACACGACATTGGCCACACCTCATCCACCGGCTTCCAAAGTCTCATCTAGTCACAAGTCCTCGACTTCAAAAAAGTGAGCCATTTGATTTGTGCCATTTTCACTATATTTGGACAAAAGGAGTTTCTATAGCGGCAAACACAATGAGTGACGATAATTATATTGATCTATATTAGGAAATTTTTGTGGCACAAGCTTATGCGTAGGAGTTTTTTCAGCAGGTTTATTGCAACTTTTGGTTCTTTGTGTCACCTTGCTCAATTTCTGAGTTGGTTCAACTGTTGTTTGCAAGTGTGTATTGTGGCAAGGTTCGAGGTCGGTTAATTCGAGTGCACTTCGCATTGTGTTATGTGGCAGTTTGCATGTGTTCGCGAATCAAATGAAACAAAAACCACACAATAAAACACAAAGTCAAAACACATACAAGCCACTGATCGAATCATGGTAGTTTCATTAAACTGAAAGATATATAAAATCCTTTTACATAATTACATAAACAATAAAAAAAGAAAAAAAGAATTGAGCTAATCTTGAACAAAATAGATAAATTAAAGTTTCATCTAATCCTCAAATGTTTTAGTAAAGCGAAAACACTTGGATGAAACTAGATACAAACTCATCTCCTATGGCAACAAGTAGTAGTAAAATCAAGTAATGATTTGACGCAATTGATACATGAAATGGCAGAAAGTGTACCCATAGTAGCCAAGCTCATAAATAATAATTTGCACAACGTTTATCACATTTTGATGAGTCAAGATCGTTTGCACCATGGTATGGAGAACATGGATGCGTTGTATAAGTTGATGCCGCGTGAAACTTAGGAATGCCCTAAATACATGGTTGGGTTGGACTCAAATGAGATCCCACCCTTTGGTCTGTGCCATGAGGTAGACGATCTAATTCCATACGTGAAAATAAATATAACAAAAAAAACCACGTCCAACGTCTATAAATCCATTTTACCTTTTTCAGATTGGAAGACCAATAGTGAGTGAGAAATAGTCAAGTACTGTTATAGTCTCTGCTTCTCCCTCATTGTCACTAATGATACATCAAAATAGACCAATCGTCACGATCGTACACGTGGCACAAGGACCCATCACGAGGACACAACAAACAACCCGTTGGGCCAGCTCATGAAGCCCGATAGAAATAAAGTTAATTCCACAGGCTCAGACGAGGCCCACTTCTAAGGAAGCGTAAGCAGGATCCGAATCTTGGCCCAGACAAATCGATGCCCAAATCCAAGCTCGTTGCACGTTCTCTCATAAAGAAGAAGAGCGTTGTGCCAAGAAAGAGCAGTGGAGGGTAGGGGTGGGCACGGGACGGGATGGGACGAGATATACCCATCCCTATCCCATCCCGTTCATACGGGATCGGGACGGGACGGGATGGGAAAAACCCCATCCCGACCTCGCCCCATCCCAAACGGGATCGGGACGGGACGGGATCAGCGGCATCCAAAAAATTTGAAGCAACATCCAAAAAATTTGCAACCTATTTCACGCTGCACACCTCTGTTTCACAAGTTGTGTATGTTGTCCTTTTTCTTATCTTTACCATGTTGCATGGCATTTTCTTCTTTTAACCCCTCAATTTGAGCATGTATTACTCATTTTTAATTCCTATTCCTCAAAAATAAAATCTGCAAGTCCAGGACTAGTAGTCATCTCTTAGTGCAAGCTCTTTGTGATGATTCTGGACTATAAGCACGAAGTTATGTCCTGGCAAGTTAGGTGCCTCTAACAATCTCTCCAGTTTTTAAACCTTTTTTGGTGTCACATAATAAAAACAATAAAAAGTCAGATTATGTAATATAATTTTACCCCTTTTATACTTCAATTGTAGTAAAAGGCTGACAGCTCATGTAACGAGTTCTCAGATATGAACAGGTGCTTATGCATCTTGCCTGTTGTTCTTTCCGCAGGCCATTGCTAATTTTTCCTGTCCAAGAAGCGTGTTGTTAAAAATTCATTTCCTATTGTTGGATTGAATTATTGTATCAAACTTGCTTTACTTTGTTGATATTTTCTTATTCTGGATTGAGCGTTGTTTAACCTGAATCTTTTTCTTTTCATAACCTGTTTTTACTCTTAGAGCTTCATAAGATGGAGACATGCGAAGCTGTGACCATCATTGAAACTCCTCCAATGGTTGTTGTTGGATCATCAAGATGGCGCAAGAAACAATCATGGAAAATTAGTGACCATCACTATCATTAAAATAAATAATTAAATAAAATTATTAATAATTAATATTAATAAATTAGTTCGGGACGGGACGGGATTGGCGGGATTGAAAATCTCCATCCCATCCCATCCCATTCTAGATCGGGACGGGACGGGACGGGATCGGGATGAAATTATTCAATCCCATTAAGACCCGGAAAAATCGGGACGGGACGGGACGGGATCGGGACGGGAACGGGATCGCGGGATGGGATGCCCACCCCTAGTGGAGGGACTTACGCCCCCACGAACGCATCTCCATTAAGGAGAAGACTGTTACAAAGAAATATCCTTCCGTTGCGCCTCACATGTTTAAGTCATGCAAAGAGTTAACTACAACCATTATAAAAGGTAAAGAGAACATTCGACAAAAATATGCAACTTTAACTGAGTTTTGTCCATATTTACTTCCTTCTTCCACTAGAGTTACTGACTTAAGCATCAGAGTGCCTTCGGTCACCAAAAAGGTGGTCTTTGGTAGTCTAACAGTGGTTTTGTAGGTCAAATTCACAAGAGGACGATTTTGGACTCATTAGTTTGGCATCATCCGTGGGGAACGATGAGTTTCCTCTTTCTAAATACAAAATACACAAGTGACAAAGCTCACCACAACCTAAAAAAAGATCAAAAAAACCATCAGAAGGAATGATGCAGTCTATAGATCCACAATCTACTAATGATCGTAACAACTCTCCCGCCGACGCATCACTGATGGCTCAAGGAGAAGACGCGGCCCGAATCGCCGGACCAATACCATCCGAGAATGAGGATCTGCTGCACACAATAGTCTAGATAGCCCAGACAACTGTCAACGCTACTACGGATCCCAGGGTGGTAGATTTGCTTATAACCCAGATGGAACATGTAACAATGATGCTGGAGAGGATCGCGCAGAAGCACATTCAACTAGCTAATCTGGTTCAAACACAACCACAACAAAACTCCGGCAATCAAACTAAAGAAAGTGGTGAAATCCTAGCAGAACCCCAATAAGGAAACTTCGAAAGTAGTGAGCTTTGATGAGGCAAGAATCCATTATATGAAGAGACAATTACCAAAATCCCATTCAGAATAGGGGTCACGGATCCTAATATATTATACGAATTGGCAAAACCGTCATTTTTTTTACGCCCTCATGAAAACAACAATGCCGAAAAAGTTCATTCCGCCAAAGTTCGAGGTGTATGATGTTACTTCCGACCCGACCGATCATTTAAGACATTTCCACCACATGATGCCCCTGAAGGAGACCACAAAATCAATTTTATGCAGAGCGTTCTCAATCAGCCTCACTTCTACAACAATGAGCTGATTCAATAGTCTACCACCAAGATTGATAGCTTTATTTCAAGCCCTGGCCACCGCTTTCATCACTAGATTTATCGGAAGCCAACAGATGAGGAAAGGGCCACACTACCTCTTGCATATCAGATATAAACCAGAAGAAACGATAGGGGAACATGTCACCCATTTTACCAATGAACTGACAATGATCGACGGATGTAGCGATGACACAGCTGCAACAACCTTCATGGCTGGATTAAAAAAAGGTCCCTTCTTTGACGCTCTAAACTTGGAGCCCCCAAAGCACATGAAAATCCTGTTAAAAGTAGCATAGAAGCATATATCCCTAGAAGAGATGAAAGCAACCAAGAAGAAAAATGATAAAGAAAGAGAAAATTTCTCAAGAAAATGATAAAAAAAGGAAGACAACGGACAACCGGAAGGTAGCAACCCATCGAAGAAACATCGAAGTAGTAGTAATAACAATTCGCGACAATTGGACTTCGGGAAGTCGCGACCAACGCGAGCTAGACATGAACGGGTAACAAGCATAATGAAAACCATATACAAACCAAACACAACTTTGAAGACAAATCGAGCAAGCATACTAAAACACATAGCGAAGTGTGATAACATTAACTGGCCGCTTCGGATGAGAGGAGACCCAGAAGAAAGATATAAAAGAAAATACTGCTAATTCCATAAGGATCATGGACACGATACTGAAGAATGTTACAACCTAAAAGACGAAATCTAACACTGGGCTCAGAAAGGACTACGAGACAAATTCATCGGGATGCCAAAAAAACAGATCGAATGGAAAGATAAAGCAGACAATGTTGCGGGATCAAAAGAATAGTCCAAAGAATTGATATACACCACATGTTGTACAACCAAGGGAAGCAAAGCACACGAAAAAGCAAGGCAAACTCCTCACTCATCTATATCGGAACAAGGGTACCAACGAAACACTTCATAAAACATGGAAAAGCCTGCATCATCCATTCCGTACAAATAAAAGGACCTCATCAACAATTGCAAGATCGAGTTGAACCACTAAACAACACGAGAGGAAAAAGCAAAGAAAAACAAAGCACCAGCCCTCAACGCAAAGAATGACAACGAGCAAAGGAAGACAAAGCAAACAATATTCTGAATCAATATAAAAGCCTTAATAGCCAAAATTGATGAAATATTCAAGGAAACATCAATAAAGACTACGGATTTACGAGCTCCAAACTTTCGCATAGACAACGAACCGACCATACAAGGCTGTCAGGTTGTAAAAGTTGGACACACAAAACTTCTGGTCTGTTCAACCATGAAGTAAAGGTTGGACACCCGAGTCACCTAAACACAAAAAAAAACTTCGAATCGACCGAGGTGTTGAGTTAATGAAGTAAAGGTTGGATACCCGAGTTACCTAAACACAAAAAACTTTGAATCGACCAAGGTGTCAAGTTAACGAAGTAAAGGTTGGACACCCGAGTCACCTAAACACAAAATTTTTTAAATCGACCGAGGTGTCGAGTTAACGAAGTAAAGGTTGGACACCCGAGTCACATAAACACAAAAACTTTGAATCGACCGAAATGTCAAAACTAACGAAGTAAAGGTTTAACACCTGAGACACCTAAAAGGCAAACAAAAAGTCTGAGCTAAGGAAACAAATCAATACGGTATAAAAAGATACAGATGAAAAGCAACCCCTTACAAACAAATCAGAAATAACGACATCGACCAGCAGCTAAACAAGAAACAAGCACGAAAGCAGTTATAAAAGAGCTTGATACAAAAGCTACGATAGTTACGCAAAAAAAAAGTTAATCTTTATTGATAAACACTACTCTGTTACATCCAGAGAAGGCGATAAAGAAGTAGGAGAGGAAACATGGGCAATGGCATGACCAGTATAAGTCGAAATCGAAAAAGAAATCATTTTAGGAAAATGGAGCATCAACGGCTTCAGAATGCTTAGAAGGGGCGATGACTCTTCTGCTGCTGAAGCAGATTCCTCGTCATCATCATCCTCAAACGCTTCACCAACCAAATGACAATACCTAGACAAATCTTTTCTGAGCCCTTCGATATAATCAATAAGCTCAATCCACCCGTCAACAACTCGTTTCCAATCCTCAACTTCGACCACACGAAGCTTATCCTTAGTAGCAGCGAGTTCAGCTTTGGCCGCTGCAAGCAACTCTTCAGCAGTGGAAAGTATATCGGAAGCATCTGCCTTAACATCACGAAACACAATAGTTATCTGTTCCACCCGCCTCTCAGCAACGTCACACATAACGGATTGCTTTAGTCCAGAACAATAAGCTTCATCGAAAGCCATTCTTTCAACAGATAACTCCTTTTCCACATTGTGAAGACGAAAAAACACCTCATCTAGTTTAGCTTTCAAGGAATCAAGATCAACAACAGACTTATCCTGCAGATTTTTTCGTCAAAGATTCTCGAACGGTCACAACAACTTTCTCCAAGTCCACACATTGCATCTTCAACACATCAAATTGGGAAAGGACGTGAGAAAATACCAGCAATAACGCTTCCAACCTCCTCTCCAAAAGAGTCGCTTGATCATGAACAACTTGATAAACCGAGCCCATTACCCCCGCGTAAGCGAGATGATTTATCCGTCCATTATCTGCTCAACACCATGGTCGATATGATCAAACAGTTCAAGCACGAACATCGATGGCCTTTCTACCAACCGCCTGTACCATTCATTTACCAATCTACGTGCATTTTCCTGCACATCGAGCTGGGTAAACCAATAGAACTTGCCGTCAGACTTAATACGGATATCTTTTGGCCCAAGCTCAGTCCATCTAATCCGTGGGTGGAGGATGCGAGGATCCGAAAGCACTGAAGAACCACCTCCGACAGCAGGGAGAACATATGGAATAACAGTAACATTGGAAAACATGTTTGCCCCCCCCCCCCCCCCCCCCCCCCCCCCCCCCCGTCGAAAAGCATCCGCGACAAAGAAAGGACTGGCAGTAGCGGCAGGAGCAGTAGAAATCTGTCGAATAGGAGAAGAAACTAGAAACCCAACTACCTCGCTGACATCAATAGAAGGAGATGGATAATGATCCTCAAGACTTCGACCGCCATTATTGCCTTTAGACTGCTCCATCGCCAATTGGAGCATTTTCTCATTAATGGCTCGAGGATCCTCATTAGACAACTCGGCAGTGTCCGAAACACCATAAGCAGAAAGAAGCTTCATCTCATCGTCGTCCAGCGGACGAATAGTCTCCTTCTCACTCCTTTCCAACACAAGTCTTAATTCCCCAGCTTCCTCAAGTGATTCACGATCTTCTTTTACAACATCATCGTGAAAAGGACCCAGGCGAGAAACAAGCCGAGCAGAACCACGATTCGAAAGTCGTTTCTTCCTTGGAACTCGAACAAAATCTATGGGCAATTGCCTTGAGGGACTAGTGGACCTCGCAAGAACATGAACGAAAACAGTGATGGAAGCATTGAGATCCGTAACATCTCAGACAGAGCTCACTTTCCAATCAATGCTAGCATCATTAACACAAGAACGAGCAATACGGGGAATATAAGCCTTAGCACGAGCCTCATTAAATAAAGCTCGTTCCGCTTCATTCATAGTGTATAAACCACTACACTCTAGGATGCCATCGGAAAGAAATGCATCGACAGGAAAATGGGCAAGTTTCAAGAATTCTTCACTTATCTTCTGTTCCTCAGCTGATAAAAGAATATTCTTTCACCTGTTGGGAACTTGAAATGATTGGAAAATCAACCGACCTAACAATCCAAAGTAGCCAAAATTCACGAAAGCATAGAACCAAGACCGCGACCAATCGTGGATGTCGTCACTAAGGTTCTCGAAACAATCAGGAGAACGAAGGAAACAAATCTCCCTATTCACTAACAGACAAACTACCGAATGCAGAATCCTAGCAGTTAAAAAAAAATACCTGCAAGGGTAGCCCTCGCATAGGAAGAGATCATCACCTTCCAACCATTGGGGCCCATTTGGGCAGGAGGAACACCCAAAAAATTCAGATACTCCCAAAACAACTCCGAAACAAGGAATTAAAAGCTAGAAGAAAACATGCACGAATATAGTGCAATGTGTTTAGCCTTTAGGTTGCAAGGGCTATCATCGGTCCTGGCAGGATAAGCTCGAGGTCAAACGAAAGATTATAATCGAAACGCAAACTCTCCAGTGTCGACTGAGAAGCTCTATTAGGATAGTAGTGAGCCTCACAAAGAGTCAGCGACTTACCACTTAACTTATCACCAAAGACATTGTTGAGGAGCAAAAGAACAAGGAAAATGGGAAGAGGAAGGAACAAACAAACCTTAAATTCAAAGATAGCATGAAGAGGAAAACATATTTATCACATTTCCTTTTATAGAGCCAAACAATGAAAAGACGACTCATGGGACAACGTGTGTTATATGATGGCGATGTGAAATCAAAAAAATTTCCGCAAGAAACAAACGGACAAACGAATGATCGAGACACCAACTCGTGAAAAGCAACTAACATCATTAAATACAAGACAATGATGAAATGGAAAGTTGAATCGTCACCAAAGTTAGTGTCCAAGTCAGCATGCCCACTAACTAAGGGGGAGTAGTTGATGATACATCAAAATAGACTAATCATCATGACCATACACGTGGCACAAGGACCCATCACGAGGACACATCAAACAACCCACTGGGTCAGCTCATAAATCCCGATAGAAATAAAACTAATTCCACAGGCCCAGACAAGGCCTGCCTCTAACGAGGTGTAAGCAGAATCCGAATCCAGGCCCAGACGAATCGAAGCCCAAATCCAAGCCCGTTGCATGTTCTCTCATAAAACAGAAGAACTTTGTGCCACGAAAGAGCTGTGAGGGACCTATGCCCCTACGAATGCATCTCCATTAAAAAGGAGATTGTTACAAAGACATCTCCTTCCATTGCGCCTTACATACTTAAGTCACGTAGAGAGTTAACTACGACCATTATAAAAGGTAAAGAGAACATTCAACAAAGATATGCAACTTTGACTAAGTTTTGTCCAGATTTACTTTTTTTTTTCCAACAAAGTTACTGATTTAAGCATCGGAGTGCCTTCGGTCATAAAAAAAGTGATCTTTGGCAATCTAACAGTGGTTTTGCAGGTCAAACTCACAGGGGGACGATTTTTAGACGCATTAGCCACCATTATTGCCACGTGCCAGAAACCCAGTTCATCGACATTAACGAGAGCTCGATTTCTGTTCTATTCTTGGGGATGCAAATGTTTTTGAGAAGACAACAATATATCCAAAAATTTGTTTACTATTCTTACCATATTTTTATCCAAGAAATGAAGCTATCTATTTTAGCTAGGGAGTTGCTATGTGTACTAGACTGTTTGACTTGATGCCCCAAACTTTATTTTTTATATTTATCTTTTAAAAATTGCTTGGTGTACCCAACCACATTTTATTAATCCTAAAATAACTATAATTAATCACAAAGAGAATAAGAGTATGCATGTTGTTGATTGAGGACTTTGTAAATTTTCAATTATAAATTTTTGGATGTAGGATTTTTTTAAGGTTTTAAATACATTTTTTTAATTTGTTATTATAGTTGCAATAATTATTTAATTGATGCACTCACTAAATATTTATTTATTTACTTTAATACACATTGATGAATACATTATTCATTCTCTAATTTAGATTAGATGCATAGATAAGAGAAAATTTGTTTGTAATGTGGTTTTAGAATATTTTTTAAGACACATTTCTTATTTCTACTACACAACCTACCACAGTGTTTACTATTTATTATAGAACTTGTGATGATAGTTAGTGTATCTTTGATATTTTTGTATGCAAATTTAAAAGTTAGAAATTTGTGATTTCTTTAGTCAAGAATAAATTAATGCTTATAAACGAGAAAATTTAACAACTATATGATTTTTATTGATAAAAATGGTAAGTTGGTGTTACTATTTTAGGCTGGTGCAATAATGTTGAAACATTTCAAAATGTTAGTACAACAAAGAGATGGTGCAACTTAACTAAATGAGTCAAATAATCGGGTACACGTGATAACTCTTCGTGGAAAAAAAAAAAATTCAGAAATTTGAGCAAAGAAATCCCGAAACTGTGTCAAAATATTTGCAGACCTCCGTCTTCTTCTTCTTTTTGTTATTGAAATCCTCAGTTCTGTTTTCATATCTTCTTCTTCTTTCGGCTCCTAACTTGTGTCAAGGAACTCATGGAAGATTCCCATCAGCTTTTAAGGTATGCCCCTCTCTCTCTTTGTTCACCTCTGATGTGGATTTTTTTTTGTAAGCTTTTGGTTTGATTTTATTTTCCAACTTGAACGTTGTGGGGTCTTTCGTATTAGTTGATTTACAATGGTTTTTCGTCATAGGTCTTATCTCTGCCTCTTTGGGGTTCTGGGTTTGGTCAGTTTGTAATGTTTCTAGTCAGAAAAATGAGATTTTGTTAACATTTTAAATGTGGGGTTTGGTTTATTCTGATTTCAAATTCTCTGCACCAAGGGTTATGCCGTATATGACATTATGTGGAGAGCTTTTGGTAGAGGAAGGAGCTCATGGTGCAATTCATGCCCCAAGTCCAATTAGTTTGAGAGAGTAGCTATTACCATCACCATGAGGGCATCAACCCTGCTGCCTGCAACACGGTCCTCATTATCCATTCTTTGACAATGTTGTAGATGTAATGTGAGAGATGGTGCTCACGAGAGAGTTTAGTTTTTCAAATGCAATACAAAGTCGCCCAGTTTTCAACTATTTTTATTGATTTTTGTAAAGTGGAAATGTATTCAAGAATGTTGGTGTTATCTTTTCGTGTACTTTTCTGTTAAATAACATTTATCTTTGTTAATATCATGGATTCTTCATTTTTATAGCTTTATGTATAGTCTGGCTCATCTTTTTTATCACTACTATTATTGGATATTTCTCCTTATGAAAATCAAGAAATTGCAGCAATATTCAAATGCTGATTATTGTCTGGTGACATATATAAAAGCCAGTTGGTATTCTTCCGGTCTCCCCGCTTGTGCTCAAGGTACGTTGCTTATTCTTTTCATTTCTGAACCCTCTGAATGCTTCTTATGTTTAATGAATCTATGGTCCCATCTCTTTGTATATTTAAGAGCTTTAGATGCGGGGGAGGAGAGACAAGACAAGTCCTCTCCTTGAGGAGTTCTTGAAGACTTCATAAGAAGCTCAGATTGTGAAACAAGTTCTTCCAATGCCAGCACTTCAGAAGATGAAATACAGCCAAATGAAGTGCATCCGAGTCAAAGAGCTGTTTCTCACTGGCGTGAATTCTTTCGTTTAATAAAAAATAAGTCAAGAAAATTCTCAACCTTCCCTAATATCAAAGTCCCCAAGTGTCCAAGACTAAAAGGGTAATGGAATCGCGAAAGAGAACCCTGCCTCAATATTGAACCACCCCGAAGATACTGGTATCCCCCTATCGAAAGTCATCATGGAAGATTTTCATGTTCAACGAGCTGCAAACTGCAACCGACAATTTTAACCCCGGTCTGTCATTTGGCCATAATCTGATTTCACAAATTAAAAATGAAGGATTCTGGTTTACTTCAAGTAAACTTTTCGAAATTTGAGTGGTGGTATTTCTAATTTCTCTTGTAAACAATCTGATTGGAAAGGGCGGGTACGCAGAAGTCTACAAGGGCTGTTTAGAAGATGGAACTTACATAGCGGTTTAGTGGCTGACCCGTGGAACAACTGAAGAAAGGAGTGCTGACTTTCTATCCGAGCTTGGAATTATAGTACATGCCAACCATCCAAATATTGCTAAGCTAATTGGCTATGGGGTTGATGGAGGGATGCACATTGTCCTTCAATTGTCTCCACATGGAAGCTTGGCTTCTCTACTTCATGGTTTGTTCATCACTGAGTGTTCCTTCTACATACATTCTCATGGGAAAACATTTGATCATAATCAACCATTTATATCAAAAAAATACAACCTATATTTGAACTTTACGGAAAAAAATTTCAATGCGTGCTTTTTCTTGCTTTTTTCCAGGATCGAATGAGATATAAGTTGGATTGTCAGGTATGAGATTGCTCTAGGGACAGCTCATGGTCTTGTCTATCTTCATGATAGTTTTCAAAAGCGAATAATCCATAGAGATATAAAAACTGCTGACATTCTGCTTACAGAAGACTTTGAGCCTCAGGTATATCGATTACTGATGATACTTTAGGAATGTCAGACAATGAAATTTATTTTTGTTGCTGTTGTTGTTATTTAAACATTTAAAGAGTATTATAAAATAATTTCACAGATCTGTGATTTCGGGCTCGCGAAGTGGCTACCCAAACAATGAACTCACTACACTGTATCAAAATTTGAAGCACATTTGGGTCTGTAAGCTTTAAAACATCCAACTTGTTTTCCTGCCCTTTATTTTTGCTTTTGGAGTACTATTTCTAGAACTTATTAGTGGATGCCGAGCTTTGGATAGCACACAGCAAAGCCTCGTGATGTGGGTGCGTTTTCTTCCATTGAATTTCCTTTTTGCATTTCCAAAAATAAGAGTGGATGAGTTGCAGTTAATTCAATTCTTACCCCATCATATATTTCAATCATTGAGCATTTTGACTGTTGGTTACATATTCCTGAAGGCCAAGCCTTTCCTCGAGTAGAATGATATCAGGGAGCTTGCAGATCCTGCCCTTGCTGACATCTATGATGCTCAGCAGATGAGTCGTATGGCTTTGACAGCTTCGTTGTACATACAGCACTCCTCGATTTTGCGACCTTGCATGGATCAGGTACATTCTTCATGAATAAGAAAGAAAAATGTAACTTCTGTGGCTGTAGAGCCCTAATTACAAATATTACAGTGATTGATACTACTATCAATTGTTTACAGTTACTGAGGTAGTAATGTATTACTGTCACCAATGTAAAGTGGAAGACTCTTGAGTGCTCTTGGGACTTGATGTCCTTAAATTCACCCAAATGAGATTTTTTAACCATCTAAGTGATTTTCACATTTAGCTTACAAAGAGATCCTCAAAAGGAGAATTTATTAGAAAATTACCAAAGAGAGTTTAACGCTATCGTTATTCTGAAATGTACTAATGATATTTGCAGAACAAACAATATCGAATTGCAGATCACATTGTCTGATTATCTTTTATTGAGCCTGTAAATTGAGGTAGCTTTCTGCTTGTGAGACGTAGAACAAGTTAAAACTAAGAAACTTATATTAAGATACATCCAAGGTTTGACTGATTTTTTTTCCATGGGAAATCATAAAAATAGTGGAGATGAGACGGCAAGTGAGAGGAAAAAATATCCTTAGTGCACTACCCCCAACCCATACACACCCAGAGAGGAAGGTTTTTTTTCCATGATTTTGAGAGAAGATCATGACTTCTATGCTCCCCCTTTCTTTCCTCTCATTGACTATGTCTCAATATGTTCATGGTTTTCCATGGAAAACAAGAATCAAACTCACCCTAAATCGAAACATTTCCTGCAGTCTAATAGCTGCCCACAAACAATAAAATCAATGACCTTGTATTCATCTTTGATTCAGGTTGTACAACTTCTAAAAGGGGATGAGACAAATTTGGACTGTGTGAAGAAATTCAAAAAGCCATTCCACCAGAGGACTTACTCGGAAGAAATACTTGATGCAGAAGAATATAACTCGACGAGGAATCTGAACACTATCAATTGACTTAGGCAGATCGCCTTTGAGTTTTAAACCATGCATAGCAGATGGCCTGGAAGCATCTATCTATTTGTTGTCGTATATTATGGTTCAGATGGGTGTTGTGGTATCTAGTTGTTTCAAATACAGAATATTGGATGCTATACATATGAAGGGGATGTGAGAAACCCAGATAAGAAGTTTGAAGAATATATAAGAAATGGTTCAAAAGTTGACCAAATTTCAGATTATCCTGGATTGAAAACTAATATCTTTTGAAGAATTCTTAATATCAGATGATCTTAAAATGTTACAGCTGAAGGGCAAGGAATAAACGTGGTGGAAAAAAACTCATCATGAGTTAAAAAGTCCTAGAGTTATTGTGCAAAAATACAGAATTCCCATAAAACCTATAGCATGAACTTCTTAGGGCCGCTCCTTGTTTTGTCAGCAAAGCACAATATATGGTGTTTCAGTTCATATGAGTTTCTAATCAAACACTAGTAATAAAGGCTCCCTGAGTATTCACTCACTGATTGCACTAGTGCTTACAAAAACGTGTAAAATCACTGCATGTTGGAGCGCCCTAAGAACCAACAGAATCTCCTCCTTTTTCTTTTCATCACGTAAATGTTTAAGTAGAGACGAATTTCGCAACATTTCAAACAATGCCTAAACTGCAACTCCCAAGGATGTAACTCCTATCAAGAGTTTTTATGAACTCGAAATTTGTAACTAACCAAAAATATCAGATTTAACTTTCAGTTTCAAGGAATTCTTTGATATTACTAATGCAGGTGCTTGGGTTCTTTATGCCATATTTAAATTTGCAACTAGAACCTGTGGTGGGAATGTTTCAGACAGATTACAACCTCTGGGAATAATTTAGGAAATGTAACTAGCAGGTAGAAATCCTTTTCTCCCAACTGGAAACAACATATGAACTGATCTACTAAGGAATTATTTGCACTTTTCAACACTACATTTTCGCTTTCTTTCATCATTATGAAGCCCTGAACTATGTTACACTGAACAAATGAATACCGAATGTGATACACATATGCCATGCATATTCTTAAGTGCTATTCCGTATTGATTTAAGAAATACGATAATCTTGAATTATCTTAAAAAATATCATGATCAACTAAAATCACACATGAGGCAATCAAGCATATCCTAGAGTGAGAATTTGGGGGGCTGACAAATTTTTTGAAAAAAAAATAATATAAATATCAAACAGAAGAAAGTCGTACTTTGAGAAGATCTTAGGGTGTGTTTGGTTGCATGGAATCCTATGCCATGAGAATCCATGAGGAGACCCCTATATTTTAGGCTAAATTGATATATCACTCCATATCCACCATTTGAATTTGTGAGCAATGGTGGGAATAGAAGTCTCATGAACATGAGAATCTCACTCCTTGGTCCCCCAAGGCATGTGATTCCCATGTTCATGAGACTTTCATTCCCACCATTGATAACAAAATCAAATAGTGCGTGTGGAGTTATACCTCAAATTAGCCTAAAATATAGGGGTCCCTTCATGGATTACCATGACATAGGATTCCATGCAACCAAACACACCCTTATTTCCCTAAAAAAATAGTCATGAGGACCACGATGTTGGTTATCCATTGGCTGTCAATGTCACTTGAACATGAACATGAACAAGAACACTCCATATCATCAACATCCAATATTTGCCCATTCAAATACTCCACAAGCATACGTTTCAAGAAAAGTAGAGAGAAATCAGTTGACGACATCGAGCACCAACTTTCGGGACTTGAGAACAGACCACCAAAAACTTCGGTAGTAAGCAGCTTGGAGAAGTGCAAGCGAGAGTACAAAGATCCATTTGTATCCCATCTGCATTTATACAGTTCGTCCCGTAAGAAACCGAAAATTATTACCACAACAGATGGTTTAAAAATCATGAATAGTTAATATACTACTTTCCGCTCTTCCATCTCTGGTTCTGCCACCCATGACAGAAATGATGTGATCCCATCTGTAACAATATTGCAAAGGGACAAATGAGCCTCAACCTTGATATGTATCATATGGAGCTGAATACATGAAAGTAAGCATATGATGCAACTTTTTCATAACATGACTCGAATACCTGAGTCTCCGTCGCAGGAGTCCCATCTTCATACTCAAAGGCCCCATCAATAAGCATGTTGGGCATTGCTATTGCTCCACCGGAGAAGTAAGGATTGTAATTGATGTAGTCGATTTCTGCTCTCCTTTGCTGCTTACCTAAACTTGCACAGGTAGCAAACGCGAGCCAAGGACCACTGTGTGGTGACCAATGACACTTTGATGCTTAAGTTAGATAAGGCTTAAAACTGTAAACTGAGTATATTGCGTACCTCTAGTTCATCGACCTTATCTCCCTTTTATAGTGAATGAGTCTTCGTTCGGCTAGGCCTTTGGTGGCATACTTTTAGGGAAAGTGATATTGCTGTAGGAGCTGTCCATGTGGGATAGTTTCCTTACACGACTCGTGCGCCTAGATCTGCGGAAGAGATTTCCCTTTCTGAGTGTTGTCCATGCAAGGAAGTTTCCTTGCCCGACTTATACTCTAATATATGTTTCATAATCGGATCAAATTTGTGTTGCTGACATGCCAGTCTTGAATAGATCTCTCAAATACTTTCCTTAGAGGTCTTACGAGTATTGGGCCTGACCGCGTGAAGTGTGGGCTTACTGACTCATTACAACTTGGACCCGACTGTCTGGATTTTGCCAATGATGGGCTTACTGCTGTTTGGGCCTCGCTGGATTGAGCATGTAGTCGTATCTGCTTTGTTCTGTTTACGATGCTAACCAGAGAACGGTTTGATGTATCATCAGTAATGTAATCCTTATTGGATCTGCATTGACTAATTGAGTAGAATGCTTTAAGTTAGTAAGGAAGTTGATAATGAACTCATTTTGTGGCTAAATTACTTGTACTGTGCACATGATGCCAAAAAAGCTCACATGCATATAAGATATAAGGCATATTCGATGATAATGAAAGTGATCTATCATGGGATTTTTATGAATTGGTTTTGCCTTTTAACTATTTTCTTCATCTGTGTGGCAAAAAGGGTGATCTGGTGAAATGTTCAGGAGAAAACTTTGACATTTCTCAACAAAAACAAACAAACAATCATGTCTAGCACCTGACAATGTATTTTTCTCCATAGTTATACGAAAACAAGCACATGAAAACCTTCTCTCTGCAGCTAAAATCTCATACCCTTCCAGCAAACTCATAGCTAATCCCTAAATGACTAGAAAGGAACAAAGAACAATGGAAGACACCAAAGGACACATTGCAGAACCGGCGAGTAGCAAAGATAATCCTCCTGATATTTTAAAACGTGGCAAACCAACAGCGGAAGGACTTGGAAACAATGTGAACAAACACAAGTTGCAAGACAAGGTGGACAGGATGAACAAAACTGAATGACATGATGCCAAGTATGTTACAGTATAGCATACTGGGGACCTAACAGTTTCAAATGCATTTCCTAACCTGAAACAAAATGAATAAAACCCCCACACAATCTGGAAAAGGGTTCTTAATATCAAGTCAGGACATGGAATGGGATACAACATCCTAACAGTGGAATAACCTGACATATGGCTTATGAGGCTGCTTAGTTGTACTATCCTGAGCACATGGCCAGACACATCTGGGAAAATGAACAGCAATATCAACCATGAATTACTTAACAAGTAGTAGAACACCTTGGACCCCATATCAGAGAAATGAGAAACTTACTGAAATACCAGCAAGGGGGTCACGGTAGCCAGTTAAAAGAGAAAACACATAGTTTTGACCATTGTGACGAGCCTGAAAACACAAAAACTAATTTTGAATACAGGAAGACTTAAAAATCACCAATGGAAACCTATCTGACTAGTGGATTTACCTTGGTTATGAGACTCAAATCTGGACGATATGCTCCTCCATTTGCAAACCTTGCTGCTTGCTCATTTGCATATGGCTGTGGAAAACAATCACTTAGCGGGTGAACATCTCACCCTCATCATTAGGTCCATCAACCACCTCAATCTCAGCTGCTATAGCCTTAACTTCCTCTTCCGTATATGCCACACCAACAAGATCTCGATAAGAGATCAAGGACATTGAGTGACAAGATGTGCAGACTTGCTGATAAACTTGATGACCACGGCGAATCCTGCTCGCTAGAGTTTAATATGTCAGTGTATGCAATATCAAATGTATTAATATTATTATGATATGCATTCAACCTAGCATTTCAGTAAAACTACTTCCCAAGAAACATTGTTTTAAAAATTATTGGTTTAAACAATACTATTAAACTGATTCAGATAAGGAGAAAAACATTACTCACGATGAATGGTCGTATGAACTGAGAATGCCTTTGTGAGGCCAAGGATAGCTTGGACACTCCAAGCCATGTTCTGCCTCATCAGCAGAAGCCACTGATGTGAAGCTCAAAAACCCAGAAACACCTGCTCCAAGAAGTGCCAATGCCCTCAGGGATTTTATGCCTGCAGATCCAGCTCCATCTTGATCCTGCTTAGATGCGAGGGATGACAAAACTGGAGGAGCCTGCACAGAAACAATTATGTTAGGGGGTGGGGGAGAGAGGCTCTCAGAAAGACATTGATCTCAAAACCTACACCCACTGCCCTGTACATCCACCACAGCTTCCTCACTATCCTACTACCACCTTACTTCGATAGCAGCACTAGACCCGAATTTTCCACCACCAATTCCTTCAAAATACCCTCTTATCTCCCAAGCATTTTCTTTGCAAAGAAAACAAGAGTTGTAAAAGGCGTTCAATCGACACATCATTGAATATGATGTTATGCTCCATCCCAAACAACTACTTGTTGCAGTTGAGAGAGCTCGTAAACTGAGTTCACGAAGCTAGACTTTACCAAGGATGGATATGAGACCCTTTTAAATGCACCTATCATATAACAGTCAACCTTGACATAAACGTACTTCTTTGACGTGATTTTCTTTCGGTACTGTTGACAGTCAACCTTGCTCATAACATTTTATAGCAATGTCTAGGATCAGCAAGTGGCATCTAGCCAAGAGTTTCAGTGTAGAAACACACTATACCAGATTACCAGGAGGAGGGGGAGGAGGGGGCCCAAGGCACTAAGAAAAAACAATCTTACAAGTTACAACTTGCAGTAAAATTCAAAGAAAACTTAATATTACAAAGATTGTGAGAGACAACATGTACACAACAACAACAAGACTTACAAGCGAATATTTTGTTTTATATACCACGAAAACCCTTCTCTTTCCTGTAGGGAAATCATGGCAAGTACACTATAGTTTGCAGGCCAGGAGCCTCAACCCTATATGATATGTCAAGATGAGTTCAGGAAGGAGGATTATCCTACGATAAGGTGGATAAAGAGTACCTGATATTTTCATAGACAAGGGATAAGGTGGATAAAGAGTACCGGATATTTTCAGAGACAAGGGACCGTGAGTATCAGGTCCACTGCCATAGGACTATCTTAATTGTTAGTCCATTTTGCAAGGTTTTAACTACGGTGCAGAGCTTTCTATATATTCTGATGGGGTCGATCACAATGGAGTAAGGGAGAGGGACACAAGTCTGTCTTTGGAAAGCAGTTACATTTGCAGAAAAAAAAAATTGTTTAGAGTGATAGACAAACTCACAAATCTTTATTGTATAAATATTTATAAGGATATATTTTTTAAGGAGTTCCAAACTGTCCATCATTCGAACAAGTGTTTATTGCAAATATAAACGCTGCCACGAGAGGACGTCTCCCTCACCTGAATTCAGTTGCATATATATATATATATATAATCCATCAGTTGTGGTATCATAACAAAGGGAAGGGAGATGACTCTTTGGAAAACAAATCTACTTGAAAAAACATTATTTCGTGTGATAGACTGCTCACATTTCTTAAAAAAACCCTGTTCCCTTTTATAGTAGAGTATGAATAAATGTACTCTATACTATAGAAGGATAATATTTTTTCAAGAAATTGTGCGCTGTCTATCACTCTAACAAGTGTTTTCAATAAAAAAAATGTCTGCTGCAAATTATAACCGCTGCCAAGTGAAGACATATCCCTCTCCGGAATCCAATTGCATATTCATATAATCAATTGGTGTATCACAGCAGAGTGAGTGAAGAAGGGGCAAAACTCTTTGGAAAACAATTATATTTGCAAAAGCAATATTTTAGTGATAACCAAGTATTCAAGTAGTACTATTTAATGGAAGCCCAATTAGAAATATATGCAATGACACCAATCGCTAACCAAACTGCCCAAAAGGTCGCACGTGATGTAAATCACCACAAAATCTTGAACACCTGTCTGGAGAAATCTTCACAATACCACTCATTCAAAACCTCAATGATTCCAGAACTCGATGCCTCACACCAAACTACCCCAGTTATAATAAAAGCCCAACTGTACTTAAAAACTAGGATAGATGTTCATGACAACCCTACTACTTGGGAGCCCTTTTGTTGTCAATTACTCTCCCTCAATTCCTCCTTGCTCAACAACCTACTTTCGCTAGACCTTCTCCAATGTCTACATGCATGCAAAACCTATCCAAACTGACCCAATTCTTAATCCATCAAACTATGAAAGAACATCCACTTCACTGCCAGAAGAAATAAAAAATCAGACTTTGTTTCCTAGCTCCATCAACTTCTATAACCCTCTATGATAAATAACAAAAGCAACCGCTTTTGATAACCTAACATTACAAGACCCTTTTCTTTCCAAGAAAAAACGCATCTTTATAATTCATTTTTTGACAGAAAACTCTCACAAAAATCATCTAACACATAAAATTCGAAAATTTCTAAGGCATGAACACCCCCAAATCAGATTCAACTAAACCAAACAATGATCGACCCCATTGTGCCCCAAAAAGCATCCAAACCAAATCAAAGCCACATAAACAGAGAAGGATAGATTCTTATAGTCGATTGGGTGGACCATTTTGTCACGAGTATGAGGCTGTTATCAGGCGGGAAAGAATGAATTCAGTTGCAGAAAACTGGCAGGAAAGAGAGAGGAAAGTTTAATTTAAAAAAAAGGGTATTATTGTAATAACAGAAGATGCGTAGTTAGTTCCACTATTGTTAGACATGTGTTATAATCCTAGCGGTAGATTTCAAATTCTTTTATATAACCCTCTGTATAAGAAGGGAAAGTTCTGTAGACAAGGTAGGGATCATTCATAACAATTAGCAGGATCTAATCAATCTGATTAAGAGAAATTATCCTTTTGATTTCTTATATCTAGCTATTCATCTTTCAATTTCTGTTTTCTTCTTCAATTAGGTTGTCATAACGTGACAATTGGTATTAGAGCACTCGATCCAAGCCCTAGAATGGAAACCAGGGCTAGAGAAATGGAAAACTTCATGAATGAGATGAAGATACTCCAATTAGAGACAACCAACCAAATTGAGTTGATCAAAACGGAGTTGAAACACATATCTCAGGCCAACGAACTACATGAAAAGAAATTGGATGCAAAAGTAGATCATCTGATCCAGTTGTTTTAGAGCTCTCATGCGATGAACTTTGAAGGGGAGTCCAACCAATCTCAGGTGACTAGAGCAAATGCCAATCAGCTAAGAACACCCTCCCACCCGCCCAATGATTATGGATGTAACCTATTTGGATTTCCGTTACTTCGATGGCTCAACCCTAGATCTTGGTTCAAGAAATGCTAGCGAGTTATTTACATTACATAATGTTTTAGATGACTCTAAGGCTGCTCTTGCATCTATACATTTAGATCAGAAAGCTAATAGTTGGTTTCTTGATTATCAAGTCACTAGGCCTTCTATTCAATGGTCTCAATTTGTTTATAATCTTTGCCTTCATTTTGAAAATCCAATTTCTGATAACTACGTTGATTCTTTCAATAAGTTGTCCCTAACCCACTCTGTTGAAGAATACTTCGATAAATTTGAAGAACTTAAGTACTTGATGATTCTTCATAACCCCTCTTTAACCGAGCCATACTTCATTCTAAGATTCTTGAATGGTCTTAAGCCTGAGATCAAAACCATGGTACCAATGTTTAAACCCAACTCTATTGCTCATGCATTTTCAATAGCTAGGATGCAAGAATCTTGCAACACTACACCATCTCTACAACCTAACCCTCGTCGACCTTACCTTATACAAATCCTTGGCCTAAACCTTCTATTACTCCTATTCATTGAACTTTCAGCATAACAATGTAACTTTCTCAAATCAGACCCAATCACAACATTCAAACATTCACACACCCTCTATCAGTCGGCCTACATTCTCAAATCCTCTTATTAGAAGACTATCACCCACTCAAATGAAGCTTAGAAGGGAAAAAACTGGCTTTGTTATAATTGTGGTGAGATCTATAAACCTGGTCATGTGTATAAGAAACAACTCTACTTGTTAATCACTAAAGATAAGATACAAAAGGACCTTGAACCTCCTTTAGAGGACACTGAGGACATCTTTACAGAACAACCATCAAATATGTAACTCTCCATACATGCCCTTCATGGTAGTCATTCCTCTAACACCATTCTTCTTAAGGGCATGATAAAAAATAAAGCCATTTCAATTCTCATTGATACGGGTAGTACCCAGTCTTTCATTGACCCTAAAATCATCAAAGCTACCCACTAGCCTACTGTGTTAACACCCTAGATGATTGTAAAAGTGGCCAATGGGCAACACTTAGTTAGTAATGCTATTTGTCAGCCACTTATTTGGAGTATGCAAAAATAATAAGTTTGAAGGATCCATTAGAGTCCTCACTCTAGGAGGTTATGACATGGTCTTAGGTGGTGATTGGCTTAAACCTTTAGGCAACATTGTCATTAATTTCCAAACTCTTCAATTGTCCTTCCACTACTGAGGCAAACATATCAGATAACAAGGAGTAGATGAATCAGCCTCACTGTGCCTCTTATAATCTTCTAAAATTTCCAGGTTCCTCATGAAACATTCCCAGTCATTTCTAGGGCATTTTTTTCTATATTGCTCTAGTCACACTTCCTACTATTACACCTGCACCCATTGCCACATTACTTAATTCATTCTAAGATGTTTTTCAGGCACCCACTTCCCTAACCCCCACTAGGACACTTGACCATACAATCCCTTTAAACCTGATGCTACTCCTACTTCTCAAGCACCATGTAGAGTTTCCTACATGCACAAGGGTATTGTTGAACAACTAGTCAAGGAGATGTTAGAAGCTGGTTTCACACAAACTTCTCACAACACAAACAACCCTTATTCTGCTCCCATCCTTTTAGTAAAAGGAAAAAGATAGTACATGGAGGTTTTGTGTGGACTATAGGAAATTAAATGCACTTACCATTAAAGACAAGTTTCCTATGCCACTCATTGATGAACTCCTTGATGAATTCCTTGATGAATTACATGGTGCCCAAATATTTTCCAAGATTGATCTTAGATAAGGATATCACCAAGTCTTAGTCCACCCAAGTGATACACATAAAACTCCTTTTATGACTCACCATGGCCATTTTGAATTTAGAGTCATTCCCTTTGGTTTAACAAATGCCTCTGCCACTTTTCAGGCCCTTATGAACCAAGTCTTTCAACATTTTTTAAGAAAGTTCATTCTTGTCTTCTTTGATGATATCCTAATCTATAGTACTTCCTTGGATGAACACGTCCACCACCCTTACCATCACCCTTTCCACCTTAAGACAAAACTGTCTCTATGCAAAACTGTCTAAGTGTTCATTTGGCCAACAACAACTTGAATACTTAGGGCATGTCATCACTTCCCAAGGCGTGGCAGCTGACCCTTCAAAGATTTCAACCATGCTCCATTGGCCCTCACCTCATAACCTAAAAACCCTTAGAGGATTCCTTGGTTTAACCAGTTATTATAGAAGATTTGCTAAACATTATGGTCAAATGGCTAAACCCCTCACTGACTTGCTAAAGAAATATGCCTTTTCCTGGAATGAAGACACTCATACTGCCTAAGATGCCCTAAAACATTCCATGACCACAACTCCAGTTTTACAGCTTCCTAACTTCTCATTACCTTTTGATGCAGTCGTTTTCCGCTCCCTGCTTTGACCTTGACCTGCAAACCTGCTGACCTGCACAAGGAACGCACGTGAGCCATGGACCACCGTTGTGGTGGTCGATGGCACTCTGATGCTAAAGTCAGACAGGGACTTGAGGAAGGTGTAATGTTGTAAATAGGGAATTTGTAGCGTACCTTAGCTTCCCAACCTCATGTATTTTTTTATAGTGCAGGAGTCCTGATTTGACCAGGCCATCGATGGCGTAGTTTAGGGAAGAAGATCTTCGTGGAGATCCTTATCTAATTAGGAGTCGTGCTGTAGAAAAAGTTTTCCTGTTAGCTGTGTGCTCCTAGATACTCGGGAGATAGTTCACATTCAAAGAGTGGTCTATAGGTAGAAGTCTCCTTATGTGACATAAACTCTAGAATCTGCTTCTTAGTTGGAAGCAAAAAGCCGCTGTAATTGCCTGTCCGAAGCTCATCCTCGAGATACTTGCCTTAACAGAGCGTACGGGTATTGAGGATAGCTGTGAGACACGTGGGTGTAGCAGGCTATAGGAATTAGGGTCCATTTAGCGGACTACATTAGGCGGGCTAAAAACTGTGCATGTCGGATCATTGTTGGGTTGACTCTTGGGCCTATCTTTCCTCGAGATCATCATGACACGTGTACGGCGCAGAGTTGGGACCGTTCTGGTGTATCATCATCTACTCCCCCCGAATTAGTGGGCCCTCACATCGGTTCGCTAAGTCATCTCTTAAAATGATACGCCGCTCATGATGATTGAGTTTGAATCGTTGCTTGAGCCGCGCGCTTCATTAATTGAACATGCGTCAGTTTGGTGGAGCAGATGCATGAATCCCATCCCTATTTAGGCCATCCTTCGTTCGGAGACTAACTCTTATATTTTCTTGCTTTTAGAGATCTTGCTCTGTTTGTCTTCTGGTTGAAAAATTGTTTCATCTTCTTCATTGCTCAACAAAACTTCTTGATGTCGCAACTTTGGCCAAGGGCCTTGAGTTTTTCGAAGATATGTTTCTTTCTGAATCGAGCCTTGCTGAAATCCGTACGAAGTTTGGGGTATCTGAGGACCTTCCATTATATGCTCTGAAGGATGACCAGACATCAATGTTGCCACCGGCGCGGGATGCTCCAAACCGGAGTCCATTTTCCTGTTCTGGATGTGATTTGGGACTTCTTGGACTTCCTCTGGCCCAGTTGGGGCCTATTGGGTACATGATCGTTCTTCTCATTTTGATTAGGGTGAAGGAAGCTGACATCCGCATGACTCCGCCGGTGATCCAGTTTGTTGACTTCTCCTCGAATGAACACTAATGCTGTCTGTAAAGTTACGTCGCCGACTTGCTTTGAGAATTTGCCCGATGACTTCAAGTCCTGGCAGAAGTATTGCTTCTTGGATCTTGCGGATTCAAAGTACTTCCAGTTCAAGTGTCGTCAGCTCGAATGAGAGTTCAAGCCACTTCGTAAGTATAACTTTCTCTTTCGATTCCGTTGCGCTTGATTGTATGCTAATCATTGCTCGTGTTTCCTCGCAGGATGATTTCCCACTACTCCTCTTACCCCAGAGGAACAAAACACTATGGAGACATTCCGCGACTTGCCAACGCAGAATGTGGTGGACGCCATATGTGTCACCAACTTTATTCATAGTAGGCTGTGGGAAAACTGGCGTGTGGCCCCTAATCATTACCAATCATGCAAGTTAAGTTTGAAGGTGGGCCCCCTTCTAGGAAAAGGAAAGCCCCAGAGCCAAAGCTCATGTTTTTTTGACATGGAGAAGTCGTTTGAGAAGCTTGCCTCCTTTGTGAGCTTGAAGAAGTCCCGTGTTAGAACTGAGTTGTCTTCAAAACAATCTGCTCCAGTAAGTGAAGAACGTGAGTCTGATCGGCCTGTCAGGGTGGAGGCCGATGTATTCAACTGGGAGAAGGACCACCTACGATTAGCAGGGGTTGAAGATATATCAAATCTTAGTGCACGCAGGCGGAAGCTCTGAGCGAGTAATTGATGCTAGCTGCAATGGCGGATTTTGCAGGTGCCGATCCGCACAGGACCATTATGCTAGAAGGTTCCTGTGAGTATCCGCCTGAGGTTCTGAAATCCGATCGTCCCATTGCTGGGCTATCCGATAGTGGTCGTGTTGACACGACCCAAGTTTCTCATAGTCTGCATTGTTCCCCGTCTCGCTCCAGGCCACATCTCAAGGCGTTGGAAGGTCTGTTGGACAACTCATTTTATCCACTTCCTCCAGATCCTACTAAGCTGTCACACATTAAAGTGTCGGCTGCTGGTGACAAAGAAACGACTGCAAAGGAAGGCCTGGGGGCAGTGGTGACTACAAAGAATGGTGCTAGCGTAATCCCTCATTAGGAAGAGCTTCATCCGGATGCGCGGATAAATCTTTTTGCCCCGAACTTAGTAAAGATGAGCACTCAGATCTAGCATCAGAAGGTTGATGTGGATTCTGCTTCAAAGAAGCATATAAGCAGGTGTCATAGCTAGCTGATGGATCACGCTCCAAAACCCGAGGATGATACGCTAGACGGGCGTATGGATAAGGGTTTAAAGTACCTTATGCTTGGAATGTCTTACTTGATTCAGGTGGCCGTTGCTGGGACGGAAGTCGAGGCGGCTCGTGAGAGGGTGTACACCATGGAACATGTTTTCTCGCACATGCAGATGCTGTATTCTAACGCACTTTATGAGATTGAGCTGTTGAGGAAGCAGGCTGAAGAGAAGAGGCTGGAACGGTTGGCTGTTTGTGTTAAGGCTCAAAGGGTTCGTCTGAATGCCCTTTGAGTCTGATTTAGCGGAGGCGAGGTCCCCGAGAGACGAATTTTGGTAAGAATTGGATCTGGCTCGCCGTGATCTAGAGGTTGAGCAAGAAGCTGCGGCCGCGACACATTCTGAACTGCGGTCCCTTGTTGAGGAAAATTCCTTGAAGGAGGCTGATTGGGCTGTCATAAACAACAGTTGGAGTCCAATGCTTGGGAGGCGAAGAAGGTCGAGGACCGGCTTGAATTGGAGAAACATGATCTTAGTGCTGTAAAGAGCAGTTTGACTACGGAGCAATCTCATGTTGATGTGCTGACATGCAAGTTGGAGCTGTTGGAGCGTGAAATTGCTAACCCTGAAGGCGCGCTAGGAAGAACTTCTCTAGGAACAATGAAAGTGTGAATTTCGCTGGGTTGTACATGGTAGATTGAAGCTGCTGGCACTGATGAAGGAGGAGCAACTAGAATGGGACATTGACCTCTATAAGAAGATGTCATATGTAGACTTGTCAGTGGCTTCTGCGTCATCAGGCGAAGAGGGCGGTTCGGATCCTGATGCTCAGGCTGTGGCGCGTACGGATGCAACTCCTGCTCCTTTATCCGTTAAGCTTAGCTCTTCTGTTTCTGTACCTTCTCCTGATAAGGAGTGAACTTTGTACATTTGTACTTTTTTTTGTTTCAACTGTTTAATGAAAACAAGTTTATATTGAATACGATCTGCATCCGTTTTTTGCTCTTTATCCCTATTGTGTGTTTTTCGTTTTGCCTCATCGTTTTACTTTGGCATAAGCTGGTTGGATCACTAGGAAGTCGAGTGGTCTGTCTGCTGTTGAGAGTTTGGCCGTTTGCGTTGTGAGTGACTCAGAGTCACTGTTGCGTAGTCACGTCCAATAGCGGGCGTTCTGCGAATGGTTGAGGAGCAGGCTGCGCTGCCCAGCTATGGCCCATTCTCAAGGTAAACCGCTAGGGGCTCGTTTTGTCTATCTGATTGTCGGTCGCAGTTACTGGCATGAGTGAACCGTGGTAGTCGAGCACATGCATTGTAATAAAGGAATGTGATTTCTCGAAAAATGTCGAAATTTCACCGAATATTTCTCCTTTTTTAGTTACCAAAATTTCTTTCGAAACTGAATTTTTTTTTCATTAAGTCATATTCAATGTTGGTACATTTTAACTCGTTATAATTTTAGTTTAATATTAAAATTTGGTTGTATAAGTAATTCTTTTGCAATATGTAGTTTGTATGACGTTACGAGTCTCATGGTACTCTTTATATAATTTGTAAGAGTTTAAAATGCTTAACTTATATTGATAACTTCAAAATTATTATCGAAAATTTTACCTTTTTTCTATATACTGTGATTGCTAGCTATCCAGTTGTTTTAACGCTTCATAATGGCAGTCTTTTGCCGATGGCTAGTCTCCTCGAATGGACCCCACCTCGTGATTGGTAAGGTACTTAATGCACTAATGCAAAGTGGAAACTACCACCTCCATTTGATGGAGCCAAGGCCTTTCCAAGATGTTATTGTAGGTGGATGGGACATCGACTACCATGAACTTCTGGAATAGGACTTTCTGTAGTTGTGGCTCTCCTCCCACTACCGCCAGTCTAATATTCCCGATGGGAAAACATTTCTCCCTGCTAAACCCAATCATGGGTTGACTGGCGGACATCAAGATTTCCCCTTTCAGCTCCATGCTACAAAACACATTGAGAAATAGGACGTTTAGAGAGCTCCCTGTGTCTACCAAGCATCTATTCACTTCCCATTTCACTATCAGAATTGAGATAACCAGGGCGACATTATGAGAGAAGTGGACGCCTGGAGGTCTTTATCCATTGTCAGCGATGGGCTCGGGCTTTGAACACGAGCATATTGTACTTGTTGGGTCCTTGCAAGTGGATTGAATCCGCATCTCGCGGAGCGTCCTCTTCCAGGACCTGTTGGATTGCTCACCTTCCAAACATATCCCATGCAGGATGTATATAATGTCGGTCACCTTTTCTTCTATTTCTTTTACGATCTCTTATTTTTCCTTCCATCGGGCTTGCTTATTATCCGGGCTTAGGAATATTTTGAGTTTTCCCTTCTCAACCCAGTATTCGATTATCATTTATGAGATGTTTTCATTCTTCAGTATCGTGGTCGTTATCATCGTGAAAGGAACAATACTTTCCATTGTTTCGCCGTGATGGATCTCCCCGGAGTTTGGAAGGCCACTTCACGTCTCCCCAGTTTTTAATGGTAGCGAGGATGTCAGACAGGTTGGCATTGACGGGAGTGAGGGGGTCGTTTATGGATCCAACAAAGTTAGAGGTTTTTTCTTACCTCGTTCGGCCGGAATCGGGCTTATTATCACTATGCTTCATTTTTCTCTTGTCGTTCTCCTCATGTTTCCTCACTTCCTTCTTATCTTGAGTGCTAAGAGAATATTTCTTTTCATTCTCGCACCCTTTCTTAGCGGCCCACATTTCCTCAAAGGTGATGTACTTTTGAGCATTTTTTAGCAGGTCTACCATGTCTGTCGGGGGCGCTCCAAGGTGAGGAAGTTGTAGAATTGGCCTCCCCTCAGGCCTAAGGTGAAAGTTGTGATGGAGGTGTCGTCACTACAACCATCGATCATAGTTAACTCGTCGTTGAAGCGGCTAACGTACTCACGTAGGGTTTCGCTTGGATTTTGCTTGAGGCTGAGCAAGTAATGTTTTCCGTCCCGTCTTTCAATACAATGGAGACGGGTCTATTTCGTATTTTAATATATTGGATTCAGGTCTATTCCGAACCAAGTTACGACTACGTTCGGTCTTTCAATACAATGATACACATTACAATGGAGACGGGTTTATCTCCTCCTTTAATAAAATGGATTCGGATCTATCCCAAACCCACCTCAAGCACCGTCTCGTCTTTCAATTCAATGGATTCAGGTCTGTCTAGAACCCACTTCTGGTTCCGTCTCGTCGTGGATTCGGGTCTATCCCGAACCCACTTTATGTTCCGTCCGGTCTTTCTATACAAAGGAGATAGGTCTATCCCATCTTTTAATAAAATGGATTCGGGTCTATCCCGAACCAACATTTGGTTCTGTCCGGGGTCTTTCAATACAAAGGAGGCTTGTCTATCCCATCTTTAAATAAAATGGATTCGGGTCTATCTCGAACCCACTTCTGGTTTCGTCCCATCTTTCAATACAATGGAGACGACTCTACTTGTTATTTTAATAAAATGGATTCAGGTCTATCCCTAACCCAGTTATGGCTCCGTCCGATTTTTCAATACACTCATATACAATACAATGGAGACGTGTTTATCCCATCTTTTAATAAATGGATTTGGGTCTATCCCAAACCCAATTCTAGTTCCATCTTGTCTTTCAATACAATGGAGACAGGTCTATCCCGTCTTTTAATATACTAGATTCGGGTCTAACCTAAAAAAATTTCTTGTTCTTTCCCGTCTTTCAATACAATGGAGAAGATTATATCCCGTCATTTAATACAATGGATTCATGTCTATCCCGAACCCACTTCTGGCTCCGTCTCATCGTTCAATATAATGGAGATGGGATAAAATGGATTCGAGTCAATCCCGAACCCACATTTGGCTCTGCCCGATCTTTCAATACAATGGAGACAGGTCTATCCTGTATTTAAATAAAATGGATTCAGGTCTCCCACTTCGGGATCCGTCTCTTCTTATAATACAATGGAGACGGGTCTATTTCGTATTTTATTAAAACAAATTCAGGTCTATCCCAAACCCAGTTATGGCTTCGTCCGGTCTTTCAATACAATGATACTCATTACAATGGAGACGTGTTTATCACGTCTTTAGATAAAATGGATCCGGGTCCGTCCCGAACCCACTTCTGGTTCCATCTCGTCTTTCTATACAATGGAGATGGGTCTATCCAGTCTTTTAATATAATGGATTCGGGTCTAACTCAAAAAACTTCTCGTTCCGTCCCCTCTTTCAATACAATAGAGACGGGTCTATTCCGTTGTTCAATACAATGGATTCGAGTCTGTTTCAAACCCACTTATGGTTTTGTCCCGTCTTTCAATACAATGGAGACGGGCATATCGCGTATTTTAATACAATGGAATCGGGTCTATTCCGAACCCACATTTAGCACCGTTCGGTCTTTCAATACAATGGATGCGGGTTTATCCCTTATTTAAATAAAGTGGATTCGGGTCTATCCCAAACCCACTTTTTGTTCTGTCTGGTCTTTCATTAAAATGGAGACGGGTCTATTCCATCTTTTAATAAAATGGATTTGGTTCTATCTCGAACCAACTTTTGGCTCCGTCCAGTCTTTCAATACAATGGAGACGTGTATATCCTGTCTTTAAATAAATTGGATTCGGGTCAATCGAAACCCACTTCTGATTCTGTCCCATTTTTCAATTCAATGGAGAAAAATCTATTTTGTCTTTTAATACAATAGATTCGGGTCTATCTAGAAAACACAACTTGTTCCATTCTGTCTTTGAATACACTGCAAATACGTCTATCCCATCTTTTAATACATTGGATTCGGGTCTATCCAGAACCCACTTCTAGCAATGTCTCGTCTTTCAATACAATGGAAAAGGGTCCATCCCGTCTCTCAATACAATGGATTCGGGTCTATACCGAACCCGCATTTTGCTCCGTCCGATCTTTAAATACAATGGATACAAGTTTATCTAGTCGTAAAATAAAATGGATTTCGGTCTATCCCGAACCCACTTCTTGTTCCATTTCGACTTTCAATACACTGGGAACATATCTATCTTCTCTTTTGGTAAAATGGATTCGGGTTTATCTAGAAAACACAACTGGTTTCGTGCCGAATTTGAATACACTAGAGATGGGTCTATCCCGTCTTTTAATACAATGGTTTCGGTTCAATCTAGAACCCGCATTTGGCAACGTCTTGTCTTTCAATACAATGGAGAAGGGCCCATCCCGTCTTTATATAAATTGATTCAAGTCTATCCAGAACCCATCTTTGGTTTCGTCCAGTCTTTCAATACTATGGTGACGGGTACATCTCATTTTTTAATAAAATGGATTCAGGTCTATTCCGAACCCACTTTTGGCTCCGTTCGATCTTCCAATACAACGGAGAAGAGTCTATCCCATCTTTAAATAAAATGGATTTGGGTCTATCCCGAACCCACTTCTGGTTTCGTCCAGTCTTTCAATACAATGGAGACTGGTCTATTTCGTATTTGAATGAATTGAATTCAGGTCTATCCCGAACCTAGTTACGGCTCATTCCGGCTTTCAATACAATGATACACAATACAATGGAGACGGGTTTATCTCGTCCTTTAATACAATAGATTTGCGTCTATCCAGAACCCACTTCAAGTTTTGTTTTGTCTTTCGATACAATGGAGACGGGTCTATCCCGTCTTTTAAATACAATGGATTCGGGTCTATCCCAAACCCACCTCACGTCTCGTATTTCAATACAATGGAGACGAGTCTATCCGGTCTTTTATTACAATGGATTTGATTCTATCCAGAACCCACTTCTGGTTCTGTCTTGTTCTTCACTACAATGTGGACGGGTCTATACCGTCTTTTATTAAAATGGATTCAGGTCTATCCCGAACCCACTTTTTGTTCTGTCTGGTCTTTCAATACAAATGAGATGGGTCTATCCCGTTTTTTTATAAAATGGATTCGGGTCTATCCCGAACCAACATTTGGCTCCGTCTTTTAATATAACGGATTCGAGTCTAACTAGAAAACACTTCTCGCGTCATCCAGTTTTTCAATACAATGGCTACGGTTCTATTCCATCTTTTAATAAAATGGATTTGGGTTTATCCCCAACCCTTTTCTGGTTCCATCCCGTCTTTCAATACAATGGATTTGGGTCTAACCGGAAAACATTTTTTGCTCCGTCCCTTCTTTCAATACATGGAGAAGGTTCTATCCCTTCTTTTAAAACATTGGATTTGTTTTATCCCGAACCCACTTCAAGCTCCGTCCCGTCTTTCAATATATTGGAGACGGGTATATCCCGTCTTTTAATAAAATGGATTTGGGTCACATTTAGCTCTGCCCGATCTTTCAATTCAATGGAGAAGGGTCTATCCCGTCTTTAAATAAAATGGATTCGGGTCTCCCACTTCTGGATCCGTCTCTTCTTTCAATACAATGGAGACGGGTCCATTTCATCTTTAAATAAAACAAATTCATGTCTATTACGAACCCAGTTATGGATCCGTCCGGTCTTTCAATAGAATGATACTCAATACAATGGAGACGGGTTTATCACGTCTTTTTATAAAATGGATTCGGGTCCATCCCGAACCCACTTCTGGTTCCATCCCATCTTTCTATACAATGGAAACGGGTCTATCCAGTATTTTAATATAATGGATTCGGGTCTAACTAAAAAACACTTCTCGTTCCGTCCCCTCTTTCAATACAATGGAGACGAGTCTATTCCATTTTCAATACAATGGATTCGGGTATGTTTCGAACCCACTTCTGGTTTCGTCCCATCTTTCAATACAATGGAGACGAGTCTATCGCATCTTTTAATACAATGGAATCGGGGCTATCCCGAACCCACATTTGGCACCATCCGATTTTTTAATACAATGGATACGGGTTTATCCCTTCTTTAAATAAAATGGATTCGTGTCTATCCCGAACCCACTTTTTTTTTTTTTTTTTTTCCGTTTGGTCTTTCATTACAAAGGAGACGGGTCTATTCTATCTTTTAAGAAAATGGATTTGGTTCTATCTCGAACCAACATTTGGCTATGTCCGGTCTTTCATTACAATGGAGATGTGTCTATCCTGTTTTTAAATAAAATGGATTTGGGTGTAACCAAACCCACTTCTGATTTTGTCTCGTTTTTTAATACAATAGATCCGGGTCTATCAAGAAAACACAACTGGTTCTGTTCCGTCTTTGAATACACTGCAGATAGGTCTATGCCATTTTTAATATAATAGATTCGGGTCTATCCAGAACCCACTTCTAGCAACGTCTCATTTTTCAATACGATGGAGAAGGGTCCATCTCGGCTTTCAATACAATGGATTTAGATCTATACCGAATCCGCATTTTGCTTTGTCCAATTTTTAAATACAATGTATACGGGTCTATCCCGTCGTAAAATAAAAATGGATTTCGGTCTATCCCGAACCCACTTCTTGTTCCATTCCATCTTTCAATACAATTGAGACGTATCTATCTCATTTTTTAGTAAAATGGATTTGGTTTATCTAGATAACACAACTGGTTTCGTTTCGTTTTTTGAATACACTGGAGATGGGTCTATCTTGTCTTTTAATACAATGGATTCGGGTCAATCCAGAACCTACTTCTGGCAACGTCTCATCTTTCAATACAATGGAGAAGGGCCCATCCAATCTTTAAATGAAATGGATTCGAGTCTATCCGGAAACCATTTCTGGTTTCGTCCAGTCTTTTAATACTATGGTGACGGGTATATCTAATTTTTTAATAAAATGGATTCAGGTCTATTCCGAACCCACTTTTGGCTCCGTCCGATCTTTCAATACAACGGAGACGAGTCTATCCCATTTTTAAATAAAATGGATTTGGGTCAATCCCGAACCCACTTCTGGTTTTGTCCTGTCTTTCAATACAATGGAGACTGGTCTATTTCATATTTGAATAAACTTGATTTAGGTCTATCCCGAACCTAGTTACGACTCCTTCCGGTCTTTCAATTCAATGATACACAATACAATGGAAACAGGTTTATCTCGTCCTTTAATACAATAGATTTGCATCTATCCAGAACCCACTTCAAGTTCCGTTTCGTCTTTCGATACAATGGAGTCAGGTCTATCCCGTCTTTTGATACAATGGATTCGGGTCTATCCCGAACCCACTTTAAGCCCCGTCTCGTCTTTCAATAGAATGGAGATGAGTCTATCTTGTCTTTTATTACAATGGATTCGGGTCTATCCAGAACCGACTTCTGGTTCCGTATCGTCCTTCATTACAATGTAGACGGGTCTATCTCGTCATTTATTAAAATGGATTCGGGTCTATCCCGAACCCACTTTTTGTTCTATCCGGTCTTTCAATATAAAGAAGATAGGTCTATCTCGTCTTTTAATGAAATTGATTCGGGTCTATCCTGAACCAACATTTGGCTCCATCCGGTTTTTCAATACAAAGAAGGCGAGTCTATCACATCTTTAAGTAACATGGATGCGGGTCTATTTCTAATTTTAATAAATTGGATTAAGGTCTATCCCGAACCCAGTTATGGCTCCATCCGGTCTTTCAATACAATGATACAATATACAATAGAGATGGGTTTATCCCATCTTTAAATAAAATGGATTCGGGTCTATCCCAAACCCACTTCTGGTTTCATCGCGTCTATTAATACAATGGAGACAGGTCTATCCCGTCTTTTAATATAATGGATTCGAGTCTAACTCGAAAACACTTCTCGTGCCGTCTCGTCTTTCAATACAATGGATACGGGTCAATTCCGTCTTTTAATACAATGGATTTGGGTCTACCCAAACTCAGTTTTGGTTCCGTCCGGTCTTTCAATACAATGGAGACGGGTTTATCCCATCTTTTAATAAAATGGTTTTGGTCTATCCCGAACCATCTTCTTGTTCCATCCCATTTTCAATACAATGGATTCAGGCCTAACCTGAAAACACTTTTGGCTCCGTTCCGTCTTTCAATACAATGGATAAGGTTTTATCCTTTCTTTTTAAACAATGGATTCGTTCTATCCCAAACCCACTTCTGGCTCTGTAGCGTCTTTCAATATAATGGAGAAAGGTATATCCCGTCTTTTAATAAAATGAATTCGGGTCTATCCCGAACCCACATTTGGCTCCGTCCAGTCTTTCAATAAAATGGAGACCGGTCTATCCCGTTTTAAATAAAATGGATTTGGGTTTCCCACTTCTGGATCCGTCTCTTATTTCAATACAATGGAGACGGGCCTATTTCGTCTTTTAATAAAATGGATCCAGGTCTATCCCGAACCCAGTTTTGGCTTCGTCTGGTCTTTCAATACAATGATACACAATACAATGGAGAGGGGTTTATCCCGTCTTTTAATAAAATGAATGCGGGTCCATCCTGGCTTTGTATACAGTGGAAACGGGTCTATCCCGTCTTTTAATATAATGGATTTGGGTCTAACTCAGAAACACCTTTCGTACCGACCCGTCTTTCAATACAATGGAGACGAATCTAATCCATTAATACAATGGATTTGGGTCTATCCCAAACCCATTTTTGGTTCCGTCCGGTCTTTCATTACAATGGGGTTATCTCATCTTTTAACAAAATGGATTTTGGTCTATTCCGAATCCACTTCTGGTTCCATCCGTCTTTCAATACAATGGAGACGGATCTTTTAATACAATCGATTCAGTTCTATCTAGAAAACAAAACTGGTTCCGTTTCGACTTTGAATACACTGGAGACGTGACTATCCCGTCTTTTAATACAAAGGATTCTTGTCTATTTCAAACCCATTTATGGCTCCGTCCGGTCTTTCAATATAATGATATACAATACAATGGAGACGGATCTATCCAAAACCCATTTATGGTTCTGTCCCGTCTTTCAATACAATGGAAACATGTCTATTTCGTCTTTTAATCAAATGGATTAAGTTCTATCTCGAACCAAGTTATGGCTCTGTCCGATCTTTCAATGCAATGATACACAATACAATGGATACGAGTTTATCCCGTCTTTTAATATAATGGATTCGGGTCTAGCCCAGAAATACTTATGGCACCGTCTCGTCTTACAATACAACGAATTCGAGTCTATCCCGCACCCACTCTTTGTTTCGTCTGATATTTCAATACAATGGAAAAGGGTAGATATCCCGTCTTCCAAGAAAATGGATTTGGGTCTATCCTGAACCCACATTTGGCTCCATCCGGTCTTTCAATACAATGGAGACGGGTCTATCCCATCTTTTTATAAAATGGATTCAGGTCTATACCGAACCCATTTTTCGTTTCGTCAGCTATTTTAAAACAATGGAGACGGGTTAATCCCATCTTTTAATAAAATGGATTCGGGTCTATCCCGAACCCACTTCTGGTTCCATCCCGTCTTTCAATACACTGAAGACAGACCTATCACATCTTTTATTACAATGTATTCGGGTTTATCTGGAACTCACTTCTGGTTCCGTTCCATCTTTGTATAAACTAGAGACGGGTTTATCAATACAACTGATTTGGGTCTTTCTAGAAACCACTTCTAGCACCGTCTCGTCTTTCAATACAATGGAGAAAGGTCCATCTCGACTATAAATAAAATTGATTTGAGTCAATCCGGAGCCCATTTTTGGTTTCGTCCAGTCTTTCAATATGATGGAGACAGGTCTATCTCGTCTTTTAATGAAATGGCTTTTGGTCTATCCCGAACACACTTTTGGTTTTGTCCATTCTTTCAATACAATGGAGACGGGTCTATCCTGAACCCACTTCTGGTTTCGTCCCGTCTTTCATTACAATGTAGACGTATCTATCTCATCTTTTAATACAATGGGTTTGCGTATATCTAGAACCCACTTCAGGTTTCGTTTCGTCTTTCAATACAATGGAGATGGGTCTATCCCCTCTTTTATTACAATTGATTCGAGTCTATCCTGAACCCACTTCTGGCACTGTCTCGTATTTCAATACATTGGAAACGGGTCTATCCCGTCTCTTAATATAATGGATTTGGGTCTATTCCGAACTCACCTTTTGTTTCGTCTCGTCTTTCAATACAATGGAGACAAGTATATAACGTCTTTTAATACAATGGATTCGGGTCCATCCCGAACCCACATTTGGCGTGAATTCGATCTTTTAAAACATTGGATACAAGTTTATCCCTTATTTAAATAAAATGGATTCGGGTCTATCCCGAACCCAATTTTTGTTCCATTCGGTCTTACAAAACAATGGAGATGGTTCTATCTCGTATTTTAATAAAATGGATTTGGGTCAATCTTGTACCCACATTTGGCTCTGTTCAGTCTTTCAATACAATGGAGACTGGTCTATTCCATCTTTTAATACAATGGATTTGGGTCTATCCTGAACCCATTTCTAGCACCGTCTCGTCTTTCAATACAATGGAGAAGGGTTTATCCCGTCTTTTAATATAATGGATTCGGGTCTATCCCAAACCCACTTCTTGTTTCATTTCGTCTTTCAATACAATCGAGACGATTCAATCATGTCTTTTAATACAATGGATTTGGGTCTATCCCGAACCCACATTTGGCTTCGTCCGGTCTTTCAATACAATGTATACGAGTCTATCCCGAACCCACATTTTGTTCCGTCCGGTCTTACAATACAATTGAGATGGGTCTATCCTGTCTTTTTATAAAATGGTTTCGAGTCTATCCCAAACCCACATTTTGCCCCTTTCCGATATTTCAATACAATGGAAACAGATCGATCACCTATTTAAATAAAATGGATTCGGCCATAAACCAACTTCAAGTTTCGTCCCACCTTTCAATACAATGGAGACGAATTTATTTCGTCTTTTAAATAAAATGGATTCAGGTCTATCCCGAACCTAGTTATGGCTCCATCTGGTTTTTGAATACAATGATACACAATACAATGGAGACAAATTTATCTCGTCTATTAATAAAATGTATTCAAGTTTTTCTCGAACCCATTTTTGGTCCCGTCCCGTCTTTCAATACAATGGAGACGGGTCTTTCGCGTTTTTTAATTTAATGGATTCGGGCCTATCCCGAACCCACATTCGGCACCGTCTGTTCTTTCAATACAATGGATACGGGTTTATCCCTTCTTTAAATAAAATGGATTCGGGTCTATCCCGAACCCACTTTTTGTTCCGTTCGGTTTTACACTACAATGGAGACGATCCATCCCATCTTATAATAAAATGGATTGAGTTTTATCTTGAACCCACATTGGGATCCATCAGGTCTTTCAATACAATGGAGACGGGTCTATCACGTCTTTAAATAAAATGGATTCGGGGTCTATCACAAACCCACTTTTTGTTATGTTTCATCTTTCAATGCAATGGAGAAGGGTTTATTTCGTCTTTTAATAAAATGGATTCAGGTATATCCCCAACCCAGTTATGGCTCCGTTCAGTATTTCAATGCAATGATACGACTTTATCCCGTCTTTAATACAATGAATTTGGGTCAAACCCATAAACATTTCTTGCTCCATCCCGTCTTACAATACAATGGAGACGGGTTTATTCCGTCTTTTAATACAATGGATTCGAGTATATACCCACATTTTGTTCTGTCCGGTATTTCAATATAATGGAGTCGGGTCTATCTCGTCTTCTAAGAAAATTGATTCGGGTCTACCCTGAGCCCACATTTGGCTCCGTCTAGTCTTTAAATACAATGGAGGCGGGTCTATCCCGTATTTAAAAAATGACTTGGGTTTATCCCGAACCAACTTCTGGTTCTGTCCTGTCTTTCTAGACAATAGAGACGAGTATATCCCTTCTTTAAATAGAATGGATTCGGGTATATCCATAACCCACTTCTGGTTTCGTCTAGTTTTTCAATACAAAGGAGACGGGTTTATCCCATCTTTTAATAAAATTGATTCAGGTCTATACCGAACCCACTTTTGGTTTCATTCGGTATTTTAAAACAATATAAATGGGTTTATCCCATCTTTTGCTAAAATGGATTCAGATCTATCCAGAAACCACTTCTGGTTCCGTACCGTCTTTTAATACAATGGAGACGGATCTATCTCGTCTTTTAATACATTGGGTTCGCGTATATCCAGAACCCACTTCAGGTTCTGTTCCGTCTTTCAATACAATTGAAACGGGTATATCCCTTCTTTTAATACAATGGATTCGAGTCTATCCCGAACCCACTTTTGGCATCGTCTCGTATTTCAATACAGAGGAGACAGGTCTATCTCGTCTTTTAATACAATGGATTTGGGTATATCCTGAACCCACATTTGGCGGATTTCGGTCTTTTAAAACATTGGATATGGGTTTATCCCTTCTTTAAATAAAATGGATTCGTGTCTATCTCGAACCCAATTTTTGTTCCGTTCGGTCTTACAATACAATGGAGATGGGTCTATCCCGTCTTTTAATAAAATGGATTCGGTTCAATCTTGTACCACATTTGGCTTCATCTAGTCTTTCAATACAATGGAGACTTGTCTTTTCCGTCTTTTAATACAATGGATTCGGGTCTACCCTTAACCCATTTCTAGCATTGTCTCATCTTTCAATACAATAGAAATGAGTCTATCCCAAACCCACTTCTTTTTTCATCCCGTCTTTCAATACAATCGAGATGGGTCAATCCTGTCTTTTTATACAATGGATTCAAGTATATTCTGAACCCACATTTTGCTCCATCCGGTCTTCGTATACAATGGGTACGGGTTTATCCCGTCTTTAAATAAAATGGATTCGAGTATCTCCAGATCCCACTTTTTGTTTTGTTCGGTCTTTCAATACAATTGAGACGGGTCTTTCCCGTCTTTTTATAAAATGGTTTCGGGTCTATCTCGAACCCACATTTTGGTCTACCCGGTATTTCAATACAATAAAAACAGGTCTATCCCCTCTTTAAATAAAATGGTTTCGATCTATCCCAAACCCACTTCAAGTTCCGTCTCGTCTTTCAATACAATGGAGACGGGTTTATTTCGTCTTTTAATAAAATGGATTAAAGTCTATCCTGAACCTAGTTATGGCTCCATCCGGCTTTTTAATTCAATGATACACAATACAATGGAGACATATTTATTACGTCTATTAATAAAATAGATTCGAGTCTATCTCAAACCCACTTTGGGTTCTGTGCCATCTTTCAATACACTGGAGACGGGTCTATCGCGTCTTTTAATACAATGGATTCCTGTCTAAATCGAACCCACTTCTGGTTCTGTCTCGTCTTTCAATACAATGGAGATGGGTCTATCGTGTCTTTTAATTTAATGGATTCGGGTCTACCCCGAACCCACATTTGGCACCGTCCGGTCTTTCAATACAATTAATACGGGTTTATTCCTTTTTTAAATAAAATGGATTCGGGTCTATCCGAAAACCACTTTTTGTTCCATCTTGTCTTTCACTACAATGCATACGATCCATCCCATCTTTTAATAAAATGGATTGAGTCCTATCTCGAACCCACATTGGGATCCGTCTGGTCTTTCAAAATAATGGAGACGGGTTTATCACGTCTTTAAATAAAATGGATTCGAGTATATCGCAAACCCACTTTTGGTTATCTCCCGTCTTTAAATATAATGCAGAAGGGTCTATTTCGTATTTTAATAAAATGGATTAAGGTTTATCCCGAACCAAGTTGTGGCTTCGTCCGGTCTTTCAATGCAATGATACATAATACATTGGAGACGAGCTTATCCCCTTTTTTAATACAATGGATTTGGGTCTAACACGAAAACACTTCTAGCTCCGTCCCGTCTTACAATACAATGGAAACGGGTCTATTCCGTCTTTTAATACAATGGATTTGAGTGTATATCCAGTTTTTGTTTCGTCCGGTATTTCAATACAATGGAGACGGGTCTATCCCATCTTCTAAGAAAATGGATTCGAGTCTATCCTGAACCCACATTTGGCACCGTACGGTCATTCAATACAATGGAGGCGGGTCTATCCCGTATTTAAAAAATGGATTCGGGTCTATCCCGAAATCACTTCTAGTTCCGTCCCATCTTTCAATACAATGGAGACGGGTATATCCCATTTTTAAATAAAATGGATTCGGGTATATCCATAAGCCACTTCTAGTCTCGTCCTTTTTTTCTATACAATGGAGACGTGTCTTTCCCATCTTTTAATAAAATAGATTCAGGTCTATACCTAACCCACTTTTGGTTTCGTCCAGTATTTTAAAACAACGGAGTCGGGTTTATCCAATCTTTTAAAAAAATGGATTAGGGACTATCCCGAACCCACTTCTTGTTCCATTTTGTCTTTCGATACAATGAAGACGGATCTATTTCATATTTTAATACAATGTATTTGGGTCTATCCAGAACCCACTTCTAGCACCGACCCGTCTTTCAATACAATGGAGACAGGTCCATCTCGACTATAAATAAAATGGATTTGAGTCAATCCAGAGCCCAGTTTTTGTTTCGTCCAGTCTTTTAATACAATGGAGACGGGTCTATCATGTCATTTAATAAAATGGATTTTGGTCTATCCTGAACACACTTTTGGTTTCGTACATTCTTTCAATACAATGGAGACGGGTCTATCCAAAACCCACTTCTGGTTCCGTCCCGTCTTTCAATACAATGGAGACGTATCTATCTCGTCTTTTAATACAAAGGGTTCGCGTATATCTAGAACCCACTTCAGGTTCCGTTCCGTCTTTCAATACAATGGAGACGGGTCTATCCCCCTTTTTATTACAATGGATTCGGGTCTATCCCGAACCCACTTCTGGCACTGTCTCGTCTTTCAATACATTGGAAACGGATCTATCCCGTCTCTTAATATAATGGATTTGGATCTATTCCGAACTCACTTATTGTTTCGTCTCGTCTTTCAATACAATGGAGACGGGTCTATCCCGTCTTTTAACACAATGGATTCGGGTTCATCCCGAACACTCATTTGGCGTGAATTTGATCTTTTAAAACATTGGATACCAGTTTATCCCTTATTTAAATAAATTGGATTTGGGTCTATTCGGGCCCAATTTTTGTTCCGTTCGGTCTTACAAAACAATGGAGATGGTTTTATCCCGTATTTTAATAAAATAGATTTGGGTCAATCTTGTACCCACATTTGGCTCTGTCCGAACTTTCAATACAATGGAGACTGGTCTATTCCGTCTTTTAATACAATGGATTCGGGTCTATCCTGAACACATTTCTAGCACCGTCTCGTTTTTCAATACAATGGAGAAGGGTCTATTCGGTCTTTTAATATAATGGATTCGGGTCTATCCCAAACCCACTTCTTGTTTCGTTTCGTCTTTTAATACAATCGAGACGATTCAATCCTTTCTTTTAATACAATGGATTTCGGTCTATCCCGAACCCATATTTGGCTCCGTTCGGTCTTTCAATACAATGTATACGTGGTAATCCCATCTTTAAATAAAATGGATTCGAGTCTAGCCCGAGCCCACATTTTGTTCCATCCGATCTAACAATACAATTGAGATGGGTCTCTCCCGTCTTTTTATGAAATGGTTTTGAGTCTATCCCAAACCCACATTTTGCCATGTCCGGTCCTTCAATATACTTGAAACAGGTCGATCCCCTCTGTAAATAAAATGGATTCGGTCATAAATAAAATGCACTTCAAGTTTTGTCCCGTCTTTCAATACAATGGAGACGAGTTTATTTCGTCTTTTAAATAAAATGGATTAAGGTCTATCCCGAACCTAGTTATGGCTCCATCTGGTTTTTCAATACAATGATACACAATACAATAGAGACAAATTTATCTCGTCTATTAATAAAATGGATTCAAGTTTTTCTCGAACCCATTTCTGGTCCCGTCCCGTCTTTCAATACAATGAAGACGGGTCTATAGCGTTTTTTAATTTAATGGATTCGGGTTTATCCCGAACCCAGATTCGACACCGTCTGGTCATTCAATACAATGGATACGGGTTTATCCCTTCTTTAAATAAAATGGATTCGGGTCTATCCCGAACCCACTTTTTGTTCCGTCTAGTTTTTCACTACAATGGAGACGGATCCATCCCATCTTATAATAAAATGGATTGAGTTTTATCTTGAACCCACATTGGGATCTGTTCGGTCTTTCAATACAATGGAGACGGGTCTATCACGTCTTTATATAAAATGGATTCGGGGTCTATCGCAAACCCACTTTTGGTTATGTTCCGTCTTTCAATGCAATGGATAAGGGTCTATTTCGTCTTTTAATAAAATGAATTCAGGTATATTTCCAACCCAGTTATGGCTCCGTCCAGTATTTCAATGCAATGATACACAATACAATGGATATGAGTTTATCCCGTCTTTAATACAATGGATTTGGGTCAAACCCGAAAACATTTCTTGGTCCATCCCGTCTTGCAATACAATGGAGACGGGTTTATTCCGTCTTTTAATACAATGGATTCGAGTATATACCCACATTTTGTTCTGTCTGGTATTTCAATACAATGGAGATGGGTTTATCCCGTCCTCTAAGAAAACTGATCCGGGTCTACCCTGAACCCACATTTGGCTCTGTCCAGTCTTTAAATACAATTTAGGCGGGTCTATCCCGTATTTAAAAAATGGACTCGGGTCTATCCCGAACCGACTTCTGGTTCTGTCCTGTCTTTCCAGGCAATAGAGACGGGTATATCCCTTCTTTAAATATAATGGATTTGGGTATATCCATAACCCACTTCTGGTTTTGTCCAGTTTTTCAATACAAAGGAGACGAGTTTATCCCATCTTTTAATAAAATTGATTCAGGTCTATACCGAACCTACTTTTGGTTTCATTCGGTATTTTAAAACAATATAAATGGGTTTATCCCATCTTTTGATAAAATGGATTCCGATCTATCAAGAAACCACTTCTGGTTATGTACCGTCTTTTAATACAATGGAGACGGATCTATCTCGTCTTTTAATATATTGGGTTCGCGTATATCCAGAACCCACTTCAGGTTCCGTTTCTTCTTTCAATACAATGGGAACGAGTATATCCCTTCTTTTAATACAATGGATTCGAGTCTATCCCGAACCCACTTTTGGCATCGTCTCGTCTTTCAATACAGTGGAGACATGTCGATCCCGTCTTTTAATACAATGGATTCGGGTATATCCCGAACCCACCTTTGGCGGATTTCGGTCTTTTAAAACATTGTATATGGGTTTATCCCTTCTTTAAATAAAATGGATTTGTGTCTATCTCGAACCCAACTTTTATTCCGTTCGGTCTTACAATACAATGGAGATGGGTCTATCCCGTCTTTTAATAAAATGGATTCGGGTTAATCTTGTACCACATTTGGCTTCGTCCAGTCTTTCAATACAATGGAGAGTTGTCTATTCCGTCTTTTAATACAATGGATTTGGGTCTACCCTTAACCCATTTCTAGCATTGTCTCATCTTTCAATACAATAGAGATGAGTCTATCCCGTCTCTTAATACAATGGATTCGGGTCTATCCCAAACCCACTTCTTGTTTCATTCCGTCTTTCAATACAATCGAGATGGTTCAATCCTGTCTCTTTTTACAATGGATTCAGGTATATTCTGAACCCACATTTTGCTCCATCCGTTCTTCAAATACAATGGGTACGGGTTTATCCCGTCTTTAAATAAAATGGATTCGAGTCTATCCAGATCCCACTTTTTGTTTCGTTCGGTCTTTCAATACAATTGTGACGGGTCTTTCCCGTCTTTTTATAAAATGATTTCGGGTCTATCCCGAACCCACATTTTGGTCTGTCCGGTATTTCAATACAATAAAAACAGGTCTATCCCCTCTTTAAATAAAATGGTTTCGATTGATCCCAAACCCACTTCAAGTTCCATCTCGTCTTTCAATACAATGGAGACAGGTTTATTTTGTCTTTTAATAAAATGGATTCAGGTCTATCCTAACTCTAGTTATGGCTCCATCCAGCTTTTTAATACAATGATACACAATACAATGGAGACAGATTTATTACGTCTATTAATAAAATAGATTCGAGTCTATCTCGAACCCACTTCTGGTTTCGTCCCATCTTTCAATACAATGGAGACGGGTCTATCGCGTCTTTTAATACAATGGATTCCAGTATAAATCGAACCCACTTCTGGTTCTGTCTCGTCTTTCAATACAATGGAGACGGGTCTATCGTGTCTTTTAATTTAATGGATTCGGGTCTACCCCGAACCCACATTTGGCACCGTCCGGTCTTTCAATACAATGGATACGGATTTATTAATTTTTTAAATAAAGTGGATTCGGGTCTATCCGGAACCCACTTTTTGTTCCGTCTGGTCTTTCACTACAATGGATACGATCCATCCCATCTTATAATAAAATGGATTGAGTTCTATCTCAAACCCACATTGGGATCCGTCTGGTCTTTCAATACAATGGAGACGGGTCTATCACGTCTTTAATAAAATGGATTCAGGAATATCGCAAACCCACTTTTTGTTATGTCCCGTCTTTAAATATAATGGAGAAGGGTCTATTTCGTATTTTTATAAAATGGATTAAGGTTTATCCCAAACCAAGTTGTGGCTCCGTCCGGTCTTTCAATGCAATGATACATAATACATTGGAGACGAGCTTATCCCCTTTTTTAATACAATGGATTCGGGTCTAACACGAAAACACTTCTGGCTCCGTCCCGTCTTACAATACAATGGAGACGGGTCTACATCGTCTTTTAATACAATGGATTTGAGTGTATATCCAGTTTTTGTTTCGTCCGATATTTCAATACACTGGAGACGGGTCTATCCCGTCTTCTAAGAAAATGGATTCGAGTCTATCTTGAACCCACATTTGGCACCGTCCGGTCATTCCATACAATGAAGGCGGGTCTATCCCGAACTCACTTCTAGTTCCGTCCCATTTTTCAATACAATGGAGACGGGTATATCCCGTTTTTAAATAAAATGGATTCGGGTATATCCATAAGCCACTTCTGGGTTCGTCCTTTTTTTCAATACAATGGAGACGGGTCTTTCCCATTTTTTAATAAAATAGATTCAGGTCTATACCTAACCCACTTTTGGTTTCGTCCAGTATTTTAAAACAACGGAGTCGGGTTTATCCAATCTTTCAAAAAAATGGATTCGGGACTATACCGAACCCACTTCTTGTTCCATTTTGTCTTTCAATACAATGGAGACGGATATATTTCATATTTTAATACAATGTATTTTGGTCTATCCAGAACCCACTTCTAGCACCGACCCGTCTTTCAATACAATGGAGACAGGTCTATCTCGACTATAAATAAAATGGATTTGAGTCAATCCAGAGCCCAGTAGTTGTTTCGTCCAGTCTTTCAATACGATGGAGACTGGTCTATCATGTCATTTAATAAAATGGATTTTGTCTATCCCGAACACACTTTTTGTTTCGTCCATTCTTTCAATACAATGGAGACGGGTCTATCCAAAACCCACTTCTGGTTCCGTCCCGTCTTTCATTAAAATGGAGACGTATCTATTTCGTCTTTTAGTACAAAGGGTTCGCGTATATCTAGAAACCACTTCAGGTTCCGTTCCGTCTTTCAATACAATGGAGACGGGTCTATCCCCTTTTTTATTACAATGGATTTGGGTCTATCCCGAACCTACTTCTGGCACTGTCTCGTCTTTCTATACATTGGAAATGGATCTATCCCGTCTCTTAATATAACGGATTTGGATCTATTCCGAACTCACTTATTGTTTCGTCTCGTCTTTAAATACAATGGAGACGGGTCTATCCCGTCTTTTAACACAATGGATTCGGGTCCATCCCGAACACTCATTTGGCGTGAATTCAATCTTTTAAAACATTGGATACCAGTTTATCCCTTATTTAAATAAATTGGATTCGGGTCTATCCCGAGCCCAATTTTTGTTCCGTTTGGTCTTACAAAACAATGGAAATGGTTTTATCCCGTATTTTAATAAAATGGATTTGGGTCAATCTTGTACCCACATTTGGCTCTGTCCGGACTTTCAATACAATGGAGATTGGTCTATTCCGTCTTTTAATACAATGGATTCGGGTCTATCCTGAACCCATTTCTAGCACCGTCTCATCTTTCAATACAATGGAGAAGGGTCTATCCCGTCTTTTCATATAATGGATTCGGGTCTATCCCAAACCCACTTCTTGTTTTGTTTCGTTTCGTCTTTTAATACAATTGAGACGATTCAATCTTGTGTTTTAATACAATGGATTCGGGTCTATCCCGAACCCACATTTGGCTGCGTCCGGTCTTTCAATACAATGTATACGTGTTTATCCCGTCTTTAAATAAAATGGATTCGAGTCTAGCCCAAGCCCACATTTTGTTCCTTCCGATCTTACAATACAATTGAGATGGGTCTCTCCCATCTTTTTATAAAACGGTTTCGAGTCTATCCCAAACCCACATTTTGCCCTGTCTGGTCTTTCAATACAATGGAAACAGGTAAAACCCCTCTTTAAATAAAATGGATTCGGTCATAAACCCACTTCAAGTTTTGTCCGGTCTTTCAATACAATGGAGACGAGTTTATTTCGTCTTTTAAATAAAATGGATTAAGGTCTATCCCGAACCTAGTTATGGCTCCGTCTGGTTTTTCAATACAATGATACACAATACAATGGAGACAAATTTATCACGTCTATTAATAAAATGGATTCAAGTTTTTCTCGAACCCATTTCTGGTCTCGTCCCGTCTTTCAATACAATGGAGACTAGTCTATCGCATTTTTTAATTTAATGGATTCGGGTCTATCCCGAACCCACTTTTTGTTCCGTCTGGTTTTTCACTACAATGGAGACGGATCCATCCCATCTTATAATAAAATGGATTGAGTTTTATCTTGAACCCACATTGGGATCTGTCCGGTCTTTCAATACAATGGAGACGGGTCTATCACGTCTTTAAATCAAATGGACTCGGGGTCTATCGCAAACGGACTTTTGGTTATGTCCCATCTTTAAATGAAATGGATAAGGGTCTATTTTGTATTTTAATAAAATGGATTCAGGTATATCCCCAACCCAGTTATGGCTCCGTCCAGTATTTCAATGCAATGATACACAATACAATGGATACGAGTTTATCCCGTCTTTAATACAATGGATTTGGGTAAAACCCGAAAACATTTCTTGCTCCCTCCCATCTTACAATACAATGGAGACGAGTTTTTTCCGTCTTTTAATACAATGGATTCGAGTATATACCCACACTTTGTTCTGTCCGATATTTCAATACAATGGAGACGGGTCTATCCCGTCCTCTAAGAAAAACTGATCCGGGTCTACCCTGAACCAACATTTGGCTCCGTCCAGTCTTTAAATACAATGGAGGCGGGTCTATCCCGTATTTAAAAAATGGACTCAGGTCTATCCCGATCCCACTTCTGGTTCCGTCCTGTCTTTCCAGACAATGGAGACGGGTATATCCCTTCTTTAAATAAAATGGATTCGAGTATATCCATAACCCAATTCTGGTTCCGTCTTGTCTTTCCAAATTTTTAATACAAAGGAGAGGTTTATCCCATTTTTTAATAAAATTGATTCAGGTCTATACCGAACCCACTTTTGGTTTCATTCGGTATTTTAAAATAATATAAATGGGTTTATCCCATCTTTTAATAAAATAGATTCAGATCTATCCAGAAACCACTTCTGGTTCCGTCCCGTCTTTTAATATAATGGGGATGGATCTATCTCGTCTTTTAATGCATTGGGTTCGCGTATAATTAGAACCCACTTCAGGTTCCGTTCTGTCTTTCAATACAATGGAGACGAGTCTATCCTTTTTTTAATACAATGGATTCGGGTATATCTCGAACCCACTTTGGGCACCGTCTCATCTTTCAATACACTGGAGACGGCTCTATCCCGTCATTTATTACAATGGATTTGGGTATATCCCGAACCCAAAATTTGGCTGATTTCGGTCTTTTAAAACATTGGATATGGGTTTATCCCTTCTTTAAATAAAATGGATTCGTGACTATCCCGAACCCAATTTTTGTTTCGTTCGGTCTTATAATACAATGGAGATGGGTCTATCCCATATTTTAATAAAATGGATTCGGGTTAATCTTGTACCACATTTGGCTCCGTTCAGTCTTTCAATACAATGGAGACTTGTCTATTCCGTCTTTTTAATACAATGGATTCGGATCTACCCTGAACCCATTTCTAGCATTGTCTCATCTTTCAATACAATAGAGATGGGTCTAGCCCGTCTTTTAATACAATGGATTCGGGTCTATCCCAAACCCACTTCTTGTTTCATCCCGTCTTTCAATACAATCGAGATGAGTCAATCTTGTCTTTTAATACAATGGATTCGGGTATATTCTGAACCCACATTTGGCTCCATCCGGTCTTTGAATACAATGGGTATGGGTTTATCCTGTCTTTAAATAAAATGGATTCGAGTCTATCCCGATCCCACCTTTTGTTTCATTCGGTCTTTCAATACAATTGAGACGGGTCTTTCCCGTCTTTTTATAAAATGGTTTCGGGTCTATCCTGAACCCACATTTTGGTCTCTCCGGTATTTCAATACAATAAAAACAGGTCTATCCTCTTTTTAAATAAAATGCTTTCGATCTATCCCTAACCCACTTCAAGTTCCGTCTCGTCTTTCAATATAATGGAGATGGGTTTATTTCGTCTTTTAATAAAATGGATTCAGGTCTATCTCAAATATAGTTATGGTTCCATCCGGCCTTTCAATACAATGTTACACAATACAATGGACACAGATTTATATCGTCTATTAATAAAATTAAAATGGATTCGGGTCTATCTTGAACCAACTTCGGGTTCCGTCCCGTCTTCCAATACAATGAAGACGGGTCTATCACGTCTTTTCATACAATGGATTCCGGTCTAACTCGAACCCACTTCTGGTTCTGTCCCATCTTTCAATACAATGGAGAAGGGTCTATCGCGTCTTTTAATTTAATGGATTCGGGTCTACCCCAAACCGACATTTGGCACCATTCGGTCTTTCAATACAATGGATACGGGTTTATTCCTTCTTTAAATAAAATGGATTCGGGTCTATCCGGAACACACTTTTTGTTCCGTCTGGTATTTCACTACAATGGATATGATCTATCCCATCTTATAATAAAATAGATTGAGTTCTATCTCGAACCCACATTGGGATCCGTCCGGTCTTTCAATACAATGGAGACGGGTCTATCACGTCTTTAAATAAAATGGATTCCGGTATATCGCAAATCCACTTTTGGTTATGTCCCATCTTTAAATACAATGGAAAAGGGTCTATTTCGTATTTTAATAAAATGGATTCAGGTTTATCCCGAACCAAGTTGTGGCTCCGTCCGATCTTTCAATGCAATGATACACAATACATTGAGACGAGTTTATCCCATTTTTTAATACAATGTATTCGTGTCTAACCCGAAAACACCTCTGGCTCCATCCTGTCTTACAATACAATGGAGACGGGTCTATTCCGTCTTTTAATACAATGGATTCGAGTGTATACCCAGTTTTTGTTCTGTATTTCAATACAATGGAGACGGGTCTATCCCGTATTCTAAGTAAATGGATTCGGGTCTATCCTGAACCCACATTTGGCACCGTCCGGTCATTCAATACAATGGAGGCGGGTCTATCCCGTATTTAAAAAATCTATTCGGGTCTATCCCGAACCCACTTCTGATTTCGTCCCATCTTTCAATACAATGGAGACGGGTCTATCTCGTCTTTAAATAAAATGGATTCGGGTATATCCATAAGCCCCTTCTGGTTACGTCCCATTTTACAATACAATTGAGACAGGTCTTTCCCATCTTTTAGTAAAATAGATTCAGGTCTATACCTAATCCACTTTTGGTTTCGTCCAGTATTTTAAAACAATGGAGACGGGTTTATCCCATCTTCAAAAAAAATGGACTCGGGCCTATCCCGAACCCACTTCTAGTTCCATTTTGTCTTTCAATACAATGGAGACAGATCTATCTCATCTTTTAATATAATGTATTCGGGTCTATCCAAAACCCACTTCTAGCACCCTCCCGTCTTTCAATACAATGGAGATAGGTCCATCTCGACTAAAAATAAAATGGATTTGAGTCAACTCGGAGCCCATTTTTTGTTTCGTCTAGTTTTTCAATATGATGGAGACGGGTCTATCAAGCCATTTAATAAAATGGATTTCGGTTTATCCCGAACACACTTTTGGTTCCGTTCGATTTTTCAATACAATGGAGACGGGTCTAACCCATCTTTAAATAAAATGAATTCAGGTCTATCCCGAACCCACTTCTGGTTCCGTCCCGTCTTTTAATACAATGGAGAAAGATCTATCTCGTATTTTAATACAATGGATTTCGATTTATCCTGAACCCACTTCAGGTTCCGTTCCGTCTTTCAATATGTAGATGGGTCTATCCCCTATTTTAATACATTGGATTCGGGTCTATCTCGAACCCACTTCTAGCACCGTCTCGTCTTTCATTACAATGGAGACGGGTCAATCTGTCTCTTAATACAATGGATTTAGGTCTATTCCAAACCCACTCCCGGTTTCGTTATGTCTTTCAATGTAATGGAGACGAGTCTATCCCGTCTTTTAATAAAATGGATTCTGGTCTATCCCGAACTCACATTTGGCTGATTTCGATGTTTTAATACAATGGATTTGGGTCTATCTCGAACCCACTTTTGATTTCGTTCCATCTTTCAATATAATGGAGATAGGTCTATCACATTTTTTAATTCAATGGATTCGGGTCTATCCCGAACCCACATTTGGCATTGTTCAGTCTTGCAATACAATGGATACGGGTTGATCCCTTCTTTAAATAAAATGGATTCGGGTCTATCCCGAACACACTTTTTGTCTTGTTCGGTCTTTCAATACGATGGAAATAGATCCATCCCATCTTATAATAAAATGGATTCAGTTCTATCTCGAACCCACATTGGGATCCGCCCGATCTTTAAATACAATGGAGACGGTCTATCCCGTCTTTTAATAAAATGCATTCGCGTCTATCCCGAACCCACCTTTGGCTTTGTCTGGTCTTTCAATACAATGGAAACAGGTCTTTCCCATCTTGTAATAAAATGGATTCCTGGTTCCATCCCATCTTTAATACAATGGAGACGAGTCTATCCCGCCTTTTAATACTATGGATTCGGGTCTAACCAGAAAACACTTCTAGCTCCGTCTCGTCTTTCAATACAATGGAGATGGGTCTATCGTGTCTTATAATATAATGGATTCGGGTCTATCTCGAACCCACTACTGGTTCCGTTCCGTCTTTCAATACAATGGGGACGGATCTATCGCGTCTTTTATTTCAATGGATTCGGGTCTGTCCCGAACCATCATTTGGCAGCGTTCGGTCTTTCAATAAAATAGATACGGGTTTGTTCCTTCTTTAAATAAAATGGACTCGAGTCTATCTCGAACCCACTTTTTGTACCGTTCGGTCTTTCAATACGATGGAAACGGATCCATCCCATCTTATAATAAAATGGATTACGTTCTATCTCGAACCCACTTTGGGATCCATCCGATCTTTCAATACAATGGAGATGGGTCTATCCTGTCTTTAAATTTAATGGATTCGGGTCTATCGCTAACCCACTTCTGGTTCTGTCCCGCCTTTGAATACAATGGGGACGAGTCTATTTCATCTTTTAATAAAATTGATTCAGGTCTATCCCGAACCAAGTTGTCACGCCCCGATTTTCGAAGGAAACGAAAATCCCAAAATCCACGTAGGATTATCCGTTTCCCCCAAAACTCGGGACGTGAAAATTCAATAACAACAGAAACAAATAGCAGCATGAACTAAACATCTGAAACAAATAAAAATCTAAGCCGGAGAAGACTGGCATGGCTAGCTCACTAGCGAAACTCCAGTAATGCAGCTCAAAATCTCTAAACCTGAAAAACTACTCGGCTACATTCCAAAAGGAATGTACCCAAGAAGCAAAAACTCACTTGGGTCAGCAATAAAGCTGGTGTGAGAAATCTTCATCCCAAAATCAATAAATCCGCGCATGACAACATCAAAATAAACAAAACAATAAACAACCACACCAGGTAGTTCCTCCATGAGGCAAAGGTGTTATCATCCTAATAAATAAATATGCATTATTTATTACTAATAAATAAAATTTATGAGTTATCAATCGTCATAAATGCAACAACAATACATTTCATAATTATATTATATTATTATTGAAATATTAACAAAACACATTTTCTACCTTTTGGAAGACATGTAGTTCTCATTCAATGGTTGAATGAGCATTTAGTTTCTTCCTTTAAGGTAATCATGCACATACACAAAAAAGAAATCTCGCTACTTTTCCACAATCGCACTATCCTCCATGTGCCGAACACACCTCACCCAAGTGTGCCTCCCTTGCCTTCGAAACCACTCGGAGCGTACATGTTCCAAGTGGGGTGCCACATTGAGGAACATGTCATCTCACCCGAAGTTCGATCCATGGCAAGCATTCTTCCTAAATCTACACGTACAACCGAACACACATGGAACGGTGCACCGAACACACCTCACCCAAGTGTGCCCCCTTGCCATCGAAACCATTCGGAGCGTACATGTTCCAAGTGGGGTGCCACCTCGAGGAACATGTCATCTCACCCGAAGGTCGATCACTGGCAAGTACACTGATATGCAAGCAAGTCTGCATACCCAATAATATCACAAGTATACAAGCAAGTCTGTATACAAAAAGTTTCTTTTCTTTTCACATTCTTTTTTTTTTTTCGGAGTTGTGGAAAAGAGCATAAAAATAAATAAATCCTCAAAACTCTTTTATGGTGACGCTTTGTCAACCATAAATAAATCAATCACAGTATCCACCATTTTCTTGGGGAACAAATAATATTTGACACATTGCCAATTCACACATCTCATCTCTTTGCATCATATGAAAAACAATATGCACACCAATTCGCATAACAATACAAATACTCAAACTAAAACAAGTGCTCAGTTATATTCCAGCCAATATCTATTACTAGAAAATTTTCTTCTATTTTATGTTATGCAATTGAGATCAATCTCGCCAGCTATGTAAATAAGTCCAAAGAAATACTCCAAAGATAATATCTTCCAGGTCATGATCAAAAGAGCGTATGACAACGAGATACATTAGGAACTAAGCAAAATTGACTCATTTCATTCTTGTAAGACTTCCCCAAATCCATCTTCTATTTCATTAAGGAATTTTATCAAGCAAATGAACAATGTATCTATAACCTTTGACAATCAACGAGAAAATATTTCTGATAGTGGCACAACACTTTGACAACCAACTTTAATAAACCATATGGACACATATGATGAATTTCAATTTCAACCTGATGGGATTTGACAAATCCAAAATGCACATACACCTACTACCTAAATGTGGTAACATCTGATCTAACCTATGAGATACAATTTGTCCAAATTTTCTTCATGATAACACTCAGGGGTTCCTTAGTCTTACACAAACCCTACCCAATCACATGCTTTTCTAATGATGATGATGACCTAGAAAACCCCGAATGCCTTGATAATTGCCTAAAGTCAATGTGAACTACAATGGGTATCCATTCATTCACTCAAATCAATTAATTAAAGTAATCAAACCCCATCAATTTAATCTACCAAGTTAAGGGCAAAATCAGGAAGAAAGAAAATGAGGTTTCAATCAAAGTAGATTAACCACACAACACACATCTATCAAAACCATGACATGAAACAAACTGAAAGGGGTAAAAGAGAACTCACAGTAAGAGAGAAAGAAATGAAGAAAACTCACCAATTCGCAAGTGTAACATAGTATTAGAAATTCTTAAATAATGGGGCAGCTTGTGAAACACCTTAGAGCAGTAGTCTCCAAATCTACCCCATTTAGCTCCTGTTTGAAGAGTATTCTTGACCCAAAACACTTCATCAAAGCTTACACCTCTCTAGAGCTAGGAGATGAGACTAGAATCATTCTCTGGGAAGATAAATGGTACACCAACCAACCTTTCACTAAATTGTTTCTTCCAATCTATAGGTTATCCCTAGCTAGATCAGTAATTGTCCCTCAAGTTTATCAAAACACTGTTTCTACACTCCAAGCTGGGATCTAAAACTTTGAGCCATTCAATTACTCAGAGAGAATAGATGGAAATCGAATGAAAAGTTAGGACAATTCACTGTGTTTGATTCCCACCTCAAACTCCTTACTCATGCTAGCATAGAATCAAACTATACTCCTTTCCATTCCCCTTTTGGATACAAGGTCTTTTGAAAGAAGGAAGTTCCCCTGCAGTCAATTTCTTTGTTTGGGCCATGGGGCTAGGTGAAATCCCCACTGTAGACCATCTAATCTCCAAAGGTATCACCATCCCACACAGATGTGCTCTCTGTCAGACCCATTCAGAATCCATGAAGCACGTCTTTTTCTATTGCCCCTTCTCTAGAAATTTGTGGGTCTCTATCTGCAATGAAGCCAACTGCTAACCTCCCATTGCTCTTTCTCTTCCATTAGGTTGCTGCTTAGAAAAGAAGAGCATTGCCTTTGTTCATACCCACACCACCATCATCCTCTTTGCATCCATCAACCATCATCACAGTTTACCCTCACGCAGCCACACAACCATCCGCCCTGATCCTTCTCATTCTCCCTCACATACAACGAACACACAGATACAAAACCCAACCATCGATCAACCCCTCACCATCCTCTCATCACCATCGCAGACCTCTTTTCATCGCCTCCCTCCAGATCACAACACCCAAATCGCAGCACCACTGTCATCCTCTTCGCCTCCTCCTCGCCGGCTCCGTCCAGCCTCACGCACTATTTCTTCTTCCATTTACTGTCAAGGAGAAATAACACAGAAGAAGGAAGGGAAGTCTGAAACAGATTGAAGATCGTGAGGAAGAAGGAGGAAGAATTTGTGAAGAAGGGGAGAAAGGAGAAGGAAGGAGAAAAGAAAATGGAAGGAATAGGGTTTTCTCTTTATAAGGGGGTGGCTATTCGCCCCCACCGAACTTCCGAATGCACCCACCCTATTTCACATAATAAAACCCTACTTATTAGTTTAATAAAAGCCCAGAACCAAGCCCAAATACAATTGACTAACAACCCATCAACATTAGGGTTTACAAAAGAAATTTTTATATTTATTTAATTAGGCGGGTATTACACAAGTAATGGCTTCGTCCGATCTTTCAATGCAATGAGACACAATACAATGGAGATGAGTTTATCCCATTTTTTAATACAATGGATTCGAGATAGACCTGAAAACACTTCTTCCTCCGTCCCGTCTGTATCAATTTTTTGTTCCGTCCGGTATTTCAATATAATGGAGACGGGTCTATCCCGTCTTCTAAGAAAATGGATTCGGGTCTATCCGAACCCACTTCTCGTTCCATACCGTCGTTCAATACATTGGAGATGGGTATATCTCGTCTTTAAATAAAATGGATTCGGGTCTATCCATAACACACTTCTGGTTTCATCCTGCTTTTCAATAGAATGGAGACGAGTCTATCCCATATTTTAATAAATTGATTCATGTCAATACCGAACCCACTTTTGGTTTCGTCCGGTATTTTAAAACAATGGGTACGGGTTTATCCCATCTTTTAATAAAATGGATTTGAGTCTATCTCGAACCCACTTTTGGTTCCATCCCGTCTTTCAATAAAATGGAGACGGATCTATCTCATCTTTTAATATAATGTATTGGGGTCTATCTGTAACCCACTTCTGGTTTCAATTCGTCTTTGTATAAACTAGATATGGGTCTATCCCGTCTTTTAATACAATGGATTCGGGTCTATCCAGAACCCACTACTAGCATCGTTCCATCTTTCAATACAATGGAGACAGATCCATCTCGACTATCAATAAAAAGGATTTGAGTCAATCCGGAGCCCATTTTTGGTTTCGTCTAGTCTTTCAATACGATGGAGATGGGTCTATCCCAACTTTAAATAAAATGGATTCGGGTGTATCCCGAACCCACTTCTTGTTCCGTCCTGTCATTCAATACAATGGAGATACATCTATCTTGTTTTTTAATACAATGGATTTGGGTCTATCCAGAACCCACTACAGGTTATGTTCCTCTTTCAATACAATGGAGATGGGTCTATCCCCTATTTTAATACAATGGATTCGGGTCGATCTCGAACCCGCTTTTGGCACCGTCTCGTCTTTTATTACAATGGAGACGGGTCTATCCCGTTTCTTAATACAATGGATTCGGGTCTATTCTGAACCCACTTTTGGTTCCGTCCTGTTTTTCAATACAATGGAGACGGTTCTATCCCATTTTTTAATACAATGGATTTGGGACTATCCCGAACTCACATTTAGCTGCATCCGATTTTTTTAATACAGTGGATACTAGTTTATCCCGTCTTTAAATAAAATCGATTCGAGTCTATCCCAAACCCACTTTTTGTTCCATTCGGTCTTTCAATTCAATGGAGACAGGTCTATCCCATCTTTTAACAAAATGGATTCGGGTCTATCCTGTACTCACATTTGGCCTCTTTCGGTTTTCCAATACAATGGAGACAGTTATATCCCATTTTTTAATACAATGGATTTGGGTCTATCCCGAACCCACATTTGGCTGCATCCGATCTTTTAATACAATGGATACAAGTTTATCCCGTCTTAAAATAAAATTGATTCGAGTCTATCCCGAACCCACTTTTTCTTCCATTCGGTCTTTCAATACAATGGAGACGGGCCTATCTTGTATTTTAATAAAATGGATTCAGGTCTATCCTGAACCAACATTTCGCTCTGTCTGGTCTTTGAATACAATGGAGACAGGTCTATCCCCTCTTTAAATAAAATAAATTCGGGTCTATCTCAAACTCACTTCTAGTTTCGTCCCGGGTCTATTTCTTCTTTTAATAAAATGGATTCAGGTCTATCTTGAACCTAGTTATGGCTTCGACCGGTCTTTAAATACAATGATACACAATACAATGGAGACGAGTTTATCCCTTCTATTAATAAAATGGATTCAGGTCTATCCCAAACCCACTTCTAGTTTCATCCCGTCTTTCAATACAATGGAAATGTGTATTTCCCGTATGTAAATAAATGGGTTCAGGTCTATCCTGAACCTACTTCTGGTTCCGTCTCGTTTTTAATACAATGGTGAGGGGTCTATTCCGTATTTAAATAAAATAGATTTGGGTCTATTCATAACCCACTTCTTGTTTCGTCGCGTCTTTCAATACAATGGAGACGGTTTTATCCCATATTTTATTAAAATATATCAAGTCTATACCAAACCCCCTTTTGGTTTCGTCCGAACTTTTAAAACAGTGGAGATGGGTTTATCTTATCTTTTAATAAAATGGATTCTGGTCTACCCTGAACCCACTTCTAGTTCCATCTCGTCTTTCAATACAATAATGACAAATCTATCTCGTCGTTTAATTCAATGGAGACGGGTCCATCCCACTTTTAAATAAAAAGGATTCGAGTCTATTCGGAATCCATTTATGGTTTTGTCCAGTCTTTCAATACAATGGAGACGGGTCTATACAATCTTTTAATAAAATGGATTCGGGTCTATCCCGAACCTTATTTTGGTTCAGTCTGGTCTTTCAATACAAAGAAGGCGGGTCTATCCCATCTTTAAATAAAATAGACTCGGGTCTATCTCGAACACACTTCTGGTTTCGTCACGTCTTTCAATACAATGGAGACGGGTCTATCCCATCTTTCAATACAACGGATTCGGGTCTATCCCGAGCCCACATTTGGCTCCGTCGGTCTTTCAATAAAATGGATACGGGTTTATCTTGTCTTTAAATAAAATGGATTCGGGTCTATCCCGAACCCACTTTTTGTTTTGTCTGGTCATACAATACAATGGAAATGGGTATATCTTGTCTTTCAATAAAATGGATTCGCGTCTATCTCGAACCCACATTTGGTTCTGTCCGATCTTTCAATACAATGGAGACGGGTCTACCCCGTCCTTTAAAACAATGGATATGAGTCTATCTAGAACCCATATCCGGTTCCGTTCCATCTTTGAATACACTGGAGATGATTCTATCTATCTTATAATACAATGGATTCGAGTCTATCCAGAACCCACTTCTAGCACCATCATGTCTTTAAATAAAATGGAGACGGGTCCAGAAGTGGGTTTATGACAGACCCGAATCCATTGTTTAAAAGTCGGGATATATCGATCTCCATTGTATTGAAAGACGGGATGGAACTTGAAATGGGTTCTGGATAGACCTGAATCTATTGTATTAAAACATGAGATAAATCTGTCTCCACTGTAATGAAAGGCGAGAAAGAACACGAAGTGGGTTCGGGATAGATCCAAATCCATTTTATGTAAAGATGGGATAGACCTGCCTCCATTGAATTGAAAGACCAGATGAAACCAAAAGTGGGTTTCAGATAGACTTTAATCCATTACATTAAAAAACGAGATAGACTCGTCTCCATTGTAATGAAAGACAGGACGGAGTCAAATGTGGGTTCGAGATAGACCCGAATCCATTTTATTTAAAGACGGGATAGACCCATCTCCATTGTATTAAAAGATGGGAGAAAAATAGAAGTGGGTTCGGGATAGACCGGAATCCATTTTATATAAAGATGGGACAGACCCGTCGCCATTGTATTGAAGAATTGGACGGCGCCAAAAGTGGGTTTAGGATAGACCCGAATATTTTTTTTTAAAAGACGTGATAGACCCGTCTCTATTTATTGAAAGATGGGACGGAACCATAAGAGGGTTCGGGATAGACGTGGATCCATTATATTAAAGGATGGGATAGACCAGTCTCCATTGTATTGAAAGACGAGACAAAACTAGAAGTATGTTCGGGATAGACCCGAATCCATTGTGTTAAAATACGAGATAGACCCGTCTCCATTGTATTGAAAGACGGGACGGTGACAGAAGTGGGTGTGGGGTAGACCCAAATCCATTGTATTAAAAGACGGGATAGACCCGTCTCCATTGTATTGAAAGACGACACAGAACCTGAAGTGGGTTATGGATAGACCAGAATCCAATGTATTTAAAAACGAGATATATTTGTCTCCACTGTATTAAAAGACGAGACGGAACACGAAGTGGGTTCGGGATAGACCTGAATCCATTTTATTTAAAGATGGGATGGACCCGTCTCCATTGTATTGAAAGATCGGACGAAACCAAAAGTGGGTTCGGGATAAACCTGAATACATTTTATTAAAAGATGGATAGACCCGTCTCCATTGTATTGAAGGACTGGACGAAACGAGAAATGGGTTCTGGATATACTCGAATCCATTTTATTTAAATATGGGATGGACCCGTCTCCATTGTGTTAAAAAATGGGATAGACCCGTCTCCCTTGTATTGAAAGGCGTGACGGTCCCATAAGTGAGTTTGGGATAGATCTGAATATATTGTATTATAAGATGATATAGAGTCGTCTCCATTGTATTAAAAGACCGAACGAAGCCAAATGTGGGTTCGGGATTGACCCGATTTCCATTGTGTTTAAAGATGAGATAGATACGTCTCCATTCTATTGAAAGACGGGACGAAACCAGAAGTTTGGGATAGACCCAAATCCATTGTATTAAAAGACGCGATACCATCTCGATTGTATTTAAAGGTTGGATGGAACCAGAAGTGGGTTTGGGATAGACTCGAATCCATTTTATTTAAAGACGAGATAGACCCGTCTATATTGTATTACAAGTCCGAACGGAGCCAAAAGTAGATTCGAGATAGACCTGAATCCGCTATATTAAAAGACGGGATAGACCCGTCTCCATTGTATTGAAAGACGGGACAAAACCATTAATGGGTTCGGGATGGATACGAATCCATTGAACTAAAAGACGGGATAGACCCTTCACCATTGTATTGAAAGACGGGACAGATCTAGAAGTTAGTTCGGGATAGACTAAAATCCATTGTATAAAATGACAGGATAGACCCGTCTCCAGTGTATTGAATGACAAGATGGAACCAGAAGTGGGTTCGCGATACACCTGAATCCTTTTTATTAAAAGACGGGATATACTCGTCTCCAATGTATTGAAAAATGGGACGAAACCAGAAGTAGGTTCGGGATAGACCCGAATCCATTTTATTCAAAGATGGGATAGACCTGTCTCCATTGTGTTGAAAGATGGGACGAAGCCAAAAAGGGTTTCGGATAGACCCAAATCTTATTTATTAAAAGATGAGACGAAGCCAAAAGTGGGTTCAGGATAGACCGAATCCGTTGTATTAAAAGACAGATAGACCTGTCTTCATTGTCTTGAAAGTCTGAGCAGAGCCGAATGTAGATTCACAATAGACCTAAATCCACTGTATTAAAATCTGATATTGGTTCCTCTCGATTGCATTAAAAGATTGGACGAAGCCAAAAGTGGGTACTGTATAGACCCGAATCCATTTTATTGAAAGACGGAATAGATCCGTCTCCATTGTATTGAAAGACGGGACAAAACCATAAGTGGGTTCGGGATAGACCCGAATCCATTTTATTTAAAGACGGGATAGACCCGTCACCATTGTATTAAAAGGCATGACGAAATCAGAAGTAGGTTTGGAAAAGGCCCGAATCCATTTTATTTAAAGATGGGATATACCAGTCTCCATTATATTGAAAGACCGGACTGAGCCAAAAGTGGGTTCGGGATAGACCTGAATCCATTGCATTAAAAAATGGGATCTATTCGTCTACATTATATTGACAGACAGGACGGAACCAGAAGTGCGTTGGGGATAAATCCGAGTACATTGAACTAAAAGACAAGAAAGACCTGTCTCCATTGCATTGAAAGATGCGACACAATCAGAAGTGGGTTTGGGATATACCGGAATTCATTTTATTAATAGACCCGTCTCCATTATATTGAAAGATGGGTCGATGCTAAAAGTGGGTTCGAAAGATACCCAAATCCATTTTATTAAAAGACGGGATAGACCCGTCTCGATTTTATTGTCTATCATTGTATTGAAAGACCGAACGAAGCCAAAAGTGGGTTCGGGATAGACCTGAATCCATTTTACTAAAAGGCGGCATAGACCAGTCTCTATTGGATTGAAAGACGGTACGAAGCCAGAAGCTGGTTTGGGATAAACTCGAATCAAAGACGGGATAGACCTGTTTCAATTATACTGTAGAATGGGACAGAACCAGAAGTGGGTTCAAGATAAACCCGAATCCATTTTATTAAATGATGGGATATACCCGTCTCCAGTGTGTTGAAAGACGGGATGAAGCCAAAATGGGTTCAGGATAGACCAAAATCCTATTAATTAAAAGATGGGACGAAGCCAAAAGTGGTTTCAGGATAGACCGAATTCGTTGTATTGAAAGATAGATAGATCCGTTTTCATTGTCTTGAAAGTCCGAGCAGAGCCGAAAGTAGATTCGCGATAGACTAAATCCACTGTATTAAAAGATGAGATAGGTCCGTTTCCATTGTATTAAAAGACCTGACGGAGTTAGATGTGGGTTCAGAATAGACCTGTCTCCATTGTATTGAAAGATGGGACGCAATTAAAAGTAGGTTTGGGATATACCCGAATCCATTTTGTTAATAGACCTAATAGACCCAACTCCATTATATTGAAAAACGAGTCAGAGCTAAAAGTGGGTTTGGGGGAGAACTGAATCCATTTTATTAAAAGACGGGATAGACCCGTCTCCATTGTATTGTCTATCATTGTATTGAAAAATCGTATGGAACCAAAAGTGGGTTCGGGATGGACCTAAATCCATTTTACAAAAAGACGACATAGACCCGTCTCTAATGGATTGAAAGATGGGACAGAACCAGAAGCGGGTTCGAGATAGACCCGTATCCATTGTATTGAAAGACCGGACCCAGCTGATCCAAAATGGGGTTCAGGATTGACCTGATTTCATTTTATTAAGAGACGGGATAGACTCGTCTCCATTATATTGATCGACGTGATGGAGACGAAAGTGGGTTTGAGATAAACCCGAATCCATTGTATTAAAATACGGGATAACCCGTATCCATTGTATTAAAAGACAGGATTAACCGGTATTCATTGCATTCAAAGACGGGACGAAACCAGAAGTGGGTTTTGGATATACCCAAATCCATTTTAATAAAAGACGGGATAGATCTGTATCCATTATATTGAAAGACGGGTCGAAGCAAAAAATGGGTTCGAGATAGTCCACGAATCCATTGTATTAAAAGACTAGATAAACCCGTCTCCATTGTATTGAAAGTCCGGGCGGAGACAAATATGGGTTCGGCATAGACCCAAATCCATTTTGTTTAAAGACAGAATAGACCTGTCTCCATTGTATTGAAAGACAGATCGAAACTAGAAGTGGGTTCGTGATAGACCCGAATCCATTTTATTTAAAGATGGGATAGCCCCTTCTCCTTTGTATGGAAACACCATATTGATCCAAAAGTGGGTTCAGAATACAACTGAATCCATTGTATTAAAAAAAGGGATAGACTCGTTTCCATTGTATTGAAAGATGGAAAGTGAACAATTAGCGGGTTCGGGATAGATCCGAATCCATTGAACTAAATGATAGGACGGAGCTAGAAGTGGGTTCGGTATAGACCCGAATCCATTGTATTAAAAGACAGGATAGACCCATCTCCATCGTATTGAAAGATGGGAAGGAACCAAAAGTGGGTTCGAGATAAACCCGAATCATTTTTTGTTAAAAGACAAGTTATAGACCGGTCTCCATTGTATTTTTATTAAAATACACCTGAATCCATATTACTAAAAGACGGGATAGACCCGTCTCCATTGTATTTTAAGGCAAGACGAAGCCAAACTTGGTTCAGGATAGACAAAAATCCTACTTATTAAAGGATGGGATAGACTCGTCAAGATTTATTAAAGGATGGGACGGAGCCAGAAGTGCGTTCGGGCTAGACCCGAATCCATTTTGTTAAAAGACGGGATCGATCCGTTCCATTGTATTGAAAGATCGGATGGTCCCAAAAGTGGGTTCGCGATAGACCCGAATCCATTGTATCAAAAGACAGGATACACTTGTCTCCATTGTATTAAGAGACGGGACAAAAACAGAAGTGGGGGATAGACCTAAATCCATTGTATTATATGACAGGATAGTCTTGTCTCTTATATATTGAAAGACGGGATGGAACCATTTGTTGGTTAGGGATAGATCCGAATCTATTCAATAAAAGACGGTGTTGACCTATCTTCATTGTATTAAATGATGGGACGGAGCCAGAACTGGGTTCGGGATAGACCCGAATCCATTGTATTAAAAGACGGGACAGACCGGTCTCCAATGTAATGAAAGACGAGATGGAACCAGAAGTAGGTTTGATACCCAAATCCATTTTATTAAAAGAAGGGATAGACCAGTTTCCATTGTATTGTCTGAAAGACCAGATGAAGCCAAAATTGGGTTCGGGATAGACCTGAATACATTTTACTAAAAGAAGGGTTAGACCTGTCTCCATTGTATGAAAGACGGGATGAAACCAAAAGTGGGTTCGGGATAGACCCGAATCCATTTTATTTAAAGGCGGAATAGACCCGTTTCCATTGTATTGAAAGACTGAACAAAGTTAGAAGTTTGTTCGGGATAGACTCGAATCCATTGTATAAAAAGACAGGATGGGCTCGTCTACATTGTATTGAATGATGGGATGGAACCAGAAGTGGCTTCGAGATAGACCCGAATCCTTTTTCTTAAAAGACGGGATAAAGTCGTCTCCATTGTATTGTCTATCATTGTATTAAAAGACTGCACAGAGCCAAAAGTGGGTTCGGGATACACCTGAATCCATTTTACTAAAAGGCGGGATAGACCCGTTTTCATTATATTAAAAAATGGGACGGAACCAGGAGTGAGTTCGAGATAGATCCGATTTCAATTTATTGAAAGATGCGATAGAACCGTCTCCATTGTGTTGAAAGACAGGACGAAGCCAAAATAGGTTCAGGATAGACCAAATTCCTATTTATTAAAAGATGAGATAGAGTCGTCTTGATTGTATTGAAGGACGGGACAGAGCCAGAAGTGTGATCGGGATAGTTTCGAATCCATTTTATTAAAAGACGTGATAGATCTGTCTCCATTGTATTAAAAGACCGGATGCAACCAGAAGTGGGTTCGGGATAGACCCGAATCCATTGTATTAAGAAACGGGATATACCCATCTGTATTGTATTGAAAGACCGGACAGAGCCAACGTGGGTTCGTGATAGATCTGAATCCATTGGATTAAAATAAGGGATTGACCCGTCTCCATTGTGTTGAAAGACCAGACGGAACCAAAAGTGAGTTCGGGATAGACCCGAATCCATTTTATTAAAATACGGGATAGACTTGTCTCCATTATACTCAAAGACGGGACAAAACCAGTAGTGGGTTCTGGATAGACCCGAATCCGTTGAATTTAAAGACGGGATAGACTTTTTTTCCATTATATTGAAATTCGGGACGGAGCCAAAAGTGGGTTCGAGATTGGCTTAAATCCAAGGTATTAAAAGACGAGTTAAACACATCTTCATTGTATTGAAAGACGGGAAGGAGCCAAAAGTGGGTTCGGGATAGAACCAAATCTATTTATTAAAAGACGGGATAAACCCGTCTCCATTATTTTGAAAGACGGGACGAAGCCAAAAGTGGTTTGGGATAGACCTGAATCCATTGTATTAAAAGACGGATACACTACACCAAAAGACCCGATTAGCTACACAGGGGTGGCCACGGTTCTAAGCCGTTGGTGTGTTCGCCACGGCTAAAAATCGTGGCTATAGTGCCCAACGGCTTAAAACCGTGGCTAAAAAAAGGCTTGGCCACGGTTCTAAACCGTGGGTGTGTTTGCCATGGCTAAAAACCGTGGCTATAGTGCCCAACGGCTTAAAACCGTTGCAAAAGTGCACGTGTGTTGCACGTGGACGTGTGGAGAAGGAAGTCGATTTCTCGCGGGCGTAATTTTGCAAAAAAAAATTGCTTCCCGCGCGTTCCCGCTCCATCTCCCCCTTTTCAACCCTTTGCTTCAAACCCTAAAATTTCAAGGAGAGGGAAAGATAGAAGGAGAAGGAAAGAGAGAGGGAGAATTCGAGCAACCCAAACAACCCAAACAACCAAAACACAGTGCAGTGTCTGTGTTTGTACAAGCAACAAAACGCGATGGGGTTTGGCCATCTAGCCATTCGAGCTTCGAGATCCTCCTCCTCCTTCGCAGCCTTCAATCGGTTCTCCTCTCCTCCTCTGTGATCTCATCTCCCTCCTCCAGGTTTGCCTAACCTCTCTTCCTCTCTCTCTTCTTCTCTTCTATTGTTCTCATCTCTCACTGATTCAATTTGTTTCATTGTGTCTATTGTATAGGATCTATATACTGCGATTTGAGCGGTTGGTGACGGATTGACAAGGTATTTTGTACCGAAACTCATATTTGTGCAATATTTAGAATCTATTTGAATTTGTATCATTTTTAGCATTCTCGGTTGAAGTTGAGTTTTTTTTTTTTTGGTATCCAACCTCAGATTTGTGGTATTTTTTTTTTTTTTTTTGGTGATTTTTGTGTTTTGTGAAAATCCATTTTGTAGTTGTAGTTTGTGATGGTCTTGCCGACGTATTTTGAAGTAGATTGTTGAGTTTTAAAACCCCTTTATGCCAAGATGGTTTCACAATAAGAAATGCAGACTTCTGTACAATATTGGTGTTTGTGGAAGTGGAGGAGATGGAAGAACAGTAGTGTTGAATTGGTTTCTGTCCTTTCTACATTATAGATTCAATAGTTACTACATATAGCAGAAACCCAACATGAAAAACTCCTAACAAATTTAAAAATATGCTTCTCGTACTATTATTAAGTTTAAATTTCACAGAGCTAGCTTAAATTTCATGCCAGTTGGTTGAATTTTTGCACAAGTGCAATGGTATGAGGGGGGGTTATATAGTATTGTGAGGTGTTGACTTGAGAATCTCTTAACAAACAAAAAGTAGAGAAATGAGGACTTTAGTGGTTGGAGTTGAAATGGGTCAGGGAAGGGGTTGTGTCTGAATTCTGATGTTGGACTTGAGAGAAGTGGATGGTAGGGTACTCACTCTATTACTGTTGAAGAGAATGTTTGTATTTGTGAGCTTTGCATGGGAGTTTGCTTTTGGGACATGAATCATGCATCTTGCCCTGCCCATTCTATATGTTTATAGTTAGTGCCTCGGCCTCTTTACTTCAATAATAATAATGGTATGTTGGGCATAATTCACCAATGCATTGAAGATGTGATTAGACTCTGCCTGGTTATGCTGTAGTGCTGGATGTGTATGAACTACTAACATTTCATATGCTAAGGTAGGAAACATCTAGGATACCCTCTAAGATTGATTGATTCTATTGTTGCAGTTTTAGAGTCATTAGTGCCCTCTGCACAGTGTTAAAATTGTTTTTCTTTCTATGCATTTAAAGTAAATGGAAAAACTAATCCTTATTTTAGGCAGTTGTAAGCAGAGAGGCGTATGGTGCCTTGGGACCTGATGGTAATTGCTGGCCTCAAATGGCTGGCATGGTGCCGTCATCTGATAATGAGGTATAATACAAATTCATATATGTTGGTTCCGTCCATTTTACTTTATTTGCTGCAATAGCCCTTGACCATTTAAATTTTGCAGTTTGATTGGGAGGGGGATTTGCCGTTGAACAATCATCAAAAAGACCTCATAATTTATGAAATGCATGTTCGTGGGTTTACGAAACATGACTCAAGCAACACGAACTTCCCGGGGACATACCTTGGTGTAGTAGAGAAACTTGATCACTTAAAGGTACAAGTTCATTAGTGATTTAGATTTTCTGGAGATTCAAGCTAGGGTACTTGCATGTTGTTCTGGAATATATTTGTTTTTAAGCAATTCAATTGAAGCATTGAGTATCTACTTCATTAAGTCAAATAAGTAGGAAGTCTTCTGGGATTTGATGAATCATTAGGCACCCTTATCTCTACAGTTATGTTTTATGAAGTCTTCTGATGTTTCAAGGGAAAATTTTCACTTAGTGGTGTCTTAAGTCATATTAGACAAATAAGCTGAACTGTGCTAGCCAGTTGGGATAGACTAAGGTATATTATCCATGATAGAATGCAGTAATAGAAGTGTTTATAAATAGTCATTTTGGAATACACTATCATGTACACGAACCACTTCAAAGAATGTTGTTGAAGGAAATCATATATGAATTTCGAGTCCTTCTTTAGGACCTATGCCTAGGAAAAAGCAAATAATTTTCACGTACCAAAGGGTTTTATGATCATGTTTTTGTTATTGGTGGTTATTATTGGTTTTGCATAGGGAATTCATAGTGGCTGGTTTGGTTCTCATTCTTTTTTTTTTCTTAATGAATTTGACTCAATGAAGCATCTTATTTCACTATGTATTAAAAGTGTTTGACTATGAAAACTTTTATCGAATATCATGTTCTTTTGGATGACTGAAAAAATACTGTGCAAGCCATTTTGTTGTACGCTCAATCAGTTGGAATTTCGAGTCCTTCTTTAGGACCTATAGCTTTCTCATGCCTAGGAAAAAGCAAATAATTTTCACATACCAAAGGGTTTTATGATCATGTTTTTGTTATTGGTGGTTACTATTGGTTTTGCATAGGGAATTCATAGTGGCTGGTTTGGTTCTCATTCTTTTTTTTTTTCTCAATGAAGCATCTTATTTCACTATGTATTAGAAGTGTTTGACAATAAAAACTTTTATTGAATATCATGTCCTTTTGGATGACTGGAAAAATATTGTGCAAGCCATTTTGTTGTACGCTCAATCAGTTGGAATGAATTGCCAATTTCATTATCTGGGGTAAGACATATATGATCTCTGATGATAAAGTTTATTGGTCATCTATTGATGTTGTCATCCATGTTTTCTCCATATGACAACATCAGTATAGTTTCATGCATTTTGCAGGAGCTTGGGATCAACTGTATAGAGCTAATGCCATGCCAAGAATATAATGAGTTGGAGCATTTCACCTACAATTCTGTCCTGGGTGATTATAAGTAGGTCAATTCTCTCTTCATATCAAGTTATTGATTGCTAGTGATTGAAAGACTTCTGCAGATGATTTTGTACTTTTCTTCACTGTCACCTGTTCTGTTCATTTCCTGAATTATTCTCACACCCTAAATAAGTTGGCATTTTGGGCGATGTTATGTAGGCGTGCATTGGTCCAAGTGCTATTATCTTCTTTTCGAACTCTTACATATTGTAGATGTCTAAAATTTTTGACGACTTTTTTCTCCCTATTTTAAGTCACTACCCTGTGAAAGTGTGAAGTGTTGCATTAGTACTGGATGAAATTAGTTGTTCAATCAGTGCTTTCTGGATGTTAACAATGTCCTCCCTTAGAACCCATTGTGTTTGATACATATAAAATTCAAAGTGACAAAAATAATATGTTGTTATCTTCTTCATATTCGCTTGTTTTCCCCTCGATAAAATCAAATTCCATCTTATTAGTCATGATATGTCATTGTTGATTTTTTGATTCAGGCTGAACTTTTGGGGATATTCAACTATCAATTTTTTTCACCAATGCTAAGATATTCTTCTGCTGGCACACGTAATTGTGGCCGTGACGCTATAAATGAAGTTAAGACTCTGGTTAGGGAAGCACATAAAAGAGGGATTGAGGTGACAACTCTTTGAAACATATAAGATGTTCCATTTGCATGTTTGGCTTGTTCTGTCTTTGTATTCATATTTATTTTTATTTTCAGGTGATCATGGATGTGGTTTTCAATCACACGGCTGAAGGCAATGAGAAGGGGCTTACATTGTCTTTCAGAGGTGTTGATAACAGTGTCTTTTATATGCTCGAATCCTGGAACCAAAAGTGGATTTGTGATAGACCCGAATCCTTTTCATTAAAAAATGAGATAGAGCCGTCTCAATTGTATTGTCTATCATTGTATTAAAAAACCAGACAGGCCAAAAGTAGGTTCGGGATACACCTGAATCCATTTTACTAAAAGACCAGATAGGCCCTTCTCCAATATATTGAAAGACGGGACTGAACCCAATGTGGGTTCGGGATAGAATCGATTCCATTTTAATAAAAGACATGATAGACCCGTATTTATTGTAATGAAAGATGGGACAAAGTCAAAATGGGTTCAGGATAGTCCCAAATCCTTTTTATTAAAAGACGGGATAGACCCGCATTGATTGTATTGAAGGGTGGAAAAAGAGCTAGAAGTGCGTTCCGGATAGACCCGAATCAATTGTATATAGATCTATCTCGATTGTATTAAAATACCAGACGCAACCATAAGTGGGTTCAGGATAGACCCGAATCCATTGTATTAAAAAACGGGATAGACCTGTCTCTATTGTATTGAAAGACCGAACGAAGCCAATAGTGGCTTCGGGATAGCCCAAAATCCATTATATTAAAATAAGGGATTGACCTGTCTCCATTGTATTGAAAGACCAGACGGAGCCAAAAGTGTGTTCGGGATAGACCTGAATCCATTGTACTAAATTACGGGATAGACCCGTCTCCATTGTACACAAATACCGGACAGAACCAGAAGTGGATTCTGGATAGACACGAATCCATTGTATGGAAAGACGGGACGGACCCAAAAGTGGGTTCGGGATATACCCAAATCCATTGTGTTAAAAGACGGGATGAAAGATCGGAAGGAACAAAAAGTGGGTTCGCGTTAGACCCGAATCCATTGTATTAAAATACGGGATAGACTCGTTTCCATTGTACTCAAAGAATGGACAGAACCAGAAGTGGGTTCTGGATAGACCCGAATGCATTTTTATTTATAGATGGGAGAAACTAGTGTCCATTGTAATAAAATACCATACGAAACCAAAAGTGGGTTCGAGATAGACACGAAGCCATTGTATTAAAAGATGAGATAGACCCATCTCCATTCTATTGAAAGACGAGACGACATTATTAGTGGGTTCGGGATAGATCAAAATCCATTTAATTAAAAGACGGGATCGACCCGTCTCCATTGTATTGAAAGACGGGATAGAGCCAAAAGTGGGATCGGGATAGACCCCAATCCATTGAATTTAAAGACGGGATAGACCCTCCTTTATTGTATTGAAAATGGGATGGAACCAAAAGTAGGTTCGAGATAGGCTTGAATCCATTTTGTTAAAATACGGGATAGACTCATGTCCATTGTATTGAAAAATGGTACGGAACCGGAAGTAAGTTCGGGATAGACCCAAATCCATTTTGTTAAAAGATGGTATAGACCCTCTCCATTATGTTGAAAGACGGGACGAAGCCAAAATGGGTTCAGGATAGACCACAATCCTATTTATCAAAAGACGGGATGTAGCCAAAAGTGGGTTCAGGATAGACCAAATCCGTTGTATTAAAATACGGATAGACCTGTCTTCATTGTCTTGAAAGTCCAAGTAGAGCCCAAAGTGGATTCGCGATAGACCTAAATCCACTGTATTAAAAGATGAAAGAGGTTCGTCTCAATTGTATTGAAAGACCGAACGGAGCCAAAAGTGGGTTCGGGATAGACCCGAATCAATTATATTAAATGACGAGATAGATCCATCTCCATTATTTTCAAAGACGGGACGGAACCAGAAGTAGGTTCGAGATATACATGAATTTATTTTATTAAAAGACGAGATAGACCCGTCTTCATTGTATTGAAAAATGGGACGGTGCCAAAAGTGGATTAGGAATACACTTGAATCCATTGTATTAAAAGATGAGATAAACCCATCTCCATTGTATTAAAAGGCGAGATGGAACCAGAAGTAGGTTCGGGATAGACCCGAATCCATTTTATTTAAAGACGAGATAGACCCGTATCTATTGTATTAAAATACCGGACGGAGCCAAAAGTGGATTCGGGATAGACCTGAATCCACTGTATTAAAAGACAGGATAGATCCGTCTTTATTGTGTTGAAAGATGGGAAAAAGTCAAAATGGGTTCAGGATAGACCCAAATCCTATTTATTAAAAGACAGGATAGACCCGCCTCGATTGTATTGAAGGATGAAAAAGAGCCAGAAGTGCGTTCCGGATAGACCCGAATCAATTGTATATAGATCTGTCTCGATTGTATTGAAATAGCAGACGCAACCAGAAGTGGGTTCAGGATAGACCCGAATCCATTGTATTAAAAAATGTGATAGACCCGTCTCTATTGTATTGAAAAACCAAACGAAGCCAATAGTGGCTTCGGGATAGCCCAAAATCCATTGTATTAAAATAAGGGATTGACCCATCTCCATTGTATTTAAAGACCAGACGGAGCCAAAAGTGTGTTCGGGATAGACCTGAATCCATTTTAGTAAATTACGGGAAAAACCCATTTCCATTGTACACAAAGACGAAACAGATATATACCCGTCTCGATTGTATTGAAAGACCGGATAGAGACAAAAGTGGGTTCGGGATAGACCGAAATCCATTGTATTAAAATAAAGGATAGACCCGTCTTCATTGTATTGAAAGACGAGGCAATGCAAAAATGGGTTCGGGATAAACCGAATCCTTTGTATTAAAATACAGGATAGACCCTTCTCCATTGTATTGAAAAACGGGATAGAACCGAAAATGGGTTCGGATAGACTCGAATCCATTTTATTAAAAGATTGGATAAACCCGTTTCCATTGTATTGTGTATCATTGTATTGAAAGACCAGACGGAGCCATAACTAGGTTCAGGATCAACCTGAATCCATTTTATTAAAATACGAGATAGATCCATCTCCATTGTATTGAATGGTTGGACGAAACCAGAAGTGGGTTCGGAATAGACCCGAATCCATTGTATTAAAAGACGGGATAGACCCGTCTCCGTTGTATTGAAAGATGGGACGAGACCAGAAGTGGGTTCGGAATAGATCCGGATCCATTTTATTTAAAGATGGGATAGACCCGTCTCCATTGTGTTGAAAGACCGGAAATAACCAAAAGTGGGTTCGGGATAGACATGAATCCATTTTATTCAAAGACAGGATAGACTCATTTCCATTGTATGGAAAGACTTGACGAAACTAGAAATGGTTTCTGGATAGACTTAAATCCATTTTATTCAAAGACGAGATGGACCCGTCTCTGTTGTATTGAAAAATAGTATGGTGCCCGAAGTGGGTTCTGCATAGACCCAAATCCATTGTGTTTAAAGATTGGATAGTCCCGTCTCCATTGTATTGAAAGACAGAACGGAACCAGAAGTGGGTTCTGGATAGACCCGAATCTATTGTATTAAAAGACGAGATAGATCTGTATCCATTGTATTGAAAGACATGACGAAACCAAAAGTGGGTTATGGATAGACCCGAATCTATTTTATAAAGATGGGATAGACCCGTCTCCATTGTATTCAAAGATGGGATGGAACCAGAAGCGGGTTCGGGATTGACCCGAATCCATTTTATTAAAAGACGAGATAGACCCGTCTCCATTGTATTGAAAGAAGGCACTGAACCAGAAGTGGGTTATGGATGACCCGAATCCATTTTATTTAAAGACGGGATAGACCCTTCTCCATTGTATTGTAAGACGAGACAAAACCAGAAGTGGGTTTAGGATATACCCGAATCCATTTTTAAAATACGGGATAGACCTGTCTCCATTGTAACTAAAGACCGGATTGAGCCTAATGTGGGTTAAGGATAAACCATAATCCATTTTATTAGAATGCGGGATAGACCGACCTCCATTGTATTGGAATACCGAAAGGAACAAAAAGTGGGTTCGGGATAGACCCGAATCCATTGTATTAGAAGATGGAATAGACCCGTCTCAAATGTATTGAAACACGGAACGGAGCCATTAGGCCCGAATCCATTGTATTAAAATACGGGTCAGACCCTTATCCATTGTATTGAAAGACTGGAAAGCACAATAAGTGGGTTCGGGATAAACCTGAATCCATTGTATTGAAAGACGACACAGAACCAGAAGTGGGTTATGGATAGAATCAAATCCATTTTATTTAAAGACTGGTTAGACCCGTCTCCATTGTATTGAAAGACGGGACGAAACCAGAAGTGGGTTCAGGATAGACCCAAATTAATTTTTTAAATACGGGATAGACCCGTCTACATTGTAATTAAAGACAAGATGGAGCCAAATGTGGGTTCAGGATAAACCATAATCCATTTTATTAGAAGACGTGGGTTCGAGATAGACTCGAATCCATTGTATTGGAAAACTGGACATAACAAAACGTGGGTTCGAGATAGACTCGAATCCATTGTATTAGAAGATGGAATTGACCTGTGTCCAATGAATTGAAACACGAAAAAGAACCAGAAGTGTTATCAAGTTAGACCTGAATCCATTGTATAAAAAGACAGGATATCTGTCACCATTGTATTGAAAGACAGGATGGAGCCGAAAATGGGTTCAAATAGATTCGAATAAATTTTATTAAAATATTGGATAAACCCGTCTCCATTGTATTGTGTGTCATTGTATTGAAAGACCAGACGATACCATAACTGGGTTTGGGATCAACTTGAATCTATTTTTTAAAGACGGGATAAACCCTTCTCCCTTGTATTGAAAGACGGGTCGGTGTTAGTAGTGGGATCGGAATAGACATGAATCCATTGTATTAAAAAATAGGATTGACCCGACTCCAATCTATTGAAAGACTTAACAGAACCAGAAGTCAGTTTTGGAAAGACTCAAATCCATTGTATTAAAAAACCAGATAGATACGTTTCCATTGTATTGAAAGACCAGACATAACCAAAAGTGGGTTCGAGATAGACATAAATCCATTTTATTAAAAGACAGGATAGACCCGTTTTCATTGTATTGAAAGACTTGACGAAACCAGAAATGGGTTCTGGATAGATTCAAATCCATTTTATTCAAAGTTGGGATGGACTCGTCTCCAGTTTATTGAAAAACGGTACGGTGCCCGAACTGGGTTCTTGATAGACATAAATACATTGTGTTAAAAGAAGGGATAGACCCGTCTCCATTGTATTTAAAGACAAAACGGTGCCAGAAGTGGGTTCTGGATAGACCCGGATCAATTGTATTAAAAAACGAGATAGATTCAAATCCACTTTAATTAAATATGGGATAGACTCGTCTCCATTGTATTGAAAGACAAGACGAAACTAGAAGTGGGTTCGTAATAGGCCTGAATCCATTGTAATAAAAGGCGGGATAGATTCGCCTCCATTTTATTGAAAGACGAGATAGTGCCAGAAGTGGGGTCGGGATAGACCCTAATTCATTGAATTAAAAATTGGGTTAGACCCATCTCCTATGTATTCAAAGAGGAATAGAAACCAGAAGTGGGTTCTAGATAGACTCGAATCTACTTTATTGAAAGATGGGATAGACTCGTCTCCGTTGTGTTGAAAGACCGGACAGAACCAAAAGTGGGTTTGGAGTAGACATGAATCCTTTTTATTAAAACAGGATAGATCCGTTTCCATTGTATTGAATGACTTGACGAAAACAAAAATGGGTTCCGGATAGACTCGAATCCATTTTATTCAAAGACGGGATGGACTCGTTTCCATTGTATTGAAAGACGATACGGTGCTTGAAGTGGGTCCTGGATAGACACAAATCCATTGTGTTAAAAGATGGGATAGAACCATCTCCATTGTACTAAAAGACAGAACAGAACCAGAAGTGGGTTCTGGATAGACCCGAATATATTGTATTAATAGACGAGATAGATCTATCTCCATTGTATTGAAAGACATGACGAAACCAGAAGTGGGTTATGGATAGACAATAATGTATTTTATAATGACGGGATAGACCCGTCTCCATTGTATTGAAGATGAGATGGAATTAGAAGTGGATTCGGGATAGACCTGAATCCATTTTATTAAAAGGCGAGATAATCCTGTCTCCTTTGTGTTCAAAGACTGCACTAAACCAGAAGTGGGTTATTGATAGACACGAATCAATTTTATTTAAAGACGAGATTGACCCCTCTCCATTGTATTGAAAGACGAGACGGAACCAGAAGTGGGTTCAGGATAAACCCGAATCCATTTTTAAAATACGAGATAGACCCGTCTCCATTGTAATTAAAGACCGAATTGAGCCTAATGTGGGTTCAGGATAAACCATAATCCATTTTATCAGAAAATGGGACAGACCGACCTCCATTGTATTGGAATACCGGATGGAACAAAAAGTGGGTTCGGGATAGATCCAAATCCATTGCATTAGAAGATGGAATAGACCCGTCTCAAATGTATTGAAACACGGGACGGAGCCGGATGTGTTATCAAGTTAGACCCAAATCCATTGTATTAAAATACGGGTCAGACCCTTCTCCATTTTATTGAAAGACTAGAAAGTACCAGAAATGGGTTCGGGATAAACCTGAATCCATTTTATTAAAAGACGAGATAGACTCGTCTCCATTGTATTGAAACACGACACACAACCAGAATTGAGTTATTGATAGACCTGAATCCATTTTATTTAAAGACGGGTTAGACTCGTTTCCCTTGTATTGAAATACGGGATGAAACCTGAAGTGGGTTCAGGATAGACCCGAATCCATTTTTTAAATACGGGATAGACCCATCTAGTCTTTCAATACAATGGAGATGTGTCTATCCCGTATTTAAAAAAAAGGATTCGGGTCTATCCCGAACCCACTTCTTGTTTCGTCCTATCTTTCAATACAATGGAGATGGGTCTATCCTGTCTTTAAATGAGATGGATTCGGGTCTATCCATAACCCACTTCTGGTTTCATCCCATCTTTCGATACAATGGAGATGTGTATATCTCGTATTATAATATATTGGATTCAAGTCTATACCGAACCCACTTTTGTTTCAATCCAGTCTTTTAAAGCAATCGAGACGAGTTTATCCCATCGTTTAATACACTGGATTCTGGTCTATCCAGAACCCACTTTTGGCTCCATCACGTCTTTCAATAAAATGGAGACGGATCTATCCCGTCTGTAAATAAAAAGGATTCGAGTCTATCCGGAACCCGTTTCTGGTTTTGTCCAGTCTTTTAATACAATGGAGTCAGGTCTATCTCGTTTTATAATAAAATGTATTTGGGTTTTTCTCGAATGCCCTTTTGGATCCCTCTCGTCGTTCAATACAATGGAGACATGTCTATCCCGTTTTTTAATAAATAGCATTCAGGTCTATTCTGGACCTTGGCTCCATCCCGTTTTTCAATAAAATGGAAAGGGGTATATCCCGTTTTTTAATAAAATGGATTCGAGTCTATCTAGAACCCACTTCTGGTTATGTCTAGTCTTTGAGTACTATGGAGACGGGTCTATCTCGTATTTTAAGACAATGGATTCGGGTCTATCGCGGACCCACTTTTTGGCTCCTTCCGGTCTTTCATCTCATCTTTTAACACAATGGATTCGGGTTTATCCCGAACCCACTTTTGGCTTCATCTAGTCTTTAAATATTATAGAGACGGGTCTATCCCGTCTTTAAATACAATGGATTCGGGTCTATCCGTAACCCACTTCTGGTTCTGTCCCGTCTTTGTGTACAATGGATACGGATCTATACTGTATTTTAGTACAATGGACTTAGGTCTATCCCGAACACACTTTTGGCTTCGTCTGGTCTTTAAATACAATGGAGACGAATCAATCCCTTATTTTAATAAAATGGATTCAGGTCTATCTCAAAGCCACTGTGTGCTCCGTCTAGTCTTTAAATACAATAGAGATGGGTCTATCCCGTCTTTAAATACAATGGATTCGGATCTATCTCGAACCCATTTTTGGTTGCGTTTGGTATTTCAATACAATCGAGACAGATCTATATACAATTGATTGAGGTCTATCCCGAACACACTTCTGGGTCTTTCTCGTCCTTCAATACAATCGAGATGAGTTTATCTCATCTTTTAATAAATAGGAGTTGGGTCTATCCTGAACCCAATTTGGCTTCGTCCCGTCTTTCAACACAATAGAGACGCGTCTATCCCGTCTTTTAATAAAATGGATTAAGGTCTATCCCGAACCCACTTCTAGTTCCGTATCGTCTTTCAATATATTAGAGAGGGTCTATCCCGTCATTTAGTAATATGGATTCAGGTGTATCCCGAACCTACTTTTGGCATGTCCGATCTTTCAATCAATGATAGACAATACAATGGAGACGAGTCTATCCCATCTTTTAATAAAAAGGATTTGGGTCTATCTCGAACCCACTTCTAGTTTCATCCCATTATTCAATACAATGGAGACGGGTTTATTCCTTTTTTTGCACCATATATTCGAATCTATCCCGAACACACTTCTAGTTTTGTACCTTATTTCAATACAATGGACACAGGTCTATCTTGTCTTTTAGTTCAGTGGATTCGAATCTATCCGGAACCCACTAATGGTTCCATCCCATATTTCAATGCAATTGAGACGGGTCTATCTCGTCTTTTAATACAATGGATTCTTGTCTATCCCGAACCCACTTTTGGCTTCATCCGGCCATTTAATACAATGGAGACGGGTCTATCATGTCTTTAAATAAAATGGATTCGGGTCTATCCCAAACCCACTTCTAGATCCGTTCAGTCTTTCAATACAATGGAGACAAACCAATCTCATCTTACAATAGAGTGGATTTAGATCTATCGCGAATCTACTTTCGTCACTGCTCGGACTTTCAATATCGTATTTCAATATAATGTAGACAGACCTGTTCTGTCTTTTAATTCGGATTGATTTGGGTATATCCCGAACCCACTTTTGGTTCCGTCTCGTCTTTAAATAGAATGGAGATGGGTTTATCTCGTCTTTTAATACAATGGATTTTGGTCCATCCCTTATTTTAATACAATGAATTCAGGTCTGTACCGAACCAACTGTTGGCTCCGTCGGTCTTTCAATACAACACAGACGATTTTATCCCATTTTTTAATACAATCGATTCGGGTCTATCTCAAACCCACATCTGGTTGCGTCCGGTTTTTCAATACAATGGAAACAGATCTATCTTATCGTTTAGTACAAGGGATTCGGGTCTATCCCAAACGCACTTCTGGCTCCGTCCCGTTCTTCAATACAATCCAGACGAGTTTATCCCGTATTTTAATAAAAATGTTTTGGGTCTATCCCGAACCCATTTTTGGCTTCATCTCGCCTTACAATACAATAGAGATGGGTCTATCCGTATTTTAATAAAAAGGATTCAGGGGTATCTCGAACCCATTTCTTGTTCTATCCCGTCTTTCAATACAATGGAGACGGGTCTATCCCGTCTTTTTATACAATGGATACAAGTCTATCCCGAACCCACTTCTAGCTTTGTCCCGTCTTTCAATACAATCGAGATGGGTCTATCCCGTCATTTAGTTCAATGGATTCGGATCAATCCCGAACCCACTAATGGTTTCGTCCCGTCCTTCAATACAATGGAAACCGATGTAACTTGTCATTTAATACAATGGGTTCAGGTCTATCCCTAACCCACTTGTTGTTCCGTCGGTTCATTTAGTACAATGGAGACAGGTCTTTCCCCTTTTTAAATTAAATTGATTTGGGTCTATCCCGAACCCACTTCCAGTTTTGTCCCATCTTTTAAAACAATGGATTCAAGTTTATTCCGAACCCACTTTTGGCCCCGTCCGGTCTTTCAATAAAATGGAGAAGGGTCTATCCCGTCTTTAAATAAAATGGATTCGGTTTATCCCGAACACACTTCTAATTTCGTTCTGTTTTTTCAATACAATGTAGATGGGTCTATTTCGTCTTTTAATAAAATGGACTCGGATCTATCCCGAACCCACTTCAGGCTCTGTCCGGTCTTTCAATACAATGGAGATGAATGTATCTCATATTTTAATACAGTGGATTTGAGTCTATCGTGAACCAAATTTAAGCTCCGCCCGGACTTTCAAAACAATGGAGACGGGTCTATCCATTCTTTTAATAAATTGGATTTGGGGACTATCTCGAACCCACTTTTTGCTTTGACCCGTCTTTCAATATAATGGATACGGGTCTATTTCATCTTTTAATAAAATGGATTCGGGTATATCCCAAACCCACTTTTGGTTTCGACCCGTCTTTGAATACAATGGAGACGGGTTTATCCCATCTTTTAATACAATGTATTACGGTCTATCCCGTACTTACTTTTGGCTCCATCTAGTCTTTCAATACAATGGAGACGAGTCTATCTTGTATTTTAATACAATGGATTCAGATCTATATCGAACCCATTTTTGGCTCCATCCCGTCTTTCAATACATTGGAGACGGGTCTATCCCGTCTCTTAATAAAATGGGTTAAGGTTAATCCTGAACCCCCATTTGGCTCGGTTGGGTCCGATCTTTCAAACAATGGAGACAGGTCTATCCTGTTTTAAATAAAATTGATTCGGGACTATCCCGAACCTGCTTCTAGTTCCATCCTATCTTTCAATCCAGACGGGTCAATGTCGTATTTTAGTAAAATGGATTCGTCTATCCCGAATCCACTGTTGGCTCAATCCGGTCTTTCAATACAATGATAGACATTACTATGGAGAAGGGTCTATCCTGTCTTTTAATAAAATGGATTCGGGTCTATCCCGTCTATCAATATAATGGAGACGAGTTTTTTAGGTCTATTAATAAAATGGATTCGGGTATATCCCAAACCCACTTCTGGTTGCATCCCGACTTTCAGTACAATGGACACAGGTCTCTCCCATCTTTTAGTTCAATGGATTCGTATCTATCCCAAACCCACTTCTGGTTTCGTCTCGTCTTTCAATATAATGGAGACGGGTCTATCCCATTTTTTTAATACAATGGATTCAGGTCTATCCTAAACCCACTTTTGGCTCAGTCCGGTCTTTCAATATAATGGAAGCTGATCTATCCAGTCTTTAAATAAAATGGATTCGTGTCATTCCTGAACCCACTTCTGATTTCGTCTCGTCTTTCAGTACATTGGAGACAGGTCTATCCCGTCTTTATATAAAACGGATTCGGGTCTATCCCGAACCCACTTTTGGTTTCGTCTCGTCTTTCAATATAATGAAGACGGGTCTACTCTGTCTTTTAATAAAATGGATTCGGGTCCATCCCGAACCCACTTCTAGCTTCGTCTGGTCTTTCAATACAATGGAGACGAACCTAACTCATCTCTTAATCCAATGGATTTTGGTCTATCGCGAATCTACTTTCGGCTTTGCTCAAACTTTCGAGACAATGAAGATGAGTCTATCCGTCTTTTAATACAACAGATTCGAGTCTATCCTGAACCCACTTTTTTCTTTGTTTCATCTTTCAAAACATTGGAGATGGGTTTATATTGTCTTTGAATAAAACAGATTTGGGTATATCCCGAACCTACATTTGGTTTCGTCCTGTCTTTGAATACAATGGAGACGGGTTTATCTCGTCTATTAGTACAATGGATTCAGGTCTATCTCGAACCCACTTTTGGCTCCACATGGTCTTTTAATACAATGGAGATGGGTCTATCTCGTATCCTAATACAATAGATTCGGGTCTATCGTGAACCCTTTTTTGGCTCCTTTCGGTTTTCAATACACTGGTGATGTGTTTATCCGTCTTTTAATACAACGGATTCGAGTCTATCCTGAACCCACTTTTGGCTTTGTTTCGTCTTTCAAAACATTGGAGATGGGTTTATCCTGTCTTTGAATAAAACAGATTTGGGTATATCCCGAACCTACATTTGGTTTCGTCCTGTCTTTGAATACAATGGAGACGGGTTTATCTCGTCTATTAATACAATGGATTCAGGTCTATCACGAACCCACTTTTGGCTCCACATGGTCTTTTAATACAATGGAGATGGGTCTATCCCGTATCCTAATACAATAGATCCGGGTCTATCGTGAACCCTTTTTTGGCTCCTTTCGGTTTTCAATACATTGGTGATGTGTTTATCCCGTATTTTAATACAATTGATTCAGGCCTATGTCGTACCCACTTTTGGCTCCGTCCCAAGATTCAATTCAACGAAAACAGGTCTATCTCATTTTTTAATTCAACGGATTTAGGTCTATCCAAAACACATTTCTAGGTTTTGTCCCGTCTTTGAGTACAATGGAAACAATCCACTTTTGGCTTAGTTCGGTCTTAATATAATGGAGATTGGTCTATCCCGTCTTTCAATACAATGGAGACGGGTCTATCCTGTCTTTAAAAAAAATGGATTCGGGTTTATCCCAAACCCACTTCTAGATCCGTCCGGTGTTTCTATACAATCTTTCAATATAGTGGATTTAGTTCTATCGCGAATCTACTTTTAGCTCTTCACGGACTTCAAGACAATGAAGATGGGTTTATCCGTTATTTTATACAACGGATTTCGGTCTATCCAGAACCCACTTTTGGCTTTGTCCCGTCTTTCAAAACAATGGAGACGGGTCTATCCTATCTTTTAGTAAAACATATTTGATTCTATCTTGAACCCACTTTTGGCTTCTTCCGGTCTTTCAATACAACGAAGATGTGTTTAACCCGTTATTTAATACAATGAATTCAGGCCAATCCCAAACCCACTTTTGTGTCCGTCCCAAGTTTCAATAAAATGGAAACAAGTCTATCCTGTCTTTTAATTCAACGGATTCGGGTCTATCTAGAACCCACTTCTGGTTCTGTCTTGTTTTTTTAGTATAATGGAGAGGTTTATCGCGTATTTTTTTATAATGGATTCGGGTTTATCCCGAAACCACCTTTGGCGCCGTCTGGTCTTTCAATACAATGGAAATGGGTCAATCCCTTATTTTTAATACAATGGATTCAGATCTATCACGAACCCACTGTTGGCTTCGTCAGGTCTTTCAATACAATAGAGATGGGTTTATCCCATTTTTTAATACAATAGGTTCGGGTCTATCCCGAATCCACTTCTGGTTGCGTTCGGTCTTTCAATATAATGGAGACAGATTTATCTCGTCTTTTAATACAATGGATACGAGAGTATCCTGATCGCACTTCTGGCTCCGTCCCGTCCTTTAATACAATTGAGACGGGTCTATCTCATCTTTTAATAAATGGGATTTGGGTCTATCCTTAACCCATTTTGGCTTAGTCCCGTCTTTCAACACAATGGAAGCTGGTCTATCCCATCTTTTAATAAAATGCAATCGGGTCTATCTCGAACCCACTCCAGGTTTTGTTCCATTTTTAAATATAATGGAATCGGTACTATCCCGTCTTTTAGTAAAATGGATTCAGGTGTATCCCGAACCCATTTTTGGCTCTGTCTAGTCTTTCATTACAATGATAGACAATACAATGGGAACGAGTCTATCCCATTTTTAATAAAAAGGATCCGGGTCTATCTCGAACCCACTTCTTGTTCCATCCCATCATTCAATACAATGTAGATGGGTCTATCCCGTCTTTTTATACAATGCATTCGAGTTTATCCCAAACAAACTTCTAGCTTTGTTTCGTCTTTCAATACAATGGAGACGGGTCCATCCCGTCTTTTAGTTCAATGGATTCGGATCTATCCCAAACCCACTAATGGCTCTGCCCCATTTTTCAATACAATGGAAACGGGTCTATCCCGTCTTTTAATACAGTGGATTCAAGTTTATCCCGAACCCACTTTTGGCTCCATCCGGTCTTTTAATACAATGGAGACGGGTCTATATCGTCTTTAAATAAAATGGATTCGGGTCTATCCCGAACCCACTTCTTGTCGTCCCCTTTTTTAATACAATGTAGATGGGTCTATCCCGTCTCTTAATACAATGGATTCAAGTGTATCTCGTCTTTCAATACAATGGAGACAAATGTATCCCATTTTTTAATATAGTGGATTTGGGTCTATCGTGAACCCGTTTGAGGCTCCATGCGGACTTTCATTACAATGGAAACGAGTCTATCCAGTCTTTTATTACAATGGATTCAGGTCTATCCTGAACCCACTTTTGGCTTCGTCACGTCTTTCAATATAATGGAGATGGGTCTACCGTATTTTAATAAAATGGATACGGGTATATCCCGAACCTACTTCTGGTTTCTTCTCGTCTTTGAATACAATGGAGACGAGTCTATCCCTTTGTTTAATACAATGGATTCTGGTCTATACCGAACTCGTTTTTGGCTTTGTTCGGTGTTTCAATACAATGATAGAAAATACAACGGAGACGGCTCTATCCCTTATTTTAACCAAATAGATTCAAACTATCCTGAACCCACTTATGGTTTTGTCCTATCTTTCAATACAACGGAGACGGGTTTATCCCAACTTTTAATATAATGGATTTAGGTATATCCCGAACGCATTTCTAGCTCTGTCCCGTCCTTCTATACATTGGAGACGGTTCTATCTTGTCTTTTAATAAAATGGATTCGAGTTATCCCTAACCCACTTTTGGTTTCATCCCGTCTTTCAATATAATAGAGACGGGTCTAACCCGTCTTTTAGGAAAATGGATTCAGGTTTATCCCGAACCCACTATTGGACGTGTCTGGTGTTTCTATATAATGGAGATGGATATATACTACTGTCTTTTAATAAAAAGGATTCGGGTCTATCTTGGACCCTTTTCTGGTTCCATCCCGTCATTTAATACAATGGATATGGGTATATCCCGTCTTTTTATACAATGGATTCGAGTCTATCCCGAACCCACTCCTAGCTCTGTCCTGTCTTACAATACAATGGAGATGGGTGTATCCTGATTTTTAGTTCAATGGATTCGATTCTATCCCAGACCCACTAATGGTTTCGTTAAGTCTTTCAATGCAATGGCGATGGGTCTTTCCCGTCTTTTACCACAATGGATTCAGGTCTATCCCGAACCACTTTTAGCTTCATCCGGTCTTTTAATACAATGGAGACGGGTCTATCACGTCTTTCAATACAAATGAGACGGGTTTGCCACGTCTTTAAATAAAATGGATTCGGGTAATTCCCGAACCCACTTCTGGTTCCATCCCGTCTTTTAATACAATGTAGACGAGTCTATCCCATCTTTTAATACAATGGATTCAAGTGTATTCCGATTCCATTTTTGGCTCTGTCCGGTTTTTCAATACAATGGAGAAGGGTCTATCACGTCTTTAAATAAAATGGATTCGGGTCTATCCCAAACCTACTTCTGGTTTCGTTCCGTCTTTCAATACAATGGAGATGGGTCTATTCTGTCTTTCAATTAAATGGATTTGGGATTATCCCGAACCCACTTCTGGCTCCATCCGGTCTTTCAATACAATGGAGACGAACTTACCCCATATTTTAATACAATGGATTTGGGTCTACCGCGAACACACTTTTAGCTTCGCCCGGACTTTCAATACAATGGACACGGGTCTATCAAGTCGTTAATACAATGGATTCGGGTCTATCCGGAACCCATTTTTGGCTTCGACTCGTCTTTCAATATAATGTAGACTATTTTATCCGGTGTTTTAATAAAATGGAGTTGGGTATATCCTGAACCCACTTCAAGTTTCGTCCCATCTTTGAATACAATGGAGACGGGTTTATCTAGTCTTTTAATAAAAGGGATTCGGGTTTATCCCGCACCCACTTTTTGCTCCGTCGGGTCTTTTAATACAATGGAGACGGGTCAATCTCGTATTTTAATACAAAGGATTCGGGACTATCCCAAACCCACTTTTGCCTCCATCTCGTCTTTCAATACAATGGAGATGGGTTTATCCTATCTTTAAATAGAAAGGGTTCAGGTCAATCCTGAACCCACTTTTGGCTCAGCTCAGTCCGATCTTCAATACAATGATAGATAATGCAATGGAGACATGGACAGGTCTATCCCGTCTTTTAATATAATGGATTCGGGTCTAACCCGAACCCACTTCTAGTTCCGTCCTATCTTACAATACAATAGAGATATCTTACAATACAATAGAGACGAGTCTATCCCGTCTTTTAGTAAAATGAATTCAGGTGTATCCCGAACCAATATTTGGCTCCGTCTGATCTTTCAATACAATGGAGACGGGTCTATCTCGTCTTCTAATAAAATGGATTTGGGACTACCTCGAACCCACTTCTGGTTCCATCCCGTCTTTCAATACAATGGAGATGGGTTTATCCTGTCATATAATACAGTGCATTGGGATCTATCCAAAACCCACTTCTGGCTCCGTCCCTTCTTTCAATACAATGGAGATGGATTTATCTCGTCTATTAGTTCAATGAATTCGGATCAATCCCGAACCCACTAATGGTTCCCTCCCGTCTTTCATTACAATGGAGATGGGTCTATCCCGTCTTTTAATACAATGGATTCAGGTCTATCCCGAACCCACTTTTGGCTCCATCCGGTCATTTAATACAATGGATACAGGTCTATCTTGTCTTTAAATAAAATGGATTCAGATCTATCCAGAACCCACTTTTGCTTTTGTCCCCTCTTTGAGAACATTGGAGACGGGTCTATCCCGTATTTTAATATAATGGAGACGGGTCTATCCCGTCTTCTAGTTTTGTAACGTCTTTTAATACAATGGATTCAAGTCTATCGCGAACCTATTTTTTGGCTCCTTCCGGTCTTTCATTACAATGAAGATGTGTTTATCCCGTCTTTTAATACAATGGATTCAAGTCTATCCCGAACCCACTTTTGCTCCGTCCCATCTTTCAATAAAATGGAAACAAGTCTATCATGTCTTTTAATTCAATGGATTCGGGTCTATCCAGAACCCATATCTGGTTCTATCTCGTCTTTGAGTACAATGAATTCGGGCCTATTCGGATCTCATTTTTGGCTCCATCTAGTCTTTCAATATAATGAAGACGGGTCAATCCCTTATTTTAATACAACGGATTCGGGTCTATCTCGAACCCACTATTGGCTCCGTCCGGTCTTTTAATACAATAGAGACGGGTCTATCCTATTTTTTGATACAATGGATTCGGGTCAATCCCGAACCCACTTCTGTTTGCGTTCGGTCTTTCAATGAAATGGAGACGGATATATTCTGTCTTTTAATACAATGGATTCGGGTCTATCCCGAACGCACTTATGGCTTCATCCCGTCCTTCAATAAAATCAAAACGGGTCTATCCCGTCTTTTAATAAATAGGATTTCGGTCTATCTCAAACCCAGTTTGGCTTCATCCCATTTTTCAATACAATGTTTAATCAAATGGATTCGGGTCTATCCCGAACCCACTTCCGGCTCCGTTCTGTCTTTCAATACAATGGAGACGGGTTTATCCCGCCTTTTAGTAAAATGGATTCAGGTGTATCCAGAACCCATTTTTGGATCTGTCCCATCTTTCAATACAATGGAGATGGGTCCATCCAGTCCTTTAGTTCAATTGATTCAGATCTATCAAGTCCTTTAGTACAATGATAGTCAATACAATGGAGACGGGTATCCCGTCTTTTAATAAAAAAGGATTCAGGTCTATCTCGAACCCACTTCTGATTCCATCTCATCTTTCAATACAATGGAGACAGATCTATCCCGTCTTTTTATACAAGGGATTCGAGTCGATCCCGAACCCACTTCTAGCTCTGTCCCATCTTCAATACAATGGAGACGGGTCTATCCAGTCCTTCAGTTCAATGGATTTAGATCTATCCCAAACCCAATAATGGTTCCATCCCTTTATTTTATACAATGGACACGAGTCTATCCCGTCTTTTAATACAATGCATTCAGGTCTATCTCGAACCCACTTTTGGTTTCGTCCGGTCATTTAATACAATGGAAATTTGTCTATTCTGTCTTTAAATAAAATGGATTCAGGTCTATCCCGTCTGTCAATATAATGTGGACGAGCTTATGTATTTTAATAAGAAAGGATTTGGGTATATCCTGAACCAATTTCTCGTTTGGTCCTGTCTTTGAATAGAATGGATATGGGTTTATCTCGTTTTTTAATACAATGGATTTGGGTTTATCCAGATCCCAATTTTGGCTCCGTCTGAACTTTCAGTACAATGAAGATGTGTTTATCTCGTCTTTTAATACAATGGATTCAAGTCTATCTCGAACCCACTTTTGCTCCGTCCCATCTTTCAATAAAATGGAAACAAGTCTATCATGTATTTTAATTCAATGGATTTGAGTCTATCCAGGGCCCACATCTGGTTCTATCCCTTTTTTGAGTACAATGAATTCGAGCCTATTCGGATCTCATTTTTGGCTCCATCTAGTCTTTCAATATAATGAAGACGGGTCAATCACTTATTTTAATACAACGGATTCGGGTCTATCTCGAACCCACAATTGGCTCCGTCCGATCTTTTAATACAATAGAAACGGGTCTATCCTAATTTTTGATACAATGGATTCGGGTCTATCTCGAACCCACTTCTGTTTGTGTTTGGTCTTTCAATAAACTGGAGACAGATATATTCTGTCTTTTAATACAATGGATTCGGGTCTATCCCGAACGCACTTATGGCTTCATCCCGTCCTTCAATAAAATCGAGACGGGTCTATCCCGTCTTTTAATAAATAGGATTTCGGTCTATCTCAAACCCATTTTGGCTTCATCCCGTTTTTCAATACAATGTTTAATCAAATGGATTCGGGTCTATCTCGAACCCACTTCCGGCTCCGTCCTGTCTTTCAATACAATGGAGACGGGTTTATCCCGCCTTTTCGTAAAATGGATTCAGGTGTATCCAGAACCCATTTTTGGATCTGTCCCATCTTTCAATACAATGGAGACGAGTCTATCCAGTCCTTTAGTTCAATTGATTCAGATCTATCAAGTCCTTTAGTACAATGATAGTCAATACAATGGAGACGGGTATCCCGTCTTTTAATAAAAAAGGATTCAGGTCTATCTCGAACCCACTTCTGATTCCATCTCATCTTTCAATACAATGGAGACAGATCTATCCCATCTTTTTATACAAGGGATTCGAGTCGATCCCGAACCCACTTCTAGCTATGTCCCATCTTCAATACAATGGAGACAAGTCTATCCAGTCCTTCAGTTCAATGGATTTAGATCTATCCCAAACCCAATAATGGTTCCATCCCTTTATTTAATACAATGGAAATGAGTATATCCCGTCTTTTAATACAATGCATTCAGGTCTATCTCGAACCCACTTTTGGCTTCTTCCGGTCATTTAATACAATGGAAATTTGTATATTCCGTCTTTAAATAAAATGGATTCAGGTCTATCCCGAACCCACTTCCAGCTCGGTCCCATCTTTAATCCATTGGAAATGGGTATGTCCTGTATTATAATACAATGGATTCAAGTGTATTCCGAACCCACTTTTGGCTCTGTCCGATCTTTCAATATAATACAAAAGGCTTTATCCCGTCATTAAATAAAATGGATTTGGGTCTATCCCAAACCCACTTCTGGTTTCATTCTATCTTTCAATACAATGGAGAGGGGTCTGTTCCATCTTTTAATAAAATGGATTCGGGTTTATTCCGAACCCACTTCTGGCTCCATCTGGTCTTTCAATATAATGTAGATGAATATCCCATTATTTATTACAGTGGATTTGGGTCTATCACGAACCTTTTTTCGACTCCTTTCGAACTTTTAATACAATGGAGACTGGTCAATCCAGCCTCTTAATACAACGGATTCAGGTCTATCCCGAACCCAACTTTTTGCCTCGACTCGTCTGTCAATATAATGTGGACGAGCTTATGTATTTTAATAAGAAAGGATTTGGGTATATCCTGAACCAATTTCTCGTTTCGTCCTGTCTATGAAAAGAATGGATATGGGTGTATCTCATTTTTTAATACAATGGATTTGGGTTTATCCAGATCCTAATTTTGGCTCAGTCTGAACTTTCAGTACAAGGGAGACTGGTCTATCCCGTATTTTAGTACAATGGATTCGGGTCTATCTCGAACCCACTTTTGGTTCCGTCTCATCTTTCAATACAAGAGAGACGAGTCTATCACGTCTTTTAATAAAATGGGGTCAGGTCAATCCTGAACCCACTTTTGGCTCGACTCGGTCCGATCTTTCAATACTATGATCGACAATATAATGGAGACGGGTCTATCCCTTCTTTTAATAAAATGGGTTTGGGTCTAACACGAACCCACTTCTGGTTTTGTCCCGTCATTCAATATAATAGAGACAAGTCTATCTCGTATTTTAGTAAAATGGATTCAGGTATATCCCGAACCCACTTTTGGCTCCATTTTAACTTTCAATACAATGATAGACAACACAATGGAGACGAGTTTATCCCGTCTTTTAATAAAATGGATTGGGGTCTATCCCAAACCCACTTCTAGTACCATTCCGTCTTTCAATACAATAGAGAGTTGTCTCTCTTGTCTTTTAATACAATGGATTCGGGTCTATCCCAAATCCACTTCTGGTTTTGTATCGTCTTTCAATTTAATGGTGACGGGTCTATCCCGTCTTTTAGTTCAATGGATTTGGATCTATCCTGAACGCACTTCTGGTCCAGTATCGTCTTTCAATACAATATTGACGGGTCTATCTCATTTTTTAATACAATGGATTCATGTCTATCCCGAACCCACTTTTGGCTCCATCCGGTTTTTCAATATAATTGAGACGGGTTTATCCCGTCTTAAAATAAAATTGATTCAAGTCTGTCCTTAACCCACTTATGGTTTCATCCCGAACCCACTTTTGGTTCTGTCAAGTCATTTAATACAATGGAAGCGAGTATATCCCGTCTTTAAATAAAATGGATTCGGGTCTATCCCATCCCAAACCCACTTTTTGCTTTGTCCGGTCTTTCAGTAAAATGGAGACAAACCTCTCTTATCTTTTAATACAGTGGATTTGGGTCCATCCCGAACCCACTTTTGGCTCCGTCTTGTCTTTCAATACAATAGAGACAGGTCTATCTCGTATTTTAATACAATGGATTTGGATCTATCCCGAACCCACTTTTGGCCTTGTCACTTCTTTCAATACAATGGAGATGGGTCTATCCCGTCTTTTAATAAAATAGGTTCAAGTCAATCCCAAACCTACTTTTGGCTCGGCTTTGTCCGGACTTTCAATACAATGGGGACGGGTCGATCCCAAACTCAATTTTGGCTTCGTTCAGTCTTTCAATACAATGGTGACGGGTCTATCCGGTCATTTAATTAAATGGATTCGGGTCTATTCTTAGCCCACTTTTGGCTTCATCCCGTCTTTCAATACAATGGAGATGGGTCTATCTGGTCTTTTATCAAAAAGGATTAAGGTATATCCCGAAACCACTTCTAGTTCCATCCCGTCTATGAATACAGTGGAGACGGGTCTATCTCGTCATTTAATATAATGGATTCAGGCCTATCCCGAACCCACTTTTGGCTCCATCTAGTCTTTCAATACAATGGAGATGGATCCATCTCGTCTTTTAATACAATTGGTTTGGGTCTATCCTTAACACACTTTTTGCTTCGTCACGTCTTTCAATATAATGGAGACGGGTCTATCCCATCTTTTACTAAGATGGATTTTGGTATATCCCGAACCCACTTTTGGTTTCGTTTTGTCTTGGAATACAATGGAGACATGTTTATCCCATTTTTTAATACAATGGATTTGAGTCTATCCCAAACCCACTTCTGGCTTTGTTTTGTCTTTCAATACAGTAGAGATGGGTCTATCCCGTCTTTTAATAAAATGTATTCGTGACTATCCCGAGCCCACTTTTGGTTTCGTCCCGTCCTTCAATACAATGGAGACGGGACAATCCCATTTTTTAATACAATGGATTTGGGTCTATACCAAACCCACTTTTTGTTCGGTTTGGTCTTTCAATACAGTGGAAACAGGTCTATCCCAATTTTTTGTAAAATGGATTCTGGCATATCCCGAACCCACTTCTGCTTCCATCCTATCTTTCCATATAATGGAAACGAGCCCATCCCCATCAATTAATACAATGGATTCAAGTCTATCTCAAACGACTTTTGGCTCCATCCAGTCTTTCAATATAATGGAGACGAGTCTATCCCGTCTTTAAATAAGAGGGATTCAGGCCTATCCCAAACCCACTTCTGGTTTCGTCCCGTCTTTCAATACAATAGATAGGTGTTTATCATGTCTTTAAATAAAATGGATTAAGGTCTATCCCGAACGCATTTTTCTTCCGGCAGGTCTTCCAAAACAATGGAGACAAGTCTATCCCCTTTTAAATGAAATGGATTCGAGACTATCCCGAACCCACTTCTGGTTTCATCCCATCTTTCAATACAATGGAGACGGTTATATCCCATCATTAATAAAATGGATTCGAGTCTATCCCGAACCCACTTTTGGTTTCGTGCCATTTTTCAATACTATGGCGATAGGTCGATCCCGTATTTTAATATAATGAATTCGGATCTGTCAATAACCCACTTTTGGTTTCGTTTTGTCTTTGAATAAAATGGAGATATGTTTATCCCGTCTTTTAATACAATGGATTCGGGTCTATATTGAACCCACTTCTGGCGATGTCTCGTCTTTCAATTCAATGGAGACGGGTCTATCCCGTCTTTTAGTACAATGGATTCGGGTCTATCCCGAACCCACTTCTTGTTTTGTTTCGTCTTTCAAGTTAATGGAGACTAGTCTATCCCTTCTTTTAGTTCAATGGATTTGGATCTATCCCGAACCCACTTCTGGTTATCTATCGTCTTTCAATATAATGGAGACGGGTATATCTCGTCCTTTAAGACAATGGATTCATGTCTATCCCGAACCCACTTTTGGCTCCATCCGGTTTTTCAATATAATTGAGACGGGTGGATCCGGTCTTAAAATAAAATTGATTAGAGTCTATCCTGAACCCACCTATGGTTTCATCCCATCCTTCAATACAATCGAGACGGGTCTATTCCGTCTTTTAATAAATGGATTCGGGTCTTGATGTTCACATAATTATTACATAATATACCTCCTAATTTATATTTGTTTGTGTTTCGAATAGTGTATTTTAGTTTAATTATTTTTTTTTTGTATTTTTGTAGGATTTGGAGTTTAAATGACAAAAGTGCATTAGCGTGGAGAATTTGGAAATTCATAGACAAATTGACGAAGTGGAGCAGAAGGGCAGGACGCAATACAGCGGTTGGTTAGTAGCCGAAAGTGAGGACGTTGTCCAGCAGTGGAGATGCTATCCAGCAGGGTACGCACGCACTGCCATGCCGATGAAGCTCCACACCGCTGTTGCTGTCATCACCTTCACCATGTGTCACTAAACTCCACACAAGGCGAAGAGGTGAACTCCTAGATGTAACGCACTTAATTGGTATTTGATTCGTTAGGCTTTCACGATGAATAATGGTGTTTATGATTTTCACTTTTATTTAATATAGGAGTTTATGTTATTTTAGTGACAAAGATTTCATCAACTTCTTCGTAGATTATTATTCCGGTGGTTGTCTTTTTCTTCTCCATATAAGTTTAGTCACGTTTTTCTTATGTGTGGAATTTTTAAGGATCAATTAATTTCGGTAGGATAGTTATATATGATTGTCTTTTATTACGTTGTTGTCTCCTGATATATCGTAAATTTAGGATATCATATATGACCAACCTTTGTGTTTTCTAGAAAAAGTGAAATCTAAAATCCATTTACATTAGAATATATTAGTGCATTAAAGACTATTTTTCCGATTATGTTTTTTGGGATGTGAAACACGTAATCGAGTCATCATAGTGAATCAATACTAGTTGGCACGTGAAATCTAGGAGGGATTCTTGGAACCTTGTGACTTTTCTAAACTTGATTTTCATTAAACTAAATCCAATTTCATATTTTAAAATTGCTAAAATTTCTTAAATTTAGTTTCGCGTTTCTTCTTCCTTGACCTTGTTTTGTAGATCATTTTTCCTCGTGGGATCGACACCCCAATCTTTACTGCAATTGACCACGTGTACTGTTTGGGAGTAATCAAATTTTGGCACCGTTGCCGGGGAAAAACGTCATTCTACAAGGGAGGTTTCGGGTATTATCTTTCTTGCTCATTGTTTTATTTTATTTTATTTTATTTTTAGGTTTTAGGTCTAGTTTATTTTATTTTATTTATTTTATTTCTTAAAAAATTGCAAAAAACAAAAAAGAACATTGGGGGAGTGTGAGTTGGAATAGAGACCACTTAGGGAGACTAATTAGGGTCCCAAATTTAGAACACCCACAAATTCACATTGAGACCAAATTAAGTCATACTTCTAATTCTAACACCATGAGTAATCACGAAGATGAGCATGTTCGGTCGCTAAAGGACTATCTCCACCCCACGCGCACTGCTACTCCATCATGTATCATGTTTGCACCAAATACACAAAAACTAGATTTTAAGCCGGGTATGATACAATTATTACCCACTTTTCATGGCCTAGAGAGTGAGAATCCTTATATTCACATTAGGGAAATTCGAGGAAGTTGTGGTCACTTTCCACAACAAAGTTGAGGCTGTAGACTCGGTTAGACTAAGGTTTTTTCCTTTTTCCCTTAAGGAAAAAATCAAAGAGTTGGCTATATTCTTTGCAACCAAGGTGTATAGGTTCGTGGGAGGAGATGACCCAAACATTTTTTAATAAATACTTTCTTCACCACAAAACCAACGGTCTAAAGAGACAGATTTCTACCTTCGCCCAAAAGAATAGCGAGACATTATATCAAGCATGAGAGAGGTTCAAGGATCTCTTGAATACATGTCCACACCATGGGTATGAGAGTTTGCGCTTAGTCAGTTATTTTTATGAGGGGCTCACCAGTAGAGAACGTCAGTTCGTTGAGATGATGTGTAATGGAGAGTTTTTGCAAAAGGACCCTGACGAGGCCACTGAGTACCTGAATGACTTGGCTGAAAAGGCTCATACTTGGACTGGTCCAAGTGCTACTGAGAGCACAGATAAAACACACCCAGCTGGAGTCTATCAACTTAGGGAAGAGGACAACCTTATAGCCCAATTGGATAGAGTGACTAGGGAGTTAGAGGCACTTAAGACCAAGGATGGTAGGCCCACACATACTGCTGCCAGATTTGAGCTACAGGACGCCTGTGTTATATGCAGAGGAGTTGAACACTTAGCACAGGATTGCCCGACGTTGACTGAGATGAGAGGGGTTTATGAGGAACAATGTAACGCTTAGGGATGTACAAGAAGCCTTACTCACCATTCTCTAACACTTACAATTCTGGCTGGAGAGATCACCCTAACTTAGGCTGGAGGTCTGAAGCAGACCAACCTACACACTCACAGGCTCAACCACCTAGGTCATACCCTACACCTTTATACAATGCGCAATCTAACAGAAGTTCCTTATCAGACACATTACATGCATTTATAGAGGCACAACGTAAAACTAATCAAAAATTTGAGGTTGCATTGACATAGTTGGCAGAAGATAACAAGGAGATCAAAAGCCAGATAACCAAGCTGACAAGTTCATTAACAATTCAAAAGCGGGGCCAATTTCCGTCACAGCCTCAAACAAATCCAAAGGGCCAACTAATGGCACAAACCTCTACTTCAGACTCTCAGAATGTCAAAGAGGTTAATGCCATCACTACTCGGAATGGTAAGATTTTAGATGGATCAAGCTCGTCCATGACTATAGGCACCTCCCCAAGTGCAAATGAGAGCATCCCTGGGGATGAGCCCAACAGGAACATTCCAGTTCCAGTTCCTTTTCCTCAAGCACTACGACCTACTGGAAAGAAATCGGAAATGCATGGTGAGATTCTAAAACACTTGAAACATGTTAAAATTAACTTACCTTTGCTGCATGTGATTAAACAGTTACCAAGTTATGCGAGGGTCATCAAGGATCTATGCACTATCAAGAAGAAACATCATGTCAAGAAGACTGCCTTCTTGACAGAACAGGTAAGTGCAGTGATTGAGCAGAGGACACCACCCAAGTACAAAGATCCAGGGTGTTCTACAATCACCTGCCAGATTGGGACTCATGAGTTCGGCCAAGCCTTGTTGGATTTAGGAGCAAGTGTAAATCTAATTCCATATTCTATTTACTTGCGATTGGGTCTAGGAGAGATTAAACCCACATCCGTGGTATTACAATTGGCCGATAGATCGGTTAAGTAGCCAAGAGGAATAGTCGAGGATGTCTTGCTGCAGATTGATAAGTTTTACTATTCCATCGACTTTCTTATTTTAGATACTCATTATGCGGTTAATATGGAGTCTACAGTTCCGATTATTTTAGGTAGACCTTTTCTTGCCACAGCTAACGCTCTTATCAATTGCAGGAACGGTCTAATGAAGTTGTCTTTTGGGAACATGACTCTGGAGGTCAACATATTCAATATTAGCAAGCAACCATGCGATGATGATGAGTGTCATCATACCTACATGATAGACACGCTGATATAAGAGGAGGCACTCCTGAGCACAGACTCTGAAACCTTAGAGTACTTCCTTTCTATTTCTGATTCTGAGAGTTCACATTATCCTGACAATGCTTTTGATATTTCTGTTGTTTCATGGTTAAAGGATAAAGGAGGACGACAATGGCAACCATGCTTTGAGGAGTTGCCAAAGGAAAGACAGAAACCACAACCATCCACCGTGGAAACTCCGAAAGTTGACCTAGTTCCACTGCCTGAGGGACTTAAACATGCATTCCTCGGACCAAGTGATACCTTTCCTGTTATTATTTCTTTCGTGCTTGATAGCTCACAAGAAAAAGAATTGATTAATATGTTACGTGAGCACAAATCTGCATTAGGTTGGACTATAGCTGACATCAAAGGTAATAGCCCCTTAATATGTTTCCATAGGATTCACTTAGAAGAAGGAGCTAACCCCCGTAGAGACCCTCAAAGACGACTTAACTCTACTCTGAAAGAGGTGGTGAAAAAGGAAGTCTTAAAATTGTTAGATGCAGGCATCATTTATCCAATCTCTGATAGCAAGTGGGTTAGTCCAACTCAAGTGGTTCCCAAGAAATTTGGAATAATAGTGGTAACTAATGATGAGGGGGTGCCTGTTCCTACTAAGGTAGTGACAGGGTGGCGCATGTGCATTGATTATAGGAAACTTAATTCTCCCACCCGCAAGGATCACTTCCCACTTCCATTCATAGACCAAATCTTAGAGCGAGCAGCTGGTCGTTCTTTCTATTGTTTTCTAGATGGATATTCAGGATATTATCAGATTGAGATTGCATTAGATGATCAGGATAAAACTACTTTCACATGTCTTTTCGATACTTATGCTTTTCGGCGTATGCCATTTGGTTTGTGTAATGCACCGGCTACTTTTCAGAGATGCATGATGAGTATTTTTAGTGACATGGTTGAAAAATATATGGAAGTATTCATGGATGATTTGACTGTTTTTGGTGATTCCTTTGATTCATGTTTAATTCACTTCAAGGCTGTTTTAAGTAGATGTGAAGAGAAAGGTCTGGTGATTAATTGGAAAAAATGTCATTTCATGGTTCCCCATGGAATAGTTCTGGGACACATAGTTTCTGATAAAGGAATCGAGGTTGATAAAGAAAAAATCGAAGTGATTTGTAAATTACCTACACCTAAAAGTGTCAAGGATGTGAGATCATTTCTAGGGCATGCGGGTTTTTATAGGAGGTTCATACAGAAATTTTATGCCATCTATAGACCATTAAGTAGCCTCCTGGTCAAAGACGCCGTGTTCCAATGGACACAAGATTGTGAGGATGCCTTCCGAACACTCATTGATAGGCTCACCTCTGCCCCCATCATACAGCCACCAGATTGGCATTTACCATTTGAGATAATGTGTGATGCAAGCAGCTATGCTGTGGGGGCAGTCTTGGGACAACGAAGGAAAGGGAAGCCCTTTGTTGTTTACTATGCTAGTCGAACACTTAATGATGCTCAAATGAATTATTCGACTACTGAAAAAGAGTTGCTAGCTGTAGTTTTTGCTTTAGATAAATTTTGTGCTTATTTGATTGGTACACCTATTACTGTTTTTACTGACCATGTGGCTCTTAAGTTCGTTCTTTCTAAAAAGGATGCTAAGGCACGATTGATTAGGTGGATTTTACTTCTGTAGAAATTTGATCTAACTATAAAGGATAAGAAGGGGGTCGAGAATGTTGTGGCGGATCACTTATCTCGTCTGGAGTTCAATGACTTTGCCAATGGCCCACCCATCCGTGATGACTTCCCTGATGAACACCTATTCGTCGTCACTCAAGTACCATGGTATGCGCACATTATTAATTACTTGGTTTCTGGCGAAGTTCCATCATCATGGAGTGTTCAAGATAAGCGCAAATGTTTTGTCGAGGCAAGAAATTTTTATTGGGATGATCCTTATCTATATAAGTATTGCCTCGACCAAATCATGAGGCGCTGTATCCTTGAAGGTGAGATTGAAAGTGTCTTACATTTTTGTCATAGTGCAGCTTGTGGAGGCCATTTTTCTATGAAAAATACCGTTGCAAAAATTTTATAGTCAGGATTATATTGGCCTACATTGTTTAAGGACACTAACAATTATTGTCGTTCTTGTGATAGAAGCCAGAAGTTAGGTGCACTGTCCCGGAGGCATATGATGCCCCTTAACCCCATCCTAGTCATTGAGATATTTGATTGTTGGGGGATTGATTTTATGGGACCTTTTCCACCTTCTTTCGGATATTTATATATTGTGCTTGCAGTGGACTATGTGTCCAAATGGGTAGAGTTGTGACATGCCGGAACAATGAAAACAACACTGTTGTCAGGTTTATCAAAGAACACATTTTATCCCGTTTCGGTACACCACGAGCCATTATTAGTGATCAGGGGACTCATTTTTGTAATCACTCTTTTGAGGCTTTGATGCGCAAGTATGGAGTTCATCACAAGGTCGCCAATGCCTATCATCTGCAGACAAATGGCCAAGCCGAGCTGGCAAACCGAGAAGTGAAACAAATCTTGGAGAAGATGGTGAATCCTGATAGGAAGGATTGGTCCTTGCGCCTTCTTGATGCACTTTGGGCTTACCATACCGCGTATAAGACAATTCTCGGGATGTCTCCGTATCGGCTTATATATGGAAAAGCCTGTCATTTACCTGTTTAGTTAGAACATCGCGCTTATTGGGCTGTAAAAAGCACTAACTTTGACATCAATGATGCATGTATTCAGCGGAAACTTCAGTTAGCTGAAATTGAGGAGTTGCGGAATGATGTCTATGACAATTCCCGAATATACAAGGCAAAGATGAGCGGCTCATGATAAGCAAATTCTGAGGAAATATTTTGAGCCTAATCAACGAGTCTATCTCTATGACTCACGACTTCATCTTCATCTTGGCAAGCTAAGATCGAGATGGACGGGCCCATTCATGGTAAAACAAGTTTTTCCCAATGGTTCTATAGAAATTGAAGATCCAAAAGATGGGAGAGTATTTAGAGTAAATGGGCAGCGTTTGAAGCACTATGTGGAGCGGGTAGAGGTGCCAGAGGAAATCTCTCTGGTTGCCCCTGTCTACTTGATTTGATGATCTCCACCCTATCTTTAGTTTAGGTTTTATGCTTTTATGTTTTTATTTTAGTGTTTCAGGTTATTTTAGGTGTTGCTACTGGAGTCACTCGGAGACCCTCATCCCATGTGTTCCTTTCTCCTGACGGTATGATTTTCTTATATTTTGGTGACTGTGAGGACATTGTCTATTTGAAATTGGTAAAACTTCACCATGGTAATATCACTCTAACCCTCCTCTTTTCTTTTTCCTTCATTTGTCATGATTATTATTTTATACATTGAGGACAATGTTTGGTTTAGGTTTGGGAGTGGTTTATTAGATTTTTTTGTGCAATTGTCAAAAATCTTTGAGCTTAAAACGTATTTTACAATTAAACCGAGTCATTTTTTGTGTTCTACTCAATCTCCATTGAATACTTAGATGATTACGGTAATTGTGCAAAATCTTTATGAAAATGCATTCGAAATCTGAACTCTTGGTGAATTTAAAAAAATAAAAAAATAAAAAAGGGGTTTTGAGTCTTTTTAATTTTAGAGAATATTTTTGTTGCCTTTAATTTTGAGAAAACACATACTAACACGTGTCACATAGTTATATTAGTAGAAAACATGATATTTGATATTATCCTTATGTTAAATGTATTTCGTGAAACTTTTCAACTCGACTATTCGTGCACTATAAGCCAAGTCAACATGATTTGAAGTTGATTAGTGAGATATTGAACTAGAAAACCTTAGAATAATGGTGGAGACTTAACCCTTGTGAGTTTTGAGTCATTCTTTATTTCTTGAGGGTTATTAATTACATTATGATTTTTCTTGAGTCCACATTATTTCGTTGATGATCTCATTATTCTTGACTTTCTTATTGATTGCTTTAAAAATGAAATAAAAATTGAATTTTTTACACTAGAACTTCTTGCTTTATTTAGTTGAGATGTCCTAGTACCAACTAGAACTTATGAAGTATATAAGCATTTCTTTCTTTAAACCATTTTTTTAGGCTTTTAGCCTACCTAATAATAAATATCCATTTGCAACCCTTTGAGCCTTTAAATAGCCTTCTCTTTGTTATCCCCATTCCCATTACCTACTCCATTCAAGGAGTAATACCACTATTATTTTATCCTTACCCAATTTTCTTAGAATGTATACGGTGAGATATATTTATGGAATGGGCAAATAGAAAGAGTTGAAAATAGATATTTCATGCGCCCTCAAAGTAAAAGTGTTTGATTGTATACACGGGGAAAAGCAAGTAGCATGTTAAAAAAAAAAAAAGTGGTTGAAGAAGAAAAAAAAAAGGCTTGAAGAAGAAAATAATGAATAAAAAGTTAATGGTGTACAACATTGATTTGTTCTTCAAAGCCCTATGTGTTTATTCAAGGGTGTAGCCATTCTCAGAAAATTTTTGTATCCTTTTTTGTCCATTATTGTTTGCCATAATCTAAGCCCCATTACAACCTAGTAAAGACCTAATTGATCTTAAGTGAAAGTTGGTTTATTAGATGTGGAGATTGAATAGGCAAGAACTATGGTGTTTGATTCAACATTCTCAAAAGTAATCAATATTCCTGTCTATGAGATCATATCCATTTCACTATTTGAAAATTACGTTTTTCATGATAATTGTATGTGAGACGTTTGCATTTTCCATAGTTTATATTTTTTCCTCGCATATAAACTGCATGCCCAATCTCTGAGTGTTTTATATTTGAGTGACATGAGATATTTGTGGTCGAAGCGTACTTTCTAAAGGTTATCTTGTCACATCTTTACTATGAGATGAAGAGTTATGTTGATAAGGTTTCTCACACACACACACTTCGAGTTGAGAATGATTATGAAATTTATTTAACCTTTAGATACTATTAAATTATTGTACTCTATTGATATACTTTTGTGACATTTTTAGTTTGTTGTTTTTCTTGAATTTTAAGCAATTAGAAAATTACTCTAAGGAAAATAAAGGAGAATGCCCATGTTTTTGCATTATGGTTTTAGAAAATATTTTTTTTTCTATTGAGTCAGTAATGTTTGGGGGTAACATTTCTGGAAACCCTCATGAGACTATAACTCGTCCACTAGAGGTACTCTAGGGGTTTAAAGCCTTGTTGCACGTTAAGGTAAGTGCAGCCGTGATTCCTACGAAAGTGAGTTAGGATTTTATTCTTAATTTTGTTTTGCTCGAGGACTAGCAAAAAAGTGCATTAGCGAGGCGAATTTGGAAATTCATAGACAAATTGACGAAGTGGAGCGGGAGACACTCAAGCCAAAGATTAATAAAGAGAACAAAAGAAAAAATAAAAGAAATTAGTTTTGAATTTTGGTGGAACAAAAAAAGTGATATGGATGAACATAGCCAAACCCACCTTTCCTGTTATTAATACAGAATCTAAACAATTGTTTTTGGTTTCTAATTTTATTGAGCTTGAGATCCACCCACAGGGAGGAATTATTGAAGAATAGAAACAACAAGGAGGGGACGACAAAGAGTGGTTGATTTTATTTGATTTGCACAAAAAGATACAGCAGATTTGATTTCCAATGAGGAGTTTGGTTTCTTTTTGAACACAAATACGGCAGCAAACGCAACAACATAGTACGCAACAGGAGAGAGCAGAGTCCAGCAAAAGGGCGAGATAGCAGCCGAAAGTGAGGACGATGTCCAGCAGGGTACGCACCGCTGATCCACCACGCGCTGCCATGCCGATGAAGCTCCACACCGTTGTTGCTGTCATCACCATCACCATGTGTCACTAAACTCCAAGCAAGGCGAAGAGGTGAACTCCTAGATGTAACGCACTTAATCGGTATTTGATTTGTTTTATGCTTTCACGATGAATAATGGTGTTTATGATTTTCACTTTTATTTAATATAGGAGTTTATGATATTTTAGTGACAGATTTAATCAACTTCTTCGTAGATTATTATTCCGGTGGTTGTCTTTTTCTTCTCCATATAAGTTTAGTCACGCTTTTCTTATGTGTGGAATTTTTAAGGATCAATTAATTCCGTTAGTTTAGTTATATGTGATTGTCTTTTATTACGTTATTGTTTCCGGATATATCGTAAATTTAGGATATCATATATGACCAACCTTTGTACTTTCTAAAAAAAGTGAAATCTAAAATCCATTTACATTAGAATATATTAGTTCATTAAAGACTATTTTTCCAATTATGTTGTTTGGGATGTGAAACACGTAATCGAGTCATCATAGTGAATCAATACTAGTTGGCGCGTGAAATCTAGGAGGGATTCTTATAACCTTGTGACTTTTCTTAACATGATTTTCATTAAACTAAATCACATTTCATATTTTAAAAGTGCTAGAATTTCTTAAATTTAGTTTCTCGTAGTTCTTCTTCCTTGACCTTGTTTTGTAGATCGCTTTTCCTCATGGGATCGACACCCCAATCTTTACTGCAATTGACCGCGTGTACTGTTTGGGCGTAATCAGGTCTCTTCTGGCTCCGTCTGGTCTTTCAAAATGATGGAAACAAATCTCTCTTATCTTTTAATAGAGTGGATTTGGGTCTATCGCGAACCCACTTTCGGCTCTGGCGTAACTTTCATTACAATGTAGACGGGTCTATCCCGTCTTTTAATACAATGGATTTGTGTCTATCCCTAACCCACTTTTGGCTTCGTCCCATCTTTCAATACAATGAAGATGGGTTTATCTCGTCTTTTAATAAAATGGATTTGGGTATATCCTGGAACAACTTCTGGTTTTGTCCCGTCTTTAAATAAAATTGAGACAGGTCCATCTCGTCATTTAATTCGAGCCTATCCCGAACCACCTTTTGGCTCCATTTGGTTTCAAGATAATGGAGATTGGTCTATTCCGTCTTTTAATAGAATGGATTCAGGTATATCCCGAACCCAGTTTTGATTCCGTCCCGTCTTTGAATACAATGGAGACATGTATATCCCGTCATTTAATACAATGAATTCAGGTCCATTCCGAACCCACTTTTGGATCTGTCTTGTATTTCAAAACAATGGAGACAAGTCTATCCCGTATTTTAATAAAATGGATTCGGGTCATACCCGAACCCACTTTTGACTTCGTCACGTCTTTCAATACAATGGAGACGGGTCTATCCAGTCTTTTAATAAAATAGGTGCAGGTAAATCCCGAATCCACTTTTGGCTCGGCTCATCCCGAACTTTCAATACAATGATAGAGAATACAATGGAGACGAGTCCATTCCAAACCAAATTTTGGCTTCGTCCCGTCTTTCAATACAATGGAGACGGGTCTATCTAGGCTTTTAATAAAATGGAATCTGGTATATCCCAAAACCACTTCTGGTTTTGTTCCCGTCTATGAATATAGTGGAGATGGGTCTATCTGATCATTTAATATAATGGATTCGGGCCTATTCCGAACCCACTTTTTGCTCCATCTGGTATTTCAATACATTGGAGACTGATTTATCTCGTCTTTTAATACAATTGGTTCGGGTTTATCCCGAACACACTTTTTGCTTCATCCCGTCTTTCAATACAATGGAGACGCGTCTATTCCCATCTTTTACTAAAATGAATTTGGGTATATCCCGAACCCACTTCTAGTTCAGTTTTGTCTTGGAATACAATGGAGACGGGTTTATCCTGTCAATTAATACCATGGATTCAAGTCTATCCCGAACCCACTTCTGGATCCGTCCCGTCTTTCAATACACAAGAGACGGGTCTATCCAATCTTTTAATAAAATGGATTTAGGAGTATCCCAAACCCACTTCTGGTTTCGTCTCGTCCTTCAATACAATAGAGACGGGACAATCCCATTTTTTTATACAATGGACTTCGGTCTATACCGAACCCACTTTCTGTTCGGTCCGGTCTTAAAATAAAATGGAAACGGGTCTATCCCATCTTTTTATAAAATGGATTCGGGTCTATCCCGAACCCACTTCTGGTTCCATTCTATTTTTCTATATAATGGAAACGAGCCTATCCAGTCTTTTAACACAGTGGATTCAGGTCTTTCTCGAACCCACTTTTGGCTCTATCAGGTCTTTTATAAATTGGAGACGAGTCTACCTGTCTTTAAATAAAATGGATTCGAGTCCACCCGTCTTTTAATACAATGGAGACGGGTTTATCATGTCTTCAAATAAAATGGATTGAGGTCTATCCCGAACCCATTTTGGTTTCGCCCGGTCTTTCAGAATAATGGGGACGGGTATATCCCATCTTTAAATAAAATGGATTCGGGACTATCCCGAACCCACTTCTGGTTTCGTCCCGTGTTTCAATACAATCGAGACGGGTCTATCCCATTAATAAACAAAATGGATTCGAGTATTTTAATATAATGGATTCGGGTATGTCAAGAACCCACTTTTGGTTTCGTTTTGTCTTTGAATAAAATGGAGACGGGTTTATCCCGTCATTTAATACAATGGATTCGGGTCTCTCCCGAACCCAATTCTTGCTCTGTCCCATCTTTCTATACAATGGTGATGGGTCTATCCCGTCTTTTAGTTTAATGGATTCAGATCTATCCCGAACCCACTAATGGTTATCTACCGTCTTTTAATACAATGGCGTCGGGTCTATTCCCTCGTTTAATAAAACGATTCAGGTGTATCCCGAACCTCTTTTGGCACTGTCCTGTTTTTTAATACAATGATAGACAATACAATGGAGACAGGTTTATCCCGTATTTGAATAAAAAAAATTAAATTCTATCTCGAACCCACTTCTGGTTCCATCCAGTCATTCAATACAATGGACACGTGTCTATCCCGTCTTTTAGTAAACTGGATTCAAGTGTACCCCGAACCTACTTTTGGCTATGCCCCATCTTTCAATACAATGGAAACGGGTCTATCCCATTTTTTAGTTTAATGGATTGGTTCTATCCCGAACCCACTAATGGTTCCATCCCATATTTTAATATAATGGATTCAGGTCTGTCCCGAAACCACTTTTTGCTCCGTCCGGTTATTTATTACGATAGAGTCGGTTCTATCACGTCTTTTAATAAAATGGATTCGGCTCTATCCCGAACTTACTTCTGGTTACATCCCGTCTTTTAATAAAATGGAAACAAGTCTCTCCCATATTTTAATACAAGGGATTCAAGTGTATTTTGAACCACTTCTGGCTCCCTACAGTCTTTCAATACAATTGAGACGACTCTATCTCGTCTTTAAATAAAACGGATTCGGTTCTGTCCCGAACCCACTTCTGGCTCCGTCCGGTATTTCAATCCAATGGAGATGAATGTATCCCATCTTTTAATACAGTGGATTTGGGTCTATCACGTACCCACTTTCAGCTCCACCTAGACTTTCAATACAATGGAGATGAGTTTATCCAGTCTTTTAATACAATCTATTCGGGTGTATCCTAAACCCACTTGTGTGTCCGACCCGTCATTCAATTTAATGTAGATGGGCTTATACCCTATTTTAATAAAATGGATCTGGGTATATCCCGAATCCCTTTCTGGTTCCGTCCCATCTTTGAATACAATGGAGACGAGTTTATCTCGTTTTTTATTACAACGGATTCGGGTCCCCGAACACACTTTTGGATCTGTTTGGCTTTCAATACAATGGAGATGGGTCTATCTCGTATTTTAATAAAATGGATTCGAGTCTATCCCGAACCCACTTTTGGATCCGTCTCGTCTTTCGATACAATGAAGATGGGTCTATCTCATTTTTTAATAAAATGTGTTAAGGTCAATCCCAAACCCACTAATGTTTCCGTCCCGTCTATCAATACAATAGAGACGGGTCTATTCCGTCTTTTTAGACAATGGATTCAGAACTATCCCCAACCCACTTTTGGCTCCATCCGATCATTTAATACAATGGAGACGGGTCTATCCCTCTTTCAAATCAAATGGATTCGGGTCTTTCCCGAACCCACTTCTGGTTCCGTCCCGTCTTTAAGACAAAAGAGACGGGTCTATCCCTTTACTTAATATAATGGATTCAAGTGTATTCCAAACCCACTTTCGGCTCCTTCCCATCTTTCAATACAAAGGAAAAGGGTATATCCCATCATTTAATAAAATATATTCGGGTCTATCCCGAACCCACTTTTGGTTTCATCCGGTTTTTCAATACAATGGAAACTGGTTTATCCCATCTTTCAATACAATGGAAACGGATCTATCCCGTCTTTTAGTTTAATGGATTTGGATCTATGTCGAACCGACTAATGGTTCTGTCCCGTCTTTCAATACAATGGATTCGGGTCTATCCCTTATTTTAATACAACAGATTCAGGTGTTTCCATAACCCACTTTTGGCTATGTCCGGTCTTTCAATACAATGATAGACAATACAATGGTGACGAGTCTATCCCGTCTTTTAATAAAAATGATTCGGGTCTATCTCGAACTCACTTCTGGTTCCATCCAGTCATTCAATACAATGGAGACAGGTCTATCCCGTCATTTAGTAAAATTGATTTAGGTGTATCCCGAACCCACTTTTGGCTCTGTACCAACTTTCAATACAATGGAGACTGATCAATCCCGTATTTTAGTTCAATGAATTTTGTTGTCCCGTCTTTCAATACAATTGAGACGGGTTTATAACGTCTTTTAGTAAAATGGATTCAGGTCTATCCCGAACCCACTTTTGGCTCCGTCCGGTCTGTAAATACAATATAGACGGGTTTATCCCGCTTTCAAATAAGATGGATTCGGCTCTATCCCAAACACACTTTTGGTTCCATCACATATTTTAATAAAATGGAGACGGGTATGTCCCATTTTTTAATACAATGGATTCAAGTGAATTCCGAATCCACTTTTGGCTTCCTCCAGTCTTTCAATACAATTGGGATTGGTTTATCTCGTCTTTAAATAAAATGGATTGAAGTCTATCCCCAACCCACTTTTGGCTCCATCCGATCATTTAATACAATGGAGACGGGTCTATCCCTCTTTCAAATCAAATGGATTCGGGTCTTTCCCGAACCCACTTCTAGTTTCGTCCCGTCTTTAAGACAAAAGAGACGGGTCTATCCCTTTACTTAATATAATGGATTCAAGTGTATTCCAAACCCACTTTTGGATCCTTCCGATCTTTCAATACAAAGGAAAAGGGTATATCCCATCATTTAATAAAATATATTCGGGTCTATCCCGAACCCACTTTTGGTTTCATCCGGTTTTTCAATACAGTGGAGACTGGTTTATCCCATCTTTCAATACAATGGAAACAGATCTATCCCGTCTTTTAGTTTAATGGATTTGGATCTATGTCGAACCGACTAATGGTTCTGTCCCGTCTTTCAATACAATGGAGTCGGGTCTATCCCTTATTTTAATACAACAGATTCAGGTGTTTCCATAACCCACTTTTGGCTATGTCCGGTCTTTCAATACAATGATAGACAATACAATGGTGACGGGTCTATCCCGTCTTTTAATAAAAATGATTCGGGTCTATCTCGAACTCACTTCTGGTTCCATCCAGTCATTCAATACAATGGAGGCAGGTCTATCCCGTCATTTAGTAAAATTGATTTAGGTGTATCCCGAATCCACTTTTGGCTCTGTACCATCTTTCAATACAATGGAGACTGGTCGATCCCGTCGTTTAGTTCAATGAATTTGTTTTGTCCCGTCTTTCAATACAATTGAGATGGGTTTATCCCTTCTTTTAGTACAATGGATTCAGGTATATCCGGAACCCACTTTTGGCTCCGTCCGGTCTATAAATACAATATAGACGGGTTTATCCCGCTTTCAACTAAGATTGATTCGGGTATATCCCGAACACACTTCTGGTTCCATCACGTTTTTTAATAAAATGGAGACGGGTATGTCCCGTCTTTTAATACAATGGATTCAAGTGAATTCCGAATCCACTTTTGGCTTCCTCCAGTCTTTCAATACAATTGGGATGGGTTTATCCCGTCTTTAAATAAAATGGATTGAAGTCTATCCCCAACCCACTTTTGGCTCCATCCGATCATTTAATACAATGGAGACGGGTCTATCCCTCTTTCAAATCAAATGGATTCGGGTCTTTCCCGAACCCACTTCTGGTTCCGTCCCGTCTTTAAGACAAAAGAGACGGGTCTATCCCTTTACTTAATATAATGGATTCAAGTGTATTCCAAACCCACTTTCGGCTCCTTCCCATCTTTCAATACAAAGGAAAAGGGTATATCCCATCATTTAATAAAATATATTCGGGTCTATCCCGAACCCACTTTTGGTTTCATCCGGTTTTTCAATACAATGGAAACTGGTTTATCCCATCTTTCAATACAATGGAAACGGATCTATCCCGTCTTTTAGTTTAATGGATTTGGATCTATGTCGAACCGACTAATGGTTCTGTCCCGTCTTTCAATACAATGGATTCGGGTCTATCCCTTATTTTAATACAACAGATTCAGGTGTTTCCATAACCCACTTTTGGCTATGTCCGGTCTTTCAATACAATGATAGACAATACAATGGTGACGAGTCTATCCCGTCTTTTAATAAAAATGATTCGGGTCTATCTCGAACTCACTTCTGGTTCCATCCAGTCATTCAATACAATGGAGACAGGTCTATCCCGTCATTTAGTAAAATTGATTTAGGTGTATCCCGAACCCACTTTTGGCTCTGTACCAACTTTCAATACAATGGAGACTGATCAATCCCGTCTTTTAGTTCAATGAATTTTGTTGTCCCGTCTTTCAATACAATTGAGACGGGTTTATCCCGTCTTTTAGTAAAATGGATTCAGGTCTATCCCGAACCCACTTTTGGCTCCGTCCGGTCTGTAAATACAATATAGACGGGTTTATCCCGCTTTCAAATAAGATGGATTCGGGTCTATCCCAAACACACTTTTGGTTCCATCACATCTTTTAATAAAATGGAGACGGGTATGTCCCATTTTTTAATACAATGGATTCAAGTGAATTCCGAATCCACTTTTGGCTTCCTCCAGTCTTTCAATACAATTGGGATTGGTTTATCTCGTCTTTAAATAAAATGGATTGAAGTCTATCCCCAACCCACTTTTGGCTCCATCCGATCATTTAATACAATGGAGACGGGTCTATCCCTCTTTCAAATCAAATGGATTCGGGTCTTTCCCGAACCCACTTTTGGATCCGTCTCGTCTTTCGATACAATGAAGATGGGTCTATCTCATCTTTTAATAAAATGTGTTAAGGTCAATCCCAAACCCACTAATGTTTCCGTCCCGTCTATCAATACAATAGAGACGGGTCTATCCCGTCTTTAAATAAAATGGATTGAAGTCTATCCCCAACCCACTTTTGGCTCCATCCGATCATTTAATACAATGGAGACGGGTCTATCCCTCTTTCAAATCAAATGGATTCGGGTCTTTCCCGAACCCACTTCTGGTTCCGTCCCGTCTTTAAGACAAAAGAGACGGGTCTATCCCTTTACTTAATATAATGGATTCAAGTGTATTCCAAACCCACTTTCGGCTCCTTCCCATCTTTCAATACAAAGGAAAAGGGTATATCCCATCTTTCAATACAATGGAAACGGATCTATCCCGTCTTTTAGTTTAATGGATTTGGATCTATGTCGAACCGACTAATGGTTCTGTCCCGTCTTTCAATACAATGGAGTCGGGTCTATCCCTTATTTTAATACAACAGATTCAGGTGTTTCCATAACCCACTTTTGGCTATGTCCGGTCTTTCAATACAATGATAGACAATACAATGGTGACGGGTCTATCCCGTCTTTTAATAAAAATGATTCGGGTCTATCTCGAACTCACTTCTGGTTCCATCCAGTCATTCAATACAATGGAGACAGGTCTATCCCGTCATTTAGTAAAATTGATTTAGGTGTATCCCGAACCCACTTTTGGCTCTGTACCATCTTTCAATACAATGGAGACTGGTCGATCCCGTCGTTTAGTTCAATGAATTTTGTTTTGTCCCGTCTTTCAATACAATTGAGACGGGTTTATCCCTTCTTTTAGTACAATGGATTCAGGTATATCCGGAACCCACTTTTGGCTCCGTCCGGTCTGTAAATACAATATAGACGGTTCTATCCCGCTTTCAACTAAGATGGATTCGGGTGTATCCCGAACACACTTCTAGTTCCATCACGTTTTTTAATAAAATGGAGACAGGTATGTCCCGTCTTTTAATACAATGGATTCAAGTGAATTCCGAATCCACTTTTGGCTCCCTCCAGTCTTTAATTACAATTGGGATGGGTTTATCCCGTCTTTAAATAAAATGGATTGAAGTCTATCCCAAACCCACTTCTGGCTCCGTTCGGTTTTTCAATACATTGGAGACAAATGTATCCCATTTTTTAATACAGTGGATTTGGGTCTATCACGAACCCACTTTCGGCTCCACCTAGATTTTCAATACAATGGATACGGGTTTATCCTGTCTTTTAATACAATCTATTCGGGTGTATCCCGAACCCACTTTTGTCTCTGAACTGTCTTTCAATTAATGTTGACGGATCTATCCCCTCTTTTAAAAAAAATGATTTGGGTATATCCCGAACCCACTTCTGGTTCCGTTTTGTCTTTGAATACAATGGAGACGGGTTTATCTCGTCTTTTAATACAATGGATTCGGGTCTATCCCGAACCCACTTTTGGCTCCGTCTAGTCTTTCAATACAATAGAGATGGGTCTATCTCGTATTTTAATACAATGGAGTCGGGTCTATCCCGAACTTACTTTTGGCTCCATCTCATCTTTCAATATAATGGAGGCGGATCTATCTCGTCTTTTAATAGAATGGGTTAAGGTCAATCCCTAGGCCACTTTTAGCTCGGCTCGATCCGATCTTTCAATACAATGATAGAAATAGAATGGAGACAGGTCTATCATGTCTTTTAATATAATGTGCTCGGGTCTAACTCGAACCCACTTCAGGTTTCGTTCCGTCTTTCAATACAATTGAGATGAGTCTATCCCGTCTTTTAGTGAAATGGATTCAAGCCTATCCAGAGCCCACTTTTGGCTCCGTCCGCTCTTTCAATACAATGATAGACAAAACAATGGGGAAGGGTATATCCCATCCTTAAAAAAAATGGATCCAACCCGAACCCTCGTCTGGTTCCATCCCGTCTTTCAATACAATGGAGACAAGTTTTTCCCGTTTATTAATACAATGGATTGGGGTCTAACTCGAACCCACTTCTAGCTTTGTCCCGTCTTTCAATACAATAGAGATTGGTATATCCCATGTTTTAGTTCAATGGATTTAGATCAATCCCGAATCGACTAATGGTTTCATCCTATCTTTAAATACAATGGAGACGGGTCTATTCCGTCTTTTAATACAATGGATTCATGTCTATCCCTGAACCCACTTTTGGCTCCGTCTGATATTTTAATACAATGGAGACGTGACTATCCCATTTTTAAATAAAATGGATTCAGGTCTATCCAGAACCCACTTAAGTTTTGTCCTGTCTTTGAGAACATTGGAGACGAGTCAATCCCATATTTTAATACCATGGAGACGGGTCTACCCCGTATTTTGGTTTCGTCACGTCTTTTATTACAATGGATTCGGGTCTATCGGGAACCCACTTTTGGCTCCTTCCGGTCTTTCATTACAATGAAGATGTGTTTATCCCGTCTTTTAATACAATGGACTTAAGTCTATCCCGAACCCACTTTTGGCTTTGTGCCATCTTTCAATACTATGGAAACAAGTCTATCTTGTCTTTTAATTTAATGGATTTAGTTCTATCCAGGACCCACTACTGGTTTTCTCTTGTCTTTGAGTACCATTTATTCGGGTCTATCCCAAACACACATTTGGCACCGTCTGGTCTTTCAATACAATGGAGACGGGTGTATCTCGTCTTTTAATAGAATGGGTTAAGGTCAATCCCGAACCCACTTTTGGCTTGGCTCAGTCCGATCTTTCAATACAATGATGGGGAATAGATTGGAGACAGGTCAATCTCGTCTTTTAATATAATGGATTCGGGACTAACTCGGACCTACTTCAGGTTTTGTCCCGTCTTTCAATACAATAGAAATGAGTCTATCCTGTCTTTTAGTAAAATTGATTCAGGTCTATCCCGAACCCACTTTTGGCTCCGTCCGGTCTTTCAATACAATGATAAACAATACAAAGGAGATGGGTTTATCCCATCTTTCAATAAAATAGATTCGAGGCTAAACCAAACCCACTTCTGGTTCCATCCCTTCTTTCAATACAATGGAGACGGGTTTATCACGTTTTTTAATACAATGGATTGGGGTCTATCCCGAACCCACTTCTTGATTCGTCCCGCTTTTCACTACAGTCGAGATTGGTCTGTCTTGTCTTTTTATACAATGGATTCAGGTCTATCTCGAACCAACTTTTGGCTTCGTCTGGTCTTTTAATACAATGGAGATGGGTCTATCCTGTCTTCAAATAAAATGGATTCGCGTCTATCCAGAACCCACTTCTGATTCTGTTATGCATTTGAGTACATTAGAGATGGGTCTATCCCGTATTTTACTACAATGGAGACGGGTCTATCCCAGTTTTTGGTTTCGTCCCGTCTTTTAACACAATGGTTTCGGGTCTATCGCGAACGAACTTTTTGCTTCGTCCCATCTTTCATTACAATGGAAACTAGTCTATCCCTTCTTTTAATTCAATGGATTCGGGTCTATCTAGAACTCACTTCTGGTTATGTCCCGTCTTTGAGTACAATAGATTCAAGTCTATCTCGAACCCACATTTGGCTCCGCTTGGTCTTCCAATGCAATAGAGACGGGTCTATCCCTTTTTCAATACAATGGATTCGGGTCTATCCCGAACCCATTTCTGGTTGAGTCCGGTCTTTCAATACAATGGAGACAGATCTATCCTAGCTTTTAATACAATGGATTCAGGTCTATCCCGAACGCACATCTGGCTTCGTCCCGTCCTTTAAAACAATCAAGACGAGTCCATCCCGTCTTTTAATAAATAGGATTTGGGTCTATCCCGAACCCATTTTGGCTTCATCCATGGATTCGGGTATTTCTTGAACCAACTTTTGGTTGCGTCCGGTCTTTCAATACAATGCTAAGGGATCTATCCGGTCTTTTGATAAAACTAGTTTTGTCTTATTTGTGAGTACAATTTATTCGGGTCTATCCCAAACCCACATTAGGCACTGTCTGGTCTTTCAATACAATGGAGACGGGTGTATCTCGTCTTTTAATATAATGGGTTAAGGTCAATCTCGTCTTTTAATATAATGGATTCGGGTCTAACCCGGACCCACTTCAGGTTTTGTCCCGTCTTTCAATACAATAGAAACGAGTCTATCCTGTCTTTTAGTAAAATTGATTCAGGTCTATCCCGAACCCACTTTTGGCTCCGTCCGGTCTTTCAATACAATGATGAACAATTCAATGGAGACGGGTCTATCCCATCTTTTAGTAAAATAGATTTGGGGCAAACCAAACCCACTTCAGGTTCCATCCCGTCTTTCAATACAATGGAGACGGGTTTATCACGTCTTTTAATACAATGGATTGGGGTCTATCTCGAACCCACTTCTGGCTTCGTCCCGTCTTTCACTATAGTCGAGACTGGTCTATCCTGTCTTTTTATACAATGGATTCAGGTCTATCTTGAAGCCACTTTTGGCTCCGTCTGGTCTTTTAATACAATGGAGACGGGTCTATCCTGTCTTCAAATAAAATGGATTCGCGTCTATCGTGAACCCACTTTTGATTCTGTTCCGTATTTGAGTACATTGGAGATGGGTCTATCCCGTATTTTACTAAAATGGAGACGGGTCTATCCCGTTTTTTGGTTTCATCCCGTCTTTTAACACAATGGTTTCGGATCTATCGCGAACCAACTTTTTGCTTCGTCCCATCTTTCATTACAATTGAAACAAGTTTATCCCTTCTTTTAATTCAATGGATTCGGGTCTATCTAGGACCCACTTCTGGTTATGTCCTGTCTTTGAGTACAATGGATTCAAGTCTATCTCAAACCCACATTTGGCTCCGCCTGGTCTTCCAATACAATAGAGACGGGTCTATCCCTTTTTTTAATACAATGGATTCGGGTCTATCCCGAACCCACTTCTGGTTGAGTCTGTTCTTTTAATACAATGGAGACGGATCTATCCTATCTTTTAAAACAATGGATTCACGTCTATCCCGAACGCACATCTTGCTTCGTCCCGTCCTTTAATACAATTAAGACGAGTCTATCCCATCTTTTAATAAATAGGATTTGGGTCTATCTCGAATTCATTTTGGCTTCATCCATTTATTTGGGTATTTCTCGAACCAACTTTTGGTTGTGTCCTGTCTTTCAATACAATGCTAAAGGATCTATCCGGTCTTTTGATAAAATGGATTAGGGTGTATCCCAAGCCCAGTTCTTGTTTCGTCCCGTCTGACAATACAATGGTGACGAGTCTATCCCATCTTATAGTAAAATGGATTCAGTTGTACGCCGAACCAAACTTTTTGCTTTGTACGATCTTTCAATTCAATGATAGACAACACAATGGAGACGAGTCTATCCCGTCTTTTAATAAACCGGATTCGGGTCTATCTCGTACCCACTTCTGGTTCCATGTCGTCTTTCAATACAATGGAGACGGGTCTTTCCTGTCTTTTTACACAAGGGATTCATGTCTATCCCGAACCCACTTCTATCTCTATCCCATCTTTCAATACAATGGAGACGGGTCTATCCCAACTTTAATTCAATGGATTCTAGTCTATCCCGAACTCACTAATGTTTTCAGCCCATCGATCAATACATTGGACACAAATCTATCCCGTCTCTTAAGACAATGGATTCGGGTCTATCCCGAACCCACTTTTGGTTCCATCATGTCATTTAATGCAATGGATATAGGTGTATCCCATCTTTAAATAAAATGGATTCGAGTCTATCCCAAACCCACTTCAGGTTCGGTCCTGTCTTTAAGGCAATGGAGATGGGTCCATCCCTTTGTTTAATACAATGGATTCAAGGGTATTCCAAACCCAGTTTTGGCTTCTTCTGGTATTTCGATAGAACTGAGAAGGGTCTATCCCATCTTTAAATAAAATGGATTCGGGTCTATCCAGAACCCACTTCTGGCTCCGTCCGGTCTTTCAATACACTGGAGATAAATGTATCTTATCTTTTAATATAGTGGATTTGGTTCGACTCCACCCAGAATTTTAATACAACGGGTCTATCTCGAACCGACTTTTGGCACCGACCCAACTTTCAATATAAGGTAGACGAGCCTATCTCATCTTTTAATAAGAATGGATTTGTGTATATCTCGAACCCACTTCTAGTTCCCTTTCGTTATAAAATAGAATGGAGATGGGTTTTTCTAATCTTTGAATACAATGGATTTGGGTCTATCCCGAACCCACTTTTGGCTCTATCTGGTCTTTCAATACAATGGAGATTAGTTAATTACTTATTTTAATACAGTGGATTCAGGTCTATCCCGAACCAACTTTTAGCTTCGTCCGGTCCTTCAATACAATAAAGACGAGTTTATCCCATTTTTAATACAATGGATTCGGGTGTATCCCGATCCCACTTCTGGTTGCATCCGGTCTTTCAATACAGTGGAGACAGATCTATCCTCTCTTTTAATACAATGGATTCGGGTCTATCCCGAACGCACTTCTGGCTCCATCCCGTTCTTCAATACAATCGAGACGGGTCTATCCCGTCTTTAATAAAATGGGTTTTTGTCTATCCTGAACCCACTTCTGGTTTCGTCCCGTCTTTCAATATAATGGAGACAACCCTATCCCATATTTTAGTAAAATTCATTTAGGTGTATCCCGAACCCACTTTTGGCTCTGTCCAGTCTTTCAATACAATGATGACAATAAAATGGAGACGAGTCTATCCCGTCTTTTGATAAAAAAGGATTCGGGTATATCTCAGAACCCATTTCTGGTTGCGTCCCGTTTTTCGATACAATGGAAATGGGTTTATCCCGTCTTTTTATATAATGGATTCAAGTCTATCCCGAACCCACTTCAAGCTATGTCCCGTCTTTTAATACAATGGAGATGGGTCTATCCCGACTTTTAGTTCATGGGATTCAGATCTATCTAGAACCCACTAATGGTTTTGTCCCGTCATTCAATACAATGGATATGAGTCTATCTCATCTTTTAATATAATAGATTCAAGTCTATCCCGAACCCACTTTTGACTCCGTCCAGTCTTTCAAAACAATGGAGACGGTCTATCCCATCTTCAAATAAAATGGATTTGGGTCTATCCCGAACCCACATTTGGTTATGTCCCGTCTTTTTACACATTGGATTCAAGTGTATTCCGAACCCACTTTTGGCTTTGTCCGGTCTTTTAATACAATGGAGAAGGGCCTATCCCGTCTTTAAATAAAATGGATTCAGGTTTATCCCGAATCCTCTGGTTTAATTCTGTCTTTCAATACAATGGAGATGGGTCTATTACGTATTTTAATCAAATGAATTAGGGTCTATCCCGAACCCACTTCTAGATCCGTTTGGTCTTTCAATACAATGAAGATGAATTATCTCATCTTTTAATACAATTGATTTGGGTCTATCGGGAACCCACTTTCGACTCTGCCCGAACTTTTTATACGATAAATGTATCCCATCTCGTTTTTCAATACAACGGATTTGTTTATATCCCGAACCCACTTCTAGTTCCATCCCGTCTTTGAATAGAATGGAGACGAGTTTATCTCGTCCTTTAATACAATGGATTTAGGTCTATCCCAATCCCACTTTTGGCTCCGTCTAGTCTTTCAGTGCAATGGAGGCGGGTCTATCCCGTGTTTTAGTACATTGGATTCGGGTCAATCCCGAACCAACTTTTGGCTCTGTCTCGTCTTTCAATACAATGGAGATGGGTCTATCCCATCTTTTAATAAAATGGGTTCAGGTCAATCCCGAACCCACTTTTGGCTCAGCTCGGTCCGATTTTTCATTACAATTATCAACAAAACAAAAGAGATGGGTCTATCCCGTCTTTTAATAAAATTGATTCGGGTCTAACTCGAACCCACTTCTGATGTTGTCCCGTCTTTCACAAAATAGAGACGAGCCTATCCCGTCTTTTAGTAAAATGGATTCAGGTCTATCCCAAACCCATTTTTTGCTCTGTCCGGTCTTTCAATACAATGATAGACAATACAATGGAGTCGGGTTTATCCCGTATTTTAATTAAATGAATTCGGGTCTATCCCAAACCCACTTTTGGTTCCATCCCGTCTTTCAATACAATGGAGACGAGTCTCTCCCGTCTTTTAAAACAATGGATTTCGGTCTATCCCGTCTTTTAAAACAATGGATTTGGTTCTATCCTGAACCCACTTCTGGCTTCGTCCCATCTTTCAATTCAATGGGGACGAATCTATCCCATTTTTAGTTCAATGGATTTGCATCTCTCCCGAACGCACTTCTGGCTCCGTCCCGTCCTTCAATGCATACGAGACGCGTCTGTCTCGACTTTTAATAAATTGGATTATGGTTTAATAAATAGGATTATGGTCTATCCTGAACCAATTTTGGCTTTGTCCCATCTTTCAATGCAATAGAGACGGGTCTATCCCGTTTTTTAATAAAATCGATTTTTGTCTGTCCCAAACCCACTTCTGACTCCGTCCCGTCTTTCAATACAATGGAGACGAGTCTATCACGTCTTTGATTAAAATGGATTCATGTGCATTCCGAACCCACTTTTGGCTATCTTCGGTCTTTCAATACAAGGATAGACAATACAATGGAGACGGGTCCATCCCGTCTCTTAATATAAAGGATTCGGGTCTATCTAGAACCCACTTCTGGTTCTGTCCCGTCATTCAATACAATGGAGATGGGTTCATATCGTCTTTTCATACATTGGATTAGGATTTATCACGAACCAATTTCTTGTTCCGTTTCGTCTTTCAATACAATGGAGACCGGTCGATGCCATCTTTTAATACAATGAATTCGGGTCTATCCCGAACCTAATTTTTGTTCCGTCCGATCATTCATTACAATGGAAACGGAACTATCCCGTCTTAAAGTAAAATGAATTCGGGTCTATCCCGAACACACTTCTGGTTCATCCCGTCTTTCAATTCAATGGAGAAGGGTCTATCCCGTCTTTTAATAAAATGGATTCAAGTCTATCCCGAACCCACTTTCTGCTCCGTGCGGTCCTTCAATACAATGATATACTAAACATTGGAGACTGGTCTATCCCATCTTTTAATTCAATAGATTCGGGCCTATCCTGATCCCCTAGCTCTGTGTCGTCTTTCAACATAATGGAGACAGGTTAATCCCGTCCTTTAGTAAAATGGATTCGGTTTTATCCCGAACCCACTTCTGGCTCCGTTCTGTATTTCAATACAATGGACTCAGATCTTCCCTTCTTTAAAATCAATGGATTCGGGTTTGTCCAGAACCCACTTCTGGTTTCGTCTCGTCTATCAATACAATGAAGACGAGTCGGTCTTGTCTTTTAATGCAATGGATTATATTTTTTCCCAAACCCACTTTTTACTCCGTCCGGTCTTTCAATACAACGGAGACGGGTCTATTCCATCTTTTTACAGAATGGATACAGGTCTATCCCAAACCTACTTTTGGTTTCGTCCGATCTTTCAATACAATAGAGACGAGTTTATCCCGTCATTAAATTAATTGTATTCGGGTCCATTCCGAACCCACTTCTGGTTTCGTCCCGTCTTTCATTACAATAGAGACCTGTCTATTCCGTCTTTTAATAAAATGGATTCGAGTCTATCGCGAACCCACTTCAGGCTTCCTCCAGTCTTTCAATACAATGGAGACGGGTTTATCCCATCTTTTAATGCAATGGATTTGGGACTATCGTGAACCCAATTTTGGCTCCTTCCAATCTTTCAATACAATGAAGCCGAGTCTATCCCGTCTTTAAATACAATAAATTGAAGTCTATCTCAAACTCACTTTTGGCTTCATCTCGTTTTTCAATACAATGGAGATGAGTCTATCCCGTCGTTTAATACAATGAAATCGAGTCTATCCCGAGCCCACTTTCGTCTCAGTCCCGTCTTTCAATACAATGGCGACGGGTCTATCACGTCTTTACTAAAATAGGTATTGGTCAATCTTGAACCCACTTTTAACTTCACTCGGTCTTTCGATGCAATGCAGGTGCGTCTATCCTCTCATTTAATAAATTGGATTAGGGTTTATCGCGAACCCACTTTTGGTTCAATCTCGTCTTTCAATACATTGGAGACGACTCTATCCCGTCTTTTAATACAATTGATGCGGGTCTATCCCGAACCCACTTTTGGTTTCGTCCGGTCTTTTAATACAATGGAGACGTGTCTATCCCGTATTTTATTAAAAATGATTATTGTCTCTCCGAACCCACTTTTGGCTCCATTCGGTATTTCAATATAACGGAGACGGGTCTATCCCGTCTTTTAATTCAATGGATTCATGTCTATCCCGAACCACTTTTGGTTCCGTCCCGTCTTTTAATACAATGGAGACGTGTCTATCCCATCTTTTATTAAAAAGGATTTTGGTCTCTCCGAACCCACTTTTGGCTCCATCCGGTATTTCAATATAACGGAGACGGGTCTATCCCGTCTTTAAATACAATGGATTCGAGTCTATCCCGAACCCATTTCTAGTTTCATTTCGTTTTTCAGTACAACTGAGACGGTACTATCCCGTAAATGGATTCGGGTCTATCCCGAACCTTCTTCTGGTTTCTTCCTGTCCTTCAATACAATAGAGACTTGTCTATTTCGTTTTTTAATAAAATGAATTTTAGTCTATCTCGAACCCACTTCTGGCTTCCTCCAGTTTTTCAATACAAATGAGACTTGTCTATCCCGTCTTTTAATTCAATGAATTCTGGACTATCCCAAACCAATTTTGGTTCCGTCCTGTCTTTTAATACAATGGAGACATGTCTATCCCGTCTTTTATTAAAAAGGATTTTGGTCTCTCCGAACCCACTTTTGGCTCCATCCGGTCTTTCAATATAACAGAGACGGGTCTTTCCAGTCTTTAAATACAATGATTCGGGTCTATCCCGAACCCATTTCTAGTTTCATTTCGTCCTTCAATACAATGGAGACGGTACTATCCCGTCTTTAAATAAAATGGATTCTGGTCTATCCCGAACCTACTTTTGGTCTCTTCCTATCCTTCAATACAATAGAGACTTGTCTATTCCGTCTTTTAATAAAATTGATTTGAGTCTATCCCGAACCCACTTTTTACTTCCTCCAATTTTTTAATACAATGGATTCTGGACAGGTCTATCCCATCTTTTAATGCAATAAATTCTGGACTATCGAGAACCCACTTTTGGCTCCTTCCAGTTTTTTGATACAATGAAGACAGGACTATCACGTCTTTTATTAAAATGGAATCGGGTCTATCCCAAACCCACTTCTGGTTCCATCTTGTCTTTCGATACAATGGATACGGGTAAATCCCATCTTTTAATACAATGGATTCAGGTTTATCTCGAACCCACTTCAGGCTCCTTCTCGTTTTTCAGCAAAATGGATACGGGACTTCCCGTCTTTTAATTCAATGGATTCGTGTCTATCCCGTCTTTTAATTCGAGTTTCGTTTCGTCTTTCAATACAATAGAGCTGAGTTTATCCCGTCTTTTAATACAATAGATTTTGGTCTATCGAAACCCACTTTTGGTTTTGTCCGGTCTTTCAATGCAATGTTGACGGGTCTATCCCATCTTTAAATAAAATGGGTTCTGGTCTATCCCAAACACATTTCTGGTTTCGTGTTGTTCTTCAATACAATGGAAACGGTACTATCCCATCTTTAAATAAAATGCATTTAGGTCTATCTCGAACCTAGTTTTGGTTTCGTCCGGTCTTTAAATACAATGGAGACGGGTCTATCTAATCTTAAAATAAAATGGATTCGAGTTTATCCCGCACCCACTTCTGGTTCCATCCTATCTTTCAATACAATAGAGACCTATCTATTATGTCTTCAAATAAAATGGATTCGAGTCTATCTTGAACCCACTTCTAGCTTCCAACGGACTTTCAATACAATAAAGAAGGGTCTATCTCATCTTTTAATACATTGGATTCTGGACTATCGCGAACCCACTTTTGGCCCCTTCCGGTCTTTCAATACAATTTAGACGGGTCTGTCCCGCATTTAAATTCAATGGATTCAGGTGTATCCCGATCCCACTTTTGGCTTCGTCCCGTCTTTCAATACATTGGACACGGGTCTATCACGTCTTTTAATACAATGGATTCGAGTCTATCCCGAACCCACTTTTGGCTCCGTCCGGTCTTTAAATATAATGATAAACAATACAAGGGAGACGGGTCTATCCAGTCTTTTAATAAATTGGATTCGGGTCTATCCTGAACCAATCCCGTCTTTCGATACAATTGAGACAGGTGAATCCCGCCTTTTAATATAATGGATTCCGATCTATCCAGAACCCACTTTGGGCTTTGTGCCATCTTTCAATACAATGGAGATGGGTCTTCCCGTCTCTTAATTCGTTGGATCTGGGTTTATCCCGATCCTACTTCTAGCTCCGTTTTGTATTTCAATACAATGGATATGGGTCTTCCCATCTTTTAATTCAATGGATTCGGGTCTATTCCTGAACCTACTTTTTGGCTCCGTACAGTCATTCAATACAATAATATATAATACAATAGAAACCGGTCGATTCCGTCTTTTAATATATTTGACTCCAGTCTATCCCAGACCCACTTTTGGCTCCGTCACTTCTTTCAATACAATGGAGACGGGTTTATCCCATCTTTTAATGCAATGGATTTTGGACTATCGTGAACCCACTTTTGGCCATGTTTGATGTTTCAATACAATGGGCACGGGTCTATCTTGTCTTTTATTAAAATGGATTTGGGTCAATCCTGAACCCACTTTTGGTTCCATCCCGTCTTTCGATACAATGGAAGACGGATCAATCCCGTTTTTTAATACAACGGATTCGGGTTTATCTCGAACCCACTTCTGGCTCCATCCCATATTTCAATACCATGGAGATGGGTCTTCCCATCTTTCATTTCAATGGATTCGGGTCTATCCAGAACCCACTTTTAGCTACATCCTGTCTTTCAATACAATAGAGACAGGTCTATCCTGTCTATTAATACAGTGGATTCATATCTATCCCAAACCCACTTCTGGTTCCATTCCGTCATTCAATATAATGGAGACGGGTCTATCCTGTCTTTTAATTCGATGTGTTCGGGTCTATCCCAAACACATTTTTAGTTTCGTTTCATCATTCAATACAATGGAGACGGTACTATCTCGAACCCACTTTTGGTTTCGTCCGGTCTTTCAATACAATTGAGACGGGTCTATCCAGTCTATAAATAAAATGGATTCGGGTTTATCTCGAACCCACTTCTTGTTCCGTCCTGTCTTTCAATACAATGGAGACCTATCTATTCTGTCAATAAATAAAATGGATTTGAGTCTATCTCGAACCCACTTCTAGTTACCTACGGTCTTTTAATACAATGAAGATGGGTCTATCTCATCATTTAACGCATTGGATTATGTACCATCGCAAACCCACTTCTGGTTCTTTCCGGTCTTTCAATACAATCTCGACGGGTCTATCCCGTCTTTCAATACAATGGATTCAGGTCGATCCCAAACCCACTTTTGGTTCCGTCCCGCTTTTAAATACATTGGACACGGGTCTATCCCATCTTTTAATACTGTGGATTCAGGTCTATTCCGAACCCACTTTTGGCTTCGTCATGTCTTTCAATATAATGATATACAATACAATAGGGACGGGTCTATCCCGTCTTTTAATAAAATGGACTCCGATCTATCCCAAACCAATTTCTGGTTCCATCTCGTCTTTCGATACAATGGAGACGGGTCAATCCCTTCTTTTAATAAAATGATTCCGGTCTATCCCAAACCCACTTCAGGCTTCGTCTCGTCTATCAATACAATGGAGATGGGTCATCCCGACTTTAAATTCAATTGTTTGGGTATATCCCGAACACACTTCTAGTTCCGTTTCGCCTTTCAATACAATGGAGACGAGTCAATCCCGTCTCTTAATACAATTGATGCTGATTTAACCGAACTCACTTTTGGCTTCGTTCGGACGTTCAATACAATGGAGACGGGTCTATCCCGTCTTTAAATATAATAGATTTGGATCTATCCCAAACCCATTTCTAGTTTCATTTTGACCTTCAATACAATGGAGACGCTACAGTTCCGCCTTTTAATAAAATGGATTCAGGTCTATTTCAAAACAACTTTTGGTTCCGTCCAGTCTTTTAATACAATGTAGACGGGTCTACCACATCTTTTAATGCAATAGATTATGGACTATAGTGAACCCACTTTTGTCTCCTTCTGATCTTTTAATACAATGAAGATGGGTCTATCATGCCTTTTAATACAATGGATTCAAGTCTACCCCGAACCTACTTTTTGCTCTGTCGCGTCTTCCGATACAATGGACACGAGTCTATCTCGTCTTTCAATACAATGGATTCGGGTCTATCCCAAACCCACTTTTGGCTCCATTGGGTCTTTCAATTGAATGGAGATGAGTTTATCCCGTATTTTATTAAAACAGATTCGAGTCCATCAATAACCCACTTCTGGTTCCATCCCGTCTTTCGATACAATGGATACGGGTCAATCTCGTCTCTTAATACAATGGATTCAGGTCAATCCCGAACCCATTTCTGGCTCTGTCTCGTCTTTCAGTGCAACGGAGACCGATTTATCCTGTCTTTTAATAATATGGATTCTGATCTATCCGAACCCACTTTTGGCTCCGTCCGTTCTTTCAATGCAATTGAGACGGGTTTATCCCATCTTTAAATAAAATGGGTTCGGGTCTATCCCATACACATTTTTGGTTTCGTTTCGTCCTTCAATACAATGGAGACGATACTATCCCATCTTTTAATAAAATGGATTCGGGTCTATCCCGAACCCACTTTTGGCTCCTTCCGGTCTTTTAATACAAATAAAATGGGTTTATTCCGTCTTTAAAAACAATGGATTCAGGTCTATCCCGAACTTACTGTTGGCTTTGTCCCGTCATTCAATACAATGGACAAGGGTCTATCCCGTCTTTTAATACAATGGATTCTGGTTTATCCCGAACCCACTTTTGGCTCCGTCGGGGCTTTCAATATAATGATATACAATACAATGGAGATGGGACTATCCAGTCTTTTAATAAAATGGATTCGGGTTTATCCTGAACCAATTTCTAGTGTCATCCCATCTTTCGATACAATGGAGACGAGTCAATCCTGTGTTTTAATACAATAGATTTTAGTCTATCCCGATCCCACTTCAGGCTCCGTCTAATCATTCAATACATTGGAGACGTGTCTTTCTGTCTTTTAATTCAATGGATTCGGGTATATCCCGAACACACATCTGGTTTCGTCCCGTCTTTCAATACAAAAGAGAGAGGTCTATCCTGTATTTTAATTCAATGGATGCAGGTCTATCTCGAACCCACTTTTGGCTTCGTTCGGTCTTTCATATAATTGTGATGGGTTTTTCCCGTTTTTTAATAAAACGGATTCGGATCTATTCCGAACCTTATTTTGGTTTCTTTCATCCTTCTATACAATGTAGACGGTCCTATCCCATCTTTTAATAAAATGGATTCTGGCCTATCCCAAAACCACTTCTGGCTCCGTCCTGTCTTTCAATGCACTGGAGACGGGTCTATCCAATCTTTTTATACAATGGATTATTGACTATCGTGAACACACTTTTGGCTCCGTCCGGTCCTTCAATACAATGGATACGGGTCTATCCTGTCTTTTAATGCAATGGATTTGGGTCTATCCCGAACCCACTTTTTTCTCCATTCGGTCTTTCAATACAATGGATACGGGTCTATCTCGTATTCTAATACATAGCATTTGGATCTAACCCGGACCCACTTCTGGCTCCGTCTCGTCTTTCAATACATTAGAGACAGGTCTTCCAGCCTTTTAATTCAATGATTTGGGTCAATCCCGAACCACTTCTTATTTCGTCCAGTCTTTCAATACAATGGAGATGGGTCTATTTCGTCTTTAAATACAATGGATTCGGGTCTATCCCGGACCCACTTTTGGCTCCATCATGTCTTTCAATACAATGGAGATGGGTCTATCCCGACTTTTAATACATTGGATTTTAGTCTATCCGAACCCACTTTTAGCTCCATCTAGTCTTTCAATATAATGGAGACGGGTCTATCTCGTATTCAAATAAAATTGATTTGGGTCTATCCCGAACCCCATTCTGGTTTTGTTTCGTTCTTCAATACAATGGAGACGGTACTATCCTGTCTTTTAATAAAAGGGTTCAGGTCTATCCCAAACCCAATTTTGGTTTCGTCCGGTCTTTAAATACAATGGAGACGGGTCTATCCCGTCTTTAAATAAAATGTATTTGCGTCTATCCCGAACCCACTTTTGGTTCCGTCCTATCTTTCAATACATAAAGACTTGTCTATTTCGTCTTTTAATAAAATGGATTTGAATCTATACCGAACCCACTTCTAGCTTCCTCCGATCTTTCAACACAATGGAAACATGTCTATCCCATCTTTTAATGGAATGGATTGTGTACTATTGTGAACCTATTTTTGGCTCCTTCTTGTCTGTTAATACAATGATGACAGGTCTATCCTGTCTTTAAATACAATGGATTTTGATCTATTCCAAACCAAGTTTTAGCTCTGTCCCGTCTTTCAATATAATGGACACGGGTCTATCTTGCCTTTTAATACAATCGGTTCGGAGCTATCCCGAACCCACTTTTGGCTCCGTCCGGTCTTTCAATACAATGGAGACGAGTCTATCCCTTCTTTCATTAAAATGGATTCGAGTCTATCCCGAACCCACTTCTGGTTCATTCCAGTCATTCGATGCAATAGAGACTGGTCAATTCCGTGTTTTAATACAATGGATTCGGGTCTATCCCAAACCTAATTTTTGTTCTATATGGTCTTTCAATACAATGATATACCGACAATGGAAATTGGTCTATGTCGTCTTTCAATGTAATGGATTCGGATCTATCCCGAACCCACTTCTAGTTTTATCCCATCTTTCCATATAATGGATATGGGCCTATCACGTCTTTTAGTAAAATGGATTTGGGTCTATCCCGAAACCCACCTTTGGTTCCATCTTGTAATTTAATTCAATGATATACAATATAATGGAGACGGGTCTATCATGTCTTTGAATAAAATGGATTTGGTTCTATCTCGAACCCACTTCTGGTTCCATCCCTTCTTTAAATACAATGGAAACAGGTCAATTTTGTCTTTCAATAAAATTGATTTGGTTATATTCCGAACCCACTTTTCGCTCCGTCCCGTGTTACAATACAATGGAGAAGGGTCTATCCCGTCTTTTAATTCAATGGATTCGAGTCTATCCTGAACCTATTTTTTGTTTCGTCCAGTCTTTCTATACAATGATATGCACTACATTGGAGATGGGTCTATCCCGTTTTTAATACAATGGATACAGATTTATCCTGAACCCACTTCTGGATCTTTTTTTTGTTTCAATACAATAGAGATGGGTTTATCACGTCTTTTAATAAAATGGATTAGGGTCTATCCCGAACCCACTTTTGGTTCCATCCCATCTTTTCATACAATGTAGACGGGTCAATCCCGTCTTTTAATACAATGGATTCGGGTCTATCTCGAATGTACTTCTGGTATTCGTGGGAGATTTGCGGCATGCCAGAAGGGCCCGTTCAGCTTCAGCCGGATCCCGTCTTTTGATACAATGGAGACGGGTCAATCTTGTCTTTTAATACAATGTATTCGGGGCTATCCCAAAGCCACTTCTGGCTACGTCCAGTCTTTCATTACAAATGGAGACAGTTCTTCCCGCCTTTTAATTCAATGGATTCGGGTCTATTCCAAACCACTTCGGGGTCCGTTACGTATGTCATTACAATGGAGATGGGTCAATCCCGTCTTTTAATATATACAATGTATTCGGGTCTATTCCGAACCACTTCTGGTTCCGTTCCGTCTTTCAATACAATGGAGACTGGTCCATCCCATCTTTTAATACAATGGATTCTTGTCTATCCGAATCCACTTTTGTCAACATCCGATCTTTAAATATAACGGAGACGGGGCTATCCCATTTTTAAATAAAATGGATTTGAGTCTATCTCGAACTCATTTATGGTTTCATTTCGTCCTTCAATACAATGGAGAAGATATTATCCCGGCTTTTTAATAAAATGGACTTTCAATATCCCGAATCCACTTTTGGTTCCATCCTGTCTTTCAATATCATTGCGACGGATCTATCCAGTCTTTAAATAAAATAGATTCGGGTCTATCCTGAACCCACTTCTAGTTTCGTTCTGTCTTTCAATACGATAGAGATATGTCTATTCCGTCTTTTGATAAAATGTATTCGAGCCTATCCCGAACCCAATTCTGGCTTCCTCCTGTCTTTCAATACAATGGAGACAGGTCTATCCCATATTTTATAATGCAATGGATTATGGACTATCGTGAACTTACTTTTGGCTCCTTCCGGTATTTTAATACAATGAAGACGGGTCTATCCCATCTTTAAATACAATGTATTCAGATCTAACCCAAACCCACTTTTGGCTTTGTCCCTTCTTTCAATACAATGGACACGGGCCTATCCCGTCTTTTAATACAATGGATTCAGGTCTATCCCAAACCCATTTTTGGATCCGTCTAATCTTTCAATACAATGGAGACGGGTCTATCCCGTCTTTTATTACAATGGATTCGGGTCTACAGCGAACCCAATTCTGGTTCCATCCCATCTTTTGATACAATCTAGACGGGTCAGTCTCGTACTTTAATACAATGGATTCGGGTCTAACCCGAACCCACTTCTTGCTCCATCTTGTCTTTCAATACAATGGAGACGGGTATTCTCATAATTTAATTCAATGGATTCAGGTCTATCCCGAACCAACTTTCGGTTCCATACCGTCTTTCAAGACAATGGAGACAGGTCTATCCCGTCTTTTAAAACAATGGATTATGGTCTATCCTAACCCACTTTTGGCTCCATCCGATCTTTCAATATAACAGAGACGGTTTTATCCCGTATTTAAATAAATTAGATTTGGGTCGATGTCGAACCTATTTCTAGTTTCGTTTAATCCTTCAATACAATGAAGACGGTACTATCCTCTCTTATAATAAAATGGATTCAGGTCTATCCCGAACCGACTTTTGGTTCCGTCCAGTCTTTTAAAACAATGCATTCGGGTTTATCACGAACACACATCTGGTTTTGTCCTATCTTTTAATACAATAGAGACCTGTCTATTTTGACTTTTAATAAAATGGTTTTGTGTCTATCCCAAACCCAATTCTGGCTTCCTCCGGTCTTTCAATACAATGGAAACGGGTCTATCCCATCTTATAATGCAATGGATTTTGTGCTATTGTGAACCCACTTTTGGCTATTTTCGGTCTTTTAATACAAAGATGACGGGTCTATCCCGTCTTTAAATACAATGGATTCAGGTTTGTCCCAAATCCACTTTTGGCTATGTCCCGTATTTCAATACAATGGGCACGGGTCTATCTCGTTTTTTAATACAATGGATTTGGGTCTTTACCGAACCCAATTTTTGCTCCGTTTTGTCTTTCAATATAATGGCGACGGCTTTATCCCATCTTTTGTTTAAATGGATTCGGGTCTATCCCGAACTAACTTCTGGTTCCTTCCCATCTTTTGATACATTGGAGACAGGTCAATCCCGTACTTTAATACAATGGATTCGGGTATATCCCAAACCACTTCAGGTTTCATCCTGTCTTTAAATACAATGGAGATGGGTCTATCCCGTATTTTAATACAAGGGATTCTGGTCTATGCAAACCGACTTTTGGCTCCTTATGGTCTTTCAATATAACGAAGCCGATCTATCTCGTCTTTGAATAAAATGGTATCGGGTACATCCCGAACCCATTTATGGTTTCGATTCGTCCTTCAATACAATGGAGACGATACTATCCCGTCTGTTAATAAAATTGACTTAGGTCTATCTCGAAACCACTTTTGGTTTCGTCCGATCTTTCAATATAATGGAGACGGATCTATCCCGTCTTTAAATAAAATGGATTCGAGTCTATTCTGAACCCAGTTTTGGTTCCGTCCTGTCTTTCAATACAATAGAGACTTGTTTATTCCGTCTTTTAATAAAATAGATTCGAGTCTACTCCGAACCCACTTCTGGCTTCCTCCGGTCTTTCAATACAATGGCGACGGGTCTATACCATCTTTTAATGCAATGGATCCTGGACTATCGTGAACCCATTTTGGCTTCCTTCCGATCTTTTAATACAATAAAGACGGGTTTATCCCGTCTTTAAATACAATGGATTCAGGTCTATCCCAAACCCACTTTTAGCTCCTTCCGGTCTTTTAATACAATGAAGATGGGTTTATCCCGTCTTTAAATGCAATGATTCAGAGGTCTATCCCAAAACCACTTTTGGCTCTGTCCCGTCTTTTAATACAATGGACACGGGTCTATCTCGATCTCGTCTTTAAATACAATGGATTCGGATCTATCTTGAACCCACTATATGCTTCGTCCAGTCTTTCAATTCAATGGAGACAGGTCTATCCCATCTTTTATTAAAATGGATTTTGGTCTATCCCAAACCCACTTCTGGTTCCACCCCGTCTTCGATACAATTAAGACGGGTCAATCACCTTTTTTAATATTATGGTCTATCTTGAACCCACTTTTGGCTCCGTTTTGTCTTTCAATACAATGGAGACGAGTCTTCCCATTTTTAATTCAATGGATTCGGGTCTGTCCCGAACCCACTTTGGTTCCATCCCATTTATCAAGACAATGGAGATGGGTCTATCCCGTCTTTTCATACAATGCATTCGGGTCTATCCGAACCCACTTTTGGCTCCATTCGGTCTTTCAATACAATGGAGATGAGTCTATCCCATCCTTTTATAAAATGGATTCGCGTCTATCCCGAACCCACTTCTGGTTCTATCCCGTCTTATAATACACTGGATTCAGGTCTATCCCAAAGCAACTTTTGGCTTCGTCTGGTCTTTCAATACAATGTTGGTGGTTTTATCCCGTCTTTAAATAAAACTGATTCGGGTCTATCACAAACCCAATTTTGGTTCCGTCCCGTCTTCCAATATAATGGAGACGGGTCTATCCCGTCATTTAATTGAATGGATTTGGTCTATCTCGAACCCACTTCTGGTTTCGTCCAGACTTTCAATACAATGGAGACGAGTCTATCTGTCTTTTAATAAAACAGATTCCGCTTTATTCCGAACCTACATTGCCTCCGTCCGATCTTTCAATACAATGGAATCGAGTCTATCTAGTTTTTAAATAAAATGGATTCAGGTGTATCCCGAACCTAATTCTGGTTCCGTCCCGAGTTTCAATAAATTTGAGGCGGGTTTATCCTGTCTTTTAATAAAATGGATTTAGGTCTTTCCCAAACCCACTTTCGTCTCCGACCCCGGTCTTTCAATGCAAGGATATATAATACAATGGAAACGGGTCTATTTATTCTTTTAATAAAATGGATTCGCACCCGGTCAATCCTGAACCCACTTCTAGTTCCATCCCGTCTTTCATTATAATGGATATGGGTCTATCCCGAACCCACTTCTGGCTTCGTCCTGACGTTCAATAAAATGGAAACGGGTCTATCCCTATTTTTAATTCAATGGATTCGGGTCTATCCAGAAACCAATTCTGGTTCCGTCCCGCATTTCAATACACTGCAGATAGGTCTATCCCGTATTTTAATACAATGTATTCAGGTCTATACAGAATCCAATTTGGTTCCATTCAGTCTTTCAATACAACGAAGACGGGTCTATCCCATTTTTACATAAAATGGATACAGGTCTGCCTCAAACCCATTTATGGTTTTGAACTGTCTTTCAATTTAATGGAGATGGGTCTATCCCATTTTTAAATCAAATGGATTCGGGTCTATCCCGAACCCATTTCCTGTTTTGTCCCGTCTTTCAATACAATGGAGATCTGTACCGTCTTCTGATAAAATGGATTCGGGTCTATCCCAAACCTCTTCTGGCTCCATCTAGTCTTTCACAACAATGGAGACAAGTTTATCCCTTCTTTTAAAACAATGGATTCAGGTCTATCGCAAGCCCACTTTTGGCTTCTTCCGGTCTTTCAATTCATTGGATACGGGTCTATCTCGTCTTTTAAAATAATGGATTCGGGTCTATCTCAAACCCACTTTGGCTCCGTCTTGTATTTTAATACAGTGGAAACGCATATATCTTGTCTATTAATACAATGGATTTGGGTCTATCTAGAACCTACTTCAAGTTTCGTTTCGTCTTTGAATATAATGGGGACGGGTCTAACCCTTCTTTTAATACAAGTGATTCTGGTATATCCCGAAACCACTTCTGGCACCATCCCATCATTCAATAGAATGGAGACGGGTTTATCTCGTCTTTTTATACAATGAATTCGGATTTATCCCGAACACCCTTTTGGTCCCGTTCTGTCTTTCAATACAATGTAGACGGGTCGATCCCATCTTTTAATACAATTAATTTTGGTCTATCTCGAACCTACTTTTTGTTTCATCCGATCTTTCAATACAATGGAAAAGGGTTTATTCCTTTTTTAAATAAAATTAATTCGGGTCTATTCCGAACATACTTCGTGTTCCATCCCATTTTTTGATATAATTGAGACGGGACAATCACGTCTTTTAATACTATGGATTCGGGTCTATCTCGAACCCACTTCTGGCTCCGTCCCATTTTCAATACAGCGGAGACGGATCTTCCCGTCTTTTAATTCAATGGATTCGGGTCTATCCCGAACCCACTTTGGTTCCTCTCTTTCAAGACAATGGAGACTGGTATATCCCGTCTTTTCATACAATTCATTCAGGTCTATCCCGAACCCACTTTTGGTTCTATCCCTACTTTCAATACAATGGACACGGGTCTATCTCATCTTTTAATACAATGGATACGGGTCTATCAGGAACCCACTTTTGGCTTCGTCTGGTCTTTCAATACAATGGAGACGGGTCTATCCCGTCTTTTATTAAAATGGATTTGAATCTATCCCGAACCCATTTTTGGTTCCATCTCGTCTTTCGATACAATGGAGACGGGTCAATCCCATTTTTTTAATACAATGGATCCGGGTCGTGAACCCACTTCTGGCTCCATCCTGTCTTTCAATACATTGGAAATGGACTTTTCGTATTTTAATTCAATGGATACGGGTCTATCCTGAACCAACTTTTGCTTCTGTCCCATCTTTTAATACAATGGGTTATGGTCTATTTGAACCCACTTTTGGCTCTGTCCGGTCTTTCAATGCAATGGAAACGGGTCTATCTCGTCTTTAAATAAAATGGATTCGCTTCTATCCCAAAAGCATTTTTGGTTTAGTTTCTTCCTTCAATACAATGGAAACGGTATTATCCCGTTTTTTAATAAAATGGATTCATGTTTATCCCGTACCCACCTTTGTTTCCGTCCGGTGTTTCAATACAATAGAGACAGATCTATCCAACTTTAAATAAAAAGTATTCGGGTCTATCCTGAACCCACTTCTGGTTCTGTCCTGTCTTTCAATACAATAGACTTGTCTATTCCGTCTTTTAATAAAATGAATTCGAGTCTATCTCGAACCCACTTCTAGCTTCCTTCGGTCTTTCAATACAATGGAGATGGGTTTATCCCGTCTTTTAATGCAATGGATTCTGGACTATCGCGAACCCACTTTTGGCTTCTTCGGGACTTTCAATACAATGTAGATGGGTTTATCCCGTCTTTAAATGCAATGGATTCAGGTCTATCCCAAACCCACTTTTGGCTCTACCTCGTCTTTCAATACAATGGACAAGGGTCTATCCCGTTTTCTAATACATTAGATTCTGGTCTAACCCGAATGCATATCTGGTCTATCCAGAATCTATTTTGTCTTTTAATAAAATGGATTCGCACCCGGTCTATCCCAAACCCACTTCTAGTTCCATCCCGTCTTTCAATATAATGGATTTGGGTCTATCCCGAACCCACTTCTGGTTTTGTCCCGTCTTTCAATACAATTGAGATGGGTCTACTCCTCTTTTAATAAAATTGAATCAGGTCTATCCTGAGCCCACATTTGACTCCGTCCGGTATTTTAATACCATGGTGATGTGTCTTTCCCGTCTTTTAATAAAATGGATTCGGATCCCGAACCCAATTCTGGTTCCATCCCATCATTTGATACAATGGTGGCGGGTGTATCCCGTCTTTTAATACAATGGATTCAAGTCTATTCTGAACCTACTTTTTGCTCCAGAATCAATCCTGTCTTTTAATACAATGGATCTGAGTCTATCCCGAACCCACGTCTAGTTCCATCCCGTATTTCGATACAATGGAGACATGTCTATATCGTCTTTTAATACAATGAATTAAGTCTATTCCGACCCTACTTTTTGTTCTGTTCAATATTTCAATCCAATGATATAAAATAAATTGTATACGGGTATATCTCGTCTTCTAATACAATGGATTTGGATCTATCCTGAATCCACTTCTAGTTCTATCCCGTCGTTCAATATAATGGAGATGGGTTTATCCCGTCTTCTAATAAAATGGATTCAGGTCAATCCACAACCCACTTTTGGCTCCATCCGGTCTTTCAATACAATGGAGATGGGTCTATCACGACTTTTAATAAAATGGATTCGGATCTTTCCCGAACCCACTTCTGGTTCCATCCCATCTTTCGTTTCAATGGAGATGGGACAATTTCGTCTTTTAATACAATGGATTCGGGTCTATCCCGAACCCGCTTTCGGCTTCGTCCCGTCTTTCAATACAATGGAGATGGGTCTTCCCGTCTTTCAATTCAATGGATTCAAGTCTATCCCGAACCCACTTCTGGCTTCGTCTAGTCTTTCAATAGATTAGAGACAAGTCTATCCCATCTTTTTAAATAATGGATTCAGGTCTATCCCGAGCCCACTTTTGGCTTTGTCTTGTCTTCAATACAATGGAGACGGATCAACCCCTTCTTTTAATACAACGGATTCGGGTCAATCCAAGAACCAATTCTGGTTCCATTCCTTTTTTAAATACAATGGAGACGCCAATGGCATGACAACTCAATGGTTAGAGCTTGGCGAATGGTACCAATAGGTCATGGGTTCGAACCAGTCAGCGACATATTTATCAGTTTATATATAGTGTGTTGACCAGTTCTGGTCTTTGATAGGTTATGGGATCCTGAAAACCCAGCTCGCATTCCAAAAAAAAAACATACATTGGAGTCCGGTATATCTCGAACCCACTTTTGGCTTCGTCCCATCTTTCAATACAATAGAGACATGTCTATCTCATCTTTTAATACAATGGATTTGGATTTATCTCGAACCCACTTCTGGTTCCGTCCCGTTTTTCAATACAATTGAGATGGGTCTATCCTGTCTTTTAATACAATTGATTTGGGACTATCTCGAACCTACTTTTTGTTCCATCCGGTCTTTCAATACTATGATATATAATACATTGGAGACGAGTCTATCACGTTTTTTTTATATATAATGGATTTGGATCCATCCCGAACCCACTTCTGGTTCTGCCATGTCTTTCAATTCAATGAAGATTGGTATATCCTGTCTTTTAATAAAATGGAATCAAGTCTATCCCGAACCACTTTTGGCTCCTCTGGACTTTCAATACAATGGTATACAATACAAGGAGACGGGTCTATCTCATCTTTTAATAAAATGAATTCAGGTCTATCCCGACCCCACTCTCGGTTCCATCCCGTCTTTCAATACAATGGAGACGGGTCTATCCCATTTTTTAATACAATGGATTCAGGTCTATCCCGAACCTACTTTTTGTTTCGTCAAGTCTTTCAATACAATGAAATATAGTCAATGGAGACGGGTAAATCCCGTCTTTTAATATAATGGATTCAGATCTATCTTGAACCCACTTCTGGTTCAATCCCGTCTTCCAATACAATGGAGATGGGTTTGTTCACGTCTTTTAATAAAATGGATTCAGTTCTATCCAAAACCCACTTTTGGCTCCATCTGGTCTTTCAATACAATGATATACAATATAATGGAGACGAGTCTATCTCGTCTTTTAATTAAATGGATTCGGGTCTATCCCGAACCCACTTTTGGTTCCATCTTGTGTTTTTATACAATGGATTCGGGTCTATCCCGAACCCACTTCTGGCTCTGTCTCGTATTTCAATACAATGGAGATGGGTCTTCCCATCTTTAAATTCAATGGATACGGGTCTATCCCGAACCCGTTTTTAGCTTCGTCCAGTATTTCCATACAATAGAGATAGGTCTATTCCGTCTTTTAATATAACAAATTAAGATCTATCCCGAACCCACTTCTGGTTTCGTCCCGTCTTTCAATACAATGGAGAAGGGTCTATCCTGTCTTTTAATTCAATGGATTCGGGTCTATCCCGAACCTACTTTTTGTTTCGTCTAGTCTTTCAATACAATGACATACAATACATTCCAGATGGGTCTTCCTCGTCTTTAAATACAATGGATTCGGATCTATCCAGAACCCACTTCTGGTTTTGTCTCATCTTTCAATACAATGGAGACAGGTCTACCCTCTCTACTAATAAAATGGTTCAAGTTTATCCCGAACCCACTTCTAGTTCCATCTCGTCTTTCAATACAATGGAGACGGGTCTATCCTGTCTTTCAATTCAATGGATTCGGGTCTATCCCGAACCTACTTTTTCTTCCATTTAGTCTTTCAATACAATTACATACAATACATTGGAGATGGGTTTATCTCGTCTTTAAATACAATGGATTTGGATCTGTTCCGAACCCACTTCAGGTTTTGTCTCGTCTTTCAATACAATGGAGACGAGTCCACCCAGTCTATTAATAAAATGGGTTCAAGTCTATCCTAAACCCACTTTTGGCTCTGTCCAGTCATTCAATACAATGATATATAATACAATGGATACCGGTCTATCCCGTTTTTAAATAAAATGGATTCGAGTTTATCCCGAACCCACTTTTGGTTCCATCCCGTCTTTTGATACAATGGAGACGGGTCTATCTCGAACCCACTTTTGGTCCCATCCCGTCATTTAATTCAACGAATTCAGATCTATCCCGAAACCACTTCTAGTTCCATCCCATCTTTCAATAAATGGAGACGGGTCTATCCCATTTTTTAATACAATAGAATCTGATTTTTCTCAAACCCACTTTTGGCTCCGTCCGATTTTTCAATACAACGGAGACAAGTCTATCCCGTCTTTAAATAAAATGGATTCGGGTCTATCTCTGACCCATTTCCGGACCAGTTTCGACTTTCTATACAATGGAGACGGTAGTATCCCGTCCTTTAATAAAATGGATTCTGGTCTATCCCAAACCCACTTTTGGTTTCGTTTGATATTTCAATTCAATAGAGACGGGTCCATTCCGTCTTTAAATAAAATGGATTAGGGTCTATCTCGAACCCACTTCTTGTTTTGTTTCGTCTTTCAATACAATAGAGACCTGACTATTTTGTCTTTTAATAAAATGGATTCGAGTCTATCCCGAACCCACTTCTGGCTTCCTTCGGTCTTTCAATACAGTGGAGATGGGTCTATCCCATCTTTTAATGAAATGGATTATGGACTATCGTGAAGCCACTTTTGACTCCTAACAGTCTTTTAATACAATGATGACGGGTATTTCCCATCTTTTAATGTAGTGGATTCGGGACTATCACGAACCCACTTTTGGCTCCTTCCGGTCTTTCAAAACAATGGAAACAAGTCTATCTCATCATTTAATACAATGGATTCAAAACAATGGAAATGAGTCTATCTCGAATCCACTTTTCGCTCCATCCTTTTTTTCAATCTAATAGAGATAGGTCTATCCTGTATTTTTATAAAATGGGCTTAGGTCAATCCCAAACCCACTTTTGGCTCGGCTCGATCCAGGCTTTCAATACAATGATAGACAATACAATAGAGACAGGTATATCCCGTCTTTTAATACAATTGATTCGAGTCTATCCCGAACCCACTTTTGGCCTCATTCGGTCTTTCGATACAATGAATATGAGTCTATCCCGTCATTTAATCAAATAGATTTGGGTCTATCTCGAACCCACTTCTGGTTCAATCCCGTGTTTGACAATGGAGACGGCTTTATCCCGTCTTTTAATACAATGGATGCTAGTCTATCCCAAACCTAGTTTTGGCTCCGTTCGAACTTTCAATATAATGGAGACGGGTTTATCTTGCCTTTTAATAAAACGTATTTAGGTCTATCTCGAACCTACTTCGGGTTCCGTCCCATCTTTCAATACAATGGAAACGGGTCTATCTCGTCTTTTAATACAATGGATACGGGTATATGCCAAACCCACTTCTGGTTCTGTCCCATCTTTCAATACAATAGAGACAGGTCTATCCCATCTTTTAATACAATGGATTCGGATCTATCCCGAACCCACATCTTTTTTCGTCCCGTCTTTTAATCAGAGACGGGTTTATCCCATCTTTTAATATTATGAATTCAGGTCTATACCGAACCTACTTTTTGTTCCATCCGGCCTTTCAGTACAATGATATACAATTCATTGAAGACATGGATATCCCGTCTTTTATTACACTGGATTCGGATCAATCCCGAACCCACTTCTGGTTCTTTTCCGTCTTTCAATACAATGGAGATGGGTATATACCGTTTTTCAATAAAATAGAATCAGGTCTATCTTGAACCCACATTTGGCTCCATCAAGTCTTTCAATACATTGGTATACAATACAATGGAGACAGGTTTATCCCGTGTTTTAATAAAATGGATTCGGGTCTGTCCTGAACCCACCTCTGGTTCCATCCCGTCTTTCGATACAATAAAGATGGGTCTATCTCATATTTTAATATAATGGATTCGGGTCCATCCCGAACCAACTTTTTGCTCTGTCCGGTTCTGCAATACAGTGATACACAATACAATGGAGACATGTTTATCCTGTCTTTTAATACAACGGATTCGGGACTAACCTTAAGGTTCCATCCCATATTTCGATACATTAGATTCGGGTCTATTCCAAACCTACTTTTTGTTCCATCCGGTGTTTCAATACAATGATTTACAATATAATGGAGATGGGTCTATCCCATCTTTTAATACAATGGATTCGGATCTATCTCGAACCCACTTTTGGTTTCGTCCGTTCTTTCAATACAAAAAAGACGGGTTTATCACGTCTTTAATTATAATGGATTCGGGTCTATCCCAAACCCACTTCTAGTTTCGTCTTTTCTTTCAATACAATAGAGACTTGTCTATTCCGCCTTTAAATAAAGTGGATTCAAGTCTATCCCGAACCCACTTCTCTCTTCCTCTAGTCTTTCAATAGAATGGAGACTGGTCTATACCATCTTTTAATGCAATGGATTTGGGACTATCGCGAACCCCCTTTTGGCTCTTTCCGGTCTTTCAATACGGTGCAGACAGGTCTATCACGTCTTTAAATACAATGGATTTAGGTCTATCCCGAACCCACTTTGGCTTCATCGCGTCTTTTAATATAATTGATTCGGGTCTATCCCAGACCAACATTTGGCTCCATCTCGTCTTTCAATACAATGGAGACGGGTCTATCATATCTTTTAATCAATGAATTTTGGTCAATCCCGAACCCACTTTTTGCTCGACTTAGTCCAGGCTTTCAATACAATAATAGACAATACAATAGAGATGGGTCTATCCCATCTTTTAATACAATGGATTTGTGTCTATCCCGAACCCAATTTTGGTTTCATTCAGTCTTTCGATACAATGGAGATGCGTCTATCCCGTCATTTTATAAAATGGATTCGGGTCTATCCCGAACCCACTTCTGGTTCAATCCCGTCTTTCAATCCAATGGAGACGACTCTATCTCGTCTTTTAATATAATGGATGCGGATCTATGCAGAACCCCCTTTTGTCTCCGTTCGGTCTTTCAATACAATGGAGTCGAGTCTATCCCATTTTTTAATAAAATGGATTAGGGTATATCCCGAACCCACTACGGGTTTCGTCTCGTCTTTCAATACAATGGAGACGGGTCTATCCCGTCTTTTAAAACAATGGATTCGGGTATATGCCAAACCCACTTTTGCCTCCGTTCGGTCTTTCAATACAATAGAGACAAGTCTATCCCGTCTTTTAGTACATTGGATTCAGATCTATCCCGAACCCACTTTTGGTTTTGTCCCGTCTTTTAATACAATGTAGACGATACTATCTCGTCTTTTAATATAATGAATTCGAGTCTACCCCAATCCTACTTTTTGTTCCATCCAGGCTTTCAATACAATGATATACAATACATTAGAGATGGGTTTATCCTGCCTTTTAATACAGTGGATTCGGATCAATCCCAAACCCATTTATGGTTTTGTCTTGTCTTTCAATATAATGGAGATGGGTCTGTCCCGTCTTTTAAAAAATCAAATCAGGTCTATCCCAAACCCACATTTGGCTATGTTCGGTCTTTCAATACAATGATATACAATATAATGGAAACAGGTCTATCCCATCATTTAATACAATGGATTGGGGTCTATCCCGAACCTACTTTAGAATCCTTACAGTCTTTCAATAAAATGAAGACTGGACTATCCCATTTTTAAGTACAATGGATTCAGGTCTATCTTAAACCCACTTTTGGCTTCATGCCGTCTTTCAATACAATGGAGACGAGTCTATCACGTGATTTAATACAATGGATTTGGGTATATCACGAACCCATTTTTTGCACCGTTTCGTCTTCCAATACAATGGAGACGGGTCTGTCATGTATTGTATTAAAATGGGTTTAGGTCAATTTTGGCTCCGCTCGATTTGGGCTTTCAATACAATGTTAGAAAATACAATAGAGACGGGTCTATCCCATCTTTTAATACAATGGATTCGAGTCTATCCGGAACCCACTTTAGGTTCATTCGGTCTTTCAATCTAATGAAGATGCGTCTATCCCGTCATTTAATAAAATGGTTTCGGGTCTATCTCGAACCCACTTTTGGTTCAATCCCGTCTTTCAATATAATGGAGATGGCTCAATCCTGTCTTTTAATACAATCGAAATGGGTCTATCCCAAACCCACTTTTGGCTCCGTTCGGTCTTTCAATAAAATGGAGATGGGTCTATCCCATCTTTTAATAAAATGGATACGGGTCTATCCCGAACCCACTTCGGGTCCCATCCCGTCTTTCAATAAAATGGAGACAAGTCTATCCCGTATCTTAATACAATGGATTCAGGTATATGCCGAACCCACTTCTGGCTTCGTCTCGTCTTTTAATACAATGGATTCGGATCTATCCCGTACCCACTAGTGGTTTCGTCTCGTCTTTCAATAAATTGAGACGGGTCTATCCCGTCTTTTAATACAATGAATTTGGGTCTATCCCGAGCCCACTTTTTGTTCCATCCAGTCTTTTTATATAATGATATACAATACATTGGAGACGGTTCTATCCCATTTTTAATACAATGGATTCGGATATATCCCGAACCCACTTTTGGTTCAGTCTCGTCTTTCAATACAATGGAGATGGGTTTATCCCATTTTTTTATAAAATGAAACCTGGTCTATCCTGAACACACATTTGGCTCCGTTCGATCTTTCAATACTATTGTATACAATACAATGGAAACGAGTCTATCTCGAACTTACTTTTAGTTTTGTTCGATCTTTTAATACAATGATATACAATACGATGGAGGCGGGTCTATCCCGTCTTTTAATATAATGGATTCGGGTCTATTCCGAACCTACTTATGGTTCCATCCCTTATTTCAGTACAATGGAGACGAGTCTATGTCATTTTTTAATACAATGGATTCGGGTCTATTCTGAACCTACTTTTTTTTCCGTCCGGTTTTTCAATATTGATGATACATAAAAATGGTCACTCCTCTGAGCCATAACGTGTCGTGATGATCTCGAGGAAATACGGGCCCCAGCATCAGCCCAACACTGAACAGGCCCAAGCGGTTCTAAGCCTGCTCAATTCAATCCACCAGGGCGAACCCGAACTCTCACAGCACGCTAGGCCCAAACTCTCATAGCACGCTAGGCCCATACGTCTGACAACTATTCTCAATACCTGTAAGCCCTACTACAACAAATATCTCAAGGATCAGCTTCGGACGGGTAACTATAGCTGCTCCTTGTTTCCAATTAGGACGTAAATATCATAGTACATTCCACACAGGGAAACTCCTTTCCACGGATTGCTCTTGGATTGGAAACTATCTCCTGCGTATCTAGGAGCACAGCGCTAATAGGGAACTTCCCTCCTACAACACGACTCCTAAATAGAGAAGGATCTCCACGAAGATCTCCTTCCTAAACTATGACTACGATGGCCTGGTAGAACCAAGACTCCTTGCATTATAAATAAGACATGAGGTAGGTAAGCTAAGGTACGCTACAAATTCTCTGTTACAACATTACACCTTCCTCAGATCCTTGTCTGACTTTAGCATCGGAGTGCCATCAGCCACCACAACAGTGGTCCATGGCTCACATGTGCTATATGTGTAAGTCAATAGGTCAACAAGAACCAAATCAAAGCAGGGAGCGAAAAATGACTGCATCAGTTTGGCGCCGTCCATGGGGACGACACAGTTCATAACTTTACACTAAGCGCCGTTTCCTTTCAAATTACAAAGAGATGGTGACTACCAGGTCATGCAACATCAGAGAACCAGGGGACACGTCGAACGCTCTGGTTGTCCCTATACCGCTTCCTTCAGCAACTTCTATCTTGCACGCACAGATGACTAACGCTCCCGCGCCGACGACAGCAATGACCGATCCCAGAATCGATACACTGGTGTCTCAAATACAGCGGATCACCAAGGCAGTGGAGGCTCTCACGCGACAGAATCCACCACCCGCTAATGGAGATCAGGAGTAGCACGGACCTCCGCCTCTAGAAGATGATAGGGAGCAAGCGCCGGAAAGCCAAGCACCCGCTAGTTCTTTTTGGACAAGAGGAGGTTGCGCAGCTAACACTGAGTTCAATGCCAGGACAAAGAGGCTCGGTCCCGAGAACCCCCTCCGCAGAAGGGCGCACGACCCGGATGTACTATACCGCCTCTCTGTCCAACCATTTGTAGATCGGATCATGAATAAGGCCCTTCTTAGAAAGTTCACTCTCCTGAAGCTCAACTCCTACGACGGAACCACCAATCCCTTCTATCACCTGTGCCATTACCAGCACGTAATGGCCTTTAAAGAAGGATCTGAATCCGTCATGTGCAGAACTTTTCCCACTAGTCTGAAAAGCTCAGCACTGACGTGGTTCCACAGCCTCCCACCGAAGTCCATCGACTCATTCAAAACGCTGGCCAAGGAATTTCTGATGCGTTTCGTCGGAAGCCAATGTTTTCGAAAAGGCCTTCACTACATACTCTCCCTGAAGCAAAGGTCCGGCGAGAAACTCCGAAAGTATGTCATGTTCTTCAACAATGAACCGTAAAGTGGGGAATCGAAGGTGAGAAGAAGCCCTCCGCTCCCAAGGACAACAAAGAGGGAAAGAGGCGCGGGGATGGGGAATGAAGCAAAAGGAAACGCGATGACAACAGGTCAAACCCTGGTCGGTTTAGGCCGGAAAATCGTCCAACTACGTTGGATCCAGAGCAGTGACATCCCTAAATGCTAACCTATTGGACATACTAAAATCAATGAAAAACAGGAACTTAAGTGGCCTCCGAAGACACGTGGTGACCTCGCCAAGCGTGACAACGGCAAGTACTGCACGTACCACAAAGAAGGCGGCCACAACACCAATGACTGCAAGAGTCTGAGGTACGAAGTTGAGTACTAGGTCCGCAGCTGCAAATTGAAAGAGTTCCTAAAGTCTGAGAAACCAACGGAACAGACAAAAGACAGGGGGGAGTCAGTTAAAAAAATAGAGAATGTGACTCCAGGGATAATATACGTCCTTCATGGAGTCGGACCAAATGAAAGTAGTCAGAAAGTTCTCGCAAGTGGACACTATTGGATATGCAGACACAATTCGCAGATGAGGACAGGCACATCTACCACTCACGGGTTCAGAGCCTCATTCCCACCTTAACCTTTATAGATAAGGACCTCGAAGGAGTCCAACTGCCACACAACGATGCTTTAGTCATCTCGATCTCCATAGCAAGGTGGGAAGTAAAGAGAGCTCTGGTTGACACAGGAAGTTCACTTAACATTCTGTTCTACAACGCGTTCCGCATCATCGACCTTAAAGAGGAAAACCTAATGTCTTCAAAACACCCGCTGATCGGATTCAGCGGGGAGAAGTGTTTCCCCATTGGAAAGATAAGGTTGGCTACGATAGCAGGAGAGTCGCAACTCAGAAAAGTCCTATTTCTGGACTTCATGGTGGTAGACGCACCATCATCCAGCAATCTCATCCTGGGAAGACCTTGGCTCCACCAGATGGAAGCAGTGGTCTTCACCCTTTAGCAGAGTGTTAAGTATACTGCTAGCCACTTCGAAAGAACAATACGTGGAGACCAACCTACTGCACGAGGCTGCCACTACGCCGCACTTAAACAGATAGAGTGCTCCCAAATTCAGCTACATCATGCAGAGCAGCCTGACCTAGTGCAAGGCCAAAAGACGGTAGAGACATCTTTTTTGAGTGGTACAGGAGCAATAAGCTCTTCCGCCCAGCGAGTCGAAAAGGCCATGGCAAGCGGGAACACATCCCCCCAACATTCTGTCGGCGCGTAGATCCGCCCCTCTGCAAGGTTTACTCTTCAATAACCTATGTAACGCCTTGACAGTTCGTTGAATGATCCGCGAGAGCAACCCGAATTCACTTCAAGGCCAGTATCAATTTCTCTCCGTCAATAGTTAGTTTGCTTTAAGTTATTTATTTCCCTTCCCATAGTCAATATTGAGTTTTAGTTCTTAAAAGACTTATGTGATTTGCAATCTTTTAAGAAATAAAGGAAGAATTATGAAAACAAACTCTATTGATTATTTGAAAGATGTAACAACAAGCACCTTGAGGTAGATACAAAAGGCTACATGTTACGAACACCCTAAGGCGAATACAAAGACTGAGCACTATAAGCGTCTGAATACAGTGTGAATTGAAGTAAAAGACTCGCTTAGGCAATTCTATTACACACAACATCTGCCAAAGACTTGCAAATCCTCCACTGCGAGCAGTCTGCAAGTGACAGCAAAAATAAGCAAACAGGATACGCTTGACCCCTTCCCAAGATAAAAACGAGGTGGCAGAAGGGATTGAAAGGAATGAGCAGTCAAATTGCTCTATCAAATCATCCCAGAAAGCCACTCTACAATAGCATTGTAGACATCACAACGGGCTGCTGATTTCCTCAAAAGACATTTGACCCCCTTCTAACTTCCTCAAATAGCTTAGAAGAAGACAGATGAGGATGGCCACAAACAGCGACGCAGTCATGGTTTCCCAGTGCTATCAAGCGAGGCCACTTTCTGCATATGCGATGGCAGGTCTGACTGAGAGCTACCACATCTGGAGACGTCGCACATCGACTAACACTTTGGTCAACCATTGGTTAGCAGCGGGATCCGAGTGCACGAAGACAAAAGTGGTACGGTGTAAAATCAAGACTCTTCCCTTGGGAGAACATCCGTACTTTTCTGCAATATGAGAAGAAATTACGAGACCTCAGCGAATCAACTACATGCTCACCTATCGCAGGTAACCACACCTAACAGTAACTATCTTTGTGCCTGACCAGTGCAAATGTCAGAAAATTCGGACACTCCATAGACGGAGACCCTTCTTCAGTCTTTGGAAAACCCAAAGCGTTCTCTTTAGGCAAGAACATTACAGGAGAGAAGCTCTGCGAAAGATAATGCTTACAACAATTAGAAAACATCATTATAAAGACATAATGGTTCACCAAGCGGGCACTCCAGCATTAGCTGCCAAGCATTGAATACGGTATGGGAAACGATGAGATGAAGGTTCCCAAGAAAACTGTGCAGACCACGTTATTCAAATTGAATGTGTTGCATACATCCTCATCAATTGAGGGGGAATAACCAGTACTCAACCATCACGCAGCCTGCGCTGTACACTGTTACCGCATGATTTACGCCATACGCACAACGCAACGTGTCCTAGCTCATCCTCTGCGGGCCAATGGGCTCGTTCTATTACTCAAACAATATTTTATCACATGCTTAGCACAATCACAAGAAATCCTAGTCAACCCTGACATACGGATCGTACTTACAAATCACTAGCTGGTTTAAGGTAACTCCGTCCACCCCATGCACTAGGTAGATGGACTAGGTTCACACGCCCCCTAGCAGGCGAAACCTCTTTTCAAATCAGGCAAGCTTAGTCAGCCAAAGCTGATGACAACGGCTTCTAGTTCAACCCGACACCTAGTACGCTTAGCGCGGGCATCGATGGTTTAGGAGATAGGAGTCTAATTATCTCTATCATGCCTCATGATGACGACTCACCATGGATAATCGCCCTCTTCGTGGCGATGATCGCCGAACCTAATCAGGAAAGCCTAGCTGGTGGCAACGGCTTCTGGTTCAACCCGACACCTTGTCCGCTTAGTGCGGGCATCGACATTTTAGGAAATGGGAATCTAATCAGCGCTAACACGCCTAGTGACAACAACTCGCCAGGGATCATTGCCCCCTTCAAGGTCAATGATCGCCGAACCTAATTTGGAAAGCCTAGCTAGTAGCAACAACTTCTGATTCAACCCAATACCTAGCCCGCTAAGCGCAGGCATCGATGGTTTAGGAAGTGGGAGTCTAAACAGCGTTATCACGCATGGTGATGACGACTCACCAAGGATCATTGCCCCTTCGCGGTCAATGATCGCCGAACCTAATCAGATAAGCCTAGCTAGTGACGACTAGCAACGAAAGCTTTTCATCAAAACCTTGACTTGTAGCCCCCACTACGAGGGTGTAGATAGTCTAAAAGGTGGGAGCCTAGTCAGTCTCGAACTGATTCTGATGGCTCGCCACGGGACCACTGCTTTTCAGCATGGCCGCCAAATCACCAAACCTGGACTTGTAGCCCACACTGCGAGGGTGTAAATAGTCTAGAAAGTAGGAGCCCAGTCAGCCATGACCTGATTCCGATGGTTTGCCACGGGACTACTGCTTTTCAGCATGGTCGTCGAACACTCCCAAATTTGTAGTCGAATGCGCACAGGTGTAGATAATTTGGAAGGTGGGAGCCTAGTCAGTCTCGAACTGATTCTAATGATTTGCCACAGGTCCACTGCTTTTCAGCCAGTCGCCAAACTCCCCTTGATTTCGTCTCCCCCACCGCGCGGGGAGGGCGTAGATGGTTCAAAATGTCGGAGCCTAGTCAATCCTGAACTGATTATGACGGCTTGCCACGGAACCACTGCTTTTTCAGTCTGGTCGCCAAACTTGTACTTCCCGAATCTGTAGTCCACTTTACTTGGTCATAAAGGAATCCGAAGATGGGAGCCTAGTTAGACCTGAAGTGATTCTGACAGCTCGCCACGAGACCACTGCTTTTCAGCTTGGTCGCCAAACGTGAATCTAGTGGAGTCAACGTCTTCACACTCAAATGAATTGACATCCTAATACTAACGAGGGCCATTCGCGTCGATACAGAGATCGTACGGCCACTGCCCAAATAAGAGCTACTTAGGATGCCAACCCGAGCTTACAGCGCTTGATCCGACACGAACACTCTGACGCATACACTCGGCAATCTTAACTCACTCGTAGCAGTAGTTGCAGCTGAGCTGTCAAACCAACAAGGTGACACTCAAGCAGCTTACCTCAGTTATAAGACACAGCTCGGGCAAGTCAACCCGCAGCTAGACTGTCCGCAACATCCCCACTATCAGACATGACTACATAGCGACCCTGAGACGTTCACAATACAAAGCGGTCAAGGTCTCTATCATAGACAGACCAGTCAACATCCTATTGATTCAACTAGCCTATGCCAAAGCAAGACGACAAGGAAAAAAGAAAAATATGCAATAGAGACAACAAACATGAACCTGATAAAACTGTTTTCATTAACGGTCGAAACGAAAAGGGGTACATTCGCACCAGGGTTACACCCTATCAAGAGAAGGTACAGAAACAGAAGAGCTAAGCCTAGTGGAAGATGGAACAGGGATAGCGTCCACACGCAGCACGACCTGATCATCAAGGCCCACACTGTCTTCCTCATCCGAGGACGTAGAGGTAACAGACAAATCTACATATGACATCTTCTTGTAGCGGCCAAGATCCCACTCCAGGTGTTCCTTCTTCATCAGCGCCAACAGCTCCAGTCAGCCATGTACAACCCAACAGAACTCACACTTGCCTTGCTCCTGAAGAAGTTCTTCCTCTCGCACCTTCGCGTCAACAAGTTCATGCTCTAGTAGCTTTAATTTACCAATCAGTGCGTCGACCTAATACTGCTCTGTGGCCAAACTGCTCTTCACAACACTAAGTTCATGCCACCCCAATTCGAGCTGGTCCTCAGCCTTTCTTGCCTCTCGAGCATAGAACTCCACATCGGATTCCAACTGTTGCTTCTCAATAGCCCAGTCGGCTTCCTTCAAAGCACCCTCTTCAGCAAGAAACCGCAGTTCATAACACTCCTTAGCCGCAGTCTCCTGTGCAGCCTCGACTTCTTGACGGATCCAGCTCAGCTCCTTTTCAAGTTCATCCCTCTCGAACACCACCTCTGACATGTTACACTCAAAGTCCTCCAAGCCAACCCTTTGAGCCTCAGTGGCCACTGTTGACTGATCTAACCTCTTATCCTCGGCCTGTTTCTTTAGCTGCTCAATTTCATAGAACACATCAGAATATAGCGCTTGCATGTGCGAGAAGACACGCTCCAAGGTATATACCCTTTCACGAGCCGCCTTGACTTCCATCCCTGCAACAGCCACGTGGCTCAAATGAGACATACACAACATAAGGTATTTCAAACCCTTATCCATACATCCTTCCAACGTATCCTCCTCGGGTTTTGGAGCATGATCCATCAGCCAGCTGTGACGCCTGCTTATATGCTTCCTCGAAACATACTTTACGTCCACCGCTTGGTGCCAGACCTGTGAACTCATCTTCACCAAGTTCGATGCAAACAGGTTTATTCGTGCACTCGGATGACGCTTCCCCAGGTCTGGGATTACGTCAGTGCCACTCTTCATGGTTGCCACCGTCCTCAGGCTTTCCTCTGTGGCCTTCCCCTTATCACTGATAGCCGACCCTTTGGTACGAGACGGCTCAATGGGACCTGGAGGGAAAGGAGGAGGTGAATTATCTAGAGGACCCTCCAACACTTCTAGCTGTGGCCTAGAACGAGACAGTGAGCAATTCGAACTATAGAAGACATGGCCAGTACCGCGGCTACTCTCAGTCAAAACAGTAATAGGGCGATCCGATTTTATAGCCTCGGGCGAATCTTCATGTGAACCTTATACAGGAACGGTCCCGCGTAAATCAGTACCAGTGGAAACTGCCATTGCAACCTTCACCAGACAGTCATTCAAAGCTTTGATCCGTCACTAAGGGTCGACCTGTCTACAACTCCAACTAGTCGCAGGTAATCTTTCTCCAAGCCAAAAACGTCGATCTCCGCCCCAATAGGCCTAGCAGACTCGCACCCTCCCCGCTCTTCCCTCACAAGAGTGGGTCGAGCCGAAGACGACCCAGTTCTCACACGAGACTTTTCCTTCACAAAGGAGGCAAGCGTTTCAGACGGCTCCTCATCGTCAGACAAGGATCTAGCAACCTTCATCTACCTCAAAGAGGCCCCATCTTCCTCCTTAATTCACGACGTTCGGTACAAAGTGGGGGAAACGTGCCAGTTATCCCACAGCCTGCTACGGATGAAATTGGAAACTTATGACATCAGCCATGTTCCTCTTTGACAAATCGCAAAACGTATCTATGGTATTTTGCTCCTCTAAAGTAAGAGGAGTAGTAGGAAACCTTCCTGCAAGGAAACACAAGCAATGATCAGCCAACCTGCCATCAAGCATATCAAAGTCACAAGAAAATGGTTGAACTTACGAAGCGGCCTGAATTGTCGCTCGAGCGGAGGACCCTTGCACCGGAAATACTTTGAATTCGCAGGAGCCAAGAAGAAGAGCTTCTACCAAAACTTGAAATCATTGGGAAGATTAATGAAGCAAATCGGTGACGTCATCGTATAGACAACGTTACTTTTCAGCGGGGGAGAGGTCAGAGTACCCGCAGAGTTACGAGAACACTGGCCTCCTTGGATAATCCTATATCCGTTAGGCCCCAATTGAGGCAGAGGAATCCCCAAAAGATCCAGGAATTCCCAAATCACGTCCAGAACTAGAAAGCGCACTCCGGTCTGAAGCATCCCGAGATGCAAGCAGATGAAACCAGCTGGAGTTGACATTGGCGTTTGATCACCCGTCAGGACATACAACGAAAAATCCCAAGGGACTCCAAACTTCGTATGGATTTCACCAAGGACAGGCTCGGACAACAACCTATCTTCGAAAAACTCCAAGCTCTTGGCAAAGATTGCATCGTCAAGAGGGTTTGGTTGGGCCATGAAGAAGATGGACAATCTTTCTTAATCATTATGATATCTTCGAAAGCAAATAGAATAAAAGAGTCAGACTCTACAGTGGGGATGGCCTAAATAGATGATGGTTTCCCGCCTTTTTTCCGTCGAACCAACGCACATGCCATTAATGCGACATGCGGCACAAGTAACGATTCAAACTCAATCATCATGAGCGGTGAATCCCTTCAAGAGATGACTTAGCGAACCGATGTGATGACCCACTAACTCGGGGGGAGTAGCTAATGATACATAAAAATGGTCAATTCTCTGAGTCATACACGTGTCATGATGATCTCGAGGAAATACGGGCTCCACCATCAGCCCAACACTGAACAGGCAAAAGCGGTTCTGAGCCCGCTCAATTAAGTCCGCCAAGGCGAACTCGAATTCTCACAGAACGCTAGGCCCACACGTCTCACAGCTATTCTCAATACCCGTAAGCCCTACTAAGGCAAGTATCACGAGGATCGTCTTCGGACAGGCAACTACAGTTTCTATCTGCTTCCTTTCAGGAAGCAAATATCATAGTACATTCCACACAGGGAAACTTCTTTCCACGGATTGCTCTTGAATTGGGAACTATCTCCCGCGTATCTAGGAGCACAGCACTAACAGGGAACTTCCCTCTTACTGCACGACTCTTAATTAGAGAAGGATCCCCACGAAGATCTCCTTCTTAAACTACGCCTACGGTGGCCTGGTAGAACCAGGACTCCTTGCACTATAAATAACACATGAGGTTGGTAAGCTAAGGTACGCTACAAATTCCCTGTAACATCATTACACCTTCCTCAGATCCTTGTCTGACTTTAGCATCGGAGTGCCATCGGCCACCAAAGAGGTGGTCCGTGGCTCACGTGTGCTACTTGTACAGGTAAACATGTCAGCAGGAACCAAGTCAAAGCAGGGAGCAAAAAATGACTGCATCAAATACAATGATATACAATATAATGGAGACAAGTCTATCCTGTATTTTAATACAATGGATTCAGATCTATGTCGAACCCACTTCTGGTTTTATCCCGTCTTTCAATACAATGGAGACAGGTTTATCCCATCTTTTAATCAAATGGATTCGGGTCTATCCCGAACCTACTTTTGGTTCCATCTCGTCTTTCGTTACAATGGAGACGGGTCAATCCCTTATTTTAATACAATGGATTCGGGTCTATCCCGAACCCATTTCTGGCTCTGGCTCGTCTTTCAATACAATAGAGACGAGTCTTCCCGACTTTCAATTCAATGGATTTCGGTCTATCCCGAACCCATTTCTGGCTCCGTACAGTCTTTAAATACAATAGAGACAGGTTTATCTCGTCTTTTATTACAATGTATTCGGAACTATCCCGAACCCACTTTTGGTTTCGTCTCGTCTTTAAATACAATGGAGACGGGTCTATCCCATCTTTTACTACAATGGATTTGAGTCTGTCACAAACCTACTTTTTGTTCCATCTGGTATTTCAATACAATGATATACAATACATCGGAGAAGGGTCTATCCCGTCTTTTAATATAATGGATTCAGATCTATCTCGAACCCATTACTGGTTATGTCTCATCTTTCATTACAATGGAGATGGGTCTATCCCGTCTTTTAATAAAATGGATTCAGGTTTGTTCGGAACCCACTTTTGGCTCCGTTCAATCATTCAATACAACAATAAATAACACAATGGAGACAGGTATGTCCCGTCTTTTAATAAAATGGATTCGGGTTTATCCCGAACACACTTTTGGTTTCGTCCCGTCTTTCAATACAATGGAGACGGTTTTATCCTGTATTTTAATACAATAGATTCAAGTCTATCCCGAACCCACTTCTAGTTCCGTCCCATCTTTCAATACAATGGAGACGATTTTATTTCATATTTTAATACAGTAGATTCAAGTCTATCCCGAACCCACTTCTAGATCCGTCCCGTCTTTCAATACAACGAAAACGGGTCTATCTCGTCTTTAAATAAAATGGATTCGGGTTTTTCCCAAACCCATTTCTGGTTTCGTTTTGTCTTTCAAAACACTGGAGACAGTATTATCCCATATTTTAATAAAATGGATTCAGGTCTATCCCGAACCCATTTTTTTCGTCCGATCTTTGAATACAATGGAGACGAGTCTATCCCATCTTTAAATAAAATGGATTTGGGTCTATCTCGAACCCACTTCTATTTTTGTCCATCTTTCAATACAATAGCAACCTGTTTATTTCGTCTTTTAATAAAATGTATTCGAGTCTATCTCGAACCCACTTCTAGCTTCCTCCAATCATTCAATACAATGGAAATGGGTCTATCTCATATTTTAATGCAATGGATTTTGCCACTATCGCGAACCTACTTTTGGCTCCTTTCGGTCTTTCAATACAATGAAGACCGGTCTATCCCATGTTTAATTACAATGGATTTAGGTCTATCCCGAACCCACTTTGAACTCTGTCCCATCTTTCAATACAATGGAGACGGGTCTATCCCATTGTTTAATACTACGGACTCGGGTCTATCCCGAACCCACTTTTGGCTCTGTCCCGTCTTTCAATACAATAGAGACAGGTCTATCCCATTTTTTAATAAAATGGAATTAAGTCAATCCCGAACCCAATTTGTTATTCATTCGGTCTTTCGTTACAATGGAGATGCGTTTATCCCGTCATTTAATAAAAATTATTCGGGTCTATCCCGAACCCACTTCTAATTCCATCGTGTTTTTCAATAAAATGGAGACGTGTCTATCCCATCTTTTAATACAATCTCTGCGGGTCTATCTCGAACCCCATATTTAGCTCCATTCAGTCTTTCAATACAATGGAAAAAGGTTTATCTCGTCTTTTAATAAAATGGATTTGGTTCTATCCCGAACACACTTCTAGTTCCGTCCCGTCTTTCAATACAATGGAGACGATTTTATCTCGTATTTTAATACAATTGATTCAGGTCTATCCCGAACCCACTTTTGGCTCCGCCCCTTTTTTTAATACAATTAAGATGAGTCTATCTCGTCTTTTAATAAAATGAATTCGGGTCTATTCCGAACCCACTTTTGGTTTCATCCCATCTTTCAATACAATAGAGACGAGTCTTCCCTTCTTTTAATTGAATGGATTCGGGTCTATCCCGAACCCACAGCTGGTTCCGTCCTGTTTTTCATAAAATGGAGAAGAGTCTCTCCCGTCTTTCAAATAAAATGGATTTTGATTGATCCCGAACCCACTTTTGGTTCCGACCTGTCTTTCAATACAATGGAGACGGGTCTATCCCGCCTTTAAATAAAATGGATTCAGGTCTACCTCGAACCCATTTTTGGTTTTGTTTCGTTTTTCAATATAATGGAGATGAGTCTGTCACGTCTTTTAATGAAATGGATTCGGGACTATCACAAACCCCTTTTTGCTCCTTCCAGTCTTTCAATACAATGAATACGGGTCTATCTCGTCTTTAAATATAATGGATTCAGGTCTATCCCGAACCCACTTTTGGCTTTGTCTCGTCTTTCAAAACAATGGAGACGGGTCTATCTCGTCTTTTAATACAATGGATTTGGCTCTATCCCGAATAATTTTGGCTTTGTCTCATCTTTCAATACAGTGGAGACGGGTTTATCCCGTCTTTTAATAAAATGGATTCGGGTCTACCCCGAACCAACTTTTGTTTCCGTCCAGTCTTTCAATACAATGGATAAGATTTTATCCCATATATGAATACAGCGGATTCGAGACTATCCCGTACACACTTCTGTCTCCGTCTGATCTTTTATTACAGTGGAGACGAGTCTATCCCATCTTTTCAGAAAATGGATTCGGGTCTATCCCGAACCCACTTCAAACTCCGTCTCGTATTTCAGCACAATGGAGACGGGTCTTCCCATCTTTTAATTCAATGGATTCGGATCTATCCCGATCCCACTTCTGGTTCCATCCCGCCTTTCAATACAATGGAAACAGGTCTATCCCGTCATTTAATACAATGGATTATGATATATCCCAAACCCACTTTTGGCTCCGTTCGGTCTTTCTATACAACGGAGATGGGTTTATCCCTTTTTTAAATAAAATGGATTCAGGTCTACCTCGAACCCATTTCTCGTTTCGTTTCATCTTTCAATACAATTGAGATGAAACTATCCAGTCTTTAAATAAAATGAATTCGAGTCTATCCTGAACCAACTTCTGGCTTCCTCCGATCTTTCAATACAAAGGAGACGGGTCTATCCCATCTTTTAATGCAGTGGGTTCAGAACTATCGCGAACCCACTTTTGGCTCCTTTCGATCTTTCAATACAATAAGCATTGGTCTATCCCGTCTTTAGATACAATGGATTCAGGTCTATCCCAAACCCATTTTTAACTGCGTCCCGTCTTTTAATAAAATGCAGACGGGTCTATCCCGTCTTTTAATACAATGGATTCGGGTCTATCTCGAATCCAGTTTTGGCTCCCGTCTTTAAATACAATGGAGCCGCTTTATCCCGTATTTTAATAAAATGGGTTTAGGTCAATCCCGAACCCACTTTTGGCTCGGGTCGGTCTGGGCTTTTATTACAATGATAGACAATACAATGAGACGGGTCTATCTCGCCTTTTAATGCAATGGATTGGAGTCTATCCTGAGCCCACTTTTGGCTTCATTCGGACTTTCGAAACAATGGAGATGCGTCTATCCCGTCATTTAATAAAATAAATTCGTGTCTATCCCGAACCCATTTCTAGTTTCATCCTGTCTTTCAGTACATTGAAAACGGGTCTATCCCGTCTTTTAATACAATGGATACAGGTTTATCCCAAACCCACTTTTGGGTCCATTCAGTCTTTCAATAAAATGGAGATGGGTCTATCCCATCTTTGAAGAAAATGGATTCGGGTCTATTCTGAACCCACTTCTGGTTCCATCCCATTTTTCATTACAATGGAGACAGGTCTATCCCGTCTTTTAATACAATAGATTCTAGTCTATCCTGAACCCACTTCTTGTTCCGTCTGGTCTTATTTAATACAATGGACGGGTCTATCCCGTATTTTAATAAAATGGATTCGGGTCTATCCCGAAACCACTTCTGCTTCCATCCCGTCTTTCAATATAATGGAGACGTGTCTATCCCATCTTTTTATAAAATGGATTCACGTGTATCCCAAATACACTTTTGGTTACGTTCCGACTTTCAATACGATGAAGACGAGTGTATCCTGTCTTATAATACAAAGGATTCAGGTCTATCCCTAAGCTACTTTTAGTTTCGTTCGGTCTTTCATTACAATGGAGACGGGTCTATCCCATTTTTATATAAAATGGATTCGAGTCTATCTCGAATCTACTTCTAGTTTCGTCTCGTCTTTCAATACAATAGAGACATGTTTATCTCTCCTTTTAATACAATGGATTCAGATCTATTCCAAACCCACTTTAGGTTACGTCCAATCTTTCAATACAACCAAGACGGGTCTATCAGGTCTTTAAATAAAATGGATTCGGGTCTGTCCCAAACCCATTTCTAGTTCGTCCCGTCTTTCAATACTGGAGACGAGTCTATCCGGTCTTCAAATAAAATTGATTCGGGTCTATCCTGAACCCACATCCGGTTTTGTCCCCTTTTTTAATACAATGGAGATCTATATATTCCGTCTATTAATAAAATGGATTCGGGTCTATCCCGAACCCACTTCTAGCTCCATCTGGTTTTTCAATGCAATGGAGACGGGTCTATCCCTTTTTTTAATACAATGGATTCGGGTCTATCACGAACTTACTTTTGGTTCTTTTCAGTCTTTCAATACAATGGAGACAAGTTTATCCCTTGTTTTGATACAATGGATTCGGGTCTATCCCAAACCCACTTTTGGCTCCATCATGTCTTTTGAATTAAGTGGAGACGGATCTATCCCATCTTTTAGTATAATATATTTAGTCTATCAAAAACCCACTTCTGGTTCTGTTCCGTCTTTGAATACAGTGGAGACAGGTCTATCTCGTCTTTTAATACAATGGATTCGAGTATATCCCGAACCCACTTCTGGCTTCGTCCCGTCTTTGAATACAATGGTGACGGGTCCATCCCATCATTTAATACAATGGATTCGGATCTGTTACCTAACCCACTTCTAGTTCCATCCCATCTTTCAATATAATGGAAACAGGTCTATTTCGTCTTTTAATACAATGAATTCGAGTCTATCCCAAACCTACGTTTTGTTCCATCCGTTCTTTCATTACAATGGAAACGGGTCTATCCCATCTTTAAATAAAATGAATTTGGGTCTATCCCGAACGCACTTCTAGTTCAATCCCATCTTTCAATTCAATGGAGACTGGCCCATCTCGTCTTTTAATAAAATGGATTCAGGTCTATCCCGAACCCACTTTTGATTTTGTCCGGTCTTTTCAATACAATGATATACAATACAATGGAGACTAGTCTATCCCATATTTTAATTCAATAGATTCGAGTCTATCCCGATCCCACTTCTGGCTCTGTGCCATAGGGGTGGGCATCCCATCCCGCGATCCCAATATTGTCCCATCCCAATTTTTTGTGTCCTATTGGGATTGATCAATCCCATCCCAATCCCGTCTCGTCCCGATCTGGATTTGGATGAAGATTTTCAATCCCGCCCATCCCGTCCCGTCTTGAACCGAGTTTTTTTTTGTTTAATACGGAATATGTAGTATGACACTATTTGTTGACATGAATTTTATTTGTTGTTTTATTTATTGACATGACTATTTTATTCTCACAAGCTTCCATGGGACTCACCTAGATAATAAATCTAACTCAAACCCTTTCCCTTATTTTTTTTCCTTTTTCTCAATTTTCACAACAACAATGTGTGCTCCTCGTAGTTTTTAAATGACAAACCCATTGATCATTTTCTTTAGCAATGTACAAAAAATGACTATCTTCAATAGTGGTTCTAAAAAAAATGGAGTAAAAGCTAATGAAATAGGGAAGTAATAATCAATGGCTTAAAGTTCTAAAGTTGTTCTTAGAGTTGTGTTTGGTAAATCCAAAATTTTCAATCTTGCATGCTAAATTTTCAATCCAAAATTTAGTACATGCTCATCCCGTCCCGTCCCAAACCTGTATGGGTTGGGATGAGGTCGGGATGAGGTATATCCCGTCCTGCCCCGATCTCGAACAAACGGGATGGGATAGGGATGAGATCCATCCAGTCCAGTGCCCACCCCTACCATGTCGTCTTTCAATACAATGGAGACGGGTCTGTCCAGTCTTTTAATACAAAGGATTTTTTTCTATCCCAGACCCACTTTGGGATCTGTCCCATCTTTCAATACAATGGAGATGGGTCTATCCCGTCTTTAAATAAATTGGATTAGTGTCTATCAAGATTTTTGGTTTTGTCCTGTCTTTCAATACAGTGGAAACAGGTGTATCCCTTTTATATAAAATGGATTCGAGTCTATCCCGAACTCACTTGTGGTTCCGTCCCATCTTTCAACACAATGGATACTTGTATATTGCATCTTTTTATAAAATGGATTTTGGTCAATCCCGTACTCACTTCTGGCTCTGTTTGATTTTTCAATACAATGGAAACGGATCTATCCCATCTTTAAATGGATTTGGGTCTATCGCGAACCCACTTTTGGCTCTTTTCGGTCTTTTGATAAGATAAACACGGGTTTATCCCGTCTTTTAAAACTACGAATTCGGGTCTATCCCAAGCCCACTTTTGGCTCCATCCTATCTTCAATACAATGGATACGAATCTATCCCTTCTTTTAATACAATAGATTCGGGTCAATCTAGAACTCACTTCTGGTTCCATTCCTTCTTAGAAGACAATGGAGAAGGGTCTATCGCGCCTTTTAATACAATGGATTCGGGTATATCGCGAACCCACTTCTGGCTCCGTCCCGTCTTTCAATACAAAAGGGCAGGTCTATCTCGTCTTTTAATACAATGGATTCAGATCTATCTGGAACCCACTTCTGGTTCTATCATGTCTTTCAATACAATAAAGATGGGTCTACACCGTCTTTTAATACAATGGATGTGGGTTATCCCGTACCTACTTTTTGTTCCTTTTGGTCTTTCAATACAGTGATATACAATACATTGGAGACGAGTCTATCCCGTCTTTTATTACAATGGATTCAAATCTATTCTGAACCCACTTTTGGTTTTGTCCCATCTTTCAATACAATGGAGACGGGTCTATCCTGTCTTTTAATAAAATGGATTCAGATCTATCTCGAACCCACTTTTGGCTTCGTCCGGTCTTTCAATACAACGATAAACATTACAATGGAGACGGTTTTGTCCCGTCTTTTAATACAATGGATTCGGGTCTATCCTGAACCTACTTTTTGTTTCGTCCTATCTTTCAATACAATGATATACAATACAATGGAGACGAGTCTATCCAGAACCTACTTCTAGTTCTGTCCTGTCTTTGAAAACAATTGCGACGGGTCTATCCTGTCTTCTAATAAAATGGATTCGGGTCTATCCCGAACCCACTTCTAGTTCCATTCCGTGTTTCAATACAATGGAGACAGGTCTATCCTGTCTTTTAATAGAATTGATTAGGGTCTATCCTGAACCCACTTCTGGCTCCGTCACGTCTTTCGATAAAATATTGATTGATCTATCCCATCTTTTAATTCAATGGATTCGAGTTTATCCCGAACCCACTTCTAGTTTCGTCCCGTCTTTCTATGCATTAGAGACAGGTCTATGTCGTCTATTAATACAATGGATTCAGGTCTATCCCAAACCCACTTTTTGTTTCATCCGGTCTTTCAATACAACGGAGACTGGTCTATCCCGTCTTTAAATAAAATTGATTTGGGTCTGTCCCGAACCCTTTTCTAGTTTCCTCCCGTCTTTCAATACAATGGAAATGGGTCTATCCCATCATTAAATAAAATAGATTTGTGTCTATCCCGAACCCACTTCTGATTCTGTCTCGTCTTTCAATACAAAAAAGACATGTATATTTCGTCTTTTTATAAAATGGATTTGGGTCTATCCCGAATTCACTTCTTGCTCCGTCTGGTCTTTCAATAAGATGGAGACGGGTCTATCCTTTCTTTTAATACAATGGAATCTGGTCTATCGCGAACCCACTTTTGTCTCTTTTCGGTCTATCAATACAATGGAGACGGGTCTTTCAATTCTTTTAATACAATGGATTTGAGTCTATCCCAAACCCACTTTTGGCTCCATCCAGTCTTTCAATACAGTGGAGACAGATCTATCCCTTCTATTAATACCATGCATTTGGGTCTATCCAAAACCCGCTTCTGTTTCCATTCCGTCTTTGAATACAGTGGAGACGGGTCTATCTCGTCTTTTAATACAATGGATTCGGGTATATCCTTAACCCAGTTATTGCTCCGTCCCATCTTTTAATACAATGGATTATGATCTATCCCAAACCCACTTCTGGTTCCATCCCATCTTTCAATACAATGGAAACGAGTCTATCCTATCTTTTAATACAATGAATTTGGATCTATGAATTCGGGACTTTCCTAAACTTACTTTTTGTTTCGTATGGTCTTTCAATACAATGGAAACAGGTTTATCCCGTCTTTAAATAAATTAAATTCAGGTCAACATTTTTGGTTCCATCCTGTATTTCAATTCAATGGAGACAAGTCCATCCTGTTTTTTAATAAAATGGATTCAGGTCTATCCCAAACCTACTTTTGGCTTCGTCCGGTCTTTTAATACAATGACATACAATACAATCGAGACTGGTCTATCCCATATTTAATTTCAATAGATTCGGGTCTATCCCGATCCCAATTCTGGCTCCCTTCTGTCTTTGAATACAGTGAAGACTGGTTTATCCATCTTTTTATACAATGGATTTTGGGTATATCTTGAACCCACTTCTGGCTCCGTCTCGTCTTTTAATACAATGGAGACGGGTCTATCCTATCTTTTAATACAATGGATTCGGATGTATTCCGAACCCAGTTCTGCTTCCATCCCATTTTTCAATACAATGGAGACGTGTCAATCCTGTCGTTTAATACAATGAATTCGGATCTATCCCGAACCTATTTTTCGTTTCGTCCAGTCTTTCAATACAATGAAGACGGGTCTATCCCGTCTTTTAATACAATGAATTCGGGTCTATCACGAACCTATTTTGGGCTCCGTCCCATTTTTCAATACAACGAAGATTGGTCTATCCTGTCTTTAAATTAAATGGATTCAGGTCAATCCCGAACCCATTTCAAGTTTCGTCTAGTCTTTCAATACAGTGGAGACTGGTCTATCACGTCTTTAAAAAATTGGACCCAGGTCTATCTCGAACTCACTTATGGTTTTGTTCCGTCTTTCAGTACAATGGAGACTTGTACATTTCGTCTTTTTATAAAATGGATTTGGATGTATCCCAAACTCACTTCTGGCTCCGCCTGGTTTTTCAATACAATGGAAACGGGTCTATCCCTTTTTTAAATACAATCGATTCGGGTCTATGGAGAACCCACTTGTGGCTCATTTAGGTCATTCAATACAATGGATTCGGGTCTATCCCGAACCCACTTTTGGCTTCGTCCTGTCTTCAATACAATGGAGACGGATCTATCCCTTCTTTTAATATAATGGATTTGAGTCAATCCTGAACCCACTTCTGGCTCAGTTCTTTCATTGAATACATTGGAATCGAGTCTATCTTGTCTTTTAATACAATGGATTCGGGTATATGCCAAACCTACTTCTGGCTCCGTCTCGTCTTTCAATACAATAGAGACAGGTCTATCCTATTTTTTTAATACAATGGATTCGATCCCGAACACACTTCTGGCTTTGTCTCGTCCTTCAATATAATGGAGACGAGTCTATACCGACTTTTAATACAATGGATTCGGGTCTATGCCGAACCTACTTTTTTTCCTTCTGGTCTTTCAATACAGTGATAGACAATACATTGGAGACGGGTCTATCCTGTCTTTTAATACAATGGATTCGGATCTATCCCGAACCCACTTTTGGTTTTGTTCCATCTTTCAACAAAATGGAGATTGGTTTATCCCGTGTTTTATTAAAATTGATTCAGGTCTATCCCGAACCCACTTTTTGCTCCGTCCGATCTTTCAATACAATGATATACAATACAATGGAGACGGGTCTATCCCATCTTTTAATACAATGGATTCGGATCTATCCCGAACCCACTTCTAGTTCTATCCCATATTTCATATAAAATGGAGACGGGTCTATCCAGTATTTTAATAAAATGAATTCAGGTCTATCCCGAAACCTTTTTTGGCTTCGTCCGGTCTTTTAGTACAATGATATACAATACAACCTATCTCCTTCTGTGAACTGACTATCATCTTCATTGGGTTAGTCTGTGTTCTCAACAAGCCATTCGAGGTGCAGACCGATGCATCCAACACGTGGTACCAAAAGTACAAAAGTAACAAACCACTTGAATCTTCGCCTCCTTGCACAAGGTCTTTTTAGGTTGCATATATATATTGTTGAAGCATCAATTTTGTTTTTTTTCTTTTTGTTTTTTTCTTTTTTTTAATGACATGCTTTTCCCCTTCTGCACAATGAAACATTTCAGTATTGAGGATTCATGGAATATCTAGTTTCATCTCTTTCTATTTGCCCATTCCAAACATATATCCAATCATAAGGTTAGGAAAGAAAAAGGCTATTCAAAGGCTCAAAGGGTTGCAAACATATATTTTTTATTGGGTAGGCTAAAAGGCTAAGTAATGGTTCAAAAAAAAAATACCTAGATCACTTCATAAGCTCTAGTTGGTATTATGCCATCTCAATTAAATAAATCAAGAAAAATCAATAAAATCAGAGTAATCCGAACTCAATAAAAGAAACAAGAGTAATGAGATCATCAACGAGATAATCCGAATTGTAGAAAAATCAGAGTTTATTAAATAATCCTCAAGAAAAAATAGAATGGCTCAAAACTCACAAGGGTTAAGTCTCCACTATTATTCTAAAAGGTGTCCCTGTTAATATCTCACTTGTTAACTTCAAATTATGCTAACTTGGCTTATAGTGCAAAAATAGTCGAGTTGAAAAATCTCATGAAATATATTTAACTCAAAGATAATATCAAACCTTATGTTACTATTAATACATCAATGTGACAAGTGATAGGATGTATTTTCTCAAATTTAAAAGCATACTTGAAAGCATATTATCATCATTGGAAAAGAAATTCAGATTTTGAATGCATTTTCAAATCAAAAAAATTTCACACAATTATCATAATCATCTATGTATTCAATGGAGATTGAGTAGAATACAATAGTCAATCAATAGAGTTGTGAAATAAAGTTCAATTCAAAGTTTTGAAAAATGAACAAAAACTTAAAAACCCCACCCCAAACCTAAACCAAACATTGTTCTCTATGTATAAAAATAAGGATCGTGACAAAAGAAGAAAAATGAAAAGATGAGGGTTAGACTGATATTACAATGGTGAAGTTTTTACCAATTTCGACAAAATTATCCACCAATGAACGCTCAAAAACATAAGTATTGTGGACTCATTATGAGAAGTTGAATAAAACACATACATGACACAAAAAGAATGCACAAACAAAAAAAAATACATGTACCAGTTGTAAGTCAAAATTGTTATGGAGCTAACGAGTATGAATGAAATGCAACTAGAAAGAAGTCGAAAATCAATACAGACTAACCATAATGACACAATTGAAGTTGGGCTACCTCCAAGGAGCGTTTGGTTTAACGTCGTCAGCCTGACGTATATTCTTTCTCACAAATGATTTACAATGAAATGAAGAGGAAGAACATAGCAAACACCCTTTTCCAAAAGTGTCAAAGAGTCGTATAACCACAACCTAAAAATGTTGAGCATCCGTCCAACAAATAGTAGCTACTACATGCAACACAACATATACTAATACATCCCAAAGGCTCTGAAGGCAACATGCAAAATCATAGAGAAAATGCAAATGAATTCGCATTCCTAGGAAATTCATAGGGACTTAAAGCATAAAGGGATCAGAGGCAGTGATGCCCAAGAAATGATTCTTGCCTACTCCTTCCTAAGTCAGGTTGCAAATCAGAAGATTGAATATGTTTCACAATAGGATGGTAAAAACTGAAATCATCCCTTAAAAACAAAGGATTCACATAGGTAGCGCCAATCAATGTGAAAGTGATGCAAAGAGGTATGTCTATAGATATATCGGGTGGTACAGGCTCATCATAACAAAAATGAATTACACAAAGATGATGAGCTAGACAACTCAACAACACCTCGAACCTTGAATTATTACTACCTATGACATGGATTTTCTCATTAGATGCATCATTTATATCGTGAAAACATTCAAGGCAAGACTCCAAAGAATACTAAAAACCAGACTTCATGCATGAGTCAATAAGAATACTTACGTCGAAGGAGTCATTATGAACAGGTGAGGATGGGGATGGGTCAGGAAGCAAAGTAGTTTCAATCACATTATCCTCAAAAACAACATCGACTCGGGTTCCGATGTGCTACCAATTATGAATTGAACCATTGGGTTTTGAACAGATTTACTTGGAACTCTTTCTGGCTCTCTCTCAGAGAGTGCCTGGGCAATCTGACTCACAACTATCTCAAGTTTATTGATGGCTTGAGATTGGTATTGAATCGTGGCTTGTAACTCTAATATAGCTTGAGAATTTTGTTCGAGTATTCGTTCTATGCGCTGCATAAAACGGTTAATCATTTCCTCTAAACTAGATGTGTTGGATTGAGGAACATGGTTAAATTTAGGCATAACAGGGCTAGGGACTCGAGGAGCCTGGGAGAAAACATGTCCATCTTGGTGAGAGTCATGAGCCTGGGAGAGATTTGGATGACTGGCGAAACTAGGGTTGTAATAGTTGGATTTGGATTATAACCAGGTCGCCAAATAGCATTAGAAAAATGTACTTGCTCAGCAAAATATTCAGGATAATCATATTGCAAATCACAATCAGCTGTGGAATGAGTATGGAATGAGTAGGATTCGAATATGCAACACAAACCTCAGATGAAACACTAATGGGAGGTAGGGGTTGAGTCAAATTCATAATTGCATCTATTTTTCGATCCATAATCATAAAATTTGCTTCTAGCTTCAAGGCAGAAGAGGAAATGTAATCCTTATAGGCTTTCTCCTCAGCCATCTCCTTAATGGAAGCCTAACCTCTATATGAAGATGATATAACTCTACAAAAATAAAAACCACGGAACCCTAAACGACACCTAACTGATGCGAAACAATGAATGGCAGACGACCTTAGAGTTTTGTTACTAATGTAGGTCTGAATTTCAATTTAATTTACCTAATCGTGAGAGAGGCACGATAATTTCCTATCAATCCACCAGTAAAGAATTGTTCCTACCTATTTTTTCACTTTCCATCTCAAAGTGAAATGCCAGTTCAAGAACTATTCCGACATAGGATATGTTCCTTCAGTTGACTACTTTAAGCTTTCAAAATTCCAAAGAGAGACCCTATGAGCATCAAACCCGTCGTACTAGACAATTATCTTGCTACAAATTTAAAACAATGAAGGCTTAGGTTCCTAACCCTATAATAGATGGTGGTTTTATATCCGATGGGAGAGGGCACGGAAGTTGCAAATCAATCATGACACTATTCAAATTTGAATGCAATACTACCTAAAACAACCAAAAACATAAGTGATCACAACAGAAATCGCGTGCAAATGTGGTGGGGAGAAGTTAACTCTGGCGTGAACCACTTTTGGGTTACTTGCGACGCCGGCTAGAAGTCGAGTTGTCATCGATCATTCCTGTGAATACTTGTGTATGAATGTTTGTAAAACAAATGTGAAAAAAAAAATTAACAAATAAAACAAATAAGCATGCGACTCATAGCACTGTTCCTAAACAATGAAAATGACATCTAATCTATAAACTAGGGAAAATAAACTCTAGACTTTAATTGTACCGTTACAATCTCCGACAACGACACCAAAAACTTGATGCAAATTTTATCAACCTTATTAATAAGATAATTTGATCTGATTGTTATACGGCAAGTGCACGGTTGTCTGATTGGTAAACAATGACAAATACGGGTCGATCCCACGAGGATTGAATACACAATAAAAAAAAACTACAACGTATTTAAACTAATTTAAGAGGGGGTTACAACAATCAGAAATTCTAAACTAATGGAAAGTAGGAAAACATATGAAAAATTGAGTTCAAGAATTAAATAGAGAGATGATAAGGCTTTTGAATCATCCAACAGGTGTTCATAGAATTATACTATTATCAATTATTATCTCCTAGAATTCAAACAATATTAGAGATGAGAATTTCTTATTGTTTCGGATATCAATGGACTCACTTTAGCCAATGTGCAAACCCTTAGCATTATTTGTCTATTTAAGGCATAACTAATCACAGGCTTGACTGATAAGAATCAAACAGGGCTCAACATATAATAATTCTAACTACCATGGATGCATGACATACACGGTGAAAGTAATATGCTGATGTTCACAAGTCAATCCAATATTCACTTATATAGTGTATCAGAAAATAATAAAAGATAATAAAAAATGCTACTAAGCCTGCGGAATCATCTACACCTTAGCTGGGGATTTAGAAAATCATGATGGAGGTGGTTGCAGTGGCAGCATGAGGGAAATCCATCTGATCCTCACAAAAGCACGTCACGAAAGAGCTGCCAGTGCATTGTGGTGGTATAAAGTAATGAATTGGGTGCGAATAGCCAACTGTTTTAAAAATAGTTGGTTCCCTCCAAAAAAGGTCGTCTTCTTCACTGAACAGCTGCTTCTGGTTCTTCTTTCATGAACTAATTCAAACCTCTTATGTGCCTTGCGAGATAGAGAGAAACAGAGGGATGAGATAAAGATAGGATGGGGAAACGAGGTGATTGTTGTTTCTAGTTTGTTGCGTGATTGCATTTGCGTGTTTTCTGTTGCGTGAAAAGGAAGAAGGTGTTTGTTATTGTTAGGGAGAGAGGATGTTCGTGAGGGAGAGGAGAGAATGAGGCAGATGTGAGGACGTTGGCTTCAATGGATGAAGAAAGAGCAATGTGGAGCAGAGGAAGACGTTAGCTCTGTTGGTGATGAATTTGCTGTGAAGAAGTTGTTTATTCATTTTGGTGGTGATGAAGTGGCGAGGTGAAGTCATAGGAAGAAGAATTTGTTCTTGAGGGAAGGGTCCGTGTGGTCTCTGTGAAAAGTCAGTGATGAAGAAGAATGATAACGAGGTGGAAAAACATCAACAGGGTGTGGCATCCTCTTTGCGAGCGAGGAAGAGCCGATGATGAGGTGGGTGATGGTGGTTGTGTGAGATGGAGAAATGGAAGAAAGAGACGTGAAAAAGAGAAGGGAGAAAAGAAGATTAAATAGGGTTTTCTTTCTCCAGTTTAGATTGGGTCTGGGTTTGGGTTTCGATTAAGATAAAAGAGGATTTGGGTTCTTAGGTCAATTTCTAGGATTGGGCTCTATCATCGACTTCACCGTCCGCGTCACTTTGGGCTAGATCTTTCAAACTCATCGTGCTAATGCTATTTCATCGTTTAAGCACCAATTCCTGCAAAAACATAAAAACGAAAATAATTAGAATAAAATATGATATTTGAAATACAAACAAATATAAATTAGAAAATATTTTATCTAATAATTATGTGAATATCACATCACGCCCCTCGAACACAATAGCTTCCGTCCCAGCGGATGAATCAAGAACTTTCCCCACAACTTTGTGCCCCCCTCTAAAAAGACTGAACGCTCAGGAATAGACTTAGTCGCATCATGAGGCTTCTTGGAGCGCACAGAAGAAGAAATCGCCTCATTCAACTCCACTCTCCTTGATGGGCTCGGAATCTTAACCTTCAAAAGCTTTTTTTTTTTTTGAAAGGCAAGCATGGGAGTTTATATGGGCTCCCCAGACCACAGAAAAAGAAGTAAGGAACAGATTGGTTACATTCGCGCATATTTCCTACCTCTAGCATCATCAAACACAATTTTTTAATATCTTCCGCAAAAGAACTTGGTATGATCTCAACAAACTCATGACTTGGTAACAGTTTTGCTAGTTTATCCGCCGCCTGGTTTGTTTCACGTACTGCATGCATGATCCTACAACCTGCAAATTTGTTTAAAGCTTCCTTGGTCCTTCTAGTTATATGGATTGCTTCCCATGGAGGGACTTTGTCAGTAGTAAGGTACTTGAAAGCCATATTGGAGTCCATACTCAACTCCACTCTGTGTAGGGCATATCTCTGCGCTAGTTTGATTCCTAATTTAATCTTCTGTAGCTCATGAAGAAGAACTGTTTGTGCTCGTTGACTCCCTGCCCCAGCTATTACTACCAATCCATCGTGGTCCCTAATCAATGCTCCGTAGCCCCCTATAGTTCCAGTGAGTGAACCATCCGAGATTACTTTAAACCAACCTTGTTCAGGCCACTGCCATGCATGCATGGTGATAGTGCGAGTAAAGAACTGCATATCAAGTCTCCATTTTTCAATGAGTTGCCTATTATCTGCATTATCTTCAACTTAAAGGTCTAGGACTGAGGCACGTAATCTGACATCTTCAATAATCTTTGTCTCCACTTCAATAGCTGCTCTGAATTTGGACTGAAATAGTTTGCAATTCCTCTCTGTCCAGAGGTGGTACGTGGTTGCATTCAGGGCAAGCCTCTTCAGCACACTGCTTGATGATGTACCAGATAACTTAAGCTCACACCATCTCCACTCAGCAGCCCAGTTCATTGCCTGGTGTATGTAGCCTAATAAGAGAAGGATGCGTGTCCATGTGAAGCCAGAGTACCTGCATTTGAAAAAAAGGTGCTCTTCACACTCTGGTTCATCACTACATAGTGGACATATAGACCGTTCTATAACCCTCCATTTGAGCAGTTTATCCTGTGTTTTAAGAGCCTTATGCATTGCTAACCAGGTAATGAAGCTCTGTCTCGATATTCTTCCTGTGAACCACACCAACTTGGACCATGATATTGATTGTGTTCTGCTCCTCATTGAGTGATATGCACTCTTGTTTGAGAACTCCCCAGCTTGGCCCCCCATCCAGGTGACTACATCTTTATGTTTAGTGTCCATCTCCACCATACCAAGGTTGTCACATATATCAGCAAGGTTTGTTCTTCCATGCCTGCCAATATCCCATTTGCCATTGTGAATAAGTGCGCTGGCTGTTGCATTGCGGTGCAGTAATGAATGGTAGGTTAGGTGTTGTGGAAATCTATTAAGAAGAATACCCATAGGATGCCAAGGGTCTTTCCACAGCTTAGTGTCCTTTCCATCACCAATAGAGTGCACAATAAGTGAACTAGCCTGACCTCTGCACTTCAGGATATTGCGCCAGCACCAAGAGGCTTCATTCGGTATGTCCATGGTCCAGAAATTATTTCCTTTGATTAAGTTGGCTTTAGTCCACTGTACCCATAGGTTATCCTTATGAGAAGCAATATTCCATACATGCCTCATCATTGCTGCCTTGTTTGATGTTTCAATGCACCTTACGCCCAAGCCCCCCTCATTGTAAGGACTGCAAATACGTTGCTAGTTAACCATAGGTTTCTTGCGTATGTATCAGAGCCTGACCACAGGAAGTTCCTCATTATTATTGTTATATCATCACGGACACTTTGAGGCAGAATAAAACAAGATGTCTAGTAAACATGGAGACTGTTCAGGACTGCTTTTATAAGGGTGGCTCTGCCTGCATATGAAAGAGTTATGTTCTTCCATGATTGAACCCTTTTCTATCAGTGAAAGGCATTGATTATAGTCCAACCTAGAAGATATCAAAGGGAGACCCAAGTACCTTACTGGAAGCGCCCCTAGATTGAAGTCAAGACAACTAGTAATCAACTGAAATTCGTCCCTGGGCACCCCAGATGCAAACAAGTTGCTTTTAGAGCAATTGATAACAAGTCCAGTACATGACTTGAAGGTGCTCAAAGCCTGTGAGAGTGCCATTGCAGATCTGGTAGTTCCCTTGAAGAAGGCTAGTAAGTCATCTGCAAAGCATAGATGAGTGATTTGTGGATTGGTACACTTAGGATGCAGCTCATACTCTCCTACTTCCACCTTCTCCTTGAGTATCAAGTGTAGAATTTCCATCACCAAAACAAACAGATATGGTGACATCGGACACCCTTGTCTTATGCCTCTCTTGACCTTGATGAATCCTTTAGGCGACCCATTGAGGGATATGGAGAACATAGGTGTCGTGATACACACCCTCACCCAGTCAATGAACAAATCAGGGAATTGCATTTTCCGCATGACATGCTCAATTGTCTCCCATCTAACCGTATCATAGGCCTTCCGAAGATCAATTTTTCCTGCACATCGAGGTACTCCATTGTCTCTGTGATAGTTCCTAACTAGTTCATGAGCTAGCATCACATTGTCATGAATGTATCTTCCACGTATGAAGGCTGATTGATCTGAGCTAACCAGCCTATGAATCACTTTCTTCATCCTATTTGTCATGATCTTGGTGATGCACTTGTACAAGACATTACAACAGGATATCGGTCTGTAATCAGCCAAGTAGGAAGCATTAGGCACCTTTGGAATCAAAGTAATACACATAGCATTCACCTCCCCAAGTAGCTTCCTGTTTTTGAAGAAGTTCTTTACTGCCCTGTAAAATCATTTCCTATAGGGTGGCTGACCACCTAGCAGGATTACTTCCTCCTTTTGAATTTCTAGAAATAGATCCAAACTCTTTTGATGAGAATGTAAAGAACTATATCCAAGAAGATGCTATAGGGAGAAAATACGTAAGAATGTAATAGTTTGTCCTCTTTTCTTTAGGTTCTGGGATCCTTAATAAACCCTGGCTCACTTTTACAAAAAAAAAAAAAAAAAAAAAAAAATGATGTCTTGAAGAAGAGTGAAGAGAACCCATCAGGGCCAAGTGCCTTCTCTGATCCTATGGAAGCAAGCGCTTCAGTGATTTCACCCTAAGTCACCTCTTGAACCAACTCCAAGGCCTCCACTGCACTGATTGTTCGTTCAGGTTGCAAGCCATCAATGGTTGTTGAGTCATAGGCACTTTGTTCTCCAGCAAACAACTCTTCAAAATATTGAATGCATTCATTTTCTATATCTTTCACATCTTCTAGTTTTTCATTATGAGAATTGTAGATTTCTAATATCTTGTTTTTTGCCCTCCTTTCACGCAAGTGCTGATGGAAATGGGTGACATTTTCATCACCTGAAAGCATGTGCTTCGCTTTAGCTTTTTGTACCACTTCTACTTCTGCATTACGGGATGCAATTGCATACTTCTTAACTGCCAATTTTTCAGTATTTGCAAGGTTAGGATTAAGGGGGTCCATTTGTAGTGAACTTTGTGTTGCCTCCATGAATTGTCTAGTTGCAATGATACACTACTGGAATTAATAAAATTGTTCTTTTTCCACTCCGTCAGTTGTTTTTTAACAATCTTTAGTTTCTGTACGAAACAGTATGTTGCATTACCACTCACTGTCTAGCCCCAAGCCTGTTGTATCATGTCCATATAGCCCTGCTCATGCACCCAGTAGTTGTAAAACTTGAAGGGGATAGGTCCTGGATTCATGTGCTCATAGATGGTTAGGAGAACTTGGGAGTGGCTTGAGACCCTCGGGTTTAGGAAATCCACCTCAGAGTTAGGCATGTCTATTAACCATTCCTGGTTAATCATTGGCCTGTCTAGTTTGGACATAACTCTATTCTCACCATTTTGCTTATTGCTCCATGTTAAGAAGCACCCCTTATACTGACAATCAAAAAGACCTGACTTCAAGGCACACTCTGCGAAGTCGATAAATTGTCCTGGTCTTATCTCCTCCCCTCCTACTCTTTCCTGTGAGTTTAGTATCGAATTGAAGTCACCCAAAACTAACCATGGCAACTTATTAGTGACTGAAAAGGTTTCAAGTTCAAGCCATAATTCTTTCCTGATTGTAGTGTAGTTGCTACCATATATGAAAGTGAGGATGGATGTGAAGCCATTTGGCCAGATAGCATTCAGAAATATAGCTTTTTCTGACCTTGAAACTACGCTGATGTTTACTGCTTGAGGATCCCAAAGGACCCATATTCTCCCTCCCTGGACTAGGTCGTTGTTGTCCACTGCTTGCCAATCACGCATCAGTTCCTTCTGTATTTTGTCTTTCTTTTCATTGCTGACTTTTGTCTCTACCAACCCTATAATACTTACTTTCTGTTTGTGTATTAGTTTCCTCACTTCACTTTGCTTCAGGGGGTCATTAAGGCCCCTAACATTCCAGCAAGCTGACTTAATCATATAATCCTTGTGCTTGTGAGTTTCCACCCCCCACTAGGTTAGATTCATCATGTCCTATTGTATGCTTAGGTGTTCTAGTTGCTTGAGTCCATGTAGTAACAGAGTCAGACTCCATAATTTGTAGGACATCAAAAGGGTTGCATTTGCTTCTTAAATTGTGAATTCTGGCCTGAGTCTGTGGCTGCTTAGAATGTCCCTTGTGACTAGTTCCAGTCTCCAAACCCTTGCTTGTGACTCCCTGAGAAGCTTTAGGTGATGTCTCCTTGCGGCGTCCAGTAGCTCTCCTTGTGCTAGGTGCATTTGATTCTTTGTTAATCTGGCTAGGAGATGCCTTATCAAACTGACTGGTAGGTTGTGTGGCCCTTGGTGGTTGAGTGCATGTTTCTTGCATACTGGTTGTTTCCTCTTGCCCACTGGCAGCGATTGATTGTGTTTTGGCCTCTACTACTTGCAAACATGTCTGCTCATTGGTTTCCACATTTGGCACATTCGCCTCCACTATTTGCACATCAGCAGTAATATCAACTACTTCAGCTGCATTTATCAAGTTATTCTGTCCAGAGTGATACAACTCAGTTGTTGTTTCAGTCATGCTTTCATGTTGCACATCAGCTTGCATTCCCTCCTCTGAGGTATCTAGTGCTGCATTTGGCGTACCACTCACAACTTCCACAATCTGCATGTCTTTTGGCACCTCATTTTGTTTGACATATGGCCTAATGGATTGGATCTCATTGGGGTGATGGTGTGTCTCACTCTGAGTGTCCTTATTGGGACTCTTCACCGCTTCCTGGTTGCTAGTATCATTGCGTCTACTGGTGACTTTTGTCCAGCCATCTGATGCTCGTTCAATGTTTGGGATCCCCTAAGTCTCTTGCTGCTTCTAGTATTTTGCAGTTGGCTTAGGTACCTCCCTCTGCTTTGGGCAGTTAGCAGAGTTGTGACCAAAACCCACACAGTGTTTGCACCTCTCCGGTTTCCATGAGTATTCAACTTCCACTCTAGTGGTCCTCCCATTATCGGAAACCACTCTTACTTTAGTTGGAAACTTACTATTTGAGGCCATCTCAACACACACTCTTGCAAAAGAGAGCATAGACCTTTGCTCAATTGCTTTGTCTAGCATTAGGGATACTCCTATTGCACTAGCAATGGCCTGCAGTCCTTCAGGGCTCCAAAGAAAAAGGGTAACTTTCCTCAGATTGACCCAAACAGGAACTGAGTTAAGAACCTCTACATCATCTTCTATATAAGGTTTCCATGGCCTGATAAGGAATAATCTGCTTGCTATGTGTACTGGTCCCATTTCTAAGACGTGCATCTTGTCTGTTTCATTAAGGAACTTAAAAACAAAGGCCTTTTCACCATAAACAGACATCTCGAAGCCATTTTTTAAACCCCATATACGCTTCAAAGTTTCATGAACAAAGTTATAAGAGAACCTCTTACCAACAAAGTTACCTATAATGTATTGCTCGCATTCAACCAGTCCGTTGTTGTGCTCTGCAACTTTGATATGCACCACAGTGTGGCCATCAATCATGGATGGAGGAACGTAGGACAGCCTTGTTGTTCCCTGTTCTTTGCGGCTGGCAAACAGCGATGCCCAACTAACATGTTTGGATGTATTTTTGTTGGGTGTAGCGGCCGTAGGGTTTGCATGGTTTCCATCCGTAACCGCTGTTGCATTTGGGATCAGTAGAGTTGTTGAAACAGTATTAGCAGCCTTGCTGCTCTGTTCCTGATTTGTTTCATGGTCAGTCGTAGGTTCATGTCCCCTCTCATTCTCTTTAGCATCTCCACGAGGGGCAATGGAGATGTCATTTGCCTGGGGATTGGTTGGTGTCATCCTTGTGGGATCAAGCCAGCAATCATCATTGGCAGTCCAGATCTGAGCATAAAAAACTAGTTGCCTATGTTTTCAAACCCTAGCTCTCCACGTTTTCAATTCCCCTTAACCTTCAAAAGCTTCCACTTCTTCGAAAAGGGTTCACCTTCAGACTTCGGCATCAGAACTCTAAAAAGAGTGGGAGCCTCATGCCAATGAGCCCATAGTCCACTGTGCTTGATATTAGAAGGTTGGACGACATCCTCTACTCGCATCCGAGGCATATCACGAAATTTATTCGTAGTTGCTTCGTTCAAAGAAGAAAGAGACGTAATTGGAAACTTCCCTACAGAAAGTATAGATAACAATTCAATATGCAATCAACACTAGCAGAATCGAATATGAAACTAAACTTACTCAATTGCCTTAACTCCCGCTTGATCGGATGACCAGCAAGCTCGGAATTCTTTGAGTTCGCAAAAGCATAAAGCAATATTTCTGCCAGAAATTGAAATCGTCAGGCAGATTGCCAAAGCAGTCTAGCGTCAACATGCATACAACATGCTCGTTTATCCGAGAAGTGAGCAGTTGGATCACCCGCGGAGACACTCAGACACCAGCGTTCTTCGCCCTAATCAGAATGGCGATCACTGTCCTATACCCATTCGGAACCAGCTGAGCAGGCGGAATGCTTAGTTACGCCAAGAAGCTCCAAATCTCCTTGATGACGGGAAAACAGACATCCAACTGAAGCATACCTCGTTGCAATGAGACAACGGCATCCAACCTGCACCCAATGTGAAGAGCACCAAATCCTCAGGGATCCCATATGTCTCGCGAAGGTCCTCCAAATTCGACTAAAAGATTGACCTCTCCTGGAAGAACTTACGGCCTTTAGCGAACAGTTCATCAGAAAGTTGATTCTAGCTCTCCATGGAAGAACGTACAAACTTTCGATTACGAAAGTTGATCAAAGTCTAAAGCACGAAAAGTGAAATGAGAAAGAAAGTCTCTGAAATCGAAAGAGTGAAGAAAATAAACTTTGTAGATAAGGGTCTCTATATAGAAAATAGAATTCTAACCTTTTTCTCTTTTGAGCAGACGCACACCCAATTAATGAAGCTCACTGCTCGAGGAGAAGATTCAGACTCAGCCATCATGACCGTTTAGGAGCTCAAGTCGTGGCCTGGCCAAACAAGGACTCTCGTATTATAAATAGGACATAGGGTTGATGAACAAATGTACACTACAAAGCCCAATTTACAGCTTTAAGCCTTTCTCAAGCTTTGTCTGACTTTAGCATCAGAGTGTCATGCCCTCACAATGGTGGCTTTTGGCTCACGTATGTTCCCTGTGCAGGACAAGGTCAAGGTGAACAAGATTCGACTACATCAAGTACAATGGAAACGGGTCTATCTCGTCTTTTAATAAAATGATTCGGGTCTATCCCGAACCCACTTCTGGTTTTGTCCCGTCTTTCAATATAATAGAGACGAGTCTATCCCGTCTTTAATACAATGGATTCAGGTCAATCCCGAACACATTTCTGGTTCCATCCCATTTTTCAAAAGAATGGAGACGGGTCTATCTCTTTTTTTAATACAATAGATTCGGGATACCTGTCTTTCAAAACAATGGAGACGAGTATATCCCGAACCCACTTATAGTTTTGTCCCGTCTTTTAGTACAATGGAGATGGGTCTGTCCCGTATTTTAATACAATGGATTCGGGTCTAAGATCCGGGAATAGCAACATGAACTAAATGCCCCGTCCAGGCCAAGGAGCTTATTCCGAAGAGTCCTGACAAATGATGATTCAGGCGAGATTCGACTTTTCCAGACTCACTTTTGGCTTCGTCCTGTCTTTCAATACACTGGAGCGGGTCTATCCCATCTTTTAAAAAAATGGATTCAGGTCTATCACGAACCCACTTCTAGTTATGTCGGGACTTTCAATACAATGGAGACAGGTTTACCACGTCTTTTAATACAATGTATTCTGGTCTATCCAGAACCCTTTTTTGGCTCCATCCGGTATTTCAATACAACGGAGATGGGTCTATCCTTTTTTTAATAAAATGGATTTGGGTCTATCCAGAACCCACTTCTAGTTTCGTCCGGTCTTTCAATACAATGGAGACGGGTCTATCCCATCTTTTAATACAATGTATTCTGATCTATCCCGAACTCTCTTTTGGCTCCATCCAATCTTTCAATACAATGGAGATGGGCCTATCCCATTGTTTAATAAAATGGATTTGGGTCTATCCAAAACCGACTTACGGTTCCATCCCGTCTTTCAATACAATAGAAATGGGTCCATCCCGTCTTTTACTACAATTGAGTTGAGTCTATCCCGAGCCCACTTCTGGTTCCGTCCCGTCTTTCAATACAATGGAGACGGGACTATCTCGTCTTTTAATAAATTGGATTTAGGTCTATTCCGAATTCACTTCTAGTTCCTTCTCATTTTTCAATACAATGGAGACAAATCTTTTTCGTCTTTTAATACAGTGGATTCAAGTCTATCCCGAACCCACTTCTAGTTTTGACTTAACTTTTAATACATTGGACATGGGTCTATCCAATCTTTTAATAAAATAGATTTGGGTTTATCCCTAACCACTTCTGGTTCTGTCCCGTTTTTCAATACAATGGAGACGGGTCTATCCTCTCTTTTAGTACAATCGATTCAGGTCAATCACGAACCCACTTATGGTTTTGCCCCGTCTTTTAATACAATGGAGACGAGTCTATCCCGTCTTTTAATAAAATGGATTCAAGTCTATCCCAAACCCACTTCTGGTTCCATCCCATAATTCAATACTATGGAAACGGGTCTATCCCGTCTTTTAATGCAATGGATTCAGGTCTATCCCTAACCCACTTCTGGTTTCGTCTCGTGTTTCAATACAATGAAACGGGTCTATCCCATCTTTTAATACAATGGATTCAGGTCTATCCTGAACCCACTTTTGGTTACGTCCCATCTTTCAATACAATGGAGACGGGTCTATCCCGTCTTTTAATACAATGGATTCAAGTCTATCCTGGACACACTTCTGGTTCCATCACGTCTTTCAATAGAATGGAGACGAGTTTATCTCGATTTTTATTACAATGGATTTGGGTCACACCCGAACCTACTTTTGGCTCTATCCCGTCATTCACCTTCATTGTAGAGATGGTTTTCATCAAGAACACTTGTCCTAGTAGGTAAAGTACGAACTTTCTCAACTATTCAATAGCATTACCGCTAGCAATCTAGATCGTGAAATTGATTCCAACATAGAAAAAACATGAATATTTTGGGAAGTAATTTACAGTGGGATTACTTACTTGCATGGACTATTCCAGGCTTTGTTCTACTTTTTTGTCTCTTTTTTATTCCAGAGTCTCCAAGATGGCCGGTACACTCTTCGAGTCTATTGTTTCTATTGATGAACAATATGAGGAGAACCCTGCACAGTTAGACATAAGAAATTGTAAATAACGTCATATGAATATGGTGATGTTTTTTTTGGAAAGCGAGCTGGGTTTTTTTATAGGATCACATAACCTATCAACAAGGTGCGACCTATAGGTCAACACCATAAGAAAGTAACTATGCCGCCGATGGGTCTCGAACCTAGGACATGGGGGATAAACCCACACAGCCCTAACCACTCGACCATAACACCATTGGCATATTGCATGTAAATGTACATATTGCATGCGAAGGTTGGTAAAGAAAAATAGTTTGAAGTTACATGCACTACAAAAGCTTCGTGGAAATGACGTTGATATTTCCAAGGAAGCTGACGAAATTTTGGTCAGTCATTCATACCATTGAACATGAAAACTTACGAAATGCGATGATGAATAACTGAGAGTTTTGTTATGTAACTGGAATACATAGAAACTCTTGAGCACCTACCCAAGGTCAAAATGATGGATTTGTTCAAAGAAGAAATTAGTTTTCTCTCATTGTGAGGATATACGATGTTACAATGTCCAATGTTGCTAATGGCACTGTAGCATGTTGCTAATGGCACTGTAGCATGTTACAATGTCCAATGTTGCTAATGGCACTGTAGCATGTTACAATGTTCAAATATTAGTAACACATCGACGTGTTACAAATGTTTTTTTGTTTTTTTTTTTTACAAAAATCAACATGTAAATTTTTTTTTGTTTCTAATCAAATATTAGCACTATAGCACTTTTAATTGGCATCTAAAGCATCTGAATTTTTGGATTTTTTACAAGAAATTTTGTATTGAAAAAGGATTTGATACATCACAATAATCCATTTTATTTTTACTCCATTTTCTAAAACTTTCAACAATATCTCAATAGAACAAACAAAAAAATGTAGCATCAAACCCTTCACCGAAACAATCTGAAAAGGAAAACCAAATTTGCGACCCACCCAAAACATAATGATTTGTTTTTTTTTAATCCCTAAGCTCATCCTGAGTTCCGGCTTAGTCATCAGCTAGAGCGAATTAAGCTGGCTCATTGGCATTATTTTTAGTTAATGCCTCTGCCTTCATCGCAACTTTAATGGCCTCCGCGAGCTGATCATAAGCTTCAGTCCAGGCACCACACATCGCATCACTCCATTGATCTCCCAATGTTGCTTTTATTGTCCTCAACAGAGCTTCCTTTACCACCTTAATCAAAAGGGAATAAAAAACAAAATTGTAAAAAATTAAATTCTTGTATTTTATGTCATGTTTGGTTGTTTTAACTAAAAAATAAAAGTAAAAATATAGATTATATAGGTTAAATTATTTTTTTATTAGTACCTCAAAAATGGGCATCGATAACACCTTTCTTGTTATGGGCAGAACCCATATTCTTCAAAGTATACTCAGCTATTACCACTCCACCAGTATGTCTTAGTTGCACTGCGGCTTCGCATGTCTGTTACATTTAACAAAAAATATGTTCCGTAAACCAAACACAACCTAATATAATCCCCAAGAAGAAGTGAAAGTAAACATATGGGATGGAAATTTGCATATACCATCTTGAACACCTTCACTGTAAGGGCCTGCAGCTTGGGGTTGTTGTAAGGTTTCATCAGAATCCTTCAAAAATGAGAAGAATCCCTTCGCGGCCGGGGCAATCTCTAGTATCCAATATAGTTGTTGACATTTTACTCTGCCATAGAGCATCTGCAACACATCAACATAAACACAGAAGGGTTTTTAAACTTTAGAGAAGTATTCTCCGATGTTCTCTTTTGGGTAGTCGAAAATACAGTGCAAAGAAATGCCATGCCTAAGGAACAAAGCGGTGAGAACACGTGCAAGCGATGTGGTGTGCATATCAGTATTGACTGTCGAGAGAGAAAAAAGAGACGCACCCAAAGGCATAGAGCATGCTAACATGTGTTGGATATATAGGATTGACATGTTAAAGGCATGGTAATGTGGACTAGAACTGGTGACACAAAGTGTTGCTAGCATGGGATTGACACTGAAAGGTACAAGGGTTAACAGGTGTTGCATGCATAGAATTGCCATATTGAAGTCATGGAAATGTGAATTTATTGTAGATGAAAATATGCTTGGGGGGAGCTAAAGAAAAGGCAAAAAGTAGCACCTTAATTACTGTCCATTGATATAATGATGCAGCTTCCCAAGAAAGCGGACTAACGAGCCTTCTAGGAACTCCAGTAGGAACCTTGCTGGGTACAGTGAATGATAATGTTGTCCAAAGGACTAACCCTCAGAGGAACCCCATAATCTGCAATGAAACCCGTAAATCCTCCTATATCAAGAGGCATAATTTCATATCAGAGGCACGGACATAAGAACCCGTATGCAAATATTAAGTTAGAATATCACTTCACAAACCTGTGCCATATTTCCATGACCTTGCCATTCTGCTCCTTAGGGAAGTATATAAAAAACCAAAAGAGAACACAACGCCCAACAACCCATTGGTATAAAGCCATTGAAATTGATTTTTTTCTGCTTGTGGGTCATCATGTTCAGGTATTTTAAACTCACTCAACAATCCCTGCAATTCAGAAACCACCCAAGTAATCGGTATTTCGACTTTTCCTTACTATTTCTTATCTCGATTGAATAATATTATATCTGAGGCAAAAACTAGGCACCTTGACAGCTTCTTGCATTAAGAGAAAAGTGATCAAAGTGCCAAAAAGCTCCAATGCAATCCTTGTAAATCTGCTGATAACATTACAAGCATTGAATATTGCAAGAATGAACAGCATGAGATATATTCAGACGCAAACCCTGCATAACAGTAAAAGAAATCAAGCTACTATAGAAACTTCAATTACAGTAGAAAAGAAGAAAATGACGATTATTACCATCCAGCCCAAGCCAAGAACAACCCTGTTTCCAAATAAGAGTACATAGTAACTAGGCTACTCTGACCACACAGTCCTCCTCCATTCAAAGTTGCGCCTAATTGCTAAGCATGTTGAATCTCTTAAGGTCAAACCATATAGCTAGGCTACTCAAACAGCATATATAATCTACCACCCAGCAGGTAATATGCACTGTAAACTTTCATTCTCTATAATCTTCATAAAAAAAAGTACAATGAAATATGGTCAAATAATAATAGGTCATATAAAATCGTGTAAAAAGGAGGATGAAAACCGAACAACTTTACAATGTGGTGAAACAACTCGCTTTTGTATATGAAAAGAGATATATAGAATATAACTCTGTTTCTTCTAATTTTTAGAACAAGATAATGAAGATATATCTCTGCTTAGCATATTGACCATCAATATTCCTGCAACGAGTTCTTGAGAGAGTTTTGGACTGTTTTATTTTATAACAAGGACAAACAACTCTGTTGAATACTGTTTCAACATCATATAGAGAGTGGCCTAGTTTGCGACTCAACCCAAGAAACTTCTATAATTCTCAATCTCCACTCATGGGATGGCCATCCTATTGACTTTTGTGATAAAGGAGTAGAAGTGATGAGCCAAAATGATCAGATTGAAAAGCAGAATACACTTTTTTTTTTACAAGAAGGTAAACGAAACACATAAAACAATTTATTGTGGACAGTCCATTGCTAAAAAAGGAGGGGGAGCAAAAAGACTCGACTTTGGAAACAATAAACTTCACAGCATACCATTTCATCTGCGAAGATTCCATTAATGTCGTTCTCGTAAAGCCGTATCAGCCAATTCAATCCAGGTAGTTGGTAATCTCTCATCTTTCCTTGAATACCTTCAACATAAACCAGAAAAACAAACAAATAAATTCATTTTCAAGCTTGTGACAATCAAACACACTCTGTTCTTTTATTGGTAGAGATGTGGAAAGATCTCTGTTACGGTGTGTATATAGTTGTCAATAGGCTAGCAATTAGGCTGTCAATTAGAGATTCTAATTGATATAGTTTCCTAGTTTAGATTTAATAGTTTGTATATAAATACATGTAATACTTCAATGAAATACACAAGAAAGTATTCTCTTAATATTTCTTAACATGGTATCAGAGCCACTTAGGGCTTGAGATTAAGATTCGAAGTTTGAAATTAGGGCATAATATTCGAAGTTCGAAATTTGGTTCTCACCGCCAGATCGAATCTTCCAGGCACCAACAGACCTCTTTCGATCCTCCGTTCGACCCATCCAGCCAGTCGATCGACTCCTTCCGATCGACCTATCCAGTCGATCCAGCCTTCCGATCGACTCCTCCAGTCGATCCAGCCGGTCGATCCAGCCGACGCAGTCGATCCAGCCCTCCGACGCAATCGATCGACTCCTCCAGCCAGATCGATCGACTCCTCCAGTCAGATCGACTCCCCCAGCCAGATCGATCGACTCCTCCAGTCAGATCGACTCCTCCAGCCAGATCGATCGACTCCTCCAGTCGACTTTTCCAGTCGATCGAAGCACCCTCTGCTTCCAGTCGATCCACCCTCTACTTCCAGTCGATCCACCCTCTGCTTCAAGTCGACGCTTCCAGCCAGTCGCCGCTTCCAGCCAGTCGACGCTTCCAGTCGGTTCTTCCAGTCGATTCAGTCGATCGAAGCTGTTCTTCTCTGTCTTGTGCGTCTTTTCAAGCCTCTCTTTCCTGATTTCTCTTGCTTTGGGGGAGATTTTGCAAGATTTCTCTTAACTTTTGGTGCTTTGATGAGTCGAAATAGGAGCTATACGCTTGGGAGACCGTCTAATTACAGTGGACACAAAGGAGGCAGCTCACAAGGGCTTGAACCTCGCACGCCAGATTCTGAAATTACTATTTGCAACTATTGTCAGAAGCCGGGCCATACCAAGTTTGACTGTAGAAAGCTACAGTTTAAAAACCGGCAAAAACATTCAGCTCATGTTGCGATCACTACTGATGCCTCTGACAAATCGGTCTTTATCTCTGCTGATGAATTTGCCAAGTTCTCACAGTATCAGGAATCACTCCAGTCTTCATCTCCTTCTGTCACATCTATTGCTGATTCAGGTAAACCCGATGTATGTCTTCTTTCATCATCCTCCAAGTGGGTCATTGATTCTGGTGCCACAGATCATATGACAGGTAATTCTAGTCTATTTTCTTCTTTTCAACCCTACACTTCTACTTCTACCGTCACTTTAGCCGATGGGTCACCATCTTGTGTTCGCGGGTCTGGCACCATCAACCTTACCCCCTCGCTATCTTTGTCCTCTGTCTTACATTTACCTAATTTATCCTTTAATTTGCTCTCTGTCAGTCAGCTTACTCGTAATCTTAACTGTTGTGTCTCATTTTATCCTGATCATTGTTTATTTCAGGATCTTATGACGAAGAAGATTATTGGTAAAGGACATGAGTCTGGAGGCCTCTACATTCTTGATACATCGGTACCGCGTTCTATTGTTTGCTCCAGTGTCACGTCTCCTTTCGAGGCTCATTGTAGGTTGGGTCATCCGTCTCTCCCTTTACTCAAAAAGCTTTGTCCTCAATTTAATAAGGTGTCTTCATTAAATTGTGAGTCATGTCAGTTTGCAAAACATCATCGCCTTAGTTCAAGTCCTAGAGTCAATAAACGTGCTAGTGTTCCTTTTGAATTAGTTCATTCTGATGTTTGGGGTCCTTGTCCTATTTTGTCTAAACCTGGCTTTCGGTATTTTGTTACATTTGTGGATGATTATTCTCGTGTCACTTGGTTATATCTCATGAAACGTCGTTCTGAGTTGTTTTCTCTGTTTTGTGCGTTTTGTGCTGAAATTAAAACTCAATTTAATGTTTCAATTCGTACTTTGCGAAGTGATAACGCCAAAGAATATACTCAAGCTTTATTTCAGTCTTATATGACTCAGAATGGCATCCTTCATGAAACTTCGTGTGTTGATACCCCATCCCAAAATGGTGTGGCAGAACGTAAAAACAGACATCTTCTTGAAACGGCACGAGCCCTCTTATTTCAAATGAATGTTCCTAAACCTTTTTGGGCCGATGCAGTGTCTACAGCATGTTTTCTCATTAATCGCATGCCTTCCTCTGTTCTTCATGGTGAGATACCTTACCAAATCCTTTTTCCCAATAAGTCATTGTTTCCTGTTGACCCGAAAATATTTGGTAGCACTTGTTTTGTTCGGGATGTTCGTCCGCATGTCACTAAATTAGATCCCAAGTCTTTGAAATGTGTCTTCCTTGGTTATTCTCGTCTTCAGAAGGGTTATAGGTGTTATTGTCCCACTCTTAACAAATATCTAGTTTCAATTGATGTTACCTTCCTGGAAGACACACCTTATTTTCCGTCTTCATCCGTTTCCACTCGCCAGGGGGAGGATGATGATTTGTTAGTCTATTCCATCACATCCTCTGCACCTGTCTCGGCACCAGCATCTGTCTCGGCTCCTGTTTCGGCACCAGCACCTGTCTCAGAACCAGCTCCTGTCAAGCCTCCTATTATTCAGGTTTACTCCAGGCGTCCACCTATTGCTTCATGTCCTGCACCTGCTCCTTCGTCATCAGATCCAGTCCCGAGCGATGATCTTCCTATTGCATTGCGCAAAGGTAAACGTCAGTGTGCTTATCCTATTTCTTCCTTTGTTTATTATGATAACTTGTCATCTACCTCTTGTTCTTTTATTGCTTCCCTTGATTCTATCTCTCTTCCTAAAACTGTTCGTGAAGCCATATCTCATCCTGGTTGGCGTAATGCAATGATAGAGGAGATGAATGCTTTAGATGATAATGGTACTTGGGACTTGGTCGATTTACCTGCAGATAAAAGGGCTATAGGTTGCAAATGGGTCTTCGCTGTTAAGGTCAATCCAGATGGGTCAGTTGCCCGATTGAAAGCCCGTCTTGTTGCAAAGGGCTATGCTCAAACCTATGGGGTTGATTACTCTGACACTTTCTCTCCTGTTGCAAAGTTAACCTCTGTTCGGTTATTTATTTTCATGGCGGCTTCCCATCGTTGGCCTTTACATCAGCTTGATATCAAGAATGCTTTTCTTCATGGTGATCTTAAGGAGGAGGTGTATATGGCGCAACCTCCTGGTTTTGTTGCTCAGGGGGAGTCAGGACGAGTTTGTCGTCTTCGAAAATCTTTATATGGTTTGAAACAGAGTCCTCGTGCTTGGTTTGGAAAGTTTAGTCAGGCTGTTGAGAAATTTGGTATGAATAAAAAGCAAGTCTGACCACTCTGTCTTCTACAAACGATCCGCAGCTGGTATCATTCTGTTAGTTGTGTATGTGGATGACATTGCAATTACTGGAAATGATACTAGAGGAATCTCATCTCTTAAATCTTTCCTTCATACTCAGTTTCACACGAAGGATTTGGGGGTGTTAAAGTATTTCTTGGGAGTTGAAGTCACTCGGAGTAAACAAGGTATATTTCTATCTCAGAGAAAATATGTTCTTGACTTATTATCTGAGACAGGTAAATTGGGAGCAAAGCCTTGTAGTACTCCAATGACTCCAAATGTACACCTTACAGAAGAGGGGGAACCATTTGAAGATCCTGAAAGATATCGAAGGTTGGTTGGAAAGTTGAATTACCTTACCGTGACTCGTCCAGATATTGCATACTCAGTCAGTGTTGTCAGTCAGTTTCTGTCATCCCCCACAATCCATCATTGGGCCGCGTTAAAACAAATTTTGGGTTACTTGAAAGGATCACCGGGACGAGGTATCGTGTACAAAAATCATGGGCACACTCACATTGAATGTTTTTCAGATGCTGATTGGGCAGGTTCCAAAATGGATAGAAGATCCACTTCAGGTTATTGTATCTTTGTTGGAGGGAATTTGGTCTCATGGAAGAGTAAGAAGCAAAGCGTTGTGTCCAGATCCAGTGCAGAGTCTGAATATAGGGCTATGGCACAGTCTGTATGTGAGATAATTTGGATATATCAGCTCTTGACTGAAGTAGGAATTAAAACTACAGTACCAGCGAAATTGTGGTGTGATAACCAAGCTGCTCTTCATATTGCATCTAATCCTGTGTTTCATGAACGAACTAAGCACATTGAAATTGATTGTCATTTTATTCGTGAGAAAATTCAACAAGGCTCGATTTCTACTGGTTATGTGAAAACTGGAGAACAACTAGGGGACATCTTCACGAAAGCATTACATAGGGTTCGGGTTGACTATCTTTGTAACAAGCTGGGCCTGATTAACATTTATGCTCCAGCTTGAGGGGGAGTGTTACGGTGTGTATATAGTTGTCAATAGGCTAGCAATTAGGCTGTCAATTAGAGATTCTAATTGATATAGTTTCCTAGTTTAGATTTAATAGTTTGTATATAAATACATGTAATACTTCAATGAAATACACAAGAAAGTATTCTCTTAATATTTCTTAACAATCTCCAAAAGATTCTAGATTATATTACATCAGTACATGCAAGGAAAATTCCAAATAGTATATCATATTTCAACTAGCCAATAACAAGTACCAATAAAATACAAGTGAAACAATTCTCCCAAGTTTGCAAGAGCAATTGCACTCAAAGCAAACATATACTGTAGTCATCAACACACTGCATTGGCAAATCATGGTCCAAACATGATCGATAATGCTGCCATGTAGTCTCAACCAGTCAGTTGTGATGCTGGCCCTCGTTTTTCCCATCTTCACTTCTCAATAGCAAATTCGATAATCCTATGTAATATTAATGATCTCTTCCCTATTCGATCAGTGACATTTTTCAGAGCTTGCCCCATCAAATATGAACACTAATGAAACAAAAAGTTTGAAGTAACAGCTGACAACATATCCTATATGAGAAGATAAATAAAGTGAATTTAGGTTGAAATGCTTCTATGGTTAACAAAAGAGAACAAGTATGTGTCATGTCAGATAAACAGCCACTAGAAAGCAGTACAATAGTTCTCTTACATGCCTCAACTATTTCAAATTACTTTCAGTAAGTGTCGCTAAGCACTGTAGTAAACCTACTTTCAAATGTCAATGCAAACAGAGACAATGTTTAATTTGTGTAACATAATCAACATAAGCAGTTCAAGATAAATCATAAAAGAGTTAACACATTACCATGCAATGCAGAGTACAAGCTCCCAATTGGAACAAATCCGACACTAACAGCTTCTCACCACTTGCATAATAATAAGCTCTAGTTATAAGAAAAATGTGATTAGTCTACTTACATTGTCCAAGTGTTTGATGGTTTCATCTACAAATCGTTTACAATCCTCTTTCTTGGAAACATCAGCACATATCACAAGATTATCAATTCGAACAATTAGATAAACAAGGGACTTTCCATACGAACTTTGTCACACAGTAGTATGTCCAAAGAAAATGCGCAGGCTACAATCCGATGATTACAGCTGAATTTCCCAGAAAGACAATGGCAATACCAACTGGACCAATGATAACCGCTGCAAATTAAAGAAGAGAAATTGTCAGAATCTATGTAGTAAAAAAATAGGGCATTGTAGAGTTCAACTCATTTGTACAACATAATTTAGTTCATGTTCATTTATACATTTTTACAACCTGTCACATTCAATATCATCAATTTTGTCATGACTGGTGCTTGGGTTTTAGAACAGGGGACCTATTTCCATATTTCAAATTCAATCAAGACATGCACAAGCTTAAAATCTAGCTCAAGCATTTTTAGAGCTAAAACTATAAGAATTATTATTAGCTCAACTTATACCAAACTAGAACATTTACAAAATAATCCCCTACAATCCTACATGACCAAATAGTGAGATGATTTGAAATCTACTCGTAGCATTCTAGTCCCACTTATTTCCAGGGCAAGTGCAACAAACACTTGGAGGCAACAACTTATGTATGGTATATGCCCATATATATACATGACATCAATGCTCCTCCTGGCAACAAGGGATAAACAAGCTCCTCTTTTTGCTATGCCAATTGCTGTGTATGACAAACAAAGCACAAATGCTCTCCGTTTCAATTCTTTGTCAATGTTGATTTTTATTCTCTGTAATGCTGATTGAGAGCTATGGTAGTGGAACAATTAGAAAGAGGAACAAATTAAGAGATACCTCGTACTCTAAGAAGTTTTAAGGTCATAAAAGATAAGATTGTCATAATACGCTAGTAATTAAGAGATTTTTGTGGCATGAACCTTCTGATTTAGGAAAAAATACTAATCAAGCAACTAAACCAACATTAATAAGTATTTCAAATTTGTAAATGAACCTTAATTTGAAGGAAAACTATAGAGATATATAGAACCCCTTTAAGGCCACTGACTCGATAGATTTAACTGCTTGAATCCATTTTATTTAAAGACGGGATGGACCTTCTCCATTGTATTGAAAGATGAGACATTGCCAGAAGTGGGTTTTGGATAAACCCGAATCCATTGCATTAAAAGACGGTATAGACCCTTCTCCAGTGTATTCAAAGACGGAACGAAACCAGATGTGTTTTCTAGATAGACCTAAATACATTGTATTAAAAGACAAGATAGATTTGTCTCCATTGTATTGAAAGACGGGATGGAACCAGAACTGGGTTCGAGATAGACCCGAATCCATTTTATTAAAAAAGGGATAAACCCGTTTCCATTGTATTGAAAGACCAGACGAAACCAAAAGTGGGTTCGGGATAGACCCAAATCCACGGAACAGACCCGTCTCCATTGAATTGAAAGACAGGACGGAACGAGAAATGTTTTCGACTTAGACCTGAATCCAATATATTAAAAGACGGGATAGACTTTTCTCCATTGTATTGAAAGACGTGATTAAACCAGAAGTGGGTTCGGGATAGATCCGAATCCATTTTATTAAAAGACGGGATAAACCCGTCTCCATTGTGTTGTGTATCATTGTATTGAAAGACCGGACGGAGCCATAACTGGCTTTGGGATAGACTCGTCTCAATTATATTGAAAGACAGGACGGATCCAGAAGTGGGTTCGGGATTAGAACCGAATCAATTTTATTTAAAGACGGGATAGACCCGTCTCCATTGTATTGAAAAAAAGGACGGAGCCAAATGTTTGTTTTGGATAGATCTGAATCCATTTTATTTAAAGATGGGATAAACCTGTCTCCATTGTATTGAAAAACGGGACTAAACCAGAAGTGGGTTCGGGATAGACCCAAATCCATTTTTTATAAATACGGCATAGACCCGTCGCCATTGTATTGAAAGTTCGGATAGAGCCGAATGTGGGTTCGGAATAGACCCGAACCCATTGTATTAAAAGAAGGGAAAAATCCATCTCCATTGTATTGAAATATGGGACAGACCCAAAAGTGGATTCAGGATAGACCCGAATTCATTGTATTAAAAGACGAGATAGACATGTCTCCATTGAATTGAAAAATGGGACGAATCCGGAAGTGGGTTATGGATAGGCCCAAATCAATTTTATTTAAAGATAGGATAGACCCGTCTGCATTGTATTGAAAGACCGGACGGAACCAAATGTGGGTTCGGGATAGACCTGAATCAATTTTGTTAAAATACGTGGTAGACCCATCTCCATTGTATTGAAAGACTGGACGAAACCAGAAATGGGTTCCGGATAGACTCGAATCCATTTTATTTAAAGACGGGATGGACCCGTCTCAATAGTATTGAAAGATGGGACAGTGCAAGAAGTGGGTTCTGGATAGATCCGAATCCATTGTATTAAAAGACGGGATAGACTCGTCTCCAATTTATTCAAATACGGAAAGGAACCAGAAGTGGGTTCTAGATAGACACGAATCCATTGTATAAAAAAACAAGATTTGATCAGTCTCCATTGTATTAAAAAATGGGATCGAATCTGAAGTGGGTTCGGGATAGACCCAAATCCAATCTATTAAAAGATGGGATAAATCCGTCTCCATTTTATTGAAAGACCGGACGGAACTAAGAATGGGTTCGGGATAGACCTGAATCTATTTTTTAAAAGACAGGATGACTGTCTCCATTGTATTGAAAACGGGACGAAACCAGAAGTAGGTTATGGATAAACTCGAATCCATTTTTTTAAAGACGGGATAAACTCGGCTCCATTGTATTGAAAAGACGGGACGAAAGCAGAAGTGGTTTTGGGATAAACCCAAACCCGTTTTTTTAAATACGGGAAAAACCCAATGCCATTGTATTGAAAGACCGAACAAAGCAACGAAGTTCGGGATAGACTCAAATCCATTGTATTAAATGACGGAATAAACCAGTCTCCATTGTATTGAAAGACCGAACAAGACCTGAAGTGAGTTCTTAATTGACCCGAATCCATTGTATTAAATGACGAGATAGATCCGTTTCCATTGTATTGAAAGACAGGACGGAACTAGAAGTGGGTTCAGGATAGACCCGAAACCATTTAATTTAAAGATGGGATAAACCCGTCTCCATTGTATTGAAAAACCGGACGGAACCAAAAGTGGGTTCGGGATAGACCTGAATCCATTTTATTAAAAGACGGGATAGAGTTGTATCCATTGTATTGAAATACTATACGAAACTAGAAATGGATTCTAGATAGACTCGAATCCATGTTATTTAAAAACGAGATGGACCCGTCTCCATTGTATTGAAAGACGGGACGATGCTAGAAGTGTGTTCTAGATAGACCAGAATCCATTGTATTGAAAGACAGGAAACACCCGTCTCTAGTTTATTTAATGACAGAACATAACTAGATAGACCCGAATCCATTTTATTAAAAAACGAAATAGATCCGTCCCAAATATATTGAAATAAGTGATGGACCCTATAGTGGGTTAGGGATAGAACCGAATCCATTTTATTAAAAGATGCAAAAAACCCGTCTCCATTGTATAGAAAGACCGGACGGAACCGAAAGTGGGTTCGGGATAGACTTGAATCCCTTTTTTAAAAGACAGAATAGACCCGTCTCCATTGTATTGCAAGATGGGACGAAACCTGAAGTGCGCTATGGAAAGACCCAAATCCATTTTATTTAAAGACGAGATAGACCCGTCTCAATTGTATCAAAAAACGGTAGAGATCTAGAAGTCGGTTCGGGATAGACCCGAATCCAATTTTTTAAATAAAGAATAAACCCGTCGCTATTGTATTGAAAGACTGGACAGAACCGAATGTGGGTTCGGGATACACCCGAATCCACTGTATTAAAATAAGGGATAAACCCATCTCCATTGAATTGAAAGATGGGACAGAGACAAAAGTGGGTTCGGAATAGACTCGAATCCACTGTATTAAAATAAGGGATAAACCTATCTCCATTGAATTGAAAGATGGGACGGAGCCAAAAGTGGGTTCTGGATAGACCCGAATCCATTTTATTTAAAAACGGGATAAACTTTTCTCCATTGTATTGAAAAATGGGACAGAATCAGAAGTGGGTTCGGGATAGACCCGAATCCATTTTTTATAAATACGGCATAGAACCGTCGCCATTGTATTGAAAGATAGGACAGAGCCGAATGTGGGTTCGGGAAAGACCCGAATCCATTGTATTAAAAGAAGGTTAAAATCCATCTCAATTGTATTAAAAGATGGGACGGAGCCAAAATTGGGTTTGGGATAGACCCGAATCCATTGTATTAAAAGACGGGATAGATCCGACTTCATTGTATTGAAAAAGGGAAGAAACCGAAAGTGGGTTATGGATAGGCCTGAATCTATTTTATTTATGGACGCGATAGACTCTCCATTGTATTGAAAAATGGGACAGAACCAGAAGTGGTTTCGGGATAGACCCAAATCCATTTTTTATAAATACGGGATAGACCCATCGCCATTGTATTGAAAGACCGGACATAGCCGTATGTGGGTTCGGGATTAGACCTGAATCCATTGTATTAAAAGGCGGGATAAACTCGTCTCTATTATAATGAAATACGGTGAGGAGCGAGATGTGGGTTTCGAGACAGACTCGAATCCATTTTGTTTAAAGACGGGATAGACCCGTCTCCATTGTATTGAAAGACCGGACAGGACCAAACGTGGGTACGGGATAGACCTGAATCCATTTTAATCAAAGACACGATAGACCCGTCTCAATTGTATTAGAAGACCGGACGTAACAAAACAATGTTCGGGATAGACCCGAATCCATTTTATATTAAGATCAAATAATCCCGTATCCATTGTATAGAAAGAGCGGACGGAGCTAAATGTGAGTTCAGAATAGACTCGAATCCATTGTATTAAAAGACGAGATAGACCAGTCTCCATTGTATTGAAACACATGACGGAATCAGAAGCGGGTTCGGGATAGACCCGAATTCATTGTATTAAAAGACGGGATAGACCCATCTTCATTATGTTGAAAAACGGGACGGAACCAGAAGTGGGTTCGAGATAAACCCAAATATATTGTATTAAAAGACAAGACAGACCCATCCCAATTGCATTGAAAGACGAGACGGTGCCTGAAGTGGGTTCGGGATAGACCCGTTTTCATTATATTAAAAGACCGAACGACACCTGAAATGGGTTTTGGATACGCCCAAATCAATTGTGTTTAAAGGCAAGATAGATTTGTCTCCATTGTATTGAAAGACGGCACAAAACCAAAATTCGTTTCGGGATAGACCCAAAACCATTTTATTTAAAGATGGGATGACCCATTTCCATTGTATTGAAAGACTCGACGAAACTAAAAAGGGGTTTTGGATAGACTCGAATCCATTTTATTATAAGACAGGATGGGCCCGTCTACATCATATAGAAAGACGGAATGGTGCTAGAAGTGGGTTCTGGAGATCCGAATCCATTGTATCAAAAGACGAGATATACCCGTCTCCAGTTTATTCCAAGACAGAAAATAATCAGAAGTGGGTTCTAGATAGACCCGAATCCATAGTATTAAAAGAAGGAAAAGAAAAATGGTCAGTTCAAAAGCAAAAGAGATGAGAGGCATTTGTGGGAGCCAAAAATAACCCTTAGCCCAACAGGGTACAGAAGTCCAAATATTTGGATTGTTTCCGAAAATCCCAAAAATTACCCATGAAAGGGGCCCAGTACAGCTCCGCAGAATACTCTTTTCTCAGCAAAGGAATAGTGTTCAGCGCTGACCACCATGCTCAGCTGAGTACACAAGCTTGCAAGAGAGGTGTCACTAAACAGGAAGTTACAACCGCCAACGGGAGGTTACAACTACCTGAGAGAAGTTACAAGTAGTTAAGAGAAGTTACAACTACCTAAGAGGAGTTGCAACCGCTTGCAAGCATATCACTCACTCATCTGCCACGTGTCTCACTAATCTGTTGGAGTTACAATCGCCTGCAAGCAGATCACTCACTTATCTGCCACGTGTCTCACTAATCTGTGGAGTTACAATCACTTGTAAGCAGATCACTCACTCATCTGCTAGCAGTTTACTCGATCTGTCTCTATAAATAGCCAAACACAAAGCCATCTGGAGGTAACTTCTTCTTGATTCAAAATTCTCTCTTCGAAGATAGAGATATAAACATTTTTCTGAATACATTGTTCTAACTTTGGCATCGGAGTCCCCGTGGCAGGCACCACACCGGTGTCAAGAATTAACTTCTATCTTATGCAGATTACTCCATGTGATCAGCACATGATCCGGTGAAAATTTGCATCCACAAATTGGTGCTTTTAATGAGAGCTTGAATCAAACTCATTGCATGCTCTGTTCCATTCACACAAAAAAAAAACATTCATTCATCCAGTTTCAATTTCATTCACAAACACTTTTATTTTCAATTTAATACAATGGTGGAAACTCGAAAACAAACTAGCAAAAATAATGTTACAAGGTATTCTGCTCATACTAGGCTGCCATCGTCATCACGGGTTCAGCCGTTACCAGTTGGACAGCCACTGATAGTGGGTCTGCCACCGCCTGCTGACCATCAATTGCAACCTTCTGTCACAAGCCAAATGGAGATGATACAACAAGAAAATCTTGCAGGTCAGATCTCTAATCTAACCAAAATATTAAAAAGAACAAACCCAGGTGGTAGAGCGATTAGTGAGCGAACAACCAAGGTAGACGACACATCGCCGTCTACCAGCAGATCATGCGCATAGAAGTGGAAGTAGTCATCCATCAAAGGGAAACAATCCCTCTGGAAGCATTCATTCGAGATTAGGGCCACGAGTAAATGTGCACTCTAGGCTCAGACCTCAAAGGGGAGTCTTCTCAAGGTTGGGCTCCCAAGCAACTGTGCACTCAAGGCTAGGATCGCAGACTACACCCAATATAAGTGGTCGGCGCAGAAGACAGAATCCTAATGGATGCGAACAACGCAGGGGACCATATCTAGATCACTACACTGATTTGTCCCACGTCCCACATTCAGAGGCTCGTCAAATCAAGAGGAGCCTTCAGGCGAATCCCATTGAGACTCTACCTCACTCAAATGTAGGTAAGTCACGCTCAAATTCGGAATATGATGAGTCATCTACCGCAGATAATCAGAATCGAAATCACCATACGGCCGATCATCAGGATACACACAAGCCCTTGGGAGCAGATGATGTGGCACGATTGGTTAAAGAGCAGTTGATGAATTTACAAGTTATGAGAAATCCAGATGATATTCTGCGCAGAGAGGTAGCCTTGGTAAACACTTCACCTTTTACAGATAACATCGAAGAGGCTTCTCCACCAGCAAGGTTCCACACTAACTTTTACCCCTTTCAAAGGAGATTCTGATCCTGAGAGGCATTTGAAGCATTTTCAAAGTGTCATGACTTTGTACAAAAATGATGATTCGCTTATGTGCAAAATATTTGCTATGACTTTACAGGGAGTAGCCCAAGATTGGTTTCACACTTTGACCCCCAGTCGATCAACAACTTTTGAGATCTATCTCTTGTCTTCAAAAAAGAATATTAATCTTACCGAACTGTCAAAAAGCATGCTGACCACCTCTTCAACATGAAAAAGAAGTCAAATGAATCGCTCAAAGACTTCATTAAAAGATTCAAGCCAGAAAAAGCAAGCATAGTTGGGTGTGATGATCAAATTGCGTCCTTAGCTTTCAGGAAGGGTCTACCCGCAGATCATCCGTTGTATGGCGAGCTGACCACGAAACCAGGTAAAACTCTTGCAGAAGTCTTCACCATGGCAGAATGTTATGCATTGTGGGATGATGAAAAAAATATTACTAATGTATCTGATGTGTTCAAGAATGATAGCCAATCTACACAAAAGAATACAAATCAAAATGAGAGTAAGAAGAACAGGGGTGACAAGCATAAAACACGCTCTCCAGCAAAAGACTCATCAACCAGTAGAGCAACACAGAGTTCTCGATTCCAATCAATCAAACTCTCAAGCGCAAAAAAATATGATGATTATGGCAACCGACCATTTCACAAAGTAGATTGAAGTTGAGGCGTCCTAGCTTTTTCATTTTTAACTTCTTAGAAAGAAAATGCAATGTACATGTAATAAAAACTTGGTTGTATTTTATCTCTTCAAGAAGAGACTCCTCATCCGGTAGAACATACACAGTGTTCTCCGTTTCGGTCAATCAAATTCTCCACGAGAAAAACCAATCTTGGCCGAAGAGACCGCCATCAATGAAAGAATACCTGCAAAGAAAATATCTGAACAAATATTTACATATACCACAACAGATGATACATTATTTTGCTTTTCAGCAAAGAACACCTTCCTCAGTTGAAATAGGAAAATACGAGAATTTGTTCTACATGTCATACATTCAGAAATACAAATATTTATGTACACCTCAGTAGAGGATGGCACTCTACGTGAGGGGGTAATTCAATGCATAGAAGCATCTTACTCATGACTACTTAAATCCGTTTAAGTTTAGTCAAGTGGTCAGCAGACCACACAAGCAAAATGCCTCAATAGAGGATCAAAACTCAGTAGAGGATGGCACTCTACGTGAGTGGGTAATTCAATACATAAAAACATCTTACTCAAGACTACTTAAATTCGTTTAAGTTTAGTCAATTGATCAGCAGACCACACAAGCAAAATGCCTCAGTAGAGAATCACACCTCAATAGATGATGACTCTCCGTGAGTGGGTAATTCAATGCATAGAAGCATCTTACTCAGGACTACTTAAATCCGTTTAAGTTTAGTCAAGTGGTCAGCAGACCACACATATATAATGCCTCGGTAGAGGATCACACTCTCCGTGAGTGGGTAATTCAATGCATAAAAGCATCTTACTCGGGACTACTTAAATCCGTTTAAGTTTTGTCAAGTGGTCACAAGATCACACAATATTTCCATGCAATTTCCAAGATAAACAGATTTGAATCCATGATTAACTTTCTCAAGTTATGCTCTTAGCACATTGAAAACTCATGAATGAGGCCAATAAAGCTTTTGCGCTCTTAATGAAAATATTTCTAAGTCAACCAGTCAACAAACATACACAAAGTTTGGGGATCATAAAAGCAAAGAATGACACTATTTGATATGAAGTCACCATCAACTCCAAAAGAAATTCAAACTCTCACTAGTAGAGCAACAGCTTTGGATCGATTCTTGAGTAGATCAGCAGACAAATCCAAGAGAGGACCTGTACATCTGCTTGGTAGTTTCAAATGTAGCAGTTAGCTCAGTTTTCATCAGCGAAGAGTTAGGGGGCACAACTTCCTCTCGGATGCTTGTCAGAAACTCATGAAATGAGCGATAGAGTTGAGCCAATATGACTTAATCTACCAGGCGATGACAACTATAAAGGCTCAAGCCTTAGCAGAATTCGTTTCCTCCTCAACCGAAACAAAATCGGCCAGCAGATCAGTGTCCCGTCCTTCAACAAATGAAGACTCGTCAACTCATGCTGAAATGGGGGCAGGTCAGCCCAAAATATGCCACTCCTCAACTTATGTTAAAACAGGGGTAGGTCAACCTAAAGATATGTGACATTTATAGGTGGATGGGTCGCCAAATCACCAGGAAACCAGAGCATGACTTGTTTTATTCACCTAAGGATGATCCTCTATTTGGACAAAGTCCAAGAGCCCATGAAATGACTATGTATGAGTCACCCGGTAGATCATCTCATCTGCAGCAAAAGCCTCTACATGCAAATCATTTTGTCTTCAGCAGACTACATTTCAACAACAGCAGAAACCTCTACATGCAAATCATTTACTTGTATCAATAAAGACAGATAAGTAGGTGAGATCAGGGGCATTCTACTTATATTTTTGGCGAGGCTTCTTAGTGAAAATACAACTCCCCTGCTTTTAAGTAAGAAGGAAAAGAAAAACGGTCAGCTCAAAAGCAAAAGAGATGAGGGGCATTTGTGGGAGCCAAAAATAACCCTTAGCCCCACAGGATATAGAAGCCCAAATATTTGGGTTGTTTCTGAAAAGCCCAAAAATTACCAATGAAAGGGGCCCAGTACAGCTCAGCAGAATACTTTTTTCTCAGCAGAGGAATAGTTTTCAGCGCTGACCACCATGCTCAGCTGAGTACACAAGCTTGCAAGAGAGGTGTCACTAAACAGGAAGTTACAACCGCCAACGGGAAGTTACAACTACCTGAGAGAAGTTACAAGTAGTTAAGAGAAGTTACAACTACCTAAGAGGAGTTACAACCGCTTGCAAGCATATCACTCACTCATCTGCCACGTGTCTCACTAATCTGCGGAGTTACAACCGCTTGCAAGCAGATAACTCACTTATCTGCCACGTATCTCACTGATCTGTTGGAGTTACAACCACCTGCAAGCAGATCACTCACTTATTTGGCACGTGTCTCACTAATCTGCGGAGTTACAACTGCTTGCAAGCAGATCACTCACTCATCTGCCACGTGACTCACTCATCTGTTAGCAGTTTACTCGATCTGCCTCTATAAATAGCCAAACACAGCCATCTGGAGGTAACTTCTTGATTCAAAATTCTCTCTTCGAATATAGAGATAAACATTTTTCTGAAGACATTGTTCTAACTTTGGCATCGGAGTCCCCGTGGCAGGCACCACACCGGTGTCAAGAATTAACTTCTATCTTATGCAGATTACTCCACGTGATCAGCACATGATCCGGTGAAAATTTGCATCCACAGACCCGTCTCCATTGTATTGAAAAACAAGACAGATCCAAAACTAGGTTCGAGATAGACCCGATCCATTTTCTTTAAATACGGGATAGACCCATTGCCATTGTTTTGAAAGACCGGATAGAGCCGAATGTGGGTTCGGGATAGAATTGAATCCATTGTATTAAAAGACGGGAGAAACATGTCTCCATTGTATTGAAAGATGGGACGGAGCCAAAAGTAGGTTCGGGACAGACCCGAATCCATTGTATTAAAAGACGGGATAGACCCGTCTCCATTGTATTGAAAGACTGCACGGAGCCGAAAGTGTGTTCGGTATAGATCTGAATCCATTTTACTAAAAGAAGGTACAGACCCTTTTCCCATTAATTGAAAGACGGGACGAAATCAGAAATGGGTTCGGGATAGATTCGAATCCATTTTATTAAAAAAAAGAAAAATAATCGTCACCATTATATTGAAAGAAAAGACGGAGCCAGAAGTGGGTTCGGGATAGACCTAAATCCATTATATTAAAAAATGACATAAAATCGTCTCCATTGTATTGAAAGACGAGACGGAGCCAGATGCGGGTTCGGTATAGCCCCAATCCATTTTATTTAAATACGGGATAGACCCGTCTCCATTGTATTGAAATACCATACGGAACAAAAAATGGGTTCAAGATAGACACGAATCCATTTTTTTTTAAATGGGATTAACCCGTATCCATTGTATTGAAAGACGGGACAAAACCAAAATTGGGTTCGGGATAGACTTGAATCCATTGTATTAAAAGACGGGATAGACCTACTCAATTGTATTGTAAGACAAGACGGTGCCAGAAGTGGGTTCATGATGACCCGAATCCATTATATTAAAAGACGGGATAGACTCGTTCCCATTGTATTGAAAGACGGAACGGAATCTGAATTAGGTTCTGGAAAGACCCGAATCTATTGTATTAAAAAGCAAGATAGATCCGTCTCCATTGTATTGAAAGACGGGACGGAACAAAAAGTGGGTTCGGGATAGACCCGAATCCATTTTATTTAAAGACTGGATAAACCCGTCTCCAAGGTATTGAAAAACGGGATTAAACCAGAAATGGGTTCTAGATAGACCCAAATCCATTTTATTTAAAAAGGGGATAGACCCGTCATCGTTGTATTGGAAGAGTGGATGGAGCCAAAAGTGGGTTCGGGTTAGACTAGTATCCATTGTATTAAAAGACGACATAGACCCGTCAGAACCAGAAGTGAGTTCGGTTTAGACCAGAATCCATTGTATCAAAAAACGGGATAGACCCATCTTTATTGTATTGAAAGACCCGAAAGAGCCAACAGTGAGTTCGCGATAGACACGAATCCATTGTATTAAAAGATGGGATAGACCCAACTCCATTATATCGAAAGATCGAACGGAGCCAAAAGTGGATTCGGGATAGACCCGAATTCATTTTATTAAAAGATAGAATAAACAGGTCTCCATTGTATTGAAAGACGGGACGAAACCAGAAATGGGTTCGGAATATAACCAAATCCATTTTATTTAAAAACGGGATAGAACATCTCAATACACACGGGACGGAGCCAGAAGCGGGTTCGGGATAGACTCGAATCTATTGTATTAAAAAGCTGGGATAGAACCACATCCATTGTATTGAAAGACGGGATGAAACCAGAAGTGGGCTAGAATAGACCCGAATTTATTTTATTACAAGACGGGATAGACTCGGCTCCATTTTATTGTTTCATTACATTAAAAGACCATACAAAGCCTAAAGTGGGTTCGGGATAGGCCTGAACCTATTTTATTAAACGACGGGATAGACTTGTCTCCATTGTAATGAAAGATGGGATGGAACCAGAAGATGGTTCGGGATAGACCGGAATCAATTTAATTTAAAGACGGGATAGACCCATCTCAATTGTATTGAAAGAACGGAAGGAGCCAAATGTAGATTCGGGATAGAACCGGATCAATTTTTTTTAAAGACGGGATGGAACCAGAAATGGGTTCGGGATAGAACCGAATCGATTTGATTTAAAAACGGGATAGACCCGTCTCTATTGTATTGAAAAACGGGACGGAGCCAGAAGTTGTTCCGGGATAGACCCGATTCCATTGTATTAAAAGAAGGGACAGACCCGTATCCATTGTATTGAAAGACGGGACTGAACCAGAAGTAGGTTCGAAATAGACCTGAATCCATTGTATTAAAAGACGAGATAGACCCATATCCATTGTATTGAAAGTCGGGATGGAACCAGAAGTGGGTTCGGGATAGACTCGAATCCATTTTATTTAAAAACGAGATAGACCCATCTCCATTGTATTGAATGATCGGATGAAGCCAATTGTCGGTTCGGGATAGACTCGAATCCATTTTATTAAAAGACGGGACAGACCCGTCACCATTGCATTGAAAACCGGACGGAACAAAACATGGGTTCAGGATAGACCGGATTCTATTGTAATAAAAGGTGGGATAGACCTGCCTCCATTGAATTGAAAAACGGGACGAAACCAAAAGTGGGTTCGGGATAGACCCGAATCCATTTTGTTTAAAGACAGGATAGACCCATCTCCATTGTATTGAATGATCGAACGCAGCTAATTGTGGGTTCGGGATAGACTCGAATCCATTTTATTAAAAGACGGGACAGACCCGTCACCATTGCATTAAAAACCGGACGGAACAAAAAGTGGGTTCGGGATAGACCGGAATCTATTGTAATAAAAAACGAGATAGACCCGTCTCCATTGAATTGAAAGACGGGATGAAACTAGAAGTGGGTTCTGATAGACCCAAATCCATTGTATTAAAACTCGGGATAGACCCAAATCCATTGTAATCAAAGACGGAACGGAAACAGAAGTGCGTTTTGGATAAACCCTAATCCATTGTATTAAAATACGGGATAGATCCGTCTCCATCGTATTGAAATACAGTATGAAACCAGAAGTGGGTTCGGAATAGACCCAAATCTATTTAATTTAAAGATGGGATAGACTCGTCTCCATTGTATTGAAAAATATGACGGAACCAAAAGTGGGTTTGGAATACACCTGAATCTATTTTATCAAAATACGGGATAAAACCATCTCCATTGTATTGAAAAACGATACAAAACCATAAATGGGTTCAGGATTGACCCGAATCCATTTTATTTAAAGATGGGATAGACCCATCTTCGTTGTATTGGAAGACCGGATGGAGCCAAAAGTGGGTTTGGGATAAACTTGGATCCATTGTATTAAAAGACGAGATTGACCCGTCTCAATTGTTTTGAAATACAGGACATAACCATAAGTGGGTTCGGGATAGACCTGAATCCATTGAATTAAAAGACAGGATAAACCCGTTTCCACTTTATTGAAAGACGGGATGGGACCAGAGGTGGGTTCGGGATAGACGCAAATCCATTTTATTAAAAGACGGGATAAACCCGCCTCCATTGTATAAAAAGACTGGACAAAACCAAAAGTGGGTTCGGGATAAACCTGAATCGGTTTTTTTTTAAACGGGACTATCCCGTCTCCATTATATTGAAAGACGATGTGAAACTAGAAGTGGGTTATTGATAAACCCGATTCCATTTTATTTAAAGACGGGATAGAACCGTCTCCATTGTATTACGGGATAGAACCGGAGTGGGTTCAGGATAGACCCGAAACCATTTTTTTTAAATACAGCATAGGCCCGTCTCCATTTAATTGAAAGACCAGACGACGCCAAATGATGGTTCGGGACAAACCCTAATCCGTTGAACTAAAAGATGGGATAAACCCATCTCCATTGTATTGAAAGACGGGACGAAGCAAGAACTGGGTTTGGGAGAGACCCAAATCCATTGTATTGAAAGACAGGATAAACCCATCTCCATTGTATTGAAAGACGGGACAGATACAGAAGTGGGTTCGGGATGGACCCGAATCTATTTTATTTAATGACATGATAGACCTGTCTTAAATTTATTGAATGATCAGACAGAGCCAATGTGGGTTTGGGAGAGACTCGAATCCATTTTATAAAAAGACGGGACAGACCCGTCTCCATTTTATTGAAAAATTAGACGAAACAAAAAGTGGGTTCGGGATAGATCGGAATCTATTGTATTAAATAACATGATAGACCCGTCTCCATTGTATTGAAAGACGGGGCGAAACCAGAAGCGACTTCGAGATATACCCAAATCCGTTGTATTAAAAGACGGGAAAGACCCGGCTACATTGTAATCAAAGACGGAGCCGAACCAGAAGTGCGTTTTGGATAGACCTTAATCCATTGTATAAAAATACGGGAATAGATCCGTCTCCATCGTATTGAAAGACAGAATGAAACCAGAAGTGGGTTCGGGATAGACTAAATCCATTTAATTTAAAGATGGGATAGACCCATCTCCATTATATTGAAAAATCGGACCAAACCAAAAGTTGGTTCAGGATACATCTGAATCTATTTTATTAAAATACGGGATAAAACCGTCACCATTGTATTGAAAGACGGGACAAAATCATAAATGGGTTCAGGATAGACCTGAATCCATTTTATTTAAAGATGGGATACACTCGTCTCCGTTGTATTTGAAGGTCGGATGGAGCCAAAAGTGGGTTTGGGATAGACTTTGATCCATTGTATTAAAATACGGGATAGACCCATCTCAATTGTATTGAAATACGGGATAGAACCCGAAGTGGGTTCGGGATAGACCCAAATCCATTCAATTAAAAGATAGGATTATCCCGTCTCTACTGTTTTGAAATACGGAAATGGACCAGAATTAGATTCGGGATAGACCGAAATCCATTTTATTAAAAGACGGGATAAACTCGTCTGCATTGTATTGAAAGACGGTACGAAACCAGAAGTGTGTCCGGGATAGACTAGAATTCATTTTATTAAAAGACGTTATATAACCGTTTCCATTATACTGAAAGACGGGACGAGGCTAAAAGTGGGTTAAAAAAAGACCAGAATCCATTGTATTGACTGGATAGACCCGTCTCCATTGTATTGAAAGACGGGACGGAGCCAGAAGTGGGTTAGGGATAGACACGAATCCATTTTATTTAAAGACGAGATAGGACCGTCTCCATTGAAATGAAAGACGGGACGAAACCAGAAGTGGGTTCGGGATAGACCCGAATCCATTTTATTTAAAGATGAGATAGACCCGTTCCCATTGTATTGAAAGATTGGACAGAGCCAAAAGTGGGTTCGGGATAGACCTGAATCCATTCTATTAAAAGACGGGATAGACCCATCTCCATTGTATTGAAAGACATGATGTAAACGGAAATGGGTTCGGGAAATATTCGAATTCATTGAACTAAAAGAGGGGATTAAACCGGTCTCCATTGTATTGAAATACGGAATGGAGCCAGAAGTGGGTTCGAGATAGACCCAAATCCATTGTATTAAGACAGGACAGACCCGACTCTATTGTATTGAAATACGGGATAAAACCAAAAGTGGGTTCGGGATAGACCCGAATTCATTTTAATAAAAAACGGGTTTATCATTGTATTGTCCATCATTGTATTGAAAGACCGGAGGAACTAAAAGTGGGTTCTTGATAGACCTGAATCTATTTTACTGAAAGACGGGATTGACCCGTCTCCATTGTATTGAAAGACGAAATGGAACCAGAAGTGGGTTCAGGATAGACCCGAATCCATTTTATTAAGAGATGGGATATACCAGTCTCATTATTGAAAGACGATATGAAACCAAAAGTAGGTTCGAGCCTATTTATTAAAAAACAGGATAGACACGTTTCCATTGTATTGAAGGACGAGACAGAATTAGAAGTAGGTTGAGGATAGACCTTAATCCATTTTACGGAAAGGCGAGATAGACCCATCTCCATTGTATTGAAAGTCGAGACAGAGTCAGAAGTGGGTTCGGAAAAACCCGAATCCATATTATTAAAAGACGGGATAAACCCGACTCCATTGTATTGAACGACGGGACGGAGCCAAAAGTGGGTTCGGGATAGCCCCAAACCCTATTTATTAAAAAACGAGATAGACCCTTCTCCATTGTATTGAAGGACGGGACGGAGCCAGAAGTGCGTTTGGGATAGAAGGGATAGACCTGAATCCATTTTATTAAAAGACGGGATAGACCCATCTCCATTGTAAAAAATGGGATAGACCCGTCTGGAATGTATTGAAAGACCAGACGGAGCCAAAACTGGGTTCGGGATAAACCTGAATCCATTTTATTAAAATAAAGGAGGTGTCTCCATTGTATTGAAATACTAGACGGAGCCAAAAGTGGCTCGAAATATACGCGAATTCATTGTATTCACAGTCAAAACGGAGCCAAAAGTGGGTTCGAGATAGACCCGAATCCATTGTATTAAAATACGGGATAGACCAATCTTCACTGTTGAAAGAATGGAAGGAGTCAAAAGTGTGTTCACGATAGACCCGAATCCATAGTATTAAAAGATGAGATAGACCCGTCTCCATTGTATTGAAAGACCAGACGGAACCAGAAGCTGGTTCGAGATAGACCTGAATCCATTGTATTTAATGACGGGATAGACCCGTCTCTATTGTATTGAAAGACGGGATGGAACCAGAAATAGGTTCGGAATAGACCGGAATCAATTGAATTAAAAGACGGGATAAACCCTCTCCATTATATTCAAAGTCGAAACGGAGCCAAAAGTGGGTTCGAGATAGACCCGAATCCATTGTATTAAAATACGGGATAGACCCATCTTCACTGTGTTGAAAGAATAGAAGGAGCCAAAAGTGTGTTCGCGATAGACCCGAATCCATAGTATTAAAAGATGAGATAGACCCGTCTCCATTGTATTGAAAGACCGGACGGAACCAGAAGTGGGTTCGGGATAGACCCGAATCCATTGTATTTAAAGACGAGATAGACCCGTCTCTATTGTATTGAAAGACGAGATGGAACCAGAAATGGGTTCGGGATAGACCGGAATATTTATATTTAAAAACGGGACGAAGCTAGAAGTGGGTTCAGGATAGACACGAATCCATTGTATTGAAAGACGGGATAGACTCGTCTCCATGGTATTGAAATACAGGACAGAACCAAAAGTGGTTCGGGATAGACCCGTCTCCATTGTATTGTATTCATTATATTGAAAGACATGACGGAGCCGAAAGTGGGTTCGGGATAGACTCGTCTTCATTGTATTAAAAGACAGGATAAACCTATCTCCACTGTAATCAAAGACGGAACGGAACCAGAAGTGGGTTCTGGATACTGTAATTAAAAGACGACATAGATCCGTCTCCATCATATTAAAAGATGGGATGGAACAAGAAATAGGTTCGGGATAGACCCGAATCCAGTTTATTTAAAGATAGGATAGACCCGTCTCCATTGTATTGAAAAACCGAACAAAACCAAAAGTGGGTTTGGGATATACCTAAATCCATTTTATTAAAATACGGGATAAACCCATCTCAATTTTATTGAAAGATGGAACGAAACCAGAATGGGTTTAGGATAGAACCTTATCCATTTTATAAAAAGACAGGATAGACCCATCTCCGTTGTATTGGAAGACCGGATGGAATCAAAAATGGGTTCGGGATAGACCCGAATCCTTTGAATTAAAAGATGGGATAAACCCATCTCCATTATATTGAAAGACGGGACGGAGTCAGAAGTGGGTCGAGGAGATACCTGAATCCATTTTAACAAACGACAGGATAGACTCATCTCCATTGTATTGAAAGACGGGATGAGACCAGAAGTAGGTTTGAGATGGACCCGAATCCATTTTATTAAATGACGGAATAAATCGGTATCCATTGTATTGAAAGACCAGACAGAACCAAAAGTGGGTTCGGCACAGACCTCAAATCCATTTTTTAAAAGATGGGTTATTAAAAGACGGTACGAAACAAGAAGTAGGTTGTTGAAAGACGGGATGGAACCAGAAATGGGTTTGGAATAGACCTGTCTCCATTGTATTGAAAGATGGGACGGAGCTAGAAATAGATTCGGGATAAACTCGAATCCATTGTATTAAAAGACGAGATGAACCTGTCTCCATTGTATTGAAAGACGGGAAGGAACCAGAATCCATTTTATAAAAAGACGGGATAGACCTGTCTAAATTGTATTGTTTTCATTGTACTGAAAGACTGGACGGAGCCAAAAGTGGGTTTGGGATAAGCCTGAATCAATTTTATTAAAAGACGGGATAGACCCATTTCCATTGTAAAATGGGACAGAACCAGAAGTGAGTTCAGGATAGACCCGAATCTATTTTATTTAAAGACGGGATAGTCCCATTTCCATTGTATTGAAAAATCGGACGGAGCCAAATGTGAATTCGAGATAGACCCGTACCCATTTTATTAAGAGACGGGATAGACCTGTCTCCATTGTATTGAAAGACAGAACGAAACAAAAAGTGGGTTCGGAATAGACCAGAATCAATTGTATTTAAATACGAGATAGACCCGTCTCCATTGTATTGAAAGATAGGACGGAGATAGAAGTGGGATCGGGATAGACCAGAATCTATTGTATTAAAAGACGGGATAGACATGTCTCCATTGTATTGAAAGACGGGACAAAATCAGAAGTTGGTTTGGGATAGACCCGAATCCATTCTATTAAAAGACGGGAGAGACCCATCTCCGATGTATTAAAAGACGGGATACACCCGTCTCAATTGAAATCAATGACGGAACGGAACCAGAAGTGGGTTCTGGATAGACCCTTATCCATTATATTAAAAGACGGGATAAATCCGTCTCCATCGTATTGAAAGACGGGATGGACCAAGAACTTGGTTGGAATAGACCCAATCCATTTTATTAAAAGACAAGATAGACAGATTTCCATTGTATTGTATATCATTGTATTGAAAAATCGAGCAGAGCCAAAAGTGTGTTCGGAATATGCCTAAATCCATTTTATTAAAAGACGGGATAGACCCGTCTCCATTGTATTGAAGGACGAGATGGAACCAGAAGTGGTATCGGGATAGACCCGAATCCATTTTATTTAAAGACAAGATAGACTCGTCTGCATTGTATTGAAAGACAAGACCGAGCCAAAAGTGGGTTCGGGATAGACACAAATCCATTTTATTAAAAGACGAGATAGTCTCGTCTACATTGTACTGAAAGAACGAAAAGAGCCAAAAGTGGGTTCGCGATAGACCCGAATCCATTGTATTAAAAGATGGGATAGACCCGTCTCCATTATATTAAAAGACCTGATGGAGCCAAAAATGGGTTCGGGATAGACCGAAATCCATTTTATTAAAAACGAAATAGCTAGGTCAACATTGTATTGAAAGACGGGACGGAACCAAAATTGGGTTTGGGATAGACCCGAATCAATTTTATTTAGAGTCGAGGGATAGACCCATCTCCATTGTATTGAAAGACGGGACGGAGCCAGAAGTGGGTTCGGGATAGACCCAAATCCATTATTTTAAAAGTCAAGATAGACCTGTCTACATTGTATTCAAACACAAAACGGAACCAGAAATCAAATCTAGATAGACCCAAATCCATTGTATTAAAAGACGGAATAGACCTATCTACATTGCATTAAAAGAGGGGATAGACCCGTCTCCATTGCTGTCAAAGACAAAACGGAACCAGAAGTGCGTTCTGGATAGACCAAAATCCATTGTATTAAACGACGGGATAGATCCGTTTTCATCATATTGAAAGACGGGATGAACCAGAAGTGGGTCGGAATAAAAACCAATCCATTTTATTAAAAGACGTGATAGACACCTCCAGTGTATTGTGTATCATTGTATTGAAAGACGGGACGACGCCAAAAGTGGGTTCGGGATGGGCCTGAATCCATTTTATTGAAAGACGGAATAGACTTGTCTCCAGTGTATTGAAGGATGTGACGAAACCAGAAGTGGGTTCATGATAGACTTGAATCTGTTGTATTAAAAGATGGGATAGACCCGTCTCCATTATATTGAAACACCAGATGGAACCAAAAGTGGGTTTGGGATAGACCGGAATCAATTTTATTAAAAGACGGAATGGACAGGTCTACATTATATTGAAATACAGTACAAAACCAGAATTAGGTTTGGGATAGATCCGAATCAATTTTATTTAAAGTCGGGATAGACCCGTCTCGATTGTAATGAAAGACAGAATGAAGTTAGAAGTGGGTTCGGGATAGACCCGAATCCTTTATATTAAAAGACGGGATAGACCAGTCTCCATTGTATTCAAAAACAAAACTGAACCAAAAGTGGGTTCTGCATCAACCCTAATCCATTGTAATAAAAGGCGGGATAGACCCATCTCCATTGTATTAAAAGACGGTAGACTCGTCTCCATTGTTATCAAAAACGAAACGAAACCAGAAGTGGGTTCTGGATAGACCCTAATCCATTGTATTAAAAGAATAGATAGATTTGTTTCCATCGTATTGAAAGATGAGATGGAACCAGAAGTGGGTCGGAATAGACCCAATCCATTTTTTAAAAGACGGGATAGACGCGTCTCCATTGTATTGTATAGCATTGTATTGAAAGACCGGACGGATTCAAAAGTGGGTTCGGGATAGACCTGAATCCATTTTATTCAAAGACGGGACCGACTTTTCTCCATTGTATTGAAGGACGGGACGGAAGCAGAGGTGGCTTCCTGCTCCGATTTGGTAATTTTAAGAAAAAAAAAATACTAATATAGGAAATCAATACAATCCTTAAGAAGAATCATTCAATCCAATTTGAAGAAACTTCCCCGCAAAATTATACCTGATGCAGTCGTTTTTCGCTCCCTGCTCCGGTCTGATTCCTGATGACCTGTTGACCTCACAAGTAGCACACGTGAGCCACGAACCACCGTTGTGGTGGCCGATGGCACTCCGATGCTAAAGTCATACATGGCTCTGAGGAAGGTGTAATGCTGTAACAGGGAATTTGTAGCTTACCAACCTCATGTCTTATTTATAGTGCAAAGAATCTTGGTTTAACCAGGCCATCGTAGGCGTAGATTAGGGAAATCTTCGTGGAGATCCCTCTCTAATTAGGAGTCGTGATGTAGAAGGAAAGTTCCTTATTAGCTTTGCGCTCCTAGATACGCGGGAAATAGTTCACAATCCAAGATAATTTCGTCAAAGGGAGTTTCCCTGTGTGAAAGATACTCTAGTGTTTGCTTCTTAGTTGGGAGCAAAGAGCAGTTGTACTTGCTCGTCCAAAGCAGATCCTCGATAAACTTGCCCAAGGACGGACGGGTATCGAGGACGATTGTGAGACGTGTGGCCAAGCGTGTTGTGAGAGTCCGGGTCCGCTTGGCGAACTGAAGTTGAACAGGGTTAAAAACACTTGGGCATGTTCAGTGTTGGGCTGATGCTGGGGTTCGTATTTCCTCGAGATTATCACGACACGTGTACAGCTCAGGGGTGTGATCGTTTTTATGTATCGTCAGCTACTCCCCCCGAGTTAGTGGGCCGTCACATCGGTTCGCTGTCATCTCTTGAAGGAATGCGCCGCTCATGATGATTGAGCCTGAATTGTTGCTTAGGCCGCACACCACATTAATGGCACGTGCGTCGATTCGGCGAAAAAGAGGCGAGAAACCATCATCTATTTAGGTCATCTGCAATGCAAAGTCTGATTCTTCTACTTTGTTTGCTTTCGAAGATATTGTTCTGAAAAAATCGTTCGCCTTTTTCATGGCTCAAGAAAACCTTCTTGATGATGTTTTGGCCGAGGCCCTGGAGTTTTTTTTAAGACAAGTTGTCCAAGCCTGGTCTTGCCGAAATTCATACTAAGTTTGGGGTTCTTGAGGACTTGCCATTGTATCTCCTAACGGGCGACCAAATGTCTGTCACCTCCAGCCGATTTCATCTGTTTACATCGTGGGATGCTCCAAACTGGAGTGTGTTTTTCGGTATTGGACGTGATTTGGGAGTTCTTGGATCTCTTAGGGATTCCTCAAGCTCAATTAGGGCCTAATGGATATAGGATCATTCTCATGATTTTGTTCAGTGCCAAGGTTAGCGTGACTCCGTATGTGATCCAACTGTTGACCTCTCCTCTGCTGAAGAACAATGTTGTCTATAAGATGAAGTCGCCGAAGTGCTTCGGTAAACTGCTGATGATTTCAAGTTCTGACATAAGTACTGCTTCTTGGCTTCTGCGGATTCGAAATATTTTCGATGCAGGGGTCGTCCGCTCGAGCGAGACAGTTCAGACCGCTCCGTAAGTTCAATCCCTTTCTCACGATTTTGATATGCTTGGTAGCGAGCCGACTATTCATTAGTTGTGTTCTCTTGCGGGAAGGTTTCCTACCACTCCTCTCACCTTAGAGGAATAAAACACCATGGAGACGTTGTGTCATGCCACAAGGGATGGCGGTCGATGTCATAAGAGTTTCCAACTTCATCCATAGTGGGCTGTGGGACAACTGACACGTTGCCCCCACTCTTTATCATGAGTCGCGCATTAAGTTGGAAGATGGAGCCCCTTTTAGAAAGAGAAAGGTTGTTGGGGCCAAAGTTCTTGTTCTATCCGATGTGGAGGAGCCGTCTGAGACGCTTGCTTCCTTCGTGAGGAAGAGGGCTCACATTAGAGTTGGGCTATCTTCAGCACCAACCGCTCTAGTGAGAGAAGAGCATGAGCCTGTTGGGCCTGTTGAGGCGGAGACTGACGTTTCCGTCTTGGAGAGATTACCTGCGATTGGCAAAAGTCATAGACAGGTCGAACCTTAGTGACGCGCAGGTCGAGGCTATGAATGACCGTCTGGTACGAGTCGCAATGGCTGCTTCCGCTGGTGCTGATTCGCGTGGGACCATTGCTATTGGAGGTTCTTGTGAAGATTCGCCTCAGGTGGTAGAATTTGATCGCCCTACTGTTGATTCGCTTGAAGGTGGTCGCGGTAGCCGTGTCTCTTGTAGTCTGCATTGCTCACCGTCTCGTTCTAGGCCACAATTTGGAAGTAGTGGAGGGTCCTTTGAATAATTTGCTCCCTCCTTTCCCTCCAGATCCCATTGAGTCGTCTCACAATAAATGGTCGGTTATTATTGACAAAGGAAAGGCCACGGAGGAGAGTCTGAAGACGGTGGCAACCGTGAAGGACGATGCTGGCGTAGTTTCCGATCAGGAAAGGCTTCACCCTGACGCACGGATAAACCTGTTTGCACCTGACATGGTAAAGATGAGCTCACAAGTCTGGCATCAAGAGGTGGATGTAGAGTGTGCTTCGAGGAAGCACATAAGCAGGCGTCACAGCTGGTTGATGGATCATGCATCGAAACCCGAAGGAGATACGTTGGAAGGATGCATGGACAAGGGTCTGAAGTACCTTAGCTGGGTATGTCTCAATGAGGCACGCGACTGTTGCTGGAACGAAAGTCGAGGCAGCTCGTGAGAGAGTATATACCTTGAAGCGTGTCTTCTCTCACATGCAGCTGTTGTATTTTGATGCGCTCAGTGGCTTAATAAGTAGGCTGAGGAAAAGTGGTTGGATCAGTCAACTGTGGCCGCTGAGGCTCAGGGGGCTCGTCTGGAGGACCTCGAGTGTAGTGTGACGGAGGCGGTGTCTGAAAGGGACGGACTCAGGGAGGAGTTGAGTCGAATCCGCCGAGAAGTCGAGGTTGCGCAGGATGTTGCGGCTAAGGCATGTTCTGAGCTAAAATCTTTTGCTGAAGATAGCGCTTCGAAGGAAGCTGACTGAGCTGCTGAGAAGCAACAGTTGGAATCCGATGTGAAGTTTTGCGCCCGCGAGGCGAGAAAGGTTGAGGACCAGCTCGAATTGGGGTGGCATGAGCTTAGTGTTGTGAAGAGCAGTTTGGCCACAAAGCCGTCTCAGGTCGACACGCTGACTGGCAAGTTGGAGCTACTGGAGCTTGAACTTGTCGACGCGAAGGTGCGTGAGGAAGAGCTTCTTCAGGAGCAAGGCAAGTGTGAGTTCCGCTGGGTCGTACAGAGCCGGCTGGAGCTGTTGGCGCTAATGAAGGAGCTTCCGGAGTGGGATCTTAGCCGGTATGTCATATGTTGATTTGTCTGTTGCCTTTGCATCGTCGAATGAGGAAGAAATGCGGGCCTTGATACAGGCCACAGCACATGTGGACGTTATCCCTACTTCATCTTCCACTAGGCTTAGCTCTTTTGTTTTTGTACCGTCTCCTGATAGGGAGTAACCTTGGTGTGATTGTACCCCTTTTAGTTTTGACCGTTAATGAAAACATTTTTTTCAGTAATGTGCTTGTTGTCTCTATTGTATTTTTTTTTCCTTTTGCCTTGTCATAATGCTTAGGATGGTTGAGTCAATAGAGAGCTTGACCGCTTTGTATTATGAACGACTCGGGGTCGTTGCGTAGCCATGTCCAATAATGAGCATGTTGCGAAGAGTTTAGCTAGGGGGTTGCCCGAGTTGTGTCTTGTTCCAGAGATAAGTTTCTTAAGGCTTATCTTGTTTGACTGATCGGTCGACTGCAGTTGCTACTAAGAGTGAGTTGCAATGGCCGAGCGCATGTGCCGGAGCGTTCGTGTTGAGTCGAGCGCCGTAAGCTCAGGCTGGCATCCTAAATAGCTTTTATCTGGGCACTAGCCGTACGATCTTTGTATCGGCGCGAATGGCCTTCGCGAATATTAGGATGTCAGCATGTTTGAGCGTAAAAACACTGGTTCGGCTAGATTCATGTTTGGCGACCAGGTTGAAGAGTAGTGATCTCGTGGCAAGTCGTTGGGATCAGTATGAGACTGACTAGGCTCCCACATTCCGAATCGTGTATGACCAAGCAAAGTGGGTTAAGGATTCGGGGAGTAAAAGTTTAGCGACCAGGCTGAAAAGCAGTGGTCTCGTGGCAAGCCGTCAAAATCAGTTTAGGACTGACAAGGCTCCTACCTTTTCAAATCGTGTATGACCAAGCAAAGTGGGCTACGAATTCGGGGAGTAACAAGTTTAGCGACCAAGCTGAAAAGCAGCGGTCCCGTAGCAAGTCGTCAGAATCATGTTCAAGGCTAACTAGGCTCCCACCTTTCGAACCATCTACAACACCCTCCTTGCGCGGTGGGGGCTACAAATTAGAGAGAGGTTTGGCGATCATGCTGAAGAGTAGTGGTCCCGTGGCAAGCCATCGAAATCAGTTCGGACTGACTAAGCTCCCACCATCCAAATTATCTACAACTAAGTGCACTAAGCTACAAATTTGGGAGGGTTCGGCGGCCACGCTAAAGAGCAGCGGTCCTATGGCAAACCGTCGGAATCAAGTCGTGGCTAACTGGATTTCCATCTTCTAGACTATCTACACCCTTGCAACGCGGGCTACAAGTCCAGGTTTGGTGATTTGGCGGCCACGCTGAAAAGCAGTGATCCCGTGGTGAGCCAACGAAATCAGTTCGGGACTGACTAGGCTTCCACCTTCCAGACTATCTACACCCTCGCAGTGGGGGCTACAAGTTCAGCTTGTGATCAGAAGTTTTTGTTGCTAGTCGTCACCGACTAGGCTTACCTTATTAGATTCGGCGATCATTGGCCGCAAGGGGAGCAATGATTCCTGGCGAGTCATCGTTACCAGGCGTGATAGCGCTGATTAGACTCTCACTTCCTAAACCGTCAATGGCCACGCTGAGCGAACCAGGTGTCGGGTTGAACCAGAAGCTGTCGTCATCAGCTTTGGCTGACTAAGCTTGCATGGTTTGAAAAGAAGCTCCGCCTGTTAGGGGGCGTGTGAATTTAGTGGTAGCATAGTATGGACGAAGTTACCTCGAATCAGCAGGTGATCTGTAGGTACAATTCGTATGTCAGGATCGGATAGGATCTCTTAATACTCGTGCCAAGCATGCAACATAATGTTGTTTGAATAATGGGCCTAGCCCATGGGCCCGCAGAGGAGGGGCTAGGGTGCAGTGTTGTGTGTACGGCTAAATCGCGTGGTAACACATGTACGGGCATAGGTTGTGTAACGGTTGATTATCGGTTACTCCCCCTGAATTGATGGGGTTGCGTGCAGCGTCATTAATTTGAATGACATGGTCTGCGCAGTTTCCTTGGGAATAGTCATCTCATCGTTTTCCATACCGTATTCAATGATTGACAGTTAATGCTTAAGTGCCCGCTTGGTAAACCATCATGTCTATATAATGGTGTTTTTCAATCGTTGTGGCACTATCTTTCGCAGAGTTTATCTTCTGTAATGTTCTCGCTTGAAAATAGTGTTGGCTTTTCCAAAAGCTGAAGGTGGATATCTGTCTCTGGAGTCTCCGAATGTTCTGACATTTGCAAAGGTCAGGCACAGTAATAGTTATCGTTATGCGTGGTCACCTACTATGGATGAGCATGTAGTTGATCTGCTGAGATCTCGTAATTTCTTCTGAATTCGCGGAGTAGTACGGATTTCTTACCAAGGGAGATGTTTTGGTGTTACACCGTAACATCTGTGTCTTCGTGAGCTCGGATCCCGCTGCTAACCGATGGTTGATCGAAGTGTTGGTTGATGTGCGTTGACTTCGAGTGTGGTACCTCTCAGTCACACCTGCCATCGCATTTGTGAAAGTGGTCTCTCTTGACGATGCTGTGAGATCGTGACTACGTCTTCCTTCTTCTAAGCCCTTTGAGGAGGTTGGATAGACGGTGGGTTGCCTCCTGAGGAAATCAGCAGCTAGTCGTGAGGTCTACAACGTCATTGTACGAGCACTTTCCTGGAGTGATTGGACGGAGCAACCTGATTGCTCAATCCTTTCAATCCCTTATTACACTTCGTTGTTGTCTTCGGAAGGGGTCGAACAACTTTTATATTTGTTATCACTGGCAAATTACTTGCATCGAAGGGTTTGCAAGTTTTCGTCGAACGCTGTACGTAGCATAATTGCCTGAGCGAGTTTTTTACTTCAGTTCGCACAATATTCAGATGCTCAGTTTTTTGTACCCACCTCAGGGCGTTCGTAATATGTAGTCTTTTGTATATGCCTCAAGGTGTTTGCTGTTACATCTTTCCAATAATCAATAGAGTTTTTTTTTGTAATTTCCCATTTATTTCTTAAATGATTGCAAATCACATAAGCTTTTTAAGAACTAAAATTCAATATTAACTATGAAAAGGGAAACAAACTTAAAGCAAACTAACTGTTGACGGAGAGAAACTGATCCTGACCTTGAAGTAAATTCGGGTTGCTCTTGCGGATCATTTAAGCAGACTGTCGAGGCAGTACACAAGTCACTGAAGAGTAAACCTTGCAGAGGAGCGGATCTCCACGCCGACTGAATGCTATGCAGTTAATGCGGAAAGCAGTCGCAAAGCGGTCAGGACCGCATTACGATTTTTCATAATTATGCGGGACTAAGCGGAATTATGCAGACAATTTTTTTAAAGTATATATTTTTAAAATTTAATCATAGTCATAGATTACAAAATAAATAATTAATCAAAAGGGTGTAAATATGTAATCATAGTCATATTATTTTACTAATTAATCAAATGAATTTAATTTTGCAGGTTGGAACACTTATAGTTACCTGGACTTGTTTACGAACAACCAATACAACGAAAGCAACAGCAGCAACTCATAGGCATTCTGGCATAGCAATAACCCCAACAGCAAGAACTGCAAGCAATAAAAGCAAGAAGTCGAGAATTGCAACTTGCAAGTAACAACAACAAAAAATAAAGCAACAATAATAGCAAATGTATACAACAATAAAAGTAGCACATTATAGAATTGTAGCAAGTGTATAGTCGTACAGAGCAACAAAAGTAGCATAAGCAAATGATGTAATCGTGTTCAAATTCACATCACATGAGTATGAAGTATCAATCTACTTCTATAGCAAAAGTAGCATAAGCAAATGTTAGTCCAAAATATTTAAATCAAAACAAATTTCCATCTTCAGTCTTCACAACTATTCGTCTACTTCTATGTTAGCATCTTCTTCAACATCCTCCTGGTCTTCTAGTTCTTTATCACGAAGTGAGTACGAAGTATTTTCATTTGATTGTTGCGCCATACTCCTCAACCTCGTGTTTGGCCTAGGATCGGTAGCTCCCAATGCATCTCTAACTTGTGACCATGTGAAATCATCACCTTCCCTCACAAAATCTTGTAGCTCATTATCTGTAGGAACGAGCCAATCATCATTCTCATCAACGTCCTTCAAGACAATGGGATCATGAGCTTGTGAATTTATGTTTGCATTTTTTTCCTTCATTTTCCGCTCTAACTTTTTGTTGTATTGAATGAAAACAAGATCATTCAATTTTGCTTGCAGAAGACAATTCCTTTTTTTAGAATGCAACTGAAATTAAATAAAAATATATTAGTAACAACTCACAATTACAAATAATAATAACCATTGTGAAATAAAACTTCTAGTGATTATACTAATAATTGTTACTTACATGGTCAAATGCACTCCAGTTACGCTCACAAGGTGAAGCGCTACAAGTCAAAGATAAGATTTTTATTGCAAAACCTTGGAGAAGAGGAACTTCATACCCATGATTAATCCACCATTCGACTATTCAATAAAATCATAAAAAATTATAAGTAAAAATCAATAGAGCAAATAAGTAATATTGTAGTTTATAAGTGTAAATTACTAACCAGGTGAGAATGTGTCTCTTTGGTGTTTCGCTGATGCAGTCCCAAATTGCCCCAATGAATCTCTATACATCCTCAATTCCAAGGTAACACAATCATTATCAGCATCCTCGGGTAACAACTTCTCAATACATGCATTAAGTCCTGCTTTAATCTCCTTATTCCCCACAAGTTGAGCAAAAGGTTGTTTATAAAATATTGAGGGGTTCAAGTAAAAGCCAGCTGGACACAACATATTAGGATCTCAGTTATTTAGTAAATAAATAAACAAATAAAACATTAAATATAAGTTTAGGCTTTAATACCTGCATGTAAAGGATGGTGTAATTGATTATTCCACCTGTCATCGATAATTTTCCACACCAATCTCAGAACTCTACTTTCATCATCTACGCCAAGATTTTTTTGTATTCCTTATTTTGCTCTATCCATGGCCTCATATATGTAACCCATATAGGGTTTTGCCTCTGAATCCACTAACCGCAATACTTCAACTAATGGACCAAGAACTTTGCAAGCAAACTCTACATTTTCCCAAAAATCACTTTTTGCCACTAGATTCTCAATCTTCTTTCCCTCGGGCTTGGTTGAAAAACTACTTTGCCTCCATTGGATTGAAACGAACAAGACTTGCAAATGACACCTATTATCCCAAATACTTTGCAATGTATAATAGGAGGTAGCAAATCTAGTCACACAGGATCTATGCAACTCTTTATTGCTCGTCAGCTTCCTCATCATATTCAAAACCCGGCCATGGTTATAAATATATACCACAATAGATCTAGCTTCCGACAAAACTTTGTGTATCTTCGGTAACTTATGACCAAGATCTTGGAGGATTAAATTGATGTAATGAGCAGCACAACGGGTCCAAAAGATCTTGGGATGTTGATTCTCTATTTCCTTTCCCGCAGCCTTAAAATTAGAGCCATTATCGGTGACAAACTACAATAATATATAGTGCTCGATTAATAAAATTATAAAGCAATTAATAATTTTACTTGAATATACAATTATAAACTTACCTGAATAATGTTGGCCTCTCCTACGTCCGCAATAACTTCATTGATCATTCCCACTATAAGTGCAGCGTCTTTGACATATTCAGAAGCATCAATTGATTTCAGAAACATTGTTCCTTGTGGACAATTCACCAAGAAGTTAATCAATGAACGACCCTTTCCATCAGTCCAAAAGTTAGACATTATGGAGCATCCAAAATTTTCCCACTGTTGCCTCATAGACCTGACAAACAATTTTGTCTCTTCCAACATATCTCTCAATAGTGTAACTCTCATATTATGATAGCTCGGAACAGGCATACCTAAATAAGTAACAATAAATTAATAATAAACTAGAGTAATAAACAATAGTAAATGAACTATAATGATCAAAACTTTGAAAGTCAAAATATTTACCTCTTCCATAGTCTCGAATAGCATGGACCATAGTTTTAAACTTTGGAGTCCGAACGGCATTGAATGGCAGTCCAACCTCATATGCCCAATCGGCTATAGCAACCCAAGCCACTTTTTTCAATTTTTCTTTATGGGGGTTATTTCTATCCAAAGTTGTTTGCTTCATTTTAGACTGGTCAGTCTTTAACAAGATATCAAGTGGACCTCTCACATCACTAGCAGCCTTCATGTTTCGACTGCCTCTGGCTTCACCATCAAAACATGTTTCTTGCCCCTCTTCTACATCATCATCCTCTCCGCCTATCAAAATATCACTCTCAAGAATTTGTTTAACCCTACACTTCTCAAATTTTTTCTTTTTAACTTGTAGTAATGTTTCTGAACACTTCTTTCGCACATCATCTGGCACCTTCGTACATGGTGCTACATTTCCTCTTTTGTGCGCAAGATGTTCTTTAAATCTTGAGATTCCATTAATTATTTTCGGGCAAAACTTGCACTTCACCAAAGTTTTATTGTTTGGGTTTGTACATATTCCCCATTCCCATATCTTCGGATGGCCTTTTCAAGGAATTTGACGATGTTGAATTGGCATTGGCAAATGGATTTGACCCTCCCGACGACATAATCTACAAAATACAAATACGAAACAAGAATAAGTAAAATAATCAGGGATGAAAAATAATCTAATCAGAGAGTGTTTCATCTTTATTGGAAAAAATCTACATCATATTGTTGCAGTTTTTTTCTCATCACTTGATCCACACTAGAAAAAACCTCAAACAAGTATAGCATCATGTGTATTGAATTCACGTGTGCTAAAGAATTGAATTCTCTGTATAACAAATTAACAATTAACAAACATTAGAAAAATTCGTCTCAGACTAGCATTACAAATTCGTCTTTGTACTAAAAAACGCATTACAAATTCATCTCTGTGCTAAAAAATTCGTCTGGAGACTAGCATTACAAATTCGTCTATGTACTGAATGATCTCAACAGAGGGAAGAAGCGAATGGAAGAAACAAATGGACTGGGAGGAGAGGGAAGAGGGACTGGGAGGAAAGAGACAGCTTACCTGATTTGGGAAGTTAGCAGCCAATCTCTTCGTCGTCTTCGATTGATCGATTCAGCAGCAACCGATCTCTTCAACAATTGATGATTTCGATTGAAGGAAGAGAGGTTGATGATTCAGATCTACTTATCTTCTTCTTCTTCGTCTCTTCTTTTTCTTCAGATTGAAGGAAGAGAGGTTGATGATTTCGATTGAAGGAAGGGAGGAAGAGTTGTCGCTCCTTCTTCAGTCAGCAGCAAAAGGGTAAGAATAGATCGATTAGGTTTTTTTTTTCATATATAAAAACCTACAAATCGGCGAGTCAGGTCGGCCGATTAAGTGTTGACTCGCAGATTTTTTACCGCTTTTGACCGAGTTTGACCGATTTTACTGGTTCCGCTTAAAGTCGGCCGAGTCGACCCTGTGCGTTTCAGTCCAGCCCTGCATAGCGCTTTTTGGCCGATTTTCGGCCGCATTAATAGCACAGAATGAATGTCAGGGGATGTGTTCCCGCTTGCCATTGCCTTTAACTCGCTGGGCAGGAGAACTGATTGCTCCTGTACCGCTCGAAAATGGTGTCTCCCCTTTTTTGGCCTTGCACTAGTTCAGGCTGCTTTGCATGAAGTAGATGAATCTGGGAGCACTCTATCTGTTTCAATGCGGCGTAGTGGCAACCTCGTGTCGTAGGTTGGTCTCCACGTATGGTTCCTTCGGAGTGGTTAGCAGTATACTTAACACACTGGTGAATGGTGGAAACCACAGCTTCTATATGGTAGAGCTAAGGTCTTCCCAAAATGAGAATGTAGGCTGACAGTGCGTCTGCCACAATGAAGTCCAGAAATAGGACCTTCCTGAGGTTCGGTTCACTTGCTACCGTAGTTAATCTTACCTTTCCAATGGAATTGGAAAAACATTTTTCCCTGCTAAATTCAATCAACGGGTGTTCTGAAGACGTCAGGTTTTCCTCCTTGAAGTCCATGTTGTGGAATGCATTATAGAGCAGAACATTAAGTGAACTTCCTGTGTCGACCAAAACTCTCTTTACTTCCTATTTTGCAATGGAAACAAATATGACCAATGCGTCATTGTGCGGCACTCGGACTCCTTCGAGATCTTTGTCCGTAAAGGTCAAGGTGGGAATAGGGCTCTGGATGTCTGTCTTCATCCGCTGATTGTGTCTGCATATCCAGTAATGTCTGCTTGCGAGACTGTGTGACTGGTCTTCATTTGATCCGACTCCATGAAGGACGTATTTTATCCCTAGAGTCTCTTTTTCTATTTATTTAACTGACTCCCCATGTCCTTTGTCTGCTCTGCTGGCTTCTCAGGCTGCAGGAACTCTTTCAGTTTGCCCTTGCGGATCCAGTACTCAACCTCAGACTCTTACAGTCATTGTTGTTGTGGCCACTATCTTTGTGGTACGCACTGTACTTGCCGTTGTCGCGCTTGGCGGGATCTTTGCGTGTCTTTGGAGGCCACTTCAGTTCCTCCCAGTTTTTCATTGATTTGAGTACGTCCGACAGGTTAGCGTTTAGAGGAGTCACTGCTCTAGATCCAACGTAGTTGCACGATTTCTCCGGCCTGAACTGACTAGGGTCTAGCTTGTAGTCACCGCGGTTCCTCTTGCTTAATTCCTCGTCCGGGGGTCTCTTTCTCTCCTTGTCCTTGGGCGCAGAGGGCCTCTTGTCCCCTTCGGTTTCCCTCTTTGAGGTCCTCAACTCTTCCAGGGTGATGTGTCTCTAGACACTCTTGAGGAGCTCCACCATTTCCAGAGGGGCTCCAGGGTGAGATCTTCATAGAGCTTTCCCTCTTTGAGGCTCGCAGTGAAGATTGTCATAGTTGTATCGTCGATGCACCCGTCTATGAGGGTCAGCTCATTGTTGAAGCACGTGACGTACTCCCAAAGTATCTCGCCGGACCTCTGCCTCAGGGAGAATGTAGTGCGAGCCTTTCAGAAGCGTTGGCTTCTGACGAAACGAGTCGGAAATTCCTTTGCCAGCGTTTTGTAGTCTATGGACTTCGGCAGAAGGCTGTGGAACCACGTCAAGGCGGAGCTTTTCAGACTAGTGGGAAAGGTCCTGCACATTACAGATTTGGATCCCTCTTTAAGAGCCATTACGTGCTGGTAATGGCGCAGGTGGTCGAAGGGATCGGTGGTTCCTTCGTAAGAGTCGAGCTTCGAAGGAGTGATCTTCCTCGGTAGGGCATCGCTCATGATTCGGTCCACAAATGGCGGGACAAAGAGGCGATACGGTACGTCCGGGTCGTGCGCCCCTTTGCGGAGGGGGTTCCTAGGGTCGAGCCTCTACACTCTGGCGTTGAACTCAGTGTTAGCCGCGCAGCCTCCTTTAGTCCAATAGGAACTGGCGGGTGCTTGACTTTCATGTGCTTGCTCCCTATCGTCTGCCAAAAGTGGAGATCCATGCTGCTCCTGGTGTCCATTGGCGGGTAGTGGATTCTGGCACGTGAGAGCCTCCACCGCTTTGGCGATCCGCTGTATTTGGGATGCCAGCCTATCGACTCAGGGATCTGTCGCTACTGCCGTTGGTACGAAAGCGTGAGTTGGCTGTGCGTGCAAGATAAAAGCAGCTGAAGGAGGCGGTATAGGGACGGTCGGAACGTTTGACGTGTCACCTGGTTCTCCGTTGTTACATGACCTGGTGGTCACCATTTCTCTGTGTTTTGAAAGGAGACAACGCTTAGTGTAAAGTTACGAACTATGTCGTCCCCACGAACGGCGCCAAACTGATGCAGTCATTTTTCACTCCCTGCTCCAATCTGGTTCCTGCTTACCTGTTGACCTGCACAAGTAGCACACGGACCACTATTGTGGTGGCCTACGGCACTCCGATGCTAAAGTCAGACAGGGCTCTGAGGAAGGTATAATGTTGTAGCGGGAAATTTGTAGCGTACCTTAGCTTACCAACCTCATGTCTTATTTATAGTGCAAGGAATCTTGGTTTAACCAGGCCATCGTAGGCGTAGATTAGGGAGGAAATCTTCGTCGAGATTCCTCTCTGATTAGATGTAGATTAGCTCAGAGCTACTAGATACGCGGAAGATAGCTCCCCATTAGCTTTGCGCTCTTAGATACGCGAGAGATAGTTCCCAATCCAAGAGCCTTTCATCAAAGGGAGTTTCCCTGTGTAAAAGATACTCTGGTGTTTGCTTCCTAGTTTGGAGCAAAAAGCAATTGTAGTTGCCCGTCCGAAGCAGATCCTCGAGATATTTGCCTAAGGAAGGCTTACGGATATTGAGGACAGTTGTGAGACGTGTGGGCCTAGCGTGCTGTGAGAGTCTGGGTCCACTTGGTGGACTGAAGTCGAGCGGGCTTAGAACCGCTTGGGCTTGTTCAGTGTTGGGCCGATGCTGGGGTCTGTATTTCCTCGAGATTATCACGACACATGTACGGCTCAGGGGTATGACCATTTTTATGTATCATCAATACCCATAACATGCAAATTTTGGTATTTTTAGATCATCAAAACCTAAAAGAATCCCATATCCAAATCAATTGAAACCCTCACATGATTTTGAGAAACTTCCAAAACAAACAAACTACTGAATTGGTGTCCTATAAACCTGAATTGAATCCCTAGAGATATTAAAACAGTAGACAGACCAAAACCATATAAGAAATAGAACCTCAAATTAATCTAAAACTCTGCTTTTATCCTAGATCGAAACGCTAAACTCCAACTTTGAAACATCAATGCTACAAAATGACAATAGGAAACATAGTAATCGTCATGGCAATGGTTGAATAATCCAACACAATTGATCGATGCCATTGGCAATGGCAATGGATGCAGAGCATCCATATTTGTAAGGAATGAGAGAAGGAAATCTGTTGAGGTAGAGAAATCATGTAGAAAACTAATAATGGCGGTAGGAAAGTGCCGAGAAAAAGGAAACACATCACTGCATTGAACACATCTTTTCGATAGTCGCTTCCTTGGAAAGGAGCGAAGAGGTTCGTTGAAGGGAGGAGCATTATTTGCTTGTCCCTGAAAGGAACACATTCTCCCCATGGACCTTATAGTAGTTTATCAATGAAATCAGCTGAGTTACGAATGCATTTCAAAGTAATGAAGTAAATGAGAATAGACATGTCCTACATGGAGTAATCAGTAATGAGCGTGTTTAACAAATTCCCAGATGAGTGATTAAAGAAGGGTAGTACACGAATGTTTTTTCAGCAATGTGACAAATCTCTCGACAACTTCATGTTTAATTGGGACTTGGGACAATCTCTTAGCCTAGCCTTGTAGGTTCCCTGTTTACTAGCACTTTGTTTCCTCGTGTTTGTTTTTGTAGTGAGCAGCTCACTCGCCTTTGCATCTCTTTTCCTTGAAATTTTGGTGTAGTTGACCTCAAAAAAAAACCAATAAAAACAACATGATTTTGCTTTATATGGTCAAAGTGAGAAAACCCACCATCTACTGTCACAATCAAACACGTGATTTTGCTTGAATGATATATATTCCCTCAGAAGAACAACATATCTGGGTATGAAAGAAGTATGTAATGTTCTTACTCGATATCACCATTTATTGAGAACATCAATCCTACTTTAGCATCAATTGGTAACAATGTGTACAACAATTAGTTGTCATAGGGATAGGATAGTTTTCAAGGTTGGGCTGCTCAAGAACAGATTAAGACCACAAGCTCCCCGCTCTCTTGGTGGCCCAGGGCTTGATGAAACAGATTGGTGATTCCAACATCTGAACTTGCTAAAAGACTTATGAATTGTACTTTGAATGTGACCAAGTAATGTGCAATGCACTACCATTGGTGTCATCTAAACCCTTCCCACTTCCCACCCTCACTCACAACTGCTCCACCCTACCATCTTTATGTAGCTTGGAACCAAAAAAAGAAAGAGACCAGTGACTATTATATCCAACTAGAAGCAAATGTTGATCTTTTTCTGGAACTGGGAGTGAACATTTAAGTTCAAGTATAATCAAACATATCTCTTAGATTCAATCAGCATAAGCCAATATATAAGTATCAAAAAAGTACTAGCATATTAGCAAACGGGGTAGACTTGTGGCGGATGGTATCACATGTCCAAGGTTTGAACCCTCCCGGCGACATCTAATGATTTTGGAATCCAATAAAAACCATGCTCGCCTTTCAAAAAAAAGTATATTAATATAGTCATGATAAACACAATTGCTTTTTGATAAAGGATTATGCATTAGGATTTCATCTATTTTTCTCCTCGGATTTAAATAATAGTGAAGTTGAACTTCTTTAAAAACTAAATAGGCAAATAAGAGCATTTGGGTTTCAAGTATATTCTACATAACATACCTCAGATATATTCAACATTGGCTGAGATTTTTCATTGAAGATCTTTAACATCCTTTATTCCTTGCTAGCTCTTGATAGCCCAAGAATCAATGATTTGCATGTGAGGCTGTTTGGAACGAAACCCAGTTTCAACATCTTGTCCTGCAGCTCTAATGACTTTACTACATCACCCTCTTCACAGCAAACCTTAATCAGTGCATTATAACTTTCTGTATCATTAATTTGGAACTCCATAGCAAAGTAGATCAACAAAGATTCCACTTTTTCAAGATCCCTTTGTCGGCAGTAACCATCTACCAAGGCCCTCAAAACCGTGATATCTGGTAGCAGGCCACCGACAACCATCTCCCTCATCATGGATTCCCCCTCCTCACTTCTACATAATCTACATAGACAGCTTATGAGTACCTTATAAGCAGCAAAGTTAGGATGCAAACCCTTATCAACCATTTCATCCTTTAATAAGAATGCCTCATCCAATCCATCACATTTGCAGAAAGATTCAATCAACAGGTTATAAATTTCTCTAGTGACACCATAGCCAACCGCTCCCATTCTTGCTAAGAGACTTTTGGCTGCATTAGGCTTGTTCTTTTGACACAGAGTAGTTGCAAGATAATTATAGACATCCAGAGGGACGTCAACTTCTAATCTCTGGAATTCGGCGACTAAATTTAAGGAAGAAAGTAATTTACCTATTTTTACATATCCTTCTACAAGCAAACGACAAGTTGAACTGTTCGGCAACAATCCCCTTGAAATCATTTCCTGCAACAACAACCTTGCTTCATGCATCTTGCACTCCATGCAATAGCCGGAAATAAGAGAATTATATGTCACAATATCAGGAACTAACCCTCTATGAACCATTCGGTGAAATAACTGATGAGCCTCCTTTAACTTCCCGTTGTTGCAAAGAGCTTTCATTAGGGAGGTATATGTAACCACATCTGGTGGCACATGCCTCCTGTACATTATCTTATACATGTAAAGTGCATCATCCAACCTCCCCTTCCTGCAATAGCTATCAACCAGTGTATTGTATGTAACACCATCTGGATCAAACCCTTCTTCCTCCATTTTATCCAAGAATTCATTCACCTTTCTCACATCTCCATCTCTACAAAATACATGAGTCAATATATTAAAAGTGTATGAATTTGGTGATATCCCAAATTTCCCCATAGCATCATAGATTCTCCAACACCAATTTATAGCATTCAACTTTAACAAACCATTCAGAAGACAGTTGCATGCACTGACGTCTGGAACAAAGCCAATCTTAACTGTATTCTTGAAAGCTCTCAGACCTTTTCCAACATGGCCCATCTTGACATAAGCTTTAATAAGCATATCGAAAACAATTGGATTCCAATTGCAACCTTTGGTACACAAAAGTAAATTCTGGAAAACATCTTCGCTTATGTGACCATCACTGATAAACTCTGTCAGTTCAGATAAACACTTCATTGCTAGCGCATATTCTCGAGACCATGCTAGGATATGAACCATGATACAGTAGTTATGAATGGTGGGTCTGATGCCCAGGTCATCCCTCACCCAATTGAAAAATTTGAGAGATGTGGAAGGATCAGATTGGCATCTCAATAAAACCTTAGAAATTTCATCAGCACCCAAATGGGGCAGAACCCATTGAACGTCTTTCTGAAGAGATGTCAGATGACCATTGTTGTGTTTAAGATTTATGCAAATGAGGTTGACTGTGTTATCGGGGTTGTGGGTATGTGGGAGGAAGGCGTAAAGTGGGTTCGCAACGGGTTTTATTTTTGAGTTTGGGATGGTTTGAAGAGATGCGGAAAATGGTGATGAACTGAAATTTAACACAATAACGTAGTTAAACTTTGGTTCTGAAAGCAGAATTCTTGATGAAATGAAAGGTATTCTGTTGGCATACTTTCCAAATACACTGCAAACAGAGGTGATTAATCTTCGATGCATCAGTTAAAAATGACTAGTATAACCGTGTGACGGTGAAGACAGACAAAGTTATGCAAAGCTGCAAAACAAAAGAAAAATCATTAGCGACATTCTTCAAGCGCCTAAAAAGTCCCACAAATCAAAGAATACTAGTATATCGTGTGACGATGAAGACCAACCGAGAACTACAAAACAACAAGAGAAATTTGAGAAAAAATATTCAAACACCTAGCAAACCCACAATCAAACAATGCAAATCTTCATTTCAAACATGTTAATAGAATAAACCAAGGATGCACGGACACGCGTGTTGTGTCGGACACGGATACGACACGGCGACTCGGCAATTTTCAAAAAATTAGGACTCGGCGACACGGCGAAACAGTCAAACTTTACTTTTTATTAATTTTTACTTTTTTATAACTAATGAACATAAACAACAACCTAAAACTTAAAATTGTTTAAAATTTTTACTTTAGAAGCTAGAAGATGAGAGCTTAACAAGAGAGATAGAAAAATTTACAGAGATGCTCGAATAGTCAAAATTTACTGGGGAGTGTATCTAATTTACAATTTTTTTCAAAATAGTGTGTGTAATTGTGTATCTAAGAGCAAATTAATCATCAGAAACAGATAAATCAAATTACTGAGAAATTATGTAGCAAAATACCATTTTTTTGTGTATTTCATCTAATTTAGAGTGAGGGAAGAAACGACCTTGATGATGCCTCCTGATGTACCATCAAATGAAAATGTCAGCCAAGAAGTCAAGAACCCTCAGATTGAGTACGACGTGAAGATGTGCTCTAATAAAAGCAACCCCTCTCTCCGACTGAAGGAATCGAAGAATTGGCGATTGCAATTGAGTGCAGTAGAACTTGGTGTTTCTTCAAAAACTACTTTCGAAAATTAGCAGAGAAAAATAGGGGAAAAAAAATCCAAGAAAAAAACACTGGCCGTGTCGGAGCCGAGTCAAGGCCGAGTCGGGCCCGTGTTGAAGTCGAGTCGGGCCCGTGTCGGTCTCAGTCAACGTGTCTTGACCGTTGACCGTGTGTCAAATACGTGTCAGACGCGAGTCCGTGTCCGACACGTATCCGACTCTCGAAACGGGGGTTTCCGAAGAGTCTGTGCATCGGAGGAATAAACTAAAGGAAATAGTAGGGAGGGATATGTGGTTACAGGCAAAAAGGGGCACCAATTGACATCCTCGGCTGGAAAAGGTCACTTCCCAAAAGAGAAAACTCATCAAGGATCTAATAGCTTTGTTAAGGAGTGGGGTGCCACTTGGGTAGGCCAACCCGAAACAACCTGAAAATTTTGGCCCATGGGCTATAGAAATATGAAATTGAATAGCTCATGGGTTCACAATTTTCAGCCAGATCAAAATTCAGGTTGGGCTTGGATTTGAGTAGTGGGAACCAGAGCAACCCAAAAAACCAAAAATTTTAAAGTTTATAAATTTATTATCATATTTCGTGATTTATAAAAAATTATTTAAATTTAAAAGCATTTCATAAACAATTCATAGCTTGGTGGTTGTGCGTGTACACCAAATTATTGTAGGTCATGAGTTCAATCCTCGTTTACTCCGAATTTTTTGAAAAATCATTAGTGATTTGAGAAATTCAGGAAACCTTAGCCCAAAAATACATACTCGGGTTGGGCGAGCTACTGGCTCACCTATGAAAACTTCAGTTTGGGCCTGGGCTGAATTCCTAGCCCGCCCACATAGCAGCCCTACTAAGGAGCTTCTTATTGATCTACTCTTTTTTGTTTGATCCTTGGTTCTTTCATCAATCTCTTTTTTGGAATTTGTCAACCAAATTGTGCTCCTAACATCTTGAATTGCATCGTCAAATCTTGATTGGAAGATGGACAAGCTCACCAATCTACTCCCTCCCCATGTCTCTACGAAGCTTCATACATTTGTTCTGAGTAGTGAACCACTAGAGTCAAAGTTAATATGGAGCCCAAACCCGCAAGATGAAGTAACGGTTAAGGCGATGTACCAATCTCTTTACTCTTCCTCCCTTAAAAACTGAAAGTTTCACTCTACATAACATATTCAATGATTTGAATGTGACACCAAAAGTTCATAATTTCATTTGTATATGTATCGACCATTGTAGTTAAGGCATTGAGGCGGAGGTGAGGCGGACAAACCTGAAAACGCCTCAAGCATGAGGCGTGAGGCGAGGCGGACGCCTCATTTCACTAAGGCGGTCTTGACTTTTTTAAAGATTTTTTTTATAATATATTGAAACATATTAGCATAGTATTATACATCATCATTTTGATAAGCATCATAAGCATATATGTACAAAAAGTGACAACTACCTAAAACAAATATTTTATAAAGATTTTTTTATAATAAATTGAAACATATCAGCATAGTAATGTACATCATCATTTTGATAAGTATCATAAGCAAATATATACAAAAAATGACAATTACCTAGAATCGAAATGAAAATATAATAAAGTTGCATAGCATAGTGAAAAGATGCACTACATAAGTGTCAAGTAACTTGCAAACATCCACTAAATCATTAAAAATCAATAATCTTGAAAGAATAGAAATTTGAGAATATTGAACATTTGTTAAAAGAAATTGTTGGTAAAAATCCACAAGTATAATCACTATTGGTATTCCAAAAGAATAAAAATCATTTAACTAAGCTATGAAAAATCAAGATTGGTGTTGATCACATATTGATAAAAACAAGGTATGTTTTCTCCAAAAAATAATATAAAAAGTGTGACAAATTTATCAAAACTTAAGAAACGTTTTATCTTGTTTTTATCAAATTGATCAAATATTACACCAAGATACATAAAACCTTATTATAGAGTGGGTTGCAACATCTTTTTGCTACAATTAGGCTGCAATTGGGCTGGCTTCAACCAGATTTTGGGCTGAGGTGGTGAGGCGGGGCGAGGGTTTACCGTGTCCACTCCTTTGCTATGATCAGAGCTATGTAGTTAAATCAGAAAGCGGTTGCAGCGCGGTCCAGGACCGAATTACGATTAAGCGGGATTATTCGGATTTAATCGGTCTAGTTTAAATATTAATATAATTAATTTTTTACTAATTTACAGCTGATTTTAATTTTGCAGGTACTTAGACTAGTTTAGGAACAACCAACACAACACAACACAATAGCACAAGTAACAGCAAGTTAGCGCTTAGCAACATCACTCTACCACTAAATAGCAATATGTAAACTCTAAAACTAACATCAATCATTCAAAAATAAACCGATATAAGTTATATCAGCAAATTGCATTCAATCATTCATAAATAAATAGTATATCAGTAAAAATAAATTATAGCGATAAATCAGCAAGTCGGCTGAACCGATTAATCGGTGACTCACCAATTTTTGGATTCCGCTAAACCCCAACCGATTTCACCCAATTCGGTTCGGTAAAACCCCGAATTGCGATTAATCGGCGATTTTTCACCACATTAATAACATAGGATTAGAGTTTGTTTGTGTTAAGTTGGTTGGGTCGATGGTTTATATCCATCATTGTAAAACCAATATACTAACAATTAAGCTATAATATTATGGTTATTGGTGTAAAAAAATATTAATTAAGAAAAAAATAAACAATAGTGGCTTGCATACAATGTCCTCAAACCTATTTGTTTTCAGCTAGTTAATGAATCAAGTTTGGGTAGATGTAGTATATAACAAGAAGATTCAAAAATAAAAATCTAGTTCAACAATTACAATCCAAAATCTAATCTTTATTATTTACAAATATTTATAACATATGCTAGACTATATATGACTAGGGTATTCCCGGTGTCGTTGGCACTACCACACGGTGTCCCTTATTTCCAATTCGTTTTGTATTTTGCAAACATTTTACTTCACTTTTTTTTATTCAATTAGAACTAATATTATAGTTTTTTTACTTGTAAGCATTCAATGTGTCCATTTAAACCTTGCAAAATTACAAAATTTAAAGAGACTAATCACCTAAGCTCTCTTGGATCACTCTTATTCTTCTTTTGTTTTGGAGCACTATTAATACACACCATGTTGATTTTCTGATTTTTTTTAAGAGTTGTTTTTCTGTCAAGAGAAATGTAAGAGTGAGAGAAAGATGAGATATTACAGAGATGAAGATCAGTTTGAGCCGTTAGATTAGAGTTTGTCCTCTCATTAGTGAGATTTATGTTGGCATTATGAGCTGTCTTATCCGACTCCCTTATGAATGGTAAAATAATATTATGTTATATTATATAGATAACATACATAAGCCATAATAGACATATGCTTGCCTAAATGTAAGGGTGTTAGGTAGAAACCAACCAATATCCTAATCGCTACTGACATCATTTGGATTTTTTCTACAACATTGTTGACAAAAAGAAGAAAAAAATTTATAAAGAGCTCGCCGGTGATTTCATCATAGTAACTCAACACTAATGTGGCCAACACAATCAATAAACATACAAACCCTTTTTTAGTGCATTTACCCATGTTGATACTCTTTACCTGTCTTTGTCATTGTCTCCATCCCTCCTCTCTAACACCAACTTCCCCTTCACCTCTAATCACCAAGTATAAGAACTATCTCTTGATCATAAACAAGAATCTCACCAACACCTTAATCAGAATTTCGTTAAGGAAAGGTTGCAACAGATATTAACTTAATCTCCATACTCTTAGACCCTTTTCTCTTTGAGAAAAACCGTGGTTTTACATCAATTTTACATTTGGTCAAATACTCAATTCCAATCCTAAGGCCTTGACCCATAAAAGTTTCGCTACAAGTAACCATAATTAGGGAAAATTGACTATGCAATCTACATCGGTAAACATATGTAACCAAATTCGGTGTGTTCTTACTTGTACTCGATGAAAAATCAACAACTTGAACCCCAACTTGACCAAAACAGCCCCATCAATGTATGTAACTGAGTTGTGTTTCCAATCCCATGAAGAACCCCATATATGTTAACAGTTGTGTTTTGAACTAGGCTTCAATTGTAAAATTATCGACTTAGACTTCAACCATGTTTGAAACCGGTTATATCGTTTTACAAACAAAGCTTAATAGGCATAAAAAACCCAATGAACTGCAGTAACATTCAAGCATCAAACACAATGTAGGATAAAAAATGAAACATGAGGGATCAATAAAAAAATTTAAAAAAAAAAAAAAGTGAATTGAATCACTCGATTAGCCGACTAAATTTAAACTGAAACCCCATTTCAACCAAATCATATCAGAACTTGAAAGCTTAAATATGTCCAAACACGTAATAGACACCCATATAGAAAGAGGAAATAAACATGAACTTGTACCTTACGTTTGAGTAGTTTTGTTTGTTTCATTCGATTATCCAGACAAACCAAATGAAAAAGTTTTGGAAGAATAACTCAGATGAGCTCATACAATTGGTTTGACTGCTATTCATAGATGGCGTAAATGACTCGCAATCTCGAACCCCCCAATTGTTACTATTGGAGCTAAACACAATGCGATAAAGAGGCCAAATTAGTGAAGGCGTGAAATCAGAGTGAGTTGATGAATATAGTTGGATGGATTAGAATCGAAACCGTGAAGTCAATTGGACTTGATTCAGGTATCCAACTCCCTGAATCTAAACTCCTAGCAGTGGGATGCGAAGATCAAATGTGCACCAATTCGCTTGAAGAGGACTGGAGAATTGTTTGAAGCGATGTAGCAGTTGATAGGAGGTCCTTGGATAGTTGGAAAGACGCTGAGGACTGGTTCAGGGATTCAGGCGTGGGGGAGACGAATCGAAGAAGAAATCAGTAAAACTTTGTTAGGTTGGAGAGAGAGGAGACATACAAGTGAAGAAGAAGAAGATGTGCAGACGTTGAACGGACGGACAGAAGACCTGACTGTGTAAGAAACCTGATGAATATTGCCCATATATTTGAAGACAAGAAGAAATAGCATTTATGTCACCTAGCTTTGTAAGTAATGATATGAAACAATGTCCAAAACTCACCCACTAATTAGGAAGTGAAAAGAGAAATATTTTTCTTCAACAAACAAACCCTAAAGTAAACCCCATCCCTCTCTCCCACCATTATTATTTGGAAAGGAAAGATTTAGGTTGGAATTACAATTGCAGAGAAAACTGAACAAAACATGTGTACATAGATATATAACAACAAACAAAACAAATGGGGTGTAAGAATCAGAAATGGATTCATTAGTTGAAACTTGAGAAGAGCTTTAACTGTTACATACATACATACCTCTATTATCTATCGACTGCTTCTCTCTTCGATTGGAGAAGGAGCGCTGGAGTTGCTCGATTGGATTTCGGGAGGGACGGACAGACAAATAGAGTGAGTTGGGGTCACATAGGAACTAGTGACTAAGCTCCTCCCCTTTGGGTCGCTATTGCTCAAGGATTTGTTGAGGAATGAACTCAATTAACTATCAAAAGGGGAAAGAGGGACCGGATGACCCAAGGGCCTAATACTGGTGGAGACGACATGTTTTTGTGAATATTTATGATTGAATGAGAAAGAAAGGTGGTCGAGTGTTGCCATCACCAACTTTTTTTAATCTCTCGGGTATTGCCTGAGTTTTTGCTTTGCCAAACTCGAACCTTTTTATTTTCCTTAAAATTCCTTTATTATCTATTCAAGCCCTATCCTCCTTTGGCAACCTTATCTTCCTCAAGTTTCTTGCAAATAAATAAACCCGGTATACCTAGCTTCAATCTAACACTTTGATCACTGAAATTCCTAATCTGCTCTTTGTATTGTCTCTTTGTGTTTGTTTTGCAGGTCTCTGTTTCGCAACGATCTAAGTTTGGTTGTCGCACCTTCGTTAGTACATCACATCACAATACCTAGATTCATGAGTAGTCATTCCTACCACACTCACAACATTGATCCATAATCTGTAGAAAGATTACCACATTTACTTCGTAGATCTTCACTGAACTCAGGAAATACACGACACTTAGAACCCACACCAAACCCAGCAACTCCCACTTTTCTATTTCAAGCTCACTACTGCTACTGTGCTCTAATGATGAACTACTCTCATATTCCTCAATCCTCTGGACCAGATCTGTTACCGTCCATTGATCTTAATCCCCCCCCCCCCTCCACTGCAACCCCAACCAACTCACGCACAAATCAACTCCAATCCTGAACGCACCATACCCATGTCGCATCACATACAATTTCGACCATTACAGGTTTTTCATAACACCCCTAACACGCACGCTTCTACAATTAATCCAATTACACGCCAAATCCCCATGCATAACACTCAACACAAACCCATTCCTTCCCTATAATCACTCTAAACTCATCCGTTGTTTCGAATAGCAATCACACACCTCCAACTCAAAATCCTCTAAACCAACACTCCCATCGTCCTCAACCAACCATGGATCCCTCCTCCTCTCAAACTCCTTTTGACCTTATTGTCTCTAACCTACAGCAACAGTTGGTCGAGCAGCCAAAGGGGCCGTGGTCGAGTGGTTAAGGCGCTGTGGACTTGATCCACAGATCCTTGCTTCGAGACCCGCTGGAGGCATCTTTATTTCGGGATGATGTTAGACCGGTTGGTCGCATCTCGGGTGTAGGTTACGGACCCTATTAAAAAAATCGGCTCAACTTCCAAAAAAAAAAAAAACAGTTGGTCGAGCACCTCACTCTTCCTACCCTAGGCTTTGCTTCACGCTACGAAACATACACAGATAGTCGAGATTTGCGTGCGGTTGCGAAGTTTTTTCACTTCCAACGTCCTCGGATCGACACCTTTGCTCATCGAGTTGCACCTCAATGGGAAATCACTCATGACTTCCACATCGAACGGCTACCTCGACTACGTGATCTCTGTAACTCTTACTACATGATTCAGTTCACGACGGCTGAGGATAAACTAAGAGTGTTGAACCAGGGTCCTTGGACTTCGCAGGGTAAGCTCGTCTCTGTCAAGAGTTGGAGTCTAGAGTATCACCAACTTGACTTCCACATCATACCCATTTGGATTCGGTTCCATGAGTTTCCAACTCAGAAGATCACTATCCAAGATGTTGAAATATTTGCTAACATGATAGGAGATTTTGTTGAAGTTGATGAATCCTCCCTAGCTGACCTAGCTCTCCCTTTTATAAGGTTTAAGATTTGGTTTGATATTAACCACCCTCTACCGAGCCACATGCAAACCAATTTTGGCAACCACTTGGGAAGGCAATACTCCATTTGATTTTTTTATGAAGACATGTCGAATTTTTGCTTTTGTTGCAAACTAGTGGGACACTAAGCAGGTGAGGATTGTTTGTGCTACATGCAATTGCTTCAAGCATTCCAGCACATCCCAAATGTTGCCATGCACATCAACCGAGCCTTGCCCTTCAATCATTCTTCACTTATTAGCTACAGAAGATAAAAAAGAAAAGGTAACCACCCCAACACTTCCTTGTCGACCCCATTCCGGTACACATATCGGTCTTTTGGTGTGCATGCAGCATCTTCGTCTCAACGCCACCATGCTCATATAGTCATTGACCAGGGAACCAATAAGCACACTCATCTCCCTCACACTGCGCCAACTCACCCTAGTGGTCCAACTCATTTACCACTCATCCCACAGCAAAAAATCGTTCCTAACCCATCCGAGTCCGAATCGGCTTAGTCGACTCCACTCAACACACCTACATCAGTCTTTCCCATTGTGACTCACCGCTCCAACTCACTCCCCGACTCAACCCAACCAAACATATTTACTCATGCAAACTCTCACTCTGTGGACCCATCCAACCGTAACATAAGTACCATTAATCTCATCACCAACACCTCATTGCCCCAACCACCTACAACAACAACAAACATCCCACCTTTTACTTCTTTCCCTAATATGATTCTTCATCAACAATCGACTCCACTAGCCGCCGTAAATGAGCCCCCATCACATCACTTCTCCACCACTCACATAGCCACATCACCCACCATGACCTTGATCCTATGCAAATCCAATACCGCTCCACTCTCTTCCAGTCATGATAATCACCATCACAAAAATCACTCGCCAACACACTCATCTTCCTCAAATAACCCTTTCCTCTCTCTTCAATTCCTTGAAACTGGTAATGAAGCTCTTCAGTTCCCTGAAACTGGTAGTGAAGCTCTACAAGCTCATCGTCGCACTTCTCAGTCCAATAGTACCTCGTTGCCGCCATTATCACGAACTCCACTGATCGTCACTACCATAAACGCCACAGAAAGCTACAACCCCCCCCCCCCCCGCCTGAAATTTGCTCCCTCATCACTGATGACTTCTTTCAGTGAACCCTGCCACTACGGGTCATCCCCCACCTGCCAATCAATCTCAATCAGAGTTTCAAGGATCAGAGTCTCTTCACTCCGGACATGGTACTACAATATTGGAACTATCCTTTCCTAACCGCAACAATCTGTTGACCGATTTCACAGAGAAAACACCTATCCTCCCACTGATAGCCACAGAGCAATGTGTCAACACGGAGGAGCTAGGAATTAATCAAACAACTCTGCTTCCTGCTTCACAAACAGTTTCGTTGAGTAATGAAGAAACAGGGGGAGTGGCACTTGCGGCAAATGATGTTCTTACTCATGAACAAATCAAGTAAGGAAAGACACAAACAATGACTCCTCCGACCTAGATCCAAGATTCTTTGCATCAGACTTGGACCAAATGGGAAATCAAGCAAAAACTTCAAAGATTCAGAGAAGTCGGGGAAGAAAAAACAGGAAGGAGAGGCCGAGTCAAACAGGCCAGGGAAGAAGAAAGCAACTGAATCCTTTAATACTACCAAGCAAGGCACATGTTCTCTCGATGGAAAAAAATACTCCTCGTTCAGCTTTTGTGATACAAACACAGCTCTGTCACTTCATTCAAAGGACCTGAACTCACAAGGAACCACAACTCTTAACAACCAGTCTCTTGTCACAGAACATCCAAGTCAATCACCCGCATTGTCACTTCATTTGGCGACTGTTACATATCAGGACACATCGGTTGTGGCGACCGTCGACAATGGGTCGCCACTGTTGCCATGATTCTCAGCTGGAACACTAAGGGCATTGGGTCCCCTGGCGCATTCCAGAATCTCAAGGCCATGTCCCTAAAATCCAAATCAGAGATCATCTTCCTTTCTAAGACAAAAACGACGACAACCAAAATGGATTGATTGCGGCGGAGACTAGGCTTCAGACATGGAGTCACAATTGTAGCTTCAGGTATTTCAGGCGGTCTAGTTTTATTTTGGAGATAAGGTATTAATCTCAGAGTTATTTCCTCTTGTAAATATTACATCTCTTGCATATTAGATAACTATTACTCTTATATTTCTTGTTCTATCATTTTTGTTTACGGAGAAACTAATTCATCTCTCCGCGCCCCTTTCTGGGACACGTTGTTTCACCTATATGCTTCTTAGTCACACCCACCCCCCTTATCATGGGAGATCGTAATGTTATACTTAACCCGGAAGATAAACTTGGAGGGATAACTACTACTCCCTCTCAACTCAAACACCTCAGAGGTTTCATGGATACACACCAATTGCTAAACTTCCCCCTAAATGGTTCCAAATTCACTTGGAATAACAAAAGAAGATATCGGAACGGGATCATAGCCAAACTTGACAAAATTCTTGTTTCAACTGAATGGATGACACTCTACCCATCCTTATTAGCCTCAACTCTACACTCTTCCTCTTATGATCATCGTGCCATCTCGTTACACTTAGTTACCTCTATTCAGTCTAGGCCAAAGCCTTTATGTTTCTTTCCTATGTGGACTAGGGACCCCAGTTGTCGCTCTTTGGTTACCAATTTTTGGCCTAACCTTCTACACCCACACCCCCGCCCAATACTTCCACATCAAAACCAAAAATCTCAATCACTCACTCACTCGATGGAATAAAACCACTTTTCATAATATCCGCACCAATATACAAGAAACCTTTCAAGCCTTGGATCAAGCCCAAAACACAACTCCTTCCCTCGATAATACAAACGTCATTTCTGTTCTTGAAGATCGCCTTTCAGAACTGTACCGTCGAGAATAACTTTTTTGGAAAAAAAAATCCAGCGAATCATGGCTCCAAGACAGGAACAAGATTACAATTTTTTTTTCATCTTGCCTCCATGATGCGTAGGAAAAGGAATCTGATATGGCACCTTCGCGACACTAACAATCATTGGCACTTCTCCAATTCTGGCATGGGAACTATCCTCAGGGACTATTTTACCGCCATCTTCACATCCTCCAACCCTGAACCCTGCCTAGTTATCGGCTCGCTGTTCAATTCTATAGTCACGACTCAGGACAACGATCAATTGATGGCTATCGCCACGGATGAGGAAATTAAAGACACCATTTTCGCCATGGGAAGCCACAAAGCCCTGGGCCCTGACGGCTTTCATGTCTTCTTCTTCCAACATTACTGGGAAACATCAAGAATGACATAGTCGACGTGGTTAAAAATTTCTTTCTCACTCGTCACGTTGACCCAAAGCTCAATGAAACCTTCATCGCTCTCATTCCTAAAGTCACAAACCCCAAAACTCCGGATAAATTCTGACCTATTGGCTTTTGTAACGTCATCTATAAAACCATTTCAAAAAATTTGGCCAATAGACTCAAACCTATCCTGGACACCATTATTTCCCCCAATCAGAGAGTTTTCCTTAAAGGACGATCTGTGGCTCATGAAACATTTTTTCACATGAAACACTGTCGTAAGAAAAAACAAGGATGGATGGTTATAAAAATAGATATGGCCAAAGCATACGACGGAGTCGAGTGGACATTCCTTCTTGATATTATGAGACACCTCGGATTTGCCGAGTTGATCTCCCAATGCATCTCCACCTCGTCGCTCAAAGTTCTCATCAATGGAAGTCCTCTCTCTAGCTTTGCTCCTTCTAGAGGTCTTTGACAAGGGGACCCCCTCTCTCCCTACTTGTTTATTCTGGTCGCTGAAGCACTATCTTGATTTCTTGCCAAAGCGGAAGCAAACGGGGACATCAAAGACATGAGCATACGACATCGATCTTCTTCAATTAGTCACTTTTTGTATGCCGATGACCTAATGTTGTTTTGTCGTGCCTCACTCACTGAAGCACATGTTGTTAAAGATATCCTCTTTTCTTATTGTAATGCCTCCAGGCATGCAGTCAACTATGACAAATCTTCGGTCTACTTCAGCTCTAACGTCCACCACCGTCATGCAAGATGATAAACCGCATCCTAGGGTCCAAGACTTATAATCCAAAAGATAAATACCTAGGTTCTCCTCTTCTTCTCTCCAACAAGAAAGCTATCGACTTCCAAATCCTACTCGACAAAATCGAGGCTCGCCTTTCCTCCTGGAAGGCGAAAGTCCTCTTGCAAGCGGGAAAAATAGTCATGATCAAAGCGATTATGAACTCAATCCTTGTCTACACCATGCAAACCTTTCTTCTCCCAACCTCTATCACTACCAACTTTGACACTTTAGCCAGAAACTTTTGGTGGAAAGGGTTTGAACACAGCAAAGCCAAACATCTCTGTCATTGGCATCACATCACCCGCCCCAGACACCTCGGTGGGCTGAATATCCCGTCCTCCCGTCATCAAAATCTCGCTCTAATGGCAAAAAAACGTTTGAAATGCGATATCCATGCCATCAAACCCCCGTACTTAGCAACTTAAAAGCATTTACTGGTTCAACAAGAGTCTTTCAAATTTTAGCCTCACCTTCAATAGCTTATTTTGCGTGGAGAGGTAACCTCACTGTCTTGAAAAGAATGAAGAATTTCCTCCTTTGGCAAGTCCGATCAGGCAACACGATTAATCTGTGGACAGACTGTTGGGTCAAACTAGGTTTCATTTTAGAAGAATGCCGATAAATTTTCACAGCGACTCTGACGCCATCCCTTCCCATATTCATAACTTATGGACTACTGACCATATCAATGTCCACCACTGGAACTCTGACCTCATTCACTCCATCTTCCCGCACCCTGTGGCTTTAGACATCCTCAACACTACTATCAGATTCTCGGAAGAACCAGATAAACTTATATGGATTTTGACAAACGAGGCACCTTCTCAATCAAGAGTACTACCAAAGCATTTTCGACTGAATTAATAGACCCAACCTCCTCAAATCCCACCTCTCCAGGATTGACCCCCAAGATACTCCGAGAACTTTGGAGAGTTAAAGCACCAATCAATGCCATTTTTACCCTCTGGAAAGTCACTCAAAACTGCTTCCCACCATGACCAATCTACAACGGGTCCACGTCCTTATGGATAATTATTGTATCTTCTGTTACAATCATCAAGAGGATACCTTACACCTCTTTTTTGTTGCCCCATCATTGCTCATCTTTGGCAACTATCCCCAATTCTAATCAACTGGCCTACGACTATTCTTCCGACTCAAAATGTAGACAACATCATCACATTCATGTGGGTGACAGCTAATACTCATACCTATGCCAAGGAGGAAATGTTCTCCAAGTTTACTGCTATCATCCAAACCATTTGGCACATACGTAACGATATTATCTTCAAGAATTCATGTTTCACAATCCCTGATTTCATCAAAGCTTTCAACAGTACATGGCTGAGTTGGAGAAACCAATGGTTCACCACCCCATCTCACCCCACATCCCTAGTTACGTTTCATCAAGTTCTGGCAAACGCCATCACTGACAACTTTTCCCCCAACTCGCACTGAAATATATCGGCTCCAAATCACATGATCGCAACAAATCACAACACCATCATAACCGGGACTCCAAACAACTGCCTCACAACTATTCAAGCTCAATTACATGCCATTCAGCACCATAGACTCAATCATTTACACCGCATCCCCCACCTCGGACCTACTTGTTTCACACATGGTATGATTGTAGTTTCTTATGATGCAAGTTTTTATGTTTCTTTTCAAAAATGAGCAATTGGGATTCTGGCAGTAGATGACAGCGACAATGTGCTCGCTAAGGTGGCTTCAGTGATCTCTGAAAGAGTTTTGGACAACACCATGGTTGAGTGTCATGCAACGAATGCAACACTTTTGTTGATCCAATCGCGCCAATGGAGATCCGGTATTTTGTTAGGTGACTCTGGTTCGCTTAACACTCCTATTAACGAAGCAACTCAAAACGAGCGCTCCAATATGCGATGGATGTTGCAACCTTTGCTTAGTAGTATAAAACATTTACTTGCGGTCAATGGTAACTTGTACTATAATTATATTCCCCGAGAGCTAAACTTTGAAGCTCATGAACTTGCTGCAAGTGCTAGATGTAATATTAGGTATTTTAATTAATATATATCTAGCTATAAGCTTTAACAAAAAAACAAAAAAAAAGGTGGTCGAGTATTCAAACCCACTGTATTTTTATTCTAGATTGAAAGAGAAACAAGTGGTGGTTCCATTTCTAGTCCTAACTTCGAACAGTTTGATGTATTTGGAGTTTTTTTTCCCAAATAAATTTAGGGGTTTTTCAATTTTGCCCCCCACTAATTTTAAGTAAAGCAACTTTACCTCCCAAAGTTATTGATGATAGGTTTTGCACCTTAATCTTACACTTGACTCCATCCACTGTCACATGCCATTTATTGAAATGACTAATTTTGACCTATATTTTGTTCAGTCTTCGAGATTAAATCCATCCAACAGTTCTCAATCGTTTCTCCACAAATCTTAATACACAATAAGTCATCTTGAGAGAAATTTAGTAGGCAAGCTTTAATTGAAAAAAGATTTCATCTTCCCCAATTCTCTTTTTTCTCTTTTCTCATCTAAATTCTTGGAAACTAAAGAGAAAGCCAAGTTTTAGTCCGGTTCAAATCCATCTCTTGCATAATTTTTCATAGTTTTCTACTACAGTTTTTTTTTCATTTTCAATTATAGCTCGGGATAGCAAAATTTCTGGCTTCTTCCCTTGCTTGAGCACAATTGTGTGGTGCTTGAGGATATGTCCACAAGCTAACCTATGTTTAGTAAGTCAAAGCACTTGCAAGATTGCTTGAAAACATGTGCAAACAATAAATAAAATAAGCATAAAAATTACAAAACATTCATTCCATTATTTAAGATTACATATTGAGAATACTTGATGACTCACTTACAATGCTTATCGACAAGCTTGATCTGAGTGCCCACTGCCCGGTGTAAATGTTTGGTTGTTTTATGCCAGTTCACTTTTCAAAAGGAAACGTTGACCACATATACCACTAGGATTGACTTTCATAGACCTAGACGCACTTGACATAAGACTTGGGAGCATCAAGCATGCTTAGGTTGCAGAATTATAGAATTATTGTTTACATAGACGTATTTACAAAACGGATCCTAGAACTTATGAGTTAGTCATTGTCACACTCCCCACACTTAATTTTGCAAGCGACCTCGTAGTGACTTCTTCTCCAAAAAGCACAATCTTATGCAATAATGGCAAAAAGGATTCCGCAGTGGTTTCACTAATGACCAATATCTTTCCTTGATAAGGTATTTTTTTTATAGTGTTGTTATTGCTACATTGTTGACTTGGCGGTCAACAAGACTTTCTTTAGCAATACGTATTGGCTTCATCCAAGCATAAGGTGTGGTCCTAGAGATGCTTCTAGCTGGGTCATTCATATCTACGTAGTAGGGTTTGAGGTTATTTGCATGGAAGACTGGATGAGTGTGGCAGAGCCAATATAGAAGTTGCACCTTATAAAAGACATTTCCTACCCCAAAAATGATTTGAGTTGGTTGTTCATACTTGCAGAAAAGGTTGTTATGGTATGGGCTCTAGTAACGTGACTGAATTTCTAGAAATTATCAACTTTCACGATGACTACGTCTTCAACCTGAAACTCATTCGGCATGCACTTGGTATCTCCCCATTTCGTCGTCTGTTGGAGTCTTATTAAATCCACACCAATACCTCATGTCAGTAATCATTGAGGAACAACCTAAATCAATGCGTACTTGAAGCCATTGATGAAGAGTAGGCTCGTAGCAATCCTCGCGAACATTTCTCCTATGCTCTCAAATCGGATGGGAAAAGTAAAAGATAGATAATTAGGTTTTGAGTGGGGATCTCAACCGTATACACACACACACACACACACACATATTTATATATATATTTCTATTATTAGCCCATCATCAATAATAGAATTATAGTAGGGCTTAAATTGGTATCTACACACAAATAACCTCCATACTCAATTTAGTAACACATGTCAAGACATGCAACATGTAATTAGAGACGTGTTTATGACACCCGTCTTGTTTCTTAATGATCACAACTAAATGGGTCTAATCAAACACCACTCACCTATAATTCGATAGTCTACAACATATAATAATATGAATTATGTTGGTCCACCTTAAGAAACTTCTAACAATCTCCCACTTGCACCACATAGATCATCCAAATATTATATATTGTAAAACCTTATGAGCTCAAAGACTTGACTATCGAGATTTGCGAGTGATGTCTTAAAACTATATGGTTCATTGAAGATATAAATATATAATCATAGCGGCCTTCAACACATTTATCATGGTTGGACCTATCCATAGTCACAAATACCAATACAATCAACTACTTAGATAAAAGTATGGATGTGTAGCATGAAAATGACATGTAATGTGATTTTTTATCATGTCCATTTACAATTGGTCATACTTTATGATTCAAAAACTGAATCGCCTTATTCTACTTAATCAATCTGTATATGCGCAACCATAATTGAAAAAATAGAGATATTTACATCAGATTCATTTGATCACCAAGAGTTAATCAAATAACAATTAAACATGGTAACATAGACCCCCACTGATAAAGAAGACCATAAGAATTAACCACTCATTAAACGTGCTACATGTTCATTGAATACTTAATGTGGTACATCTTTAATAAATAATCCATAGTGACATATGTATTAACAAACTCAATTGTCATGAGATAATTCTGAGTTTTTTCTATAACGACAAAAAACTTATGTTGACATAATGTAGAACGAACTATTGTCATTCTCTACATACAATCAATGGCTTTAATTCAAAATGTTTCTCAATGAACTTCATAGTGTGAAGCCCTGAAATAAAAAATTATTTACCCATAATGTTTGATAAACATGTTTGACGTCTAACAAAGAATTATATTATCTAGGCAGTACAATAAGGAATTAAATCTGAATATCTAATCCAACTGATTAGATTTAGTATGTGAGCATAAACTTTTATTCTTTAAACACTGCAGTAGCCATTTCTTAGTGATCATTCTTCAATGTGTGAAATATCTATCATGCATTCCAATGATATACATAATATCCTAGCACAAATAAATTTTGTCTTACATTATACTCTCTACTACCTATGTATGAGAGATAATTTTCATGTATTTTTTCATATATGCATCATTTTTTGTACATTGGAGCAAACTCAACTTACCACTCGTAACAATTACTACATTACCTAGTTTAAAGAACCTACTAAGTGACAATTCAACAAATATCTTATGTGATAGACCATTAATAATATATGATGAGTATGACAAGTCCGTATATCTATCACAAAATATGCTTTAGAAAAAAACTCTAATAAAAAATTTGTTGAAAGAAATAAACTTATGGCACTATTTTCAAGTAGGGTGTCATCAAACATCTAACACTAGAGAAAATAAATATGCTCCCATTAATCTTATGATAAACAACACATTGATCAACTGGATTTTCCTCAAAATCGAACGAGAAAATTATCTGATCAAACTTCTTATACCATTGACGAGATGTATGCTTTAAGTCAGATGAATTTCTTTAATTTTCAAACTTTTTGTTCTGATTCTTTAATCTCAAAACTCTGTGGTTGCTTCATATAAATAGTTTCTTCAACATTTCCATTCAGAAAATGCAACATCCATCTGATGTAACTCTAAACCATAATGAGCTACAAGTGTCATGATAATTCTAAAAAAAAAATTCGTAGAAACTAAAGATTAAGTCTCTTTATAATCAATGTATTTCTTTTGAGTAAAGCCTTTAGCGACAAGACGTGCCTTATACATCTCGATGTTGCCTTTTGAATCTCGTTTGACTTTACAAAACCATTTGCATCCAATTGATTTCACGCCCTTAGGTAACTCGACAAGATCCGAAACGTCATTGTCCTTCATAGATTTTAACTCATCTAACATAGCATTCATCCAATCAAATGAGTGAGTACTTTGTTTGGCTTGAAGAAAAGTGGTAGGATCAGTTTTCATTATTACATCAAACTCATGCTCATCGAGAAAAACTATATAATCATCCGAAATAATAGATCTCTTCTCCCTATTGGATCCCCTTGTTGGCACTTCTAATTGGTGAGGTTGAGGTTCTCCTAAATTAGTATAAGACAACCTAAGAATATCTTCATGATTTGCACCCGCATCCTGTTCAAGAACAGTCATGATCACGTTAACGGGTGGAATATCCATCAAAGGAATGTCAACGTGTTCTTCAAAACTAATATTCCTTTATTGTGTAATCTCACTATTCTAAACATCCTTAATAAATGTGATAGTATCCGTCTAAATGAAGGTATTAGTACATGGGCAATAAAACTTGAACTCCCTTGATCTTCTTGAGTATCCAATAAAGTAGCAACTAATAGTTCTTGAGTTCAATTTTTCTTTACTAGGCCTTGCCTCAACTGGACATCCCCAAATATGCAAGTGTCCAATACTAGGTAATTCATATTTTACTAACCTAAATTAATAGGTTAATAAACCTAATTGTTATACCGTAAATGCACGGTTATCTAACTAGTAGACAATGGCAAATATGGGTCGATCCCACGAGGATTGAATACACAATTTCGAAAACTAAAATTTATTAAACTAATTTAAAGTGGAGGTTATAGTCATTGAAAATTTCTAAATTAACCAAATTAAATTATTAAAGCAATTGGGAAGCATACCAAGACATCTAATCCACTATAGGCTCTTCGAGAATTGCTTAAACCTAAATTACTGTTTTCATAAAGTGACAAACATTGGGGATGCACAATCCCTTACTTGCATTGATGATGTGATCGTTAATAACGTTAAGATTTTCATAAATTAGCTATCAATTTCAACGAAAGTCCAAACCTTATCATTGAGTGTCTTACAATGACACACAAAATCACAGGTTTAACAAAATCAATTAAAACATGTTTTGAATATTAACAAAGAGTGTTCTAACTACCGACTAGTCTGGATATCAAACCCGATGTAATCGGTGAAAGAAATTCATTAATATTCAGAAATCAATTGTATTTAACAATGAAACATAACGAAAACAGTAAATCAAATTGAACAGACTTTAGAATCCATGGTTTGATATTCACCTCGGCACGTGATTTAGAATCTCGTGGCGGAGATGATCGTGGTGACAACGTTGGCCAACATCTCCTCCTCAACGAACGCGCTTCACCAAAGTGTGTGGATGCTATGTAGTGGTGCAAAAGTTAATGCTAGTGGTGAATAGCATGAAAAAGAAATTCAAACCTTGTTCTTCTTCCCTCCTGCAATCTTCTTTTATTGTTGTAGTTGTGGGGCAATCATGGCTTTATTGGCAATCAGTGGAGAGATGGTTGTAAGGTTATCTATTTGTGATAGAAGCGAGATGGAGAGAGCAAGGTGAGATGAGGTGGTGTGATGGAGAGAAGAGGCTGGAAGATGGATCTGTGGTTGGTAATGTGAAGAGATGGCGAGGTCTCAAGGTGTCGTCGTGATGGTGGCGATGAGAAGAAGAGATGAAAGCGATGCGGTGGTTGCAAGATGGAGGAAGGAAATCGAGAGGAAGATAAAAAGGTATGTGGATGTTCCTTCGTTCAAGTGTGTGGCGTGATGGAGGCGAGACGAGTGTGGGTTATGGAAGATAAGGGATGGAGGCTAGAGATAAAGGAGATCTTGCCTATTAGTTTTATTAGTTGGCTGCCAGAAAAAGAGGGCATTGTGGTCGTGGCTGCCTTATCTGTTAGTTGTAAGGAATGTGGACAGAGCACGTGTGAGGGGGTTAATAGGTAATTTATGTATTTTTACTAGGTACTCTATTAAGTATATAAACTATAGTCTTTAAGGTATCTCCCCAAAGAGACTCTAGCAAAGTGGAATGACGAATCATACTATTAACTATGTCTTTTATGGTTCGATCCTATCTCTCAGATACACCATTTTGACGTGGTGGCCCTGTCATGACGTGTTGATAGACGATGCCACATTCATGTTGGCTTGATTCATCATATATACCATAGTATTCATCATTACGGTCAAATCTAACGACCTTAATTTTCTAATTATGTTCATTTTCAACTTCAGCTTTATAGGCCTTTAGCACATCCAATCATTATGATTGTTCATATATTAAGTATAGATACCAATAGCAAGAATAATAGTTTGTAAAAGTGATAAATACATGTGACTATTCCAATGAACTGTAAGGAATGGATCACAAATATAAGTATGTGTCAAATCTAAGACACTTGAACTCCTATGAGCATCCAATTTCCTAGTTTTGTTTGTTTCCCTTTTATGCGTTTAATACATATTGTAAAATCTGTAAAATCAAGAGGACCAAGAACTCCAATTGATACAAGCATTCGATTCTATATCTTGAGATATGACCTGGACTATTATGCCATAACATATAAGAGTTGTTATTAATTAATTTTCGCTTAGCACCATAATTATTAACATATAAGATTTCAATTGACTTTAAGTGGAAAATTTCTAAGTCTAACTTTTGGAGATTATCAATCAGAGATTCAATACCAATAATATTGGAATTTTGAAAGCGACTAAACCTTCATTTTCCAAAAAAAAAAGTATAACCGCATTTATTCAAACTGGAAACATAAATTAAATTCTGCCTAAATGTCAATACATAAACTGTCTAATCCAAATCCAAATAAAAAACTAGATTCTAATTTTTATATAAAGACTCTAGTTGCCTCTCCACATGTTTTATTGTCATCCCCTATGTAAATGAACCTTTCAACATCATTTGGTTTTTGACTCCTTATGCAACCCTGCATGAAAACACTAATTTGAATAGCTTTTTAGTATCTATCCACAAAGAATGGTGAGATACCTCAACTAGATTAAATTTAGAACAAACAAAACTAAAATTATCACCTTTCTTTGCGAGCCACTTCCAATATATGAGACATTCCTTCTTCACATGCTAGATTTTTTGCAAAAGAAACTTGTGGCGAGCTTATCATGTTTTTGTTGCATATTTGTCAGTGTAGTTCCTTCGTATGTAGTTCCCTTAGCTTTAATATTAGTATATATTATTTTCTTGATGCCTGAATTAAAATTGGAAAATGTTGTCATGTAAGCACTTTCTATCTTTTCTCGTTTCAATTTTTCATCTTCTTGCACACACTGAGCAATGAGCTCATTTAGAGTCCATTTCTCCCTTTGAGAATTATAATTGATCTTAAAGGGACCAAATTATGTAGGAAGAGATATCAAAATGAGGTGCACAAGGAGATCATCAGAAATTTCCAACTTTAGTATCCTCATTTTTGCAACAAGATTAGACATTTCCATAATGTACTCCTTTATATTTCCTTTGTCAGTAAGTCGCATGGTAACAAGTTTACTAATAAGCGACTTATTTCCACTTTTTTTGATGCAACAAATCGGTTTATAACCTAACGTACGAAATTTTTATCACTTTTCTTCTTAGGCATTACACCACGAAAAGTTCCAGAAAGAGAGAATGCGATTAGAGCACTCCCACAGGATCATCAACACGAAACGCATAATCCAAATCCATACACCCAAGAACAATTATAATATGCTATTTCTACTTTTCAAAATTGAAACCATTAAGCACTGGAATGTTGTTCAAATTGGCAGATATCGAAGAAACGTTCATTAAATAATACAAAAGAATAAGCTCACATTAATATATTTACACCCCATCAACTGTAATGTAATCATATGATAATAAAAAATAAATAACGAAGTAATCATCATCATGCAAAATTTGGTTTAATTGAGGAGCAATCAAACAAACTAAGGGCAAATAATACATATAAATTTGTATTTTTAATAATGGGCCCTTATGAGAAACCGTTACCATTAAAATTCAAGTCTTTGGACAAACATTATAACATGTAAGCGGTTCTCTCAAAACAACTAAGCTTAATTAATATAAATAAAATAAAATTGGACTTGGCCTAACAATAACCTTCCTCTGGGCCGATCATTGAACGCATAAGTAAATCCCAAAATTATTTTAACTAAATTAATTACCTTATGTCATCCATGAACCACCTACAATAACAACGTTCTTTTGGTTCGATTGTTATTCGCATGGGTCACGACGCAACCATATGCAATCCACTAAAATAATAAACTTAAATTTAAATTCAAATAAATTTCATGAAAAAAATGTCACTTAGGTTATGTATCACAAAAATTTATCTAAATTTAAAATTTGGATTGCTATTAAAATATATTTTATGTACTCCAAAAGTTAAAAATACAACTAATTTAGATTTCATAAAATCCAACATAAGCCTCATGTATAGGGCTTAGACAACACCAAAGCCCAATTTCAGTCCACGAATAAGCAAAATGAGTTTTGATTACAAACAGGCCCAACAGGTCCATCAGCAAAACAACCCCAACAGGTCAAACAGACCCAAAATCAGAACCGGCCCAACATATCAAATCGGCCCAACAGGACCAATCCAGTCCACTAGAACTGAACCGGTCCACTAGGACCCGAACATGCCCACCAGGATCCGATTGTTGCAATAAAATAGGTTCGACCTAACAAATTTCAATTTAAAAAATTTGTTTCAGGCCCAAATTCTACACGACTCATATTTTCTTCATTTCTTTAACATGTTAAATAGGAATCTCCCATAAACAAAGCAGAGGTTCAACCTCAAATAAAAATAAAGTTTATCTGCCACCGCCAAACACCACCGCCCGCCATCATGACTGGCTAAATTTAGAAAGTCGATGGACGATCGATGGGAAAAAACAATGGAGCAGACCGACGATCGAAGGTGCGGGTCGATTTCTCATGGCGTGATGTCAATGTATTAGAGTGTGGGAGTTTGAATGGTTCTTATTTATCTGACACCTCATACAAGGAATTTTGTTGCACTATTTCTCTTTATGACTTTGTTTTGTGGAACCCGTCTAAATGGCGAGGAAACCAGCGAGGGAGGGGGGTGCAACCCTCCATCCCCCTCGGGATGCACGAAGGGGGATGGAAGGCACACATTCCGAGGGAGATGGAGGGTTGCACCCCCTCCCTCGCTGGTTTCCTCGCCATTTAGAATTTCTGTTGTTTTGTGTCTCAAATTCACAAAGAATCTGACTTTAATTGAATCCCCATGAAGTGAAATTTGATCCAAAAGTTGCTTATAGTCATAACTTATGATATTGCAAACTTATTTACAAGCATTTGCATCTTTGAATTGCAACAAACAGAGCTAGACCTAAGCCTAATGGAACACAAGGATATCTGTGATGGAATTTAAATATGAGATTTGATAAGGGTTTTCACAGTTAAAAAAACTTCATGGTTGTTTTACATATATTATTGTATACATACATGATATATAACCTTAGCTAGAGGATTGATTAACTAATTAAACAATGAGAAGATAGTAAATCTTATGTTTTCTTCAATGATTCTGACAATGAGGCTTTGATACCACTTATTAAAATGTTATTACATCCTCACCGTGATCTCATGTCAGTAATCAATGATGAACAACCTAAATCAATGGGTACCTAAAGCCATTGATGAAGAGTATCATTGTATCAATTCTCACGAACTAAGCAACATGCAACGAAGAAATCTTCCACCTTCGTAATCTTTGTCCAATGTCTCTCAAACCAGATGGAAAAAGTAAGAGATTGAAAATTAAGTTTGGAGTAGGAACCTCAACCGTATATACAGAGCCTAATTATCTTTTTCTTTGAAAATTAGAGCCCTAATTATCATCAGTAATAGAATTATAGTAGGGCTTAAAATTTTATCTACACACAAATAACCTCTATACTTAATTTAGTAACACATGTCAAAACTTGCAACATGTAATTGGAGACATGTTTATGACCCTGGTCTTGTTTCTTAATGATCACAACTAAACTGGTCTAATCAAACACCACTCACCACTCGCTAGAGGTTGTTGACTAGTGGTGAGTCAAAGGGACTAGCACCGGTTGTTGAGCTCTTTGTTGATTAAAGCATAAATTAGCAACTCAAGGAGATCTGTCCAATTTTTGTCGTTGGCATTGATAAAATGCCAGAGATTTCATAAGGCATTGAGTTGAATATTTCTGACCTCGCCATTTGTTTGTGGGTGGTAAATTTGACCACAATTTGCTCGTGAAACTAGGATTTTTCTTTATCACTGACGATGCTCCTTGGCACACCCCAATATACTTGTCAATATGCTTAAGGAATAATTGGGTTGTCTATTTTGTCATGCAAATTGGGAATGGGCACGGGACGAGATGAACCTCATCACTATCTCATCCCATTTGTTCGGGATCGGGACGAGATAGACTTCATCCCAACCTCATCCCATCCCAAATGGGTTCGAGCGGGACAAAATGGGATGAACAGTTACTAAATAGTCATCTAATGAAAGATAACAAAAGAATTTCATCTCACATTGCTCACACATGAATAATGTCAAATTTATGTATATATAACTTTCAACATAACAATATTAAATGTCATATAAATATTATGGTCCAATGAACTTACAGTTTTTTATGTTAAGCATCCTCTGTGTGTCACACTTAAGATTGAACCATTAATATAGTAGTTTCTTAGACCCTGCCTATGTAATTATCAATACACGATTTATAGATGATATAAATTCATATTAGAAATGTTCAAAAATTTACCTCAAAGTTCTATAAATTTTGTCAAACCTTTTATGTTGCTCATCTTGCAAAGAAATATATCCTTCTGAAAGATCAAATAACTCATGTTAACATTCTAAATTTTAGTAAAATTAGCATTCAAATGAGTAATATTAAGTACATATACAAGTCAAAGTTGTGGAGGGTTACCTTAAATGGAATTAAGTTTGTCAAGTGAATGATGGTAGATGAAATGAGCCACTCCATAGATCTGTCTCGCATGTTTATGCAAGAGTTGAAATATCATTCATACAAGATACAATTAGGAGCAATATTCTCAAATTGTCTTAAAATAAGTTCAAAAACGAAAAATATCGCTCATTGACCAAATCTCCAACTACATAACTCATAGTGCAAAACTAACTCAAACCATCATTTGCCTTTATTTTCTACAAGAGCAATTGTCCTATAATCAATCTAAAATGTGAAAAATCATAAATTTTCATGGGTTCCATTTGACCTAAAATATCTATCTAAACAAATAGTACTAAATCTAGCAAGTAAATTTTCAGATAGTAGTTGTTTTGATTTAATTTCAACATATCATAAACTTTCTTTTAGAAGAGTAGTTTGATTAAAATTAATAATAATAAATATTAAATAAATAAGTTAGGGACGAAAGGGGATAAGCGGGATTGAAAATCTCTATCCCAATTCCATCTCACTCTAGATCGGGACGAGATGGGCTTGATCAATTTCAAAAGGACCCGAAAAAAATCGGGACAGGATGCCCACCTAATGCAAATTGTCGTTGTAAGAACGAATGTGGCATGTGTTGGAGAGTTTGTAAATTGTTACCAATAACCTTTGGAAATTCTCTCTTTAAAGTTCATAGTTCTACTACACCATAGGCGAATGGGTACTAGAAGAGGCTCAATTAACCTAATCGGCTTATCCCATCAAATTTGGTCTTGATGGTTGATGAAACAAATTCAAACATATGTAATGACGTCGTCGAACATATGAGGCCAACAATATCATCGTTTTAACAGACCCCAACTGGATGATTGCCCCAGTGAGTGTCATCACACTCCTTCAACTAGTCTTGTCTTAAGCCTCTACATTCGAGAACTTATAATCACTTCTTGGTGGTGTAGATGAGCCTGCACCAAAAGTGTCGAGTCTTCCTGAATTTGATGGACCATTGGACAATCCAACATGAATCTAGCCTTGGAAAGTGGTACTGATGAAAGAGGAGGAGAAATTCTATCAATGATGGTTGGTAGTTTCAGTTTGAGGTTGAGGTCATGAGCCACATTGATGGTTCTTCCCACCTTGTAGGCCAAATTTAATTCAAACACTGCAAAAACTTATTGTCAAAAAACTTGTTTGAGGATCAACATATAACTTGTTTGACAATCAACATCTTCTAAATGAATTGCTAATAGTTATTTTTCTTGCATGGTATGGCGTTTCTCAGTGTCATTCATATCCTGCTTTCATATACAATCGAATTGTAACATTACTTCACCAATGGCAAAATCTAATGCATCAATATGCACCCCAATCAATAGTTTATGTAAATTTGGAAGAATTGAGACTAAATTATTCATCACCGCATCTTTGAGGTCTTCAAGTGCGATGGTCTACCTACATTGCATACCCCAAGACAGTACCGGCCCTAAGGGTAGGCCTAAGCCTCTGGCCTAGGGCACCAAACTAAAAAAAAAAAACACCATTATTTTTCAACACAGGCTGTGTTTTATTCATAATCCCTTGTCGCACAAGAGACCAAAATGAGAGAGAGACAAAATTCAAAATCGATGAGGTGAAGAAGGTTAACCGTGTCAATCTATTGATGATCAATGCTCTAGCTCGTCGATCTTCAATTGGTTTTTGCTCTTACTCCTTCTCCAACTCATCTTAATAATAACAACAAAATATTTATATACATTTAAATGATTCTTATTTTTTAGCCTCGTGTAAAAACGAGGCACCATCTTGAGAGTTCGCCTTGGCACCCAAAATGTCGAGGTTGGCCTAATCCAAGACGATGCATCTTTCTTAAGCAAGTGTGAGAAAGGCATGACACAATTGGAGTAATCCATGATGAACATACCAAATAATTCACGAACACAAGGAATAATCTCAATTTTGACACAAAAGAGGGAGATGTTGTTTTCATTTCCTATTTGAGGTCAAGCTTACAAAAATACTTGGCTACTTCCAACTGATCCAACAAGTTAGCCATGAGCAAAATTGGGTACTTGTTCTTGATTGTTATGTTATTCAGCTTCCGCTGGAACAAAACGAGTCATTGAACACCATTAGCAAATCCATTGATAGCTAAAAGTGATGATATTCTTCTAACCCCCTATAACGAGAATGAGCCCAATGAACATCTGTGTTTCATTTACATTTGTGGATTTCCATAGTTGCTCACTTCAGATGAAAGCTATTAATTCAACTCAATGGTAAATTACCGAAATTAAAGGTGAATGGCAGGTCCACTAACCCCAACAATTTTAGATTGCTTCACATTGTTTATTTTGGTGATCCAGGCACAAATCCCAAGGAAATCAAAAGGTTATTAACTAACAAATATTTTATAACCTATAAATTAGAATTTTTATGTTTTTGTAAATTACATTCAGCCTAATTAAAAAATATGTGCGAGAAAATTTTTCAAACCTAACTTGGAAACGAATTGATAAAGATGCACAAATGTGTGCACAGGTAGTGTACATGAAAATACGAGTTGTAGTAATGGCTTTAAACTTCCTTTGTTGCATGATTTTACCACCGTTGTTGCAGACAATGGCATTCCAGTCCTGTGTTTTGTGGCTATGTTATTGCAAAAAAAATGTAAAAATCAAAAAAAAAAAAAAAAAATTAATAAAAATAAAAATATTGTTCATAACAAAAGGGAGAATTACACGTCACGATTTCTCTTAAAGTTGATGAAATAACTTTGGGGGCATGGAAGATTTGCCATGAAAAACTGAAAATGTCTTGAAAAACAATAAGATACTAGGATATTCAATATCAGCTGTTCATGTAAAACCTTAAAAGCAAACAAAAGCAACGTTTTCTTTTTTAAACTTTTGCATGCCATTTATCAAAACAGTCATCATTTAGGATCTTACGACAATACTTTTGCATCTAAATTGAGCAAGCTTCTTCCCTTGTCTGATAGCTTCATTCCAACTGATAAACTGAAATTACAAAATACATGCTTCAAGAACTAATGAGACAAGGACAGATTATACAGATAAGCGTCTTTGATCATTTTTCTTCCAAAATCTCACTTTACACTGGATGTTGAATACAGTACGGGATATGCCAAGCCTTAGGCCATAAAAGTGAAAAAGATATCTGTTGGGACTAACACAATACATAATAACCCTCCTACCCAATGCCACTTGGCCATGTTACACAAATGTGGGATGTCGATTATCAATTCAAATGGTTTTCAGAACCAGTGAAAATTTCTAACCTGAAGAGAATTTCCTTGTCGTTAACCCGAAATTACACTCATGACGTCTCTCTGCAAACTTGTCTAACTCATTACTTGCAGATATATGCAACAACAATGTGATGAAGTGCATGAATAAAAAAAAAAAATTCAGCCCCAAATGCACAAGCTCACTGTGCATGACACATTCATCACAGAGACTAACATTTCTATTAGCGGAACACTTAACACTGCACTTCTCTGCCTCATCTTTTCTGGGGATGAAACAATCTCACTTTCACATTGCCTCAAATCAGCATCCAACTTCATGTGACAGACATATTAGCAAGTCTCAACTGTGTCTCCAGTGGCAAGTAGTCTTTCAAAGAAATGCATGTGTTACACATCACCTGCATGAGAAAAACAGCCATATTGCTTTCACTTGCATTGATAGAGTGTTGGTTGAGGTCAGAATCTTTGGGGCTTGCCAAATATCTGGCCCAATTATAAACTCGTTCTGTTGATTTCCAAAGATTTAAAACCACAGGTTCTGCAATGACTATCCAGCTTCTATCCGATAAAAGAGAAGGAAGCGTCACAGGCAAATCACTCAACACGACAACTTGATCCAAGACAAGAAAAGGCATGTACTTGCTGCAGCTACTAGATAGCAATCCGAGAAACTGTAATGCCTGCAGCAGGAGGGGGATCATGTTATGAAAAATATAACCATTCTCAGATTAGAAATCACATCAATTTCATGCCCTTGGACTTTGGAAAGCACAGGCAGGAAAGAAAATAAATAAATCAATAAGTTTCGTAGGTAGCCCCCCAAAAAATTAAACATCCCACACTAACACTAGTAGTTATTAACCATATAAGCCATCCCCACAAGCAGTCGATAATTGGAATTTTTTTTATCCCATCACTTGCACGTCTGTAATATAGTAAAAAGAAAGCCATGCTGAGCATTAAAAATGAGAGAAGCATGTGCTATTCATAAAGTGCCAAGCACACACTGAAAGCTCTCTTCTTAAGCCATTAATTCTAAAAGAATAGGGGATAGGATAAGTATGTTTAACTGTTGAACATAAGACTCAAACGAAGTGTTTTAAGTTAACTCGCAAAGAAGAAGAATGTGTTTGATTTTCGCTGATTCCATAGAATTTGGGTTGTTTCCACGGAAATGACCCAGTTTCTAGCGTTTGATTGCGATTAGAATTCCTTAGTGTTGCTTCCTCACATGACTATGTCCCCAAAAAGTATGGTGTATTCTTGTTCTTCCCCCCACCCACCCCAATATCCTAAGAATTGGCTTATGGACACAGAAACAACTCAAGTCTCTAGCGTAATACTCGTCTTCAACTTGTAAGCTATCTCCCTCTCATTCATCTGTCTCTCCCCTCCTATCTATTGAAGTTTGTCCCTCATCTCTTGTTACGATCCTTGTTATGGACCTTCCCCTCCTGGACAGCTCGGGCTTTTGGGAGAATTGGTTGGTTCATAACAATTGGTATCGGAGCCAAACCCCACATCCAAGGTTCGAATCCCGGCAGGGGCGACCTATAGGCTGGATTAAAATAATTTAGCATTATGTATGGGCATAGTACTAAGTTGTTGAATACTAACTGAGAGAAGGCTCACTGGGCCAGTGTCGATAGAGTGGGCCGACGAGGACGTCGTCTTTGGAAACGTGGGGCAATGTTACGATCCTTGTTATGGACCTTCCCCTCCTGGACAGCTCGGGCTTTTGGGAGAATTGGTTGGTTCATAACATCTCTCTCCCCTTCCCTTCTCCCACTTTGTTGAACTTCTACTAGAATGGATCCAAACATGAGAATTTGTGTCCAAATAAGAGAGATTACCTTTTTGTATTGTTGTAATGGTCACATCCAGATGGGTGTTGTGATTTATGTATGTTGTTGATGAAGTTTTGGGTTTTCATGGGTTCCACTAGGTTTAGGACTTTTTTGGAGGAATAAGTATCATTGAGTTTCGGTTCAATCCATCTCTGGGGTATAGATGATTGTCTCTACATGCTAAATACTTTGATTGCTACTGATTCAATCCATTATTAGTAATGGGTATGATGGGTGATCGTCCAATTTTATCCAATTTCATAGTAATTCCTTGAATATGGGTATGTGATATAATTTTGAAAAAAGTATGTTTGTTGGTTGTTGATGATTTTCATGGAATTACAAGTTGTACCAAACATTAGAAATTTATATTTAAATGAAAGAAGTGTTCATGGATTCCCTTTCTAGGCAAGCGACCCTTATTCCCTGGAAGTGCATTTTCTCAATCAAACACAACCTAAGAAAAGAGGGGAGAAAGAATGGAGGGTGAGAACAATGTTATCTCCATTATTACACATAATAAGTCCATGCAAAAAATAACAACAAATATGTCCCTCGCTATGTTATCCTAGGCGGTAGGCGAGCTGCATGACCTGGGCACCCAGCTAGCCTAGGCACAAGACAACCTTCATATATATATATATATATATATATAACGGTTGATGGTTCATATAATTTTTTTTTTTTGTTGGATTTGGGGGAGAAAAATTCAACCTTGGTCCCTAGCCCATTTTTTAATTAAAATCTCATGATGGGCCTGTGAGCCAATTTTAATCCAACACTCTCCTCTTTATCTTGGGCTTTGATGATGACTCTCCTCTTTATCTCTTATTTTCTTAGACTTCTTTCTCTCCATAAAGCATCAACAACAACAATCTCTCTCTACTTTTTTTGTCAAACATGGCTGTATATATATATATATATATATAGGCTACCGCCTCAGACAACACATAAAATTTTCTAGCCTTGCAAAAGTGAGGCGGTACTTGCCCAAACGCCAGCCTAGTGCGCCTAGGTGTCGCCCGAGACTACATAGGAAACAATTTCCTAGATAGTAAGAGTGAACATAAAGGTATTACTATTATCCCTGTCCCTTTCGGCAATAATCTGTGAGGTTACACCGCCTAAGTTTTCAATGTGTCAGGAAATGTCTGAGTGTCTATCTTTCCAAAACAGTTATGGCCCCTAAATGGACTGCCTTATTAAAATGTTTACAATGAGATACGAGTAATCCCTCCCCCAAGTCCCCAATTTTATCAACCAATTTGTATTTGTTTCTCACTTGATATACGGAACTAAAATGTAACTGCCTACTTCACACAAATACAGGTGGTACACTATTCCACTTCATCAGTTGCATCTGCACACAAGTCAAGGAAACAACATTTCATCATTGTACAAAAAGTCAAAGGCAGAAATTTGAGACCATACCGTGGTAGGATAATTTGTTATACAGCTAATCCCCACTGCATCAAGAAGCCACTGTCGTTTGATACTGACTTCTGCATGTTGAAGAGCAGAAACAACTTCTACAAGCGCATCCCAGATACCTGCAATTTACGAGTTTAGAATTTGCGACTACGAGCAGAAGGATGCAGTTCTTAGATATCTCAAACACAACCAAGCAGTCAGGATATTCTGGACGTGATCAAAGGAACCATAAATAGTACAACTAACCATCTGATCTTGTATTTAGCATAAAAGCTTTGAGCTTTCCTAGCTCTGCTAATGGGATGGCACCCGTCTTGACTAGTCTAGCTCTTGCTTGAATCTTTTTTACAGCTTGAGCAAAGTGACTTCCTTCTTGAACAATATCCGTTTCTGGAACCTGAATGTCAAAAACGGTAGTTAAATAAAGCATCAAATGAAAACATGCGAAAATAGCTCACGCATAAAAACTAAAAAAGCATGTTCCACATGACACATTTTCAATAATTTGAGGTATTTTTACCTTCAAAAGATCCATTAATCTTTCCTGTTGAACTTTCCCTAGGCACATAACTGCCTCAGACCATTCTGCAGTATCATTTAGAAGATTCATTTTCCGGGTAGCTTCAAAATGCAAGGGAGGTAGAAAAGAAAACAACATCTCCATGCACTTCTCCATGTTTGGTAGGTATGCTGGAGACTCGGTGGAGGGTTCACTGAGACAACTATACAAACCCTTCCAGAATGAAACTCGTAATGAACTTTTCTGATCGGTATTATAAACCTGGTAGGAAGTAGATGATGAGCTGAAATAATCAACCATATCATCAAACAGTGTCTTAAGCCTTGAACCTGAGAAAATCTCTATTAGCTTTCCCAGATGGCAGAGCAGACATGACTGAAGATTCAGCTGTAGTGTCCTGAACCTGGAAACCTCAGCAAGCTCATCCAAGAAATATAAAAGGGGATTAACATGGTTTGCATGAGCTAACATGAACTTCAAGCATTCCTCTCTAAGGATACCCTTTCGAAGAGTTTCATCCTGAGATAGCTTTCCAGAAACTAGATCCTCATATCTCATACAGCGTCTGATGATGGCTCCCCATTCCAAAGATGGTAACCTGGGAGCTCGTGACAGACACCTCAAGACAGCTGCGACAGTGTTCGCATGTGTGATTGTAGTACCATGCTAATTTTCAACAATTGAAAGAAAGGATGCATCAGACAATGTACTTAACTCATTATTGATAACTTTGTACAGGCTGAAGTTATAACAGAGGTTTCACATGAAAGAAAGGATGTATCAGACAATGTAGACTCATTAGTCATTACTGATTACTCTGTACAGGCTGAAGTTATATAAGAGGTTTCACATGAAAGCTATAATTGCACAACAAAACCACAAATGGGCATGAAGAGAAGCTCACAAACAGTGACAATTTTATTCTATTTATACTTGTAGATATCACGTCATTTATACCAGGAGACTAGATCTTTCACTGAGGAACAATTTCTGTGATGCAACCATGATTTTGAAGCCAAACTTTGTTAAGAACTCATACTGAATATACATTCTAACAAGATAAAGAAATATAATGGGCATGTCTCATCTAGAAGGAAGCTATCTACTCAAGAAATAAGGAAACAAACCTCAATGTAGTTAAGATCCATTAGCCACAAGCTCAGCTGCAAGACAACACTCTCATCTGGAAAGGCTTGTGAAAGAATCTCAGAATCAGTTGAATCAATTTGAGCCTCCTGTGACAACAAACGATGTCTAAGAAACGAAACAGCCCATGCTGCAAATTTTTGCAACTGCTGACTCGTAGAATCCTGGGCAGCTAGAAACATCTCTTGCATCAATGATATTGAGAGTGATTCACAATCAGGTTCTGAAAGTATAGGTCCTCTGATGCAAGATGAATCCTGTTAAATAAAGTTAAAGATTATTACCAGTTACAAAAATCACTAAAGATTGGATACTAATATTATGTGTACACTACCTTTCGCTTATAAGCACTCTGCATAGAGGAAGGCTTAGGAGAACTGTTGGTGAGAGTTCCTGCATATGCACCAAATGCATTAACAACTCCAAGCATACCACCAAAGTGGACTGTGGGAGGGTATGAATCTGTATAACATTTTCTGAACATTTCCAGTAAATCTTTTACATCTTCAACATTCATAGAATACACCCCTTCATCCAAAATGCATGAAAGGAGATTCCCAGCTCCAATGCAAGATGCCATCAATAAACTCTGATGGAACGTGCCAGATTTATTTACAGATTGAAGTTCAGAAATAAGTTCCTTGTAACCACTGACAATATGGTTCAGTTCATCATTAGCAACAAGTTCTGCTCTCAGGCAGAAGGCTACAACTGCAGGCAGTGCCAGACAGGAACCAACAGATAATAGTATTTCAGGAGTTGTACTGGAAACATGAGAACTCTGAAGTACTGGACCAAGGTGGGGAATCCATGACACAAGCAAAGATTTTAATGTAATCACAGCATCATGACAGGCAGCTCTGTATAATGCCTTGGTAGATTCTGCTAGACCCAGGATAAGTCCAGCAACACCCCAAACATCCTCTTCCAAGTTACTATCACCATCCCATGGCTCAGAAGTTGCACCGAAAAGCATATCATCTGTATATGCTGGAAAATGTTTGCAGAGGCTTTGAAGAGATACAGATGATGACGGACTCAACTTGCACAATATATGAGACAAGGTCTTAACTATCCTGCCAAGTAAGTTTACTTCTGTGACCCCACTTATCTCAACAGAATTAGAAACATCAGGAGCTTCAACTCTGATAAGAAGATTTCTACAAGAAAAACCAAGACCAACTCCACAGGCTCCTTTGACAAGAGTACTTTTGCTATTACATGCAACCTGCAAAAAGACGCTGCTAGTAAAATGGCAACTTCAACCAAATCTGTCCACGGGCCATGACTTGATTAAGCTTAGACCCGTAGCCTCCTTTTTCTGAAGAATTTTTTAGTGTAGTAAGGGGGTATAGAAGAATGGATGCTGGCATTATAGTGTGAACCTCTCAACAGTTGTGCACGTGGGGCACTGACATGCATTAACATGTGATCATGCTGTCATGCACGATGGCATACACATGCATGATGCACCCACAAAATTATTCATGTACACTTCCATGAAATATACGAAACAAGGCATAAAAAGTTGAAATGAATCACTCGACCATAAAAACACCAATTTAGACAGATCCATATAGCCTGAAAAAACATTGAGTTTCAGTGATCTACTTCAATCTTTCTTTTTCTCTTAAAATGGAGGTAATAAACCAAAACAATAACTGTTACGAAAAGAGCTGCGGAGCACTCGTATATAATTGTAAGTGATTTTCTGGAAACATACTTACATTAATTACTAAATTAAAAAGTGATAATAATATATAAAATAAAAATAAATGTTACTGTTAGTACATGGATCAGTTTGTAGTAAAAAGTGATTTAAAGCTTCCAAATGAAGAATTAAATTTGACCTAAACTCTCATTTTATCCATGCTTCACCACAAAACACCATCTATTCTCTGAAGACTGAAATTATATACAAAAGTTTTTTTTTTTTTTTTTCCTTTTTTGAATTAATGGAGAACTTAGGCACCCATCATCATGTGCAGCGCTACACCATGGTAAAACAAGACATATTTCCTCAGCAAATAATGATAAAGTTTATAAGCATGCATCCTTGTTATATGCATTGACTAGATATGTTCGCATGAGAACGAGGCACAGGGTAGAAAGAGCAGCATAATCAACAGCATACGTGAACACAGTAAAAGATCACCCAGATACACGTCTCAGACTGGCAATGGCTCAGTTTACCTCAAGTAATCCAGTGATAATCTGAAATTTCAGCTTATGATCCGTTGCATGTAAATAGCTCGAGATCAATCCCAATGTAACTGCGGCTGACCATTGCTTGTATTCGTGTTCAAACTGAAACAACCATTTCAATAGGAATTCGGAGGCAGTAGCTGTTACTGCATGAGCAGATGAAGGCAAGACCTGTCAAAATAGCTTTTCAGAATAGTTACCTTAGAAATTTACTTTGACTTGATGATAATAAGAACTACATCGAACTTTCCAACACCTAGCATCTGCATCTGCACCTGCAACTTTATACACTTTCCACATGGCATCCTAATCTAGAATGTCATTTTTTTTCTCTTAGAACTTCAAAGCCCATGCATGAATCTTTCATCCAATTTTTCATAAGAATCTAAATTATAGGGATCTTCAAAGAGAGGCCCTTTAAGACGTGATACCTCAAGAGGCTAGATAAATGAAAGATATATTTGCTTTATGAGAGAAGATGTAGTTCAAAAACTACTACGGGTATAGTACATTAGATTCTGTTCAGTGTTGGAATATGTAAGTGTTTGGGGTGTTGGAATTGTAACTAAGGGAGCAAAACAAATTTTAGATTTAATGCAGTAGTTATTCTTCTGATAAACTGAATTCATCTCCTGTCTTGTTAATGAATGATTTTAAGACAACAATGAAGAAGCAATATGCCCAAATATTCTCACGATTCCTTTTTGTCAGAAACATGGCATACCAAATATCAAAAAATATAGATTACTTTTCAGAAAATCAGTGTCAACTTCCTAGGTGTACAGTAAAATGGGGCAAAAAGAAGGGCCACGTACAAGCACTAATGCTTCCCAGATGGAAATTTCCTAGGCCAAACAACTAAAATGGACTAAATCCACAACAATAAACTCTTGTTTTAGATGGTTGCTAAAATTATATTGTTTATTCAGCAAATTATCATGATGGAGATGTTAAATCATGCAGCTTGATTTATTAAACTATGCTCAAGAAAAAAGGATTATAAATTAGAGGGTTTTTTTTTTTTTTTTTTTTTTAAATTTTAATTTTAATTTTGCCCTACTGTGCGAATGACTCCCCTGTTTGGAGCTTATGGCTTGAAAGGAACAAATCTAGTTTAGAGCACATCCTAGAGTTTGTGGTGCATGCAAGACTGGGCACAATTTAGCACCTCTGTTTCTGCAAAATTGATGCAACTTTGAAGCATTGAAACCTCTTTTCTTTCAATGGATCCAAAAAGGTGACTTGTGTGGTGGAATGTAAACATTGAATCCCACTTTAGATTAGATGTCATGCAGGAAAAGGCATGCTAAATTGTGCCTTAGCCATGGGACTAACGTCCCAAAGGCACAGGACTGGCATGCTAAAATCTGAATGCATAATAACTTGTATTGAAGGCACAGAACAACATGCCACTATAGTCAAGATTTGGAAGCAGATACGATCGAGGGGAGTTTGGCAATTGGTAGTAGTCGCAAGTAAGTTGCAGGTTCTCTACAAAAAGAAAGAGGATTAACCTAATGAAGCATTATATCAAAAGAATTATCCTAGGCAGGACTGTATGAGAACAAAAAGCACCAGGCCAACAACACGAGTCAAGTACTTTTTGCATACAGAAAAGTGATGCCTTTGCAGAGTGGATTTTTGCATACAGTTTCAAACTGGGAAATTTTATAAAGTTTAATTAGGAAGATGTATATATTGTTTAATTGTAAGAAAGGCGAAACTATAGGGGTGCTTGAATACAGCAGGGAATCAGAAGGCTGAATCAGAAGTTCTGAGGATGGAGAACACTGGGTATGAAAAATACATGAAGCCTAGGTGAATTGTCTGATTGTGACTATGAGTAAGGGTCTGATCTTTTCTAAGACTACCTAAGAACGGATAAATTTAGGAAGACGTGTTATCACACATTTGTTTAATAGTGTGGCTCTGATGACATGGTTAATTATCTTTGCCTCTAAGATCGGATGTGCTTTACTCCAAATCTAGGACAAAAATAGTTCTTTCAAGATCCAGGAGTCATTAAACAAATGGAAATCTAGAGGCTTCTAAAAGAAATGTGTTGATTGTATTAGAGGGTAGTTACTCATGTCATGTATTTGGTAGTTACTTAGTAGTTATCAATTTCCTTAACTTGTGTGATTCTCCTTGATAAAAGGAAGAGGTTAGGGAAGTTAGGGTTGTAATCCTCTATTTATACCTCTCTAATTCTTGCTGAAATAATAAGAAAAAAAAAGTTCTTCTCCTACTTTTCTTACATGGTATCAGAGCCAATAACCCACAGGTTAATACAATTCACAGGTTCTAGATGGACTATCGGCAGGCCATGACTGGCCAAAAGAAGAACCCTCCGGCAGTAGGCAACACTTCAAATGTGACTGGAGGAGGTAGTACCGGAGGTGGCACCACCGCAGAAACACCAGACCATGAAAGAACCTTTGCCCATGGCAGTAACAGTGACAGTCATTCGTTTTGTCTGACAAGTCACAAACTCAATGGTCATAACTATTTGGAGTGGGCCCAATGCACAAAGTTGGCTATTGATGGCAGAGGCAAGCTTGGCCTAGTGACCGGGGAGACAAGGAAGCCGCCAGAAGGAGATCCGAAAATGGCAGCATGGAGGTCAGAAAACTCTCTTGTCACAGCATGGCTTATCAATTCTATGGAACCAACTATTGCAAAACCACATATGTTTCTACCTACAGCCAAGGATGTGTGGGAAGCAGTACGTGAAATGTATTCTGATGTTGAAAACTCTTCTCAGATTTTTGAATTAAAATCAAAGTTGTGGACGTCCAAACAAGGAGATCGGGATGTTACCACCTATTACAATGAGATTGTGACTTTGTGGCAAGAACTGGATCCCTATGAGGATGATTGGGCTTGTACCACTGATAGTGTTCGACACAAAAAAAGAGAAGAAAATGATAGAGTTTATGTCTTCCTCAAAGGACTGAATCAAGATTTGGATGATGTCCGAGGCAGAATTGTGGGAAGTAAGCCGCTGCCCTCTATACGAGAAGTCTTCTCCGAAGTGCGTAGAGAAGAAACAAGGAGGAAAGTGATGTTTGGGAAACAAGAACCTATTGTTGATGGTTCGGCACTTGTTTCTAGGGGGACAGATGCTGAAGGAGAAAGAAGAAACTCCAAGTCAAGGCCTTGGTGCGATCATTGCAAACGTCCTTGGCACACTCGAGATACATGTTGGAAGCTCCATGGAAAGCCACCTAATTGGAAAAAGAAGAATACAGGAGAGACTCTTAATTCTCAAGCGCATCTCACTGAATTAGGACACGAATCTACTGCTGGACAGCAGCCATTCACAAAGGAACAAATAGAGCAAATCTGTAAAATTCTTCAATCACAAAACCACAATAATCCTTCTTGTTTTTTAGCAAATAAAGGTAATCACCTAGTATCCTCGTGTCTTAGTGTTGAGTCTAGTACGTCTTGGATTATTGATTCTAGGGCAACTGATCATATGACTGGGTCTTCCGAATTGTTTTCTTCATATAATCCATGTGCAGGAAATCAACGGGTAAAGATAGCTGATGGATCTTTCTCGGTTGTAGCCGGGAAAGGTTCAGTTGTTGTTTCCCCTAACTTTGTACTTCATAATGTTCTTCATGTCCCTAAGTTATCATGTAATCTATTGTCAATCAGTAAGTTAACTCTTGATCAAAATTGCCTAGCTAAGTTTTCCATGTCTGATTGTCAATTTCAGGATTTGACTACGGGGAAGATGATTGGCAATGCTAGGCAAGTTGAAGGTATCTATTTTTTCAAAGATGGGTATAACTCAAATAGGCAATCCCAGAAGACTTGTCTCAATTCTATTTCGATTCTTCATGAGAATGAACTTATGTTATGGCATTTTAGATTAGGACATCCCAGTTTTCATTATTTGAGACATTTGTTTCCAAAACTCTTTATTAATAAAAATCCATCCTTGTTTAAGTGTGAAATATGTGAACTTGCAAAACATCGTCGAATTTCTTTCTCTGTTCAGCCTTATAAACCCACAACACCATTCACTATGATTCATAGCGACGTTTGGGGACCGTCACAAATTAAAACCAACCTTGGAAAAAAATGGTTTATAACCTTTATTGATGACCACACAAGGATTTCTTGGGTATTTTTACTCAATGAAAAATCTGAGGCTGCCAATGTGTTTCAAAATTTTTTTCAAATGATTCAAACACAATTTCACACTCAGATACAGATTTTTAGAAGTGATAATGGTACAGAATATTTTAACAAGATACTAGGGAATTTTTTTGTTGAAAAAGGTATTGTTCACCAAAGTTCTTGTGTTAACTCCCCACAACAAAATGGAGTAACAGAAAGAAAAAATAAACATCTCTTGGAAGTTGCTAGGTCGTTAATGTTTTCCACCAAAGTTCCAAAATATTTGTGGGGAGAGGCTATTCTTACAGCTGTATATCTTATTAATAGGATGCCTTCCAAAGTCTTACAATTTCAAACCCCATTAAATTGTTTTAAGAAAAGTTTTCCGTTCTCTAGGCTCTCTAATGATCTTCCTCTCAAGGTATTTGGATGTGTTGCATTTGTTCATATTCATGATTATAATAGAGGAAAACTAGATCCTAGAGCTAGAAAATGTGTCTTTGTTGGTTATTCTTATAATCAAAAGGGCTACAAATGCTTTGATCCTTTATCCAAGAAATATTTTGTTTCCATGGATGTCACTTTCTTTGAACATCAACCTTTTTTTCCTTCTACTCATCTTCAAGGGGAGACTCCAAATGAAGATTCATATGATTGGTTGATTAATGATTTTTTGCCTCTATATCTTGTTAAAAACAATAGCCAAAACCATAAGGAATCTGACGCTATGAACAACACTGGGGAAGATATGGATGTCATTCATAATAATATCTCAAACAATGAAAATAGGGATCAAATATCTGTGCCATTACAGGATGAAACTCAAAAAGAAGAAGAAATGTGTGCGAGGCAAGATGGTGTGCGCTATAAAGGGAAAGTCTATGTCAGGAAATACCCAGAACAAGGAAAAGGAACCAACAACTTGGAGCATGGTCAAGAATCTGAACCAAAGACAAATCAGGAAGATGTAGACCAGTCAGGTAACTCTCAGTTCAATTATAGTCCTATTGTTCCTAATCCCACGTTAGAGTTAGATAAGACTCTAGAAATGCCAATCACTCTTAGGAAAGGTACTAGAACTTGTACTCAACATCCTTTGCATAATTTTTTATCCTATCAGAGTCTGTCTCCATCATTCCAAGCATTTACCTCTAAAATATCATGTGTGGTTATTCCAAAGAATATACAGGAAGCTCTAGAAGTTCCTGAATGGAAGGAGGCAGTCCTTGAAGAAATGAGAGCTCTGGAAAAGAATAAAACTTGGGAAATGGTTAGTCCTAAAAAAGGAAAGACTCCTGTGGGATGCAAGTGGGTATTTACAGTAAAATACAACTCAGATGGCTCTCTTGAAAGATACAAAGCTAGGCTGGTTGCCAAAGGTTTTACACAAACCTATGGTATTGATTACTCCGAGACATTCTCTCCAGTTGCTAAGTTGAATACTGTGAGGGTATTACTATCACTTGCAGTGAATTTGGATTGGCCATTACATCGAATTTGGATTGGCCATTACATCAATTGGACGTTAAAAATGCCTTCTTAAATGGTGATTTGGAAGAAGAAGTGTACATGGAAGCTCCTCCTGGATTCGGTGACAAATTTGGCAAGAATATTTGTAGGCTAAAGAAATCTTTATATGGGCTCAAGCAATCCCCGAGAGCCTGGTTTGAGAGATTTACAAGCTTCATCAAAACTCAAGGGTTCTCACAAGGACAGGGAGACCATACATTGTTCATGAAGACTTCAACTGAAGGAAAGATTGCGATACTAATTGTTTATGTAGATGATTTTATCCTCACTGGTGATGATGATGAGGAAATAGTTAAAATGAAGAAGAGTCTATCATCTGAGTTCGAAATTAAAGATCTTGGACAACTTAGATATTTTCTTGGGATGGAAATTGCCAGGTCAAAGAACGGCATCGCAGTGTCTCAACAGAAATACATCATAGATCTCTTAAAAGAAACAGGAATGACTGGGTGCAAGCCATCAGACACTCCTATAGAATTTAACTCCAAGCTAGGAAGAGCAAAGGAAGAAGTTCCTGTTGACAGAGGACAGAGGTCTGTATCAAAGATTGGTAGGGAAATTGATTTATCTATCTCATACTCGACCAGATATTTCATTCGCTGTGAGTATGGTAAGTCAGTTCATGCATGCTCCTTATGAAGAACACATGGAAGCAGTTTACAGAATTTTGAGATACTTAAAGGGGACCCCAGGGAAAGGCTTATTCTTCAAGAAGAGTGATCAACATAGTATTGTGATATACACAGATGCAGATTGGGCTGGATCAAGCACTGATAGAAGATCCACCTCTGGTTATTGTACCTTCCTATGGGGAAATTTGGTAACTTGGAGAAGTAAAAAACAAAATGTGGTAGCTAGAAGCAGTGCATAAGCAGAATACCGGGCAATGGCTAATGGAGTGTGTGAAATAATCTGGTTAAAACGGATTTTAGAAGAACTTGGCAGATCTGTGAAACTTCCCTTGAAACTATTTTGTGATAATAAAGCCGCAATTAGCATTGCAAATAATCCCGTCCAACACGACCGAACAAAACATGTAGAAGTCGACAGACACTTCATAAAAGAGAAGCTCGAAAGTGGAGTGATATGCATACCATTCGTACCATCTACTCAACAGGTCGCAGATGTCTTCACAAAAGGGTTACTAAGGAAGAATTTTGATTTCTTTGTAAGCAAGTTGGGCATGATTAATATCTATGCACCAACTTGAGGGGGAGTGTTGATTGTATTAGAGGGTAGTTACTCATGTCATGTATTTGGTAGTTACTTAGTAGTTATCAATTTCCTTAACTTGTGTGATTCTCCTTGATAAAAGGAAGAGGTTAGGGAAGTTAGGGTTGTAATCCTCTATTTATACCTCTCTAATTCTTGCTGAAATAATAAGAAAAAAAAGTTCTTCTTCTCCTACTTTTCTTACAAAATGTCCTTTCCAGCATTGCTTCTACTAGCTTTGTGTATGGGAGACTGCTTAATGGTCGATTTGATGATTCTCGTGTAGAAGCTAATGGCTTAGGATTCTCAATTCTCTGAAGGGGTAAATCCAGACGGTCTTTAACTCTTTCACTTACGAAATGAGGACAGAGTATTCTAAGAGAATCTTGTAAACTTCATAATTTGATTATTTTCTTTTCAGATTGTTTTTTGGTCTTCTACAGAGTGTTTCCTCAGACAATTTGTTATTAGAAATTGACTTGAGATGCGATCATCAATCACTTTGTCTTATTTAGCGTCATTCAGTCAGATACATTGTACCCGAGTAGAAGATTCTTACCAAACACAGAGCACCAATGGCGAGTGCTATATTCTCAGCAAATCGAGGAAGAGATTCTTCAGCAACTTTTCTCATTATCTGTGTGGCAAAGAAGAACATAAGTACCAAAAGATAAATATAAACTAAAAAGCATTGGTGGCTCAAATGTGGGACCTGGCTAGATAGAAAATTATGATCAACCCTTGGATGTGGAAATGAATGAGAAAGGTAAAATCACAAGAAGACAAATAAACCTTGAGGATATGAGAAGCAGCTTTTGTACTTATATCAGATGATTTTGAGGGAACGTTAGAATTAAGCAAGATAATAATTGCTTTCATCCAGCGTTGCATAAAAGGTTTCCATGATTGCAGTGATAGAAGTGCTATTAAAGGATTTCTTGACAACTGCAGATATTCAGCCATTTCAAGTAGAGCATTTTCATATGCAGCATGTAGTTTTGGCAAATCCTGGATGTCGGAGAAGCATCTCAGATTCAGAAAAACTAAAGACTGGCAAATAAACCGTAACATTTATGCACCAGTTTTTATATACCTTTGGCGTTCCTTGGTTTTGAATTTCTTTGGGAGTAAATGAAAGACAGAACAGGGCTGCACCAGGTAAATCTCTAGCCTTAGTGTTGCTTTTTCCTGCATATAATAAACCTGATTATAATCATAACTCATTTATAACAACATACTAAACAAAATCATTGCAAATATTTCCACTATGCAAGAGAAACAAAGATAGTATTGGAATAGCAGAGTATCCATTTGGACACAACAGGCCTGTCCAAATAGTACAATTCACAATTCAATTGCAAATCAGGCTATCAGATGCGACTTGCCTGAATTGAACTAACGGTGAACTAGATTATTCATGATCTGAATCTATATTATGAATCAAATTGTGTGACTTACTTTGCATTGACAATTATCGTCATTCTGAAATCAGTAACAATAGTAACTTTCCAATTGGTAGCGACAATTGTAGTAAGTGTTACATTTGTAATGAAACCAAAGAAATTGATTTCCCTGAACCTGAAGGGGATTCCAAAGAAAGTGAAGAAAGTGGTTTATAAAATTTATTCAAACAAAGGAAAAGAATGAGAGTAGGAAAGGTATAACGCATCTAAATCAGAGACCAAAACACACCAAAAAAAACCTCAAAAAGACTTTGAGAACAGCGAACACCCCATCTAACAAACGAATCTACATCTCACCACCTAAAACTGCCCATCCCAAGTTCCCAACTACATGGGCCCTTAGACCTTATACATTTGCCTCACTTTCCTCAGAAACCTACTGCCATCTTTGTGGGGTCGTCGCATCCATTCTGAAACATGTTGGACGTCACTCCGTACATGTTATGGGATCGGAATGCCTGGGACACTTTTCAATCATTCCTTGGACACTCCTCAGATGCACCTTACGAGTTCTTTACTTCTTTCTATTTACCTTTTCAACGTGTGCTTATCAAGAATGGGAAAATGTATCTTCCAAAATCATTCTCCCTTGAATGATTAGCAAAACAACAACAGAGCAAGCTACTAGGGATGTAAGTGACATAATATCAACCACTTAGGAATGGAATTGACCAAAGTCCATGATATTGTATATGTCAGTACATTACCTAATGAGTACATGTCCATACAGTCCAACATAAGTACAAGTGTTGTATCATAACCATGACTATCCAGATATCATAAATAGCAACTAGATAGTGAACACTAGATAATGAACTCTAGATAATAATCATAACATCAATAATCATAACATGTTTCAGCTACCTCATCAGCCATCTATCTGTTGTACATCTAATCGTGGTCATAATATGGATGTACATCATGTACTGGACACTTATTTCAGTTAATTGTGCAGAATACTCAATTGTGTATGGATGTCTATCATAATGTGGTCCATGAAGTACATCACAGTGTGCACCACAAACAAACAACCAACAAACAAATAAACCAAACAACAATCAACATCAGAAAACCTCAATGGCAACAGACATTTAACAAGTTAGCACTCAGGACTTTGGAATCAAGCCTTGAGTCGTGATCAGTAGAGTGAGAGGATTGAAGCTAAGATAAACACAAGAACAGGAGTTGGAGAAGATATAATGAAGGTTTAACAGTTTATTCATAAAAAAAACCTGACGACAAGGCTCATATGGTGATAATGTTGGATTAACAGCAAAATCTCTTCAGTAGGACCTGATGATGCTTCAGTGGGACCTGATGATGACGCTGACAGCTAGCTACAAAGATGATTTGAGCTTTTAGTTGTCTAAACAGTTTTGGTGATATGATAGGACAATAGAAAATGAATCTTGTGCTTGGAGAAACAAGAAACTTGTGAATGCAAACGAATCCAAGAAAACTAGGAAGCAAATACACAGAGTTTGCCTAACTCAACACTGAAAGTGCAGAGTTCATCACTAACGAGTACAACTATTCCATTCAATCAACTGAAACTTCAAAGGCACAATCATTTAACTAAGAGTTCAATAAGACCACCGCCTGGTACCTGAAAGGAATATAACCCGAGGAAAGACATCCAGCATCTTCTCAACCTTGTTCACCGTGATTCTTTTCTCTTTTAAAACTCTGCGACGTGTACTGTAACCAATTTGTAAGAGCTGATCAGGTCAGTTACTTCTAAATATTCCTTAAATATTTGACACAAAATGGTATTAACAGAAACATATTCCTAACGTGTGCTCAAAAGTAATTATTTTGACTTCAAATTCTGCCACAGCCCCAAGTACATCAGTGTTATCCTCAGAAACTAGAAACTCCATGTTTCTTCTCTTAAAATCAGGAATGCTTTCCTGAATATGCTCAACCTGGACCAAAGTACAAAATAACTTATGAAATTCAACATGAATTAGCAAGACCTTACAAAAAATAGAAGCAAAATCATGGATGTAATCACATAGCCCAAGTTGAAAAGAAAAAAGAAGAAGCAATGTATTTAGAAGGATTTTAATTAATGGAAAAGAAAAAACAAAAAAAAAAACAAAAACTGAAGCAACAGATAATAAATAAAATATTGATAGAGTTTACCTCATATTGGATCAATGACTCGAAGGCAGAGATTCGGGCCTTTACCCATTCAGTTTTGTGGACAGAGCTTCTAGAAGTTCCAATTTCCCACAATATCTGCAACACGCTCTTTGAAGCATCTAAATATGCTTCTGCGTCCATTGCACCCCATCTTAAGAGAACACTTAAGCTGTACATAACAAGTCCAAAAGGGAAATATATCTTTAAGCAGCCAAGTTTTGATTAAATAAACAAAAGAGCTCATAGAAAAGGAGACTCCAGTTGTCGGTCGACTACAACAGTCATGAATATATATATATGTATAAAATCCAATAAAACAAAGTAAAATGAAATAAATAAAAGAAACAATGAGATGAAATAATCAAACAATATTTGATCATGTGAGGGTAAGCTAAGATGGCAGAAAAGATGCCGACCGGGATGTGCAGGAAACAGGGATCAATGATACCATAGTAATTAACATAACATAGTACTATCTGCTACGTAGGTAATTGACAAACATACCCTTGTGCCACAATGGAATCTACAGAATAGTCCAGGACGTGATTTGCAATGACACTCCACGCAGTATAAAAATCTGGACCGGAAATGTATTAGTTGAATAAGGTTTCAGAAAATGAAATTCAATACATGATGTGCAATGACATTCCACACACGTGGCACTTCAGATCTTTCCTGGCAAAACTTCATTTGAAATGCAAGATGGCATGGATACATGTTAAAGAAAAAAGAATGTGCTTGGAAAGTCTAAAGAGAAAATGTTACCAACTACATCAGCTTCACAGAGATATGCAACGCTTTGAAAACCAAGAGCTTGAATAGTAGGATCACGGCTCTCAATGCATGCCTATAACCCAAATGATAAAAGAATAGAGTGTGCATTAAGAAATAAACCACAAAACAGCCTTAGGGTAGTGAACAAATTCAAGAAACGAAACCAATTCTAAAACAGTCATACCGACACAGACAGGATAAGGTCCACCCCCCTGTCAGGATTTTTTTTGCAAACATCGCGAACAGAAGCAGCCATACTGATACTAATATCTTGCTCATTAATAAACCATTTGAATGCATTTGGATTCAAAATTCCCTGAAAATATAAAAGGAAGAAAGTCACCATCAAAATCAAATAAAAAATAGAATCTAACCCAAACGAACATCAGATTTTAGTCGATGGATATAGACAAGCGAAGACCACAGCCAAGGACTTAGGAGGGACTAAAGCAGTGTGTCTGGTAGAGTGGTAGCTATCAAGCTGAAAAATTTTGCAGTCTATGGTGGTATGACAAGACTTGTCAGTAAGCTGTGTTCACCTCATATCAATTCTTGAGGAGCATTGCACAATATAATGTGTTCGACGTTTGTTACTTTAGACTATGAGAGACTTGTTTGATAGGCTAGTGGAAATAGCTCACTGTGGATGTTTTGCACCCTCAATATGCGAACTAAATCACAGGAGACAGCGCCAGATTGCATACAGGTTGTACCCATCTAGATTTAGTTTTCTTTCCAACGAAGGCCTTATGTTTGAAACCTGACAGAAATCTGACCAACAAAAGCAGAGACGTGCAAAGTGGTTTAACAGAATGGGAACCAATCAAGCTTGTCGAGAAGGAGAGAAACTAGAGAGAGTAATGTGTACGATGCAACTATGTCGCCTTGTTGAGCAGATTCATTTAACTTCTCATCCATCTTTCTCTTTGATGAAGGACGTTTCTTGAAAGATGATCCCTTTTCCCAATGTGTTGGGTGGTTTTGGTTAGAAAAGAACTGCACAAATTTCTGCAACAAGGCTTCCAATTGGGAAATTGTAGCTATTGAGTGTTCTTTGATTCTCTATATGCAAACTAGGATAATATTGATGTTGAGAACTAATACTTTAAGGTTGTCATTTTATGTACCAACAGTTTGAAGAGTCAATAGTACTTACTCTGAAATAATATTTACCTAGAAAAGGAACGAACACATAGAATTTTCAATAGACAATTAGCACATCTCCGAATTCTTGCTGCTATTTGCAAGTTACAGAGACATGTATGGTCTGTTGAATTGCTTATGAGCACAGTTCTCAAATATCGTGCGTTTAGATTTGCTGAATGGTTTGGTAAATTTTGCCACTCATCTGAAAGGCAAATACTCGGGCATTCACATCAAGCAGAAAACACAGAGTATGATAAAATCTTACTTGCAACGTTTCAAAAACGCGATCTGTAGCCTCCCACGTCTTACAAAGCAAACGAGTTGCTGTAGCTCGCAATACTCTGAAAAGTACAACCAAATTAAAAGTTGCAGCTACTTAGAATGCTTTTTCTTTTTCTTTGATAAATATGATGGAGAATGTTCTATTAATCACAAGTTAGAGACAGAAAGTCACTGTGCTCACCAAAAAGTACAAATATCATCCCAACCATGCATACAAGAAGAGACAGGAATATATTGAAAAATTGTCCACGTATACCTCGATATCCACATGCTACTTGTTATTGCTATAGAATATGAAATCGACAGGGGGGATCAATAAAAGTCAAATATAACAGAAAGCTACACAAATTTCACATCAAAATTCAAACCTAAAATGTTTGAGCTTATTCTTTTCTTTTCCATTTTTTTTCTTTTTCCATTCAACAAAGTAGTAAAAGTATCATACCATAAAAATATATATAATTAACTAAAAATAATATAAATGATTAATATAAAGAAAAACGACTGTACTTAATAGTACCATAAACCCCAGTCAAAGAAAACTAAAAACTTGCTCCACAAAAGTAAAGTTGGAGGCCACTTCCATAAAACTGATGCAATACAGATTGTGATAATGCTATTTCAATTATGTAATCAAGTAAGTAGTTGTTTCCCCCCTCCACCCAGGATATCAAAAATATAATCGTTTTACACAATGGTTTACAAATTGGATTCCTGAGTGACTTGCATGGACAACTTCCTTCAGAACTAGAAAGTTGCCCTTTGGAAAATCACTGCACACCGAAGTGTATAAATGACATCTATCACAAATGGTAACCAGGGAAATTTTACTAACCATCATTGCAACACAAACATGGATGGAAATCATTGGAGAACAAAATTAAAAGTACAATAATTAAAACAATTGAAACAGCTTTAATCAACTAGCGTTTCAAACCCAAAACCTAGAATATGGAATCCCCAGCAAGGTTGCTAAAGCGTAAATCGAGTAAAAAAATCATCAGATTCAAATCGTGGATCGAAAAATTCAAGTTGGGACTCAAACATAGCCTAATAAAAAACCTAGACATGTTACAAATGTCAATATTTGGTTATACACAACCTAACCAGCCACTTTTTTGTTAAATTTGAAATTAATATTTGCGATAGACGTGGTTCACGCATGTTGCCAACTTAGGTGACAAGGGCTACTCCACGGAGAATAATGAACATTAGGGGTGGGCAAGAATCCCGATCCATCCCAGTCCGACCCAGACCGGTATGGTTCCTGATAGAATTGAACTTGTAAAATAAATTGAATTGAAAGCAATGCAATAATTGAATAAAATAAATAGACGACAAACGAAATAAAGTTGATAAACGAATTAAAACTGATAAACAAAATTAACTTTTTTTCATCAATCAACTATTTATCAATAGGCAACTTATGCCATATTTATAACTAGTTTAACTTCTCTAACAAGAAACAAATGTTAAATCTAATAGGAAACAATGTCCTAATTGCATAATTACAATAATACTATGACTCATGTACTGTTACTAAAATACCCTATTACATCAACCTCCCCGGTTTGAAGAAGCTCGAGCTTGAAGCCAAAGAAATCATACAAGCACAAGCAACAATAGAATGTGAAGTGTCCAAGAAGAAGTCGACTCTTTTTCATCTTTTATTTCTATTGCTTTATATCTTAACTTTCACTTTTATTGAACAATTGGTTATCACTTAAAGTTTTAATTTTGGTGTTGACTGGATGTTTGTTTGATGTGAAACTTGTTAATCTCGATGAATCTACAGTATAAGCTATGTTTTGGTAGATGATTGCTTGTTGTTGATAGATCGATTTATCATGATGTGTTTGTCAATCCTGGTTGAATCGTTTGTTTTTAGAGTGGTGCAGGAGGAAGAGAACTACAAGTTGGAGGATGAGGAGCATAAGGTTGAAGCTAAGAATGCCTCAAAGTATTATGCATACAACATGAGGAACACCATAAAAGATGAGAAGATTGCTAGAAAGATTGACCCACTGACAAGAAGAAGATTAATGATGCTATTGAAGAGGCAATCAATTGGTTGGATGACAACCAACTTGCTAAGGCTGATGAGTTTGGGGACAAGATGAAGGAGCTCAAGGCTCTTTGCAACCCAATCATTGCTAAGATATACCAAGGTGATGAAGTAGATATGGGTGGTGCTAGTATGAAGGATGGAGTTTCTTCTGATGGTAGTCGAGTTGTCCCAAAGATTGAAGAGATGGACTAAATTGTTGGTGTTTATGGTTTAATAGATTTGTTGTTTTCTTTTTTTGTAGTTATATGGGTATAGTAGCTTAAAACTTTGTTGCAGTCTTTAGCTATGACCATTTTTGGTGTTTGGCTATAGGCTTTGATGATGAATGAATGAACTAGTTGTTAAGTGGTTTTTGAACTAGAAATATATACAACATTTACTTTGCAAAGATCTTGTTTCATTGTTATTCAATATTTGTGTGTTCTCAAAAGCTTCTTATTTTATGAGTTTGATATCTCTGACCTGTGTATGTATTCTGCAGCTTGAGTTTGACTTATTCTATGGCTAACTCAACCCTTACTTACAGTTGTGGCCTTGTGGGATGGGTTTGACTTGACAAAAAAAAATTTGAACCAGGATAGCATGATTTTGTCCCGGTTCAAATCGATCCGCAACCAACCAGTTTTGCAAAAAAAAAAACCTCTATCCCAAACCGTCCCGTTTCACTAGACCGGGACCGAAACGAGCCCAATTCTGGGTCGTGCCTACCCCTAATGAACCTCCACTGTAAAACAAACATCTCAAATTTACAAGTCACATATAACAATTGTACACTGGTTTCATAATGTGATAACAATTCTTGCTCTCACTTCATACATGAACTTTTGTTTTGCTTTAATGATGTTTCTCTTGGGCCTCGATTAGCGTCTCTCTGTACAAAGCTTTCGTCATTGCTTGTGTACACATAAGACTTTTGTTAATGCTTGTCTCCACACAAGGGCAAGTTGTTCAGCCAGGCTAAGCTTTCCAAGCTTGGCTCGGGGACAACTCTCACTAGTTTGAGAGTTTTCTCTTTTGCTTAAGCTATCAAGAGAAGAACTCGGAGAGAAACTTTGAGTGTGACATGTCTGAAATATGATCTAAATGTCCAATTTGCAATCTATAAGTCGTTTAGTCATGTATGCGCCACTTGATTATTGACTTGTACACTATCTTCAATTCAATAGTGAAGTTGTTCTAACTTGAATGTACGACATCATAGATATAATGTTTCGAAATAACATCAACCAAGACATAATGCTTTCATATTATTGTCTGGTCCATTCTTATACAAATTTAGTTATGTTAAATTATTATAGAATGTAAGTTTTTCTAATATAATACATATTTTAAAAAATTCAGGTTGAATCCAGGGATAGATCTTTTACAAAGAAAGTTACACGCGCTTACACCCAACTAGAATTATCAAAACAAGTTCATTATTTGTGGGGATGATCTCTTTGCCTTGTAGATCATCTAGCAAAAAATCGCAGTTTTGAAAATTCCAACTCCGACAGATTCCTTAGTACATGGTGAAATTGACAAATTGAAAATTCTTTACATTGTGTACCATGTTCTGAATGAGTTCATTTTTTGTAATTTATATAACTAACAAATCATTTTCAAAAAATATCAAAATTTCCAGGTGAATGAAATATGTGGGTGAAATAATCATGTGTATCTTTCTTTACCAAAAATCTGTCATCAGATTCCACCTGTTAAAATTTGGCCTAATGTAACTTTACACTAATTCACTGCTATGAAAGTTGGGCCCAATCTAAGTTTGATCTTAAAAGTTTTGAAACTTAGGCAAATATTTCAAAGCCTAAAACTGGGCTTTGAAAATCCTAAAGATATTCAAGGACAAAACATGCCATAGAGAACCTGGACTAGCCAAGAAGGTATGTTTTTCCCCTTCCCTTCTTCCATGCTTACATCCGATGAGAACACCATATTCCAGAAAGGGTATGCCAAAATTAAGTCGTGCGACTCGACATTATTCTCAATTCATGATACAATTTGATTCGGATCATGGAACTAGAGATACATACAATTCATGATAGTTATTCAGATTGTTAGTCTATCGATTCGATTCAAATCGAGAGTTGAATCAATTTTTTACAACACTGATCTCTAGTCTTAATCAGACGACAAAAATAAAACACGTGTTTGCACTGAATTAGGATTTACATGTATCTAGATTGTTCTAATTAGAGTAGATATTAAGGTTTCGCTTGTATCTAGACGTTGTTCTAATTAGAGTAGCTTTAAGGTTCAGACTAGTCACATTCCTAATACTAGGCTACTAGCAAAGCTTTTTCTTTATCAGCAAAACAAACATGGGGATATTAAAAAAGGCAGCAGCAAAAAAGCTTTTCACTGAGCAAAGAAAGTACAAGGGACAGCCCTGAATGGCAATTACACGAGAAATAAGCTATGCCCAGCAAATACTAGCAAAGCTTCTGAAAAACTATTCTCTTTCATGCAAAATGCAAAATCAATCTACTTGAGAAAATTGAGACATGAATTGTAGATACCCTTCCATGATAATTTGTAGGATGTAATTGGTTGTTATATTATGATTATCAATCAAATGTCATTATAATTCGTAGGCAATGGATTCCATTTTTCTGTATACTCTACTTAACTATCTCCTGATCATTCATTGTTCTCATTCATATTCTTGATCGAGGCCATAGTGTCTTACTCAAAAAGGTTATCAATCTTTATATTATCTATTTTTTTCATTATTATGTTTCCCTTTTTTATGTCTATTTCAAGTGATAATCCTACCCAAAAAAATTTTTATCTACTCTTGATCTATATTGTCTTTAAATGTTAAAACGATGTGGGAGGACGCGGGGAGGGGGAAAGGAGTGAGTTTACATTCTTCATTTCCATCTCTCTTCCATTTTCGACTCCTAACTCTCTGCAAAAACACATTCCTAGGCAAATTTCTTGAGAAGCTTTTCGTGATGCTACGATGTGGGCGTGCCCCCTTCTATTTTAAGATTTTTTTTCACATTTTAATATCCATGGTATTGCAAATTGTCACTTTTTAGATAGACCTTCTTGAACATGTGCCACTTCATCATGTTTCTCCTCACAAATCACTTGATCTATCGATGTCTCTTTTTTAATTTTGGCTCTTATCCTATGTAGTTAAAACGGATCTTTCGCGGTCCAGGACCGATTTACGATTAATCGGTATTAATCGAATTTAATCTATTTTTTGCAAAGCATATATATATATATTCTTTAATGTAGCGATAAATCAGCCAGTTGGATGGATTGATTTATAGGTGACTCGCCGACGCCGATTTATAGGTGACTCGCTACGCCAATTAATCGGTGACCACTAAATACCCAATTTGTATCAGTCACCCCTTGATAAACGATTCACCCCTTGATAAACGATTTCTGACCAATTTAGCGGCGCATTAATAACACAGCTCTTATCCTCGTGTATTTCTATTTATTGGATGAAACTAGCTAAGGATGAGGGGCATGTGAATGCTTCAAGGGAATCAAACTTGGGAGATTGTTTTCATCAAGGACTTATATCATCGAATATCATTTAATACGTAGGTGTGTAACGACCCAATCTCAGACCACCGAAATTGTCATCACTTATCCACCCCCGCAGAGCTATGGGGTTTTAAGCTCAAATAAATCATCTAACAAACTGGACCCAACAAGTATTAGACCTCTTATACCGCCCTCAAATAAATCATCTAACAAACTGGACCACAACCACATGCCCATTAAATCCTTGGACGGCTGCCTAAGCATCTGTGGGAGACAAGATGCCAATTGTCACATTCCCTTACCTTAGAACTAAGTAGTCCACAGCTCTAATATTGTAATGAACCATTCTCGGACCACCTACATTGTCCCCTCTTAACCACTCCCACACAAGTGTGGGATTTTGTGTTCAAATAAATCATCCAACAAACTGGACTCGGTGGGATGGAACCCCTAACCTCCGGTACATCCCTCAAAGCTCTTGCCGTTAAGCCGAAAAATCCTCAGTGTAAAAAGTGCAAGTCTACACTTAATAATCGTCACTCGAATAGTTGCCTAAGCGTAAGGCCATGACCAGAGGCGGATCCAGGGGCGAGAGGTAGCCCCCCTCGATTTTTGAAATCCTTTGTTGTAGGTATAAAGCAACTTTGATGTTTTGCAGTGGCCCCCTTGACTTTTAATGCTCTAGATTGAGGAATTTTGGATGTTTTCTAATGTGATATGCTCTGCCAATCTCTTTTGCTAAATAAGATAGTTAAAATCATTTATGGACCCCTACTTTCACATAATTGTGCTAAAATCACTCAATCATGGTAACAACACAACCATCCTTGTACTCTTTCTAAACACATCCCTCCCTAATTTCCGAATATCTCCACACTATATTTGTGTATAATTAAAAAAGAAAAAGATAATAATAACTCTCTTTAGACTACAAATATTGAAAATTAAAATATTTTCTAATAAATACCTTTGGTTATACAATTTCCCGAACATTTGTGTTCCTTGTAATCTTGATAAGAATTAAATTTCAAAATTTGTGATTTTTTGTAATTTTTTTTAAAACTTGCGATAATGAAATAGCAATGATGTGACATAGAAAAGTATCAAATTATCAATTACTATTGAATTGAATCCATTTCCAAATTTTCACTTTCATAATTTTCTTTTCAATTTCTTTCTTTTTACAACACGATTAGCTTGCCCCCCTTGACATGAAATCTTGAATTTGCCCCTAGCCAAAACCTCTCATACATCCCTCAAGTTCAGCACCGATTGATACCAACTATAACGACCCGCTCCACTTGAGCGCTCTAGCTATTAGCCCATAATAAAGCCCACCCCTGAGAGCGAAGCCTACATTATACCAATATTGGACCCAACTTAACCACCCAATCAACTTAGACCCCATCTTGGGATTTGGATATGGGGTTTTATCTCAAAAGGCCCAAGTGTAATGGAAGTGCAAGTCTGCACTTAAAATCTCCATTCGGACTGCTGCCTAAGCGTGTGGGACCAACTAGCGCAATCATCACCCATCCTCGGGCTAGGCGTCGTTCCAATACACCACCCAGCGCAACCATACTACTCCTCAGGCTAGGCGTCTTTGCAATGGTTATCTCCCTGGTATCTCAACTGATGTTTGCCTTACAATAGCTAATTATTTGTGTTTAGCTTCTACATTATCTGTGTACAAATGAATGCCTTCTTTCATTAAATTATAAATGCCTTCTTGGATTAAGATCGGTAAGAGGACAAGGGACAGTGACTCGGGCATTTGAAGTGAACATAAGGTGTGTCAATATGAAAATGCACTTCATAGTATAAAGTTAACTTCCTCGTCCTATGTTTTGATAAATTTAGTGCAATAGCAACTTAATATAACAAGTACAACTTAAAGTTAACTAGCAGTCAACGTGCCTTGACCGTCAATTTTCAAAATAGGTGACCAAAATACCTTGACAAATCACTGAGATTAATTGTTTCGTATCTCGAGCATTTCATTTTGAAGAAAATCCTAGGGTCCCAACTAAAATCGTGATCATATCTCGAGAAAAATCCAACCTTTATAAAAAAAAATTGTATCTCAAACATCTCGTCTCGATAAAAATCGTAGGGTCCAGTTGAAATCATAAACAAATCTCAAAGAAAATCATAATGCCCAAATTAAATCATATATGCATCTCAAGAAAAATCTAAAATCTAACAATTGTTACAAAAAAACTTTCCCCGTCCTCTTTCCTCTTCCCCCTTCCTCCTTCCCTTTCTTCCTCCTTGATTGATCATCACGGTAAGCTCTTTGTATGTCAATGGATGACCCATCTTGGACATAGACCCAACAAGCTTTGCAGTGTGATATACCCATTACCTTCTCGATCAAAAGACTGAAAAACATCTAAAAATTTATCAATACTTGATCATTCATGTCAGGCAATATAGCATTTATCAACTAATCAAACTCAATAGACCCATTGCTATTAGAATCCATGTTGGCTTACCTAACATGGATTTGATCACCTGATGGCTTTAACCCAAGATATCTCATTAGTGCAGCCAGCTCTAGAATGGCCAGGCTTCCATCTCAGTCCATGTCAAAACGGCATCTCAGTTCATATCAAAACGGCAGAAAATGTCTTCGAAGATTATTAGGCGCTCCCATTGAAGACAAGGAGAAGGTGGTGGTGATGAAAAGGGAATGGTGTTTTTGTGGGGATGGATGTTTGGGGTCACTCAATGGGTTTTATTGAGAGGGAGACAAAGAGAGAGAAAGCGGGTCAGTGAATATTATTTGTTGTTGATGAGAGAAAAATGAATGATTGACAAATATTGGATGATGATACTGAGTAATTTCTTCAAACAACTTTTTGAAGAAGAGGAAGGTGGCGACGAGGCTGCGAAACAGAGGAGGAAAATGGGGAGAAGGAGGAAGGGGAATGTTTTATTTTTTTAACAACTCTTAGATTTTTCTTGAGATGCGTATATGATTTAATTTGGGACTTACGATTTTCTTTGAGATTTGTTTATGATTTCAACTAGACCCTACGATTTTTATCGAGACGAGATGTTTAAGATACAATTTTTTTATCAACTGTTGGATTTTTCTCGAGATACGATACGATTTTAGTTGAGACCCTAGGATTTTCTTTGAAATGAGATGTTCGAGATACAACACAATTAATCTCAACCTGTGATTTGTCAAGGGTATTTTGGTCACCTACTTTGAAAATTGATGGTCAAGGCACGTTGACCGCTATCTTAGGGGGTAAATGCAACACGGATTAAAGAAGGGGGCACATCCCAATTAGCTATTTATTGTAGGGGCAAATAGCTATTAACCCTATTTTTGGAAACAACTATGCTTGTTCAAGCTTAAAAGTTGAAAACCTAGTTAAAAGTGTAATCGTTGGATCTAAATGAATACAAGATTCTATTTAGCAACACATTAACAATGTGTATTTGCTTATAAGCTTCATGTAGTAACAAATTGGGTGCTCCATAATGTTCCAAATAGTTTTTTGTTTGCTAACGTTTATAATCCATTATTTTCATTCTTGACATAATAAGTTGTTTAAATTCTCAAATAACCAATGAATAAGTCTCATTTATTTATGACACAACTTGAGCTCTTATATTTTACTAAATCTAATGTTCTCCACTAATCCATATTTTACCAAATTCTTATAAATAAGAATAGATGAAATTAATTAATTATAACTCCAACAAAATCATAGTACGTCTAGGTAAGAGTGGAGTACAATTGGCTTTAGGATTGCTTTTGATTCCCGAATGCAACCTAATATTGTAATGATGACTAACAAAAATGATTCACAAGTCACCGAAGTGCTCACATGCTAGGTAGTTTTATCATTCACCAAAAATATCAACATTGCTCGAGTACTGTTGTGGTCAATAAGTGTATGCGTCCTCGGCTGAAGATCTAGATTTACTACAAAAAGAATCCACAAAATAGGGAATTGCTGGAGAACTTCATTTGTTACTTTATTTGAGATAAGAAAACATTTTGTCCTAGAAACAACTGTATAGGTAAAATTGAAAAGGAGGGCATGATATCAGGATCCTTCTCTACAAACAAAATGTAATAAACAGTATCAAGCTATCTTAGATGCCATGTTACTTAGAGAATGTAAAAAGAAAGTGATGCAAACAACTCATACTTGAGAGTATAACATCCATGCCATCCATTAGATAAAAAATAGTGACAACGCATTCAATTAACAAAATATAGATGAGATTAAAAAACAAATAATAATGATAATAATAAATGATAATGATAAATAATAAAACAAAACAAAACAAAAACCTTACAGTTTGGCATCCTTATCAAGCATTGGCAAAATACTCTGAATAATAAGTGGCACCATGGCAGACTGAGAAGCCAATTGTGGAAGCATTTCCAAAACTCTTAACTTCAACAAACATTAAAAAAGTATTATAATTGGCTCGCTGAGCATAGACCTATGCGACTACTTGTATCAAATATTAGTGACAATATCAAATTACCAATATCTCTTGAGACCTATTTGCGTTGCTGCAGAGAATTTTATTGTAGAAAAGAATGGATAACAGCAATGGCAAACCAACTTCAGGCTCCATAATGCCAATAGTAGCCAAAGCATCCACAGCATACCCTCCCAGTACATCATGCATGACCAGAACAGCAACTAAAGAACAAAGTAACAGTGGCATTTCTACAAAAAAAAAAAAAAAAACATAAAAATGGAATGTTTCCAATAGTAATAAAGTAAAGTGAGAAAAATTAAACTGAGACAACCCTCATTACTAAAGAAATGACCAGATATGGATTCTTACAACTGAACCAATACCATAACTTATGATTTATTTGGGTCCCATCAGCAGCCTCTTAACTGACCCAAGTAGAATAACCAACAAGAAAACATGATTTAAATTGATTTAATATCTTCAAAAAGTGTCTCCCCCCAACCACACACCAAACAACATAACCAAGTAAATAAATAGTAGCATAGTAAGGCACTAAAACCAAATATAGATTAGGGCTATTTAACTTTTGCCACCGGATTAGCTTTTAGACTCAAAACATGTCCAATGTCTACTTTAGACTCCAGTTTCAATTGATGATAAATAGTAACTTTGACCTCGCTATACTCCCCCTATTTCTAAAGTGAATTTTCAAATTGCCCCTCACAATCATAGTAATTAGACAACCATAGTAATTAGACAGACCTACCGTGAGATACCATTATGTCTTGATACACATCTCAAGGATTGACAAGCAGCCAAAATTTAATCTATATATATATTTCCTCTACCGTCTTCTTCCCAAAACCCCTGTTCTTTTTCTTCTTCAAATTCTTACTGAAGAAAACACCCATTAAAACAACCCCTCATCATCTATCTTACCAGCCAATACCCAATCCATGCCCCTATTATTCCTCTTCCTTTGAAGACACTCATTGTTGTTGTCGAAAAAAACAATTTTTCATCTTACTCCATTTCAAACAATTGAATCGAAACAAAAACATGTAAACTAATTGTGATGTAAGCAGTATTAACAATATTATGGATTTGTTTAGCAATATTAATATTAAGTATAACTGGGCCTATTTAGTAAGAGCCCAAAATAATAGTTAGGAGTTAGGACATTATTAGCCAATTAGGGCTAGGATAGCTTGTTAAATAAGTTATAAATATTATAAATAAGCCAAGGGTTGTTCATTGTTCTTCAGATGATGACTGAAAGAATTATCGATTTTTTAGTTATTTTTCCTTAGCAATTATTATTGTTTCTATTCTTGGTCTTTATTTCAGTATTGATTCATTTAGTGTTTAGTTTATTTCAGTTTATTCCTTAGTTTTATCAATTGATATCAAAAACGACAGTTCTAGTTATTGGTTTGATTTAAAGAAAATTCGATGTTCGAAGAAGAGAAGATTGAAGAGAATTTGAGAAAAGAAAAAATTAAAAAAGGAAGAGTTTGATTGAAGGAGAGGATCTGAATCAGCAAAGCTTTTGCCGCCCTTGATCCCGACGCCATTAGAAGCCCTCGCATAGCGACACCAATGAAATCCAACATCACGCGGCTCAAATCAGCTCAGTCACAGATCAACATCGCCACCAACTTCGACCGACCCACCCCATCGCCGACCAGCATATCGCCCCCTTACCACCGTGTCATCGCAAGCCACAGCCCCGAACCCCCCCCCCCCCCCCCCCCGAATTAGTTTGTCGCAACCCCTTCCCCACCCTATTTCAATCGTGTGGAAAAAGCCCATTTTTTCCCTGCCATTTTTACTCAAGTCCTTTCCCTTTTGTACTTGAGTACATGGTCCAACAAATTATTTACCCCCCATGTTAAGTACATGGTCCAACAAATTATTTACCCCCCATGTTACTAGAGCACCCCATCAAAAAAAAAAAATTTAATGAATGACCCATATTCAATATCCATACCCCTATTTCTCCCTACCCATACCCATACTATTCCCCATCTCCATATCAATATAGCCCAAGGCCAAGTCAAGTCAAATACCCCGAGGTGTCCAATACTACACCATTTTTATTATCCACAACCACAAGCCACCTATGTCCCCCATTACACCCAACTTGAATCAGTTTGCCCTACACCCCTACACCCCACTACTGATCCAACTGTGACACTAGTTGAGCCAGACAGAGAGAAATTTTGGAGAACAGATACTCATGCCTTGACACATTCTTTGATGTTTGGAGAGAGCGAGACAGAACAAGGCGAAGAAGAGGTACCAGCAGATGACCAAAATGTAGAGCTTCAGGAAATATTTGAGGCAGAGGGACTTGAACATATGCAAAAAGAGCAACATGAACCATTTTGTTTGTCAGAGTCCCTATTTTTTTAGGAAGTTAAGGGCACCTTCGAACTTGTGAGATTTATTTATTTTTGGTCAAATGGATGATGAGGTTCCCATAGAGGTAAAGGTAGTACATGATGATGATTATGTTGATCCATTTTGGGAATATTTTGTCGCATGAGTTTCTACATAGGAGTCTTCTCAGTAGGTTTATTGCAGCTTTCGATTCTTTGAGTCACCTTGTTTCATTTTTTAGTTGGTTCCTCTATTTTTAGCAAGTGTGTATCATGGCAAGCTTCGAGTTCGACTTCTACTCGTGCATTTTACCTTGTGTTCTCTAAATAGATGCTTATGTTCATTTGACTTTTTCAACTTCAAGCTCGAGGACGAACTTCTTCAACGAAGAGGTTGATGTAAGCAGTATTAGCAATATTATGGTTTAGTTTAGCAATATTAATATTAAGTATAATTTGGCCCATTTAATAAGAGCCCAAAATAGTAGTTAGGGCATTATTAGCCAATGAGAGTTAGGATAATTAGCTTGTCAAATAAGTTAGGATTATTATAAATAAGGCAAGGGTTGTTCATTGTTCCTCAGTTGACTGAAAGAATAATTGATTTCTTATTTATTTTTTCTTAGAAATTATTATAGTTATTTCTTAGTTCTATCAAATTGATTATCGAAATCCTTAACTCTTGGGCGTTTCTTATTTCGTCTTCCCTGCCAAATAAAAGAAAATTAAGCATACAAGTAAATCACACTTGTTAGTCACACTTGTTAGACGGACAAAGAACTCCAAATTTCTCCTCACCTTCTGATTTCTCATTATCTTTCGTTGAACCCCATGGTTGCTACGACTCATTTCAACCTTAAACTCGACCAACTAATCACAAACAACGCCAGATTTCAATTCACCGCCAATCAATTGGAACCCAGTTGAACATTTGTCATTAGGGCGATTCAAAAGTGGGTGGCGTTAGAACAATAGAAGCAATTAAATCAAAAATTTGCTCGTTGCTACCAGATCTCTCCCCATCAATCCAAAGCCCTCTTTGCTAAATTCTTGATCAAATGGCCCATACATTCCATCAAATTTGTCTTTCATCATTGATTCAAAACACAAACCGATTTCTTTCACATCAATCAAGATGGTGGTGATGCACAAGGAAAAAGAGGATGGTGAGTTGTTTGCAGTTGAGAGAGATGGTGGGAATTGAAGATGGGCGCAGGGGTGGAGATGTCTAGGTGCAAGAGAGAGGGAGAGAAATGGTGAGAGGATGCCATTTTAAAGAGAATAGAGGGCGAGAACGGGATTCTTGGCCGATGAGAGCTGAGTTCTTGGCCGATGAGATAGATGTCGAGGGATTGTTTTGAATAAGGGATATGAGTACATAGTTTTGGAAAGAAAGCAAAGTCGTGGAAGAAACTGTGCAATTAAAACAACGTTATAACGTCAATATAATGTTTAATGGGGGTGAGACATTACGTTATGAGATTATCACGTTTTTGTATCACGGTTCCGATATAACGCCATTATATGGTCGTTATCAAGATAACATTTTTTTCAATAACGCCGTTTTAACTTTTTGATCTAATATATAAAAAAAAACCACTCATTTCATTCTCGATCAAAGGACCAGACCTCGTCGTTGTTAATCGTTGTTAATCGACAGAGAACCAGACCTCGACGGTTGACAAATAATGAAAGAAGACGAAGAATTGATGGCACTCTTTATTGCGATCTCACTCATTCGAAGGGAAGATTTTTTTTATTAATGTTCTGATGTTTTTGAATTTAATATTATGAACATGATTTATTTTTTTTCTCTATAATACATCAATACTTTGTGGGGATATTAAATATATATAACAAAATATACCGTTATATCACGTTATATCCCGTTATAACCTATAACGCTCCTGGACCGTTATGGGTCCGTTATCTGTTTTAAGTGCATTGGGAATAAACATGTTTTTTTATAATAAACCTCTATATTCCTAGCGGGGATTCCAAATGGCGAGGAAACCAGCAAGGGGGAGGGGTGTGACCCTTCATCCTCCTCGATATGCGCGCCTTCGCGAATCTCGAGGGGGATGAGTGGTAACACTCCCCCCTCGCCCATTTCCTCGACGCCTAGAAGGGTTGTATTCCTAGATATGTGCAATTTTAAAAAGATAAAATTTTGGTCGTTTGACAGTCCTTGAGATGTGCATCAAGCAATTGTCATGATATCTCGAGGCAATTTGGGGTTTTGTCTAATTAGTATGGTTGTGAAGGGAATTTGAAAATTTTCTTTAGAAATATAGGAAGGTTAGTGAGTGTTTTCAAGTGTGAGGTCGAAGTTATTGTTCATTATCAATTGAAATTGGGGTATAAAGTAAACATGGGACAAGTTTGGGGTCAAAAAGTGAACCTAGTATTATAGCTAAAAGTTGAATGACATTATGGGGCTCAAGTTAAATAATCCTATAAAATTAAGATAACCCTCATTACTGAAGATATGACCAAAACAAAGTTGAATAACATTATGCGGCTTTTACAAATGACCCAATACTATGCATAAACTGTACTCGGTGAATTATTTAAGTTGCCAATAGTTGTGAACATGATGTAAGCGGGTAGTATTATGGGTTAGTTTAGTAATATCAATTGTAATTGGGCCTATTAAGTAAGGCTCATAATAATTAGGGCATTATTAGCCAATTAGGGTTAGATTAGTTAGCTTTTAACAGAAGTTAGAGAGAAATAAATAAGGTAAAGCATTGATCGTTGTTCTTTGGTTGATTGAATGAAAGAATATTCGTTTATTATTTATCTTTGAATTAGGGTTTATCATAGATTTAGTTTAGTCATAATTTAGTTGTAGTTTAGATCTATCAATTGGTATGAGAGCCAAAAAGTTCTATTGATTGTTTGGAAAGAGTTTCAAAAGAAAAAGATTTGTTTTTTTAAAGATAGATTGAGAAGAAAAGAAAGTTGATCAAAGAACTCAAATGATTCGAAGTTGAACAGCTTGTCACATCTTAGATTTGCCAACAACTAGCATTCTAGTTGTCCATCGGTCAGGCAGCCACCAAGCCCTCATATAGCCACGTCGTCGCTGGTCAGCGCCTCCACCAACGCCGACCAGCACATCGCCCCCTCACTGACGTCCTTCGTGTCGTCACAAGCCCCAGCACATCCACTGTCACCATCACAACCCCGAACCCCCACCTCCCCAAATCAGTTCGTCGCAACCCCACCCTGTTTCGAAGAAGCCCATTTTTTTGTTTTCTAAAGAAGTCTTTGTCCCTTTTTTTATTTAAGTCCCTGGTCCCAATAGGTTATTTACACCCCAGACATTATGAGAGCACCTCAACGTCATTTGATTAAAAAAATAGTGACCCCTATTCTTCCCAATATCCATACTCCAACTATCCCACCTATCCATCCCACTATAGCCCAAGCCCAAATCAGTACTCATATCATGTGTGTCCTATATTAATTATGCACATCTTTTCTATCCTACACCACAATACACCTATGTCCCTCTTACCCCCAATCTGAACTCGTTTAAACTACACTAACACTCCTGTGACAAATGACATAAACCTCATTCTCACCTCCATTGTTCAGCATATTGCGAAAGCCAATGAGAACATTTTGAGAGAAGTCAAATACCAGCTGACTATCTTACTTGACGCAATTTTGAATCACTAGAAGAGGGGGAAAAAAGGCAAAGGCGGGGGAAAATATCCAGGCTGCAAATGAGTAATACTATGCGACACACATTGGCTACAACTCATTCAATGGCTTCCAAAGTCTCATCAGGTCCAACCGTCACATGTACTCGACCTCCAAAACGTAGGCCATTTGACTTCTGAGATTTCTTTCCTATGTTTGGTCACGAGGATAATAACGTCCCCATATAGGCAAACATAGTACGTGACAATGACTATGTTGATCCATATTGGGACATTTTTGTGGCACAAGCTTATGCACAGGAGTATGTTTAACACGTTTGTTCCGGATTATTGTTTTTTAGTCACTTGGCAATTTTCGAAGTTGGTTTATCTATAGAAAGTATGTATTGTGGCCACGTTCGAGGTCGACTACTTCGAGTGTACTTTGCATTGTGTTTTGTGACGACAAGCTTCTTCAACCTGGAAAGGTAGATGTAAGCGGTTAGTATTATGAGTTAGTTTAGTAGTATTAATTGTAATTGGGCCTATTAAGTAACGCCCATAATAGTTAGTGCATTATTAGCCAATTAGAGTTAGGTTAGTTAGCTTGCCAAATAAGTTAGGAAAAATACTAAAATATAAGTATGGCAAAGCAATGATCATTGTTCTTTGGTTGATTGAATGAAAGAACATTTATTTATTATTTATCTTTGAATTAGGGTTTATCATAGTTGCAGTTTATATCTATCAGAATATAAGATTTGAAGAAGCCAACCTACTACAAGATTTTCCTGACGTGGAGAGATGAGTAAAGATTTTCGCTTTTCCACGATTGTGAGACAATATTCTCTTAGTTGAGATACCCATGATTTCATTCCATCGTTTAGCCCATTGATAGTTACACCATCAGTAGCGAAACTGAGAAGGTAAGAATTAGATGGTGATGAATTCCCCTGAAATACAGCAGAAGAAAAATTTAACATCAGACGTTAAGTATTCAAGTTGCTGGTAATTATATATTTAAGTTCTGGTGCTTTGTTATATCTCACTACCTTAGCGAGTAGTACAACAAATTAACCCAATATTGCAACATCTGTTGCTTCCAAGTTCTAAATTTTTAGTAGATTTGCAGGAGTTGAACCCTTGACTTCAATCCTACATGCCGGAGTCATAAAGCTCAATAGACATGGTGGAAAGACGATTTTTAATCATTAGCAATACGTGTCAGTTAAGCACAGACTCAGTAAATGGCAAAACCATTGCTTATGGCTCATGGAGTACAGAAGAGCTTACATATGCCTACATAATTTACTCCTCATGCATGGCCAGTTACCACTTCATCCGATAACCAGCAGAGAAGAACAATGTCAAGCATGACTCGGTGAACAATCTCATTCATTCAAAATACTGAAGTAGACACCTTATAGGAATCTAATGCATTATGAACAGTTACTACCTTTCCATAGGACATGACATGTAACACTTGCAAAAAATTGAAACTTTTGAAAGATATGTGAAAATTTTGATGATCTAAGAATGGATTGTCTAATGGAGTATCCAATGAGTGTCCGGGCGTCTGAGAGTCCAATACTTGTCCGACACAGTATTTTTTTTCTTTTGGAAAATTTTAATAGTTACAAATTTCTAACCTTACGTACATTGATAACACAACTGTTATTAAAGATGAAAAAGGACAGAAAATGTACCTGGAACCACAAATGTTGCAGAAGCCTATGGATAATAACTTCAGGTTTGCTTATAGAAGGCAGTTCATCTTGGAAATTCAGTATTTTCTTCCTCATGACAAACAAATCCTGTAAAATCAATTTCAGCACAGAGAGAAAATCGGTTGCTGCAGCTTTGACCGATCCAGAAGGAGATGACAAGATGTTGATGACAGGAAAAATGAATAACAGCCCCTCACTAAAAGCACACGCATTTCCCACAACATATTCTGCCAAAATATATATATACATACAAACCAATTTATAAGTGGAAATAGAATTACTGAAACTGCATAAACAATTAAATATTATCTTTTATGTATTTAATACTCATCATCAAAGTATTAATGTCAATATTAATATGGTTATTACTAATACCATCCCATTTTTTTTTTTCATTTTTCATGATATAAATGAAATGATGAACAAGACTCCCATCTATATAGTTTGTAATTTATAGTGATATAAAGCTCTAGTTTTGGTGTGGGGGACATGTTTGTTATTATTGCATTTTGCAGGGACTTAGATATAGTTAATGGAAAACTCTCTAATGTACATACAATGAGGCGGAACAATGAAGATACATTGTTCGTTATTTCTTTTTCTCTTAGCTCCATCTTCTCTTTCTCCTTTTTCTCTTATTGCTAGATCTAAATACCTGTTATTTTTTAACACCTTTCCCCACCAAATTTATTATCTCGTATTCAAGAATCCCATGTCCTACAAATATTATCATTTTAGGTGTAGAAAAAGCAAGCGTAAGTTAGATGTGTCTCTATAAAGTTAAGAGGCACTCTCGTCAAGTGGCTGGTGGCCCAAATGTCTTCTTCTGTATTGTTTCAGACGCAAAATTCCAGAAATCATTATAACATTAATTGCTGATGAGAACATTGATGACAATAAAAGTTCAAAATGATCAACAACTGTTACCAACCAGGAAAGTTTAGTAAACCGAATAATGATGGATCAAATGACAATAAAGTCATGGTAAAAAGGAGTAAGGTTCAGTAAATCACAGTGCTCTAATGGTAATATACCAGCAACCATGGCTATTGTTGGCTTGTTGTTGACCAACGACCTAAAAGAGAGAAACGAGTTCCTCCCTTAATATTTTTTCGTCTCTATGACTATTCATTTTTTTCCCCTTTCATATTCATTTTGCTCCAAAACTCAAACCAATTTCACGAAAAGCAATATTTCACATCTATATAGTTGAGTCATTAATCGGACCCTAATCGGTTTAGGAGCGTTATAAGATTAATATAATCAAAATTAATCGGTATGTATTTTATAAACATCTTTTCTTTATTCTTCTAAGTAAAGTAATTAAATTTGTTTACTACAAGGAATTTTTTTTGAGAATTAATGAGTATTGAAGTAGTAAATATCAATGCCATAATTTGAAGCAAATGATAAGAAAATAAAGATAAATGTGATGCTTTCTATAAATGTGGCATTGATAAGAAAATAAAGAATTCAATGTCAGATAAATGTGTTGCTTTTCTTTAGTTTTGGTTGTCATTTTTGTTTTCATTTTTCCCTTTTCTATTTGATCTTTTTTTTTATTCTAAAAATTGATTCCTCTCTCTCTCTCCACTTCACACACTCTTGGCATCGCCCTACAGTAGAATATTGATAAGTTTAGGATAAATTTAAAAACAAATTAATATTAATTTATCTTATTTATAACATGAAAAGACCGATCAATTGATGAGTTTCAAAAGCGATTAATCGGTAACTCGGAGAGAAATCGTTAATTCTTGCTGATTAATCTTCCAAACGTTATGCACACGCTTAATTCAAAATTGTAGCGCTCAACTAGCAAGAGGAGATTAATCACGGATTAATTATCGTTTAAATAACTTAGTTTCACATATAAGCATTTTACTTTTACCTATCTCATCTCAACAAAGTTTTTGAATTCACCTTTGATTTAATCTTGAATTCTTAATCTGTCTGCCACTCCAACCCATCTTCATTTTATATTCGTGTTTCTTTTGGCACCTTGCCTAAAATGGTTTTTGAATGAAAAGCAATGTTGGGTAGGTCACGAGCTTGAACATAATTAAGCTTTCTACTTTTATATTATACTATCATTGTTAAATCATCTTTCACTCTAAGAGTGAGTTGTTATCGTCTTTCACTCTAAGAGTGAGTTGTTATAGAGAATGTTTTAAGCGTGTGTTATAAATTTTCGTACAGAGAAAGCCAATCTTTAGTATGGGACAAAAAGGAATGGGCTCGAACGATAATAACAATAATGGATAATAAATAACAAATAACAATAATGAAGTGGAATAGGAGGTAGGGGAGAAGCTTCTTCCTCAAGAACTTAAAATGAATATATTGCCCTAGAGAAGATATGGATGCAACTAATGAAGAGATGATAGGTATACCAACTAGCATGATTTAGATGAAGGATGTTAGAAGATGTTTCGTTAAGATGACCAAGTCAGGTCAATATGACTATATAGTACGAGAAGAATGATGAACTCCAAACCAACTCCATAGTAGTGGATCACTCTAGTGAAGATGACGTGAAGGAAAATCAAAATAGTGATAAGATTAGGCATGACAGCAGGCCAAATGAAGATGCAATGTGGGTCAACAAATCATTGCCAAATCAAAAGAGATCAACAAAGAAAAACAAGGGGCTAGTCCATCTCATATTGAGATTTTTATTCCAAGATCTTTCTTTTTTTAAAGGCAAGCAGGGTTTTTATTGGATCCCACACCATTAAACATCTCCGGCAGGGTTCAAACCCTAGACTTGTATAGAATGCCCCATAGCCGAGCTAGTACTCCATTGCCTTTTTATCCCAACTTTAGCATGGCTCTTGCTCTTATGGAGAAGGGAAAGAGAGCATTGTTAATAAATACGTTAAGAAACCTCATGAACTGATGGAGTAGGGAAAGAGAGCATTGTCAATAAATACTTTAAGGAACCTCATGAACTGATAAAGGACGGGACAAAAAATTGGATAAAGCTGCTAGAAACACTAGTTGTGGAGGGAGAGGTACTTTTATGAACTGATAAAGGACAGGACAAAAAAAACTTGGATGAGGCTACTAGAAACACTAGTGGTGGAGGGAGAGATACTCTTATGGAGAATGCAACTAGCGGTAGAAATGGACACTCAACCAAAAAAGGTCCAAAGGATGAATGACTTTCACAATATAGGAGTGTGAAATGTGAGGGGTTTGAATTCTCCTCTTAAGAACCAAGAAGTGAGGAAATAAATTAATACCAACAACTTAAAGTTGGTAGGTCTTGTAGAAACTGGAGTTAAATCAATTAATCTCAATGCATAATTAGACATGTGTGGGACAAACGGCCAAGTTTGAGTAATTATGATCAAGCTACTAATTACAGGATTTGGTTAGGATAGGACACCATGGTTTTTTAATGTCAAACTCGTTGACTCTTCAGATCAGATAATCTCAGTAGAGGTTAAAAGAACTGAAAACAACCAAACAGTTTGTATTCTCTGCACTATAAGGGAGTAACTTAAGAGGAGTGGGAGAAGCTTTGGTTAGATACATGCAGAAATACCAAAGTTATTTTGTTGCCTTGGGTCCTTCTAGGAGACTGGAGCAGTATAAGGTACAGCTATAGGAAGCACCATCTCTTCCAAAGAGACTAAGGACCTAAATGACTGAATCAGTACACCCTAAAGAATGTAATTAGTATTTAGTTGGGCGGGCCAGTTAAGCCCAATAGCACTAGTTAGAGCACTATTAAGAAATTAAGGTTAGTGAACTTGTTTTGCAAGCAACCTACATTATAAATAAGGTTTTACATCCATCATTGTAGGGAGGTTATTGATGAATGAAGAATAAGTTATTTTTGTTTTATGAGTAGTTCGTTTTATTTATTTCAGTGCTTTTCCTTTTGATTTCCCTTTCAGCATTGAGTTCTTTGGTTTAATTTCAGTTCTAGTTTGTGAGACATAAAGTTCCATCAGATACACTCTCACACCATACCATTATTTGAAATAAAGTTGTTGCAACATCCCTCTCCCCTGCCACAATCCAAACCCCTCTCCAGATCTTCACATTCCCTTTCCTCATGAACCAAATCTTTGTTCACAGCTACTGCACCCTCACCAGTACCCAACCCCGTCCCTCCAGCTTCCAGCCCCTGGATGCCATTTGGCCTCCTTGAGTCTCCTTCCACCTCATCAACTCTGCCAACCCTCACCGAGACTCTTTTTAGTCCCATTTAATACATATATAAATTAAAAATAACGAACATGATATGTACATTTGCGCCATTGAAACAAGAAAACACAAAAACAACCAAAATAAAGGATTTTCTATTTTTAGAAATAACTAAAAGGAATAATGTACGCACCACAATCAACTTTCCACCTCAACAAATAAATAGAGATGTTCATTATGGAGAGTTGTTCATGTTCAAGATCAGCTTGAATCAGGATGAGGAATAATGAAGTTAAAACTGAGGATAGCTCGTGGATATAATGCAGACCAAGTTCTTTTTGGGCAAGCAATAGGCGCTTTGATAATTCAACAATGAGTTCCCTCCCACCCCATTGCTTGTCAAAATCTGTATAAAATGATAATACGGTATTCAACACTTCCACGCCGAATAACTGAGTCTGGTTTGGCAACTGTAAACATGAATAAGAACATATTAATGCAAGAATAAAATATTGTGCCTAAAACATAAATGTATAATCAACAAGCATGTTAATGTGAGTCACCGAGACTAAGTGGATAGGGAAAATCAAAAAATCACAGATGATGTTTACAAAATTGAAGGGTTAGGCGAAGGCAGCACTTGAATATCCACTCTACCATAAGTTTTATACAGGTCACAGAGACTGACGCCGCTACTAATTCAAGCAGGCCTTTCCTTGATTAGGAGCATTAAGCATGGTTGCTCATTGCCCAAATTTTTCCAATCTCATAATATTTACCCAGTTTAGTTTGGATTGGCACTGATGCACGCTAAACAGTGAAATTTTGATTACGAAAAAAATCAGTGAGATGACTCAGCCAATTAGTTTCAGATGATGATCAAATTGGCTGATTTTATAAGGAAAGGAAAATCTCATCTACTGAGTTGTTTTATATATCTATTTTAGTTAAGAATTTCGCGTACAAATACAAGCGATCCTTAACTACATATACATATGATCATATAGGTGTTACAAAAAAAGGAGGCCTTTCAATGTGAAATCTAAAAACATATCTTTTTGTGGCACCTATGCTAAGTACTTCAGTTTTCAGTCTAAAGGTGTTGAGGACAAATCCAAAAATGGTCTTGTGAAACAAAATCGTCCATATCTAAGTTGGGTCACAAAAGCCAATTGGTCTAAACCTCAATTTAGAGATCAAGGTAACTATGATGTGTAGTTGTATGGGTGATCAAGTTGCAGAACAACCAATTTGCTGACTGAGGTCCTGCAGTGTCGTTTTCCAATACTACACAGCTTCGCTGATCATTGGCATTGAACCACGGGTAAAATCAACTTTGAGGATATCATGTTAAAACACATCCCTTAGGTTCAAGAAAACTTGTTCATTTAATTGGGGAAGATTCAAGCAAGTCACTTTAAGGATATCATGTTAACACAAACCTTAAGTTCAAGCAAACTTATTCATTTAAATGGGGAAGATGGGTAGAGAGGGGAATACAATATGGATAACCTTCTCTCAAATGAGGGTTTAACCAAGGTTTTTTTTTTCGCATCGCGTTAGAGATGAGTGTACAAGATAACGGTTGACCAGATAGTCAACTGACAGTGAGGGATAACGACCAAAGGGACATAATCACTTTTCCTATTAGTCCAAGGGATGAAATAAAATTAACCTTTAATTTAAACTTTAAAAATATAAAAGTAGACATTTCATACGTTCACTTAGAGTTTGTATAACTTACCAATCCTGCCTCCACAGACTGCCTCAAGATCAATATATATGCATCTACGAGATACTCCGCTAAATAAATGATGTCTTTCAAATCCTGGAAAAAAAAAAAACAGGTTTTGCTAAGCTAAACATTAACACTCATCATTTAGACAAAAAAAAATGAATGTGAAGATAAAATATAAGTCACAAAGGAAAATGCAACTTACTTTTGCATTCTTACATGGAAAATACTTCAAACATTTGGTTAGCAACTTGATGATGGGCAGTGCTTCACACGGAAATGTACAACACAAGGACACAGTAGACGATACCAATTGCTTGGCAAACGAGGCAGAAGAAGAAGAATCCGTAAAGGGTATCCTCAATATGGAAAAATGCAAAAAGGGTTTGAAGAAGTCACAAACTTTATCCAACCCCATTGTTTTAATGTGCAAAATAAACAACAACAGTTGTTGCACAAGCTCAGATTGAACTTCACTACGACAAGCAAGAACCTTAGCGAAGGGATGTGTATCGATCGACTGAACCCGCCAAACCGACTCATTCTTCTGGAAGGCGAGTCGAACAAGGAACCCAATAGCTTTAACAAAGACATCGACGAAACGTGAATCGCAACCCTCGAGAGCTGATTGAAGTTCTAACAAGCCCCGAGAAAGGGTTATAGTGTCTTGTTTGACGAAGCGACAGAGTTCTCGAACGGATTGGTCAAGGATGTGGGGTGAGTTAGAGTTGAGACAGTGAGTTATGGCGTTTCGACCTGGATCGGAATCGGGGTTTAGGTAGGGAGGAGCGGATCGGAGCTTTTGGAAGATTGAAATCACTGCAAATTTCTGGAGGGAGGGTTGAGGAACTCCAAGTCTGTCGAGAAGGGGGGCATAGGAGGTCGAGTCCATCTCCTTTGAAAATGTAATGTGATTTTGGATTCTTTCAGGTTTTTGTTCGGTTTTGGTGGGGGAAATAAACGAAAGAGAGACAGAGAGAGGGGGTCTGAGTGTGAGAGGTTGTTTGTTTTGTTGAAAGTGGCTAGAAGTTATAAGATCTGACTGAATGAGTTGTTTGTGTTGCACGACAGAGCTGCTTATTAGAAATTATAAAATTAAATGATATTTATTTTTTATGCCGATTTAAAAAAAAAATTTATATTTTGTCTGCCACCACAACTTTCACCGCTCACAACAAACCATCAACATTAACCTCTTTGTTCACTTGTTTTCTTTTATCCAAATACCATTGAAACATTTTCCACCACTATCAGAAACCACCTTATATCTTTCTTCATTCCTCATACAATTTTCAATAGAGAGAATGAAAAAGAGAAATGAATAGAAGCAATAGGAGGGGAGGCCACTAAAGGTAGTGGCGATGGTAGCGGCATTCATCGCATTATAAAGAGGAGGTGGAGACAAGAGGTGATGATTGGTAAATGAGATAGAAAGTAACAATCGTTATGAATTTATTGTAAGGTTGTTATTGGAATGAATTTTCATTAAGTACCAAGCGTTAACTGATCAGCACCATGGGGGTGCTTACTTCAATAAGAACTTCAATTTCTGATCAGAACTAAAAACAAACACTATAAACAAGGTGTCCCAATTTTTATTAAGACTTCTGACTCTATTCAGAAGCAAACACAAACACCCTCTAAGTGTGACCTTGCTTCCCATGGTTTTGCAAATTTTGCTATGCAATTCGCCTATATCATCTTATTTTCACTGTCTTTTTTCCTCTTTTTAGGCAATCTAACTGGTTTTCTCTAGCCAGAAAAATACATTGCCTTTATGGCTAAAAAAAACTATTTAAGTTTGGATCTTAGAGGGTACTAATACATCATAGCCCAAGGTCAACTATAAAAACCAAATTCCAATCAAATAGAGTAATTTGAATTTTATGGTGTTAATCTGATTCGAATATGGTATTATATTTACAAATGTAGTCATTCCGCTAGCCAAGATAAGATAGCGTTGATAGGCGAAAGTCTCAAGGTTAAAACCTTGCAACCAGGCGTTGGTTGGTGATACCACACTTTGTAGCGGGGGCGTTGGTCAACCATGATAAGCCTTTAAGTCGTGAATAGGCCTTGTGTGGCTTAGGTTGTCTCGTCTTGTGTGATCATGTCTGTGTGGTCCTATTTGAGATAAACCCATTAAATTCTAATTGAAATATATTGTCCAAATGTCTTTCCTATCAAAGTTCATTCGTTCTTCATCCTCTAAGCAAAATCCATCAAACATAGCTTATAGCTTAGAATTTATCAAGTTTCTGAAATAGGAAGAAAAAAATACAAAAATGGGCAATCCCTAAAATTCTCAAAAAGATATTTACGAAACTCAAACCCAAAAATTTTCCCAAAACAATTGAGATGCACAAACCACAACAATTCAATTATATTTGTATAGGATAATTCAATGGAAAATGACTTTTAAGGCCCACCTTTTGAAAAAATAGACCACTTAGATACTATAGTGATGTAATGGCTAATTTGTGCCTACTTTTATGACTAACAATGACTTTTTTTATGAACCCAGGTTAACTCATAAAGTTGTAAGACATCTTTACCCTTCCTAAACAAATAGAAAACTTACTTTTATACTTTATAACCAACAATGATTTTTTTAGGGAGTTGCTACGTGTACCCGACTATTTAGCACGGTTGCACCAACTTAAAATGCGTAACACCAACTTGCCTTTTTTTTATGAAAATGATTTTATTGAGTGCCCTTATTTATTTGAGCAAAATCAAAAATATAAATCAATGACATTTGAAATTGGGTTCATACATGTACATTAAATATGTGCTAGATTTGGAGATTTTTTATTCACAACTATTGCAATGATCTTAAAAGCTAGAAATACATCTAATTTTTGTTTTCAATGACATTTTTTATTTCAATAATTGGAGTTGTGAATCCAATGTTTGGTTGCTCGAAAGAATAACTACCAAGTCGTTTTACATAGAAGATGGGGGGAAGGAGACTAGGAGTCGTTTATCTTACTCCTTGTAATTAAGTATTGTTGTTTTAGAGTTAAGAAATAGTGGTTGGGTACACTAAGTAACTTTTATAAATAAAATATGTAAACTAAAGTTGATGCAATCGAGCCAAACGGTCAAGTACACGTAGCAACTCCCTTCTTTTATTAATTATTCTAATTATGACCAACCAATTGTTGGTTGGGTTAAACTATATAAGTTGATAATTTCTGACCTATTATTTCTACAATCATTATCTGAAACATATATAATGAGGCTAAAACTATCACATTGTTCTTAATATTTATTTATTTATCATTATTATTAATTAGCATGTTGAATAATGCTATAGTAAGGTAGATTAATGACACAACCTTGGGGTGTGATTAGTGTCGCAACTTTGGGGTATGATTTTTGACACATGTTTTGAATGACAATATATATTTATTAAAGCACCAAATTCGATTTAAATTTTTTTATTTTTTTTTGCACAAGTCCAGTCCGTTAACAATCCTAATTATCATGGTGATTGAAATTAAAAAAAATACTTTTGCTATGAGAGAATAGGTTAATTTATTTTAACAACCACTTACTTTATTCTATTGAGATGTCCATGTTTTGCATTAGCACTTAAATCAAGATAGAAAATAGGTTAAGTTATTTCATGTATTGCATTAGTTTATTTTATTCGCTGAAATTCTATTGAGATGTCCACTTAGTAATTAATTAATAGACCCCAATTTGTAAATGCCTCAATTAGACCCTAATTGAAAATTTCATTTTTTTTTTCAAATAATTTCATATAGTATAGGTGTTTGTTTTAATCTTTTGAATTACTTTTCAGAAATTATATGAATAAAATAAAATTTTGGCCCTTAAAAGAATAATATTCTTATGCATTGGATGGTTAGATCAATTGAAATGAAATTAACAACGTTTTATTGAAATATTGTAGAGCTCTTATTCTAATTTTTTTTATTGACATCATACTCATCATGCTATGATTCAGCTTATTTATTTATTTATTTTTATTAACATGTACAATGTAATTTATTGACATGTACAGTAGGACTTTAATGTTAGAATATTCCTAGCATACATTAAAATACAGTGTTGAATATCCTCCTAGCATACATTTGTATACATTTGTATACATTTGCATGCATTTTGTATACAATGTGATTTACATAAGCATACAGTGGGATTTCAATGTTAAGCACATACACAATGTGATTTACATTTGCATACAAAATGTGCTACTCTGGAGGTACTTTATTTCTTGCTCATTAGTAAACTTTGTCAAAATTTTGTTGTCTACTCAAACATTTAGCATGTGGAACAATGTTGTAGTGGTTCGTTTTATATATTTGCATTTTGAAGAATTAAAAATGTAATATTATTGTATATGATAGGTTTTAGTGTTGGAAAAAAAATTGAGAAAACAAAGTAAACTCTGTCGAAATTCTGAATTTTTTTTTTATGTTTTGTTGCCTACTCAAACATTTAGCATGTGGAGTAATGTTATAGCGGTTTATTATGTTTTTGCCATTTTGATGAATTACAAATGCAAATTTATGAGGTACGACAAATTTTAGTATTGAGAAAATTTTTAAAAACAAGATAGACTGTTAAAATTCAACAAAAATATTGTAATTAATTTAGTTTAAGCTACCATTACGGAAACACCAAATATTTGTAGTTGAGATAATCAGTGTTCTAAAAAGCGCTAGGCAGTGGGTGGGCGGCGAGCAGGTGCCTAGCACCCAGGGGCCTAGGCGGTCTTAGGTTTTGTATTATAACTTTAATAATTTACAAAAGTTAAGCATAATACCTTATCAATTACATCCAATTTAATGCCAAGATACATATGCAAAATTTAAAAACATGAAAAATTAACAATCATGAACAAAATTTATTAAAACTCAAATGACTGAAGTTGGTCATGATGGGTACTTTATACAAAGTTGAATTTGTGGACAAATATCCAAGCCTACTCTTTTATTTTTCTTCAAATTGCATGAATAACCTCAATCATGTTTGATAAAATCTACATTACTAAAATTGGTACCGGCAGATCCTTTGAGAATTTCATTAAGTAATCATCATTTGCTACATTTAGACATATATTGAATAAAAAATAACTAAATTGTTTATTTCTAAAAAAGAGGAAATAAAAATAAAATAAGAACACAATCAGTCTTATTAAAAAAAATTTAAAAAAAAAAACTCGCCCAGACCACCTAGACCCTGCCTAGGCCGCCCAGACCCGCCTAGACTGCCCAGAACCCGCCCAGCCATTAATCTGGGCGTTTTTCTACATTCTAGCGCTTAAGCGGCCGCCTAGGCCGATTTTAGAACACTGGAGATAATACCGCAATGGATATTAAAAAGATGAATGATAAGACATATATTAAATAAATATGTTTAGTGGTAATGGTACATGTGTCGCAACCTTGAGGTATGATTAGTGACACGTGTCTTGAATGACAATATATATTTTATTAGGCAATTTTTTTTAATTGCAAACTTTTTATTCTTTTTATTATTATTATGGTTTAGTTTAAGCCCATGTACCAGTAGTTAATAACATATTAACCTAAAATTCTCAGAGCCATGCCGAGTGATTTTTCAACACAGTTAAAGTCATGAGAAACACGATAGAAAGATAAACCGCAATGAAAATAGTTAACACCGTACGGTAGTGCCAACGGCACAAGGAATACCCAAGTTTATCTTACAAAACAAGACGGTGCTTGGGTTGAGAGATAAAAGACAGCTTAGATTTAACCAAATATATGAATCTGACGGATTTTATAGAACTTAAAGCACCAAGAGTGCATGGGTTCGATTCCCATGCCCAACATTTGATATTTATTTATTTATTTATTTTTGGGAGATAAAAGACGACTCAGATTTATCCAAATATGAAATTTAATGGTTGGGATCTAAAGTTAGCCTTTATGAAGATTTATCCCCAATAGAGTGCAAGGGGTCGATTCCCATACCCAACTTTTTTTATTTTATTTATTTATTTTCTTCATAACCTGATTGTGGTGATTAGGCATGTAAGTATATTTATTTGTTTATCACACTCAAACCTTTAGCATGTGGATTAATGATATAGTGAGGTAGATTAGTGACACAACTTTGGGGTGTGATTAGTGCCGCAACCTTGGGGTATGATTATTGACACATGTTTTGAATGAGAATATATATATATATTTTTTTTTTTGGAAAGCGAGCGGGGGTTATTTAGGATCCCCAAACCTGGAAATAAAAAGGTTGTTACATCCGAACATAAGCCTTGCCTATTTTGTCTTCATATACAATGTCCTTCATATCCTGAGCAAAGGAACTAGGAAGGATTTCCAAAAAATCTATGGTTGGGTCTAAGCTAGCCAGAGAATATATATTTATTAAAGCACCAAATCCGATTTAAAATCGTTTTTTTTTTTGCATAAGTCCAGTCTGTTGACAATGCTAATTATCATGGTGATTGAAATTAAAAAATTATTTTTGATGTGAGAGAATAGGTTAAGTTATTTCAACCTCTTAGTTTATTCTATTGAGATGTCCATGTTTTGCATTAGCACCGAAATCAAGATAGAGATAGGTTAAGTTATTTCTTATTTTGCATTAGTTTATTCTATTCACTGAAATTCTATTGAGATGTCCACTTAGTAATTAATTAATAGACCCCATTTATAAATATCCCAATTTGTAAATGCCCCAATTAGACCCTAATTAATTTTTAAAAAAATAATTTCATTTAGTATAGGTGTTTGTTTTAATCTTTTGAATTACGTTTCAGGAATTATATGAATAAAAGAAAATTTTGGCCCTTAAAAGGATGATATTCTTATGCATTGGATAGTTAGATCAATTGGAATGAACTCAACAACATTTTATTGAAATATTATAGAGCTCTTATTCTAATTTTTTTTATTGACATTTGCATACTCATGCTATGATTCAGTTTTTTTTTATTTTTTCATTAACATGTACAATGGGATTTATTGACAAGAATAATGTGATTTATTGACATATACAGTAGGACTTCAATGTTACAATATGCCTAACATACATTAGAATACAGTGTTGAATATCCTAGCATACATTTGTATACATTTGCATGCATTTGTATACATTGGGATTTACATATGCATACAGTGGGACTTCAATGTTAAACATGTACACAATGTGATTTACATTTGCATACAAAATATGCTACTCTGGAGGTACTGTATTTCTTGCTCATTAGTAAATTTTGTCAAAATTTTGTTGTTTACTCAAACATTTAACATGTGGAACAATGTTGTAGTGGTTCATTTTATATATTTGCATTTTAAGAATTACAAATACAATATTATTGTGTATGACAGGGTTTAGTGTTGGAAAAAAAATTAAGAAAACAAAGTAAACTCTATCGAAATTCTAATTTTTTTAATGTTTTGTTGCCTACTCAAACATTTAGCATATGGAGTAATGTTATAGTGGTTTATTGTGTTTTATGTCATTTTGATAAATTACAATGCAAATTTATGAGGTATGACAAATTTTAGTATTGGGAAAATTTTAAAAAACAAGATACACTGTTAAAATTAAACAAAAATATTGTAATTAATTTAATTTAAGCTACCATTACAGAAACACCAAATATTTGTGATTGAGATAATACCGCAATGGATATTAAAAAGATGAATGACATGACATATATTAAATAAATATGTTTAGTGGTAATGGTACATGTGCCGCCACCTTGGGATATAATTAGTGACACATGTCTTGGACGACATAATATATTTGTTAGACAACGTTTTTTTAATGACAAACTTTTAATTCTTTTTTAGTATTATTATTGTTTAGTTTAAGCTCATGTACCAGTAGTTAATAACATATTGACCTAAAATTTTCAGAGTCATGCCAAGTGATTTTTCAACACAATTAAAGCCATGAGAAACACGATAGAAAGATAAGTCGCGATGAAAATAGTTAATACCATACGGTAGTGCCAACGACACGGGGAATATGTTAATTTATCTTACAAAACAGGACGGTGTTTGCGTTGAGAGATAAAAGACGGCTCAGATTTAACCAAATATATGAATCTGACGGATCTTATAGAACTTAAAGCACCAAGAGTGCATGGGTTCGATTTCGATTCCCAACATTTGATATTTATTTATTTTTGGGAGATAAAAGACGGCTGGGATTTATCCAAACATGAAGATCTAATGGCTGAGACTTAAAGTTAGCATTTATGAAGATTTATCCCAATAAGAGTGCAAGGGATCAATTCCCATACCCAATATTTTTATTTTATTTATTTATTTTCTTCAAAAATTGATTGTGGTGATTAGGCATGTAAGTATATTTTTTTATTTTTTTTATCATACTCAAACATTTAGCATGTGGAGTAATGCTATAGTAAGGTAGATTAGTGACACAACCTTGGGGTGTGATTAGTGTTGCAACCTTGGGGTATGATTATTGACACATGTTTTGAATGACAATATATATTTATCAAAGCACCAAATCCGATTTAAAATCTTTTTTTTTTTTTTTTGCATAAGTCTAGTCCGTTGACAATCCTAATTATCATGGTGATTGAAATTAAAAAAAATATATTTTTGCTGTAAGAGAATAGGTTAAGTTATTTCAACAACCACTTAGTTTATTCTATTGAGATGTCCATGTTTTGCATTAGCACTGAAACCAAGATAGAAAAAATTGGTTAATTTATAAATAACCCAATTAGACCTTAATTGAAAATTTCATTTAGTATAGGTGTTTATTTTAATCTTTTGAATTACGTTTCAGAAATGATATGAATGAAAGAAAATTTTGGCACTTAAAATGATAATATTCTTATGCATTGGATGGTTAGATCAATTGGAATGAAATCAACAACGTTTTATTGAAATATTATAGAGCTCTTATTCTAATTTTATTGACATTTGTATACTCATGCTATGATTCAGTTTTGTTTTTTTTTATTAACATGTACAATGAGATTTATTGTCAAGAATAATGTGATTTATTGACATGTACAGTAGGACTTCAATGTTTGAATATTCATAGCATACATTAGAATATAGTGTTGAATATTCTAGCATACATTTGTATACAGTGTGATTTACATATGCATACAGTGAAACTTCAATGTTAAGCATGTACACAATGTGATTTATATTTGCATACAAAATGTGCTAATCTGGAGGTACTGTATTTCTTGCTTATTAGTAGACTTTGTCAACATTTGTTTGTCTACTCAAACATTTAGCATGTGGAACAATGTTGTAAAAAAATTAAGAAAGCAAAGTAAACTCTGTCATAATTCTGAAATTTTTTTTTCATGTTTTGTTGCCTACTCAAACATTTAGCATGTGGAGTAATGTTATAGTGGTTTATTGTGTTTTATGCCATTTTGATGAATTACAATGCAAACTTACGAGGTATGACAAATTTTAGTATTGAAAATTTTTAAAAAAACAAGATAGACTATTAAATTTCAACAAAAATATTGTAATTAATTTAATTTAAGCTACCATTACAGAAACACCAAATATTTGTGATTGAGATAATACCGCAATGGATATTAAAAAGATGAATGACATGACATATATTAAATAAATATGATTAGTGGTAATGGTACATGTGCCACAACCTTGGGGTATGATTAGTGACACGTGTTTTGAACGACAATATATATTTATTAGACAACTTTTTTGTAATGGCAAACTTTTTATTATTTTTTATTATTATGGTTTAGTTTAAGCCCATGTACAGTAGTTAATTACATGTTGACCTAAAATTCCCTGAGCCAAGCCGAGTGATTTTTCAACGCAATTAAAGTCATGAGAAACACGATAGAAAGATAAGCCGCGATGAAAATTGTTAACACCGTACGGTAGTGCCAACGACACGGAAAATACCTTTTATTATTATTTTTTATTTTTTTATCCCTTAACCCCTCCCACCCCAGATGTGGCCGACTGGGTTCGACCTTGTGACCTAGTGATACCATCCGCCACTGCTCAACCACTGAGCCATCACACCTTTAACGCACGGGGAATACCCTAGTTATATATACAAAACATGATGGTGTTTGGAGTTGGAGTTAAAAGACGGTTGAGACTTAACCAAATATATGAATCTAATGGATCACATAGATCTTAAAGCACCAAGAGTGCATGGGTTCGATTCCCATACCCAACATTTTTTATATTTGTTTATTTTTCTTCAATTGTTGATGATGATGGTGTTGAAAACTTAAGGGTGATCATGTTTTGACAAGTTTTAAACTTTTATCGTGCCAACAACACAGGGAATCTCCTAGTCTATATTACAAATCAGGATGGTGTTTGATGTTGGAGATAAAAGACGGCTGAGATTTATCCAAATATAAAAATCTAACGAATCACACAGAACTTAAAGTACCAATAGTGCATGAGTTCGATTCCCATACCAAACATTTTGATATTTTTTTTCAATTGTGGATGGTGGTGATTAGGCATGTAAGTATGAAGGATAAAAACTTAATGGTGATCATATTTTGACAAGTTTTAAACTTTTATCGTGCCAACGGCACGGGGATTACCCTAGTCTATATTATAAATCAGGATGGTGTATGAGGTTGGAAATAAAAGACTACTGAGATTTACCAAGATATATGAATCTAACGGATCATATAAAACTTAAAGCACCAAGAGTGCATGGGTTCGATTCTCATACCAAAATTTTGATATTTATTTATTTTTCTTCAATTGTCGATGGTGGTTATTAGGCATGTAAATATGATGGATGTGAACTTAAGTGTAATAAATAATTTATTGGTTTAATCAAGTTTTGACAAGTTATAATGGAGTGTTGAAAATTAAGTAGAATAAACTCTATGTATTATGTTAAACTTTTTTCGTGTTAATGACACGGGGAATACCCTAGTCTATATTACAGAATAGGATGATGTTTGAGGTTAGAGATAAAAGACGGTTGAGATTTATCGAAATATAAAAATCTAACGGATCACATTGAACTTAAAGCACCGAGAGTGCATGGGCTCGACTACAATATCAAATAAGTCTATTTCAAATCAAATTAGAAGTAGGTGTTTAAATTTACCAAACTTCTTATGAAATAGAAAACAACATTTAATCAGTCATCCTTCTGAATATGACTTTACAAATAAGAAAATTCCAACAAAAGCAAGATCAACTCAAATGAATGCATAATTAATAGAACTTTCTGTGGTCAGCATCCGACAACTATATCAAAACTCCGTTGGTTAGTTGGAAGCAAATATGTAATAGAATATTGTAAAGAAGAAATCAATCTTTTGATTAACAAGAAACTAATAAGAAAAGAACAATTCTCCATGGAGTTTCTCAACTTTCTATGTTTGAAAGACAACCGAGATAGAACGTAGAGCACAAATATTAGTAATCAATTACAAACCTCTAAATGACGCACTTAAATAGATTAGATATGCAATCCCAAGCAAAAGAAATTTAATTAACAGATTAAACAAAACCTCTAAGGTATTCCCCATGTCGTTGACACGATAAAAGTTTAACATGATACATAGAGTTTATTCTACTTTGTTTTCAACGCCCCATTATAACTTGTCAAAACTTGATAAAGCCAATATATTATTTATTATGCTTAAGTTTTCATCCATCATACTTACATGCCTAATCACCACCATCAACAATTGAAGAAAAATAAATAAATATCAAAATGTTGGTATGGAAATCGAACCCATGCACTCTTGGTGCTTTAAGTTCTATATGATCCGTTAGATTCTTATATCTGGGTAAATCTCAGTAGTATTTTATCTCCAACCTCATACACCATCCTGATTTATAATATATCCTAGGGTATCCCCCATGCCGTTGGCACGATAAAAGTTTAAAACTTGTCAAAATATGATCACCATTAAGTTTTTATCCTTTATACTTACATGCCTAATCACCACCATCAACAATTGAAGAAAAAAAAATATCAAAATGTTGGGTATGGGGATCGAACCCATGCACTATTGATGCTTTAAGTTCTGTGTGGTCCGTTAGATTTTTATATTTGGATAAATCTCAGTCGTCTTTTATCTCCAACCTCAAACACCATCCTGATTTGTAAAATAGACTAGAGTATTTCCCGTGCCATTGGCACGATAAAATTTTAAAACTTGTCAAAACATGATCACCCTTAAGTTTTCAACACCACCATCATCAACAATTGAAGAAAAATAAATAAATATAAAAAATGTTGGATATGGGAACCGAACCCATGCACTCTTGGTGCTTTAAGTTCTATGTGATCTGTTAGATTCATATATTTGGTTAAGTCTCAGCCGCCTTTTATCTCCCACCTCAAACATGGGGAATGCCCTAGTCTATATTACAGACAGGATGGTGTTTGAGGTTGGAGATAAAAGACGGTTGAGATTTATCGAAATATAAAAATCTAACGGATCACATAGAACTTAAAACACTGAGAGTGCATGGGCTCGACTACAATCTCAAATTTGTCTATTTCAAATCAAATTAGAAGTAGGTGTTTTAATTTACCAAACTCCTTATGAAATAGAAAACAACATTTAATCACTCTTCCTTATGAAGATGACTTTACAAACAAGTAAATTCCAACAAAAGCAAGATCAACTCAAATGAATGCATAATTAATAGAATATCGTAAAGAAGAAATCAATATTTTGATTAGGAAGAAACTAATTATAAAAGAACAATTCTCCATGGAATTTCTCAACTTTCTATGTCCGAAAGGCAACTGAGATAGAACGTAGAGCACAAATATTAGTAATCAATTACAAACCTCTAAACGACGCACTTAAATAGATTAGACATGCAATCCCAAGCAAAAAAGATTTAATTAACAGATTAAACCAAACAACAATATTTTCCAAGTTTGATTTAAAATCATGATTTTGGCAAATTCAAACAACTCTAAAAGACAAATACAAAACAACTTTCAATGTTCCTTTTGGTCATTACGAATGAAACGTAATGCCATTTGGTATAAAAAAAGTTCTTTCTGAGACTCAAAACATTATGAATGATATTTTCAATTCAATTTTTTTTTTATATATATGACATCTTAATATTTTCAAAAACAATTGTAGAACATTGGTATCCTGCTCCATTGTTTATCCTTGTTGTAGAAGAAAGAGCTTCGTTCTCTCATGTTGTTGATGTTGTTGCCTATCCTTCTTTGAATGCTCCTGCTAGTGATGCTTTGATCATTTCTATTGTTTCTTCTCCAACCGTTCTATCTTCTTCTCCAGATGTAACTGAATAACGTTATGAATGACAAGTTTTTCTTTGTTGACATTCTGGTGCTTTGTCTTTCTTGTATTTATTGCTTGCCGACTTGCATGTTATTCCTTCGTGGTCGCAATTTGTTTATTATCTTGGATCAATCATGGTATTTGATCATACACATAAATGTGCATTGATCTCGTTACACGTACTTTTTGTATCTCGGTAATTTAGACTTGTCTGTATTTTTACTTTTGCCCTCGTTTCTTAGCCATCTGAACCTTTCATTTCTTTGATCTTGTCAATCGGGCCAAGAAGTTTTACGAGTAAGTCTTGACTTGCATGTCAAGATTTTTTTGCAGATTTACTCGGTGGTTCGACGTATTAGTCGACCAGAAGGTTTTACGAGTAAGTTTTGACTTATTCATCAAGACTTTTGTAGATTTACTTTGTGGTCTGACGTATTGGTCGACCATAAGGTTTTATGAGTAAGTTGACTTATGCGTCCCAACTTTGGTAGAATTACTTCGTGGTCTGACGTATTGGTCGACCAGAAGGTTTTACGAGTAAGTTGACTTATGTGTCCCAACTTTGGTAGATTTACTTTGTGGTCCGATTTATTGGTCGTCCAGAAGGTTTTACGAGTAAGTTGACTTATAGGTCCCAATTTTCACTTCGTGGTCCGACATATTAGTTGGTCAGAACGTTTTACGAGTAAGTCTTGACTTATACATCCAGACTCTCACTTTGTGGTCCGACATATTAGTCGGTGAAAATGTTTTCTGCGTAAGTCTTGACTTATACGTTCGAACTTTTGTAGATTTTACTTCATGGTTGATCAGACCAGAAGTTTTATGTTTACGTTTGGTTTATACGCCTTGACCTTTTTTCTCGTAGCCCAATATGTTGATTGAGCTAGTTGTTTTGCATCGTTTGACTTTGACACCTTGACTTAACTTGACCGTGTGAACGTAAGATGAAGGGTTTGAACTTGGAGTTTTATTGATAATCCTGTTTCAGATGCTCAACATTCTATAATCATTAGTAGTTGTTCTTTCTTTGTCCAAAACTTCTTGGTTCATAGTGTTGGTCATCTTAGCTTGTCTGCTTGCTTGTGGGTGATTCATTCGTGAATAGTTTGTAGTTTGTGTCTTTCTATTTGACTATTGTTTGGTTGACCTCATTCCTTATAATGGTAGGGGGTCGATTCCTACGCGCCCTTGTCGTTTGAGAAGTACTTGTATCTACTTTAGATCGACTTTCGTTTCATGATATCTTGAAGTATGCTTTGGAGTTATTTCGCCTGAACTGACTGTGTCTGATTTTAACTGGAATGGTGTAATAAAAGGGGACGTTCGTTGCATCATCCTTCTTGTTCGTTGAACTGTGTCCTTGGGGGAGTGATTCCCACCATGACTTATCTCCTTCTTCACGGTTCTCCTGTAATGTTGATAGTTTGTGTCACGTGTACGGTCACCACGAGGTAGCTAATGAACTCAGAATGCTTCTTGATCAAATCCTTGAGTGTTCACTCTTCAAGGTTCTTCGATTGGTAATTTCCTCGGCAACAAGGTAAGCTAAGTAGAATCCAACACCGAATTGTTCAATCATGCTCACATCAGTGGCAGTTGCCAAGGCTTCCATGAACTTCTGAGTTCATGTCCTTGCAATGGTATCAAGTTTATTCATCGAATCAAATTTATTTACGTTAAATGTGAACACCTCTATGTTTCCCATTGTGAGTTGTTGTAGTGGTTCTCTGGTCTTGTTCGATGATGCTGGTTCATCTGCTTCAAGTAAGATCAGCTCGAGTTGGCGATGTCGCTGATTGCTTTTCTGATCGGTCAGATCATTCATTTTCTTCAGCTATGCAGTGTAGGGCATATATCAGTTATCTAGTTTGTTCTTTTGTTCCCATAGTGGTGTCCACATTGTCTTTTCCTTTAGACTACTTGTCTGGCAGCCCGACGAATTCCTCGAGTCACCCTATTTGAACCTAGTGCTCAATTTTGTCTATCAAATTGTAGCAGTCTTCAGTGTCGTTCCCTTTATCCTTGTGGAAAGAGCAATACTTGATTTTATCTTGTCCATCTAGGCCTCCTCTCATTTTGAGCGGCCAGTTGATATGCTCCCATATTTCTATAGACTTCAGCACGCTTGCTCGACTTGTTTTCAAGGTCGTGTATGGTTTATATGTCCTCTTTACAACACTCGTTACTCGTTCATGTCTGAGCCTTGCGGGTTGCAGCTTTGCGGATTTTCGCTAGTTGAATTCGGATCTTCCATTGGTCCGATGCCTCTTCGAGTAAGTATTCTCCTCCCGAGGTCTATTGTCTCTCATTTTTTCTTCTCTCCTCTCTCGTCTCTTCGATTGACCCTCCCTTTCAAATTCGTTCTTCTTTTTGGCGGCTAACATCTCCTCGAGGGTGATGTACTTCTGAGCGATCTTCAACAATGTTGTCATATTCTTTGGAGAGTTTAGATTTAGAGAATTGTAAAATGATCCTTTCTTTAGTCCGGAGGTGAAGGTGGCAATGGCCGTGTCGTCACTGCAGTCGTCGACATGGTCAACTCATTAGTAAAATGAGTGATGTACTCCCTCATAGTTTCTTCGGGCTTTTGTCTGATGTAAAACAAGTAATGTGGGCCAATTCTCATCTGCTGGCTGCCAATGAACCTCGTGATGAAGGCAGTGGCTAGTACTTGGAAGGAGTCTATCAACCTAGGTGGTAGACTATTGAACCAACTCATCGTCGTGGAGGTGAGGCTGGTCAGAAATGTTCAACATAGGATGGACTTTGTGCCCTCTTTCAATGCCATCATGTGGTGAAAGTGTCATAGATGGTCTGTCGGATCGGTGGTGCCATCGTATGCTTTGAACTTTGGTGGAGTGAACTTTTTTGGTAGAGTCACCATGAGTGCATCAGACAACGGTGGTCTGGTCAATTCATACAACATGTTAGTAAGGATGGCAGTGGGGAGGTTTTTTTTGGATATCCACTCCGCCCCGAACCATTTGATGCGGATTGGGTTTCCCTTAATAGATTTTGGGGTGGATTCGGGGCTCCAAATTTTATCCATCATGGATTCGAGGAGGATACAAATTTAGCCAAATCCGCCCCGCGGATATCCATTTATATGTATTTATTACTAATATACCCTTAACAACTAATAAATAAGAGCTAAGAACCCTAACCCTAACTTCTCCAATCTCCACTCCCTCGCCTCTACTCCTCCAACTCCACGCCTCCACCAGGTCCTGGACCACAACGACACCATCACCTCATCTTCCTCTTCATCATCTTCTCCTTATCTTCTTCCTTCTCTCTTGTTTTCCTCAAATCTTCTCTTCATCCTTCCTCTTCTATATCTTCTTTTATCTCCTCCCAACAAGTTCAATATCTCTTCCTCGATCTAATCAAAGTAATCAGCAAAACAAGACAAATTAATTAACAAATGGTGTGCTTGTGTGTACTTCCTGCAACTCGATCTGTTCTCTCACCAAGAAGAATCCAAAAACCCCAGTGAAAGTCTCTCACCAAGATGTAAATTTTTTTTTGCTCATTTCATCTCATCTCATCATCCCACTCACTCATATAGATGGAAAAAAAGTTTGAGAAAGAGTGAAACGTGGAAGTGATAGGGTGGGGTTCTTGTTTGGGTGTAGAACAAATCAATGTTGAAGAGAGTTTACATTACAACAGAGTTTGAAGATAGAAAAATATGTTGCTTGAATCTTGGAAATGGGTTACATTGAATTGAAGAGAGATTACATTACAACAAAGTTTGAAGAATAGAAAATGTGTTGTTTGAATCATGGAAATGGGTTTTTTGAATTGAAGAGGGATTACAGTACACGAAGCTTGAATAATAGAGAAATGGGTTGCTTGAATCTTGGAATTTTATTATTATTATTATTATTATTATTATTATTATTATTATTATTATTATTATTATTATTATTATTATTATTATTATTATTATTATTATTATTATTATTATTATTTTCTTTTGTTGTTCAAGAGAGAAATTCTTATTTGAGGATTTGAATGGGGCGAGGCGGATATCCGCCAATTCGTGCGGAGTAGATATGGCTGTTATAAAAAAAAATGGTTATTTGGGGCGGATTCGGGAATCCGCGATATCTGGCGAGTAGGGGCCGGATTTGCCCAAATCCGCCCCGTTGCCATCCCTACATGTTAGGATCTGCCACCCGATCCTGAATGGAACTTGTGCAGGAATCCCATCGCTCTAGGGGCCATCTTCTTGTGGTTCGCTGCCTTTGAGATTCACTTGTTGAAGTTTTGTAGGAACGTCATTGTTTTCTCGGGCGCAGTTAGCAAAGTTTTATTGCGGTGGCATTTGGATATGGTCGGCAGATTGGGCATGCTTCTGGGTGAGTTTGTCTACCACTTTGATTAGACGATCCATCTGGGTTATGAGTTGATCCACGCGGGGATCCGTGGCAGTGCCGCTAGATGTTTGAGATGACTGGGCTTTCACTCCATGTTGTGACTCTTTGTTATCTGACATGATTGATTGAGTTATCACTGGGTTTGAAGCATGCACTATTGGTAATTCAGTTTCGCCAGTGGAAGAGTTGCCTTGATTGTTGCTGAGTTGGGGTCTGTAAAGTGTTCAATTTGTTCCAATTTTTCTTAGAACTAAGGATGTTTCCAACTACAAACTCTCTTCTTGAAAGGAAACTGTTGTTCCCTACATCAGTCGAAATCTGATTTCCCGTAAATCCAACCTGCAAAACAAATGTTAGATTTCCATAGACCACATATTTGGTGGTCGAAGGCACTCCGATGCTTAAGTCAGTAACTCTGTTGGAAATGGAAATTAATCTGGACAAAACTCAGTTAAAATTGCATACTTTTGTCGAATGTTCCCTTTACCTTATATAGTGGTTGTTATTAATTCTCTGCATGATTTAAGCATGTGAGGCTCATCGAGGGAAGATGTTCTCTGTAACAGTCTCCTCATTTATAAAGATACGTCATTGGGGGAGTAACTCCCTCCACGACTCCTTTTTCTGTAACGTTCCTCCTCTTTAAATGAAAGCTTTGTTGGGCCTGAATTTGGGCATCTGATTATGGTTTTCTCTGACGGGCCTTATTTGGGCTTGTATGACTGGATCTGCCCTTTTGGGCTTTGTGAGTTGGCGTGGTCTTGAAATACTTGGTCCTCGTGCTAAGTGATTTCTGCCACGTGTATGGTTGTGATGATAATATTATTTGATGTATCATCGGTTATAAATGGGTTTTCCGTCTAAAACGTAAAACATATGGTACAATTGATCCTTATAAAACATGACTTGTGGCGAAGGGGTTTAGCAAGAGGGGCTTGACTATGGTGAACCATTCAGTCCGGTAATGAAGCATGCACTATACGCCTTGTTCTTACTATTGCACTTAAACACAATTGGTATTTATGACAACAATGTGTGCAAAATGTTTTCTTGCATGGTTTGCTCAATGAGGAAGTTTATATGAAACAACTACCGGATTGTATTGATTCTCGATTTCCAGTATGTAAATTACATAAGTCCCTATATGAACTTAAACAAATGCCACGAGCATGGTATTTTTGGTTAAGCGGTTTCCTACTCCAACTTGGTTTTATTGGATCCAAGGCCGATACATATCTCTTCCTCCAAAAACATCTGAGTCCATTTTCATCTTAATATACCTGGATGACATTATTATTACTAGATCTAATAAAATCCTCATCGATGCCCTTATTCAACAACTGTAATCCGCTTTTGCTATCAAAGATTTGGGCGAGCTCCATTATTTTCTGGCAATTAACGTAATTCTACAACATGAAGACCTTTTTCTGTCTCAACGTAAATACAATGTTGAGCTGTTGCAACAAACCAAATTTGATGATGTCAAGCCTATCAAAACATCTTTGGCTGCCAACATCCAATTATCTCAATTCACTCACACAAAATTGTCAAATGCTACACTTTATTGTAGCATAGTTGGAGGCCTTCAATACCTCACTTTCACACGCCCAAACATCTATGTAGTAGCCAACAAAGTTTGCCAATTCATGCATGATCCTCATGAATATCATTGGGTTTTTGTCAAGCGTATCATTCGGCATCTCAACCATACTATCAATTGTGGTTAGGGGTGGGCATCCCATCCCGTGATCCCGATCCTGTCCCATCCCATCCCAATTTTTTCAGGTCCTATTGGGATTGATCAATCCCATCCCGATCCCGTCCTGTTCCGATCTAGAGTGTGATGGGATCGGGATGAAGATTTTCAATCCCGCCCATCCCGAACCAAAATTTTTAATATTTAATATGAAATATGTAGTATGAAAATTTAACACACATCTTGACGCCATGTGGTGATGTTAATTTCTAGCATATTAAACTCTTATTCTCTTGGAAAATATTGATTTCAGACTCTAATAATGTATCATGATATTGCTTATCCAATCAGTGTATTTCTTTGTGTTTGGATAAAAAAAAAAGAAAAGTTCACTACACTACATGGGTAAGCTGCAAGCTTAGGTGAATAGCTTAACATTAGGAATAGAGCTAAAAGTTCAAAGTTCCCATTGACTTCATGATATCCATTTTGAAAGTGACCTAACCTTTACTTGGTTTACCCAACGTAGATCTTCAGGGAAACGTTCACAGGCACATCCTCACATATGAGTTCTTATAGAGGTAAAACCTTCTAGGCAAATCATGAACCAAAATCACTTGGATCATAAGTTCTCTTAATATGAGACAAGCTGATGCTTTGAGAAGATATAATTTCGCAAGCAATACCTTGAGCTTGTTGTACACTCCATTAACTACATGTTGAAAAAATTTCCAATCTTACTTGTTAAAATTTCAATCCAAAATTTAGTACATGCTCATCCCATCTCGTCCCGTACCCGTTTGGGATGGGACGAGGTCGAGATGAGGTCTATCCCGTTCCGTTCCATCCCGATCCCAAACAAACGGAATGGGATAGGGATGAGGTCCATCCCGTCTCGTGCCCACCCCTAATTGTGGTATTATATTATCTCATCCTCCTCACTTACAACTGCATGCCTATTCCGATTCAGATTGGGCTAGAGTCCTGATGACAGGAGGTTTACTAGTGGCTATTGTGTTTTCTTTGTAGGAAATTTTGTCTCATGGAGTTCTAGAAAGCAAAAGACAGTCTCACGCTTCAGCACCGAGATTGGGTATCGTGGTGTTGTGATTGCCATTACTGAAATCATGTGGATTCAATCCTTATTAAAGGAGCTCGGTGTAACCAGCCTAAACTCCCCTACTATTTGGTGTGACGATATAGAGGCAACATACCTCTCCATCAATCCCAATTTTCATTGTCGTACGAAGCATATAGAGATTGATTACCACTTTTTCCGAGAGTGGGTTGCAAAAAAACAATTATCAGTACAGACCACCTAGCAGATACTTTTACAAAATGCTTTAGTGCTCAACGATTCAACTACTATGTGACAAGTTAACCGTCTAAGAGAGGACGCTTCACTTGTGGGGGAGTGTTAACGAAAAGAGAACAAACTCACATCACATGAAAGTTTGTTATTTGTTGAGATTGGCACAACTCAAATCCGTAAGAATTTGGACAGTTGTTACTAGTAGCTGCAAATAAAGTTTGAGTTTGTTAAAGCTACTAGCTCATGCAATCACTTGTACTCTCCATAGATAGAGTCTGGGTTTTTGAAACAACTACTTAATGTAATAACTTGAGCAGGATTGTAATCTGTTAGATTAAACACTATAAATACAAGAACACTCACTTCCACTGGTGTGCAAGTCATTATACAAACTTGCAAAATCCACATGATTATTGTTTATGCAATATTTCTCTCATTTCGATGATAAACTGCGTGTACCGACCGATCTTAACCAAAAAAATCCTAAATATGCTATTGATGATGCCAAAAATGAAAATACTTGGAAACTAAGTTTTGCAATCGGTTTTTGTAATCAGGATGACGTGTCACCAGTGTTCTAAAACTGCCTAGGCACTAGGCATCTGTGAGACACCCGAATTACATGCTAAACGAGGAAAAATTGGCCAGGTGCTTAGGCGGGGTCTGGGCGGGGACTAGATCGTTGGGTGTGTCTGGGTCTAGGTGGGTTTTTTGGGTTGCAAATAAAACCTAATTGGGTCCAAATAACACTCGGTTAGGTCTTCCTCTCATATCCCATTCGATCTAGGGTTGCAGAACAGTTGAAGAAGAATAGAAAAAGAGAAGAAAAAGGAGAAGAAGAAGAAGAAGAAAAAGAAGAAAAAGAAAAAAAAAGAAAAAGAACAAAAATTACCAAGGTATCACCTCTGCTCTGATCATCTCTCCCTTCTCAACACTTGCTCCTTTGCATACTTCAACAGTGGCACCTCTGCTCTGATCATCTCTCCCTTCTCAAGACGTGCTCATCTGCATACTCCAGCAGCCTCACCTCCGCGATCCTCCTCTCCAATCTCTCTCGAGTACTCTCATCTCTGCCTCTCCTCCTCTCCGATCTCTCTCATTCTCAGATACTCACATCTATGTCTCTCCTCCTCTCTGATATCTCTTAGTCTTAGCTTCTCAACACTGCTATAATTGTCTGTGGTTGGAATCTGAGTAGAGGCTGAGATGTTTGTTAGACGAGATATGATGGTTTTGTTTAAATGAAAGTTCAGGGGAGCAATGTTATCCAAAATTAGGAATGGAGTTGTCAAGACAAACGATTATTAGCTAGTAAACTGGTGATTGTCTTGATGTTGATTTGGGTTTTTTTATTATTAAAAATAGAAAAAAATCAATCCTAATTTCTAGTACTGGAAGCTAAAAGGTAAACCACTTCTTCACCATTATCACCAAATAAATTTGCAATCCATTATCCAAATAAAATTTCAATCCTAATTTCATGTTTATACAGTTTGCATATGTATCTTGGCATTGAATTAGAAGTAATTTATGCTTAACTTTTGTAAATTATAAATTATAATAAAAAAAAACCGACTAGGCCTCTGGACGCTAGAACCTCGCTTGCCGCCCGCCTACCGCCTAGCGATTTTAGAATACGCATGTCACAATCAAGAACATTGATATATTTCTCGAGATACGTTCACACCTCAACAAATTGTGACACATCACCAAGGTTGCAAAATCCTGGTTCCCTAGCAAAACTCTTATAGATATTACAGCATTATGCAAGACAATAGTTCGGAGTGCCATTTGATAGACAAACTAGTGTTTATTGATGAGGGTTACATGCAATGAACAACAACCATTGGATTATATCCTATGATTCACCTCTCCTTCAATCGGATTTTTTTTTCAACATACACCTCTTTTAACAAACACATCTTGAGATCACACACACATGAATTTATCAAATGCACTTGTAGATAATAAATATGAAAGAGAATAATTAACATTTTACATAATTCCCATAATAATACAAATGGTCATTTAGAGGATCCCCACACCATAATAACCCAATTAGGGTCCAACACTAAATTGTTCAAATATTATTGGATCTCATCCCCACTTTTTGTCAGTCGTGGTCTCCCTATCTTGATCGTTATCTTTTGCATGTGACGTGCATGTGTCTTCCCATATATTTTCATAATGGCATAACTGCTCATAGATATGCACCCCCATTGTTATGAAAAATATAGTGTTACCCCCCTAATTTCATAAAACATATCTCAAGGATAATCTTGAAGGCTCTAATCAAAACCTCTCATCCATCTTCTTCAACATCCCCGTTCTTTAAAAATGAACCATCATGCCCCTTTGTCTTCATGATCGCCCCCTCCATACCTTGTAATGAACCACGTCAATCCCACTTCAACTTCAAATGCCACCCAGCCACGAACATATTTAATTAATTCAAACCCACCACCATCTCACAACTTTCCCACCACCAAATCTCTACTCCATTAAACCACAATTATCTTAAATGCATAATATTCAACAGTACAACTCACTTTACACATTCCCAATTCCATTTCTCTCTGTTTCCCCACTCCACCAAATCCAAAATAAAGCAACACACAAGGCCATAGAAATGGTAGATTCCCCAACACACCCCATCTATCCCTCTTTGCATTTTTTAATTTCATCCATCTCTCTCCTTATGGTATCTTTTTCTTCAACATCTATTTCAAAAAGCTGATAAAATACAGTTAATGATTAACACATCCCACCAACCCAAATCCTGTCTTCAATATAACTCCACCAAATCCATGATTTCATTGCTTGAAATCTCTCCATTTCATGTAATTTTGCTTCAAACTATCTCATTTTGATCCAATTTTCTTAATACCTAAACACCATGATAGAGGTCTTGCACTCCCCATCTCACTTTCCTTCTTCTCCAAGCTCCTTGTCTTGTGCATCTACACCCAATGATGGCCAACCCCACACCCTTATTACAAACAACAACCCCATTTCATCTTTTCCTATAAAGGATAAGGAAGAAGAGGTGGCAAATAAGAAAGGTTGTGACAATGAGGGGAAAATCAGACTTATTTAATTAATATGATTAAAATGGTTTTGTGGGGCATGCAAATAAGAGCACAAACTGGAACAACCCTGATGGAATCAAATGTGCCAAAGAGACCACACCAGTGCTTAACATGACCACATTATTGGAGGTTGGCACAAACCGACGAGTCTTTGTTGTGGCTTTGAATGTAACTAGATCCATGAAGGACAGTAAATAGATTGATAGAGGAAGAATATAACTAGGAAGAAATATGAAACAATCCCATTTGAAGAAGTTTGTAAATTTTGGGTCCGTAAACAAAGATTGATGGAGGAAGAAATTGAGGGGTAACACTAATTTTTTGATAACAGTTGGGTTATATATCTATGTGAAGTTCTGCCATGATGAAAATATATGGGCAAGCACATGCACGACACATACGAAATATAATGGTTAGGATGGGGAGACCAGGACTGACCAAACAATAGGGGGGAATCCACTAATATTTGAACAATTTGGTGTTGGACCATAATTGTGCTATTATAGCGGGGGATCCTCTGAATGACCCTAATACAAAATATTATTTAAAAATACGAAACATGATAGGATGGAGAAAATGTGTATAATCCATGAATAGTTTCCACCTTAATCATCATAACTCCGTGCCAAAATTGTCATTTTTTACATTTGCTATTCTTATCTGGCATTTGCTAAATGACACCACCATTTTCACTGAAGGACACCACCAGTACCATGCTTTCTGAAGGACACCATCACCTTTTTGAAGGACACCACCATCTGCTGAAGGACACCACCAACATAAACCTTAACCCTCCCAAACACCACCAACATAAACCTTAACCCTCCCAAAATTCAAAATTTTTCTTTCTCTCCCACGGAACAGTCTCCTCCCTTTGTGAATCTTTGCACCCTTTTCCCGCCCTCATTTTTCATCTACTCTTTACTCGCTTGCTTCACTCTCTGATCTTTCCCACCACTCTCATTGTGCAATACAAAAGTATGAGGTTTTGGTGTGAGACTATGTTGATGTGCGATTCTACCCAAGAAGGGGCTTTGTTGGTGTGCGATTCTCTGCGATTTGTGTCGATTTTGTGTGTCGTCATCTTGTTTGCTTATTTGTGTTCGATTGTTGTTGTTGGAGTTCGTCTTTGCTTTCAACCAAACCCACAATGTCAGGCAAAATCTAAATCTCCATTTCGAATGTGTAAATCTCTATACCTCATTTTTGTTTTGTTTTAGTTGTATCATTTTCTTTTAAATGTTTTGTATCGTAAAGACAAACAAAGACGTTGAGTTTTTTTTGGTTGGTGGTGGTGACAGTAGTAGTAGAGAGATTATCCAACTCAAAGACGACAAGTGATTACGTCTTTGTGAAAAATCATGCAATAAAAAATAAAGAAAAGATAGAAGAGAAAAAAATAAAAAATGCAAGATAGAGGGAGAAAAAAAGGAGATGAAGGGGAGAAATGATGTAATGGGGAATGATTTGATTGACTCGGATGTAGCGGCGAGACTCCTATTGCTATCGCAAAGTAAACGTGGTCTGGTTAGTGATGGTGTTGTACATAAGGTTGAGGAGGCGGATGAGGGTACGGGGGATAAAGAGGGTGAGTGTGAGGGGGATGAGGAGGTGAGGGGATGCGAATGGTCATGGGATAAAGAGGGTGAGGGAAATGAGGAGGTTCAACATCAAGAGGAATCAATTATTTTTGTTGAACCTGGTTCCGATGAAGAACATGACAACGTTTCTTATCCTGGTGGTTCCAAAGATGGCTTTATATTATAGGACTATGACGATATTTTGAAGTTTTTAAAATATGCAGTACTTATTGTTTTTTATATTATTTGGACATTGAATAATTTTTATTATTGCTTGTATTTAAGAACGATGAGAGTTGAGATATCAACATCAATATAAGAACTTTATAGTTTGGAAGTTGAGTGAGGAGCCGAGAGAAGTTATTTTAATGGTTTGTAAGAATGGTCTACTATCGTTGATTGACCATTGTAAGGATTATGTCGATATGTCACCATTTGTGCTTTTATTGAGCATTGGCAACCTAAGACCAACACATTTCACCTTTTTGTTGGAGAGATGACAATCACCATCGACGACGTCTATCGTATCAGTCAGTTGTCGATTGTTAGTAAGTTGGTTATGGTGAAAAAAGTCAAATGAAGGCAGAGGAATGTGTGCAATTGTTGGTGAATGGTTTGGGGATTCAAAAGAGTGAAACACAAAAGCATATCCAGAAGAATCTTACTTTTGTGAAGATGAAATTTATTAAGAAGCATTGTTGTGGGAAAGTGGATAGAGCTGATTCTCTTCAACGAAACAAGTTGCTAAAGGTTACTTGTTATTTCTTTGAGCATGACTATGTTTGATGTTAAGACTAGAACAAAGGTTCACACTAAATATTTGAAGTTGTTGATGAAGGTGGATAATGTTGGAAAGTTCGGATGGGGAGTTGGTACTTTGGCATTTTTTTATCATCAACTTGGTTGTGCTAGCAGACTAGATATCTGCGCTTTTGGATGTATATTTAGACTTTGATGTCCAGTTAATTATCTTTTCATTGTTTCAGTTATTGAACTAATATATTGATTTTTTTTAGTGTTGGATATATGATCACTTTAGGCTTTGGAGTATGGCCCGAGCCTCGTGGAATGATCGTCTCCCCACCATGGCTAAGTTGGATTGCCCCTAACTTAGCGGGGTCGTGACTGAAGAAATCTCGACTTTTAGGGAGCATCTCGATGACATGTCTTTTGAAGAGGTAAAATTTAGTGATTTAAATTTATGTTTCAATTCATGTAATTGTTTTCATTTTATCCATAATTTAATAACTTCATGTTTGTATTGTCAGGTCATTTGGGACCCTTATGTAAAATTCAAGCGAAGAACTCCACTTCATAGCATTACATGGTTTCAAGGTTGTTTGTTATGACTCGACGTCGAAGAACCCTATTACTCAGATAGAGTAATGGGATAGATGGGAAGGGTACATCTCATTCCAAATCCCTCCCCATTCAAGCCAAAATAAAAAATAAATTTCGATCTGGCCATAACTACTCAGTGAAACATGAGATATTGTCTTCTTTCGCAACAACTTGGCGGAATCATCTCGTGTCAATTGAAAACCAAGGTGCACCAATGAAACTTCCATTGGATTGCATCAAGGAATACTTGGAGTGGTTTCATGACATTAGCCATCAGTTCATCCAACCACCGACGACTAAGAGAACACATTCCTTAAGAAATCAATTGTTCATATCGCACAATTAGGTAATTGATCTATACTTTAACAAATTTGTAAACATTTGAAATACAAAATTTAATTGTTTTTACTAAGATCAGCGTTTTCCTTCTAGAACAAGTTGGTTGATGAGGCTCATGAGTTGGTGGACGCCTCTATTGAACAAGGTGGGAATGTGAATAAGGTTGTTTTGCTCATGACATAAAAGAAAGTAGCTGGCCTACTAAGACAAATGTTTGTGCATGTCACCTTCACAGACAATAAGGAAGAGCAACATAGTGGTCTAAGTGGTGATGTTAGTGGTGCTCCAAGTGTGGGTGCTGCATATGGTGGTAGATGAAAGGGCGATGGCGATGGCGGTGCCGGTGTTGGTGGTAGAGACAGGGGAATGGGTGCATAGTAGAGGAAGGGGTGATGATGGTGGTGATGACATTGAAAAAGTCCTAGTTGGTGGTGGAAGTGAATATACAACCAAGAAGAGGCATGGCAATATCACTCCACCACAATCTCGAAAAAGACTAAGAAGACATGATCTATATAATTTTGGTTGTTATAAACTTTGTAGTTAATGGAATGGAATGTAATGATTATATGTTTATGAAATGAATTGTTTCACAATTACGATTCTATACATAAAAACGGTCACAACCTTGAGTCGTAGACGTCTCATGATAATCTTAAGGAACTACAGGCCCCAGCATCAGCCCAATGTTGATATGGCCCAAGCGTTTCTACGCCCGCTCACTTTGGTCCACCAGGCGGACTCAGACTTTCACAACACGCTAGACCCACACGTCTCACAACTATCCTCAATACTCGTAAGCCCTCCTTAGGCAAGTATATCGAGGATTAGCTTCGGACGGGCAACTACAGCTGCTCTCCGCTTCCAATTAGGAAGCAAACACCAGAGTATCTTCAACACAGGGAAACTCTCTTCTACGGATTGCTCTTGGATTGGGAACTATCTCCTGCGTATCTAGAAACACAGAGATAAGATGGAACTTCCCTCCTACAACATGACTCCTAATTAGAGAGGATCTCCACGAAGATCTCCTCCCTAAACTACGCCTACGATGGCCTGATTGAACCATAACTCCTTGCACTATAAATAAGACATGAGGTTGGTAAGCTATGGTACGCTACAAATTCCCTGTTACAACATTACACCTTCCTCAGAGCCATGTCTGACTTTAGCATCGGAGTGCCATCAGCCACCCCACGGTGGTCTGTGGCTCATGTGCATTACTTGTGCAGGTCAGCGGGATTACGCCAAAGTAGAGAGCAGAAAAAGACTGCATCAGTTTGGCATCGTCCGTGGGGACGACATATTTCATAACTTTATACTAATCGTCATCTCCTATCAAAACCTAGAGAGATGGTGACCACCAGGTCACGCAACAACAGAGAACCATGGGACACGTCCAATGCTCAGGCTGTCCCTATATTGCCTCATTCAGCAGTTCCTATCGTGCATGGGCAGCCGACTTACGCTCCCACGGTAGTAACCATGGACCCAGAATCGATGTGTTGGCAATTCAGATACAACAGATCGCCAAGGCGGTGGAGACTTTTACGCGACATAATCCACCACATGCTAACAAAGACCAGGAACAACACAGACCTTCGCCTCCAGAAGATGATAGGGAACAAGCGCAAGAGAGCCAAGCCCCCGCTAGGACAAAGAGGTTCGGCCTTGGGAACCCCCTCCACAGAGAGGCGCATGAATCAGACGTACAATATCGCCTCTCCGTCCCACCATTCGTGGACTGGATAATGAACAAGGCCTTTCCGACAAAGGTCACTCCCCCGAAGCTTGACTCCTACGATGGGACCACCAATCCCTTCGATCATTTGCGCCATTACCAACACGTAATGGCCCTCAAAGAAGGATCCGAGTCCGTCATGTGAATAACCTTTCCAACCAGTCTAAAAGGCCCTGTGCTGACATGGTTCCACAGCCTTCCCCCAAAGTCAATCGAATCCTTCAAAACACTGGCGAAGGAATTCTTGACACGTTTCGTCGGAAACCAGCGTTTTAGAAAAGGGTCGCACTACATACTCTTCTAAGGCAAAGGTCCGGTGAGACGCTTCGAGAGTATGTCACGCGCTTCAACAACGAGCTGACCCTCATCGACAGGTGCAACGATGATACAACCGTGACGACCTTCAGTGCAGGCCTTAGAGAGGGAATGCTTTTCGAGGTCCTCATCTTGGAGCCACCTATGGACATGGTGGAGCTGCTCAAGAGCATCCAGAGACACATCACCCTGGAGGAGTTAAGGCCCGCTAAAAGGGAAACCGAAGGCGACAGGAAACCCTCTTCTTTTAGGGACAAAAAGGAGCGAGGACGAGGAACACAACTAAAGGTAGTGCAGCGACAACAAGCCGGACCCTTGTTGTCCCAGGCCAGAAAAATCATCCAACTACGTTGGATCCAGAGTTGTGACACCCCTAAGCGCTACCCTGTCAGATGCACTTAACTCCATGAAAGACTGGGAGGAACTGAAGTGGTCCCTAAAGACGTGCGGAGACCTCTCCAAGCGCGACAACGGCAAATACTGCGCGCACCACAAGAGGGTGGCCACAAAACCAACGACTGCAAGAATCTGAGGTATGAAGTTGAGTACTGGATCTGCAAAGGTAAACTGAAAGAGTTCCTGAAGTCTGAGAAACCAACAGAACAAACAAAGAATAAGAGGGAGTCAGTTAAAGAAATAAAGAAGGCGACTCCAGGGATAATCTATGTTCTTCATGGAGTCGGACCAAATGAAGACCAGTCATACAGGTCCTGCAAGCGGACACTACTGGATATGCGAACGCAATCCGCGGGTGAGCACAAACACATTTGCCACTCACGAGTTCAGAACCCCATTCCCACTTTGACTTTCACTGAGAGGGACCTCGATGGAGTCCGAGTGCCGCACAATGATGCCTTGGTCATCTCTGTTTCCATCATAAAGTGGGAAGTGAAGAGAGCTCTAGTTGACACATGAAGTTCACTTAACGTTTTGTTCTACAAATGCATTCCGCAGCATGGGTCTCAAGGAGGAAAACCTGACATATTTGGAACACCCGCTGATCGGATTCAGCGGGGAAAATGCTTCCCAATCGAAAAGATAAAGTTGGCTACGGTAGAAGGAGAGCCGCAACTCAGGAAAGTCCTATTTCTGGACTTCATGGTGGTAGACGCATCGTCATCCTACAATCTCATCCTGGGAAGGCCTTGGTTCCACCAGATGGAAGCAGTGGTCTCCACCCTTTACCAGTGCGTTAAGTATACTGCTAACCACTCCGAAGGAACCATACGTGGAGACCAATCTACGGCACGAGGCTGCCACTACGCTGCACTGAAACAGATAGAGTGCTCACAATTTCAACTACATCATGCAGAGCGGCTTGACCCAGTACAAGGCCAAAAGACGGTAGATACATCATTTTCAAGCGATACAGAAGCCATCAACTCTTCCGCCCAGCGAGTCGTAAAGGCCATGGCAAGTGGGAACACATCCCCCGACATTTCGTCGACGCAGACATCTGGCCCCCTACAAGGTTGACTCTTCAGTGACCTTTGTAACGCCTCGACAGTCCGCTAAACGATCCGCGAGAGCAACCTGAATTCACTTCAAGGATAGGATCAAATTCTCTCCGTGAACAGTTAGTTTGCTTTAAGTTGTTTGTTTCCCTTTCCATAGTCAATATTGAGTTTTAGTTCTTAAAAAAAGCTTATGTGATTCACAATCATTTAAGAAATAAAAGAAGAATTACGAAAAAAAACTCTATTGATTATTGGAAAGATGTAACAACAAGCACCTTGAGGCAGATACAAAAGGCTACATATTGTGAACGCCTTGAGGCGGATACAAAGACTGAACACTATAAGCGTATGAATATAGTGCGAACTAAAATAAAATACTCGCTTAGACAATTCTGCCATGGACAACGTCCGTCGAAGACTTGCAAAGCCTCCAATGCGAGCAGTCTGCAAGTGACAGTAAAGGTAAAAAAATAAATAAAAATTGCTCGACCCCTTCCGAAGATAATAACGAAGTCTGAGAGGGGATTGAAAGAACTGAGCAGTCAGATTGCTCCATCACATCACTCCGATGATACGCTCTCCTTACAACGTTGTAAACCTTGCAACGGGTTGCTGATTTCCTCAAGAGACATCCGACCCCCCTTCTAACTCCCTCAAATAGGTTAGAAGCAGGCAGATGAGGATGGACACAAGCAGCGACGCGGCTACGATCTCACAATGCTATCAAGAGAGACCACTTTTCCCATATGCGAAGGTAGGTGTGACTAAGAACTACCACACGCGGAGACATCGCTCGTCGACTAACACTTCGATCAGCCAGTGGTTAGCAGCGGGATTCGAGCACACGATGGCAAAAGTGGTACGGTGTAACACCAAGGCATCTCCCTTGGTAGGAAAACCGTACTACTTCGTGAAATGAGAAGAAATTACGAGATCTCAGCAGATCAAATACATGCTCACCCATAGCAGGTGACCACGCATAACAACAACTATCTCTATGTCCGATTGGTGCAAATGTCAGAACATTCGGAGACTCCAGAGATAGAGAATCAACTTCAGCTTTTGGAAAATCCAAAACATTTTCCTCAGCCTTTGGAAAACCCAAAGCATCTTCTTCAGGCAAGGACATTACAGAAGATAAGCTCTGCGAAAGATAGTGCCTACAACGATTGGAAAACACCATTATATAGACATGATGGTTCACCAAGCGGACACTCAAGCATTGAATAAGGTACGAAAACTGCAAAGACGACGTCAATCAATTAATGGCGCTACATGCAACCCCATCAACTGAGGGGGAGTAACTGATACTCAATCATCACGAAGCCTACGCCATACGCGTGTCACCATGCAATCTATGCTGTACACGCAACGCACCATGCAAGAAACCCTAGCCCTTCCTCTGTGGGCCCATGGGCTCAGCCTATTATTCAAACATCACTCTGTCATGTGCTTGGCATGAGCACTAGAGATCCTAGTCAACCTTAGCAGATGGATTATACCTTTAGATCACCAGCTGATTTAAGGTAATTTCATCCACTCCATGCAACATGCTGATAAATTAGGTTCGCACGCCCTCTAGCAGGCGAAACTTCTATTCAAACTAGGCAAGCTTAGTAAGCCAAGATTGTTTACAATGGCTTCTTGTTCATCCCAATACCTAGTCCGCTTAGCGCAGGCATCGACGGTTTAGAAAGTGGGATTCTAATCAGCGCTATCATGCCTGGTGACGGCGACTCGCCAAGGATCATTGCCCCATTCGCGGTCAATGATCGCTAAACCTAATCAGGTAAGCCTAGTTGGTAACGACTAGAAAAGAAAGCTTCTGATCAAAACCTGGACTTGTTGCTCCCACTACGAGGGTATAGATAATCTAGAAGGTGGGAGCCTAGTCAGTCCTGAATTGATTCCGATGGCTCGCCACGGGACCACTGCTTTGCAGCGTGCCCGCCAAATCACCAAACCTTGACTTGTAGCCAGCGTTGTAAGGGTGTAGATAGTCTAGAAGGTGGGAACCCAGTCAGCCACGACCTGATTCCGACGGTTTGCCACGGGACCACTGCTTTTCAGAGTGGCCACCAAACCCTCCCAAATTTGTAGCTTGGTGCACTCAGGTGTAGATAATTTGGATGGTGGGAGCCTAGTTAGTCCTGAACTGATTCCGATGGCTTGACATGGGACCACTGCTTTTCAGTCTGGTCGCCAAACCTCTCTTGAATTCGCAGACCCCACCGCGCAGAGAGGGTGTAGATGGTTCGAAAGGTGGGAGCCTAGTCAATCCTGAATTGATTTTGACGACTTGCCACGGGACCACTGCTTTTCAGCCGAGTCACCAAACCTTTACTCTCCGAATCTGTAGTCACGCTCTGCTCGGACATAAATGATTTGGAAGGTGGGAGCCTAGTCAGTCCCAAACTGATTCCGACAGCTTGCCACTGGACCGTTGCTTTTTAGCCTGGTTGCCAAACCTTTACTCCTCGAATATGTAGCCCGCTCTGCTCGAACATAAATGATTTGGAAGGTGGGAGCCTAGTAAGTCCCGAACTGATTTTGACAGCTTGCCACGAGACCACCGCTTTTCAGCCTGGTTGCCAAGCAAAAATCTAGCTGAGTCAGCGTCTTCACGCTCAAACGGACTAACAATCTATTGGTAAGCGAAGGCCACTTGCGCCGATACAAGGATTGTACGGCCAGTGCCCAGATAAAAGCAACTTAGGGTGCAAACCTGAGCTTACGACGCTTGACTCAGCACGAACGCTCTGACACGCATGCTTGGCCATCACAACTCACTCACAGCAACAGCTACAACCGACCGGTAAGACAAGCAAGGTAACTCTCAATCAACTTACCTTGGGGACAGAGCACAACTAAGATGACTCAACCCCATCTAAACTGTTCATAACATGCCACTACCGGACACGACGACATCGTGATGACCCCGAGTCATTCACAGCACAAAGTGGTCAAGCTCTTTACCGCAGACAGACCAGTCAACGTCCTATTGATTCAACCAGCCTATGCCAAAGCAAGACGACAAGGCGAAATGAAAAACATGCAATAGAGACAACGAGTATGGAATGAATAAAATTGTTCTCATTAATGATAAAAGACAAAAAAAGTACAAGCACCCAAAGTTCACTCCTTATCAGGAGATGGTACATAAATGGAATAGTTAAGCCTTGTGGAAGGAACAGAAGTTGCGTTCACACACGCCGCAGCCTGAACATCAGGGCTCAAACTATCTTCCTCGCTCGATGACGTCAAGGTAACAGACAAGTCCACATACGACATCTTCTTATAACGACTGAGATCCCACTCCGGATGCTCCTCCTTCATTAGCACTAGCAGCTCCAGCCATCCATGTACGACCCAGCGGAACTCATATTTGCCTTGTTCCTGAAAAAACTCTTTCTCCCGCACCTTTGCATCAACAAGTTCACGTTCTAGTAGCTTCAACTTGCCAGTCAACGCGTTGACCTGAGACTACTCTATGGCCAGATGCTTTTCACGACACTAAGTTCATGCTGCCCCAATTCGAGTTGGTCCTCAGCCTTCCTCGCTTCTTGAGCATAGAACTCCACATCGAACTCCAACTGTTGCTTCTCAGCAGCCCAGTCGGCTTCCTTCGAAGCACTCTCTTTAGCGAAATATAGCAGTTTAGAACACACCTTAGCTGCAGCTTCCTGCGCAACCTCAACTTCTCGGTGGATACGACTCAACTCCTGCCTAAGTCCATCCCTTTCGGACACCACCTTTGTCAGATCACGCTCAAGGTTCTCCAGACGAGCCCTTTGAGCCTCAGTGGCCATGGTTGACTGATCCAACCTCTTTTCTTCGGCCTGCTACTTAAGCCGCTCAATTTCATGGAGTGCATCAGAATATAGTGTTTACATATGCGAGAAGAAACGCTCCAAGGTGTATACTATCTCACAAGCCGCCTCAACTTCTGTCTCAGCAATGACCGCGTGGCTCAAATGAGTCATACCCATCATAAGGTACTTCAAGCCCTTATCTATACTCCCTTCCAACGAATCCTCATCGAGTTTTGGAGCGTGATCCATTAGCCAGCTGTGATGCCTGCTTATATGCTTTCTCGAAGCATACTCTATGTCCACCTCTTGGTGCTAGATCGGTGAGCTCAGCTTCACCAAATCTGGCACAAATAGGCTTATCTGTGCATCCGAATGAAGCTCTCCCTGATCGAGAACTACGCCAACATCGCCCTTCATGGTCGCCATTGTACTCAAGCTTTTCTCCGTGGCCTTTCCCTTGTCAACAACAACAACAACCCCTTTTTTGCGAGACGACTCAATAGGGTCCAGAGAGAGAGAAGGAAGCGAAGTATCTAAAGGACCCTCCAACACCTCTAAACTGAGGCCTAGAGTGAAACGATGAGCAATGCGAACTGCAAGAGACACGATCGGTACCACGACCACTATTAGGAGAAACAACTACGGAGCGATCAGATTCTACCACCTCAGGCAAATCCTCACAAGAGCCTTATGTGCCGAAGGACCGGTTCTAACACGAGACCTCTTCCTCACGAATGAGGCAAGAGTCTTAGATGGCTCCTCCACATAAGACATAACAGAAGCTTTGGACCCAGTAGCCTTCCTCTTCCTGGAAGGAGCCCCATCATGAGTGGCGCATCCCTTTAAGAGATGACTTAGCGAACCGATGTGACGACCCATTAACTTGGGGGGAGTAGCTGATGATACATAAAAATGGTCACACCCCTGAGCCGTACATGTGTCATGATAATCTCGAGGAACTATAGGCCTGAGTATCAGCCCAATGATAATCAGCCCAAGCATTTCTAAGCCCGCTCACTTCGGTCCACTAGGTGGATCCGGACTCTTACAACATGCTAAGCCCACACGTCTCACAACTATCCTCAATACCCGTAAGCCCTCCTTAGGCAAGTATCTCGAGGATCAGCTTCGAACGACAACTACAGCTGCTCTCCGCTTCCAACCAGGAAGCAAACACCAGAGTATCTTCCACACAGGGAAACTCCTTCTATAAATTGCTCTTGATTTGAGAACTATCTCTTGCGTATCTAGGAGCACAGAGTTAACATGGAACTTTCCTCCAACAATACAACTCCTAATTAGAGAAGATCTCCACGAAAATCTCCTCCCTAAACTACGCTTACGATGGCCTGGTTGAACCATAACTCCTTGCACTATAAATAAGACATGAGGTTGGTAAGCTAAGGTACGCTACAAACCTGTTACTGTATTACACCTTCCTTAGAGCCCTATGTATATTTAGCATCGGAGTGCCATCGGCCACCCCACGGTGGTCTGTGGCTCACGTGTGTTACTTGCGCAGGTCAACAGGATTAGGTCAAAGTAGAAAACGAAAAAAGACTACATCATTTATGAATGATTTATATCACTCCAATAGTTACAAAGTTAATTGTAATTTAATTGAATGTAATTAATTTGATCAATTAACTGTAATTTAATTGGACACAAAGTCAAATTTCAATGAAAGAAAAACTTTCTGACTGCAAACGCAGGGACCATTGCGAATACTAATTTCACAATCGCTGAAGCCGCTACAAAGAATAAAACCAAAATCTTAGCATGCGATGCATTAATGACCTAAATAACAAACACAACCACGGAACATGCGTGCCCAAAATAAACAATCATAAAATAGTACGTGAATGAAAAAATCAACCACGCACATTGTAACGACCCGATCCACAGAGTACTATATTGTCTGCTTGGGGCTCAAGGCTCGCACGACCTTAAAATGCGTAGTATTTTGTAGATCTAAACTCGTAAATATATAGTACATCACCCCTTACCCATGGGATTATATCTCTCCTTTGTAGTTTGTCAACCCTCTTGGCATCCATGAGCTCTTGGGCTTCTCCCGCACCCTCCCCCATAGGTTCGTCCATACATGGGTATCACAATTCATACCCTTGGGAGCCCAACGTCCTCGTTGGCACACTTTTGACTGGGTCAGGCTCTGATACCATTTTGTAATGACCCAATCCATAGAGTATTATTTTTGTCTGCTTTGGGCCCCAGGCCCGCATGATGTTAAAACGCGTAGTACTTTGTAGATCCAAACTCGTACATAAATAGTACATCACCCTCCTTCACCCAGGCAGTGTGGGACTATAATGTTTCCTTTGTAGCTTACTAATCCTTTTGGGATCCATGGGCTCTTGGGCTTCTCCCGCACCTTCCCCCTCAGGTCCACCCATACATGGGTATCACAGTCCATCCCCTTTTCGCAAGACCCAACCCAAAGGTTACTTAGTTTATCTATGTACCATTGCGAATTGACATATTCCAGACTCGATCCATTTTTGTGATTTTTTGTGTTTGATTCTTTTTTTTTGGTTTTATTCAATTCTTATGGGTTAGATAGACTCTTGGCATATTTGATTTATTGCCAATCTCCAATTTTGACATATGTTTGTTGAGAATGTCAAAATTGGGGTTTTGCAATAAATCAAATATGCTAAGAGTGTATATAAATCATACGAATTGAGAAAAAAATAAAAAGAATCAAACACAAAAAACAAAAAATTGACAGAGTCTAGAAACTGTCAAATCACAAAGGATCCCATGATTGGATAGATTTCCGACTCTGTCCATTTTTTTGATATTTTTTTATTTTGATTCTTTTCTTGGTTTTTTTTTTCAATTCATATGGTTGAGATACACTCTTGGCATATTTGATTTATTGTAAGACCTCAATTTTGACATTCTCATCAAGCGTATGTCAAAATTGGGGTTTTGCAATAAATCAAATATGCGAACAATGTATCAAATTTTGGGTGGTGGTGTTCTTCAGTGGAAATGGTGGTGTCATTAGCACGTTCTTAATTCGATTTTGGAGAGTTGGTTTGGAGATTTTATCTAGGGTGAGCATCCCATCCCGTGATCCCGATCCCGATCCCGTCACGATCCGATTTTTTTGGTTCCTTTTGAGATTTATCAAACCCATCCTCATCCCATCATGTCTCAATTTAGAGTGGGATGTTATCGGGAAGAAGATTTTGAATCCCGTCCATCCCGTCCCGAATTTATCTATTTAATACTTATTATTATTAATTTTAATTAAACTACTCTTCTGAAGGAAAGTTTAGGATGTGTTGAAATTAAATCAAAACATCTATTGTTGAAAATTTACTTGCTTGATTTGGTACTCTTTATTTAGGTAGAAACTTCAATTTGGATATTTTAGGTCAAATAGAACCCATGAAAATTTATGTTTTTTCACGACAATTATTCTTATAGAACATAAGGCAAATGATGGGTTAGTTTTGCACTATGAGTTTTGTAGTTGGAGAACATTGCTCCTACTTGTATCTTGTATTAATGATATTTAAACTCTTGTGGAAGAGACTCCTTTTATCTAGGGATGGCAGTGGGGCAAATTTTCACAGATATCTGCCCTGTCCGCTCTGATTGGGGCGGTTTTGGACGTGTCTAAACAGATTTCGGGGCGGATACGGATATCCAAGCAACATCTGTCAAATATTTGGGGCGGACACAGATTTGGCCATATCCACCCCAGGAATATCTATTTAGGTATTGAAATTACAAAAATTTTCCTTGACACTTAAAAATAAAAAAAAAACCCTAATCAATACCCATCGACCTCCTCTACGCAGACCACCTCTCTTCCATTTACCTGCTCCTCCTCTTCACCTCTCTTCTATTTCTCTCAACAAAGAGGAAAATATAAGAGAGTTTGTTTCATCAAAAGAAGAAGAATGAGTACATAGTGACAAAGGTATTTGTTCATGGTTTGTTTCATCAAAAGAAGAAGAAAGAGTACATAGTGACAAAGGTATATGGTTCAAGATTGAAGAAGGGTTGGTGAGTTGTGTTTTTGAGATTTGTTTATGTGTGTGTTTATGCTTGTAATCTGTAGTGTTATTGGTCCTTGACTCATAACCAAGTACATATTTTTTGTGGTGATGTTGGTGGTAATGTTGGTAGTGATGTTGGGGGTAGTGTAGGTGTTGGTGTTGGTGGTAGTATAGGTGTTGGTGAGGATCATCAAACTGAAAGACGACCAATGACGACGTCTTTGAGAAAGACCAAAGGCATTAAAAAAAATCTTAAAGGGAACAAAAAATCCAACAACGGAGGGAGAAAGAAAAGAAGATGAAGAGGAAAGGAAGAGGAAAGAAAATGCAATGAGGAGTGATTTGATTGCCGTGGATGAAGTAGTGGCACTCCTATTGCTATCTCAAAGTCAACATATTGTGGTTCGTGATGTTGAAGAAGCGGATAAGGGTGAGGGGGATGAGGAGGGTGAGCAAACGCGGGGGGATGTGGAGGGCTAGCGGGCTCATGGAGATTTGCAGGGTCTGGGGGTTGAAGAGGGTGAGCATGGTCACGGGGATGCGGAGGGTGGGTTGGGTCAAGGGATGCAGAGGCTCGAGATGAGGAGGCTCTACGGAATGCGGAGGCCCAGGGTAGAGGTGGGCATTTTAGACTGAAAGCCTGAACCGAACCGACAACCGGACCGATCGGGTCAGTTCGGATCAATTTTTTATTTAATATTAAATATTCAGTCTTAAAACCCTGCCCGGCCCGATGTTTCTGGTCTGGTCCTCGGTTACCCTTTCTGAAACCCGACGGGTAACCGGCCCGGCTCGGGTATGATATTAAAAACCCTGAAAAACATTAGTAACCATTAACCAATTTATTCTCAGTTTCTAACCCTCTCCTCTCCATGCGAATCCTTTCCTCGACTCCTCTCCTCCCCGTGCGACTCCTTGACTCCTCGTGCGACTTTTCTCCTCTTCGACTATTCCTTCTTAGTAACAAAATTTTGAAAGTTTGAAGGTGAGGAGGTTGGTTAATGATATGTGTTTGAGCAAATTATGAAATGGATGATGCATGAATGAATTGGTTTTGGTGTTTGTTGGATTGATAGATTTGGGTGTTGAATTGTATGATTTGGTCTTGGTTATGATTTATATGAAGATTGGAGATGCTGCATACAATTAGTTTAGTTCATTTTAGAATACGAAGAATGAGGTTCTTGTTTTTTAGATTTTTACTAGTTTGTAGGTTGAATGTTAGAAGACTTGAAATTGTGGAAAGTTTGATGTGCTAATTTGCTTTGAATGTGTGACTTGTATACTTTGGGATGTGAAGTTGATAGTCGAATGGTATGTTCATGATGTGTGTTTCATTAAATTACCCAATATGTGATGGATTGATCGGTTGTTTCTTTCTTTCGATGTGATTTTCATGTTAAATGTATGATTTGCTCTTGGTTATGATTAGAGGAGATATTGCATTCAATTAGTTTAGTTTAATTTAGTTTAGTTTAGAATACAATGAATGAGGTCCCTTGTTCAGGTTGCTAAGAGTTACTTGGTTGAGTTATATAATCTCATTATCCAACTCATGCACCTATGGTCTTTGTATCCGTCAATATACTAGCTAATTTCATTTTCCAATAATAACAAGGGCCACTAAAACCCACAGTTTTTCTTAGTTTGGTGAATCAAGAAAAAGATAAGCCTCAGGTTGTATCTTGAATTCAAGGGTTGGGTTGATAGCTAGAGTTCATGAGCTTGAGTTGTGACATTTTTTTTTAGTGATAGCTGGTTTCATGCAATTCAAACCCATTGGTAGTCAATATTACCAGCAAGGGCTGTCTCTTTTGGCACAGAGAAGGTTGTGTGTCCATCCAGGACACTTTTAATGGCCATAAATCTGTACTTGATTGTCCATACTTGAATAAATTGGCCAACAACCATCTAACAAATAAATTGAAATCAAACAATGAACGTGTCTATCTGTCTATAGGACATGTCTTTGTATGTAGATCCATCCATTTGGAGTTAATACTGTGTCTGAGAATTTTAGTCCATGACCATGACTAGTACATTTGGAATAATGAAGCTGGAAATCAGCACTGACTCTTAACATTGTGTATCTTCAGTTAACCTTGAATCCCTTCATTTGGTTTAATGTACAAAGGTAGTACAAACTTATTTCTAATACTTTCCATTCCCAAATCAATAGTAACTTTGAGATTTAGTATTAACAACGTTTAATTATAACTAGTTGAAGACAAACTTAATTAAGTATCCTTTTATGGTATAGATATTAGATACAAGTTTTGTAATTCCCACGAATTTGAGATTCAAATGACCAATATCAGTTCTGATTCATGGAGTTTATTAGAGCATTTTTATAATGTCCACCAAAAGACTTATCTTGATTTTATTTTTCAGGTCATTAACTTATTATAAATAAGTTGATATTGGTGTTGTCGGTGACTAGGAAAAAATGAGGAAAAAAACGACGTGAGTGTTTTTTTTTCCCGACATTGTGCATTTTTATTGGATTATATTTTCGAGTTTCTTAAATGTTTGTGAATAATAAATGACTATTATTGATGTGGCTTAGTTTAAGCGCAAGGCGCTCAACCATGGAAGGTGTTTCAACAACTCTAAGTTCATCACCGTCACCACAAACTCAAGATACACCGTCATCTCAAGATGAACCATCTCAAAATTCACCACCTAGTCAAGATGGATCATCATCTCAAAATCCACCACCTACTCAAGTGGGAGGACTTCCCCCCTTCATTCTACAACAAAAACATCGGAAGTATGAAGTCATTTTACTAAAACAGACATAGCGGGGAAAGGGGAGAAGGCAATTTGTATGCATTGTAAAAGTGATTTGGCATGCAATAGTCAATTAAATGGTACATCTAGCCTACTTAGACATTTACGTGTGTCTTGTCAAAAATATTCTTTAAAAGTCGCAAGTAACCAAAAAGTCATTTCTTTTGATAATAAGGGTACCCCAGTTTCACACTCATTTAATAAGGAGAAATGTAGAAGGAAGTTTGTGGAAATGCTTATTATTGACGAGCTTCCTTTTAAGCATGTGGAAGGGATAAGATTTAAGCGATTTATGAAGGAGGCACAACCTAAGTTTGATCCACCATCTCGTTAGAACCGTTGCTAGAGATGTGTGGCCTATTTTTCAAGAAGAAACGACCAAGATCAAGAGTGTTATTTCTCACAACAATCAAAGAGTTTCTCTCACCACCGACACTTGGACTTCAATCCAAAATGTTAATTATATGGTTATAACTGCCCATTTTATTGATGATGGTTGGAATGTGTATAAAGGAGTTATCAATTTTTGTCAAATTATCAACCATTCTGGGGATGCTATTGGGAAACTTTTAGAAATGTGTTTGAGTGCATAGATAGGGTATTCACTATTACTCTTGATAATGCTAGTTCAAATGATGGTGTTGTTAGGCATATGAATAGGAAATTGAATGGTTGAAATAAGAAATAAGAAAATAAGGGTTGAGGGAGGTGAGAAAGAAAGAGTTGAAATCCCATGTGCCACAGATTGGTTGTATCCGAAGGCTTTTGTCAAGCTTTTGAAAAAGTTTTATGAGGCTACTTTGAGGTTTAGTTGTTATCAAAAGGTGATGGCCAATGCACCCTTCCAAGAAATGTTCGGGATTGTGGAAGATTTAAAGTCCACAATGAGAAATGGCGATCCCTTTATGAAAAAGTTGCAAGTTCCATGAAATTAAAGTTTGACAAGTATTAGGGAAGTATAAAAGATGTAAATCAAGTTATGCTTGTGGCAGTAGCTCTTGATCCTCGTTACAAACTTGACTACATCAATTACGGGTTAGAATTCTTAGTTGAAGATTCTTGGAAGGCAGATGAGTTAACACTAGGGGTGAGAAATCTATTAATATGCTTGTATGGAACGTATAAAAATGATAATCCAAATCAACAACATGCTTATTCAGAGGTTTCAGATGAGAATGGTGGCGTTGGAACTGAAGAAGGAAGTGATCCATTATTAGATGCTTTTATGAAAAGAAGAAAAGAGAAGGATGTGGTTCATATTACAAATGAAGTTGATAAGTATTTGGCAGAGGCATCTGAAAATCCAAAGAATTTAGCATTTAATTTGCTAAAATGGTGGAAAGAGAATTCTTCAAGGTTCCCCACCCTTTCTAAGGTTGCAAGGGACGTGTTTGCGGTTCCGGTTTCAAGTGTGGCTTTGGAAACCGCCTTTAGTGCCGGAAAAAGAGTTGTGGATCCTTTCCGGGCTTGCTTGACTCCTAAATTGGTGGAAGCTCTTATTTGCACCAATGACTGGCTTAAAGCCGATGCTTTTGACTTTATTAAAGAGCTCACGGAGGATGAAATAAATTTCTACAACTCTTTGGAGAAAATGGATAAAGGTAAGAAAATTTTATTCATTTTTGAATACTTTTAACTCTGTCAAAATATTTTCTCATGTATGCGTATATGTTCTTGACTTGTTGAAATTGAAATATTGCAACTTGTGGAAGATATTACAACTACTAGTTCGGCTAATCCAGTCATCTTGATTGAGGTATGTTTAATAATTTAGCCACCAAGCATGTATTTCATCTTTTTATTTTATATTGCAACTTGCAGAAGATATTGCAACTTTATGTTCTTGTTGTTTATATTTTCCATGCAGTTCCTGTGCCTTATTGACATTGATTCCTGTTCGTCCAGCTGGGTCTAATGGTGGTGTTTTAGAAAACTTTCAGTTCTCAATATGTAATAGGCCGAAATAGACTTTAATAGAGAAGTACAGGTTGATATGGATGTGGTTATGGAAACCTTTTTATTTATTGTTGCCTAGATGGCGTTGGATTTCATTCATGTGCCCTTTCAGGTATAGTCATGTTCTAGTAGTATTTGTAATGTTTCTCGAGAGTTTTTAATTATTGCAATGGGTAAGAATTGCTTGACATTATTACAGTAAGAATTGATTGCAATGGGTAAGAATTATTACTATATTTTTAACTATTACAGTAAGAATTATTTGGAATGGTTAAGAATTGCTCCAAAATTACTGTCTTTTTAATTATTACAGTAAGCATTTTACTCTACAGAGTAGAGTTAGGGAAAAGTTGGACATGTTTGTACAATTTGTTGTTGCTGAGTTCAATTTGCTGACTACAATTTATTACTGCAGATTACAAAATTTATTGTTGATTTCAATTTGTATACAAATTTACTGTTGATTTCAATTTGTATACAAATTTACTGCTACTGATTGCATTAAAAGTTACTGCAGATTACAATTTAGTTTACTGCTGATTGTATACAAATTTACTACTGATTGTATACAAATTTACTGCAGGTTACAATTTACTGATTGCATACAAATTTATGGATTGCAAACAAATTTATTGATTGCATACAAATTTAACTGATTGCATACAAAACAGTTTGGGTACAAAATTAATAACAGTTTGGGCTTTGGACCAAGACCGGCCCAGAATTCGGTTAACCGGGACCTCGGTTAACTAGTCCAACTCGGTCCTCAGAATTTCAAGCTTAAAAATATCGGTCCGGGCTTCAATTTTTAATTTTCGGGCCGGTTCGGGAACCGGCCCAGGGTGATCCAGATGAAGATCCAATTGTTACCGTAGAACCTGGTCCAGAGAATTATGATGGCCATGTTGTTCACTCTATTTAGTCTAGTCAAGAGGTATTTATAATATTTTCAATATACAAACAAAATGATTTTACATTATTTGGACACTAACTAGTTTTTCTTATTGTGTATGAGTGATGGGAGTTGAGATGTTGGCATTAGTACACGAATTTTATAGTTTGGAGGTTGCGTGAGGAGCCGAAAGAATTTATTTAAATGGTATATAAAAGTGGTCTACAACCGTTAATAGACCATTATAAGGATCATATCAATAGGGTCACAATTTGTGCTTTCATCGAGCGTTGGCAACCTAAGACCAACAGTTTTCAACTCCCTTTTGGAGAAATGATCATCACCATTGATGATGTCTGTCGTATCACTCATTTGCTGATTGTTGGTAAGCCGGTTATGGTGAAGAGAACTCAAATGAAGGCAAAAGTGTGTGTTCAACTCTTGGTTAATGGTGTGGGGATTTAAAATAGCAAAACACAAAAGCATGTCCAGAAGTATCAGAGTTTCGTGGAGATGAAATTTATTAAGGATCATTGTTGTAGGAAAGTGAGCACAAGAGATTCTCTTAAAAAGAAACCACAAGTTGCATGGGGTTACTTGCTATTTCTTCTGGGCATGACAACCTTTGCTGATAAGATTGGAACTAAAGTGCGCATAAATATTTGAAGTTGTTGATGAAGGTGGAAGATATTGGGAAGTACGCATGGGGAGTTGGTACTTTGGCGTTCTTGTATCATCAACTTGGTTGTGCTAGTAGAGCGGGTACCAAACAAATATCTAAATATCTTTCATTTTTGGAGGTACAATTTCTGGTGAATTGTTCAGTTAGTTATCTTTTTAGTGTTTCAGATATTGATTTTTTATATTGACATGTTTAATTCTTTTGTAGTGTTGGATATACGATCACTTTAGCCTTTGGGGTACGGCTCGAGACTCGTGAAAGGATCACCTCCCCACCATGGCTAAGTGGGATTGCCCCTAACTTAGCTAGGCCATGAGTTTAGAAATTTTGACTCTTAGGGAGAGTTTTGATGACATGTCTCATGAAGAGGTCAAAGTTAGTCATTTAAGTTCATGTTTCATCTCAATAAATTTAATAAGTTCATGTTTATATTGTCAGGTTATTTGGGACCCTTATGTGGAATCCAAGAAAAGAACTCTACTTCACAGCATTACAAAGTTCCAAGGCTGCTTGTTATTCCCTAATGTTGAAGAACCCTATCACCCTGATTGAGTGATGAGACAGATGAGAGGGGTACAGGTCATTCCAAGTCACCATTCAAGCTAAAATGAAAAATAGAGGTCGATCTAGTCACAACTACTCAGTGAAACACGGGATATTATCTTCATTTGCTGCAATTTGGCATAATCATCTACTGTCAATTGAAAACTAAGGAGTGCCAGTGAAGCTTCCACGGGATTGCAACGAGGACTACTTGGAGTGGTTTCATGAGATTAACCATCCGTTCATCCAGCCACCGAAGACTAGGGGAGCATATCCCTTGAGAAATCAATTGTTCATATCTCATAATCGGATAATTGATATATACTTTAACAAATTTGCTCACATTTGAAATACATAATTGATTTGTTTTTTTTAAGATCAATGTTTTTCTTGCAGAACAAGTTGGTTGATGAGGCTTTTCAGTTGGTGGACGCCTCTAATGAATGAGGGAATGTGGATAAAGTCGTGTTGCTCAATAGAATATGTGAGCTGCTAAGACAAATGTCTACGCATATTTTCTTCTCCTTAAAAGATAATAAGGAAGAGCAACAACCTAGTCAAACACCCATGACGGTGGTGGTGCTCCGAGTGGTGGTGCTGCAGGTGGTGGTAGTGGGAGGGGCGGTGCTGGTGGTTGAGGAAGATCTGAGGTGGTGGTGGTGTTGACGCTAATGCTGGTGGCAGAGGAAGGGGGTGGTGGTGTTTTGCTGGTAGTGGTGTTATAGGGCAGAACCAAGAAGAGGAATGAGAAGAATATGCCTAAAAAGGAACCTCGAAAAAAGACTAAGATGAATTGATGTATAATTTTTAGAAACAACTTTCAGATACAATTTTCTTTGTTGTATTTTGCAGTTAGTGCTGGTAGTGGTGTTTTGCTGGTAGTGGTGTTTTGTTGTATTTTTATATAATTTCAGAAACAATTTGCAGAAACAATTGTTTGTTGTAATGACTATATGTTTATGCAATTAGTTATGATTTCACAATTATGATTCGCATCAGTATTTATGTATATCTCAGTAATTGTTCTAATGTTAACTGTAGTCCAAGTAAAAGTAACAAATTCTATCAAAAGCCATGGAAATTTTGACACAAAGTGACCTAAAACAAAAAATCTGCAATTTTTTTTTTCTGCAAACGCAATAGCCGTTACGAATGTGATACACAAAACTGCAGTGACCACTGCGTTTGGGTCCTGAAAACTAATGTCACTCAAAATAACATCACATGTAGCGGCTTATGCGGAACACATAAAAAGAACCGCAATGTCATTGCGAGTATAACTATCTTATTCGCAGTGACAACTGTGTTTGGACAGAAAACATAGTTTGTTTTTTGTCCAAACACAACAGACACTGTGCAAGGAACATGCTTGCTCACAACGATCGCTGCATTTGTACATAAATCAGACTCTGTCCATTTTTTCATTTATTTTTAGTATTTGAACCTTTTATTGGTTTTTTTCAATTTCTATGGGTTTGATACACTGTTGACATATTTGATTTATTGCTAAACTCAAATTTTGACCTTATAAAGTTTGAGTGTTCAAAAGTCGGGTTTAACAATAAATCAAATATGTCAACAGTATATCAAACCATTAGATATTGAAAAAAAAAACCCAAAAAAGGTTTAAATTCAAAAAATCAAAAATTTGGACAGAGTATGTTTTCTGTCAAAACGCTACGATGGTTGCGAGTGGAATAGAGTTCCTCGCAGCGAGCGCTGCGTTCAAATAGAAATCTAGACTCTGTCCATTTTTCATTTTTTTGTATTCGAACCTTTTTTTTTCAATTCCTACGGATTTGATACACTGTTGACTTATTGATAAACCTCCTTTTTGAAATTCTCAAGTTTGGGTGTTTAAAAGTGTGGTTTAGCAATAAATCAAATATGTCAATAGTATATCAAACCCATAGGAATTGAAAAAAAATGTCAAATTTAAAAAATCCAATATTTGAATAGAGTCTGGATTTCTGTCCAAATGCAGCGGTTGCTGCAAGGAACTTTATTCCACTCGCAGCGATCGTTGCGTTTGGAAAGAAATCAAGACTCTGTCCATTTTGTTCAAAATTTTTGAATTTGAACTTATTTTTTATGTTTTTTTTTTTTTCAATTCCTATGGTTTTGATACAGTGTTGACATAGTTGATTTATTATAAAACTCAAAATTTTGAACACGCTAAATTGAAAGGTAAAAAATGGGATATAGCAATAAATCAAACATGTCAACAGTATATCAAACACATAAGGATTGAAAAATGGAAAAAAGGTTCATATTTAAAAAAATCTCAAATTTGGAAAGAGTCTAGATTTCTATATGAACGCAGCGGTAGCTGCGAGGAACTTTATTCCACTCTCAGCGACCACTGTGTTAGAAAAGAAATCCAGACTCTGTCCATTTTTTCAAATTTTTGAATTTGAATTATTATTATTTTTTTTTTTTTAATTCCTATGGGTTTAATACACTATTGACATATTTGATTAATTGCAAAACTCCAATTTTGAACACCTGAACATGAGAAGGTAAAAAATGGGGTTTAGAAATAAATCAAATATTTCAACATTGTAAAAAACCCATAGGAATTGAAAAAATATGAAAAATGAGGGTCAAATTCAAAAAATTCCAAATTTGGATTTCTATTCAAATGCACCGATCGCTGTGAGGAACTCTATTCCACTTGCAGCGACCACTGTGTTTGGACAGAAATCCAGACTCTGTCCATTTTTTTTAAAATTTTGAATTTGAACTTTTTTTCATTTTTTTAATTCCTATGGGTTTGATACGCTGTTGATATTTGATATATTGTAAAATTCAAAATTTGAATACCCCAACCTGAGAAGGTAAAAAATGGGGTTTAGCAGTAAGTCAAATATGTCAACAATATATCAAATCCATAGGAATTGAGAAAAAATGAAAAAAAAATGTTCAAATTCAAAAAATCCCAAATTTGGATAGAGTCTGGATTTCTGTCCAAACGCGGTTTGGACAGAAATCCAGACTGTCCATTTTTTAATTTGAACTTTTTTCAATTCCTATGGGTTTTGATACATTGTTGACATATTTGATTTATTGCAAAGCTCCAATTTTGAACACCCCAACTTGAGAAGGTAAAAAAAAAAAGGTTTATCAATAAATCTAATATGTCAACACTGTATCAAACCCATCGGAATGAAAAAAGTTTAAATTTAAAAAGTCCAAAATTTGGACAGAGTTTGGATTTCTGTCCGAACGCATCGTTCGCTATGAGGAACTTTATTCCATTCGCAACGACCGCTGTCTCTGGACAAAAGTCTAGACTCTAATTTTTTCAAATTTTTGAATTTGAACTTTTATTTCAATTTTTCAATTCCTATGGGTTTGATACACTGTTGACATATTTGATTTATTGCAAAACTCTAATTTTGAACACCCCAACTTGAGAAGGTCAAAAATGAGGTTTAGCAGTAAATCAAATATGCCAACAGTGTATCAAACCCATAGGCATTGTTAAAAGGTTCAAATTCAAAAACTCCCAAATTTGGATAAAGTCTGGATTTCTGTCCAAATGCAACGGTCGCTGCGAGGAATTTTATTCCACTTACAATGACCGCTGCGTTTGGACAAAAATCCAGACTCTGTCCATTTTTTCATTTTTTTGAATTTGAACTTTTTTTTTTCAAATCTTTGATACACAATTGACATATTTTCTTTATTGTAAAATTACAATTTCGAACACCCCCACTTGAGAAGGTCAAAAATGGGATTAAGCAATAAATCAAATATGTTAACAGTGTATCAAATCCATAGGAATTGAAAAAAAAAATTCAAATTTAAAATTTTTAAAAAATAGAAAGAGTCTAGATTTCTGTCCAAACGCAGCGGTCACTGCGCCTTGGGTAGCTATATTCGCATTAATTGTTGTGTTTCTTCTTATTTTATTTGCAAGAGCCGTTGCGTTTGATGTCAATCCATATTGGTTAGTTTTCAGGACTCAATCGCAGCGGTTGCCGCGATATTGTCTGTTTATCCGCAGCGGTTGTTGCACGTTTTGTAAATGTATTAGTAGCAGCTCATGCGTTTAATGTCTGAAATTTTTTTGACAGCATAAATTTCAGACTTGAAATGTAGTCCATTTTGCAGTCTGAATTTTTTGCTCATATTTATGTTAGTCTACAGTTACTTTTATCCATTACCATACTACTCATCCATCCATAAAATACAAAACTAATACAAATCTTCATGAAATGTAAAATATAGTTTGTTGATATTTAATGATACAAGTCAAGACTACAAAAAAATGACTTCTCTTACAATTTGTTCATCGTATGTATACAAAATGTCATTTACAAATGTACAAAAAGTTACAAAATGTGTTTCAACCATCAAGTACAACAACCATTTCTGACTTTTTCTTTGCTTTTTATGCATTGTATTTTTTAACCATCACCTCACCTATCTGCAGTTAGATTTCGAACAAAGTCTTCCATGTGTCTGCTTTTGGGAACATGCGTGAAGGCCAAGTCGGTACTATCCGAGACAGTGGTGGTCTTAGTGTCATATGAAACAAGACGAAGTGTCTACTTTGTGGAAGGTGTGCTATGAAACATATACGTACATCGTTCAAGTTTGACGGCGGCGGGATATATGAAAAAACATATACTGCTCTGATTCCCATAAAACACAAAGACACAACTATAAAAGTTGGCCACTAATGCGTACAACGCTTTCGAGAATTGTCAGAGCATTTTTAACAAACTTCGCCCTTCTGTCATTCCACATTTGAAAATTCATGGTTACTGATGTAGTCATTTTTTGCTCCCTGCTTTGACCTAGTCTCGCTGACCTGCATAAGTAACGCACGTGAGACACAAATCACCGTTGTGGTGGTCGATGGCACTCCGATGCTAAAGTCAGACATGGATTTGAGAAGGCGTAATGTTGTAAACAAGGAATTTGTAGCATACCTTAGCTTACCAACCTCATGTCTTATTTATAGTGCAAGGAGTTCTGGTTCTACCAGACCTTTGAAGGTGTAGTTTAGAAAGGAGATCTTCGTGGAGATCTTTCTATAATTAGGAGTCGTGTTGTAAGAGAAAAGTTCCATGTTAGCCTTGTGCTCCTAGATACGCGGGAGATAGTTCCCAATACGAGAGCAATTCGTAGAAGGGAGTTTCCCTGTGTGGAATGTACTATGGTATTTGCTTCCAAGTTGGAAGCAGAGAGCTGTTGTAGTTGCCCATCCGAAGCTGATCCTCGAGATACTTGCCTTAGTAGAACTTATGGGTATTGAGGATAACTGTGAGACGTGTGGGCCTAGCATGCTGTAAGAGTTCGGGCTCGTCTGGCGAGCCGAATTGGGCGGGCTTAGATCCGCTTGGGCCTGATCAGTGTTGGGCTGATGCTGGGGCCCGTAATTCCTCGAGATCATCATGACACGTGTATGGCTCAGGGGCGTGATCGTTTTTATGTATCATCAGCTACTCCCCCCGAGTTAGTGGGCCGTCACATCGGTTCACTAAGTCATCTCTTGAAGGGATGAGTTGTTCATGATGATCGAGTCTGAATCGTTGTTTGAGTCGTGCGCTGCATTAATTGAACGTGGGTTGGTCCAACGGATAAGAGGTGAGAACCCGATCTCTATTTAGGTCATCTGCAGTGTAGAGTCTGACTCTTCTACTTTCTTTGCTGTTGAAGATACTGCTCTGATTAGAAAAGATTGTTCATCTTCTTCATGGCTCAACAAAACCTTCTTGACGACGCAACATTGGCCAAGGGCCTGGAGTTTTTCGAAGACAGGTTGTTGTCCGAGCCTGGTCTTGCCAAAATTCGTAAGAAGTTTGGGGTCCCTGAGGACCTGCCATTGTATGTCCTAACGGATGACCAAACGCCAATGTCACCTTCTGCTGGTTTCATCTGCTTGCATCGTTGGATGCTTTAAACTTGAGTGTGTTTTCCGATTTTGGACGTGATTTGGGAGTTCTTGGATCTCCTGGGATATAGGATCATCCTCCTGATTCTGATCAGTGCTAAGGAGGTCGGCGTTAGTGTGACTTCGCGAGTAATTCATTTATTGACTTCTCCCCGGCTTAAGGGTAACGTCGTCTATAAGATGGCGTTGCTAGCTTGTTTTGTGAATCTGCCCGATGATTTCAAGTTCTGGCAGAAGTATTGTTTATTGGCCCCTGCGAATTCGAAGTATTTTCGATGCGAGGGTCGTCCGCTCGAATGAGAGTTCAGGCCGCTTCGTGAGTTCAACTCTTTCCTGTGACTTTGATATGCTTGATTGCGGGCTGGCTAATCATTGCTTGTGTTTCTTCGCAGGAAGGTTTCCTACTACTTCTCTTACCTTAGAGGAGCAAAACACTATGGAGACATCCCGCGGCTTTCCAAAGAGGAACATGGTCAATGTCATAAGAATTTCGAACTTCATCCGTAGTGGGCTGTGGAAGAGGAAGGTTGTTGGGGCCAAAGCTCTCATTCCATCTGACATGGAGGAGTCGTTTGAAACGCTTGCCTCTTTTGTGAGGAAGCGGTCCCGTGTTAGAACTGGGTTGCCTTCATCATGACCCGCTCTAGTGAAAAACAAATTTGAGTCTACTAAGCTGTTGGGGGCGGAGACTGATGTGTCCGGCTTGGAGAAAGATTACCATCGGTTTGCAGGGGTTGAAGATAGGTCGAATCTCAGTGACGCACAGGCCAAAGCTTTGAATGATCATCTGGTGTGGGTCGCAATGGTGGCTTCTGTTGTTGCTGATTAGTGCGAGGTGGTTCCGATAGAAGGCTTCTGTGAAGATCCGCCCGAGGTTTGGAATTTGATCATCCCATTGGTGCGTTTTCTGATAGTAGGAGTGGTGTTGAGGGCCAGGTTTCCCATTGTCTGCATTGTTCACTGTCTCGTTCCAGGCCACAGCTAGAAGTGTTTGAGGGTCATCGGTTGTTCGTGACAAAGGAAAGGCCACAGAGGAGAGCCTGAGGATAGTGGCAACCGTGAAGGGTGTGCTGGCGTAATTCCTGATCCGGAAAAGCTTCATCTGGATGTGCGCAGATAAGCCTATTTGCACTCGATTTGGTAAAGATAAGTTCACAGGTCTGGCACCAAGAGGTGGACGTAGAATATGCTTCAAGGAAGCATCTAAGCAGGCGTCACAGTTGGCTGATGGATTGCGCTCCAAAACCAGAGAAGGATAAGCTAGAAGGGTGTATGGACAAGGGCTTGAAGTACCTTATGCAGGGTATGTCTCACTTGAGCCACTAGGTCGTTGCTGGGATAGAAATCGAGGTGGCTAGTGAGAGGGTATACACCTTGGAACGTGTCTTCTCGCACATGCAGGCGCCGTATTCTGATGCGCTTTATGAAATTGATTAGCTATAGAAGCAGGCTGAGGAGAAAATGCTGGATCAGTCAACCGTGGCCACTGAGACTCAAGGGGCTCGTCTGAAGGCCCTTGGAGGTGATCTGTCTGAGGCAGTGTTCGAGAGAGATAAACTCAAACAGGAGTTGGACCGGACCCGCTAAGATGTAGAGGTTGCGTAGGAAGCTGTGGCTAAGGCGAGTTCTGAACTGTGGTATCTTGCTGAAGAGAATGCTTCGAAAGAGGCCGACTGGGCTGCTCAAACGCAATAGTTTTATGCTCGAGAGGCGAGGAAGGCCGAGGACCAGCTCTAATTGGAGTGGCATGAGCTTAGTGCTGTGAAGAGCAGTCTGGCCACAAAAGTAGTCTATGGTTGACGCACTGACTATCAAGTTGGAGCTGTTAGAGCGTGAACTTGTTGATGCGAAGGTGCGCAAGGAGGAGCTCTTTCAGGAACAAGGCAAATACGAGTTTCGCTGGGTTGTACATGGCAGGTTGGAGCTGCTGGCGCTGATGAAGAAGGAGCAGCCGGAGTGGGATCTCGGTCGTTATAAGAAGATGTTGTATGTAGACTTGTCTGTTACCTCTACATCATCGGACGAGGAAGACAGTCTGGGCCCTGATGTTGAGGCCGTGGCGCGTGTGGACGCAACTCCTGCTCCTTCTTCCACTAGGCTTAGCTCTTATGTTTCTGTACATTTTCCTGATAAGGAGTAAACTTTGTGTGTTTGTACCCATTTTCGTTTTGACCATTAATGAAAACCGTTTTATCTGTTTCGTGCTTGTTGTCTTTATTGCATGTTTTTCAATTCGCCTTGTCGTTTTGCTTTTGCATAGGCTGGTTGAATCAATAGGATGTTGATTGGTCTATCTGCGATAGGGAGCTTGACCGTTTTGCGTTGTGAATGACTCGGGGCCATCGTTGTGTAGTCATGTTCGATAGTGAGTATGTTGCAGACAGTTTAGCTAAGGGTTGAGTTGCCTGAGCTGTGTTTTGTCCCCAAGGTAAGCTACTTGAGGCTTGCCTCACTTGTCTGATCGATTGGCTGTGGCTGCTGCTATGGGCGAGTTGCAATGTCCGATCGTATGTGTCAGAGCGTTCGTGCCGTGTCAGGCACCGTAAGCTCAGGTTGACATCCTAAGTAGCTTTTATCTGGGCATTGTCCGTACGATCTTTGTATCGGCGTGAGTGGCCTTTGCTAATATCAGAATGTCAGTCTGTTTGAGCGTGAAGACGCTGACACAACTAGATTCATGTTTGTTGTCGCTGTAGGAGAGCGGTGGTCGTGTGGCGAGCTTCTTGGGGCTAACACCTTTCGAACCATCTATGCCCAAGTAATGTGGGCTACAGATTTGAGAAGTGAAGGTTTGGCGACTATGCTGAAGAGCAGTAGTCCTATGGTGATTCATCGACATCATTTAAGGAGTGACTAGTCTCCCACCTTTCGAACCATCTACACCCGCCCTGCTCGGTGGTGGCTAAAATTCGAGTAAAAGGGTTCGGTGACCAGGCTGAAAAGCAATGGTCCCATGGCAAGCCGTCAATATCAGTTTGGGATTGACTAGGCTCCCACCTTCCAAATCATCTACACCTGTGCACATCAAGCTACAAATTTGGGAGTTTTTGGCGGCCATTCTGAAAAAGCAATGGTCCCGTGGCAAGCTGTCAGAATCAGTTCGCGGCTGACTAGGCTCCCACCTTTTAGACTATCTACACCCGCGCAATGAGGGCTACAAGTCCAGGGTTGGTGATTCAGCGGCCATGCTGAAAAATAGTGGTCCCATGGCGAGCCGTCGAAATCAGTTCGGGACTGATTAGGCTTACCTGGTAAGTTCAGCGATCATTGTCTGTATTGAGAGCAATGATCCCTTGGCGAGTCATGGTCATTAGCGGATGAGCGCTGACTAGATTCCCACTTTCTCAATCATCGTTATCCGCGCAGAGTGAATTAGGCTTTGGGCACCAGAAGCCGTCGTCATCAGTCGCGAACTGACTAAGCTTACCTGGTAAGTTCGACAATGATTGTCTGTATTGAGAGCAATGGTCCCTTGGCGAGTCATCGTCATCAGCGAACAAGTGCTGACTAGACTCCCACTTCTTCGACCATTGTGATCCGTGCAGAGCGGATTTGGCTTTGGGCACCAGAAGTCGTCGTCATCAGTCACAAACTGACTAAGCTTACCTGGTTTGTTTGGCGATCATTGTCTGTTGGAGAGCAATGATCCCTTGGCGAGTCGTCGTCATCAGCAGATTAACACTGACTAGACTCTCACTACCTCAACCGTTGTGGCCCGCGCGCAGTGGACTAGGCTTTGGGTACCAGAAGCAGTCGTCATAAGTCGCGAACTGACTAAGCTTACCGGGTAAGTTCGGCGATCATTGTCTGTTGGAGAGCAATGATTCCTTGGCGAGTCATCGTCATCTGCAAACTAACGCTGACTAGACTCCCACTTCATCGGTCATCGTGGCCCACACACAACGGACTAGGCTTTGGACTTTGATCAGAAGCTTTCATTGCCAGTCGTCACCAACTAGGCTTACTTGATTGGGTTCGGCGATCGTTGACCGCGAAGGGGGCAATGATCCCTGGCAAGTTGTCATCACCAGGAGTGATAGCATTAATTTGACTCCCACTTCCTAGACCATCGAGATCCGCGCTGAGTGGACTAGGTGTCGGAGATACCGAAAGCCATCGTCATCAACTTTGGCTGACTATGCTTATCCGGTTGGAGAGGGGTTTCGCCCGTTTGAGTGCGTGAGAGCCCATGTCAGCTAGTGTCGCACACTGTGTGGACATCATTACCTTAAAACAAACAGCGATCCGTAGGTATAGTCCGTGTGTCAAGGCTGATTTATATTTGGGCTTGTGCTAAGCATGTAGCAGAATACTGTTTGAATGGTGGGCCGAGTGGATCGAGCCTTTGGGCCCGCAAAGGAAGAGTTAGGGTTTCCTGTACGATTGCGCTACGTGTACGGCATAGATCTCGCGGTGATACATGTTCGGTGTAGGCTGCAGGACGGTTGAGTACCGGTTACTCCCCCTAAATTGATTGGGTTGCGTGCAACGCCATTAATTGAGCAAACGTGGTCTGCGCACTTTCCTTAGGAACCGTCGTTTCTTAATTTACCACACGGTATTCTATGCTTAGCAGTTAATGCAAGATGCCCATTTAGTGAAGCATTATGCTTATATAATGGTGTCTTCCTATTGTTGTAGGCACTATCTCTCGCATAGCTTATCTCCTAAATGTTCTTGTTTGATGAAAATGCTTTGGGTTTTCTAAAGGCTGAAAGGAGATCTCTAGCAATGGAGTCCTCGAATGTTCTGACATTTGCACTGATCAAGCACGACGATAGTTGCTATTATGCGTGGACACCTGTTCTGGGTGGGTACGTAGTTGATCTGCTGAGGTCTCATAATTTCTTATCTTATCGCGGAGAAGTAGTACGGATTTGCTACCAAGGGAGATACCTTGATGTTACTTCGTGTTGCTTGCATCCATATGTGCATGGATCTCACTGCTAACCAATGGCTGATCGAAGTGTTAGCCGATGTGTGATGCTTCCAGATGTGGTATCTCTTAGTCACTCCTGGCATCGTCTATGGGAAAAGTGGCCTCTCTTGGCATCATTGTGAGACCTCGTTTGCTTTGCCGCTTGTGGCCATCCTCATCTGCCTTCTTCCAACCCCCTGTATGCCAACAACCGTTTGAGGAAGTCTGTAAGGGGGGTGGGATGTCTCTTGAGGAAATCAGCAGTCCGTTGTAAGGTTTATAACGCCATTGTACAGACACTTTGCTGGGGTGATTCGACGGAGCCATTTGGCCACTCAGTCCTCTCAATTCCCTTTGACACCTTGTCTTTATCTTGGGAAGGGGTTGAGCGAAGTCCGTTCACATATCTTTGTTATCACTTGCAAATAGCTTGCATGTCCTCCTTCAGACACCTTTACGCAGTTAAATCTTCTACGCGAGTCTTATACTTCATGTCGCACTGTATTCATATGCTTGTAGTGTGTAGTCTTTTGTATCCGCCTCAGGGGGCTTGTTGTTACATCTTTCCAATAATCAATAGAGTGTGCAGTGTACTTAACACACTGGTGAAGGGCAAAAACTACTGCATTCATCTGGTGGAGCCATGGTCTTCCAAAGATAAGGTTGTAGGTCGACGGTGCGGCTACGACCATGAAGTCCAGAAACATGACCTTTTTTAGCAGCGACTCTTCTGCATTGTTGCCAACCTTATCTTCCCGATCAGGAAACACTTCTCTCCGCTGAATCCAATCAGCGGGAAATCTGAGGACCTCAAGTTTTCCTCCTTGAGGTCCATACTGCGGAACGCGTTTTAGAACAGGACATTGAGTGAGCTTCCCGTGTCCACCAAAGCTCTATTTACCTCCCACCTTGCTATGGAGTCCGAGATGACTAGGGCGTTGTTATGTGGTGCTCGGACTCCTTCAAGGTCTTTGTCCATAAGGTCAAGGTGGGAATGGGGCTCTGAATCCTTGAGTGGCAGATGCGTTTGTCCTCATCCGCAGGTTGTGTCTGCATTTACAGTTAGATTGGTCTTCATTCGGTCTGACTCCATGAAGGACATATATTATCCCTGGAGTCTCCTTCGCTATTTCTTTAACTGACTCCCTCTGTCCCCGGTTCGTTCTGGCCACTTTTCGGAGTTCAAGAACTCTTTTAGTTTGCCTCCGCGAATCCAGTACTCAACTTCATACCTTATACTCTTGCAATCGTTGGTATCGTGGCCGCCCTCCTTGTGGTACGTGCAATACTTTCCGTTGTCACGCTTGGCGGGGTTCCTAAGCTGCTTTGGGGGCCACTTCAGATCCTCCCAGTTCTTTATGGAGTTTAGTATGTCTGATAGGCGGGCATTGAGGGGTGTCACATTCATGGATCTAGCGTAGTTGTATGTTTTCTCCTATCCGGACCGACCAAGGTCTGGCATGTTGTCACTGAGCTTCCTTTTGCTTCATTCCTCATCCTCGCATTTTTTGCCCTACTTCTTGCCCTTAGGAGCGAAAGGCTTCTTCTTGCTTTCGGTTTCCCTCTTCACGGTTCTCAGCTCCTCCAAGGTAATATGCTTCTGAGCGCTCTTGAGGAGCTCTGTCATGTTCAAAGGGGGCTTTAATGTGAGGTATTCGTAGAGCTTTCCTTCCTTGAGGCCCGCGGTGAAGGCTGTTATGGCCGTGTTGTTGCTGCATCCATCGATGAGAGTAAGTTCGTTGTTGAAGCGCGTGACATACTCTCTAAGAGTCTCGTGGGACCTCTGTTTTAGACATAGTATGTAGTGTGGGACTTTTCAAAAATGCTGGCTCCCTACGAAACGTGTCAGGAACTCCTTTGCCATTGTCTTGAAGGAGTCGATCGACTTTGGCGGAAGGTTGTGGAACCACGTTAGTGTTGAGCTACTGTAGTTGCTCGTCCGAAGTTGATCCTCGAGATACTTGCCTTAGTAGAACTTATGGGTATTGAGGATAATTGTGAGACGTGTGGGCCTAGCATGCTGTAAGAGTTCGGGCTTGTCTGGCGAGCCGAATTGGGCGAGATTAGAACCGCATGGGCCGGATCAATGTTGGGCTGATGCTAGGGCTTGTAATTCCTTGAGATCATCATGACACGTGTATGGCTCAGGGGCGTGACCGTTTTTATGTATTATATGTTACCTTCCAACTGCAATAGTAACTCTTGTCTCACTTGCCTCCAACCAATGTTCTTGTCGTAACCCTAGAAGTTGCATATGAATCTGAATCCACATATACCATCGGAGAGTACATTTTAAGTGTCCTCAATTTAATCCCAAATCCACAAAGGAATTTGTTTCATATACGTAGATTTCCACTTTGGCGCCTTCTGTTTTTGCTTAAACACACTAACTTGACTTCTAAGCTCCTATTGTGTCTTTGTGTACTCATGACCAGAGGGGTCCCTTTTGGTGAAATTCTCATTCTTAGACAACTTCATCTTTTTAGGTCTCCCCTTGCCATTTACAGTTTGAGTTGGTTCAATCATGACATATGAATTAGGGCAGTTCAAATCTAGAAGTTTCCTCTTCAACACCAACTGCTGATCAGGAGTGGATTGTACGAACTTTTGCTTGACGACAACTACCACTGGATTTTTAATCACTATCGCACTTGCACGAATAGGTGTTTTGCCAAGTTGCATCCAATGCTTGTGTAACATAGACAGTGGAAGTTGACCATTGGAAGTGAAAAATTGGGCCATTTTGTGAGCACAAGACAACTCATGAGTGGTTCTCAGCACACATTGACACTTCACTGGGTCGGCGCCCACAAATTCAGCATTGGACCTACCAATTTCAGATACCATCAAGTCAAGAGCCTTATGAGACACAGACCCATGAAGTTTTCCAATTAGTGGAACAATGTGCTCTTTATTTACCTTCGTGAGACTTTTTCAGAAGGACACTTCAATCTCTACAAGTTGGCCTTGGATCATGTCATGCATTTTTGTCCATACATTTTAAAATGTCCCTTGGGAATTCTCCAACATCTTCTTCAACCTAGAATGTCCACCTTCAACGCGACCAATTGGTCGTTGGCCAAAATGCATGAAATTGTCGGTCCATGCATTCACAAAGAACTCCTTATGTGGATACCAAACAATCCGCAGATACTCCAAACACTTGGGATGTGATGTTCATCTTCTCTCGAACTCAATAATGCCTTTGTTCCATTCTTGCTCTGTAGTTGATCTATACAAGTCCGAGAAAGATTCAATAAACTTCTGCCATCCTTCATTATCCTCAAATTCTTTTTCCAATTCTTTTCCACATTTGTATTTATGCGCAACCGACACAACAACCTCATTGCTTTTGGAAAGACTCGCTCAATGACTTTGATCAACCCAATATCTCTATTTGTGACAAACACCTTTGGCAAGTTGTGGCTCAAACACTCTCAGTAGCTTTTCTAATGCCCAAGTGAATGATTGTTCAGTTTCGGATGACATAAACCAACAACCTACATTGAAAATCATGTCGGTTGACGTCACACCTACAACCTCAAATAGCGACATCTTGTAGCGATTGCTTGTGTATGTGCAGTCAATAAGAATCACCATTGGGAAGAACTTAGCCAATAGAATTGACTCGGGATGACACCAGAAAATATTTGTGACTCTGTTCTGATCATCTACTGTATGCCACTCAATGTAACCGCTCTCGCTCAACAAGTGCATTATGGCCTGCAAAATTGTCGTGCCTTTAAGTTGGACTGTCTTTAGTTGCTGAATGACATTATAAATAGTCTTCAAATATGACACATTGTTTGGGAACATCTTTTTCAAACCATACAATATGTACTAAGGGGCTACACTAGATGTGGACATGTTATGCAAATAAGCCATCTCACCTTCATTCAATCTCCCAGCAAATGAATGGCCAAGAAGAGATTTTGATCGTGGATGAATGTGGATTCCACATGTCACTTGCAGCTTCCAATGATCATTTCCTTGTGGCACACCTCTCAACTGGAATGAGCACCCACACTTTTTTGAACTTGTAGACCGATCAACCTCCACTTTTTGTTTTTGAACATTCTTCATCCTCCCTCCCCTCTCACATCCCTAGTGGAGCCTTCCTTTGCGTCTACTATCAGCATGACTTTGTGATAATCAGAACAATGTTATTCTCCCTGCCAATACCTTGACACCAAGATACTAATGATGACTTTGATTGAATACCTACAAAACAATAATGCATACTGACGTTAGGAAATACTAATCAATCAACTTGTGAAATAAGATGAAATAATGTAATGCCTATGAGAATTAACTTTACCTCTTTCGTCATAAACAAATAGCCATAATCAACTACTTCTAGTGCTTGTTCATCATTGGCTTCAACATCATCATCCTTTTACATTAAGAAAATAATAATATTTGTTATTCTAATCATATATTAAGTAAGGTAATGAATAAAATCATTAAGGACAAAGTTTACCTCCAGAAGGTTCTTCTCTTCCAAATATGCTTTAAGTGTCTCCGGGTTGTCTACATTATGACAAAGTATCTTGAAATCTATGAGATCGGCGATAACATTCTTTGCACAGAATAACAACAACAACAACAACGATTAAACTAACCCTACAAATAAGCAAATTTTAGGGTTCAAATATTAACAACTAACCCTAATTATAACAAAGTTGCTTGAAATAAATTAAAAATAAAATTAAACATGATATTACGATAATGACAACAAAAATAAAAGTACCCATGCAAGCTCATCTCAAGTTGAGAGTGTACCTCAAGTGGAGTGGGTCATTCTTTGTCTTGAAAATGCTCATGTTCTTCGTTGACACCTATAAATGGAGTGCAATGCTCACTCTCAACTGCAGACTGCAACATTATCATCTTGAAGCCTACCAACCTCATTTTCACTGAACTCATCCATTTCTATATACAAACTTCACCAAAACCCTAACAAAGGAAGATGAATAGAGAAACAAGAAAACAAGACGTAAAAGAGAGGGAGAAAAATTGGTTTTGGGAGGGATGAAGATGTGTTTTCTCGCAAGAGAGAGCAAAAAAAGCAGTAGAGAAGGGAGAGGACGATGAAGACGAGTAAGAGAGGGAAACGGAGGCTCAAGATGGTGGCCGACAGTTTTGAATCTGGCGCGATTGGGAGAAGAAAATGGTGAAAGAATGGTCGGTTCGTGCGACTGGGAAAGGAGGAGTCGCTGGATTTGGGAGTAAAGAAAAAAATCCATTTTTTTTATTATATATTGGTGGCGTCCTTGGTGGTGTCCATTATGAGAAGTGGTGGTGTTATTTAATAGGGGCCATATTTTTATTGTAGTTAAATAAAACAGAAGTAGATATCACTTCACTATTATTGTTGTTGTTTGTTGAGGTTATCCAGATGTTTTATGTTGTTGATGTTGATGTTGATGCTGATGTTGTGGATGTTGTTATATTCACATAAGGCACTCTCAAACACCATCTTTCATCCTCTATTCTTCCATACAGACACAATCACAAAACACTTTTTTCTTCTCTTTTTATTGAAGGGCTTCAAATTGGAATAGAGAACCTTGGAGATCGCCTATTTTCATATGTGAATGTGATTTGGTTCAGTTCAATTCAATTCAATGGTTAACCATAAAAAAAGAAGAACCCTAAATCCATTGTTGTTCACTTGTAATTTTCTTCTTCTCTATTTTCTTTTGTTCGTTTTGTCTCACACATCAACATGTCTAGCCAAATCTCCTCGATCAATTTCTGATGATGAGATCAGATAGAAGAGCTAGAAGCCCATCTGCAGTGTCCGCTTTCATCATTGATGTCGATGTTGTTGAATTAGATGATTTGGTAGCAGTAATTGGGGTCAATTTCTTAGCAGAATCAGTAGAAGAATGAGGGGTTTTCTTCAAGGAAACTGAAAGTTGATTTTTGGAAAGAGGGGAAATGATGTGGGGTTGGGTTTGGGGTTTTCTTTCGCTGGAAAGAAGAAGAAGAGATTTGAGTTCGAAAGGAAATTGGTACCTGAGGGGGCGGATTGGGACAGGGAACCAGCAGAACCTCATATCTGTAAACAGAATGGCGGTGCAGGGCGGATATCCGCCAGTGCCCCACCAATCCGTGCGGGGCGGTAATGGTTTAAAAAAAATGTAAACGGATTGGCGTGGAAAATTCGGTGATCCGTGATTTCTGATTGGGCGGGGATGAATTTGCTCCAATCCGCCCCATTGCCATTTAGTTTTATCTCCCATCAATCACTTGACAAACTTAATTCCATTGTAAGGTAACCCTCCACAAATTTACAATAACATTTAATATTGTTATTAATGAAACACCAAACCGTCCTCTAATTTGCGCCGTACAAGCGTCATGATAATGTCATCAACAGATATAAGCGGGCTTGATTGCCTACCCAATCTGGAAAAGCCTAGACAACACTAAGCCCATTTTGGCAGAATCCAGAAGGTTGGTTTGAATTGCAGCGACCTACTAAGCCCACAAGTCACAGGGTTAAGCCCAATACTCGTAAGGCTCAATCAGGCAAGTATTTGGGGGATCCACCCAAGACGGACATGTTAGCAATACATTGGTTCTGACTAGGAAACAAATACCGGGGTATAAATTGTGCATGGAAACTCCCTTACATGGACAACACTCCTAAAAGGAAACCTCTCCCGTAGATCTATGGGCATAGGTCATGTAACTAAACTCTCTACATGGACGACTCCCAACTATGAAAGGACCTCCAGCAAGATTGCTTTTTTAAACTACACCACCAAAGGCCTAGACGAACAATGACTCTTGCATTATAAATAGGACATAGAGTTGATGAACAAAGATACACTACATAACCCAATTTATAGATTTAAGCCTTTCTCAAGCCTTGTTTGACTTTAACATCAAAGTGCCATCGGCCGCGCCAACGGTGGTCTTTGGCTCAGTGTGTTCCCTGTGCAGGTCAAGGTCAAGGAGAACATGATTTGACTACATCAGTTTGGCGCCGTCCGTGGGAAATGACGAAGTTCCTTTAAAAATAGTGATATCACCCTTCCTCAAAGTTCAGAGAGATGATGACCACGAGATGTTGCAAAGGAAACATCCTCGAGCCATCGAACGGTCGAATTGGAGGAGCGCCGCCAGCCCCGACGGTACCGGCTCAGCGGGGGAACAACCTCGAAACCCCGTGCCGGCAACATCCACATCGGACCCCAGGGTGGATCTACTGTCAACCCAGATGCAACAAATTGAGCGAGCGGTGGAGATGCTCATTAAGCAGAACCCTCGACTCACAGAAGGGGACAAGGTGCTGCAAAGAGCCTCGACCCAGAAGAAACCAGAGAACACGTTCGGGAGAGCTACGTCGCTCCTGCGGGCTCTCAGTGGACCAGAGGTGGATGAGTGGTCAACGGAGACCCAGCGTCTAGAGCCGACAAACTTGCCTCACAGAACACCCTTCGTCTAGGGGCCACCAATTCTGATGTGTTGTTCAACCTCACCTTCTCCCCGTTCATGGATCACACCATGAACGTGCCACTACCAAATAAATTCACTCCGCCAAAGCTAGAGCACTACAACGGGACAACAAACCCGTCTGATCACTTACGCGACTTCCAGCATGTAATGGCGCTTAAAGAAGAGTCCAGGGCAGTAATGTGCTGGTCATTCCCTACCAGCCTGAAGAAGTCAGCACTGACCTGGTTTCACAACCTACCTTCGAAGTTCATCGACTCATTCCAGACACTGGCAACAATGTTTCTCATACGTTTTGTCGGCAGCCAGTGGATCAAGAAAGGCGAGCATTACATGCTCACCCTCAAACAGAAGCCGAGTGAGACATTCTGGAAATAAGTCCCATGCTTCAATGATGAACTGACCCTCATCGACGGTTGCAGTAATGACACCATAATCACAATCTTCACCTCAGGTCTGAGGATATGCAAGTTTTATGATTTCCTTACTTTGGAGCCTCCAATTGATATGGCAAACTTGCTGAAGAGTGCCCAAAAATATATCACTCTCAATGAGATGTTATCGGCCAAGAAGGAGGCGAAGTTCGAATAGAAACCCTCTAGTTCTAGGGACAAGAAGGAGGGCAAGTAACAGGAAGATGACGACAGAAAGATGAAGTGCAATGACAGCAAACCCAACTCTGGTCATGCAAGACAATATTAGGCCTCCAACTTCGTCGGGTCTAAACCCGTTACTCCCCTCAACTCCAGCTTGTCTGAGGTTCTCAACTCCATTAAGGGTTGAGGAAAATTGAAGTGGCCCACCAAGCAGTGAGGAGATCCTTCCTGGCACGATAACAACAAATACTACTCATTTTACAAGGAGGGCGACCACAACATCGAGGACTTTAAAAGTCTCAGGAGTGAGATAAAGTATTGGATTCGGAAGGGGAAGCTCAAAAAGTTCTTGAGCTCGACAAAAGGCAGGACCGAACAAAGGAAATAGAAGATGTCATCAAAGAGATAGAGAAAAAAGTACCTAGCATCATAGATGTACTCCATGAAGTCGACTTGAAAGGTGAGCAATCCAACAATTCCCGAGAGAGGATGTTTCTTGAGATGTAGATGCGGCACACCAGCAAGGACAGACAAGTGCAGTGCGCACGTATTCAGTGCCTGATCCCCTCATTAACGTTCACAAACAAGGACTTCCAAGGCATCCATTTTCCTCACAATGACACCCTAGTCATTTCGGTCCTCAGTATAAAGTGGAAAGGGCCTTGGTGGACATAGGAAGCTTTTTAAACATCTTGTTTTTCAACGCATTCCGCAATATGCAACTCAAGGAGGCATACTTAACACCCGCCAATCACCCCATGATCGGGTTCAACAGAGAGAAATGCTTCCCTATTGGGAGGATCAGTCTATTGGTAGTGGTGGGAGAGCAACAGTTATGGAAGTACCTTGACTAAAAGATCATGGTGGTCGACGCTCTATCCGCCTACAACGTCATCCTAGGAAGGCCTTGGCTCCATCAAATGGAGGCAGAAGTTTCTACTCTGCACCAATGCATCAAGTACACTGCCAACCTGGCCCAAAGAACTATTCGTGGAAATCAGCCTTCAGCGAGAGACTGTTACTACACAGCGCTGAAACAACTCGATTGTTATCAATTACAGCTCGGGCCGGCAAGACAGACATATCAGACATCGTTTAATATCTGTAGACTTCTTTAAAAAGAGTTTATTTGGAGGGGGTGTACTCAGAAAATCAGGTGGGGCACATAGCCTCCAAACCTTAAAAGAGAAACCCCCTTCTCTTTTTCTTCCTTATCTTTTTCTTACGGGGAGCTATTCCTTTCGTTTCCTCTTCTTCTCCGACGAAATCTCGCTTGATTTGCCGATTTCTCTCTCGAATCTCATCCCATCCTCTTCATTTTTCTTCCTCTTTCTCCCCTCCCCTTCTTGTTGAGTTTTTCGCTTTAAAAATTGAAAATTTCAAGGTGTGTGGCTTGTTCGAAGTTGTCATTGCCAGTGCTAGCAATGTGGCTTTAGCCACTCTCTCAGGTGGTGTTTGGGGCATCATATGGAACTTGTAAACCCCACATGCAAGGGTGATTTCAGGGTTGGTCGAAATTTTCAAAAAAATCAGTGTGCATGTCCGTTATGAAGGTTCTTCGGCGTGAATCTGAGCTTTGATCGCGTGGGTGAGCTGCAATTCGGGATTTCGGGTGTTCTTGGACCTATTTTCGGTCTGTTGTGTTGTTCAAGGGCGATCAGACCGGAGTAGGGTGGGTTTCGGTGAGTTTTTGCCGAATTTTGGGTTTTGTCGGGGTGTTCACCGGATTTAATTTGCCGGTAAGTATTTTTTTCAGTCACGCGCTGATTGTAACTTATTTATTTTTCCAATTTTCGGCTAGTTTGCTCACTTTTGAGTCCGCCTTGCAGTTTTAAAAAATTTCCTTGGTCCGGCATTCGCTGTTTTGCGAGTTGGGAGCTTCGATTGGTAGGATTTGGGTTCCGAAAATCCATTCCGCTCAGGTGAGTGTAACTATAATATTTACCTTGAGAAATATTTATTTTAAATCTTGAATTTAATTTTTACATTATGCCGTCGATTGTGTATAATTGAATACAAGTCCAAAATTCGGGGTTTTTGGAGATTTTGATGGTTGTGTTGGTTTTTTTGTTAATGAATTTATGTATTGAATTTTCTGAAAGCATGATATACATGAATGAAATAGAATGGTGGTTGAATTTGGGTGTGATTAGGCTTTGGTGTAATGGCATTAACTTGTATGTTGCGTTTCACCGTAGATTGTCGAGTCTTGAGCATGTATGATAGTTCGACTCAAGCGACTTTATTGTGGTGAATTGGGTCATGCTAGGACCCTAGCGTAGTCGTGGATTTATGAAAATTGCCTAACTGATTATGGTTACACATCTGTTCTGTATAGACTCGTAATATGTGCATGCTGATATTAGTGTAAGTGTCTTTACCCCGCTGTAATGACTGTTGTGCCGATGCTTAGGATCTTGCTCGCATCGTGAGTTTCATGGTTCTTGAGATGACTCGCACCTACAGACATTGAGGACGCTATTGCATGTGACAAGCTTACTGAGGTGCGGTGAGCTCCCGCACGCACTTGCCACTAGATAGTGCAGTAGGACGGGTTCCAAAAGACATGCTTTGGAGATTACTCGCTTTCCCTCCCAACGCGCTTGAGTTGGATTTGTGTTAGGTTGGCAGTGTTAGGCCAGTCGTTCGGGACATTTGAGTTTGTATCCGGGCATATGGCACCCCATTAGGATACAAAAAAGCCCGAAGTGGTACTGGTGCAAGTTGTGGGATGTGTCTGGGTGAGACACATTCGTAGGGTACGCGGATACCTATGATATGAGACACTCGCATAAAATTTTATGGTTTCGATTTTCGACTTGATTGCCATACCTAGGAGGCTATGTAGGATTACAATATTGTTTTTGCCTTCATTACTTTATATTTACAATGTTTGAATCACCTGTAATGACCGGCATATCTCGTAAACTTGTAGTTATTGTTGAATCTGAAATGCTTGTGTCGGTGCTTGAACTTAGAAATATTATCCTTAGAGACACGGTGTGATTTAGACTTTAGAACCTGTATAGGGACACCTTTTCCATTTTATGGATCATGCATCTAGGATTACTCATTCATTATTGTGTGGCATGGATTTCTCCAGTATATTATTCTGTTATTTGTATTTAGTTTGCTCGCACCAGCTAGCTTTGTACTTTGCTGACCCCGCAAGGGGTGTGCTTCTATTGGAGTGCAGGCAGTGTTGGCGTTCCTACTGATTGTGGCGCTTAGGCTCAGTTTCCAGCGGCAGACTTATTTTGTGCTGCTTGGTCGTGTCCACCCTGTACGGGTATGTTTTGCTTACTTTGTATTACCTTGTTAAATACTAGATGTTTGTATTTTGGTTTTGTCGCTATGACTCTGGTGGGGCGAATCGAATACTCTTATTTTGTTCAAATTTTATCGTAGTTTTTATTTCCGTTTGATTCTCGTTTCAAGAATGTGTTATATTATGATGTTGTGGTCGGTTACGATCCGCCTGTATTACGGATTAGTTCACGCGTCGGCACACTGCGATTCCCGTAGCAGGGCATGACACATCGAGCCCAAAGAAAGAAAAATCACCCCGCACGGACAAAAACAAAGATCCGACAATTGATGCTCAACTATACGGAGAGCCAAAACTCAGCACTGGAGACACCATCCAATCCAATATAAAGCTAAGTAACAACACTTCAACAAATGGGCGCCTGCTCCAAAAGCTGGCAGCCAGCTAGGAACGACCTGCACGAAGTTCACTTTTTTGTAACTTTGCTAGCATTGGCGAAACATGACACTTCGCCAAGGGAGCTACCTAGTCGGAGCCAAGACCATGTGCATCTCCTTCAGGACCAGATTAGCTTAGCCCCCGCTCAGAGTCAAACTATCTTTTGTTTTGATTTCTTTTTGTTTTTTTGTTTAGAAGATTTGTTCGCATAAGCCTATATGATACAGATTCATTCAAGGAATAAAACAAACTCTGTTGATTACTAAGAAAGTTGTTACAAAGCTTGCCCGACTGACTAGTACAAAAGTTTACACACTACAAGTATCTACGTCCGGCTTGAGTATGAATTTGTTTAAACACACGTCAAGAGTACACTCTGCCAATCTGTCTTCAGAAGAAAATTCAAAAGTGAAAACAAAAGTATCCAAAGTAAGCAACAGTTTTCAGGTACGTGCTTGATTTTTTGCTCCACCAATCTGTTTTGCAAAGAGGATTCAAAAGGAGAGCAGAATAAGGTAGATGAGAATGTCTCTCGATATAAGAAAGTTGTTACAAAGCTTGCCCGACTGACTAGTACAAAAGTTTACACACTACAAGTATCTACGCCCGGCTTGAGTATGGGTTTGTTTAAACACACGTCAAGAGTACACTCTGCCAATCTGACTTCAGAAGAGAATTCAGAAGTGAAAACAAAAGTATCCAAAGTAAGCAACAGGTTTCAGGTACATGCTTGATTTTTTGCTCCACCAATCTGTTTTGCAAAGAGGATTCAAAAGGAGAGCAGAGTAAGGCAGATGAGAATGTCTCTCGATATAGGAATTCCTGGGGTGATGCAAAATTAGCACCCCAAGACCACAAATCACGTCCATCAGAACTTCGCTACCACCAATCTGTTTCCAACTGTGGCATCACGAGTGAAGCCCAGTAGATACAGTCAGAACAACCACTCCAAAACTAGTTGCAGGTATTATCTCCCAACAACAGTGGTGAATGGAAATTCAGGAGCGACAGAAAGCAAAAGACGGACTCGTCCCCGGAGGGAGAGTCTGTACTTCTTCTACAAAATGTAAGAAGAAATTACAAGGTCCCATGGAGCCAATTGGATGCTCACCCAAACCAGGTGGGCACCACATATAAAGGGTCTTGTCAAAACTCATCGCTGCAAATGTCAGAATATTCGAAGATTCCAACAACGAAGATCTTTCTTTTGCCTTTGGAAAACCCAAAACATATTTTCTGGAGAGATGCATGAGAAGAACAAGTTCTACTACATTCATGGAAATGCTTGGAATGGTGAATACCAGTCTATATATAGGCGCGACGGTTTGCAAAATGACGTCAATCAACATTTACGTCAACATTAAATGTCATACGGAAAACAAGAAGGCGACGGTTTTTCAATTGCCACTACACAAGTCCACATTCATCGAATTAATGGTGCTGCACGCATTCCCATTAATTGGGGGGAGTAATCGATACTGAACCATCTCGCAATCTATTTCGTACACCTGGCATGCTAATCTTTACAACATGGCCCAGCCAACTAGTGGGCCCAAGCGAATACCTCGCCAGATCTAGCCCAGTACACGCAGAGACACAAGCGATAAAGGCCTTAAGCTCTCATGGAATGCAGATCACGCCTACAGTGATATTGTTAAAAAATCCAAGGTATCCACTCTATTAGAATTCCCCTGTTGTTCGTTAAATTTGGATGAAATTCAGTTCGGTCAATCTATGGCGATCCGACTCTAGAATCAAATTTATTGGTCCGAGCTTCGTATCGGATTATCAGGCGAATTAAGTAAGGACACCCTCGTTAGACCTATATGCCCAAGGCCAAGCGGAGGCCTAATCTAACCAAAGCCTAGTCAATTCCGACTGATGACGATAGCTTCTAGTCCGCTCTAACGCCTAGTCCGCTAAGAGGGGATGACAATGGTTTAGAAAGTGGGAGTCTAGTCAGCGCTTTCAACGCCAGATCATGATGACTTGCTAGGGATCATTATCCAACTGCATACAATGATCGTTGAACTTGATTAAAGTTTAGTTAGTTCTAATATGATGATTGATGCAGTCATTTTTCGCTCCCTTCTTTAACCTAGTTCATGCTAACCTGCACAAGTAACACACGTGAGCCACAAACCACCGTTGTGGTGGTCGATGGCACTCTGATGCTAAAGTCAGACATGGATTTGAGGAAGGTGTAATGTTGCAACAGCGAATTTGTAGCGTACCTTAGCTTACCAACCTCATGTCTTATTTATAGTGCAATGAGTCCTGGTTCTACCGGGCCATCGTAGGCGTAGTTTAGAGAGAAGATCTTCATGGAGATCTTTATCTAATTAGGAGTCATGTTGTAGGAGGGAAGTTCCCTATTAGCCCCCCGTGTTCTTAGATACGCCGGAGATAGTTCCCAATCCAAGAACAATCCGTAGAAAGGAGTTTCCTCATGTGGAGTGTGTTCTGATATTTGCTTCCTGGTTGAAAGCATAAAGCAGCTGTAGTTGCCCGTCCGAAGCTGATCCTCGATATACTTTCCTTAGTAGGACTTATGGACATTGAGGATAGCTGTGAGACACGTGGGCCTAGCGTGCTGTGAGAGTTCGGGTCCGCTTGGCAGACTGAGTTGAGCGGGCTTAGAACCGCTTGGACCGAATCGGTGTTGGGCTGATGTCGTATTTCCTCGAGATCATCATGACACGTGTGTGGCTTAGAGGTGTAACTTTTTTTTATGTATCATCAGCTACTCCCCCCGAGTTAGTGGGGCGTGAAGTCGGTCCACTGACTATTTGAAAATACAATTGTACCGCCGTGATTATTGGACTCGAATCGTTCTTCTCGAGCGGCGCATGACATTAATGGATACGCGACTGCTCAAGGAAAAAAAGTGCGGTTTGCCATCCATAAAAATATTTACTATCTTGAGGAGGATTTCCCCATTGTTATCTGTGTTATCTTTTCGAGCCATAATATTTGTTCTTTTTTCTAATGGCTGACAACGTTAAACATTCTTCAAAGGATCAGTTAACCCTTGCTTGTATCAATGTCTTCGAAGGTAGTCTAGTCGACGAGACTGAGTTGATCAGGCTCTGTATTTTGTACCGCATCCCGGGAGATTTGCAAATTGTTCCCACGTTTGGAATTTTAGGTCTGACTGTACCTTCTCATGGGTTCATAGGCTTGCACTGAGGTATGTTCAAGTTCGGGCTCCGGTTTCCTGTGCCAGGCGATGTTTGGCGCTTCTTTATCCATTTTTGTATGCCTTCCGTTCAAATGGTGTCGAGCGGGTTTAAGATACTGCTCGCAATTCTCTTGAGGGCTCATGATGCTTGCCTTCGTTTGACTTCGCCGGTGATCCACCACCTGACCAAGGCTCAATTAAATTCCAGGGGTATCTGTGTGCAGAAATGTTCTTCTTTTCTGCAACTGGTGGCGGACAGCGCTGAATCTTGGGATAAGCAATGGTTATTTCAAGCTCGGGTGTTGTAGAGTGTCTCGATACTTTCAGTTTGATCTTGGTGAGTCTCTTGGTCGCTGGTGCATGCATATTTTTGTATGTTTCTTCTGCGATACTGGTTCGGACGTTGTTATTTTGTTTTAGGGAGGTTTGATATTTCATCTTTCAGCGAGGAAGAAAAACGGATAAAGAGGGGGAGTTTATCAAGCTCCCTTTGACTTTCGTTGAAGAGGTCATAATGCCAGACAATGTTGTACATTGCGGGCTGCTACGGTGTTCTTATGGTGCCCCCCCATGTCAGGTTCAACGGCTGAGGGGGTGGTCGCTCGTCGCACGAGGAAGAGAAGTCTGGCCTCGCTCAGCCCTTTCAGGCTTGCTTAATTGGAGGCGAATGTACCTCCCGTCGTTGTCTAGAGGAAGAGGCAAACTTTTATCAGGGTGACTTCTCCTCTTAGTATGTCGCAGTTTGCATAGGCGACAAGCTTGGAGGTCACGTCCTTTCTTCAGATGCTCCGGCTTCCCATGTTGACTTGGCGATGGAGGAAGTTGGGAAGCGTGTTGAGGTTTCGCGTCATCCTGATCTCGGGACAGCTACGCGTGCCCTAGAGTTGTATAATCCCGTCTCACTGCACCCCGAAGCCCATGGGAGGGTTCTTGCTTTGGAGAAGGCCTTCACGGATCTACGGATATCATATTCGGACGCTCTCTATTGAGCGAACTCACTGGATGGTCGGTAGCAGTATTCTGCCACTGTCGCGAGCCGCGAGGGCGTGGAGGCCGCGGCCTTTGTTACTAAAGCAGAAGTCGCTGGCATGAGAGTTCAGCTGAGGGCCGCCGAGTTCGATTTGGCATCAACTCGTGCCAAATTGAGGCGGACCAGGGCCGAACTAGAGCGCGTGGATGTGGCTGTGGATAGGTGGTCTTCTGAACGAGAGGCTCCGAAAGCTGAAAAGAAGCGGGCAGAGGCAGAATGGGCCGTTGAAAGGCAGCAGCTGGAAGCCGCAGTTGATGAGGGACTTCGCCGTGTTCTAGAGGCGGAGTGATTGCTGGCAGAATAGCGCTCGCACTATGAGGCCCTATTGGGTGCGGTGGACTTTGACGTGTCAGGCAGGAGGCCGTTAATCTCGTCGGAGGTCGTTCGGGGTAGACTGGAGCTCCTGGAGCTGATTAGAGGAAAGCATCCCAGTATCAACCTTGATTTTGCTCACTACAGAAGGGCTACTTTTGGGCCGATCAATAGAGGGGAGGGCTCTGGCACCGCGAGGCTTAGTGATGAGGAGGATGTTTCTCCTTAGAGTGATTGTAACATCATTTCTTGGACGGATGATATATAGATATGTTTTTTGAATGAAAGTATTGTTTTACCCCGCATTGTCCTGTTCACTTTAGTTGCTTTGTAGACCGTAGAGTTTGCACAGCTAGGCAAAATGCCAATCTTCATCAGTCAAAATATATTGTTGTTTTGGGTTGCTCTTGTGACAGATTAGAGATTAACCAGCAGGAGCCGTTGTTGGTCATGGGTTGACCAGGCTACTTCAGCCATTGTCTGTGTTGACTTCCTAAGTGTTGGCGGACTTGTGCTCTTATTCCATTCGCAATTGTGATCCACGCAGAGCGGATTAAGCTTTGTGTACCAGAGGTCGTCGTTATCAGTAGATGATTGACTAAGCTTCCTGGCAAATTCGGCGCTCATTGTGTGCATTGAGAGCAGTGATCCTTTGGCGAGTCGTCGTCATCGGCGGACAAACACTGACTAGACTCCAACTTCCTCAGCTGTCATGATCTCTGCCAAACAGATTAGGCTTTGGGAACCAGAAGTCGTCGTCATCAGTTGCGAACTGACTGGGCTTACCTGGTAAGTTCGACAATCATTGTCTGTATTGAAAGCAATGATCCCTTGGCAAGTCGACGTCATCAGTGGACAAGTGCTGACTAGACTCCCATTTCCTTAGCCGTCGTTATCCGCAAGGAGTGGAGTAGTCTTTGGGCACCAAAAGTCGTCGTCATTAGTCGCGAACTGACTAGGCTTACCTGGTAAGTTCGGCGATTACTGTCTGCATATAGAGCAATGATCCCTTGGTGAGTCGTCGTCATCAGCGGACAAACGCTAACTAGACTCCCACTTCCTCAGCTGTTGTGATTCGCACGGCGCGGATTAGGCTTTCGGCACCAGAAGCCGTCATCATCAGTCGCGAACTGATTGAGATTACCTGGTAAGTTCGATGATCATTGTCTGTATTGAGAGCAATGATCCCTTGGAAAGTCGTCGTCATCAGAGGACAAGTGCTAACTAGACCCCCACTTCCTCAGCCATCGCGATCTGTGCGAAGTGGATTAGGCTTTCGGCACCAAAAGTCATCGTCATCAATCGCGAACTGACTAGGCTTACTTGGTAAGTTTGGCGATCATTGTCTGTATTGAAAGCAATGATCCCTTGGCGATTCGTTGTCATCAGCGGACAAACGCTGACTAGACTCCCACTTCCTTAGTCGTCGTGATCCGCACGAAGCGGATTAGGCTTTGGGATGATGTTCAAGTCTGGCCATAGCCGGGCTGGTCGAGGGTTGTAACAGACAGCAGTGGAAATTTTGGAAAAAACAAATATTTTATTGATAATATTTTTTGAGGTAATCTACATTCCATGGTCGTTTAAGCCCATCGTCGTCAGCGTCTTCCAGCCAGTACGTTTTCGGCCTGCTGATCTTGACAACTCTGTAAGGTCCTTCCCAATTTGGATTTAGCTTTCCCGCTCCATTTTCTTTGGTGTTCTGCTGGGTATTCCTAAGTAACCAATCTCCCACCTTAAATTCGCATGGTTTGACCTTCTTGTTGTAGTATTGCGCCATCCGTTGTTGGTAGGCGACTATCTTGGTAGAGGCTAGATCCCATTTTTCGTCGAGGAGATCTAGTCCCACGCGCAAGGCTTTGATGTTATCGTCTGACTTGAACTATTCCGTTTGGAAGGTTGATACCTCGAGTTCTATCGGAACCATAGCTTTCAACCCGTATGCTAGGAAGAAGGGCATCTTTTTGGTAGGGAATCTTTTAGTTGTTCGATATGCCCAGAGTATCCCTGGTAGCTCTGAAACCCATTTTTCTTTAACCATGTCGAGCTTTCTTTTGATGGCTTCTAGGATCGTCCGGGAAGTTCATATTCAACCTCGTTATTTGAAGCGAGGAAGCCGAATCTGACTGCTTTTTTTATGGTGAAGTCACTGGGAGAGCGAAGTGTGAACCCTGTTCCGCTCGCCCTACAAGTTGAAGATCCGTCGCAGCGCAAGGTCCATGTTTGGACATCTGATTTCGAGAGCTGGTAGTCTACCTTCGGCTTCTCTCCACTGGGAAAACTCAGCAATGAAATCTGCTAATGCTTGTGCTTTGAAGGCGGTTCTCGGAATGTAATTTATGTCAAACTGTCCAACCCCTACTGACCATTTCACCATGCTGCCAGATAGCTCGGGTTTATGCAATACCGAGCGAAGTGGATGCTTGGTCATGACCGTTATGAAGTGGGCCTGAAAATAGGGCCCAGTTTCCTGGAAACTATGACCAGCTCCAGAGCTAGCTTTTGCAGGTCTAGATAGTGTGTTTCCGCTTTCACGAAGGTTTTGCTTGAGTAGTATATTGGTCTCTAGGTCCCTTGATCGTCTCGTACGAGGGCTAAACTGACAGCGTGTTTGGAAACAAACAAGTACAAGAAGAGTGTTTTCCTATCGTGGGCTTTGAGAGTAGCTCTGGGCTTCCCATGTATGATTTCAGGCTCTAAAAGCCATGTTTGCACTGGTCGTCCCACGAAAATCCTTTGTTTCCTCTTAGTATCTTAAAGAATGGGAGACATTTGTCAGATGACTTTGATATGAATTTGTTAATTGTTGCTAACCCTCCCAGTCAGGCTCTAAACGTCTCTGACATTGGCCGGGGCTTTCATGTCGAGAAGGACTTGAATATGTTTTGGGTCGGTCTCAATTCCCTTTTGTTCACTATATAGCCTAGGAATTTCCCAGACTCGACTCCAAATGTGCACTTTTGTGGGTTGGGTTTCATCTGGTATTTTCTGAGTTGATTGAATGCTTCGACGAGATCTTGTATGTGGTCGGGGCTGCGAAGGCTCTTGACCAATATTTCGTTTGTGTATACTTCCATATTTCTACCGATCTGTTCTTTGAACATTCGGTTGACCAATCGTTGGTAAATAGCGCCTACATTTTTCAAGCCAAATGGCATCACCCTATAGCAGTATATTCCTTTTTCCGTCACGAAAGAGCTTTTTTCTTGATCTGGGGGTGCATCAATATTTGATTGTAGCCTGAATAGGCGTCCATGAAACTGAGTAGGTTGTGCCCTAAAGTGGCGTCTACGATCTGTTCAATACATGGGAGTGGGAAGTTGTCCTTCGGGCAAGCTTTGTTTAGGCTTTGCCCTAAAGTGTGTGTAGTCTACACACACTCTCCACTTTCTGTTTTTCTTTTTTACGAGAACGGTGTTTGCCAGCCAGTCGGGGTATCCGCTTCCTTTATCATGCCCGCGTCAAGTAAACGTTGTACCTCCTCGTTTATGATCGTGTTTCTTTCGAGCGCCAGGTCCTTTCTTTTATCTAACGATTTTCTTCGAGGGGTCCACCTCGAGGCTATGGTGATAATTGACTGATCGATTCCCACAATGTCTTGTATGGTCCATGCGAAAATGTCATGGTTACACTGCAGCAGCTCTGTAAGTTGCTCTGCCACTGCCTTGCTCAGACGGGAACCATTCTGAATGGCCCTATTGTTTTGTGGGTTGTCGAGGTAGATCGTAACGATGTCTTTTTCTAGCTGTCCGGCATTGGGCCTGCCCCAAGGGCTTACTGGTGCCTCATTATCTAGTGTCGGTTGTTCTTCTTCTATGCTACGGAGGATTGTCTCAGGCGCATGGTTAGCTGTTTGCTGAGAACTGCCAGGTGGTGAGGTCGCATATATTGGCATTCCCTAGCAGCTAATTGATCTCCTCTCAATGTACCAACCACCCGATTCGTTGGATACTTGACGAACTGATGCAGGGTGGAGACTGCTGTTTCCATCTGGTGTATCCAAGATCTTCCCAAGACCGCGTTGTACACCGAAGGCGCGTCAATCACTGCGAACTCTTGAAACAAAGTTTTCTTAGCTGGCTGCTCTCCCGCTGTTATGGTCAGTTGTATCTTTCCCACGGGGAACTGTTTTTCGCACTGAAGTTGATCACTGGGCGATTGTGTGGGGTCAATGCTGCCTCATCAAGTTGCATGCTGCGGAGTGTACAGAGGAACATGACGTTCATCGAGCTCTCGGTATCTACCAAAGACCTTCTTATCTCCTAGAGGTGTGGCTTAGAGGTGTGACCATTTTTATGTATCATCAATGATGATTGCTTTTGATCTGCTCTAAGATCGTAGTTCGCTGCCTACGGATGAAGATGGCTTAGAAAGTGGGAGCTTAGTCAGCGCTCCAATGCTTGATCAAGACAACTTGCCAGGGATCATTGTCCAACTACAGATAATGGTCATCGAACCCGATCAAAGTTTAGTCAATGATGACTGATGACAATAACTTCTGGTCTGCTCTAATGCCTAGTTCGCCGAGCATGGATGACGACGGCTTAGAAAGTGGGAGTCTAGTCAGCGCTCTCGACGCTCGATCGCGATGGATTGCTAGGGATCTTTGCCCAACTACGGGCAATGATCGCCGAACCCTACCAAAGCTTAGTCAGTTTCGACTGATGACGATAGCTTCTGGTATGCTTTAAGACCATATTTCACCGGGCGCAAGTGAATATGGCTTAGAAAGTGAGAGTCTAGTCAGCGTTCTCAACGCCTGATCACAATGGTTTGCCATGGATCATTGTCCAACCATAGACAATGATCGTCGAACCTTACCAAAGCTTAGTCAGTTTCGACTGATGACGATAACTTTTGGTTCGCTCTAAGATCGTAGTCCGTCATGCGCGGATGAAAATGGCTTAGAAAGTGGGAGTCTAGTCAGTGTTCTCAACGCTTGATCACGATGACTTGCCAATGATTTTTATGCAATTATAGATGATGATCGTCGAACCCCACCAAAGCTTAGTCAGTTTCGACTGATGACAATAGCTTATGGTCCGACTTGAAGCCTAGTCCACCAGAAGCGGACAGTAGCAGGTTAAAAGTCCAGTTAGAGCTCATGAAACTTAACTCAGACGACTTGTAAATACCGGTGTCCGACCACTTACAGCGATGCACATGCTTGAACACAGTCTGACCAGTTCGCTTATACTAGCAATGACAATTGTTGGTCCGATCTACGGCCTAGCCCGTAAAAGGCGGATTACAATGGGGGATCACAAAGGCAAACAATGACCTAGTTCGAATGATCTATTACAAGCTAAGTTTGTCCCCTCACATGAAGTTTAGCCAGCTAACAAGACATGGCCTATACAACTTCTCAAACCTCTAAATAGTACAAACTCGGATTGCTTGAACTATCGCAACATAAGCGGTCAGAACTCTCATCAGCAGATCAATCCTATGGTTTTCTGACTCAACAAAACCTCTTATTTAAAAGCTAACACCGCGATAAGACATAGCAAAAAAAAAACTAGCAAGAAAATCCAAAGAAGTACACAAGTACAAAGGTCTACTCAACATATAATCTTTTATTAATAATTCGAAGAATACATAGTTCACTCCTCGACAGGAGGAGGTTCGGATACAAAGGAACTATATTTGGCAGGAGAAGAAACATGGGATATGTCCACATGCGCAATTGCTCAGACCCCTGATCTTGATCACCATATTCTTCTAACTGATCGGAGTCTTCCCTGAACTCTATAAAGGACACCTCTCTTTAGTAAGAAAGGTCCCAATCAGCATGCTCCTCATTCATCAGCTACAACAACTCCAGTCTTTCATGCACAACTCTGTTGAATTCAAACGTGCCCTGGGCCTTGCGGAGTTCTTCCTCGCGTACTCTTAACTCAGCGAGCTCTCGCTCCAGCTGCTCTAGTTTGGCCGACAACTCATCAGTTTAGGACTGCTCAGTACTCAGGTGTTCCTTTATTACACTGAGCTCATTTTGCGCCAAAAGGAGCTACTATTCTGTTGTCCTTGCACTCTTGGGGTTGAAGTCAACATCAGCATCTAACTGTTAACATCGGGCAATCCACTCAGATTTCTTCTTGGCCTGCTCCTCATCCAGAGCTCGCACTTTGGCCCGCACTTGGGCTGTAGTTTCCTGAGCAAATTGTAAGTCATGACGGATAAGGTTCAACTCTTCCTTGAACCTGTCCCTCGCGGACCCTACCCCTGCCAAATCGGATTCAAGTGCTTCCAAACGAATCTTGTGAGCTTCCAATTTTGCTTGCCAGGCCCCCGGATCATCAGCTGATTGGGTGGGCCTTTTTTTTCAAACTGCTTCTTCAATGATTCAATTTCGTAGAGAACATCAGAGTATGATTTCTGCAAATTCGCAAAACTAGCTCCATGGTATACTCTCTCATGAGCAGCCTATACTATTGTCCCAGCGAGGACAACTTGGTTCGGATATGACATTCCTACAATATGTTTCTCTATCTTGTCCATGCACTCTCCTAGCATATCACCTTCTGGTGTCGAAGCGCAATTATCCAGCCTTTCATTCCATATACTAATATTCTTCTTGGAAGCATAAGAAATATTAACCTCCTGGTCCTAGGCATGCACTACACCAAAAACCCCCATTAGCAACGGTTCTATGCCGTGGGCGCAAGCCATTGCCACGGCTAAGAGCCGTGGACTACAGGGGCGTCGCAAAATTCTTTGTAACGGCTATAAACCGTTGCTAAACATTGTAGCAACGGTTTTATGCTTGAATGGGGGGCGTGATTTTCAGAAATTAGCAACGGTTCTAAACCGTTGCAATAATAATAGCAACGGTTTTAAGCCGTGGCAAAAATAGCAACGGTTCCAAGCCGTTACAGAGTGTAGTTATTAGCAACGGTTATAAACCGTGTCTAACAAGATAGCAACGGTTTTTAGCCGTGGCTAACCCTAGCCACGGTTATAAGCCGTGGCAAGGTAGCCACGGTTTTTAGCCGTTGCAATAGTTAGCCACGGTTTAAAACCGTGGCAAATTTTTTTTTTTTTTTTTTTTTTTTTGCTATCAAATGACTTTGAATCATTGAGTCAAAATCTATCAAATAATGGAGGCAAAGTAAAATTTTTACCGACCATGTATGTTCAATAGTAATCGTCAGCTTATGCACATAATTGGTGCACTGAAAGCTTTTGCAGAGATATATCTTGTTTTGAATAGTGAATATACAATCATAACTAAGATTCTAACATTGAAAACTTCTCTAAATTTCTAAAGTTGCTCAAAGAATACAGAGTTTGTCTTTCTGGTGGGATTATATAAACAACTGAGATTATAAACATAAGTACTAAAACCCATACATTATTGTCTATTATTGACATTGCAGTTTGTAACATCTTTATGGCAGAAGCTCCGATTAGGATGCTAAACATTTACCGATCCTTCCCTTGACATCATTTTATATCCAACTGAACGAGGTTCCTGCATGACAAGTTCAAAAATAGGATCAGATAACCCATGTGCGGTTTATGCAATGATTGAGCTACATTTAGGACGATAGAAATTTCCTCTTTTTTTCATTGTAACACTATCTTATATTTACTTCATTTTCAAGAACGGGTTTATGGTGCAAAACCGGTGCTGCTAGAAGAAGAAAAACAGACAGCAACAGGGACACAGACAGGCCAAGGTAATGTAGCCATTAGCACCAACTATGATAACATTCAACCAAAATTTTATAAGCCAAGTAAGAGTATAATATAAGGATACAGAACATCATAGGAAGCATGATTGAGGCGGAGATTTGGACAGTATGTCGTTACAAACTTCAGGTTGAGTGTGTAACCACCAAATCAACAAGTTTAGCTAACTAAGGAGAACGAAAACTGGCCAGGCAAGTAAATTCAAAAGCTAATTGACTTCATTTGGCTTAGCTAAAATTTACGATGATTTTCCTACGATCTGATACACTACACTTTACAATCTCGTAAGTTACAGTCCTATAAGAGATTGGAACAAACAATGGAAGGACTAATTGCTTGTTGAGATTGCAATTATGTCCATACAGATAGAATGAAAAGATGCATCTTATAAACCCTGTAAAACAGCAGCATAACTAGATGTTGTAACGTAAAAATTCAATCAATAATTAGAAACCAACCAAAACAAAACAAGCCCATATAAACAATTGAAATCAACAAGTTGGTGTTTAAGGGAATGACTTACTTCTGATCTTCATCAGTCCAAGCGGATCGAACACACTCCACTGATACACAAAGCAGGGGATCTCCAAAGCTGCAGTCCATATTACCAGATTCAATAGCTTGTAAATCCTCTACAAGAATCTCATAGTGTTTCTCAACCTCCCCAACACTTCTCCCACCTACCATATCAGCAATCAACTCCCACCTATTTGGGTTGTCTTCATCGACAATTGCCAAAGCCAATTCAAATAATTTGTTTTCCTCCCAACTCCACCCATCAAATAAATTTGAAAACTCTTCCATACTAATAGACCAGAACCTGATTTCTTAGATCTCCCAAGATTATAAGGAAGACCCAATACTCAAATTCTCAATTCTCGCATTCTAGACTTTCATTCAAGAAGAACCATTTGGAGCGAAAACCTTATATAACTTCCCTATGTTGAGGTGGTCAGATTTCAGTGACACTTGAAAAAAATCTCTTTGTTTCTCCCTTCTGTCATAAACTACACGACATCAGCAATACAATACAAGAAGTATGCACAATTTAAAAATACATGAAATCAAAAACCATGGATCAGAATCTGCAAAACCTGACAAAGAAAAATACCTCACTCATCAATGAATCCAAGACCCAGAATCTCATTTTCCATTTCCTGCAAAGATTCCAATATGTTTTAGATCCAAATTTGCAACATCACCTGTAATGCAAAACAAACATGAAACACAAAACCAACCTCTAATTTTCGATATAAACCACAAAAATTTACAATCTCAATCTTGCAAGAAAGAGATAGACTTGGTGGTTTCTTTTTTAACCAAATTTGTTTAATCAATCACAATTCACAAGAGAGTCATTTTCAAAGACTTTTTAATGGGTAGAAAGACTTTGCTGTAAAAAGAAGAAGAATGGTATTTACGTGGAGACAGATTGCGGATTAAAAAGATCCATAGTTTCATCTGTTTTCTATAACTGGGACTTGTCAGCAATTGAAAAGAAGCAAAATCAGCTAAACGATCACTTTTTTTTTTCCGCAGAACAAGTAATAACATTCATTCTATTATTCTGAACCAAATTAATTTTGAAAACTTGTGTTTTGGCATAGATTGGCCATGCAGATGGAGCTTGAATTCAACAGACGTGAAAAGGATTAGACCCTCCATACTTTGAATCCAGACTAGGATACCTCATAAAATTATGTGACAACAATGCCATAGATTAAAACTATAGGTAAGTTGCATATACTGCGTTTCTCAAGTCAATTTATAAAATATGTCAGCAGTTGCAATATTTATCATAATTGGACTGAGGTATCTAGCTTGTGGGCTTCTCTAATAACTTACGGTGATTCCTCTTATCAGTTTCCCTTCAGTTATAATTTTACACAAAATATGAAACTTACCTTTTTCTGCCACCTTCATCAATGGTAGACAATGAAGCAACAACATAGCTATGGCATGTACCATGTTAGCACATTCATTATCCACAGAACTAAAAATGTTTACGTTGTAATGACTGAATTCAGATGCATAAACTTGTATTTGTGCTTAGTTTTATTTACTTATTTATTCATTGTGCTATGATCAATATTCATTGTAAAGACTGAATCCAGATGCAATAAGATGACACCTCCAACAGATCATTTACATATTTGAGACTTGAAGAATTGAGTTGGAGTATAAGAATATTGTAGTAGTATTGCAGACCTTAGAACATGCAGCATCCAAACTTCATGAAATCCTACCAATTTTAATACCAGGCAGACCTTAGAACAATAGGTAACTAGTTATAGAACTTGCTTAGAAGTCATTTATAGATCATTTGTGATTAAAACTTGGCAGCCTCTTATTTTGAATGCTTCATACTAAACAGACATCATAAAAGAGAACTAAAAGAGTCAAGAACTATTATTTTACCTTTCCCTACAATAGGAGATGCAGTCATGCCAAATATTTTACCTTTCCCTTCATACTAACCTTTTGTGATATTCAACTCCTTTGAGCAATCTTGTAGATTACTTTGGAGTTGGTTTATGGCTTCATCCTTCCTTGACATCTGTTTCGTCATAAACAAAGAAAGAAAGAAACTATCAGGCTCTGTTTCGTCAAAGTTAGTAAAGAGCTATACGATGTATTTTGCAGAATCTCTACTAGCAGTCCAAGTAAAAACCTTTAAAACTGAAAAAAAAAATTCCTGGAATAAAATTTTTTTAACATGAAAGCAAGGAAAGAAGCAGAGTTCAAACTACGTAAGTCGTGGCAAAATATATTGCTTTTGCTTTTTCAAACACATTCATCAAAGAACCACCCAGAATTACGTCAACGTTGAAGAGTCAACATCACTAAACTATATATCATCTACCTATTGACCAAAAACAAATGATCCAAATTGAAAACTAAAGACAATAAGCTCACCAGAGTTGCCAACTCAAACTGCAGTCCCAACTCTTGCATTCACTAAAGACCAGACTGCTTCCCTAGCAAACTCATCTGCTCATAACCTGAATCCATCAAATTCCAAGCTATAAGAATTCTTTCAAGCATTTTATCAAACTGTTGCACACTAACTAGATTTTGCATAGAAACTGAAGATCAATTTGGACGAACAAATTCAAACCAAACCCATGAACAAAAACATGAGAAGAAATGGTGCCCAGCACCCGTCAGCATTGACCTTATCGAGATAACCAAGTCCCAGTAATGAATTACTTCTGAAATATTGCACACTTAAGATTTTGCTTGTGATAGTAAGCAATTCTATTTTGCTGCATATCACGACTATTGAATTATGTACTGCCTAAGTGTCATAAGAATGATATCTCCACCAGATAAACTGGTATGTTGGGAAGCTAAGACACATGGACACTAAATGGAGTTTTTGTGTCCATATTGGACATAGCTCTGTACATGTCATGGAGTTAACATGGTATGAAAACTTCTTGGACACTTCTCAGACATTTCTTAGTTTCGTTTTATGTTTTTTATTTATGGTTATACATTTTTAATGAAATGAATGTTAGAGAATACACTTCTCCAAGACCATTTCTACAATTATTATCAATCTGAATAATGAATAAAAAGAACAAGATTAGGGCTCCTCCTACATAATCTCTTGCTTTCATAAATTGTATGGACAAACAATGGACATAATACTATAAGATTTTATCATAGGAACTTTTTGTTCATTTGGTTTCATTCAAGAAAATGGCGGCAGTAAGTAGTGGACCCATTTAGTTAACACCTGAAGTTTTGATTCTAACCTCAAATCTGATCCTAAGTAAAGCTGCAAGTTGGGCAGGCTCTACCCAACATTTACACAGCAACGAGCCTGTTGAATCTTTCCAAACTTGCCAAAATAACAATTGTACCAATGACATTTATTTTTAATAGGAAAACTGCATGAAATTAGACAAATGCATGCCAACAGGAAACATACAAAAATAGAAACTTTGGAACTAAAGATAAGAATGGATACCTCATCCTTTTGGCCAGACAATGCCTTCGCCAAGGCGTTCACTTCAACAACCTTCTGTGCAGCAAATGCAAGCCATGATTTGATTTCATCATCTAGCAAATGCAGCGTCTCCCAATGAGAATTCACAGTAATATCTGCCCCTGCAAGCTGCAAATCCGATATCATCAAAATTTATCAAATGAAGGGAGAGATACAATTATGCTTATACTATTGTATTCATGCTGGGTCTTCATTCAATGATACCATGTTTAACAAGGCAAAACACACGGACAAATTTTGTATCTTCTATGCTCTACATGAATGCAAAAGATGTGAAATTTGGGCTAATTTCTCACTTACTCTCTTACTCTAATATTTTAATGGTTTTCCATGGAAAATAAAATAAAAATCAAAGAAACCTCAATATTAGTTTTATTTTGTTATATCCGAGCTAAATGGCATACAGTATATAAGATATCCAACAAATACATAGTGTAAAACAATAATCGGAAAAAATTTGATGTCAAGGTGCAGGATTCATGGAATTATCTTTCTCAGTTTATTTTTAATTTTCTATCTAGATAGCTTTAGCATGATCAGATCTAGATGGGTGTTCAGCTGAATTCTTGCTTTCTACTGACAAAACTGATTCTAGCACTAAACTTGAAAAATTCACTATTCAAAATAATGGCCTTCTGATGCTAAACTAAAAGATATGTTCCTAAAGCATAAGATTTTGTGCCCATGTGCTCATACAAAATACCTTTGACCTAAACAATAACTTGTAAGGACCAATATGTTGTGTATACAGAAAGTTATTCATTTTCTAAATCATAATTATGCCATCATAATATGACATCAAACAGTTCTAATTGCAATTGCAAAATCCACTACAAAAATTATACAAGCATTCGCAAAAGTCGTTGTGAATCAAATAAGAAAATTCACAAAACAAAATGCGTCAACTACTAGAATAAAACAATTGGAGCTTGAGCGAATTCCTGATTCTTATCATATTCCAAAAACCTCATAATCCCAATTCAGAGTAAAAACTTAAACTTAAATCATGAGCAAATACCATCCTCTTTGTTCACTTCTCTTCACCGTAGGCCATTAATTACCAACTTGCTAAGCGTCCATAATAGCCAATGATCCTATTAGTCCCTGAAGGCCACCTCTTCCTAACATTTTGAACCAATTCAAAGCCAAATGATCAATTCATCGATCGCCTCTCTCAAGTTTAACCTCAATCTCAGCAAAATCAATTACTCACAGTGAAATAGAATCTTTTCCCCAAATACGAAGATTAATTCAAGCTAATCTTGGTCACAATTGAACACGATATCAACCCAAAATTCTTTAATTCGGAGCAATCAACTGTCAATTCAGACTCGTTAATCATCTAACAAACCAATATAGATGAAGAAATCGAAGGAATTCAAAGAAAATGAAAAGTTGAAAGCAGAGTAAAGGCGAAAACTAACCATGAACTGATCAAGCTCTTTATCTTCACCAACAAGAGGCTGATTCCCATGACCTCCAAGCACAGAATACTTTGCCACAACCTGCTGAAACTGCGCGAGCTGCGCGTCGATCCATGGCAACTGATCAACGGGAGTAGCAATGCGCAAACAAGCAACATGAGCAGAGAGCAGTTGCTCATACAAAGGATGAGCCAATATATCAGCCTTGTGCCTAGCCGTCTGACTTCTCCCTCTCTCTTTCCTTCTCCTTCTCCTTCTCCTTCTCTCTTTCCCTCTCCTTTAAATTTTAGGGTTTGAAGCAAATTAAGGGTTGAAAATTGGGGGAGAAGGAGCGGGAACGCAAAGCGGGAAGAATTTTTTTTTCGCAAAATTTCGCCCGCGACAAATAGACTTACTGCTCCACACGCCCACGTGCAACACACGTGCACTTTTGCAACGGTTTTAAGCCGTTGGTAACAATACCCACGGTTTTTAGCCGTGGCTAACATATCAACGGTTTAGAACCGTGGCCAAGCCTTTTTTAGCCACGGTTTTTAGCCGTTGGGCACTATAGCCACGGTTTTTAGCCGTGGCAAACACACCAACGGCTTAGAACCGTGGCCACCCCTGTGTAGCTAATCAGGCATTTTGGTGTAGTGATGGTAGCTCATATTTAACACATCCGGGGCGAATAGCCTAATCCATGGATCTGAATGGAGGTCCTATGGGACCGAAATTACTCCAATACCGCCCTTCGCTGTCTTCACCACATCAGGGTCGTCCTCTACTGCTTTCCCCTTTGCTCACAACGACCAGCTCTTTTTCACGAGCCGACTTTGAAGCAGTTGACAGGGAAGAAGGAAGCGATTTATCTCTCAAACCCGTCGTCTCCTCAATGTGAGGTCGAGATCGAGACGGATGACAATACGGGCCATGTGGAAGAGACTTTTCGTTGTAAGGACGATAGTCAAACAACTCTTTCAGAAGCCAAGGAGACTAGCGGTCTAAGAAGAGGTTGTACTTGAAATCCTTCAACGAAAAAGGACGAGTCTGACCCGCATCGGACGAAGCTGCTCTACCCGCATGCAACAACATGTTGTTCATGACCTTAGCCTGCTTAGTACTCAGCTTCATTACATCTTCAACCCCCACCATTTGCAGATATTCCTTCTCCAAGTCGGAGAGAGAAATAGCGGCCTTTGCCTGAGCATCATGTCCCTTGGACACAACAGCTTCCGCCCCAACGGGCGAGTCAAGAACTTACCCCACAGCTTTGCGTCCCCTTCTAAAGGGGCTGAACGCTTACGAGTAGGCTTAGTCACAACGTGAGGCTTCTTTGAGCGCATAGAAGAAGAAAATGCCTCATTCAACTTTGCCCTCTTTGATGGGCTCGAAATCATAACCTTCGGGAGCTTCATCTTCTTCGAAGAGAGTTCGCCTTCGAGCTTTAACTTCGAAACTTTAAAAAGAGTGGGAGCCTCATGCCAATGAGCCCACAGTCCGCTGCGCTTGATATTAGAAGGTTGGATGACATTCTCTAGCCGCATCCAAGGCAGGTCACATAATTTATCCATAGCTGCTTTGTCCTCAGAAGAAAGGGGCGTAGTTGGAAATTTTCCTACAGAAAGTGAATATACATCAAAATAGATCAATCATCACGGCTGCACAAGTGGCATTGTAACGCCCCGACCCGCCACGGGAATCGCAGCGTGCCGATGCGTGAACTAACACGTACACAGGCGGATCGTAACCGGCTGCAACATCATAATATAACACATTCTTGATACGAGAATCAAACGGAAATAAAACTACGCTAAAGTTTGAACAAAATAAATATATTTGATTCGCCCCGCCAGAGTCATAGCGACAAAACCAGTATACAAACATCTAGTATAGCAATATAGTACATCTGAAACACAGAGGAAGCAAAACATACCCGTACAGGGTGGACACAACCAAAACGCACAAAACGCGCCTACAACGAAAATCGGGACCTACGCGCCACGATCAGCAGGAACGCCAACACTGCCTGCACTCCAATAGAAGCACACCCCTTGCGGGGTCAGCAAAGCACAAAGCTAGCTGGTGCGAGCGAACTAAATACAAATAACGGAATACTATACCAGAAAAATTCATGCCAGACAATAAATGATAAATAACAAGTTCTAAAGACTAAATCACACCGTGTCTCTAAAGATAATATTTCTAAGTTCAAGCAACAACACAAACATTTCAGATTCAACAATAACTACCAGTTTACGATATATGCCGATCATTACACGTGATTCAAACATGGTAAATATCAAGCGATGGAAATAAAGACAATCTCATAATTCTTCCTAGTCTCCTAGGTATAGCAATCAGGTTGAAACCAAAAATTTTGTAAAATTATGTATAAGTGTCTCATATCGTAGGTATCCGCATACCCTACGAATGTGTCTCACCCAGACACATCCCACAACGTGCACTAGTACCACTTCGGGTTTGTTTGTATCCTAATGGGGTGCCATCTACCAGGATACAAACTCAAACATCCCGAACGACTGGCCTAACACGGCCAACCTAACACAATCAAACTCAAGCGCGCTGGGAGGGAAAGCAAGTAATCTCCAAAGCACGTCCTCCGGGACCCGTCCTACTGCACTCTATAGTGGCAAGTGCGTGCGGGAGCTCACCGCACCTCAGCAAGCTTGCCACATGCAATAGCGTCCACAATGTCAGGTGCGAATCATCTCAAGCACCATCCAACTCACGATGCGAGCAAGCTCCTAAGCATCGGCACAACATGCATTATAGCGGGGTAAAGACACTTATACTACTATCCACATGCACAAATGACGAGTCTGTACATAACCAAAGGTAACAGACGTGCAATCATAAACAATTCGGCAATTTTTTTATAAAACCACGACTATGTCAGGGTCCCAACATGACCCAATTCACCACAATAAATTTATTCGAGTCAATTATCATACATGCTTAAGACTCGGCAATCCACGGTAAAACATGACACGCTATGCAAACTCGAAAATGAAGCATACAAGTCCAATGTCATTACACCAAAACCTAATCACACCCAAAATTCATTCACTATTCGACTTCATTCAAGTATATCATGCTTTCAGGAAACCTAATACATACTTCATTCATAAATAACCAACACAATCATCGAAATATCTGAAAACCCTGAATTTCGAATTTGGATTCAATTATACACAATTGACGGTATAATGTAAAAATTCAATTCAGGATTTCAAATAATTATTTTATCAAAATAAATATTATAATTCCACTCACCTGGGCGGAATGGATTTTCAAAACCCAATTCCTACCGGTCGAAGCTCCAAACACGCAAAACCACGAATGCGGGACCACAAAAAATTCTAAAACTGCAAGGCGGACTCGAAAATGAGCAAACAAGCCGAAGACAAAAAAAAATAAATAAATTACAAGCGGCGCGTGACTGAAAGAAAAACTTACAGGCAATAAAAATTTGGCAAACACCCCGCCGAAACCCAAAGTTTGGCGAAAACGCGCCGAAACCCTCCCTACTCCGGTCTGATCGCTTCCAAACTGCACCACAGCCCGCAAATGAGTCTAAGGACACTCGGAGTCACGAAAGTGAGGCTCACCCACGCACCCAAAGCCCGGATTCACGTCGAAGAACCCTCCAAACAAACATGCACCCTGATTTTTTGAAAACTTTTCGGCCAACCCCAAAACAACCTTGCATGTCGGTTCTAAGGGCTCCCAAGGACGCCACCAAGGCCCCAACACGGCTGATCGGAGCTATGGAAACCGATCAAACCCTAAACCCAAATGAAAACTGATTGTTTTTTTCTTCAAAAAAAATCAACCGAGAAATGAAGAGGGAATGCAGAGAGGAAGAAATCAGGAGGAGGAGGTGAGCTTTGGGGGAAGAAATCACCCAAAATCGTCGATGAAATCCCGCTGAAGATGAAAAGGGCGAAGGGAACCTCGCGCTCTGTAAGAAAAAAAAAAAAAAAAAAAGGAAAGAGAAAGAAGAAAAGGGGGGTCGTTTTGTCTCTTAAAGGGTGGGTGGCTATGTGCCCCCACCACCTCTACTGAGTACACCCCGCCCAAAATCTTTTTTTTTTTTTTTTGAAAAACGCAGATATCACATCATACACACCTTAAAAGAGATCTCGTCCTCGAGATCGGACAAAAGCCACGACAAGAAAACCTAGGCAAAAAGCTCGGGGTATTTCTCTCTCATCTGGTCCTCCAGCTCCCAAGTCACGTCACCCGCTCGGTGGCTCCACTGAACCTTCACTAACTTCACTATCCTCCGACGAAGTTGTTTCACATCATCATCAACAATGGCTACTGGCCTCACTGGATACGTCAACTCATCCGAAATCTCCACCTCAGCAGGCTCTATAATCTGTGACGGGTCTGCCAAACACTTTCGCAACATGGATACGTGAAACACGTCATGGATACCTGACATACTCTGCGGCAAAGCCAATCTGTAGGCCACTGGTCCAATCCTCTCAGTAATCTCATATGGCCCTACATACCTCAGTGCAAGTTTCCCACGACTTCGGAACCTAACAACTCCGCGCATCGGGGAAACTTTCAGAAAAACCCTGTCACCAACATCAAACTCCAACTCCTTACGCCTCCTATCAGCGTAACTCTTCTGTCTACTCTGGGCTGTCAACAACCGCGCTCTAATCAGCTCAATCTTCTCAATAGTTTCTCTGATCACATCCAGCCCCATCACAACTGACTCTCCAATCTCTGCCCAACAAACAGGGGACCTACACGGTCGTCCGTAGAGTGCCTCAAACGGTGCCATGCCAATACTTACGTGGTAGCTGTTGTTGTACGCAAACTCGCATAACGGCATGTGATCTTCCCAACTGCCCCCAAAGTCTAAAATGCATGCTCTAAGCATGTCTTCCACTACCTGATTCACTCGCTCAGATTGGCCATCTGTCTGTGGATGATAAGCTGTACTCATGTCCAATCTAGTACCCATAGCTTGCTGAAAGCTCTGCCAGAAGTGGGTTGTGAAAAGCGGATCTCTGTCGGATACAATCGAAACAGGCGACCCATGAAGGCGAACTATCTCCCGAATGAACAATACCGCTAGACTGTCTGTCGTCCGATTCATACTAATAGGAATGAAATGTGCACACCTCGTCAACCGATCAACAATGACCCATATCGACTCATTACCTTTCCTCGACCGTGGAAGTCCATCGATGAAATCCATAGTGATATACTCCCACTTCCACGTCGGGATATCCAATGGATGCAATAACCCAGACGGTCTCTGATGCTCGACTTTCACCTGCTGACAAGCCGCACACTGTGCCACAAATCTCCAATGTCTTTCTTCATGCCATGCCACCAGAAAGAACGTCTCAAATCTCGATACATCTTTGTTCCACCGGGATGAATGGTGAAACGAGATCTATGAGCTTCCTATAAGATATCTCTTCGCAACTCCTCATCAAACGGAACACAAAGCCGCCCACGAAATCGCAACCCTCCATCTGAACCCACCGACCAATCGGTAGGGCACTCATCCAATGTGTCCACTACCAAATCTGCTATCTGCCTCGTAATCACTGGGTCAGAGGTCTGTCTCTCCACCACTCTACTGATCAATGACGGATAAACTGCTAAACCCGCTATCATGCGGCCCTCTGTACTGAAAGTAGGCTGAACTGCAAATGAAACCAATGTCTCAAGTGTTCGATACTCCTGAATCATCATGGTTGCCATCACTGCATGTCGCCTACTCAAGGCATCTGCAACCACATTAGCCCTACCAGGCTGATAATGTATCTCGAAGTCATAGCTGCTAAGGAAATCAACCCATCGTTGTTGCCTCATATTCAATTCCCTCTGAGTGAATAGGTACATCAAACTCTTGTGATCTGTGAACAACTCGAACCTCTCACCATACAGATAATGTCTCCAAATCTTCAAAGCAAAGACTACGGCTGCCAACTCTAAATCATGTGTCGGATATTTTTGCTCGTGGGGTTTCAACTGTCGAGACGCATAGGCTACGACCTTCTTTCCTTGCATCAACACTCCACCCAATCCTGTACCGCAAGCATCAGTAAATACCACCAGCCGGCTACCAGGTGTCGGAATAGTCAACACTGGTGCTGAAGTCAATCGAAGCTTCAAAGTTTCAAAAGCTTCTTCACACTTTTCTGACCATAGAAAAGGAACATTCTTCCTAGTTAACTGAGTGAGTGGTGCTGCAATCAAGGAAAATTTCTCGATAAACCGTCGGTAATAACCAGCCAAACCCAGAAAACTACGAATCTCTGTCACACTACTAGGTCGTCTCCAAGACTTCACTGCTTCGACTTTCTCGGGATCCACTGCAATACCTCCACTAGAAATGACATGCCCAAGAAATCGAACTTCAGGCTCCCAGAAGTGACACTTACTGAACTTCACATACAACTGATTTTCTCTAAGTGTCTGCAAAACAATGCGAAGGTGCTCTCTGTGCTCCTCTAAACTCCTCGAGTACACTAAGATATCATCAATGAAGATTACCACAAACTTGTCCAAGTACGGACTGAACAATCTATTCATCAAATCCATGAAGAAAGCTGGTGCATTTGTCAATCCAAATGGCATGAATGGAAACTCATACAAGCCATAACGGGTCCGAAAAGCGGTAATTGGAACGAAATGTTCCTCAACTCTCATCTGATGATACCCAGACTGCAAATCTAACTGTGAAAACACTACGACTCCCCTCAACTGATCCAATAGACCATCAATCCGAGGCAATGGATACTTATTCTTGATGGTCACTTTATTCAGATCTCGATAATCTATGCACATCCTCAATGATCCATCCTTCTTGGATACAAATATTGCTGGAGCTCCCCAAGGTGAATTGCTCGGACGAATAAACCCCTTACGAAGCAACTCATCAAGCTGTACTTTCATCTCTTCCAATTGCTTAGGTGCAAGCCTGTACGCTGATTTAGATATGGGTGCAGTACCAAGAACCAGGTCAATCCGAAACTCTACCTCACGACGAGGAGGGATACCAGGAATCTCCTGAAAGACATCAGGGAACTCACACACAACCTCTACAGAACTGGTGTCGGGACAAGAAATCTCAAGAGAGCTAAGAAAACTCGACATCAAAGAAACCGAATCGGGCTCACAAGCCAACACACGAGGCGAAGCATCAGGTGGCGCTAACATCACCGACCTATGCAAGCAATCAATAATCACCGGATGACTGGACAACCAATCCATCCCTAGAATCAAATGATAGCCCTCAAAACCCAAGACAATAAAGTCAAACACAAAGTTGTACCCCAACAAGGAAAACTCGAAACGGGGACAAAATTCCCACAACCAAACCGAACTGCCCAAGGGAGACACGACGCATAGGGGCTCCGGCAAAGGCACTACCTCAAGGTTGTCTCTAACAACCAACTGTCTAGAAATAAAAGACCTAGACGCTCCTGTATCGAAAAGAGCCCTCAACAGGGAAGACGACGAATGCACAAAACCTGGCACACAACACATGTATCCTGAATCACATAACAACACACTAACATGCAATTTTTCCTACGCATAATGCACATAACACAAATCTTACTACATCTGGCACACACAAAACGACAATAAAAAATAATAAAATAACATACCCTCAACATTTCCCTGACCGGGAATAGTTGCTAGGCGAACAGGCGGTGCTGGGAGAGGGACTCTCTGACCAATTCCAGGCGCATGTGCTAACTGTCCCTGAGGCGCCCTCTGCTGTGCTGGTCCATCTCTATTTTGAGGACAAAGTCTAGAAAAGTGCCCCAATTGTCCACAAATATAACAAACTACATGCTCCCATCAATTTGTCTGACCTCTTGGACAATCACGGGCTACATGTCCCTCCTGACCACAAGTGAAGAAACCACTCCTAGTTCCTGTCTGACCACCCCACCTAGGTTGTCGTTGTTGTTGCTGCTGCTGTCGATGATCTCCTCGGGAACGTCTGTCGCCTCTGCGGTCTCTGCCAGTCCTAACTGGTCCCCCTCTACCAGGGTCTCTCTGCTGGACAGTGGTACGCTCTGGCTGCGGTGCCTGCTCAATTGTCTGGCTTCCTCGGCTAAACCTCTGACTACGTTCCGAACCTCTAGCTCGTCGAACCAAAGTCTCTTGTCTACACTCGGCGTCCACTCGCTCCTGACTCAAAGTGACGTCCACTAATCTCTCAAAAGGACGATCAAACATCACAATCAACTGTTTCCTTAGGAACGGGTTCAGACCACTCAAAAACTTCTTGTTCTTCTTCTCTGGAGTATCTATAAAATAAGTGGCATAGCGGCTCAACTGTGTAAACTCGGCCAAGTATTCAGAAACAGATCTAGAACCCTGCTGTAAATGTAGAAACCTGTCCACTATCTCAGCTCTGGCAGAATCAAGAACAAAATGTTGTTCAAACACCTGGCAAAATGTATCCCACTGCATCTCTGACACATCACGACTCTGCCTCACTGAATCCCACCAGTACATAGCCTCTCCGTCAAACTGGTGTGCTGCTAACTCAGTACGTTGTATAGGTGTCAACACCATCCTCTCAACTATGAGCTCTACCCTACGGATCCACCGATCCGCAGCTAGAGAATCTCCAGTACCATCAAATCTTTCACCACCCAAGCTGACGAAATCCCTGTTGCGCCGAGTAAACGGATCCTCTGACTGACTGCCTTGCCTCATATTCTGTGCCAACTGGGTCATCATTTCCATTAAAGCCTGTGAGATATCCTCCCCAGCAGTGCCTGATCCCTCACCCTGGGATCTCTTACCACGTGCCATCACCAAACAACCTCTACGAAAAAGAAAACACACATACCATACATCAAACAACACAACAAAAGTCCTAACTCCTCTACCCAATCCACTCAAGAAAGTGGTATACGATGATGTTCTATTTGAACCGGTAAACAATGGCTCTGATACCAAGCTCTGTCACGCCCCGACCCGCCACGGGAATCGCAGCGTGCCGATGCGTGAACTAACACGTACACAGGCGGATCGTAACCGGCCACAACATCATAATATAACACATTCTTGATACGAGAATCAAACGAAAATAAAACTACGCTAAAGTTTGAACAAAATAAATATATTTTGTATAGCAATATAGTACATCTGAAACACAGAGGAAGCAAAACATACCCGTACAGTGTGGACACAACCAAAACGCACAAAACGCGCCTACAACGGAAACCGGGACCTACGCGCCACGATCAGCAGGAACGCCAACACTGCCTGCACTCCAATAAAAGCACACCCCTTGCGGGGTCAGCAAAGCACAAAGCTAGCTGGTGCGAGCGAACTAAATACAAATAACGGAATACTATACCAGAAAAATTCATGCCAGACAATAAATGATAAATAACAAGTTCTAAAGACTAAATCACACCGTGTCTCTAAAGATAATATTTCTAAGTTCAAGCAACAACACAAACATTTCAGATTCAACAATAACTACCAGTTTACGATATATGCCGATCATTACACGTGATTCAAACATGGTAAATATCAAGCGATGGAAATAAAGACAATCTCATAATTCTTCCTAGTCTCCTAGGTATAGCAATCAGGTTGAAACCAAAAATTTTGTAAAATTATGTATAAGTGTCTCATATCGTAGGTATCTGCATACCCTACGAATGTGTCTCACCCATACACATCCCACAACGTGCACTAGTACCACTACGGGTTTGTTTGTATCCTAATGGGGTGCCATCTACCAGGATACAAACTCAAACATCCCGAACGACTGGCCTAACACGGCTAACCTAACACAATCAAACTCAAGCGCACTGGGAGGGAAAGCGAGTAATCTCCAAAGCACGTCCTCCGGGACCCGTCCTACTGCACTCTATAGTGGCAAGTGCGTGCGGGAGCTCACCGCACCTCAGCAAGCTTGCCACATGCAATAGCGTCCACAATGTCAGGTGCTAGTCATCTCAAGCACCATCCAACTCACGATGCGAGCAAGCTCCTAAGCATCGGCACAACAGGCATTATAGCGGGGTAAAGACACTTATACTACTATCCACATGCACAAATGACGAGTCTGTACATAACCAAAGGTAACAGACGTGCAATCATAAACAATTCGGCAATTTTTTATAAAACCACGACTATGTCAGGGTCCCAACATGACCCAATTCACCACAATAAATTTATTCGAGTCAATTATCATACAAGCTCAAGACTCGGCAATCCACGGTAAAACATGACACGCTATGCAAACTCGAAAATGAAGCATACAAGTCCAATGTCATTACACCAAAACCTAATCACACCCAAAATTCATTCACTATTCGACTTCATTCAAGTATATCATGCTTTCAGGAAACCTAATACATACTTCATTCATAAATAACCAACACAATCATCGAAATATCTGAAAACCCTGAATTTCGAATTTGGATTCAATTATACACAATTGACTGTATAATGTAAAAATTCAATTCAGGATTTCAAATAATTATTTTATCAAAATAAATATTATAATTCCACTCACCTGGGCGGAATGGATTTTCAAAACCCAATTCCTACCGGTCGAAGCTCCAAACACACAAAACCATGAATGCGGGACCACAGAAAATTCTAAAACTGCAAGGCGGACTCGAAAATGAGCAAACAAGCCGAAGACAAAAAAATAAATAAATTACAAGAGGCGCGTGACTGAAAGAAAAACTTACAGGCAATAAAAATTCGGCAAGCACCCCGCCGAAATCCAAAGTTTGGCGAAAACGCGCCGAAACCCTCCCTACTCCGGTCTGATCGCTTCCAAACTGCACCACAGCCCGCAAATGAGTCTAAGGACACTCGGAGTCACGAAAGTGAGGCTCACCCATGCACCCAAAGCCCGGATTCACGCCGAAGAACCCTCCAAACAAACATGCACCCTGATTTTTTGAAAAATTTTCGGCCAACCCCAAAACAACCTTGCATGTCGGTTCTAAGGGCTCCCAAGGACGCCACCAAGGCCCCAACACGGCTGATCGGAGCTATGGAAACCGATCAAACCCCAAACCCAAATGAAAACTGATTTTTTTTTTCTTCGAAAAAAATCAACCGAGAAATGAAGAGGGAATGCAGAGAGGAAGAAATCAGGAGGAGGAGGTGAGCTTTGGGGGAAGAAATCACCCAAAATCGTCGATGAAATCCCGTTGAAGACGAAAAGGGCGAAGGGAACCTCGCGCTCTGTAAGAAAAAAAAGAAAAGGAAAGAGAAAGAAGAAAAGGGGGGGGGGTCGTTTTGTCTCTTAAAGGGTGGGTGGCTATGTGCCCCCACCACCTCTACTGAGTACACCCCGCCCAAAATCTTTTTTTTTTTTTTTTTTTTTTGAAAAACGCAGATATCACAGGCATACAGACCCATCACGAGAATACAACACCTAGTCCATTGAGCCAGCTTATAAAGCAAGGAAGAATGATGCTAATTATAAAGGGTCGGACAAGGCCCACTACTAAGGATATGTAAACAGGACCCGAATCCTGGCCCAAACAAATCAGAGCTTGAGTCCAAGCCTGATACGAGTTCTCTCATAAAGAAGAACCTTGCACCAAAAAAGAGTCGTTGAGGGAGTTACACCTCTATGAACGTATCTCCATTAAGGAAGAGACTGTTACAAGAAACATCTCCTTCCGTTGCGCCTCACATTCTTGAGTCATGCAAGAAGTTAACCACGACTATTATAAAAGGTAAAGAGAACATTCAACACAGGTATGAAATTTTAACTGAGTTTTGTCCAGATTTACATCCTTCTTCAAACAGAGTTACTGACTTAAGCATCGGAGTGCCTTCCACCACCAAAAAGGTGGTCCTTGGCAGTCTAACAATTGTTTTGCAGGTCAAACTCACAGGAGGACGATTTTTGGATGCATCAGTTTGGCGTCGTCTGTGGGGAACGCCGAGTTTTCCCTTAAAAAATAAGATTCACAGTAACAAAACTCATGCAACCCGATAGAAGATGAATGGAGTACTCTAAGAATCTTCAATCTGATGATAAAAGATATGACATGTTGCCCAATGTTGATCCAAATACGCCCATCGAAACAACCATGCCTACTGGAAGAGAGCTCCAACAGGTAACGGTTCAGACATCTTTGACATCGTGGGGAATCCCCTCGGATCCTCGAGTGGAGATGCTTATGGCTCAAATGAACAGCGTGATCCTGACGATAGATAGGATCATCCGAGACCTCCAGGGTAGCAACTTTCGAGAAGAAACCACTAGCTAAAGAGACATCGGGCAAACAATAGCTCCAAGTGCAATCAGGGGACGTCCGAAATTCTACAACTGAAGAAGCCCAAGTACGGAAGAACATTCTTGACTCTGACAGTGAGTCGGAGCGAAATTCTTGAAGCTATGGCAGGAGGAGAAGATGTCAAATGGCCGCCAAAGATGAGAGGAAATTTGAAAAAGCGGAGCATTAGCAGATATTGCCTTTTCCACAACGACTACGACCACGATATCGAAGATTGTCGCAGCCTAAGAAACGAAATTGAACGCCATATCAATGAAGGACACTCAGAGAGTTCATTGAACTCGAGGGCGAAACAATCATTTCAAAGGAGCAAGCCAAAGAAACAATCTACGTCCTGCATGACACGAGCGGGGAAAATGAACAATCCAATCGATCCAGGGAGCATATAGTCAGATACTTACGCACAAAAATCAGATTCCAGGAACCATCTGCACATCGTGCAAAAACAACGCAAAGGACCCTAACTTTCTCAAATGAAGATGCTGACAGGGTTAATTTCCCACATAATGATGCTTTAATGATTTTGGTCATGATAGCTAAATGGGAAATCAAAAGAGTATTGATCGACACCGGCAACTCGGCCAACCTCTTATACCTAACAGCTTTTCGAAAGATGCAGTTCACCACTGAGATGCTCTTACCTTCACTAGGGAACAATGTAACCAACTAGGAGTGATTCAACTACCAGTTGAAGTGGGAGAGCCAGGGAAGCAGCGAGTATTAATGACTGACAGGGTTACTTATCTCGAGAACTCGGTTTACCTCCTCATCCTCACGGGCAGAAGAATCATACCCCAAACCACGACCTCCTTTCTGGAAAGAGGCAAGATGAGATGGGGTCTTGGCGGATTCAAGGACAGAGGAAACAAGTTTTTTCCTCTTCGAGACATGGCCATAGCTAACGGCCGACATCTTGGAGGGGCTAGGAGGCCTAGGAACTTTCTTTTTCTTAACAATTGAACCAATGTTCCTAGGACCTCAAGTAGAGACAGAAGCGGGGACTCCTACATCACCAGTGCATGCAACAGTAACCTCCGATGCGAGGCCTTCCCTACTCGGTGAAAGCAGACCACCATGGACAATGGCATCCGTAGTGAGAAAATCTTCCACTAATACTCGGGGAAGATCACAAAACTGACGACAAAACTCTTGCTCTTCCAAAGATAATGACAACTCAACCTTCTTAGGCTTCCGGAACGATCGCAGAATCTGATTCCTGCAGAACTTAAAGTGGTTGGAAGAAAAAGAGGCATAGAACCAAGACCTCAATCAGCCCACATACTCCTCTGGCAGGTCCTCAAAGCAGGGAGGAAAACCAGGCGATAGGTGTAATCAGCATGTTGAACCCTACCAGAGAGTGCAAAACCCTAACATTCATAGAGATACGAGCCGATACAACCCTCGCTAAAGTTGAAATCATTATCTTTCAACCATTAGGGATCAGCTGAGTCAGAGTAATACCAACAGAATCCAAGTACTCCCAGACGATAGTAGTGGCCGGAAGCTTGAAACCAAAATGGAACATACCAGGATACAAAGCAATGAGTCCATGCTTAGGACGACAAGGACTGTTACCCTCTCCAGAGATAACAATTTCCAGATCGTTTGGCAACGAGTAGTCCTGACGAATGTTGTCCAGAGTCGCGTGCGTTGCCCTCTTATGCGTAAAGAAAGCTTCACAAACATCAAGAGCATCGCCACCCAAAACCCTAAAGTTAGACATGACTACAAAACAAATGCAAGAAATCAAAAGGTTAACAATCAGAAAATGAGAGAATGCAGAAGGAAACAGAGCATACACAAAGCTTCTCCTTTTTATAGGAATTGACAACCAAAAGATCGCTCTTGGAGAACGTGCAAGGTATGACAATTGCACTAAATCCCAAAAATCGCCCCAAAACGAACAGACGGATGGAACACCGGAGAGAAAACAACAATGACAGATAACAAGAGCACTAACCAAGTCGTAATGTTGCAATCAAAAGCAAAACCGCCACACAATTAGTGGATACATGAACATACCCACTAACTAAGGGGGAGTAGCTGATGATACATCAAAATAGACCGATCATCCCGACTGTACACGTGACATAAAGACCTATCACGAGAATACAACGCCCAATCCATTGGGCCAACTCATAAAGCCTAGGAAGAATGTGGTCAATTATAGAGGGCTAGACAAGGCCCACCATTGAGGAGACGTAAATAGAGCCTGAATCCATGCCCGATACGAGTTCTTTAATAAAAAAGAGGAATGTTGCACAAAAAAGAGTCGTGGAGGGAGTTACACCTCCACGAACTAATCTCTATTAAGGAGAAGACTATTTCAAGAAACATCTCATTCCATTGCGCCTCACATGCTTAAGTCACGCAGAGAGTTAACCACGACCATTATAAAAGGTAAAGAGAACATTCAACACATGTATGCAACTTTAACTGAGTTTTGTCCAGATTTACACCCTTCTTCCAACAAAGTTATTGACTTAAGCACCAGAGTGCCTTCTGCCACCAAAAAGGTGGTCCTTGGTAGTCTAACAATTGTTTTGCAGGTCAAACTCATAGGAGGACGATTTTTGGACGCATTAGAAAATACAGATAACAATTCAATATGTAATCAACACTGGCTGAATCGAGAATAGAACTAAACTTACTTAGTTGCCTGAACTCTCGCTCGATTAAACAACCAGCAAGCTCGAAATACTTCAAGTTCGCAGAAGCCATAAAGCAATATTTTTGCTAGAAATTGAAATCGTCAGACAGATTACCAAAATAGCCTAGCGACGTCAGAACGCATACAACATGCTCGTTTATCCAATGAGAAATGAGCAGTTGGATCACCCTTGGAGACACTCGGACACTAGCGTCTTTTGCCCTAATCAGAATGGCTATCATTGTCCTGTACCCGAACCAGCTGAGCGGGTGGAATGCCGAGGTACGCCAAGAAGCTCCAAATCTCTTTGATGAAGGGAAAACAGACACTCGGTTGAAGCATACCTCGGTGCAAGCAGTAAATCCTTCTGGATGCGGCAACGGTGTCTGACCTGCACCCAATGTAAAGAGCACCAGATCATCAGAGATCCCATATGTCTCGCGAAGGCCTTCCATAATTGATTCAGAGATTGAGCTCTCCTCGAAGAACTTACGGCCATTAGCGAACAATTCATTAGAAAGTTGATTCTGGCCCGCCATGAAACATCGTAAAAACTTTCGATTATGGAAGTGGATAAAAGTCAAAAGCGTGAAAAGTGAAATGACAAAGCAGAGTCTCTAAGATCGAAAGAGTGAAGAAAATAAACTCTGCAAAGAAGGGGATCTATATAGAAAATAAAATTCCTACCTTTTTCTCTTTCGAGCAGACGCACGCCCAATTAATGAAGCTCGCCGCTCGAGGAGACGATTCAGACTCAACCATAATGACCGTTCAAGCCCTCCATGTCACGACTTAGTGGACCGACGAGCTGACCCACCAATTCAAGGGAGTAGTTGATGATACACCAAACCGTCTTCTAAGCCGCACCGTACATGCGTCATGATAATCTCGTCAGCAGATCTAAGCGAGCCTGATTGCTCACCCACTTTGGCAAAGCCCAGACAACACTATGCCCACTTTCGCAAAATCCAGAAGGTTGGACCGAATTGTAGTGCTCTACTAAGCCCACACGTCAGATGATTAAGCCCAATACCCGTAAGGCCTAATCATGCAAGTATCTGGGGGATCGACCAGTAAGGAAACCTTTCCCGCAGATGTAGGAGCACAGGTCATGTAGGGAAACTCTCCTACTTGAACGACTCCCAACTATGAAAGGATCTCCAGCAAGATCTTTTTTCCTAAACTATGCCACCAAAAGCCTATCTGAATAAAGACTCTCGCATTATAAATAGGACATAGGGTTGATGAACAAAGGTACGCTACATTAGGGCTGGGCAGGTCCGGTTAACCGGCCCTAATAACCAAAATTGAGGACCGGATCGAGCTTTAAAAAAATGGATTTTCAGTAATCGAGCCCGGACCGGTGAGACCGGTTAACTGGAGTCTCGGGTAAACGAGAATTCGGGCCGGTTCTCGGGCTTGGGCGGTGTTGAGGAACTGAGACAAAGATACGTGAGGAGGGAGGATGGGTTCAAGTTCCAATCTCATCTCAAATCCCCAAATCAACATCCATTGCATCCACTGCTTCTTTTATTTCTTTCTCGAATAACCTAGCGAGCTCAGAGCTGTCGACGTCGAAAGGAAGATTACCCACGAAGAGTTTCAAGTCGGGGGAGAAATTGGCCTCATCCCCACTGTCGACCTCCTCCTGGTCGAATTCAAAGGAAATTGCGACGTTTCGTATAAAGCTAGACGAAAGGGTCTATTGGTACTTCAAAAACATGGGCTTTAGTGGGGTTTTGAGGGAGAAGGTCGGTGTGAAGAAGATGAGTGAAGTGGGGTTGGTGGTTTTGGAGAAAATTTGGGTTTTGGAGGAGAGGGAAGGGAGGGCTAGAGATGAAGACGCCATGGCTATGAAGAAGAGAAGAGGAAAAAACTCTCCTGATAAGGTTTTGAAGAAGAAGGAATGGGAGGGAGAGAAGGTTGCGAGAGGTTTTTGAGAGGGTGGTGAGATTTGGAAGTGGGAGTACCCTTTGGGTGGTGAGATTTTGAGAGGAGTGTGGATACTGATAGGATTTGGATGTGGGAGTACCCTTTGGGTTTAGGGGTTAGATATTTTGAGAGGGTGGTGAGATTTTTTCTAGTTAATGCTAATATGTGGCCTGTGGGTATAACTTGGGTTGGGCTTTTGATGGGGAGATAGAATCTGCAAGTTAGAGGAAAATGCTTAGGTTGGGCTTTGGGGACAATGGTCATTTAGTTTTTTTAAAATATTTGGGCCGGGCCGGTTACCCATCGGGCTTTGAGAATAGGAACCGATAACCAGATCGACGTATTCGGGCCGGGCTTTGGGACCGGCTTATAAAATAACCATGGAAAATCGGACCAGACCGGACCGCTCGGTCCTGTCCGGTTCCCGGGCCGGGCCGGGTTTTCAGTCTCAAATGCCCACCCCTACACATAACCCAATTTACAGCTTTAAGCCTTTTTCAAATGCCCATCGACCGTCATAACGGCTCATGTGTGTTCCTTGTGCATGTCAAGGTCAAAGTCAAAGAGAACAAGATTAAACTACATTAGTTATTATGAAAATTATATGTACATAAATTTGATATTATTAATATGTGAACAGTGTGATATGAGGTCCATCTAGTCTCATCTAGGGGTGGGCATCCCATCCCGCGATCCCGTTCCCGTCCCGATCCCGTCCCGATTTTTTCGGGTCTTAATGGGATTGAATAATTTCATCCTGATCCCGTCCCGTCCCGATATAGAATGGGATGGGATGGGATGGAGATTTTCAATCCCGCCAATCCCGTCCCGTCCCGAACTAATTTATTAATATTTTTATTTAATTATTTATTTTAGAATTGTGGATGCCAATTATAAGACGATGACAATCCTTCATAAACCCACAGGCTTCCACACAAGGAGGATAACCGAATTGATAATGTTGGTGAGGAACCGACTTGGTGACCCCGTCATGTGCCATGGCCTTCTTCAACACGGCCCAAGTAACAACTGTGCTGGTTGTTCATCCTAAAATTACAACTGTGAGTGTTATCATATATATGCTGATACGCTCTAATTCAGAAACCCCAATAACAACATTACTGCAAAAACTAAGAAAATAACATCTCTTTCAAAAAAACAAAAAATAGTTTCTGTGGACATATTCCATGGGTGTTCTCAAGCCCATAACCTATTGAATCTTTCCAACATCTCTTTTACCAAATAAAGCCCAATGCGAAGCCCAATTATTTTGCAATGGTCCAACCAAACGATTTCACTATTAAAACATACATGTCCAATCCTCCAAGTGAACATTTCCCAAGCTCCATTTTTCACACTCGCTCACTGCAAGCAAAAGTATCAAATTGAAACAATGTTACTCTTATTTTCCATGTGTTGTTTTCCGCTAATCGATTATTCTGGGCTAAACATTCATACCTATTTCCACCCACCCAGGGATAAATAAAATTTTCAAGATCTATCAGTTATACCACTGCTATATAAGGCGCCCAATGTTACGCAAATAACATTACAAAACTGTAATCATAATTGGAAAAAAGTTGTAAGGATTTCGCTAAACATCCTCCTAGGGTGTGATTGAACCCCATGGGAAGAAGAATCAATTAGATCATGCTAAGTTTTTGAGTCCACACACTCAATCCTCATTGCCTTTTGTTAACTTGTTCCATCATTTTCAGTCTCTTTCGTAGTTTGGATTGCCTTCCAAGAGTAGTTTTATGTACAATTAGCAAGATTTTCTTTTAGAGGGTAAAACAATGCTTTCAACAGTGAAGAAAGCCACCCCAACATTCGAGAATAATAGCACGCTAATCCCGTCCCGTCCCGATCCCGTATGAACGGGATGGGATAGGGATGAGTATATCTCGTCCCATCCCGTCCCGTGCCCACCCGTAGTCTCAAACACCCCCCCCCCCCCCCCCCCCCCCCCCCCCCCTAATTCCCCTAATTTTACCGGTGTATAAAAGTCGGGGTTGAAGGCCCTAAAAGGTCCATCCAATTGCTGACGAATTTCGACAAACAAAAGCGCACAAGAGAAGAGTTTGTGCAAGTTCAATCCGAAAAGAAGAGAATTCAAAGACTTGGGCGTCTCTCTCTGTGTTCTCCAGTTTGAGTACCAGTATCTTTTGCTCTAGAACCCTCCACTTCCGCTTCCACTTGAGTGCCTTCTCCAATCTCACTCACTGTTTTCTCTTTATACATATTTGTTATTCTTCGTGTCAATCTCCAGGAACCATCCACATCCATCAATGACGACACCTCTGACAGAAATCACCAACGAGACAGTAAGCAACATGGCGGTTGGGGCAATTTTCTCCGATTTTGTGAGTTACAATTCTCTACAATCTCTCTCAATTTCCTTTCCTACTTATCTTCTCTATATGTTTATTATACATTAGTATGGACGAGTACAACAACTGAAGAAAGATACTGGATGATTGTGATTTTATGAGGATTGAATTGTTTGTTGAGGGTTTAAGGGAATTAATTCCTTTTGAAATTTTTGTCTTGTGGGGTTTGCCTAATGTGTGCTTAAAGAGTAGTTTTGTATTTCTTAATTTATAAACTTGTAGTATGTCAAGATAGACTCACTTGTTAGAATGAAAACTAGGACAACATAGGAATGATACATTATGGATGAAATAGCGTTGTTATCTTTGGTTGTGACTGAATTGTATTAGGTAGTTAGGGGTTTCACATAATTACCCAAGAAGTGTTTGTGTTAGCAGGACAATCCGTTGACTTAATTGGACTAGCGCAAATGTTTTTTTTTTTTTTTCAGGGTTTGGGGTTGAGGGCATTTTCTTAAAGAGGAGTTTTGTCATCCTTCATCTATGGTCTAGTAGGTTTTATTTATTGTAGGCTAAGGAGCAAGGACATGCAGGTGGGAAAGTGTGGACTTGCACGACCTAGCATAGAAAGGGGATTGATAGAAAGGTTTCATAATAATGAATACAATAAACGTTCATCTTGTTGTGTTTGTGATCTCGACTCACATTCTGGGAACAACCCAAAACATGGCGCGTTTTCACTAATTCAACCAAAAGAGTGAAGAAAATATGCACATACGAATACCCCAAGGCACACGGTTCTTGGAGATGCTATATTTTCCTCTTAACTCATCCAAGGGTTTTGAAATCTACATAATGGAATGGATGTCTTGGAGGGTTTTTAAGTAATCTAGCCACTTCTTTTCATAGAACAAATAACCAAAGATTTACAAAAAGGATAAAGGGAAAACTATCTTTTAAAAGAGTAGAGCCAACCAGGTTTGGTAGCCATATTTAGGCAAAGTTTTGTTTTTTTTACATTTTTTACCCCTTCTCTTTAAAACACAACCACAAACACCATCTATAGAAGGGGTAAAAGTGTAAAAAAACCAAAACTTGGCTGGCTAGAATTGTTGCTTTTAAAAAGAGAACAAGGGAGAGATTTGTCTCCAATATGAAGTGCATTCTTCACTAAGAGGGCTACTTAATTTTAATTTATTTTTTATTAATTTATTTATTTTTCTAATTTTTTGTATGAATTAGTTTCCATGTCTTTTATACTTAGGTTTTTCCATATCATTTTGAATAAAAATTTATGTTTACCAATCGCCTCTGCAATAACTCCATTACTTCTCATATAATTGCTTAATTCGATCCGTTTGTGACATTTAGGGTGGGAAAGTTAATTCTATTGATTTTCATCGTACTGAGGATCTGTTGGTCACTGCTAGTGAGGATGACTCGGTGCGACTTTATGACATTGCAAATGCCAAGTAAGTATTCGATTAATCTTACAGTGGTAGTACAAAATAACTTCTAATGGGGGTTGAAGACTGTCTGAAGTATCATATGAGTTTTATACAAAGCTAAAAAAATTAAGAAGTAGATGATGGAGAATTCGAATCATAAAGTGTATCATAGTTACATTCGTTTATTGAGGAATTCAACAGCGCAATCAACAATCAACCCTAAAGGAAATTGCCATGGGGAGTTCTAAAATCCCTTTGAAAAAGGAGTTGAACTTCCCTAGTAGACTTGACGGTCGAAATTAACTTTACTAAAAAGGGCACTATATGCAGGCCAAAACACAAATATAGGTGATGGTAAGATAAAACTTAGTAAGCTGTTCCTTTTCACTTGCTAATATGGAGTTGAATTTGAAGATTGGTGGCTCTTAGATTTTTTTTGGGTTGGTTTGTTGAGTAGAAGTTTATCGACCTCTAATTCATTAATGAACAGGAAAAGTTGTTTTGTAGTCTTCCCTGTTTATCCACTCGCACTGGTGCGTGTCAATTGTCTGGTCATTTGGTAGTTCAAAAGATTCATATACTCTATGTGATATTTAATTGTCTCTCTCATTTAATCATTAAAACAAACAGAGGAATATCATTAATAGGAAAAAGCAAGGTGAAAACTTATAAGAGAACAAGGAGCTCAACCCAAACAGAGACAAAATTAAGGGAAATATCCATACAAAGAATGAACCCCAATTATAGCAAACTTTGTTGAGCACCTGGCCCATAATGATATTCCAAACTATTCCCCATTCCCAGACTTTCAGCTTAATATATTTTGCAACTCTGATCCACATATATGCTGCTGCAAAAAATGATAGATTCGTTCATCTAAGCGTGCAATCTATTAAACTTATCATGCATTTCTTGCTTCTCTTAAAACATTTTTTTGCAGTCAGATTACATCATTGGTCATTTTAGTATATAGTTTATGCAGTTTTCCCAGGTTTATCTGTATATTCCACTTCCAAGAGCGGTAGCTTGACTTGATCATATCCAAAAACCAAAGACTTGCTAATTTGTTTGTTTGTTTTTATTTCTTCGTGGATATCAGGTTATTGAAGACCACATTCCATAAGAAACATGGGGCAGATCGCTTATGCTTTACACACCACACAAGCTCTGTTATATGTTCTTCAAGATACAACATGGAATCTACACATGGTGCGCTTCTCATGGCTCTATTAATGTTCAATTATGATATGTTTGTGATATCTATTAAGAATAGTAACAATAATAATTTTTCTCTGGACAGAATCCTTACGTTACCTTTCCATGTATGATAATCGATGCCTGCGGTACTTCAAAGGGCACAAAGAAAGGTAACTGCTACACACATGCAGATTATCCAAAATTGTGTTGAAAATACATTGGGCAGTGTTGAAAACAAATAATTGTACAAAATTTAAAAGTTTGTGGAAAAGTTTGGAAAAGTTATTGATGATACTAGATGTTAAGGTAAAAATAATTCGAAAGTAATTGATTGATTTAAGGCAGCGACTTTTTAACACCACAACTTATACTGCCCCACACCACCAATAAAAAAATCCACCCAGAATCTCTCTTATTTTTCACTCTCTGCAGAACTCTCTTTCATGGTGGATCCGCCTGCAGCACCACCACACCATGCTCCGTCACTGCCGGCTGCATCACCACGCCCTGCCATCGCTTCCTTTTTCTCCTCTCTTCTTCTTCTTTTATCTTCTCTTCGCATGTGATGAATGTCGATGGTGGCAATGGCGACAATGACTCCTCTTCTCTTCTCAGTTTTTTCCCTTTTCCGTCCCCCTCGCAAAGGACTCTGTAAGGATGGGCTCCCTACTCGCGACGACCTTTGCGAGTGCAAAAAAAATTTGGCCCTTGCAGAGGCTCCTACAGATGGATAATCCATCCTCGCGGAGGATCTCTACGCGTGGCGGTTCTCTACTCGCAGGAGCCTTTACAAGGGCCAAATTTTTTTGCCTTCGCAAATGCCGCCGTGAGTAGGGAACCCATCTTCGCGGAGTTCTTTGCGAGGGCAATGGGAAGAAAAGAAAAGAGAAGAGAAACGAAGAGAAGAATAGAAGAAGAAGAGGAAAAAGAGAAGAGAAGAAGAAAAGGAAGAGGAGGCGGTGGCCGGCGGTGATGGGGCGTGGGCAATGGGGAAGAAAAAAATAGAGAAGAGAAGAGAAAAAAAGAAGAAAAAGAAGAATAAGAAGAGGAGGAAGAGAGGAAGAAAAGGAGGCGATGGAGGGGTGGCTAGCGGTGATGGGGCCTAGCGTGGTGGTGGTGCTGCTGGCGGGGTGATGATACATAATGGATAAGGGAAGGAGGGAGGAAGAAAGGAGAAGAAAAATGTTTGAGTTGGAGTGTTTTTTTTTTTTAATTAGTGGTGTGGGAAAGAAAGGTGGTGTGGGGTAGTAGAACCTGTGGTGTTAAAAAGTCGCTGCCGTGGTTTAATGTGGGCAACAACTTTTTAACACCACAACTTATACTTTCCCACACCACCAATCCTACATTCTCTCCCACACCACCAATAAGAAAAAGGAAAAATGACTTATAAGACCTACTTTTTATAATTATAGACCACATCATACTCTAATAATTGAAAATTCCTCAAAATGCCTATTTTTATAATTAAAAAAATCTTAAAAGCCACAAAACCAACCCATGGTTTAAAAATAATTAGAAAAACATTCTTACCTTCTAACTTAAGTGATCAATTTCACAATTTATTCATCTTCTTAAAACCAATCATAATAAGTTTACTTCCAAATTTTTTTTTACTTAACAAGAATCGAAACAACTTTGAAAAAATATCAAATTGCATATTCGCTTGTTCAATGTAACTAGAATTTGAATACATAAATAACAACACCACGTCAATGTGTCTAGGAATATGGGTATGTTTGTCTTTTTACATATCTTCTAGCCATGGTTTAGGTTTGTGGCCTTTAATAGTCTTGAAATACAAAAAGTAGGTTTTTTGAGATATTTTCAATAGTTAGGGTCTTATGTGGACTAGAATTATAAAAATTAGGCCTTATAAGTCATTTTCCCTTGAAAAAACTCCAACCAAAATCTCTCTTCTTCTCCACTCTCTGCAGAGCTCTCTTTCATGGTGTATACATCAGGCACCACCACACCCCGCTCGTTCCGCAACCGCCAGCAGCACCACCACACCACGCCTTGCCACTGCCTCCTTTACATCATCTTTTTCTTTTCTTCTCTTCGCATGTGATGATTGTGATGGTGGCAATGGCGAGGACTCCTCTCTTCTTTTCTCAGTTTTTCTTATTGATCGCACTCGTAGAGGGCTCTGCAAGGATGAGTTCCCTACTCGTGGCGGCATTTGCGAGGGCAAAAAATTTGGCCTTCGCATGGGCTCTTGCGAATGGAGAACCCATCCTCGCGGAGACCTTTGCGCTGGGGAGTTATCCACTCGCAGGACATTTTTTTTGCCCTCACAAAGGCCGCCGCGATTGGAGAACCCATCCTTGCGGAGTCCTCTGCGAGGGCGATGGAGAAGAGAAGGAGGCGGTGGTGGGGTGGCCAGTGGTGATGGGACGTGGGGGGGGGGTGATGGTGCTGCCGGCGGGGGTAGTGATGCTTGATGGAGGAGGGAAGGAGGAAGAGAGGAGAAGAAAAAGTTTTTGAGTTGGAGTGTTTTTTATTTATTGGTGGTGTGGGAAAGAAATGTTGTGTGGGACAGTAGAACTTAATGCCAAAGTTACAATCAAATGCCAAAGCCTTTACAACCTAATGGTTGCTTGGTAAAAAATAATCTAACTTCGAAACATAATATGTTGTTGGGGGATCCGTCAAGGTGCTAAAGGTTCTAGTTTTCTTCAAAGCACCTCTCCTTGGACTTAGAGTGCCAAAGACATTAGTCAAGATTAGGGTCACCACACTAAAATCTCAACCCTTTTAAAAAAAAAGTGTCTGCAAGGCAGCACCTTTCGCGCCTTGCACCTCGCATTACCCTTGAAAATGTAGGCTGTTTGGAAAATCCTAAGAAAGCAGAAGTACTCGCAAAAGAAATAAAATAAATAAAAAAATAAAAAAAGAAGAGGAACTGCGGCTTACCTTGACAACCAACAAAAAGGTAGATACTAAGAGACCACACCATCAGTCCACCGCGTTTGGGACAAAAGGTAGGATGTTACTTGGCTTTGAGTAGATGAGGTGTTTCTTCAACCATGTGGCCTATCTCCTAGATGTTTTAGTCTTGGTGTTGTTCTCGCTTCCCTACGTAATCACTAATCAACAATAGAACAAAGGGTGAAGGACTACATGTCAGGTTTTACTTGAGCTTACAGACTGACTTGAGCTTAACAAAGGGATTGGAATGGAGGGGAAAGTAATATTAAAGAAAGGAAAGAATTCAAGAGATTTAAAATTTTGTTTTAATTTTTTATTTTTTTATTGCGTAGTTCTTGGACGCATAAAGCTTACAATCAAAGGTTCTATATGGGCTTGCATTCCCTTGCAAAAAAAGCAATCTATCTAGGAAACTATCAAATAAAGAAACAACTAAAATAACAAGTACATGCTAATAGTATGTCCTAATCAAAATATGATGTAATTATGATATTTAGTGTTATTAGCAATAGTAGTATTTTAGGCAAGGAATGTGATTTCTCGAAAAATGTCGAAATTTCACCGAATATTTCTCTTTTTCGAGTTACTGAAATTTCTTTCGAAATCCGAAATATTAATTTCTTTCGTCAACCAATCTCAATTTCCCTACATTTTAACCTGTTTTAACTTAAATTTAATATTAAAATTTTGTTGTATAAGTGATTCTTATGCAATATATTGTTTGTATGTATGAGTCTAGTAGTACTCTTTATGTAGTATTTAAGAGTTTAAAATGCTTAAATTATATTGATAAATTCAAAATTACAATCGAAATTTTTACGTTTTTTCTATATACAACGAAATATTTCACAAAATGTTTCTTAAAATCAACTTATTGAAATTACCTCAAAAAACGAAATCACAATCCTTGATTTTAGGCATATTAAGAATTCTTGTGTTATTAGGACATTGTTTTAGGTTTAGAGTTTGTTTAGAAGATATGTTAGTTATAAATAAGGCATAGGTTGCCCATTGTTAGTTGATTGATGAAAATAAGTTTATTTCATCTATTATCGTTGATTTACATTGTTGCTTAATTTATTATATTTGGTTTCCCGCATTATCTTTCAATTTTTATTATTCCGCAAGTTTATTTTTCTATCAATTGGTATCAGAACCAAACGATTCTACTTGGTCAATTTGAAAAAAAAAAACGTTTGAAGGTTTGAAGAAGAAGTTTAAGCATCATTGAAGGTTTGAAAGAAGAAGAAAATAAGGAAGACAACACCGTCACAACAATCAGTTAGTGCCGTCATCCTCCCAGTCCATTGCATCATTAGCCAATCGCCATAGCTGTAGCCCATCCCATCCTCACCTCCGGCCAGCACAACCACCAAAATGTCTGCTTCCGCCATCATAAACTTCGTCGCAATATCCATCAGTACCACAGTCCCATAAACAGTGCATTGCAACCCTTTACCGGCGTACCTCTTCGCAGCCAATGTCGTCGGCTATGCCTCGTCAAGTCACAAGCTGCTTCCTTGAACCCTCTTTTCCTTCTGGTGTTCCAAATCGTGGAAGAAAAAAGACATTTTCTTGTAATTATATACTTAAGTCCTTGGCCTTTTTATACTTAGGTCCTTGTCTTATTTTTTTACTTAAATTCCCATTAGCTATTTCCATCCCAACATTTATGAGAACACCGCACCTTTGAGTAAAATTTAAAAAAAATAAAAAACAAAAGATGAATGACCCTTATTATTACCTACACCCTTCATACCCCATCCCCATCCCCACCCTCATACACCCCACTAGCCCCTCCACTGTGATGCGGGTTGAGACAAACTCGATTAAGTCTTGGTATGAAACTACAGTCATGTATCGAGAACTGCGCAAGATCGCTACACCCAACATTCGAGAGCTACATGCAGTATTGGATCCAGATGACCTTGCCCGGACATGCAAAAAGCAGGAGCCTTACTATTTGTCGGAGTCCATCCCACTTTTTGAGGAAGTTAAGGGCACCGTCACACACACTCGATTTTCGACTTGTGCGACTTTTTTCCCATTTTTGAACAAACAGAGGATGTTTCTATAGAGGCAGACACAATTAGTGATTGTGATTATATTGATTCGTATTGGGATATTTTGTGGCGCGAGCTTATGCACATGCGTCTTCTTAGGTTTCTTGTAGTTTTCGGTTCTTTGAGTCATATTGGTTTCTTTCTGAGATGGTTCCTCTGTTTTTCGCTAGTGTATCGTGGCAAGTTTCGGGGAAGACTACTTTGCGTACACTCCGCCTTGTGTTTAGTGACCGACTGCTTGTGCTCATCAGACTTCTTTGACTTTAAGCTCGAGGACGAGCTTCTTCAACTGGGGAGATTGATTTAATTAGGATATTTAGTAATATTAGCTTTAGTAGAACTTTAGGCATATTGAGAATTATAATATTATTAGGACATTATTTCCTATTAGTTTTAGTGTTAGATTAGTTATAAATAAGGCATAGGTTGCCCATTCTCAGTTAGTTGATTGATAACAAGAAGTTTATTTCGTTTCGCTTATTTATCGTTGATTTACTTTGTCATTTAATTTATTTTATTTGATTTCCCGCATTATCTTTCAATTTCCGTTATTTCGCGAGTTTTATTTTACCAAAATAGATATATTTGTGGAAAACTGAAAACCAAAATAGAATTGTTAATTAGCTTGGGAAACTCAAGGTACGCAGTCGTGATTTTGACTACCATACTCGAGAAAACACATTGATTTGGACTACCCCAATTTTCTTTCGTTCTCAATTGAGAGACTTTTTTTTTTGGGTTCAAATTTGATTTCCTTGAATGGACGATACAATTGAAACTGGTTGGAAACTATGTAACAGTGACACCGGTAGTGACACCAGTACAAACGTTGTTGCGTGAAAAGGATATGAGGTGTCAAACACATCGACTAAAAGTACGTAATACCGAAATACACTCATACATTATAAAATTATTTACTTTCTCAGAATAATTTGTTAGTATCAGTCATATTCTTCCACTTGTAATTATTATTGCTACATATGTATTACCAACTTGCCATAATATGCTTGTAAGTTGTAACATTGGCAAAGAATTGAAAGATATGTGAAGAAATGATAATCTAAATATGGAGTGTGGAACAAGTGGTCGGGTAGCGGAGTGTCCGGTATATGTGTCTGACACAATTTTTTTTTTTTTTTTTTGAAATGAAGTGTCATTGTTACATAGGTTTGGAACAAAGAGTATGGAGAGGGCAGAGCAGAGTAAAATCTTTCGAAAAGTATGTTGCACATGTGGAGGGAAAATAAGTCTACATGTAGTAAAAAAAGGAAATTTTTTTTCACTTTTATATGTTTTGGTAAAACTAATAGTAATATATAGGGTTTTTTTGAGTTTGACCCTCATTAGTTTATATCTAATTGAGTTTAACCAGATTTTAAAGTTTAATTGAGTTTAACCTCATTTTCTAACAAATCTGTTAGTTTAAACATATTTACTAGTTAATATTATTTTAATGACTAAAATACCCCTTTGTAAAAGCACATGCAAGACATGTGTGAGATACATAAAACCCCTTGAAATACATCCAAGGGTTGAAAGCTATAATGCCAATCTCAAGGTAACCATATGATCGAGAAGAAATCTAAAATCTACCCTTTTTCTTTGCAAAATCATCACCCTCCCCAAGCCCATCCATCTTCCTCTTCACTGTTTTCTCTTCTCTCCTCTCTCCCACCACTACCTCCTCCTGCCACTATCCAGTGCACCCACCTCAATTTTCTCCTTTTATTTACTATGCTCCCATGTCAATCAATCAAAATATATAACCATCACCTTGGTCAAGCATGGATAGGAGGGATTGGATGGATTTGTTTTCTTTGAAGGGGGCTTTTCCTTTTTGATATATTTTTGTTTGGAAAAAATGTATACCTGAATTTCTCCTTCAAAGGATTTTTAAAATGGGGTTGGGGAGATAAAAGATGCAAGTCTGATTCACTTCTTTGTTTTTTGATTTGGGGTTGAATGGCATACAAAAAATTGTATGGGGGTGTGAACAAATTGATGGAGAAAAAGTCAAGTTCATAAGGTGTGTGTCCTTAAGTTTGTCCTAAATTTTCATTGAGTGAGTGAATGAAACATTGGATTGATTTCTTTGATTGCATTGTGAGAAGTAGGATTTCCATGATGTTTTGTTTTTTTAATCAACAATACACAAGCTAGGAACGGGGTGGGAATAGTGGTAGATAAAGTTTTTAAGGATGCAGTAGTCGACGTTAGGAGGTTTGGGGATAGAATCATAAGTATTAAATTAGCTTTAGAACTAGAGATAGTGCATGTTATTAGTGTGTATGCACCCCAAGTGGGTTTGGACGAGGAGACTAAGAAGGATTTTTGGGACTCTTTAGAGGAGTTAGTTCTTGGAATTTCCTCTTCCGATAGGATTTTCCTAGGCGGGGATTTGAATGGCCATGTCGGTAAGGATAGAGTTGGGTATGAGAGGGTACATGGAGGTCAAGGCTTTGAGGATCGAAACACTGCGGGGATTTCTATTCTAGATTTTGCTTTAGCTCAGGATTTTGGGATCGTAAATACTTTTTATAAGAAGAGGGAAGATCACTTGGTGACCTTTGCGAGTAGGCGTAATAGAAGTCAAATTGATTATTTTCTTGTGAAGAGACACGATTTAGGTAGGTGTAAAAATTGTAAGGTTATACCAGGAGAGTGTCTGACATCCCAACATAGACTGTTAGTTCTCGATTTTTGTCTTAAGAGTAGGGGTCGTATTGCTATAGAACAGGTTAGACCGAGAATTAAGTGGTGGACCTTACAGGGAGATGTGTGCCAAAGATTTAGAAAGAAGATTTTGGGTGGCCAGTCAGTTTCAGAGGGTGGGGAGAATCGAGAACCAAAGGATAGGACTAGTAGCGCGGATCTTTTTGAACATTTGGCAAACCGAATAAGAAGATGTGCGAAGGAAGAGTTAGGACAGGCCAAAAGAGGAGGTTTCTATGGTAAGGAGACATGGTGGTGGAACGCGGATGTGCAACAAACCATTGCGGAAAAGAAAAGATGCTTTAAGGCGTGGCAAAAAGATAGGTGCCTAGAGTCTTATGAGCTTTATAAGCAGGCTAAGAAGTTGAGTAGTAGAGCAGTAGGGGAAGCTAATAAGAGAGAGTATGATGCTCTTTATAATAGGCTAGGTACGAAGGAAGGGGAGAAGGATATTTTCAAGATAGCGAAAGCTAGAGAACGAAAAACTAGGGACTTGAGTCATGTTAAGTGTGTTAAGCATGAGGATGGAAGAGTCTTAATGCAGGATAAAGCTATTTTAGATAGATTGAAGGATTACTTTTGGAACCTACTCAATGGAACACATGTAGGGGAGTTAAACTTGGAGGGGTATGCTTCACAGGAAGGGAGAAATCGCGTGTTCCATCGCAGAGTTAGTGCCACAGAAGTGAGAGAAGCTTTAAAAAGAATGAAGACAGGGAAGGCCGTTGGACCGGATGATATACCAATTGAAGCATGGAAATGTCTGGGAGAAGTTGGGATTCAATGGCTAACTAAGCTCTTTAATAGGATTTTGGAAACTAGAAAAATGCCAGATTCATGGAGGCATAGCATTGTGACACCAATTTATAAGAACAAAGGGGATATCCAGAATTGCTCGAACTATAGAGGGATAAAGCTTATGAGTCATACGATGAAACTTTGGGAGAGGGTTAACCACGATTCATGGAGTCAAAGACTTAGGAGTTTAACCACGATTTCGGAGAATCAATTTGGATTTATGCCAGGTAGGTCTACTACGGAGGCCATCTTCCTGCTTAGGCAAACTGTAGAAAAATATCGAGAGGCACGTAAGAGTTTGCATATGGTTTTTATTGATCTGGAGAAAGCATATGATAGGGTCCCCAGGGAGTTAATTTGGTGGGTGCTTGAAAGGAAGAAAGTGTCTCAATGTTATGTCGATATCATTAAGGATATGTATGAAGGGGTTGTAACAAGTGTTCGCTCAGTAGGTGGGATGTCTAGTGAATTTTCAGTGACAGTAAGACTACATCAAGGGTCGGCGTTAAGTCCATATCTCTTTGCTTTGGTCATGGATGAGTTGACGAGACATCTGCAAGAAGATTTACCTTGGTGCATGTTATTTGCAGATGATATTGTCTTAATGGATGAGACTAGTGCAGGTTTAGGTCAGAAATTAGTTAAGTGGCGGGAGGCTTTAGAGAGTAAAGGTTTTAGAATTAGCCGTTCGAAGACGGAGTATCTAGTGTGCAACTTTGGGTGTGAACCAAGAAGGAGAAGTAATGCAATTGAGATCGAAGGTGTCGAGGTCCCGGAGTGTGAGGCTTTTCGATATCTAGGGTCTATAATTCAAAAGAATGAGGCTATTGGAGCAGATGTAGACCACAGGATTAAAGCTGGTTGGTTGAAATGGCGAATGGCGTCAGGAGTATTATGCGATAGAAGGATGCCTGCAAAGCTAAAAGGGAAATGCTATAAGACAATTGTTCGACTAGCCATGCTATACGGTTCAGAATGTTGGGCTACTACGGGACAACATACGCATAAGATGGCAGTAGCAGAAATGCGTATGTTAAGGTGGATGTGTGGTAAAACTCGTAAGGATAAAATTAGAAATGAAAAAATTAGGAGATACTTAGGTGTAGCGCCCATAGAGGAAAAAATTAGAGAAAGACGTTTAACTTGGTTTGGTCATGTGCGGAGGAGACCAAGCACGGCGCCAATTAGAAAATGTTTAGATTGGCAAGTTAATGGAGGGTGTAGACGGAGGGGACGACCGTTGAAAACTTGGATGAAGACGGTGAATGAAGATATCATTGAGCTTGGATTAGGTAAGGAAATGTGGGAAGATCGCATTGCTTGGAGAGCCAAAATCCATGTAGCCGACCCCGAAAATCTCGGGAATGGGCTTTGATGATGATGATGATGATGACACAAGCTATAAAAAGCGTTGTATGTCACTGCAAATTTTTTCAGGTTCTTGGTTTTGATGAGCAAATTCAGTTTTTTTTAGGAGAGATTTGGGTTTGGGAAGACGATGCATTTGCAGATGAGATGGTAGATTTTGGATTTTTTGTTCTCAACTATATAATCATATCGAGATTAGCATTACAAATTCCAGCCCTTGAATGCATTTTGATAGATTTTATGGATTTCACACATGCCTTGCATGTGCATTTAGAGGGGTATTTTAGTCTTTGAAATAATATTGACTAGTCAACATGTTTGACCTAACATATCCGTTACAAAATGAGGGTTAGACTCAATTAAACTTTAAAATGAGGACTAAACTCAATTAGGTATAAACTAATGATTGTTAAACTCGAAAAAAACCCTAATATATATGGATGGAGATTTTTCAATTGAGATAATGAATAGTAAATGTTAAAAAAAGGATTTTGGTATTGAACCACATTATGTATATAATATATTGAGATTTTTTCATATGAGCTAATGAATAGTAAATGTTAAAAAAAGGATTTTGGTATTAAGCCACTTTGAGATGCTTGACGAGCTAGAAAATTTTCTAAATGCCAATCACATCATGACATGTACTAGATGCAGGCCTTGATAATTATATATTCAGGCATAAACGAAGCAGGGGCATGCCACTAAATTTTGAAAGGGAGAGCCACAGGCATGGGCAAACTATGTTATAAACAATTTAACTTATCTATTTCTTCGTTTATCTTTATAGTTTGTGGTTTATATGAACTCTCATATAAAGGTTGATTGTTGAAATTCACTCTCCATCAAATAGTAAAGTTGTTAAAGCATAAAAAAAATAATGAGAAAAAAATGGTGTTTTTCCAAAATCAAACTTCGTTGTTCAGCATCTTGGACTAGCCATCCCTTAGAAATATTGTTAAAATATCATCAATTCCTAATGAATGTCGTATTTAGAAATAATTTCTTGAAGCCATTTTGAACTTTACTCAAAACGATAAGAATCTGAATTTTTTTTAACCCAAGTAATTTTTTTTTTCCTTCCGTACACGTGCTGCTAGATTGTATTCATATGAGCTCTTCTTGTTGCTGACAGGGTGGTTTCACTCTGCATGTCTCCGATCAATGATAGCTTCATGTCAGGTTCACTTGATCACAGCATTCGAATATGGGATCTTCGTGTAAATGCTTGCCAGGTTGGATATTTGAATATGACGCTGTTGTTTTGAGCGTGTGGATTAAAAGTAATTATTAAAAACAAATTTGATGTTCTTGCTATGAATGGATTTGTGTTGTTAATTGGAATAAGTTGTTGGGATTTCGCTTATTCTAATTCGGGCTTGATAAACTGTGAAAAGATTTGGCTAACAATATTTTACAAGAATTTTTTTCCGAGCTCAAATGACAAGTTGATATCAGCTTGATACCCAAAGCTAAGGCAAGATGAAATGGGCAGATGAGATGGAGGAGGATTGGACAGCTCTTGGTCCTACAGCAGCAATGTGGCTAGCTAGTTTGTTACAAGTTCACCGAATAAGGACAGGACACCTATTGTTTTCACGTGCATTATTTTCTAGAAGTTTCTTCTTTTGGGCTTATTATATCATTTGGATCTTAATATGGACTTTTCACCTCAGGCAAACAACTCTTATCGTGTGTCTTAAAAGTCTAAGGCCAAACAACTATCTTTCTTCTTTTGGCATTGAGCCATCCAGAAGAGCAGAGCTTAGGCAGTGACTTTTATGGATATTTTGTTTAATTGAAGGATTTAACACGATAAGTTCTCTTTGTTGTGTTTAGATATTTTATTGTATTTTCACTCCTTGTAATGTGTTTGTATTATCATTAACCTTTTCTGACCATTACAAAAGTATAAAGGATTAAAAAAAGAGGTGAATGGTAAACTGAAATCCAAAATTCTTGGATTGTTGTGAACTTGGGATCATTCAATGAATCGATTTGTCCTGGAATTAAATACTTCAACTTCCATTGTAACACATTTATAATTGTGCCAATGGTATATATATATTTGTTTCCGGAATTACATGCATGACCTTTTAAGATTTCAGGAGCAGAACTGTTTATGATTTTCTTAGTGTCAGTTGATAACGTGCGTATGGTTTAGTTTTCAGGGTATCCTGCATTTACGTGGTAGACCTGCTGTGGCATATGATCAGCAAGGCCTTGTTTTTGCTGTGGCAATGGAAGGTGGTGCTATTAAATTGTTTGATTCACGTTCCTATGACAAGGTCACCTCAAAAGCCGCAAATGGTATTTAGCAATGGTTATATTTTGAGTGAAGTTCTCATATATTCTATCCATATTGCAGGGTCCATTTGATACTTTTTTTGTGGGAGGAGACACAGCTGAGGTCTCTGATATAAAATTTAGCAATGATGGCAAGTCGATGCTTTTAACGACAACAAATAATAACGTCTATGTTCTAGATGCATATGGCGGTGAAAAGGTGAACCATGTTTACAAGTATACACTCTTTTTCTTTTAGTTATCATATTTTCCTAGCAGTTACCAACCAAAAACATTGAAGGAGACAGAACTTATGAGTTGGATATGAACAAAGAGTTAGTTTCATGCTTAAGACTAAGATTGTCAGTCTTCCAGTGTGCTGTCATGTCACATGTCATTTCTTGATAGGCTTTCACGAGGTTGTTGAATAGAACTGGACTTGAATGCTTCAAATCTTTGCTTGTGTAGCGCTGTGGGTTCAGCTTGGAACCATCTCCAAATGCAACAATGGAGGCAACTTTCACACCAGATGGGCAATATGTAATCTCAGGTATTCATGATTTTTTCTTTTCTTTTCTTTTTTCACATTTGCGATGTTCACGAGTTGCTTGTTTCAGTAAGAGATCATGTTTTTTGAATCAAAAGTTTAACTCGTTCTCGTTGAAGTTAGTTTGGACAAGATGAGTTGTGTCTTTGTTTGGCAAAAACCTTATCAAGTTGTCAGAGCTTATTTTGTTTGCTTCGAGTCCCCTACTTCTCATTAGAATATTTGTCAGAAATTTGTTGACTTAGTTATAGTTAAACCAGATTCATAGGCTTAATACTTCATGTCTAACTGAATTCTGTTTTTGCATTTGATCTTTCTTGTGGAGCGTGGTTTCTCAAGTATTCTCCAAGAATGCACTTTTTTTCTCACTCACATTTTGATGATAAAGTTTCTTGTTCTTCCTGTAACAACAGTTGATTTATGGGATTTAGAAAAGAGATGCTTTACTTGATTTGTTAGTTTTTCTTACTTAGTAGTTATTTATCTGACTGTTCTTTCTGATGTGGGAGCTGAACCTACTATTTGTTGCAGGCTCTGGAGATGGAACCTTACATGCTTGGAGCATCAGTATGCGAAATGAGGTATTTTTCTTTTGATAAGAAACCCATCTATTCATGCATTGATATGGTGTTAGAATAATCGGAGTCAAATTAATCATAGTACTCTTTGCTGTGGGCAAATTGAGAAAATTCAGCTCATAAATCTGGAATTGTTGGCGTGGAATATGTGACCTGTGAGAGGCACCATGATGATGTAGGTTTTCGTGAGGATGATCTAGACAAATATCAGCTCCTAACTCATATGCACAAGGATTCACATGTCTGTATCTCATTGCAATATTCTTCAAATCTTAACATGTTAGTTTTCACTGTACATTATGAGAAAATATATCCTGAAACACGTGAAACTTAAGTGATTTTAAACATAAAGGTATGGAGAAGATACAGATCCTGAAAAGATCACAATTCTATCTATTTTGTAAACTTAATTTTGCACTTTTGGACAATAGGGTATGTGTCACTTAATTCTGCTTGGTTTATGTGTGATATTACATTTTTATGGGTGTTATGTTTGTAAGGTTTATCATTCAAAACCATGATCTTTTGATACTTTTATGTGTGCAGTTGTGTGATAATAAATTGGGGTTTTAGATGTTCATGATGGTGTTGTGCTGCAATGTTGAAACGTTTACAAATATTTACATGTATAAGAATCAAATATAGCAGTAATACAGTCGTACAATAACAGTGATAAGAATGGTGCCACTAATTGGTTTGTATGACAGGTGGCATGCTGGAACAGCCACATTGGTGTAGCGACATGCTTGAAGTGGGCACCTCGAAGGGCTATGTTTGTTGCTGCATCTAGTGTTCTCACATTTTGGATTCCTAACAACTCAAAGTCACATGTGGGATCTGGGAATCTGGAGACCACTGCTGGGCTATAACAAAAGCATGTTTGTCTACCCTGCTGTTCAGTTTTTCCTTTCCTTGCTGTATTTACACAAAAGCAAACTATGATTCGTCCAAAATGCCATGTTAGTGACAACCTCCTATCAACTCTATTATAAATTCATTTAAGTTTGATTCAGAGATCACCTGGTAGCAAGTTTTAGTAACTATAATAAATAAATAATGGTACGTCTTATGTATTAGATCTTCACAGAAATAAATTAGAAAGTTACATTTCTCCGGCATTTTCTATTCATATTGTCTTCTGAATGGACACATACTCAATTTGAAGTCAGTTTAGTTACATCATCATCTTCCATTGAATACGCCACTAAAAACCTGGCTATTCCCACCCAGGGAGGCCTCCCATTCAATTGAGGATAACACAATCTGGGAGAGGGACACAACAATTTCTTGCATCTCTGGTCGATTCACTGCCTCTTCACTTAAGCACCTCTCAGCAATTTCTGCCATCTGGAACAAGGAGATTGGTCAATATGGAATAAATATTTTATGACGTTGTGTAAATGCTAAATCCTACAAACGTAAATACATGAACTTTGTAAGCAGAGAGACTTGCAGCCATGGAATATGCTATTAGGATTTTAGGACAAGAGTATAAAATATCATCCACCCTTTATATCTGTAATACATATAGGAAAGTGGTACCGCATTCTCTTTTTCCCCAAATGTTGCAGACTTATGCACCAATACTATTGCACAGACTTACTTATGCACCGATACTATTTGTTATGATAATTAATTGCTACTATTGTAATCATATGGTGTTTGTTTATGTTTTGCATTTTTATTACTATTATTATTTTGTTTTGGCGGAGCGGAGGCCAGAGTGAAGGGGAATGATAGGTAGGAAGGAAGGTTGACGTACGGTGAATACTGAATAGAGTCTCATACTCCTGAGTCAAGTTTATATTGAAAGGAATCCTTCAGAATCTTCAGTGCAGGTTTGCATTTTCATATATGCGCAAGCTATCGCATGAAAATTGTGAATAAATGGCTATTTGCATTAGATCACTAACCTTGTACACTTCTTCCATAGGATAATCATCCCTGAGATTACCATCTATTATGGTTTCCAAAGCATTCTCTGGGTCTTCGTCCCGAAATATCTTATGGACCTGACATCATTGTTTGTCAGTGGAAGGCTTCATAACAAGTAAAAGAAATACAAGTAAATGAATGCTTATAAAAATAAATAATAAATGAATTGGAAACCAATACCTTGAGTTTGTGTTTTACCAAATCGGCATAGATAGGAAATAACAAGAAAAGTTTTACCAAGACTGTCATTGTTGAAGGTGTCAAAATCTTTTGAAATGTGGAACTCAAGGCAAATTTTAGATTGACTTGGAACAAGAACTTTGTGTTAGCTGAATCTTATTACTCTGAGTGGGCCTTTGGCGTGTCATGCCCTACCTCTTCTTGAGTGATTTTATTTATTTATTTATTTATTATTATTATTTTTATGTTTGTTGGTTTTTGTAGTCTTTTTAATACCTGGCAGAAAAGATTTTTATTCAAGGAAAAGAGTACTTACGACTGAGATCAATGATTTCATCTTGCTGGATTCATTGTGATCACGAATTAGGGCTCGTTTACCGGTTATGAGCTCTGCCAGAACTACTCCGAATGCAAAAACATCAGTTTTAGAGGTCATTTGCAGTTCACGCACAGATCTGTTTTGAGTTAAATAGCATCAGGATTACAATTTAGACCCATGAAAGGCTGAGTAACATCAAGAATCCAATTGTCTCAATTAGAATAGTAGGTAATTGAGCATGATTGCTGAGAATGAATAGTGACTGTAGAAGCTTTGTATTCTAGGGATTCTGTCAATTCAGTAGATGCTGATCTATCTATCTATAGGATTGTGTGTATGTGCGTAAAGAAGTAGAATGAGAGGAGAGCTTCTTTGACTTACTCAGGAGGAAGATAACCTGGTGTTCCAACCAGACGGGTCGCGATTAGCTCTTCGTCGTTACTTCGTTCTACAAGCTTTGCCAGCCCAAAATCAGCAACCTGGAATTTATAAACTTGAGCTACTATTCTTTGATTTAGATGGGTGTGCGAATCTCAGGAAACAAACACTTGTTGAAAATTAAAATAAATTATGAATTTATAACTAAAGCAATCTTAGCACTTTGTTCAGGGATACACTTAGGGTGTGTTTGATTGCATGGAATTTTATGTCATGAAAATTTATGAGGGGATCCCTATATTTTAGGCTAATTTGAGGTATTACTCCACATCTACCATTTGATTTTGTGATCAATGGTGAGAATGAAAATCCCATGAATATGAGAATCACACTCCTTAGATGAATCTCCTAATGAATTTCCATGACATAGGATTCAATGCAACCAAACACACCCTTAGGATGAAAAACTAGTTTAATAATAGTTTACGAGAGCAGTCACTTATGAAGAGACGGAGGTATTGGTAGGACGTGAGAAATACAAGTAAAGTTGGGTCAGCATTTGGTTATAGCCAAAATTCCATTTAAAGGGAACAGTATATCTGGAGTTTCAAGGTAATAATATTTGCGGAAATGAGAATAGCATATGATCTGACCTTTGATGTACGAGTAGGAAAGCCAGGGATCTTATGAGAAACTCTAATAGAACAAGTACAAAAAAAGTTGTTTGAGATGGTTTAGGCATACAAAAGAAGGTCCATAACTATCCTGAAGATGCATGCTTGGTAGAAAGAGATTTAGGAATGGTATTCTTCCGACTGGAAGAAGAAGACGTGGATAAGAAATGTTAAACCTGTTTGCTGGGGGTTACAGACAAGAAACTTCGGTAACAATGACAAAGAAGAAACAAACCCCTAGAGGCAGTTCTGTCAAGATCAAACAGTACCACACCATTGGTCATAAATTCCTTTCAGTCTTTCCCCAACTGGTCAAGGTTTCAACTTGATGGTTTCCCTGCTTTGTTAAAGACTATTTGAAGACACGAAAGCAGCTTCTGCACAAAATTCTCCTTTAAGGGACTATCGTAATCTGGGTTACGTAAAAGGTTGCATCGGTGGAAAAAGAACAGGTCCAAGTTGCTTCTATGATTGTAGTTGAAGTGCTTTCGGTGTACACAGAAAGATCTGTCGAAGATACCTTTGCTTTAAGCCCCTCATCTAGTAGAATATTTGTTGTCTTAATATCACGGTGCACATAACGAGCCTTTGTGTGATCGTGAATGTATTCGATACCCCTTGCCGTGTCAAGTGCTATCTGTGTTCTTGCAGTCCAAGAGAGTGGCTGATGCCCTGGTGTCATTTCCAGTGGTTGTAAGAATCTATGCACAAACTACATAAGCTTCTTAAAAATGACGCCACTGAACAAAATTTCATATAAAGCATTAGTAATCTTTTGCTCCCCAACAAGAAAATAAATAAATAAAATAAAATAAAATCTTAACAAATGTGTCTCCTAAAATGTGTCTCCCATTTTCCTAGTTTTCATGCAAAGTATACATTCTAGAACTATATCGATTAAAAGGTTTGATTTAGTACTGATAAAGAGTTTACTTGTAATAAGACAAAAACTGAAATGGTGGTGTTCCTCAAGTTGTCTTTGTAGACAATATAATAGAACGTTAGAATTTTATGAATTGGTTAATAACTTAATATATGGTTGCTTATGAAATGAATTAGTAAATAGAAAACATGGAATGTCTGTCCGAAGCTGATTTTCGAGATACTTGCCTTAGCAGGGCTTACATGTATTGAGGATAGTTGTGAGACGCGTTAGCTTCACGAGCTATAAGAGTTCGAGTTCATTTGGCAGACTGTATTGGGCGGGCTTAGAACCGTTTATCCTTGGTTTTTATCTGTTTTAGAGGTGAATGAAGATCTGTAAACCAGTGGCGGACCCAGGATTTTAGTTAAGGGGGGGGGGGGGGGCGAAATAACAAATAATTATTGAGTGTGTCTAGAGAGCCAGGCGTGCTAGGGGAGGCTCTCTGGCACGTTTTTAGGAGAGAGAAAAGGGATCTAGGAGATCTTGAAAAGAATCCTCCATTAACAAGCCTTGAAGAACACCACTCCATGGAGTTTGATTTGGAGAATCCTCTATTAATGGAGAGCCTCTCCTGGCGCTAGGGGCCTGACTCTCTAGAATTTTTCATAATTAGTAGTTGATAATAGCAGTTATCAAGGGCGAAGCCAATTTTTTTTTCAAACTTGAGCTAATAGCTAATAAAAAATACAACTATAAAAAATACATTGCATATACCAAATTGAATCTAGCGTAGTCCAATTTTAAACCAAAATAAGGTCACAATATCGATAATATTAGCAAGGGCAAATGAGCCTAATAACTAGAATATATAAATAAAATCACAAAATAATTAGGATAAGTATCTAGTTGAAGCTTAAAAAATATGAAATTTGCAAAAATAATAAGATCTTAATACAATTTCATAGAAAACAATGGTTTATGTGAGCCTCAAATTTTGTATGAGTTGGCTAATGGTATATATTTCATTGATTTATATAGTTAATATTTTAGATATTAATTTCAAATTTTTTTTGAAGTTTTATACCACTTGTGAACAAACATTTCATTTTTTAATGCGTGTTTAATTACGTATAAATTTGCATTGAAAACAAGTACGCATGGGTATGTCACAATGACAGAAATAGTAATTGTCAATAGCCATAAAAAAATCATACACTCCAAGAGGACCAAAAATAAGTTTTAATTAAACCAAACAATTTTTTATGTTTGCAATTATTAATAAGATTGCATTGAAAATAATAAAAAAATCATACGCTCCAAGAGGACCAAAAATAAGTTTTTATTAAACTAAACGATTTTTTTTATGTTTGCAATTATTAATAAAATTGCATTGAAAAAAAAATTACGTGAGTAAAGAGAGTATCGAACTCGGGTCTTTTGCTAAATATTGTAAACTTCCAACCACTACACACAAACAAATATATAAAAATAATCATATTGCATTAAACTTTATATAATTGACTTTTTTGTAATGCTAAATATTTATTAAAAATATATTGAAAATTGAGAGGGGGGGGGGGGGGGGGCTGACTCTCTAGAATTTTTCATAATTAGTAGTTGATAACAGCAGTTATCAAGGGCGAAGCCAAAAAAAATTTCAAACTTGAGCTAATAGCTAATAAAAAAATACAACTATAAAAAATACATTGCATATACCAAATTGAATCTAGCGTAGTCCAATTTTAAACCAAAATAAGGTCACAATATCGATAATATTAGCAAGGGCAAATGAGCCTAATAACTAGAATATATAAATAAAATCACAAAATAATTAGGATAAGTATCTAGTTGAAGCTTAAAAAATATGAAATTTACAAAAATAATAAGATCTTAATACAATTTCATAGAAAACAATGGTTTATGTGAGCCTCAAATTTTGTATGAGTTGGCTAATGATATATATTTCATTGATTTATATAGTTAATATTTTAGATATTAATTTCAAATTTTTTTTGAAGTTTTATACCACTTGTGAACAAACATTTCATTTTTTAATGCGTGTTTAATTACGTATAAATTTGCATTGAAAACAAATACGCATGGGTATGTCACAATGACAGAAATAGTAATTGTCAATAGCCATAAAAAAAAATCATACACTCCAAGAGGACCGAAAATAAGTTTTTATTAAACCAAACAATTTTTTATGTTTCCAATTATTAATAAAATTGCATTGAAAATAATACGCTCCAAGAGGATCGAAAATAAGCTTTTATTAAACTAAACGATTTTTTTTATGTTTGCAATTATTAATAAAATTGCATTGAAAAAAAAATTAGGTGAGTAAAGAGAGTATCGAACTCGGGTCTTTCGCTAAATATTGTAAACTTCCAACCACTACACACAAACAAATATATAAAAATAATTGAATGAATAATAATCATATTGCATTAAACTTTATATAATTGACTTTTTTGTAATGCTAAATATTTATTAAAAATATATTGAAAATTGAGGGGGGGGGGGGGGGGGGGGGGGGGCAGCAGATCCGCCCTAGTATAACTTGAAATTTTTTGACAAGCATATATCAACTCTGAGTTGAAGAACTATTTGTAGTGTTAGTAGCTGATTGTCAGTAAGGAATCAAAGCTCATGAACCTTTGTTAAACAATTCTCCGATGGCACTTTTTCAAACAAAAGTTACTCACGAGTGCACTTGTGGTTATTTATTGAATATGACACTATACCAAATTGGCACTTTTGTAACAACTCTAAAAACAATATCACTTTTGAGATGTTACAATTCACCAAACAATTTCAAGTCAAAACTAAATTTAGTCAAAAAAATGAAAAACAGTAAAAAAAAAAAATACAATAAGTTGGATCACCATGAATAGTATCACTTTTATAACTATACTCTTCATGGTGATACAATTATTGTATCTTTTTGTTTGTGAAAATGTGTAAAATTGTTAAGTGAATTGTTACACTTCAAAAGTGATACTGTTTTGGGGATTGTTACAAAAATGTCAATCTGATGTAGTGAGAGTACCTTTTAGTAGTGGATCATGGAGGTGCTCACTGAGAGACCCATTCTGTACATACTCATAAACCAGGTATAGGTGGTCATCTCCACTAGCATATCCGAGCAACTCCACCTAAAAGAACAGAATTTTAAAATAGGTCAAAGGAATTGAAGGAAGCTATATCTTGTTGAAGTAATGTTTAATTGCAGGTCAGTTGCATGGAGGTATTTCTTACCACATTTATGTGATGTATCCTGCATAACACCTTAAGCTCTGCAAAAAACTCCTTCGACTTATTAGACTTCATCTTCTTAATTGCGACTTCCTGTTGCTCCAATATGTCAGGTGTGCAGGTCTTGCACTCAAGTGTCATATACAAATATGTCCAATATATTGGAGAACTATGTGAACATCGGAGAGAATAAGAACTACGTACCTGCTTTCCCAGTACACCAAAATAGACACACCCATATCCACCCTCGCCAATTTTCCTGGTTTCATCGAAGTTTGACGTAGCTTCTTCAACCTCCTCCAAACTAAAAACAACAGGTCTCTCTGACTCGAATGCCGTCATATCTACACTGTGTAATTTTCTGTTTCAAATTAGTAATTATATGTGACAAGGGTATATGTCGGTACAATTAGCAACTATGAGAAACTTTGCAAGAGAGTTGGCCAGGGTTTTTTTTTTTACCTTCCATGTTGTACCGACTCTGCAAAGAATTAGTTTTCTTTCCACTCAGGCTTTTTGAAATAGCATTGGGATCTTCCTCACTTTGTTGACGGGCTCTTCTTTTCATTAGAAAGAATGTTGTTGCTGTGCCCATTGAAAGCAATGTAACAGACGACATTATGCTGAGAACTATTATCCACTTCTGTCGATTTCCTGATTTGAATAGAAGGATAAAATAAACAAAGAAAGTGATGAGGTTGTATCTTTTTCGTTTGTGCAATAGTAACTTACAATACCCACGCACATCGTAGGATCAACCTACATAAATTTGGATCTAAGAAGATTCCTTAATATGCGTGTGAATGTGTTCCTATGCATGCATGTGTTGGCCATATTTAAGTGAAAGAGTATGAAATATTGATGCTGATCACACAAACCTTTCTTGGGCGCTTGAATTCCATTTTTCTCCATGGGGACATACAATACCCACCCAACATCTATAAATCCTGGATTTTCAGTCAATCTGGGGTTCATGTTCTCAAGGCCTACCAAATTAGCAGACAATAGATCTGCGATGCCTGATAAGGTGTCAGACTCTTGAACTGTATAGGTAACCACCACTTGAGAATCTCGCTTGGGACATGCACATAGAAGATGTATAGGAACTTTTTCTCCTTCGATGAGAACTGGTTCTCCTCCACCATTCCAAGCTTGCCCACTATAAATCTTGTATGTAGTGTTCTCAAACGTGTCACCTGGTTTAACAGCATAAGATGTATCGTAGAAATACCCAATAGTGCCGTTCACATCTGTGCAACCGCAAGGAACTGAGACAAGGTAGTCTGGTTTGCCTTTGTGGGTTATGGATGTGATTTGCGAGATGTTAACTGAGTAAAAAGAGGCGATCTCTGCTTCCGTTAAGCCCGTGGAAATGTGGTACAAAAGGGAATTACATGTTCTGATCTTCTCGGAGCAAGTGATAGGGTACATAAGACTGGTCTTGATAGAGATGTTAGATAGAGCTACAGCGTAGGAAGTAATGAGAAGGGGAATAAAGAGGATGAGGAGGTTTAGGGGAGCCTTGGCCATTGCTGTTAGCAATGGGCTGTGTTTGTATGTTAAGGAAACAAAAGCCTTTGTAATATGGAGGAGAAGAAATAGAGGAATTGTCTTCTATGTTATACCATTACATATTTGTTATATGCATTGAAGTTCATATCTGTAGGTTGAATTGCTATTGTATAATATCTATCGACCTCACTTCAATATTTTTTTAGTGTCATAACAGGGCCCTGTTTTTGTCCACTGATCAGAGCATGCATAATATTAAGACAATCTTTGGATTTATCAACTTCAAAAGTTTCATTTGCAGGTATGATCTCAACCATAGGACAAAGACCTTATTCATGTTTTAAGGCAAGAGTTGCTATTGTTGAGGGTTTTTTTAATAGAACAATATATCTGTATAGATGTCATTGATTATGATATTCTGGTCTTTTGTTTTAGTCACTTCGTTTCTTCCGTCTCCAATGCTTGCATATCTGTTTGGACTTGAATGGAGTTTTGTTGTGAAGGATCTGTTGTTATCTAATGTTTCTGACTTTAGACTTTGTAGTCTACAAAGAAATTGAGTCATGAGGTTAGATAGCCCTTCTTCTGTGCAACAGCAAGTTTTTGCATAAATAAAATACCAATGTGTTGATGTTATAAAGACAGACAGATGGACTCTTTATGTTTAAACAGATTTTTATTAGTTTCTTAGAAAACAGTAGTAGGAGTTTCGGAATAGGTTTAATGGACAGGCTGTGATTGCAGTCAGATATGTCATCTTTTAATTCTTAGGTGCAGCAGACATAGTTGAGGTCTAATTGTCCAATTGGTTTTGGAATTTGATGATAGATTCCAGTCATTTTTGCAAATGCCCAATTTGCCTCGACTTTCCAGAAGAACTTACCAAATAAAGATTCACTGGCCGTCTAGAAATATAATAACAAATAGATTCCAATAAGTCTATATTGATAAAGTAAGTCAAAGGAACATAATACAATCTCAGGTTTTATCTTGTCAAGTTTATGCTACCGGACGTGCAAACTGCCCAACTCTGTCTACTAAAAGAAAACATTAGAGGTTGTATATTTTTTCTAATTATGTCTCCTTCATAGTGAGCCTTGAGTTTCACCAAGTTGCAAACTGCTGTTAACTGTTATATGTTGATCAAGCAAAATTACCAGTCAACAGCACATTCATGTTGGAATGCATTATCAGCCTCATTCTGGGTCCATGGTCCTATTTTGCGAACCAAATTTGGCATATTGTTCCCTTTTCACGACCTGGCATGAGCTCATGGGCGGATCTACCCTTTGGCTAAGGGGGTCAGTTGCCCCCCTTATCTTTTTGAAAAATCCCACTAAATTACTCATATTTTTTTATAGCCCCCATTTAAAAGTTTAGATTGTCCCATTTTGTATATAATCTTGGCTCTTAACTCCACTAAAAATTAAATTATGGATTATTTTAAAAGTTTAGATTCTCCCCTCCCCCCCCCCCCCCCCCTTTCTACACAAATCTCTGCTACTGATATGTTCACGTTTCAGGGTTCGATATAGCCAACTGCTACGAAGTTGAGCGAATTGGGAGTGAAAATATAAGAGGAATGAGATGAGAGGCGGAGTTGAGAGATCACAGAGTGAGAAAGGGTTTGTGAGGGAGAGAAAATATAAGAGAAGGTGAAGAAGAGAGAGTGAGAGGGTTGGTGAGGGTGGGTTTGTTGGGAGTTAAAAAGGAAAAAAAAATCTTCGTTTGGTTCGGAAAACCACGGTCAGGGGTAAGTTGGTCTTTTCAAACTTTTTTTTGCCCCCCTTTGTCAGCAATCTTGGCTCCGCCCGATGAGCTCGTAACATTGAGATTTGGGCAAAGCTTCACAGCGTAAATACTAGCATGTGGAATGAATATTTCACTGCTTTTGACTTCTTAACATATTCCATGGATTTGCACTTACTATTAGCCTCCTGCCTTGATTGTCAATAGGCAGCTTAGTTATATTGTGAACCTGAATATGAATGCATATGGACGTCTTTTTTTATTTTGAAGTTCCACAGTTGTTGGGGCTAAATAAATTGATAGGTCAGTTTGATGTGTTGCATATGTAGCAACCAAAGCTAGTGGGAATAAGAGTGGTGATTAGCTACTACTCTAGACTTAGCAACAGTTTTAAGTATTCTGGGGGTCTTAAAAATATTTCTCTGCTGCCCGGTCAAAGTAATCTCCACCTTTCTTCTTTAAACTAGAGAACTGAACCAAGAATTCTCTTATGGGAATAGCAAAACAAATTGGTAAAACATCTAGGCATTTTTCTTTTAAAAAAGCAATAAGCATGAGTAGGAGTATTTTGATCACTGAACACAAATACCAAGTATGCTCATGGCCAGAGTCCGAAAACTAAAATCTCCCCCCAGGGCGTTTGATTTGTCAAAAAGGCGACTGAAAAATGATCTCTCAATATTTCTAATACTTGGCTATTTTGTGAATCAAAAAGTTTCTATAATTGTTTCGAACAACCCATTTGTAAAACTAAAAATTGAGGAGAAAGACAGAACAGGTAATCGTGATAGTAATCAGACACAATTAAAAAATAACAACACTATGGACCCTTATTATAGTTAATTATGAAGATAGTTGATTAGAGACAAATTTATAAAAGACAAAGAACCAAGGAAAGAGAGGCAATGCCAAGAAACAATCACGCCGAAGAAGATTCGTTCCAACTAGACAAGGATAAACTCCAAGTCTTTTATTAGGCCACTATTTACGTCAAAATGCATGCTTACACGCTTGACAAAATTATGCTCAAAGCTTAAGAGGGTTTTTTTTTAAAAAAAAAAAAAAAATTAATTAATTAAACTTCCAAGAGGGAGGGGTAGCTATCAGATGCCAGACATTTATTCAATATCAATAAAGAATTACATGTTGAAAGTAATGTAAAGAAAACAAAAACAAGAGTAGGGAGGAAAACAAAGAGCTACCTTATTCATTGATATGAGCATCTATATATAGAGGTAGCAATTGTATAGTATCCCAATTTGAAACGAGATAGGAAACCTATGCCAATAAGGAATCTAAATCCTACTCCATAACAAAGAAGATATCATTCCTTGTTTGGACTAGTCACACAATCCTAGTTTGACTACACCACTCCCCCTTGTGTCGTCCAAAAATGCGTAAGTACGAAAGATCCCAAAAATGCGTAAGTACGAAAGATCCGATTCGTACCTAGTCACCAGCTGTGATGGATAGAATGGTTGGGTGGTAACCGGCCTCAAACGGAGTAACAATGATGCGTGCAAAATTGCATAGCCCCATGCGGATATAGGCAGGTTGGTGCGCATAACCAACGTCCGAGCGCCCATCTGTAACCTCTTGATGGTGGCTTTTGCGTAACCGTTTTGGGTGTGAACATGGGGAACTGGATGTTCAACATCAATCCTATTGGACATGCAATAATCATCGAATGTTTTCGATGTAAACTCTCCGGCATTATCGAGTCAAATTGACTTAATAGGGTAATTCGGGTGGTGAGCCCTCGGCCGAATAATCTGGGCTAAGAGTTTAACATATGCATCATTTTGGGTGGACAATAGCGTGACATGTGACCAGCGTGTCGACACATCAACCAACACCATAAAATATCTAAATGGTCCGCAAATTGGTTGGATAGGTCCACAAATATCCCCTTGAATTCGCTGTAAAAATGGGATGGACACTTTAGAAATCTTTGCATAGGACGGTCTCAGTCCTAATTTTCCCAAGGAACAGGCTTTGCAAAACGAACGAGCTGCATGCATGGCGGCACCCCTTGGTGTGACAGCAACGGCGGCTGCACCCCTTTGTGCGGCGGCGGCGACTGCACCCCTTTGTGCGGCGGCCCGTGGACCAGCGTTGGTCAACTAAAGTAATTCCTTTTAGTGTTTCGGGTAGCTTGAAATAATGGATGTCTTGCACAATGCAAAGTTAACAAAATTAGTGTTTCTGAGCCAATGCTTCCAAGAAACAGATATCCATGGAACTGGATTAGAATGAAACTCGAAGTTTTAAACAATGGTCGTGAACGGTCATCGTTCAATGCTACACGAACTGCCATAGTTCGGAGTGAATACCATAGTTCAAGTTTCACGAACTGCCATAGTTCGGAGCGAATGCGAACCCCCACTGTTCGACTTGGTGCGAACTTCCATAGTCCGACTTAGAGGGAATGGAGTAGAAAGCTAATTGGGAGAGACTGGAATTTAAATTAATTCACAAAAGCTATAAAACTTACATATAATCAAAGTAAGCCATCACAAAGTTTCAGAGAAGTTAGTAACGTCGCAAGAAATAGATAAACAATGAGAAAACCAAATGTATCGATAAGGGTAGATCAAGAAGAATTAGTTTGATTTAGTGCACCTTAAGCATGTCTTGTTTTCATTGCTTTATGAAGAATACGATGTTATTTATGTCTGACAGTAAGTTAAAAACTTACCTTACATTACATTATATAGAAACTTGGGACTAAGAACTATGAATTTCTATTGGGATGTGACAAAAAGTTTGTTCTATGGAACAAATTGTCATTCATAAGTTTTACATCCAGTATATAACGTTATACTCCATACAAGTGTACACTATGTTACAAGTGTAAAACAAACAATCAATCTGATTTTACATTCACTATCCCCACAATTACAAGAAAAACAGTTTACACTATGATATAAGCGTAAGTAGCTTTCATGTAAAACTGATTCAAACCTAAAGTAGGAATTCAAATTAACTGATCCAGAATATACTCAGTGTGGCAAATACCATACTGTTTGGCTTCTGCTTGAGAGCCAGATCGACTAGACTGAGAGACTGGGGAGGCAAAGATTTGGATATGTTTGTGGTTGTACATTTTTCATAAGGAAAACCCTTACAAAGTTTGTTTTGGTCGCAGTAGAACAAAAAAATTGTCAGTTTTAAACATTGCGAGTACTACTAACATATTATATAATCATCAAGATTGGAAACTATTTCTCACCGCTTAAGAAATGTATTGATTGTCCAAGATGAACAAAGCGTGGAATTCATTGGATGTTCGTGAGACAACTTTCTTGTGGGCTAAAGTAGTGTACTTTACTAGTGAATAATAAATACAAGCTTTATGTTACATTTGTCTACCCCCATTAAATACTGATTTACTCAACTGTTCATTATTCTCCACCCATCATATATGACTATACAACACAAGCGACACCTAAGGTAACTCGAATTTTTAACTAACCAATTCGCATACCGAAAACAAAAAAACTTACTTGGCAGTTTAACCTGGTCGAGCACAAGGCAAAACAAGAGTCGAGGGGAAAGATGCTCGCGGTAAGCGTTCGCGACGGATGGTGCTAACGACGAATGGCGTTCGCGTGGAGATTTTTTCTTAATAGATGCTAGGGTTAGGGCTCGTGCTGATAACGTGTTGAAAGTAACGTAAAAAAAAAAAAACAAGAATAGGAAGGAAAACAGAGAGTTATCTTATTCATTGATATGAGCCTCTATATATAGAGGTAGCAATTAGATAGGAAATCTATGCCAATAAGGAATCTAAATCCTACTCCATAACAAAGAAGATATCCTTCCTCGTTTGGACTAGTGACACAATCCTAGTTTGACTGCAACATTACATTCTATTGGTGGGTACATTACGACTTTACCCGTTTTGAATCCCGATTTATTCAAAACGACAAGAAAATAATCCAACATAATTGCTAAAACTCTAAAACCATACAAGAATTCTTGATCAAGTCTCACCTTAAAACTAAGTTTACCATGTATCTTTCTTAGCAAAAGGAATTCCATACCCCAAAGCATCAAAACAAAACCAATCAAAACATGCACGACCACCATTTCCTTTGCCATTCCATTGATAAGCTGTCTACCATCAAGAAACAGCAGCAACACTGTATCCTGTTCATTTGACGCCATAATAAGATGCCAAGTTGATCCAAAGCTCACCGCCCTGAAGCCACCCCAAACCTGCCAGTAAGAGCAAGCCTGCAGATGCAAAAACAACCATATTATCTCCTGTTCCAGCGTTGTCACGACCCGATCCACATGAAACAATATTGTTCGCTCTGGGCCCAACCTAACTACCTGCACGACTTTAAAACGCGTTGTGTCATGTAGATCCAAACTCGTACATATATAGCACATCTCCATCCCTCACCCAGGCGATGTAGAACTATAACACCGAGGTAGCCTGCCAGCCTCTGAGTCTGCTCACACTTGGTAGCCTGCCAGCCTCCTGAGCCCGCCCACACATAGAGCTGTCAGCCTCAGAGCCCGGCCACACAAGGTAGCCCGTCAGCCTCAGAGCCCGCCCACTCAGGGTATTACAATCCACCCCCCTTAGGGCCCAACGTCCTCGTTGGCACACTTCCTGCTGGGTCCGGTTCTGATACCATTCTGTCACGACCTGATCCACATGAAACAATATTGTCTACTCTGGGCCCAACCTAACTACCCGCACGGCTTTAAAATGCGTTGTGTCATGTAGATCCAAACTCGTACATATATAGCACATCTCCATCCCTCACCCAAGCGATGTGGGACTATAACACCGAGGTAGCCTGCCAGCCTCTAAGTCCGCTCACACTTGGTAGCTTGCCAGCCTCCTGAGCCCGCCCACACATGGAGCTGTCAGCCTCAGAGCCCGCCCAAACAAGGTAGCTCGTTAGTCTCAGAGCCCGCCCACTCAGAGTATTACAGTCCACCAAAACAGAGTGTACTGCTCCACTGTAAAAACAGTGTGTAATGCATTCTGTTTTCCCTGATTTTCAGCCCTGCAAACTGTAATAAAATAGTCCTTAACACCGAAAATTAGCACATTAATCACCGTCCACATCCCAAACCAAGCCTCTCCAATGCACAAACCGCTCTGACCTTCAACCATATCTTTCTTGAACATTTGGAAATTCTCCAAACTCCAATCAACAAACAAAATTAGCATCTTTATCATTTTCTAACGTAAGCAGTATGGGACTTATCCAAACGAATGAGCCCCAAAATTCTGGCCGGAAGATACGAACTACCGAATTCAAAAAATCTTATATCCCGTTTGTTGCCAAAGTATCCGCCACTGCGTTGGCTTCTCTAAATATGTGTCTATAAATAATAGTTTTCCCCCTTTTAAGGCTATCAATCTCTTGCTAGGAGTTTTCTAAAAACCAAGGAATCTTACACTCCCCATGAAACCATCTTCTAATTAGGTCCGAATCCGTTTGCACAATCACCTTCGTGATTCTTCGCCTATCACATAACTTCAAACCTTCCAAAAACGCCAAAACTTTCGCCTAATTATTGGTTCCTTCACCTGATTATTGGTTTCAAAGCTTAAAAGTAAATAATAAGATAACACGTTTTCCTCTTCGTGCCACCATGCCATACATTTAAGAAAAAACTTTACTTCGTGCCACCATGTACCACCTGTCAAAACATTATATTCCATGCAAATTTCAACGGAAAACTCAAATCCTCTCTAGATTAAACGTGCTCTCAACCATCTTTTGATCATTTTAAGCCATTTTTAACATTTCTTGCTCAATTTCAACTATTTTTCAATCTCTTTGCTTGACTTTGAGTGTTTAAGTGTGATTTGAAAGTTTTTTTACGTTGAAGGTTGTTTGAATGTGATTTGGAAGGTTGAAGATGAGGCTTTGAACATGAAAATTCAACTTAAAACATTTTATGTGTTCTAAAGGCGTTCCAACAACTTTGAAAAGAATATTTGCTAAAGATGGAAGACATTATTTAAAAATGGAGCAGATTCGTTTAAAATGGATGCGACTAAGGTTGAAGAAGAAGATGATTTTGGCTCGGGTTGACAGAAAAAATTAGATTTGGCTAGTGTCTCTATAGAGACTCACAAAATTAGATTCACGAGTTTATTGGACTAAACTCCTAAACTCTTGTTCAAGTGTGGTTAGAGAAACTCACAAGTTTTTACGTTTTCCAAACTTAAAACTTGAAAACCACCTCTCATGCATCAACTTTATAAATGATTTGTGAGTATACGCAAAACCCATTCAAGTTTAATAAGTTAAAATCACAAGTTTTTTTTTTTTTTTTGGAAACTTATTAACTTCCAACAAAAAATTTATGAACCTGATCTGTTTTTAATACATGTGCAACCAACAACTTGTTAGTAAAATATACATTTGCAATTTTAAGTGAAACCATAATGAACATTATGTAATAACACACTTTGTACAAAAATAAACATGCACATGCATTCATAATGTAATATAATCGCCGCAACTGTCTTACCGACTATAGAAAAAAAAAGAGCCAAGTCTACGATACATGTCCATAAAATGATCAACAACTGTCAAAATTTGGTTTGGCATTGGCGAATTTGTTCTCACTTTATCCTCCTTTCCGTGAACAATACATTCCATTCCTTAGCTTCTTTAGTACACTTATAGGCCCATGTGGATGTAGGTGTGACACTGGCGCATCTAGTTTCACAAGCAGCTCAAAAAGTGATTTTTGAAAATACCAATGTAAAACACACACATCGCCTCTAAAGTCGATAGTCTCGTGAGATAAAGAAGGTAAGTGATGGATTATGTCTCACTGACAAATGCACAATTGTATGTTCCAATTGAAAAGATGAAGGCACTAGCATCCAATAAGTCAAGCTCGTCAGGTCTTTAAAATGGTCCATCCGTTTATTCAACTTCTTACAATCCACCTCATCCCACAATTGCACCAAAAAATCGTAATCAATATTCAATTGGTTAACAACATCGTCTATAATGTAGGAGACAAGCTCATCAGATCGAGGAATATGCTTCCGTCTAGTACGTCCCATGTTGGCTTGCATTCCCACCTCTTCCTTTGTCATCTCTTCCTTTAACTTATCTCATTCGAAGGCAGAAGGTAGTGGGCATAGTAGATTCGATCATGTTTGACAAAGCAACCTATATACAACCAATCCTATAAAAGATCAGTAAACAAACAATGACAATCCGCCAACATTGGTAAAACAAACAATCACATGAAAGGTAAGTTCTAATATCATACCAATGCACAACCAATAGGTGGTGGGCATAGTAGACTACTACTACAATGCTTTATCAAACCCTAGCTCAAAATCAAAATAGATAATGAGTATGGTAGTATACTATAATGCTATAAAACAACACATGAACACAAAAAATAGATACTATAATGGGTTTTTATGCAATTTTTAAAAATAAATAACAAAATTTGACAAACCCTATATTAAAATCAAAGTAAAAATCAATACATACTTATAAGTATCACTTAAATTTTGGAATGATATTAACATGCTATCAAACAACACTTGGAAAACTTAATTGTCAAACATTAAACTATTAAAAAAAAACGTAAAAGTTACAAAATAATTAAGAAACATATCTCAAAGAAATTCATTGCACTGCCATAAGAAGATTGAGACAGATTTGAGCAACCAACATTTTCCTCAAAGTTGTTTGAGTTCTTGGAAGAAGCCACAAAATCTTCAAACTCTCATTCCTCCATCTTCAACCTTGCTCATTCGATATCAAATTCAAATAAACCCAAAATCTAACAGTCGGGGTCAACATCGTTAAATAGCAGGCATATGGGTCAATTATAGCCTAAAATGGACGAAAGTGCGCTGGAAAAAAGTTTTGTGTGTGCCCCGGAGAGCCTCATGTTTTTTGGCGAAAATGGTCATAGAGTTTTGATCGCATAGGTGCATGAAGTAAAAATTTCACGTTGTTTTGGAGAGAAAAATGTGATGGTTCAGAGAGGAAAATGTGAGTGTACATAGCAGATCCCTTTGTTAACCCAACCTCAGTTATGGGGTCACCCAGGCACTTAATTGTATTATAATTTAATTATTATTTTTAATTTCATAAATGTAAATGAAATGATAGGACTGGGACTTTTCACCCATAAGCAAGATCGTGATTTCGCAAAATTTTGCAAAAATATTTCATTTTTTGGAGATTTCAAAATGTGAAGTATCGAAATAAAAAAGTATGGTGAGTCCAAGAAGCAAATTACATTTTTTTGACCTAAATATTTCATCAGTTTTTGTAGGTTTAGATTTTTCACGTAAAAATGAGAAAATTACATCTATATTCACATTTTTTCTTCTACATATAACAAAATATTTATTAAAATCAAAAGATCGAAATTACTTGAAAAATGAATCACAGTCCTAGCCCATAAGAGGGTCAACAACGAAACTACACTAAAAAATAATATAATAATTGATGGTGTCAAATCTTGTTCTCCTTGACCTTGACCTGCACGAACACACGTGTGCCAAAGACCATCGTTCTGTATCATTGACCTTGATGCTTAAGTTAGACAAGGCTTGAGAAAGGTGTAATGCTGTAAATTGGGTTCTGTATCATACATTTGTTCCTCAACCCTGTGTCCTATTTATCATGCGAGCGTCTTTTTTCGGCTATGCCTTTGGAAACGTAGTTTAGGGAAAGATATCTTGCTAGAGATCTTTTCCTTGTTAGGATTCGTCCATGTAGGAGAGTTTCCCGACACGAGTTGTGCTCCGAGATCTGTTGGGGATTCTTCCCTTGTGGAGTGTTGTCCATGCATGAGATTTTCCATGCACGACTTATACTCCGGTATTTGTTTCCTGACAGGAGTTACTATATTGTTGGCATGCTCGTCTTAGGTCGATCCCCCCAGATACTTGCCTTATTAGGTCTTATGGGTATTTGGCTTGACCATGTGACATATGGGCTTAATAAGGTGTTGTTGTTTGGTCCAACCTCTTGGATCCTGCCTCAGTGGGCTTCGTGTTGTACGTGCTTTGCCAGATTAGGCGCGCAATTAGGCCCACTTTGCACTGTTGACGAGATCATCATGACACGTGTATAACGCAGATTACTGGACGGTTTGGTGTATCATCAGTTACTTTCCCCCCAGTTAGTGGGCCAGCTCGTCAGTTCACTAAGTCATGTCATGAAGGAACTGGGCAGTCATGATGATTGAGTCTGAATCTTTTCCTCGAGCGGCGCACATCATTAATTGGGTATGCAACTGCTAAAAAATGGCGGGAATCCTTCTACGTAAATGTCCTTTTTTGCAAAGTTTAGTTTATTTACTTCTTTGATTCTAGTGATTCTGCTTTGTTGTTTCTCTTTCTGTGCTTTTGGCTTTGTTCAACTTCCATAATCAAAAGTTTGTACATTTTTCCATGGCGGGCCATAATCAGCTTTCCGATGAACTGTTCGCTAAAGGCCGTAAGTTTATCGAGGTAAAGTCAATCTCAGAGGCTAATCTGGAAGGCATTCGTGAGAAGTATGGAATCCCTGATGATTCGTTGCTTTTCACATTGGGCGCTGGTCAGACGCCATTGTCTCATTAGGAGTGTTTTATTTGCTTGCACAAAGGTATGCTTCAATCAGATCTTCGTTTTCTCATTATCAATGAAACTTGGCGCTTCCTGGTGTACCTCAGCATTCTGTCCATTCAGCTGGTTCCAAACGGGTACAGGACGGTGATTGCCCTTCTGATCAAGGCGAAGGATGTTGGTGTTCGAGTGTCTCCGAGAGTGATCCAATTGCTCACCTATCCTCGGATAAATGAGCACGTTGTGGGCGTGTTGAAGTCGCCGACTTGTTTTGGCAAGTTGTCTGGCGATTATAAGTTTTGGCAAAAGTATTGTTTCACGGCTCGTGCGGAATCGAAGAATTTCGAGCTTGTTGGTCATCCTATTGAACGGGAGTTCAAACAACTGAGTGAGTTTAATTTCGTTCTTGATCATGTTTGTGTTGCTTTATATTGAACTGTTATCCGTACTACTTGTAGGGAAATTTCCAACAACGCCCCTTTCTCTTGAGGAAAAAGTGGTCATGGATAAGTTTCGTGACATGCCTCTAATGCGGGTGGAAGATGTCGTCCAGCCTGACAATATCAAGCACAACAGACTGTGGGATTACTGGCATGAGGCTCCCACTTTCTTTTGAGTTTCGAAGCCGAAGTAAGATCTCCTTTGAAAAAGAAGAAGCTCTCGAAAGTCAAGATCCCTAGCTCGACCAGGAGGGCAGATTGGATGAGGCATTTTATTCGTTTTTGCTTTCAAAAAAGCCTTGCACGCGTCTAGGGCAAGATCTCGATGGGTTCGCTGGGGCGAAAGCTGTTGCGCCTGAGAGGTGGGATGCTCAGGAGAAAGCCCCCATTTCCTTTCCTGATTTGGAGAAGGCATATCTGAAAATGGTGGGGGTTGAAGATGCAACGAAGCTGAGCACTGAGCAGGCGAAGGTTATGAACAAACTGTTGCTACAGATGGGTATGAGAACTTCATTTGATGCAGGTTAGACTCATTCTTTTTGTTTGGAGGATTTCGAGTATAGCCTCTTCTTGGATTAAAAGTCTTCTCCATCCGGTGAAAAGTCGTCTGACCGTCATATTTATGGTGAAAGGTCCCCTCCACATCGCCCGTATTGTCCTCCGTCCCGATGTCGATCTAACCTTGAGGTGACAGCAGATCCAAGAGATAATTCACTTCCTTCTTCCCTGTCAACTACTTTCGAATCGTTTGGTGAGAGGGAGTCGTTCATTGTGAGTAAGGGTGAAACGGTGGAGAAGGCCCCTGATACAATGTAGACGACAAAAGGCAGTGTTGGTGTGATTCCGGTCCTAAAGGATTTTCACCCAAATGCACAACTTAGTCTCTTTGCTCCGGATATGGTAAAAATGAGCAACCAGGCCTAGCACTAGGAAGTTGTCATTTTTCATGCCTCCAGGAAGCACAATAGTAGATGGAACAACTGGCTGGCTAATTATACTTTGGAGCCAAAAGAGGATACGCTAGGGGAGCGTATGGACAAGGAGCAGAAACATCTCATACTTGGGATGCCGTATCTGAACCAAGTTCTCGTCGTTGGGACGAAAGTAGAAGCTCATCGTGAGAGAGTATACACCGTGGAACGAGTTTTTGCGAATTTGCATAAGTCGTACTCTGATGCACTCCACGAAATCGAATTACTAAAAAGCCAGCTTGAATGTCAGAGGCCTGCTCAATCGGGTAATGATTTGGAAGCTAGGGAGACAAGATCAAAAGCTTAGAAGGTCTGCTTGGAAACACTTGAGTCTGATTTGGCAAAGGTAGTGTTCACAAGGGACAGGTTAGAGGCAGAATCGAGCCATGTCCGCCGTGACTTAAAACTTGCTTAGAAGGTCGCAACCAAGATGCAAACTGAGATGCAGACTCTGAGTATTGAGAAGGCCAAAAAGAAGTCCGAGTGGGCTGTCCAATGTCAGCAGCTAGAGGTTGATGTTGATTTCAACAACAAAAGCACGAGGACAACATAAGAGCAACTCCTCCAGGTACAAAACAAACTTAGTGTAGTCAAATACAATATGAGTACTGAGTAGTCCATAGTTGACGCCCTGTCGGGCAGATTGGAGCATCTGGAGTGAGAACTTGCAGAGTCAAAAGTACACGAGGAAAAGCTTCTCAAGGCTAGAGCACGCTCGAGTTCAACAGAGTTGTGAAAAAAAGATTGGAGCTATTGGAGTTGATGAAAGAGGAGCATGCTGATTGAGACCTTTCCTACTATAGAGAGATGTCCTTTGTGGAGTTTGGAGAAGCCTCCGATCCATCATAAGAAGAAAGTGACCTAGACCAGGGAGCATGAACGGCTGATATTCACGTAATTATTACATAATATATCCCTTAATTTATATATGTTAGTGTTTCAATTATTATATTTAATTCTAATTATTTCATTTTCATGTTTTTGTAGGAATTTGAACGTAAACGATGAAATCGCGTTAAGGCGGAAATTTGAAGAATGATCAATTGGTTGGTTCAAATGGCGGTACAAAGTAACGGGTGACAAGTCGAATATCATATGCCTAAACCTTACCCAAATAAACCAAATTCACCTATTACCTAAGCCCAAGTCCAAAAGATAACCTAAAGCGCAAACCCAACCTAAGTAGGAGAATAGAGAAAACCCCTATTTAGGGTATTCCTCTCTCCCATCTCTGGGTTCTCACGTATCTTTTTCCTTCTCTTCCCTTCCACGCCTCTATTTTCCTCCTTGGCAGAGACATAGAAATCTTCGTCTCTCACCACTAACCAACCACTATAACGTCCCTTTCTCCTTATCTCATGTTCTCTTCACCATCACACCATCACCCTGCCGGCGATTCTCGCTCGATAGAAGAACCGGTAGTGCAACCACCATAACCTCGCCATCATCACCATCTCACAACCCCTGTTCCTCCATCGTACTTTCTTGCAACTACTGAAACTGAAACAGGGAACACGACCACCACCATCATTCCATCACCGTTCCTATTTCTCTCCCTATCAGTCCTCATCATCACAAACAGAGACCGTCACCTCCCTTTCACCCTGTTTCGCACAACCGAGTGCCATCACCGCCCCTCTTCTTCCTTTGTTTTCTTATTTATCTCTTCACCTCACCACCGTTCAGCAGCCACACCGCAACCCCATTCTCTCATCGTCCTCCACTTCCCTGATCTCTCTCTAGTAGCCAACCACCGAGCACCACCATCAGATCACGTCCTCGCGCAAAAAACAAGGAGCACTTCCCTGTCCTCCACATCTATCTCCATCCTGTTCCATCACACTAAACAGCCACCACCACCGGATGACGTCCCTGTTCCTCTTTCTTTCCCGGATTAAGCCACAAACACAACACCACCAACACCGAACAACCCATGCAAGACACCGTCCAGCGCACCATCACGCCACCTCGCAACAAAGCTCCACCGCCCCTATTTCACTCTACCGTTCTCTCCCTCTTTTTGTTCACTTTCTCGTTTCTCCCTCACCTGTCTCTTTCTCTGTCTTGCAGGTAATCTTCACCAAATAAGAAGAAGCAGGACGCAAAGGAAGCTCGCAAGAACGGCGATGCAGGGAGTAGCTCGTGAGAAAACGAAGACTAGAGGAAGTTGGAGGGAAACCAAATTGTTTTTTCAAACAGTTGGCTATTTGCACCCCAGGTTTCTGTCAGAGCCACCACAATCCACCAATAACTCTTTCTCGTGATGCGTGTTCGTGCTGAGATGGATTCCACCTACACCAGTATTGTGACATCATCCACCATGATCTTCTAAACTCCGCGCCGAGGCAAAGATGAAATGACAGGGTTTCCTAGAGATTGTCGTATCTGAATTTATTGTTTCTATATGCTTGAATGTTAAATACAGTTGATTTCTGAATTTCAATAATTTTATTTCACCGATTATATACTGAAAAATTATCTAGACTAATCGGTAGTTAGAAGTTCCCTTTGTTGATATTTGAAGTCTGCTTTTATAAATTAATTTAAATTTGTGATTGTGTGTGCCGTAAGAAGTCATGCAATGCTAGGGGTTTAGAATTAGTTAAGTTAAACTTGTGATTGTGTGTGCCGTAGAAAGACATGCAATGCTAGGGGTTTATGCCTTTGCTGAAATCAATTGCAAATGTAGATTAATATTTAGATTAGTCGTGTTGATTCTTGAAAACAATAATTTAGATTACACGAATCTCGAAGAACCTGTGGTGGATTCGATGTCTCGGTCCACTCTCTTATCATCTTACTGGTTTAATTTTAGTTATCAGTTTAGTTCTCTTAATTTAATAATTTTCATCTGTTGCAACCCCCAACTCTAAATTAGTTTAAATAAGTCTTAGAATTCGACCGTTTCGTCAATCCTCGTGGGATTGACCCGTATTTGCCACTATCTACTAGTTAGATAGTCATGCACTTGCGGTATTACAAGTATGGTTTATTAACTTATTAATTTAGGTTAATAAAATCTCCATCAAGTTTTTGGCGCCGTTGCTGGGGATTGTAACGGTATAATTGAAATCTAGGGTTGTTTTTGCTAGTTTATAAATTGGGTTTAATTTTCTTTTTAGGAACAGTGTTACGAGTCACTTTCTTATTTGTTTTATTTGCTTGAGTTTGAATTATTTTTGCATTTATTTTGTAGGCGGTCACACACATAGGAGCTTAAGTGGGGATGAAGTGAAATATTGTGATTCGCGAGGAAACTCTCAGAAGTCGACTTCTAGCCGTCGTCGCAAGTAACCCGATAAAGGTTCACGCCGGAGGTAAATTTTACCCATCGCATCTGCATGTGGTTTCTGTGTGATCACTTGTGTTTAGCTTGTTCTAGGTAGTATTGCATGCAAATTTGAATAGTGGCAGGATTGAGTTGAAATTTCCGTGCCCTCTCCCGCGGATAGGTTAATTACCATCTATTTTAGGGTTAGGAACCTAGGCCTTCACTATTTAAAATTTGTAGCAAGATAATTATCTAGGACATATGTGACGCTCATAGGGATCCTGTTTGGACGTTTGATAGCTTAAAGTGGTCGAGTGAAGGAACATATCCCATCTGGGAACAATTCTTGAACTGACATTTCACTTTGAGCTAGAGAGTGGAAAAAGAGGTAGGAGCAACTCTATAGTGGCGGATTGATAGGAAATTACCGTGTCTTTCTCACGATTAGGTAAATTGAATTGAATTTCAGCCCTGCATTAGTAAAGAAAAGCTCTAAGGCCGTCTGCCATTTATTTTGTTTGTGCATCATTTAGGTGTCACTTAGGGTTCCGTTGTTTTTATTTTTTAGAGTTAGGTCATCTTCATATAGTGGTTAGGCTCGCATTTAAAAAAAATTAATTAAAAATAATAAAATAAATAAAAATTGAAGCTTGTTTAGGAATGTTGACTTTGAACCTTCGATATCCAATAGTTTATGCATACCTGGGTGTGCGTGATTCTAAGAGTAGGTTTGTCCGACAAGAGTTCGAGGAGTTTTTTGAAGTCCCCATTACTTATTTAGGTTCATCACCCTTGTCCACTGAGATGGCTGAGGGGAAGACTTTAAGGATTACTTCGCCCTTCTTCCTAGTAGTGCTCCGTCTTGCATAGTCTTACCTGAGGCAAATACAAACAGTTTCGAACTCAAACCATCTATTATTCATCTCTACTACAAGAAAACAATAATTTAGCGGTGGATATTCGACGACGGTTTAAAAAAACAGCCGCTAAATACTTTATTCAACGACGGTTTTTTAACCGTCGAATTATATTATGTAATGACGGTTGCGGTTAATTGCGACGGGGTTAACCGTCATTATAAGCTCGGTCCAAACTCAGTGTGGTGGAAATAAAGTGCAAATGGGGTGCAACTAATAGATCTGATTCTATTTTAGATCTTAATAAAATCTAATGGATGAGTTTTCAGCCCCAAATTACAAACCTAGCTACTTGTTCTCTTTCAGATCACATCAGAACTGCTGCTGAGGAGGAAGAAACGAAGGAAGAAGGATTGGCTGGGGTGAGAGCTCTCTTCTTCTCCACTTCGAATTGATACCTGGATTACCAGAGGACTTATGAATTGTCCTTATCTTCTTCACTTGTACTTTATTCAATCTCTGTCTCTCTTCTCTACTCGCATTGCCATCAAGGGTTCTTAAAGAATGCCTTCATTTTCTCTCGTTTTTCAATCTATCTCTCCCTTTTTTTCATTCATCATTCTCTCTGCAATGGCTTCTCGAGGTTGGATCTGATCTTTGTCGTTCTTCTTCTACAAACGAAACGATTGATTGTGCGGTTGTTGATTTTTTCTGAGATCTAAGTTTGTACTCTTCATCTAATTAGATTTGATTTGATTTGATTTGTTTGATTTGAATTTGTATGTGTAATTATTAGGAGGAGATGAATGCGATGTTCAGATGAGCTACTGGATTGAGCACTCTGTAGAAGCTATGATGCTTGATTCCAAAGTATCTGATCTCGACAAAGAAGAGAGACCTGAAGTAATCAACCCATTTTCTTACTCTCAATTGCATTTTTTCTTTCCATGGATTCATCCAAATTATGTTTGATTTATTAGAATTAGATCCCATCAATTTACATTCCACGTTTCAACATTTGAGATTGCGTCTACATCATTCCAAAAATAAACGTTGTTAATTGGATCTAATTGAGTATGCTTGTTCATCATGGAGGACTCTGAAAAGAACATCTCTTATTTAGTTAATCTCGAATTTTTTCCATTTCTTCTATGTCTTTCCTTTCTTTGTTTTTTCTTTATAATTTTCTACTAGAACGTTTTTATGATTTTTCAATAGTATAATAATATGAGCATATACATGTTTTATTTCTCTGCCCTGGGTACAAGTTAGATGTTCTTTGTTGTATCTGGTAAAAATTGATTCAGAGTTCCTCTTTTATTTATTTCTGTTATCTCAATATTTTTCTAGTCTCTGTTTCTCAAGACATTTGAGCATCACTGATGGCAAGTACTTGACAAAGTCTATGTTTCACAAGAAATACTGAAATGAAACTTCATGTTGTTGTTCTCAATTTGCATGAAACACATGCTGCCATATATAGATTTGTAACAAAATTATCAACAAAAAATTTTGTTTCAATAGAGAACCATTCGGTACATTTTCATGGAAAACAACATTGTGTAAAAGCTTTGTAAATATCGAATTTTTACTCGGGATTGTTGTTGTTGTTAGGTTCATTTTGTCATGAGCTTCTTGATGTGTAGAGAATGAAACATAGTATTTCTAAAGCTGGAAGTCAAAGCAACTCGTGGGGCTTGGTGCAGATCAGAACAGGTTATTTGCTTACCTTCCTTCTTGTCCTTTGTGTTGTGATTAGTGCCATGCTTATTTGCTACATACACAGAGCTCTCGTTTTGTTCTATTATATGCACACCATATTATATGCAGGCCAGTGGTGATCCTTATGTACCCACTATAACGAGACCCTATTTTTTAAAATTTTATTTTATTATGTTTATGGTTTTTTTTTTGTTACATAAATTAAGATTCAAAGATTGGTTTGTTTGGATGATGTTAACCAAATATGCCTCAATGGTGGCAATTTAGATTGTTTCAAAAGGTTTGATGATGAGCAGTGGTTAGCATAACTCATGGAGATGGCCTTGGAACCTATTTTGACTTGGTAAGCATATCATCAATAAATGCACTGTAATTTTTTTCATAAGGTATGTAATGAATTTGGATCTCGTATGCCATGGTGCACAAAATTGGTTGATACATCATTAGAAATATTGTTGTCATAATTTAGTTTAGTAAAACCTGAGTACATGGGTAACCAAACACCAGTGTTGTAGATTGGGTGTTTAGTGAGATCTATTTGAAAAGGCATCGATGCTATAGTAAAAAAACATCAGCCTATTATATCTAATGTGAAACTAATTTTTAGGCTCGAATTGAGCCACATCTTAAATGAATACCACATTTACTGATTACTTTACATTGACATCTTTGATTTTGTTAGATCTTAAAAGGTTTATCTAACATGACCTATGTGCTTTCTTTTTTAATGTGAAATCAGATCATTATTTTCTCAATGTTTCCAAACGCAAGCTTATGAACTTCATATCAACTAAGAAAGTAAGTATCTCTAAAATGCCTCAAATTTTCGATAACTTTGATAGAATTAATTGGTTCTTGATTGTTTTAATTGTTATGCAATATTGGATTTGTATATTTCTTGGATACAGAGTATATAAATTTAAAAGTACTTTCATATGGTTAGAGGATTGAAATATGATCTTATTTTCAATTCATTGTTCTTGGATTCCTTTGTATGGTTTTGTGGTGAAATGTACTCATTTTATTTTTTGTGATTCCCCAATGTAGGGAGAGCATGATCAGTGATGAACACCAAAGCTTGTGGAGCATTTCGTACTTCACTTTCTTTTAACCTAATTAGCTAGCCATTGTACATCTTCGATTTTGGTTGTTAGATGTGAACATTGATAATATGTAACAATTTAATTTGTAGTTTTCCTCTAGACCATGTAATATTGATTTTGAAATGAAATTAATGTCCTTGATGTATGATGATGATATCAACCGAGTTTAGTGTCATTTATATTTGATTTTTTATTTGAGTCGAGAAGTTGTGCACATGTTATTGTCTGCACCCTATGAAAAGAAAACAGTGCAAGTTGAAAAATGTGGGGCTTTTGGTAAAAAAAAAAAAAGGATTATAAAAGGGAATTAGCAGCGGTTACAACCGTCGTAGTGTGTTCATGGATTTTAGCGGTAGTTAATAACCGTCGTTAACAACCAATAAAAAGTATGTGGTTCAATAGGTTTTGCTGACGTTTGTAACCATCGCTATATGGTATTCAACGATGGTTTTTTCAGCGGTTATTGACAACCGTCGCTATATGTTATAATCTACGGTTATGCCAGTGGTTGTTGAAAACTGTCGTTGAATACGCTAGTGACGCCTTTTTTAGCAGCATTTATCTAACTGTCGTTGTATTATGTAGCGACGGTCATAACCGTCGCCATATACCTTGAGCCACCGTCGCTAAAATACAGTTTTCTTGTAGCCTTCTTTTATGGTTATGAGAAAGAAGACCTTTATCTTCATGTCAAAGAGTTTCTTGACATCTGCGCCACCCTGAAGTACCATAACTTTTCTGACGATTCGGTCCATCAAAGGTTGTTTCCCTTTTCTTTGAAAAAAAGGCGAAATCATGATTAATTGCATTAGAGACAGGATCCATCACATCATGGGATGCGCTGTCAAGAAAGTTCTTGACAAAGTACTTACCCATTTATAAAACGAATGCCCTCCGACGAGTTTTATCTAATTTTCAGCAAAAAGAGGGCGAACATTTCTATGAATGTTGGGAAAGGTTCAATGAACTCATTATCAGGTGTCCCCATCACGGATTTTAGAAGTGGCGACTAGTTTAGTACTTCCAAGACGGTTTAACTCCTCAAAACCGTCGTATGATTGATGCCACTAGTGGTGGGTCACTAATGAAATTGAGTATCAATGAAATATGGGAATTCTTTGTGACGCTTTCCGAAAATTCTCAACAATGGAATTATTCGAGAAAGGAGTCTGATAGGCATAAGAGTGGTATATACGAGATTAGAGATCCATCTGTTCACCCCTCTTATACCTCAAAGTTAGAGAAAGTTGTTATGACTATGGCTCAAAAGATAAATGCATTTTTTTTAATGTGACTTAACCTGCACCTCCCGCAAACGCTTCATCTGAGGTCCGTGCTGCGTGTTCAAGTTCTGGTCATACAATTGCTAATTGTGACTTGCAAAATGATTATCCTGTGTATTATGCTGAGCAAGTCAACTCTTTTAACACTATGCGGCGACCTGGTAATAATTCACAACCTAACTATTACAGTCCAGGATTCAGCCAACATTCAAATCTTCCCTGGGCCCATGATCCACACCAAAGGGGACCTGTTGTTGTCCCCTAGGTTCCTCAAGCCTCTAGCCCTGTTAGGCCCCACCTTAATCAAGTTCCTCCATCCAACACATCAAGTTTAGAGAAAATGGTTAAATGGTTTTTGCAGCGCTCAGAAAGTATAATTGAGCAGAATTCTAAGGACATATCTTAGTTGAAAGCCACGAATCAACACCAATCTCAAGCCCTAGACTTGAGATAGTTGTGAGTAAGATTACTCAGTCTTCTTATGAGAGAAAGCCAGGGAGATTTCCTAGTCAACCTGTTCCAAACCTAAAGGGTCAATTTGCAGTTGGTAGTACATCTAAGTCACGCCATGAAGATGTCCAATCTATTACTACCCTTAGGAGTGAAAAACATGTTGACAATCGTGTACAAGTGCCCGATTCGGGTGTCGTTGTATCTCCGTCTAAGTCAAAGCAGGTTGCATCTCCATCTGACAAGGAGGCTGATAAAGCCTCACCTTTTAAAGGTGTGCCTCTTGACTCTGACCCCACTCAGGGATCTTATTTGCCTAAGGCACTGTTTCCATCACGGTTAGCTCCAGCAAAGAAAGGAACAAATGCTAACGATGTAATGGAAATTTTTAAACAAGTTCACATTAACATTCCATTGCTCGATGCTATTAAGCAAGTTCCTATCTATGCCAAAATTTTGAATGATCTTTGCACACATAAGCGAAAGTTACATGTGCAAAAGAGAGCTTTCCTCGCCGAGCAAGTAAGCTCAATTATTCAACACAAAACCCCGCCTAAGTATAGAAATCCTGGGTGCCAGACTATTTCTTGTGTTATTGGTGATCATATGATTGATGAGGCATAGTTGGATTTGGGGGCGAATGTTAATTTATTGTCATACTCTGTTTATGAGCAATTAGGTCTTGGCGGGCTAAAACCGACTAAAGTAACACTGCAATTGGCAGATAGGTCAGTCAGAATTCCCCGCGGTGTTATAGATGATGTTGATCATTAAGGTTAAAAAATTCTGTTTTCCAGTGGACTTCATAGTTTTTGATACACAACCTGATCACAACCCCTCCGTCATATTCCAGTTATTTTGGGTCGTCCATTTTGGCCACATCTAATGCTATTATTAACTATAGGAATGGAATCATGAAACTATCATTTGGCAACATGACCGTCGAACTCAATGTTTTTAATGTAAGCCAACAACCTCCTGAGTCCGAGGATGATTGTGAAGTTAACATGATTGAGAGTTCGGTGGAGAATTCCTTATTGCAGTCTGCATCTGATGATCCCTTAGCAACATGTTTGACTCACTTCGGTTTAGACTTCGATATTGATTATTCCATTAGGGAAGTGAATGCTTTGCTTATTCAACCCCTATTATGGATCCGGGTTACACATGGAAGCTTAAAGTGGAACTCCTTCCACTCAGTGAGTCAAAACTGAACCCTTCTGCTGATACTATTGGGGTTTCTGACCCATTCCCTTTCTCGCCTTTTCATAATGACCCATTTGACATATGTCCTCCTAGTGACTTCTACATGAAGTTTGATTCTCAATATTCTTTGGAGAAAATACATCCCATAGATAGTGTTGATTCTAGGTTTGGGGGTGTTGTTGAGCTGTCTAGCGCATCATCTTTGTGCAATTCATTTTGTTATGATGAGCCTGTACCACCTGATATATTTATAGACATACCTCTTTCCATCCCTTTAATAGTGACTAAATGTGGATCCCTTGTTTTTAAGTGATGGTTTTAGTTTTGACCATCCTATTGTGCAACACATTCAATCTTCTGATTTGACACCAGACATAGGATGTACCTCTTTAGGAGTAGGAAAGGGTCATTTGCTTGATATCCATGTTGGTGACAACTTTCTGTTCCTGATCCCTATGACTTCTTTACGACTGCGGGTTCTTTTGATTTTCTCTATGATTTTGCATGGTGTCTTAGTGGTTTTAGGGATGTGTTAGTTTCTGTTGTGCTGCATGTGGGTGCTACTATATTTGGATGGATCCTCAACTTTTTCGATTGTTGCTATATGATCTAGTCAACATCGTGGACTAAGTGTTTAGGTTTGGGGGAGTGTTCGCTATGTTCTTCTTGGTCATTTCATGGTACATCATTTATGAGGAAGAATATAAGTCGGGCTGACAACATTAAACCAAGCGCTCCTAGGAGGCAGCCTAGCTTCAGTTGTGTCATTATGGTCAGTCTGGATTGATTTTCGAGTTCTTTCTAGTTGCATTTCACTCATACTCGTTAACTCTGTAACAATTTTGACTTACAACTGATGCATGTAACTTTTTTTCATTTGTATATTTTCTTGTGTCCTATATTGTTTTTATCAATTTATCATGATGAGTCAACAATTCTTATGTTTTTGAGCGTTCATTGGTGGACGATTTCGTCGAAATTGGTAAAAACTTTCCCATGGTAATATCACTTTAATTCTCATCTTTTCTTTTTCCTGCATTTGTCATGATCATCATTTTATACATTGAGGACAATGTTTGGTTTTGGTTTAGGTTTGGGGGTGAGGTTTATGGGTTTTCTACATTCTTCGAAAATTTTGAGCTGAAATGTATTTCACAATTGACTATTGTATTCTACTCAATCTCCATTGAATACATAGTTAATTATGAATGTGTGAAAATTTTTCGATTTGAAAATGCATTCAAAATCTAAGTTCCTTTCCAATGAAGAGGTTGTGTTTTCAAGTATGCCTTTAAATTTGAGGAATGCATGCTTTCATTTGTCAGTTTTATATATCAATAGGAAAACACATGGTTTGATATTATCTTTAAGTTAAATATATTTCATGATATTTTTCAACTCGACCACTCTTGCACTATAAGCTAAGTTAGCATAATTTTAAGTTAATCAGTAAGATATTAACTAGAAAACCTTAGAATAATAGTGGAGACTTAACCCTTGTGAGTTTCGGTACATTATATTTTTATTGAGGGTTATTAAACAAACTTTGACTTTTCTTGAATCTGCATTATCTTGTTGATGATCTCATTGTTCTTGTTTCTTTTATTGATTGCTTTGAGAATAATGTTAAAATTGAATTATTACACTAGAACTTCTTGGTTTATTTAGTTGAAATGTCATAATACCAACTAGATCTTAGGAAGTGATATAGGCATTTTTTTAATCGTTATTTGGCCTTTTAGCCTACATAATAATAAATACTCGTTTGCAGCCCTTTGAGCATTTGAATAGACTTTTTCTTTGCTAACCTCATCTCCATTACCTACTCCAGTTAGGGAGTAATATCCCATACTATTTTTATCCTTACCTAATGTCTCTAAGAATGTGTATGGTTGATATATTTTTGAAATGGGCAAATAAAAAGAGCAGAAACTAAATATTCCATGAATCCTCGGGACTGAAATGTTTTATTGTGTAGAAGGGGAAAACATGTCGTTGATTTTATAAAATTTTTTTTTTGATGCTTCGAAGAAAAAGAAAAAAAATATGAAGAAGAATTTCGAATGAAGAAAAATTAATGGTGTACAACATTGGTTTACTCTTCACTGCCCCCATGTGTTTATTAAAGGGTGCATTCATTCTAAGAGAATTTTCTCGTATCATTTTCCATTGTTGTTAGCCAAAATCTTAGTCTCATTACAACCTAATAAAGACCTAATTGATCTTAAGTAAAGGTCTGGTTCATAGGTGTGGAAATTAAATAGACAAGAACTATGGTGTGTGATTCAACATTCTCAAAGTAATTGATATTCCTGTCCATGAGATCGTATTCATTTCATTATTTTAAAAGTTTGTTTTTCATGATTATTATATGTGAGATGTTTGTGTTTCCATAATTTATTCTCTTTCTCACATATAAACTGAGTGATAGCTAACCAATCTCTGAGTGACAAGAGAGATTTGTAGTCGAAGCGTACTATCCAAAGGTTATCTAGTCGTATCTTTACTGAGAAAAATAAAGTTATGTTGATGAAGCCATGCACACACACACTTCGAGTTGAGAATAATTGATGAATGTTTTTTAACCTTTGGGTACTATTAAATCGTTGCTAAACTCTTTGATATATTATTCTGACACTGTTATTTGTTTTCTGAAATTTTTGGCAATTCGATGATTACTCTTAGGATAATAGATAGATTGATCAAGTTACCATGTTCTTAAAATTTATTGAGTCATAATGTTTGTGGGTAACATTTTTGGAAACCCTCACGAGACTATAACTCGTCCACTAGAGGTAATCTAGCGGTTTAAAGCCTTGTTGCACGTTTAAGGTAAGTGCAATTGATTATTTCTGCGAAAGTGAGTTTGGATTTTATTTTTATTGTTTTGCTCGAAGACTAGGAAAATATAGGTTTGGGGGTATTTGATATTCACGTAATTATTACATAATATATCCCTTAATTTATATATATTTGTGTTTCGATTATTATATTTTATTCTAATTATTTCATTTTCATGTTTTTGTAAGAATTTGAGCGTAAACGATGAAATCGCGTTAAGGCGGCAATTTGAAGAATGATCAATTGGTTGGTTCAAATGGCGGTACAAAGTAACGGGTGACAAGTCGAATATCATATGCCTACACCTTACCCAAATAAACCAAGTTCACCTATTACCTAAGCCTAAGTCCAAAAGTTAACCTAAAGCCCAAACCCAACCTAAGTAGGAGAATAGAGAAAACCCCTGATTAGAGTATTCCTCTCTCTCATCTCTGGGTTCTCACGCTGTTTTTCCTTCTCTTCCCATCCACGCCTCTCTTTTCCTCCTTGGCAGAGACATAGAAACTTTCGTTTCTTGCCACTAACCAACCACCATAACGTCCCTTTCTCCTTATCTCTTGTTCTCCTAACCATTATCACCATCACCATGCCGGCGATTCTCTATCGATAGAAGAACCGGTAGTGCAACCACCATAACCTCGCCATCATCACAATCTCACAACCCCTGTTCCTCCATCGTATTTTTTTGCAACCACTTAAACTGAAACAGGGAACACAACCACCACCATCACGGCGTCACCGTTCCTATTTCTCTCCCTATCAGTCCTCATTACAACAAACAGAGACCGTCACCTCCCCCTCAACCTGTTTCGCACAACCGGCAGCCATCACCGTCGCTCTTCTTCCCCTGTTTTCTTATTTCTCTTTTCACTTCACCACCATCTAGCAGCCACACCGCAACCCCATTATCTCATCGTCTTCCACTTCCCTGATTTATCTCTAGCAGCCAACCACTGAACACCACCATCGAATCACGTCCACGCGCACAAAACAGGGAGCACCTCTCTGTCCTCCACGTCTATTTCCTTCCTGTTCCATCACACCAAACAACCACCACCACTACCAAATCACGTCCCTGTTCCTCTTTCTCTCCCAGATTAAGCCACAAACACAACACCACCAACACCGAACATCCCACGCACGACACCGTCCAGCGTACCAGCACGCTACCTCGCAACATAGCTCCTCCACCCTTGTTTCACTCCACCGTTATCTCCATCTTTTTGTTCTCTTTCTCGTTTCTCCATCACCTATTTCTTTCTCTGTCTTGCAAATGATCTTCACCAGAGAAGAAGCAGAACGCAGAGGAAGCTCGCGAGAATGGCGACGCAGGGAGTAGCTCGCAAGAAAACGAAGACCAGAGGAAGTTGGAGGAAAACCAACTGTTTTTTCAAACAATTGGCTATTTGCACCCTAGGTTTCTTTTTAAGCCACCAACAACTCTTTCTCGTGATGCGTGTTCGTGCTAAGATGGATATTACCTAGACCAATGTTGTGACATCATCCACCATGATCTTTTAAACCCCGCGCCGAGGCGAAGATGAAACCACAGGGTTTCCTAGAGTTTGTCGTATCTGAATTTATTGTTTTCTATATGCTTGAATGTTAAATACAGTTGATTTATGAATTTCAATAATTTTCTTTCATCGATTATATTCGAAAATATTATCTAGACTAATCGGTAGTTAGAAGTTCCCTTTGTTGATATTCGAAGTCTGCTTTAATAAATTAATTTAAATCTGTGATTGTGTGTGCCATAAGAAGACATGCAATGCTAGGGGATTAGAATTAGTAAAGTTAAACCTGTGATTTTGTGTGTCGTAGAAAGACATGCAATGCTAGGGGTTTATGCCTTTGCTGAAATCAATTGCAAATGTAGATTAATTTTTAGATTAGTCGTGTTGATTCTTGAAAACAATAATTTAGATTACACAAATCTCGAAGAACCTGTGGTGTATTCGATGTCTCGGTCCACTCTCTTATCATCTTACTAGTTTAATTTTAGTTATCTTAATTTAGTAATTTTCATCTGCTGCAACCCCCAACTCTAAATTAGTTTAAATAAGTCTTAGAATTCGACTGTCTCGTCAATCCTCGTGGGATTGACCCATATTTGCCACTGTCTACTAGTTAGATAACCGTTCACTTACGGTATTACAAGTAGGGTTTATTAACTTATTAATTTAGGTTAATAAAATCTCCATCAGCGGCAGCGAGTGCGAATGCATCCCCCACTTCTTCTCCTGCCAATTCAAACTCCATTGTATCTGAACCTCTTCCCGATGAAGAGTAAACTCTGTATTTTTCAGATCATCAATGAAAGACGATATGTTGAGTAGCACTTTGTACTTGTGTATATATTTTTTTTTTGGTCTTTTTCTACTGAATCGTTTCTGCGTTGCCTTGCCATGGAGTCGGTCTTTAGACGAGAAATTTTGCTAAGTCAGGAAACTATCTAGTTGATCTGCTGATAAGAGTTCTAAGTGCTCATATTGCGATTGGTCCTGAGATTGAGCAATTAAATATGGTACTAAAATCGAGCAATTCTGGTCTGTACTCTTTAGAGATCTGAAGGTTGCTTCAACCGAACTTTATAAGTTGGTCGAACTCCGCGCGGGGAATAATCTTGGCGGGTAATAAGTCATTCGAACTCATCATACTTTTTGTTCCTGAAGCCATCTTAATCCACCCTTAGCAGACTAGGCTGTAAATAGGACTAGCAGCTGTCTTTGCTAGTCTAAGCGAACTGACTAAACTTTGGTCAAGCGTGTGCATCATTGTAAGTGGTCAGACAAAGATCCTGGTGAATCATCTTGATCAGGCATGGTGATCGCTGACTAGGCTCCTACTTTCTAATCATCTTCACCCGCCACTACACCAAAAGGCCTGTTTAGCTACACGGAGGTGGCCATGGCTCTAAACCGTTGGTTTATTTGCCATGGCTAAAAACCGTGGCTATAATGGCCAACGGCCTAAAACCGTGGCTAAAAACAGGCTTAGCCACGGTTCTAAACCGTTGGTGTGTTTGCCACGGCTAAAAACCGTGGCTATAGTGCCCAACGGCTTAAAACCGTTGCAAAATTGCACGTGTGTTGCACGTGGACGTGTGGAGAAGTAAGTCGATTTCTCGCGGGCGAAATTTTGCGAAAAAAAATTGCTTCCCGCTTTGCGTTCCCGCTCCATCTCCCCCCAACTCTGCAGTTTTCAACCCTTAATTTGCTTCAAACCCTAAAATTTCAAGGAGAGGGAAAGAGAGAAGGAGAAGGAGAAGGAGAAGGAGAAGGAAAGAGAGAGGGAGAAGTCGAGGAGGAGCAGTAGTCGGTCGAGAAGGCATTCGAGTGATCCTGAGAAGGATGTTGAGAGAGAAGATCGAAGACCGAGGAGCAGAGACAGGGAAGCAAGAGAAAGGGAGCGCCAGCTGGAGCTTGAAATTAGAGAAAGAGAGAGGGAGAGCAGGTAATTCCTCACAAATTTGTTGTTTTAATTTGTGCTTTGTAGTTGTTACATTCTAAATTTGTTGTTTTAAATTGTGCTTTGTAGTTGTTACATTCTAATTCAATCATTCATGCATCAAGTTTTTTATTGAAGTAACAATGCATCAATAAGAGTGTTTTGATTATATCCAAACAAAAAAACAGAGTTTGGACTCGTTTGAAATTGGAAATGGAAGACAAGGTTCACCTTTCAAGAATTCAAAACCCCTGTTATATTGAATGAAATGAAATGGCAACCTTAAATTTTGGTTTGCTCACAACTTCTTTGACTTATTTTATTTCATTTTGGGGAAACTAGCTGGAAGATTTAGAAAGAAAGAAAGTAACTTGTTGAGGGAGGCCATTGTCTTGAGATAACTTGTTGAGGAAGGGGGAGCAATGAGGTAAGAGGCCCACATGGGTGTTGGTAGGAAAGAATATCATGTAATATTATGAGGATTTCAACGTTGAGAACCAAATTTAAGATGCATAGAGTGTTTCTTAGGTTTGATGAACCAATAATGAACATTATTGGTTTGGTTAGTGTCCTAGCATTGTGGATTGCACCGAGCGTTACTGAACATAATACTTTTTAGCCATTGGCAGCATCTTCTGGAGCATTCTAGTTAATGTTTATGTTTTCATCTCCTAGTTTCTCTATCTCTAATGTCTCATTACTACTACACAGGACCCCGCCCTTCCCTAGTCAGTTAACTGGACTCGAGCACTCTTGTTTCTGCAAAATTGTCTTTGCTCAATTGGTACCCAATTTATATAAAATACTTATATAGTGCAATATCAAGAAGTGGAAAATCATTTCAATTAGTTGGGTCTTGTCAGTGTCGCACAAAACCTGAGCCAACACGAGATAGCTCAAGGATAAATAGGATAGATGAAATGCACTATGGGAATAACAGGAATGATGTTTCATTTGGCTAAGCTTGATGGAGTTGCTTTTATGCCTTTCTAATGCAGGATTATATGGCAAAACTTGAGGTGAGTTTTTCTTCAAACGGATAGTATGATGCAGAAGCATTGCTTCTAATATTATTAGGTCTATTTTATGGATATTTAAGATTTATGTCATTGCAATGGTACTGCTTCTTATCTTTTCTTCCAATCTCCTGTATTTGCAGGTGCAATGCCCACTTGAGGTTGCAAATCTTCGTCCAAGCAGGGATGTAGCTGTTCTAGATTTCTCTTATAAGTTTGGAACTACATTGGTACTGTGCTCAACTTGAAATTTATCTGTTCGCTCCTCTCTTAGCTAGGGTCTCCTAGTTCTGTTTTTCATTGTTTGTTGCTTCTACACAGGTCAATCCCAAGCTCCGGCTTCCAGATGTCTTAAATAAATTTATGCAGCATATATCATTAACTGCTGAAGAATTCTTCCCACAGTGGAGGTCACTTTCTGGACCACCTTTGAAGCTACAAGAAGTGGTATGATTCTCCTGCTATTATTGTTTTAGGAATAGTAATTCTCTGTTACCTAAAGCTTTCATCTTCATCTTATCTTCTTTATGCTTCATGGGTGCATCTGCAGCATAGAATCTTAGTTATAATTAGGATTATAGTTTTTTTTTTCCTCCCCCCACTTATTTTTGTTGAGGACCATGTCTCAAAGTTTATATTTGACTGCCTAAGAACAGGAAATCTCACCTCCAAAAGAGCATGAGTTGATTAAACAATCGTGACTTCCTTGAGCTGCTATGATTTGCCATGCAGACTCATAGGAGTGGTGCAAACACGTCCTACTATTATTTAATTATTTCACTTGATAATGCACAATTTTTTCAAGGTGTATTAAACTACAACTACTCAATAACTTTATTCTTTTCACTGTGTGTTGGTAACTACTTACATGGATCTAATGTTCTTTGATCATCTGAAATCGTGATTTGATGGTGCCTAAAATATTTGGGCATAAGACCAAATCTCTGTTAATTATGAACTATGATAGTCACCACAGAGTTCATCTTGATAAGATGGTGACTGCTTGGATCGACTTGGCTTTTAAATCTATTATGTTTCTTATTTTTTTGGGGAGATATCAGTCAGTATGATGCACTTATTGGAATTTGTAGGTTCCATACATTACAGCTACTTTAGCCGATACCAAGATCGGTGCGGAAGGGCGGAAGGATCTTTTCGATTGGTTGTTGAAGCAACTCTCTGGACTAACTGACTCATCTGATGCCTTACAGTTATTGAAGCCGGCTACGTCTGCTTTGGCGGTATCTGAGCATATGACATCATATGTTTTAGGTTTTTTAATCTACTTTGAAGTTGACCTTGTCTTTCTAACATTCAATATTTATTTAGGATAAATCATTGGATGTTCGGAAAGCAGCAGAGACGTGTGTAGGCGAAATCTTGAGAGTTTCTGGAACTGAAGCTGTATGTCATCTTGGTTATTCTTTTCAGATTCAATCAGTTCAAATATCAACAATTGTTAACCTGAAAACTGTTTTCTGTTTGCCATTCCAGGTGACCAAAAATTTAAAAGATATACGTGGGCCAACTTTAGCTCATGTTTTAGAACGGTTGCACCCTTCTGGGGCTATCCAAGGTGAACGAACCATCACAACCATGGCCGGAATATTGTATTTTGCATTCATGCTGTCTTAATGCTGACTTTTACTGTTTTTAGAATCATTTGAATCAACGAAAGGGGTTTCTACTGGCATGGCTTCCAAAACCAGCTTAAAGACTGCAAAGTCGAGTTCAAATGGTTACACTGATCGCTCCGTGAAGCAAGGAAATAAAGCTATTTCTTCGGTTTGTATCTTACTCGAGGCCCTTCATTTTTCTACTTTAGAAATTGTGATCTTAAAATGATCGTTTTTCCCACAATAGAAAGGTTATTCTTCGAAGGGATCTAGGCCAGAATCCATGGTGTCAGTTTAGGATCTTTCCATTGTTTAGTCTTGAATGCTATTTCATATTCTGTTATATGGGTCGCCTTTTCAGACACTTAAATGCTTACTTTGTACAGTCAACTTCCTGATTTCTTGGGTGGCTCATGTACATGCTCTGCTGAAGGAGGGTGCCTTAAGTCTAATAAAGGGCCTTGGAATGATCCTGAAATACTGAAGGTAGTGGTGACTCGTATATTCGTATCTGGTCTGGTTACTGTAGTTCAAAACCCTTTTAAGGTATTTTTGTTTCCTTTGTTTAATTCTTTGGTGGAATGACCCTTTTTCTTTGCTGTTTAAATAACAATTTTTCAAAACCCTGTTTGCTTTACCATTTAAAGAATATAAATCAATATGCCTCACGGTTCATATCATTATGCTTTGATTTGAAGCAGTTCGGAAGTTCAAACCATTTGATTTGAAGTTCAAATCAATATTTTTGTTTGTTCATTGTTCTCAATTTTTTTTTTCCTTGTGCCAAATATATAACTGAAAACAATGCTATAAATTTATTGTTGGTTCTCATTATTGTTCTGCATTTTCTCTTCATTGTCCTTTAGATAAATCTCTTCATCAGTAAGCATTTGTATAAAGCCATAATCTGTACTAGGGGGGCACTTGACAATGTGCAGGTGGTGGAAATCTCAATTTTGAAAAATGTATATCAACCCCGATGTTCATGCCTCATTATGAGTTATGACCTAATTGTTTTTGAAGTCTACTGTACACTTTCAATGTAGCTGCTGTAGAACCATAGTTAGTTATTGGTCATATTTGACACATCATTTGATATCATAAAATATGCTACATTGATGGTATATTTGTCTAACCATTCTGTATCAGAACCTAATTCTTACTATATGGTATTTTCACAGAATAAAACTGTTTCTGGTCTCACTCATGCTACAAATCAATTTTTGCCTTCTCCTCTGTATGCTCCATTTGAAGTTTCCATACCAGTTAGTTGGAGCTAGGCCGAGGTTACAGTATGGAAACAGAAGGCTAGACAGTGCCTATGAAGATGCAAAGCAAATAGCTTCCGGGAAACCAAGAGGCTGCCCTATTTTCTTGTTCTTCTCAGTGAGTATCCCGCCAAGAGGCAGCATGATCAGATACTGACCTGCTTGTTTTAAAGCCCTGCTTTGCATGATGTATTTTTATATACCAAATTTCTCTCTTATGATTGTTTTTGCTGTAACAAGGTTCTCCCATGCAGGTTAATGCAAGTGGGCAGCTTTGTGGTGTTGCAGAGATGATTGGTCCTGTTGACTTTCACAAGGATATGGATTTCTGGCAACATGACAAATGGAATGGTAGCTTCCCTGTCAAGTGGCATATAGTAAAGGATGTGCCAAACTCTAACTTTAGGCACATCATTCTGGAGAACAATGAATATAGACCAGTAACTAATAGCAGAGACACACAAGAGGTAAGGGATTGTGTTTGTTACTCCATTCTTCTTGTTATAATGGTTTTTTAGTTGCATTTGACACACCTCAAGTGATAGAGAAGATCTAGTTGTACAAGCATTATTTTTCTCTTCTTGTTATGTCACAAAACATTGATTGCCCAAGTCTTCATTGTTTATAATATGCACTTGTATATGTTGCAGATTTGTTATAAGCAAGGCATGGAGATGCTTCATATATTCATATCCTCATAATTTGAATTCAAGCATTTGCTGTCAAATGATCATCTTATAAACTGTTTCTTTTTTGTTTTTTATTGGGTTTGGCAGGAGATATTCATGGTCAATATTCTGATCTGCTTCGCTTATTTGAATATGGGGGGTTTCCTCCTGAGGTGAACTATTTATTCTTAGGTGATTATGTAGATCGTGGTAAACAGAGCATAGAAACCATTTGTCTTCTGCTTGCATACAAGATCAAGTATCCAGAAAACTTCTTTCTGCTTAGAGGAAATCACGAGTGTGCTTCTATCAACCGCATATATGGCTTCTATGATGATTGCAAAAGGAGGTTTAATATCCGTCTTTGGAAGATATTTACTGACTGCTTCAACTGCTTGCCTGTTGCTGCTCTTATAGATGAAAAGATTCTTTGCATGCATGGAGGATTGTCTCCTGACTTGAGGCACTTGGATCAGATTAGGAATATCGCTCGACCTGTTGATGTGCCAGATCAGGGACTCCTATGTGATTTGTTATGGTCTGATCCTGACAAGGATATCGAAGGATGGGGGGAGAATGACAGAGGTGTGTCCTATACGTTTGGGGTTGATAAGGTTTCAGAATTCCTCCAGACGCATGACCTTGATCTCATTTGTCGAGCTCACCAGGTAAATACAACTGGACAAAAGTAACTAGCTCCACATTGTTTTCTCTCGTACTTGATCAAGTTTTTTTCCCTTCAGAGACATCTTTCATTGATTCCAAGAATTCATTATTCATTTCCTACATGAGGTCTATGCCATCTATATATATATATATAATACGGCTTCCAATGGTAAGTCATTTTGGATTTGATATGTACATTAATTTTTTGTAGGGATTATGAGTTATGATCCATACCAGCAAACATTCTCTAAACAATTAATGTTACGTTTTATCTGCCATTTGATCTTTTCTTAGATTACCATTTACTCTAAAAGCTTAGGATCTGCTGAAAGAATGCAAATCTACTATAGATATCAAAGTAGTGGGGGGGTGGTGTGGAATAGAGTTTACTTTCAATATATATGTTTACTAAATTTTACAGCTTTTTTGTTTGAGTCTTACTTGGTTTGATTTTCAACAGGTCACTGGTAAAGCTCTCATGTTGGATGAGATAATCAACTATGTTCAGTCCCTACAATACCAAGTAGAGGTAGTACTAAATAACATGGCACAGTATCACATAAAGACCTCTAAACAAAAAAAAAAAACTTCTCCTTTTTCATTGGATGATGATCATAATTGAATCATTGTGTTTTGTTTTCTTCTCTTTAGTTCCTATCCATGAAACTTACTTCCATGAATCCAATATTATATGACTTTGGAGAAGATTTAGATACCCACATGATCAAAACAGAGGTATAGAAGAAACTACACTCCCTTTCATCTATCATTCTGTTTATCATCCACACTTAAATCTTTTTTGTTTGCTTGGTTCTTGTCATTTTGTTTATGTTGTCTTTGTTTATTGCAATTTTTGTTTTGCAGAAAGTGAGAAGTTTGGGATCATCACCAATACCAACTATTCATCAAGCAAACCCTACCCAACCCACACCTTTTGCTGACACAACAGCAACCCTCACCACTAGAAATAATAACTACTCTGTTTAGGACAATGCATTATCATCTTTTCTATTACAACAAGGGAAGCTTGAGATGCTCAATGCCTTATCTCAGGTATTTTAATGGAAATAAAATAATAATACTCATTTTTATCTTTTCAAGTTACTTTTAAGCCAAATTTTGGTTCCCTCCCAAACTTGGCTCCCTGTACTTACTCTAGAAAATGTGATGAGAAACCCATATGCTAACTTTCACAAGATATCCATTTCAGGATAATGAAAATCTCTTATGGGATGTGGAAGACCAGAGACAAAGGCTTCTCAATCAATGTGGCGTCAACAACTTATGTTCTTTCCAATAATATTTTTCTATGTATGTATTTGGAAAGTTCCGGCTACCCCACAAGCATCTGGTAAGCTCTTCATATAACTTCTCTTTGTTTCATCATTTATTTAACTTCATATGTTTGGCTCTTTATCCTGACTCTGAAGAAATAACAAAAACAGAAGAAAGAAAGCCAAGGGAACCCCATGACAATAAAGCTTCAAGGATCAGTTCCCAATGGATTGGGCTTCTTGATTCAACTCCAATGAATTAAAGAAGGGGGATCTAGTTGCCATCATTAGGTTGTTTTCAGTTGAGGGATATTCTGCAGGAATTCAACATGCGATGTCTCAGAACAAGGCAATCAAGATTGCTGCATTAGCTGTATTTTCAATTCTTGGCTTCCCTCTTGCTGTAAGTCCCAAGAATCCTTTTGCTATCTCCATTTTAAAGCACTTTGACCTGCAAAAGGTTTGCTGATATCACCTGTACTAAAGGTTTGCTACTGCAGATCACCTACAGTGTTCCTTTCTCAGTGACGTCAGAGTTAACTGCTGATTCGGGAGGCGGCCAAGGTTTCTTTCAGATTTCGTGCTATTTCATTCGGTTATCTCATTCTGTAATTTCATACTGCTGCGACAGTAAAATTTTGTTGTTCTTAACATTTTTTTTTCTATAGGATTGGCTATTGGGGTTTTGAATCTTGCAATTGTTGTTCCTCAGGTACTGTTAGACGTTTCTTTTTTGCCTAGTACAATTCCTTTCCTATTGATATTGCAAGTATAGTTGAAAAGCAATGCTATAAATGATAAAACAAAAACAGAGCAAAAAATTATAAATTGATGTTTATGGTTTTGCAGTAGAGTATTTCTTTGTAGAGTATTTCTTTGTCGATAATCCATCCCCATCCTATGATCCAAAAGATTTTGTGTCTATTGAAGTGAAAGCTGGCTCATTGGTTGTCATTCATGGTGATCTTATACATCAGAGGTTAGTTAAGTCGGATAAATTGATTAGGATACTACATCACTTATTTTCTCTTCTCATCAATGATCTTATTCTGGATTACAGCTTCGAGAATCAGTCATCGAAATCAAGACATGCCTTAAGCTTGCATGTGGTGGATACTTATGGCTGTATGTGGGCACCCGACAATTGGTAAGGAGGAATGATATTTTATACCCCAATTAAATCAGATCTTTTCACATTGCTTTTTCTAGCTTTTTTGGCACATTCCCAGCTTTCAATACCTGTTCTGAATGTGTTCAATATTTGGTTGATTGAACCCCACCTACAGGATCAGAAGAAAAGTTGATCCAGAACCTCTCTATGTCGCTTGATCAAAGTTGTGGTAAGTTCCTTGTAATACGTTTCAAAGTTGTAGAAGGAAGGCAAAGTCACATTTAGTTGTGCTGGACAGATGAGTTCACAATGCTCATAGGCCAACTTAGATGGTGCACTTCAAGTTGATGCTCAGCGAATGAAAAGTTGAAAAGTTGAAGTTTTTGTTCAAGGTACATTTGTCCAAGTTGATTTGATTTTTGTGCTATTAGTATAATTGGGGTTTTGGGTTTTTGTGGTTCAATGTCGATTGTGGATTGGGTTCTTGATTTTAATCTCTGAATTGAGTTGGGGTTAAACAGTTGTTTGGGCTTTGGGGTTATTGTGAAGTTAGACTGGGCTGTGTGATTCTCTTTTGGTTTGGAACTCTGGATTTGCTGAAATTTGCTGCATTGTAGATTCGTAGACCGAGTACGTTAGGGCTTAGGGGTTTTCCTTTTCTTGTTGAATGAATGAAGGTTGTGTTCTTGATTTTATTCTCTGGAATCAGTTTGGGGTCAGATAGTTATCTGGGCTTTGATAGTTATGGATGAATACTCATTTAGACTTGAGCATAATTTGTGACATAATTGTTCATCCATTATTGGTTCTATGTTTGTTTTTGCAGGCGATGATTCTGGATTACAAGCTTACCTACCGAAGTGGAACAGCGACAGCTATGTTGATAGATAGCTTTCATACACATTCTGGTGCTGAGCTTGCTAGGTAAGTAGAACTCAAATCATTTCTTTTGCTCATGTTCGGTGTTTTCACTTTTTATAGATGACTTTTTGGGGATTGGCCATTCGTGGAACTATCTTGGTTATGCTTTGGTCATCAATGTTGAACATGCCAATGCTTGTACCTGCCGATATTTCTGAAACCACTATGACAATTAACAGAATACATGCCATTCGTGGAACTATCTTGGTTATGCTTTTGCTCAAGTTGATGCTTGTATCAGCTTTTTCCATCTTTAGTGGGTTTGTACACATTGACAACTCCAACATGTTCCCATATTGGTCATACATATTACTTCACTGAAATTTTACTGATTTTTGCATCTTCAGCACTTTTTTTCCGTTGTTTGCGATTGTTCATCTGCTTTAGCTTCAATGCGGTTTCGTTATTTAGTTCATGTAGGTCTTTGAACTTGATAGAGTTGATATATTGAGATGGGTTTTTGGTTTATCTTTTTATATTCTATTTTGATGATTTTTACACTCTGTGGGATTTGGCACTTGTAATGAATTGAACAGGTGATCCTTGTTTCTTTTTCAGCTCAAGTGGTTGTTTCATACTGGGGAGATGGTGTTCTCATTTGATTTGTGTTTGGGTTTCACATAACCTCTGCAAGTCACTCTGATTGTGCTGTATTGTGATGGAGTCTTGGAACTTTGGGTCTGAAGGGAAGGGGTTTGTGTTATCTGATGAGATGCTTTCGAATACTGATGATGGTCTTGCAAGGAGCAGAACAGTGTTGATGGGTTAGGACCTGAAAACCCCATGTAACTATGACAATACTCGAGGTTTTATGGAATTGGGCTTACCTGATATCAATCCAAAACCACTTCCTGAAACTGAAAGTCTATATGAGGGGTTTTGGGGTACTAATTTATGTACTGGGAGAGTCCAATCTTCGACCTGTTTGAATTCCTCAAAAGCGACTTCCGGGAAGGATATCAAATTCCAATGTAGATTCTAACAGCCAGGAATCATCACTCATTGATTGGAAGCTGGGAAGGTTGTCTGATTACCAAGATTCAGATAATGGTAAATTTTCCAAAGAGCTGCCAGTGTTTTCATCATTTTCATCATCAGCTTTGATTTTGAAAAATAATGTAGTTTATTGTGTTGTTGTGATTCGACAGAAGAGATGGTGCTATTAGTTTGGTGGATGTTGTTGTGTATATGGATAAGAGAGAAAAAGGGATTCATTTGATTTGTAAGAAAATTAGCTTTCTTATTGAATACAATCCAGTCCATTTACTGTCATCAATCCAGAATTACAATTACAAGTTCTTTAGTTTGTAATTTCTCTTCATTGCCTGTATTGCATCACTGTCACTTAACACCGTGACAAAAAAAAAAAAAAAATTGAATTTTTTTTACTAGCCACGGCTTAAAACCGTGGCTAAAATTTTAGCAACGGTTTTAAGCCGTGGCAAGTCTGGCCACGGTTTTAAGCCGTTGCTAATACTTGCCACGGCTTAGAACCGTTGCTAAACTTTTAGCAATGGTTTAGAACCGTGGCTAAAGCATCAACCGTCCTGAATATAAAACCGTTGCTAAAATTTTAGCCACGGTTTATAGCCGTTAAAAGGAATTTCGCGACGCCTCTGTAGCCCACGGCTCTTAGCCGTGACAATGGGTTACCCCCACGGTTTAAAACCGTTGCTAATGGGGATTTTTGGTGTAGTGCGCTCTTGGCGGACTACGTCTTTGAGCGGACCAGAAGTTATCGTCATCAGTTGTAACTGACTAAACTTTGGCAAGGTTCGACGATCATTGTCTGTGGTTGGACAATGATCTCTGACAAGTCATCTTGATTAGGCATTGCGAGCTTTGACTAGACTTCCACTTTCTAAGCTGTTTTCATCCACTCTTGATGGACTATGACTTAGAGCGGACCATAAGCTATCATCATCAGCTGTAGCTTACTAAACTTTGGTCTAATTCGATGACCATTGTCTGTGGTTGGACAATGATCTCTGGCAAGCCATCTTCTAAGCCGTCTTCATCCGTGCTGGGCGGACTATGACTTAGAGCTGACCAGAAGCTATCGTCATTAGCCATAAATGTCTAAACTTTGGTCAAGTTCGGCGACCATTGTCTATGGTTGGACAATGATCCCTAGCAATCCATCTTGATCAGGCGTTATGATCGTTGACTAGACTCTCAATTTCTAAGTCGTCTTCATCCGTGCTGGGCGAACTATGACTTAGAGCGGATCAGAAGCTATCGTCATCAGTGAAGTCGTCACTGACTAAACTTTGGTCAGGTTCGACGACCATTGTCTATGATTGGACAATGATCCCTGGCAAGCCATCTTGATTAGGCATTGTGAGCGCTGACTAGACTCCCACTTTCTAAGCCGTCTTCATCCGTACTGGGTAAACTATGACTTAGAGCGGACCAGAAGTTATCGTTAACAACCGTAGCTGACTAAACTTTGGTTGGGTTCGACGACCATTGTTTATGGTTTGTTAATGATCCTTGGCAAGCCATCTTAATCAAGTGTTGTGAGCACTGACTAGACTCCCATTTTCTAAGCCGTCTTCATCCGCTCTGGGCGGACTATGACTTAGAGTGGACTAGAAGCTATCGTCATCAGCTGTAGCAGCTAAACTTTGGTCGGGTTCAATGACCATTGTCTATGGTTGGACAATGATCCCTGGAAAGCCATCTTGATCATGCGTTGTGAGCGCTGACTAGACTCCCACTTTCTAAGTTGTTTTTACCGCTCTGGGCAGACTATACTTAGAGCGGACCATAAATTATCGTCATCAGCCGTAACTGACAAAACTTTGGTCAGGTTAGGCCACCGCTTGGCATTGGGTGTGTAAGTCTGACTTGGGTGTCCTGACTTACTTCGCCTAATAGTTCGACACGAGGTCGGATCAGCAAGTCTGATTCTGGAGCCGGATCACAATAGATAGACCGGATTGAATCTTGGCCATATTTGATGATCATCAGTGAAACATTTATAAATCAGTTACCTTGGAATTATTGATAATATCTCCGCAGGTGCTTTACATTTCGTGGGCACTTAAGGCCTTCGCCGCTTGTGTTTGAGTATGTATTGTGCTACTCTCCGTCTTTTGGGTTGGATATGGCCTGGCCCTATTGATGAGATTATTGTGCCACACATATGGCGTAGATTGCGAAATGATTTGGTATTGGTTGCTCACCCCAGTTTATAGGGTTGCATGCAGTGCCATTTATTCAATGAATGTTGATTCGTGCAGTTGCAATTTGAACCATCACCTCCCTATTTTCCGTACGACATTTAGTGCTGACGTAACTGCTAGGTGACCTCTTTTTTGAACTGTCGACCTATATATAGGTTGGTTTTCACCATTTCAAGCGTTGCCATGAATGCTGCAGAATATGTTTCTCAAATGCGTTTTTCCAAAAAATATATTTTGGGTTCTCCAAAGGCTAAAATAAGATCTTTGTTGTTGGAGTCTTCGAATGTTCTGACATTTACAGCGACAAGTCTCAACAAGACTTGTTATTGGGTAATGCCACATGGTTTGGGTGAGCATCCAGTGGTTCCATGAGATCTTCTAATTTTTTCTCAATTTGCGAATAAGAGTTACAGATTTCCCCTTAGGGGTCAAGTTTGTCTTTCATCTTTCGGTGCTCCCAGGGCATCTCTCTCCATCCAGTTTGGGATATAATACCCGCAACCAACTTTGGGTGGTTGTTCCTACTGTATCTACTGGGCTTTACTCATGAGGCCACTTCCGAAAGGCATATTGGCAAAGCAGAACTCTATGGACATGGCATGCAGTCCTGGGGTGCTAACTTTGCATAACCAAGGAATCCCTTTTTTGAAAGACATCCCCATCGGCCTATTTTTGCTTTCACTTTCAAATCATCCTTGTAAGACAGATTGTTGGAGCAAAGTATCAAGCGGGCACCTGCAGTCTGCAACCTACTTTGGGTACTTTTGCATTCACTTTCGAATCCGCTTTTGGAGGTCGATTGGCGGAGTGGAGTCTTGACGTGCATTTAAGAAAATCCTTACTCGCACCAGGCTTAGATACTTGAAGTGTATAAACTTTTGTATTAGCCAATCGGGCAAGCTTTGTAACAACTTTCTTTGTAATCAATAAAGTTTGTTTTCTATAATTCGCATTTTATTCTTAGAATGAATCTGTATTATATTGGCTAATGCAAACAATTCTTCTAGACTAAAAAAAGAAAAGAATTCAAAACAATAAGATAATCTGACTTTGAGTGGAGACTATGATAATCTGACCCTGAAGGAGACGCGCGTGGTTCTGACTCAGACTATGTTGCTCCCCTGACGAAGTGTCACATTTCGTCAATGATAATAAAGTCACTAAAAGGTGAACTTCGGGTGAGTGAGTCGTTCCTGCTGGACGACTCATTACATAGTCGCGTCTTTGTTGTCAGAGCTTTGTCTTGGTCCGTAAGAGTTTGGTCGTATCTGGAGGTGGCATTCACACTCTGATCCATGCAAGGAAGTGGGTGGTTGTTTTTAGGACAAACCTTATATCGGCTCGGGTAATCGACACGAACTCTCCAGTTCCCGCAACTCTTTTTCACCGAAGTGGCACTAGCCAGCCAATTTGGCTAGTGTACATTGGGTCTTCCATTCGAACTGACTAAAGTCTCATTGTCCATGCAGGGGGATTCTTCCCCATTCTTTGGGCTCGGGTTCTGATATGTCTTACCCGCGGACCCGAGCTGTAATTGCTAACAATCCAGTTGTTTTAGCACTGCGTAATGGCAGTCTCTCGCTGAAGGTTGGTCTCCCTGAATGGTCCCTTCCGCTTGATTAGCTGTGTACTTGATGCACTGGTGAAGAATGGAAAATACCGGTTCCATCTGATGAGTCAAGGCCTCCCTAGGATGATGTTGTAGGTAGACGGAGCATCAACCACCATGAACTTCTGGAAAAGAACTTTATGTAGTTGTGGCTCTCCCGTCACTACTATTAGTCGGATCTTCCCGATAGGGAAGCACCTTTCTCCACTAAACCCCATCATCGGGTGACTGGCGAGTGTCAAGTTCTCCTCTTTGAGCTGCATCCTGCAGAATGCGTTGAGGAACAAGGCGTTTTCTACCAAGGACCTTTTTCACATCCCACTTCGCTATGAGGAACAAGATGACTAGGGCGTCATTGTGAAGATAATGGACGCATTGGAGGTCCTTATCTATGAATGTCAGAGATGGGATCGGGCTCTGGATACGTGCATATTGCACTTGTCGGTCCTCGTAGGTGGACTGAGCCCGCATCTCGCGGAGTGTCCTTTTGCGGGACCTGTTGGATTGTGCATCTTCCTAGCTTACCCCATGAAGGACATATATAACGCCGGGAACATATTTTTCTATCTCTTTGGTGATTTCTTCTCTTTCTTTTGCCCGATCTTTTTTTCCAGGATCGGGATTATTTGAGCTTGCCCTTCTTGATCCAATACTCAATCTCGCTTCTGAGACTCTTGCAATCCTCAGTGTCGTAGCCGTTGTCTTTGTGAATGATGCAATATTTGTCGTTATCGTGTTGGGAGGGATTTCATTGTTGTTTGGCGGGCCACTTCACTTCTCCCCAATTCTTAATGGTGTTGAGGACGTCACAGGCTGAAGTTGAGGGGAGTGAAGGATTTGGACCCGACGAAGTTGGATGTGTTATCTTGCCTTGTGCGACCTGAATCTGGCTTGCTGTCATTTCGCTTCCTCTTATTTCTGTCATCGTTTTCCTATTTTTTTGCCTCATTCTTGTCTCTAGGACCAGAAGGTTTCTTTTCAGCTTCTCCTTCCTTTTTGACGGCCAACATCTCCTAGAAAGTGATGTATTTTCTGGACGCTTTTTAGCAAGTTCACCATCTGCTCTATTGTGAGGAAGTTGTGTAACTGGCCTCTCCTTAGACCTGAGGTGAAGACTGTGATCTAGGTGTCATCGTTGCAACCGTCGATGAGAGTTAACTCATCGTTGAAGTGGGTGACGTACTCCCTCAGCGTCTCGTTTGGTTTCTATCTGAACAGGTAATTAATCCCTTTCTGATCCGTTGGCTGTCGACCAAGCGGGTGAGGAACGCTTTGGCCAGGGTTCAAAATGAGTCAATAGATTTCGGAGGTAGATCGTGGAACCAGGTCACTGCTGCTTTCTTCAGGTTGGTGGGGAACATCCAGCTTATTACTGATCCTTCTTTGAACGCCATCACGTGCTGGTAATGACATAAGTGATCATACAGTTTTGCTAACCCATCATAAAACTCCAGCTTTGGCGGGTTGAACTTCTTCAACAGTGGCTCATTCATGATGTGATCCATGAACGGGGAAAGGCGAGGTTGTACAACACGTCTGGATTGGTGGCCTTAAGCTGGAGAGGGTTCTTCGAGCGGGTTTGTTGGTCTTAGACACCGGATCTCCGTAGGCCGCTTCACCGCTCTTGGTCCACTGAGAGCTGGCGAAGGCATAGTGGTTCTCCTGAACGCGTTCTCTGGTCATTTGGGGATGGGGCTTTTGTGGTTCATTGTCTCTTTCCGCAGTTGGTGGGTTTCGCTGAGTGAGCATTTCCAGCACCTACGCGATTTGTTGCACTTGGGCTGACAGTCGATCCACCCTAGAATCCATCATGGCTATTGCCGGCGCGGAGGCTGGATGTTGTTCTCCCAACGGGGATGTTACTGTCGGAACTGTTGATGCTGCGCCGGTTTGAGCGTTCAAGGGTTAGCGATTTCTTCATTATTGCAAGATCTCATGGTTACCATCTTTCTGGACTGGACTGTAAAGAAAGGGTGTTAGCACTGTTTTCTTAGGAACTTTGTCGTGCCCCACGGATGGCGCCAAACTGATGGTGTCAAAATCTATTCTCCTAGACCTTGACCTACACAGGGAACGCACGTGGCCAAAAACCACCGTTGTAGCGGCTGATGACACTCCAATGCTTAAGTTAGACAAGGCTTGAGAAATGTATAATGTTGTAAATTGGGTTCTGTAATGTACATTTGTTCATCAATCTTGTGTTATGTTTATAATGCGAGAGTCCTTATTCGAATCTTTGGTGACATAGTTTATAGGAAGGTATCTTGCTGGAGATCATTTCTTTATTAGGAGTCGTCCATGCAGGAGAGTTTCCCTACACGACTTGTGGTCCGAGATCTGTTGAGAATTCTTTCCTTTTGAAGTGTTTTTGTGGAGTGTTGTGAGGATTTTTTCCTTTTGAAGTGTTCTTGTGGAGTGTTGTCCGTGTAGAAGAGTTTTCATGCACGACTTAATACTCCGATATTTGTTTTCTGATAGGAGAAGTGTATTGCTGGCATTCTCGTCTTAATTTAATCCCCCTAAGATCTTGCCTTAGGGTTTAATAGGGCTGGCATACACGTCTTAAGTCAATCCCCCCATATCTTGCCTTACCATGAATAATGACACATGTACGATACAATTCACTACATGTACGACACGAATAATCAATAATTAAAAAAAAAAAAAAACTTTATGGAATTTACTACAGTTTGGTGTACATCCATCAATAATAATTAAAAAAAACTTTATGGAATGATAAAGAAGTTTGTCCAGTTTTTACGTGCTAAGTGTCTGAATAAATATTATTATTCCTAAGAGTTGAGCCTTAAAATTCATTTTGCACCTTCCTTTACAACCGAAGACAGTAAAAATTCGTCCATTATATTTACCCAACTAAAACAAAGGTTTTTTTCTTTGAGTTTGATACATTTTCACTCAGTTAAAATACACACAAAGTGCGTTCATCTAAGGTTGTGCGTTCACTGATCTAATATAATAATTCAGATGTTAAAATGAATGCCCGTGTTTGAGTTTGTATGGGATGAAGGGTAGGGTAAGGCCATGCTTCTTCCATTTTCAAAACTTGAATTTTATTTCACAGGAGAGGAGGAGGAGGTCATGGACAATGTGTCTGGGCCTCCGAATACACTATCTGTGATCTGTCCCAACAACTATGGTCGATATGTGTCTACGTAGCTGTGACTGAATACTCAACACGTGGCTGTCTGTCATGGTTAAGTCTAATTTCCAAGCAGCAGTACCTGTGGCACTCAAGCACGCAATGCGGCAGTCTGCTGTTTTGAAAGCTCTCAAACTCCATTTTACCAACATGGCTTTCTGCTGCATGTTTTGGATGCAAAGAAGATGATGGAACCCCAAAAACCTCACAACAATTAGTACATATAAAAGAGAAGAGAAAAGAAAAGACACCAAATTGAAATTAAATCTTTACATGCAGATCGACGATCACAACCTTTTTTATTTTATTACACACATTACATACTACTACTACTACTACAGTTGAGTAGGTACTTACTAATAGAAAGAAGACTTGCATGACACCACCAAAACCGCCTTCATAACCCTAATATACTCCCCCCACATAGCCCGGCCCCACTACTACCCTTGTAACATTACAACATCAAACTTAAAAAAAACAACTCAGTACTCCTCACGATCAACCACCATTGCCTAAGTGCCACGGCCCAAAAGTACTTGTCACTTCACTTGAATATTGCTCGATCATTTAGCCCTGATCTGTTCGCGCCCTTGCTGCTCGCGTCCTTGCTGCTCATGGGCCTTACTCTGGATGGTCTGTCCAAACTCCTTAGTCCTCTGCCCCACTTGCCCCATTGCTTCCTGCATCCTTCTCTTTGCATGTTCTGGTTGAACCACTCCACGCAGGTAATTGAAGATCCATGAAAGTGATGACAAAGCGGTGAGGCCGAAAGCACCAGAGGTGAGGAACCCAGTCACAGCCAGCCCAATTGTGAGTGCAGCAGGCACCAAAACGGGGCTGAAGAGAAGGAAAAGAGGCGTGGCCACTGCCAGGCCAATGACAGTGCCAGCCAAAGTAAGACCAGCAAGGGTGAGGAGAATACCACCTACAGGGAAAAGGGTAACCACAGCCAAGACTTGAGAGGTTGATGGACCCTTATCGGGTAACATGCTCTTGATGGCATCAGTGGGGCTCTGCGAGCCATGTTGTTGAGATCCATAGTGTTGGCCTAGTTGAGAGCCATACTGTTGTTGTTGACCTTGGTGTTCAGCCATGTGTAAGAAACCAAACAAGATAATTGAGAGACAGAGATAGGGAAAGAAATTAAGAAATGGAAGAATGGATGATGAAATTAAGAGATTGAGAGGGTGAATATTTAAAGAGTGGAAAGGAGTGACACGTGTGGAGAGTATTGACACTTGGTGGTGAGATGGAGACTAGAGGCTTGCATGACAAACATGTAACTTAGTGAGGGCATGCAGATGCAGTGCGAGAACCTTGTGCCACATTTTTTTTTAAGTCGGTTTCTGGATTTGTTGGGCAGTGCTTTCCAGATGTTTTTTTTTTTTTTGGGTTTAATTAAGTTATAAATAACCAGCATGGTTACATTCGGTTTCTATCTGTAAGCTGGTTTTATCAATACAATAAGAATACTATGATGGGCTATGGCTATGGTTCCAATAGTGCTGCAACTTGTACAACATGTAGGTTTGAGCCCAACCAATTCAAAACTCCGACCTACTCAATCTAATTCTCTATTCTTGATGGACCCAAGAATTTCCTTACCTTTTACTCATCACTTCGATTATACTTTTCCTCTTTTCTTTATGAGTTCACAAACTCAATCATGGACTCATTCAAGGCACGATTCCCCTAAAATGGGTTGGGGCTCTGTCTAAGGGGATTAATCAACAACTATTCAGTTTACAGTTGGGATTGTTCTGGAATACCAACATAAAATTTAAAATTTTCTTATAAACTTTGTCGACTCATGACCCTTGTGACGGAATCACACCCAACGATACAAGCTTTAATTTTCACGACTTAATCTACGTAAAAAGTCTTGTGGTACTAAGATTTTTGAACACTTACAATAGATATGAGCATTTCCACTCATTCTTCAACCCTTATTCCCTACATATTCTTAGAAATCAGAAATCACATATAGGCTTCACTTGGCACACTGTAAATTAATGCATTTTACAAATTGATGCAAATGCATTAGTTTGCAATGCATTACTTTACGGGCGCTTGGTAGTAACTAAAAAAATCGATATAAATTAGACAAGTGATTGTGGGTGGTGTTGATGATGGTAGTAGTTGTAATTGTGGCATGGTCATAGTGGCAGTAATTGTGGTTGTAGTGATGATGATTATGAATGTGGGCGATGATGATGGCGGTGGTGGCAATGACAATGGTTGTTAAAATGGTGGTGGTGGTGGCGGCGGTCATGATGGTAGTGGTAATGGTTGTGGTGGTTGCGGCGGTGGTAGTAGTGAATGTGGTGGTGATTAAGCTATGGTATTTGTGGTGGTAGTAGTGATGGCGGCGACGACGGTTATGGTGGTACTAGTGAAATTGGTGGTGGTTCTGATGATTTTGTTTAGGGTTGAAAACCGAACCGACAATTTCAAACTGAACCGATAATTAACAAAATTGAACCGATTCTAATTTATGCAAACCGCAACCGAACCAAACCGACTAAAATCGAACTAAAACCGAAATAAAACCGAACCTACTATTTTAAACATATTATATTATTTTTATATAAAATATATACTATTTATTATACCAACTACTTTAAACATACTATAATACTTTTATATAAAATATATACTATTTATTATATGTATTCGGTTGGTTCGATTTTGTCGGTTAAAATCACATAGAAACCGAAAACCGAACAGACCACTTTGGTTTTGAAATTTTAAAACCGAAATCGAACCAAATCGAACTTAAACCGAATCGATCGGTTCGGTTTTGAACGGTTTGGTCTGTTTAATCGATTTGGTCGAATTTTTTTTCAAACCTAGTTTTGTTATGGTGGTGGTGAAGGAAGTTGTGGTGGTATTAATATTGGTGGAGGCTATGGTGGTGGTGGTATACGATGGCGGCGGTTATGGTGGTAATAGTGAGGGGTATTGGTCGTGGTTATTATGCTATGGTAGTGGTGGTGGAGGTGATGGCAGTGGTGTGGTTATAAAGGTGGTGGCCGTGGTGGTAGTGGCATGGTGGTAGTGGTTGTGATATTATGGTATGATGGTCGTGGTAGTGGCATCGACAGAAGTTGTGAAAGTGGTGGTGGTTGAGGTGGTTATGAAGGAGTTGGGAGTACTTGAGGAGATGATAAGAGTCTTGCAAAGTAATGCGGAAGATTTTGTCCCGCAAAGTTTTGCAGAATTTTATAACTAGGAAATGCAAAGGTCTTGAATTTAAATTCCAATAACCGTTTTTCGTAAAGTCAACCAAACACCCAAGTTTATGTAACCGCTACAAACTTTTGCATTATGCATCCTTTTACTGTGTACCAAGCGGAGCCATAGTTGCATATAGATCATGCAAAACATCTCAAGCATTTTACAAAGTATATGCATGAGGAATATCATCACCATCTCAAAAGAATAATCAATAAGAAATACGAGATTGAAATAGACAACAACTAGGAAATAAGCATATATCAAGAAAATATGGTTGCCAAACAAATAACTAGATGAAGCAAATCACAATTTGCAAAGAGAATTCTGCATAAATATTATAACTAAAATTTACCTTTATTCAACCCTAACCATTCAAATACAACTATATATAGTATATTCATAGACCAAAAAAAGACTTCTAAACATAAATTGAAATCCTAATCGAAATAGAAATGATCCACTAATGCCTAGTCTAAGACAAATAATAATTCCTAAAGCAATTAAACTTGCAAAATAAACAAGCTTTATTAAAAATATTAAACTCCTATTTCTAAAATTAGATATTCTAATTATTTTATATCTCCTTCATCAGGCCCTCCTCTTAAAAGCTTGAGTCCTTAGGAGTTGGATGTATTTAATTATTTTATATCTCTTGCATTAGGTTCCTTATCTTACAAGCTTGACTCCTTAGGAGTTGGGTGTTTGATTCAAAGCACTATAAACTACGCGAACACGACACTGCCAAGTAGTATCTAAGATCAAATCATAAGCATCCAAATTGCTAACATAATACAAGATTCAGTCTTTAAACCCATTGAAGCGAATACCCACATGAACAGTTTTCGTTAAATTCTCCTAAATTCCCACTTAAAAAATATGCAACTTCTTTGTAGAGCAGTGAGTTGTTGGAGAAAGAAAATAAAATCAACCATGTGCCTTAAATCAAATTCACATTTTTTTGATGAACAAATATAACATGAGTCGTACAAGTTTTAGAAAGTAATGGATTAAGCAAAGTCCTGGATTACCCAAAAAGTCTTCCATGTACCAAATAAAATTGTGTCTCTTCATGAACATGAGCCAACAAAGTTTCCCTTCTTCTGCATAAATTTATGTCATCATCAACTTCTCTTTCCTTTTCTATAGTGTCATCAGCTGGTACCTCAATATTAGAAATCTCCTTAATAGAAGGTAGGATTTTGTTATCATTTGGACAATTAGCTTGGATATAAACTTCTGGTCTACATGTAAAGCATTTCTTTGGGAGCGTTTTCAAAAGTGTTGTTGAAAATATTATATTCCAAGCGAACAATTCTAGAAAATTGTGATGATCTATATTCTTAGACTAGAATAATTTCTTTTTCTCAATGAAGTGCATATTCAAAAGCATCAGTAAGTTATTTAGGACGTAAGATGTGAACTTCAGGTTTAATGTCGAAACGAATTAGATGAACTTCGAGTATTGGAGGATTTACTAGATTTGAGATTTGCTTGAATCATTGATGTAGGCACGCACAGTTCCAAATTGTGAACGTTTAGATAATGCACAATCTAAATCAAGATGTTTTTGATCACCAAATCTTATATACATGCGTCAAGAAAATTCAAGCTAACTCATAGCTCCAATAGAACGACTCATTTAGTGATACTAAAAGGGACCCTCACATATTTAGTGCAATCCAACTAACAAAACATCTAAACATTAGGAGTTCCATGAATAAGTTAATATTGTTCAGCGTGACCTAGCCAACCTTTCGGATCAGAACACTCAAATCTTTGAAAATCAATTTTACTAGTAGCGAATTGATTTGCCTTGGTGGTTCATTGTGAGGAACATGTTGTCGTTGTGCACCTAATAGGATACAAGGTGGTGTTTGAAGAAGATGAGGACCATTAAGTCGCATAGTAATACATTCCAAGGCAGCAGTGATGACTAGTTTTAATAGTTCTTGCCTGAAAAAAGTGGACTGCTTTGCCTTGGTGGTTCATGGCAAGGATGGAGACCATCAAGTTGAAATGTATTTGCGAATTATGTCAAAGCAATATAAAAATATACCATAAAGTTATAAACCTTATATCAAGTGTTGGAATTAAGTCAATGATTTATAAAAGTCATTTAAAGATTATCCAACTCAAGAGAACCATTGTAGACGGATGAAGACAAGTAAAAACTATAAAAATCAAGACAAGCCCACAAGGGAAAGTCAAAACAAGTCAAGTCAACAAAAAAATCAATCAAGTTAATTTAGAATTATCTACAAATGACTCGAGACTTGAAATTCAAATTCAAAATTTCAATTTGGATATATTCTCTCGTGATAATGAAATATTCTCTCATTAGAGATTCTCATATGATAAATAGACAATTTCATGTGATAAAGTACTTATTAAGTCTCTTTTGTTTGAAAAAAAAATGTTTTGGGCTATGCAAAGTTGACTTCATCCCTTCAGATGTCAACTTTAGCAGGTGACCGTTCTGAAAAAGCAAGTAGCCATTCTGAAAAGCAAAAAGTGATGCAAGCAAAGTCGAGTTCACCTCATTCAGCTAAGCCTGTAAATAGGGCTCAAGACCATTATTTTGGATCTATCCCCAAATCCTTGAATCCCCTTTTACATAATTTTAGCCTTCCCTTTGAGAGATCTATTCATCCACTCAACACCCATATCCCTTGTGAGAGATCCCATGATGGTTTAGGAAGAAACTCTTTCCCTCTTCATGGTCTATTTGGTTATCTAAAAAGAAGAAGAGAGAAAAGTAGTGAGGAAGAAGAGTTGAAAGGAGTTTTCTATTTGTATATGCTTCATTTAGAGAGTTGTTGAGCCTTTAAGCGCTTCATCTCATATTGAGCTTGCAACTTTCATATTCCATTGAGTGAGGGAATGAATGTAGAATAGCTTTTAGCCTTCTATCTAACAAACGAGTGTAACCAGAAGAGAGAAACCCTGGAGTATTAGCTTGCCTAAACTCATCTTCACTCCATGTGGGTTGTTGAATCCACGGAGTGCACTCGTACGAGTAAGTCTCACCCTGTTGATCTCAAGTAGGTGTAAGCCTTGGTTGTTGCATCCCATAATGGTGCGATTCTTAACAAATCGGTAAGTTTTGTAGAGCATGAAATAAAACCAAGTTGTATATCTGAAATCTCAAGCACACGTTTGTAAGACTTGGTTGTAGATGCATCACCTTGGTGATTGTCGAGATGTTCGTAAGATTCGCGGAGCGAGATCACTTGGTTCATGCCAGTAAGTCTCGCAAGAGCGCGACGATTTGGCCGTGCGAGGCTGTGAAACATTGATTGAGAGTGAAGTACTCATTTAATCAAGTAATAAAAAATTGAAGCTTGCGATCCATTTCTACCGAGGAAGTAACTGGTTGGAGCTAATAAAACTTCAGACTTAGGTGAACCTCATTATATCAATGTCTTTGTCTAGTTTACTTTATTCCCCCCATGACTCTATTTTCTTTACCTTGCATGCTTAGATAAATTGTCTATATTTTTCACAATTGTTAGTATGTTCAACTTGTTTACTTAAGTTTTCCTTCGGGGATTTTGCAAAGGATTTTCACTTGGTTTTCCTCTTCAAGTGAATCAACTATATTTGCAAACCTTGAGGTGTTGACTCTCCTTGAGTTACAACATAAGCTTACGATAAGTTTAGGCAAAAAATTTTGATGTCGAATACTTCCACTTGTTTTTCAAAACAAATTCGATTTTCAAAAATTGATTATTCACCCTCTCTAGTTGTTTAGCCTAGTGTTTCTCACAACTTGTTAAGTATCATATCAGATACCTTGCACTTTCACAAGTCACATAGTAATAGATTCAATGATGACTGTATCCCAATTTTCATTGATTGCTTGTATATACCTTCAATATTTTTTTCAACTATGCTAGCCAGTTCTTGAATTTCTTCGTCCTTCACTATGTTGTTTTATATTTTTTTCAAACCAACTTTAGCAAGGGCTCCTTCACTATGTTGTTTTATATTTTTTTCAAACCAACTTTAGCAAGGGCTTATAATGATCATGTGTGTAACGATCCGATCCGCACAAAAAGATATTATTCGCTTTGGGCCCAACCGGCCCGCACGGCTTTAAAAGGCCTCTTACTATGGGGATCCAACCTCGTACATATATAGCACATCACCATCCCGCACCCAGGCGATGTGGGACTATGATCTCCCCTTGGTAGCTAGTCCAACCCATCTTGGGATCCATAGGCCTGTTGGGCCTATTGGACTCCAACCCTCACTCTCACCCTCCCCCTCAGGTCCGCCCACACAAGGGTCTCACAGTCCACCCCCCTTAAGGCCCAACGTCCTCGTTGGCCACACAGGCACAACGTCCACGTTGCCCGAGGGCCCACCTCCACATGGCACACTTTCGGCTGGGTCAGGCTCTGATACCATTCTGTAACGACCTGATCCGCACAGTAAGATATTGTCCGCTTTGGGCCCAACCGACCCGCACGGCTTTAAAATGTCTCTTACTATGGGGATCCAACCTTGCACATATATAGCACATGATCTCCCCTTGGTAGCTAGTCCAACCCCTCTTGAAATTCACAGGCCTGTTGGGCCTATTGGGCTCCAACCCTCACCCTCACCCTCCCCTTTAGGTCCGCCCACACAAGGATCTCACAATGTGCAACGATGTTGATGAAAACAACAACAATAATGGGTATAAAGAAGTCTTCGATGGTGATGACAAAAATTCAAAGAAAGCAATGGTAAAGGGAATCGGGATGCACAAACATGAATATCTAAAGTCAACTAGGTTATTGAACTGCAAAGTTCGTATCTATTGTAGTCGACTTCAGTCCACTCTATGTCAGCCCTGCCAGCATGTAGTTGACTATACTACAATTTGTAATAGTATAGTGTTTCTGCCCAAATTTGCGTGAATCAACTCAAACTGATTTTTTCTAGTAAGCGTATAGAATGTGTCAATCGTCCACATATTCATTCAATTAATCCGTGTCTACATATCCTAAAAATGAATGTAAACACCAAGTTTTTGATGTACGGCAAGCACAAGGTACTTGGTTAACGTGCAACACAAAACAAACAATTTGTTCTTCCAAGAAAAATAAAGATTAGTGTATAATGCAATATGCACAATCTCACATAACACCAACACATGATAAACCATTCCAAAGAGCAATCATCTTATTTTAAATACATATGAATAAATCTATTCATAGCAACCACTGAGAGATATAAAGATAGAAAGATAAAATGCATAAATCCAAAACATCACTGTGCTAACAAACTTAAACATGACCAACTAACCATTTAAATTAACTGAAAAATAAGTCATAATTTGTCTCCATCCTAAATATTCACGCAAACTAAAGCAAAAGACTCTGAGGGACAATGCCATGAGTATCATCATTAGATAACCCCCACAAGCATAGGAAAAAAGAATAAGAGATCTCCTTCGAATACCTTAGAAGATAACTTTAGAAGAATGAGGCATTGAGTAATTTGAATGTGGTAAACTCTCCAAAATCATGGATATAATGAAGTTTTCAAGCCAATTTATAAGTCCAAAGTTGTTGTTGGAGAGGCTGTAGTCGACTGACTAACTGACATGCTGCAACAACACAATTAAAACAATTACACTTAAATGAGTTGTGAACTGATGTAGATGTCTCGTGTCCCATAGTCAGCTTTGGTATATCAACTGCCAGATGTAGGCATAGTCAATTATACCAAATTGAAAATCAAATTGTGTGAGTCACATGACCTTATCTTCATTTTTGTTTTGTTTTTTCTTCAATCTTTAATCGACCATTTCTTGACTTGATATTGACTTTCCTGACTCCTTGTGACTATACCAAATTGACACTTTTGTAACAACTCTCAAAACAGTATCACTTTTGAGATGTTACAATCCACCAAACAATTTCAAGTCAAAACTAAATTTAGTCAAAAAAAATGAAAAACAGTAACACAAAAAAAATGATACAATAAGTTGGATCACCATGAATAGTATCACTTTTATAACCATACTCTTCATGGTGATACAATTATTGTGTCATTTTGTTTGCAAAAATGTGTAAAATTGTTAGGTGGATTGTTACACTTCAAAAGTGATATTGTTTTGGGGGTTGTTACAAAAATGTCAATTTGGTGTAATGTGTATTGGCTTTGACTCAATCCTTGCAACTTTAACTATGAGTTGGATACTGCTTGAATGATTTTAGGGATGGCAGTGGGGCGGATTTTCATGGATATCCGCCCCACGGATATCTGTTTAATCGGTTAAATTACAAAAATACCCTTCAACTATATAAAGGGATTAAACCCTCATCTCACATTCTCATAATCTCATTCTCACAATCTCACCTTTCACAACAAGGGTTCCGCCTCCTCTCACAGTCACAGCCAAGGTTTTCTCCTCTCACAGCCAAGGGTTTCGAAGGGTCGAAACTTCTCAAAGCCATGGTTCCACCTCCTCTCACAGCCAAGGGTCGAAGTCTCAGATTCTCACAATTGCCTCGAAGAATCAAAGTCGAAGTCGAAGCCTCCCACCTCCATATCCGCCTTCCTCTCCCCATCAGAGATTGAGATATGAGATCTCAGAGATCAGATCTGAGATTTGAGATTCTTTAAATCGATTTTTGTTTTTGTTTTTTTTTTTTTTTTTTGTAATTTTTTATTATAATTTTTGTATGTATGAATGAAGTATCTTTTATCGTAGTAAGATGGATAATTTTTGTATGTATGTATGTATGAACTGAGATATTTAGAACTGATGTTAAAGAAGAAATTTTTTTTAACGGATATTTGGGCAGGGCGGAGGTGATTTTTAAATAAATTTATAAATGGATTGGCGGGGCGGATTTGGGGATCCATTATTCCTGACGGGGCGGGGATGGATTTGTTCAAATCTGCCCCAATCCACCCCGTTGCCATCCCTAAATGATTTTTGCAAAGCCCAAGACCTAATAGTCCATGACTTTATACATGGATTATATTTATAAACACACTATATTTTTAAATGAAGATTCATAATTTGCAAACACATTATCATATGCAAGGTACCACGTAATCATGTAAGTCTAAAAAAGTCATTCCTTAACAAAAGTGGAATCTACTTGTACCCTTATCTTTTTCGATGTGCATTTAATTTTTTTTTATTTTTTTAACTCCAGTAGGGAAATGCCAAACCATAATAATCATTTGTGTCAAAATGAGTGAAACAAATACACAAGTAGGACTTCCACCTTACCCTGAAAAATTTAAACAAATAAAACAATCTTCTTACTGACGTTCACCTGTTACCATTCTAGTGGAACTAGTCCAAGAACCTCAAGTACACTGTAATTCTTCATCGACATCACTAACATTTTGGGTCTATTAGGCAATGCAACACTATCAATTTTGTGCTTTTTTTTGCTTGTGCCAAACTAGCCAAAGTGCCAAGCAATGTATTATTACTTCTCTATAGACATGTACACAGACACATTCTAAATTTGATTTGGGTTTGTATATTTCTTGCTAAATGTTTTCAAGCACCCGAAATTCCAAAATCCTCGTGAAACTAGTTTCTAGCATGTAGTTGGTTTGAGTCACATGCCTAGCAACCCCTATCTCCAACACAAACTTAAACCTTCCAAAAGAGTGAGTGACTCTGCTTTGTTGTTCGTACGTTATTCCTTCTCCAAAGGAAACACGTTTGGCGTGACTACACTCCCCATCTCTCCCTGAAAATGATACCCCTGCCACACGCCGTTATGTCTTAAAGACCCATCTATGTTAGGGGTACACCAACCAACAGAAAGGAAGATGCAATAATGACATAAGTCTGATTTTCGATGGACCTGTTCGATCTCCAACCCAAGTGTTCATAGGATTTTGGCTTGGTACTTACTTTCTTTGATTAAAACACATTCATGCCAAGTCTCAACGAATGCCTCACCTTCAGTATGGCTTAACATGCATTCCATCCTTTATTTTCAAAGAGCTTACTAGTTTGTTTAATCCATTCTCCCTTAACACAAACATGGACGTCAAATTAAATAGGAACCCACTTTGAGATGTTTTATTAGCGATTTTGAACCAGATAGCGAGCAATGAGTATACCTCTATTGGTCTCCTAACATGAACATAAAAAATGGGTTCGAAATGTCTCCACACTCTCATTGCCAACTCTCCTTGTCACACCCCACTTCTACAGAAGACCATGTAAATTACGTTCTTCCAGTAGAAAAAAAGTGCACAATGAGGTTTCAACAACTACATAATACCATGACCAAGGCCTAAGATCGAAAACAATTTAAAACTGAAGCTAATAAAAACTTTTCAACAAAAGGAAAGTATAAACAATAAAAAAAATAAGTACATACATCAAGTCTAACATAATAAAAACTGTTTTTGATAAATTTTAGATTTTATTGATTTCCACTAAAGTTAAAATACATAAAAAAGGAGAGAACACTACAACACAAATGCTCATTAATAGCGTTTCAAAAACGTTATTGTAGGATATCATAGCTTTTTAGAAAACGTTGTGTCTGCCGGAGCTATAATAGATACAAGGTTATTTATAGTGTTTTAAACACGCTATTGTAAGTAGACCATTTATAGCGTTTCTGAAACGCTATTGATAACTATACAATAACGTTTTAAAAGTGCTATTGTTTCACTACTACAAAAATGGGCAATTCTGGCGGATAAATATATGACACTCAAGGCATACTCCCGGCACAAAAAATACTATATCTACCAGGCAAATGTTGCAATGGCGGATATAATATCCGCAGGCAAAAGTGGCGTCGGGAAAGGGATTGTCCCGGTGGATAAGTCCCTTAATCCGCCGGGAGTATTTTTGAATTTAAAAAAAAAAAAAGAACAAAAAACATATCAGCCAACATAACATAGTGGCGGATATAAATGACATTACAATTTTTTCGTGGCACTTATATTTGACAAAGTAATTGATTGGCGACACATACATTCACCGGCTACAAATTGTTAAATGCCGGGACTTTAGAATAGGCAGCACATAAATACGCCGGGTACGGATTTATAAACGCCAGGACTCCAGAATGGCGACACTTGTATACGCTAGGAATGAGTTTTTAACCGTCAGAAATTCATACTAGGCGGCACTTACATCCGCCTGTAATTTAATATTATCCGCCAGGCATTAATATTATCCATAACGAATGAGTTCATAACCGCCATGAAATTTTGCTCGTTATCCGCCAAGACTTCAATATTATCCGCCAATAGGTTTTGTAAACATTTTAAAAAAAATTGCACCTGATCTCAAAATAATATTCATATAAAACAAAATGTCATATATTCGACATCCCAAATATGTGTCATACATCTCCGCCATGAACAAAAATACACATCGTACATCCGCTAGTAAAGCAGACAATCCAATCAACTACCTGAATTTGAACCCGAATGTGTCCCTGATCCTCCAGATGTTCTAATAAGCCTAACTATATCTACATTAGACATATTACCAGAAAGCAGTCCGCTGAATCCACCTAATGGAACACCGTTAGAATGATGAGAGTCATCAGAAAAATGTTGTGAGGGTTGCATGAAAGGAATATGTCCAATAGGATGCATCAGATTCATAGGATAAGGAGGCTGAAATGGTTGACTTTGTCCTGACTGGTGTGATGGTTGAGAGCTCTCCATGGTTCCCCGCGACTGCATAGCATGCATGAACATCATCATCATCTGCTGATATTGTTGTTGTTGTTGTTGTTGTTGTTGAGCCCATAACTCCTCCAGTTCCTTCTGCATAGCCTCATGCTTGGTCTTCATTTCTAGGCACTGAGACTCCAAGAAGGCTTCTCTAGTCTTTGATCCTCTCCTTGATGAACTACTAGCACTACCCAAGGCATAAGGCACCAAATCAGGAGTCACACCATTCCCATAGCCCCGAACTCTATTTCGGTACTCAGGACCATCTGCTCCACATAAACTTGTGCTCGGAGCTCTTCTGAGTCTTTTGCTCCATCCTCAATTCGAGATTGAAGGGAATTATCCATGGAAACCTAGGAAAAATACTTAGAACTATTAATAATTAAGAAAATTAAAATATAATATAAACTAACAGAGAATCAAAATATTAATTAAAAATAGTTACCCCTTTCTCTTGTGATGACTCATCAATCCAAGAGTTATCTTTTCTCGTATGGGTTAAACGAAAGAATGAAAGAGGATCAAGAAATTCTCCACGCTGCTTCTTCTACATATGAATTGAAGAACCAAAAAATAATTAGATCATATTTTTGTACATTTATTAAAACTGTTAAATAATAAAATGAAAAAAATATATATACACATACAAAATCTTTTCGGGAACATGCATAGGACTTCGATCCAGATGTATGGCCTATCTTTTGCTTTGCATGAACTACTTTATTCTTTACCGATTTTCCCTAAAAATATGAAAAAAATGAATGAATTTTCCTATAACAAGGAACATATCTGATAGACTAGAAAAATTCATAGTTAACATGCAATTATTGACTTATTTTTTCAAGAAAGAATGCAGTATTGTCTGCTGTTCGTGAGCTCTGCCAGAAAAAAATGTTAGATCCATCTGGAACTTCTAAGAAGAAACTAACAAACATGAACATGAACCTTGATGAACATGAACAGCTAAGAAGAAATCCAGGTTCATGAACCTTGATGAACATTGAAAAAATAAGTATAGCATTTAAGTTCCAGATGCTATACTTATTTTTTTATCAAGGTTCATGTTCTAACATATAGGAACTAACAAACTAACAAAAATGCTAGATTCATAGGATAAGGCCCCTTAAATGCTATATTTATTTTTCAATGAAAAGCCTGACAAACATATAGGAACTTCTAAGAAGAAACTGTGAACATGAACCTTGATGATGCCTCTGCCACACATAATCTCTATCACAACAAACATGCAATTCAAAATCATGAAATGCTTGACAAGAAAACAACTAATAATGCGAGAACCGGACACAATTTTCAAGGTAGCATATAGTGAAGTAATGATGCTTCAACCATGACACAATCTAGAAACAGCTGAAAGAAACAGTCATGCAAAGAAACACTGAAAGAAACAGTCATGCAAAAGAAAGCACTGCAAAGTAGAAGCAAAAGAAACACTGAAACACAAATAGCTAGAAGCAAAAGAAACACTGTAAGAAACAATCATGCAAAGGAAAGCACTAGGAAGGTGGTCTATATATAAATGAAAAATAAATAATTAATACCATGAACACTGCAACAATCTCTAAAACTGCAAAGTAACAACACTGCAAAGCATCTGTTTGGCCAAATAAAGATACGAATGTGCTCACGTTTGTATATGGGAACAACAACTATTAGGTAAGAAAGCAATTATGGCTTGAACTAGAGAAGTTTGCTAACTCCAATCAAGCTCCTTGGGCTGTCTTAGGGGATTTCAATTCAATTCTGTATTCAAATGAAAAGGTTGGAGGGGCACTGCATCTGGTTAGGGTCTTAGAGAAATTAGTGGATATTTGATTATAAAAGCTGGTCTGAAAACTATCAAATCAATCTTTTAAGATGTCGCAAAATACGCAAAACCAGGTTAGTGTCCTTCATGTTTGATTGGCCGTTTGTTGTGCTTTGCTGTGTTTTTCATTGAACTATGAGTCACTCACTGACTAGCATTTCTGTTTTCTATTACTAATATGTTCTGGTCTTGTCTTGCCTCGTTAGGTAATCGTAAGAGAGATCCTCACTAAAAAGGGCACAGACAAAAGCCATAAACAAGATTATTTATGCAAAGTTGTCTCAATCGAACATAAAGTTCCATATGAAGATCGACTATAAATTTTACTAAATCTGCTCAGAACCAAGTACCGGCAATGTAATATATCAGCAGGCTAACACAAATAATAAAATGATATCATACTTTAAGGTATATCACATTACCAACAACGCATATTGTATAAGTTATTATCTGTATAATCATGGAATCTATTGATGCTGCTTTATTGCAAACTTTGCTTCAGACTGCTGCAAATGGCTTCTAGGCCTGACTCCGATGTTATTCATGGTGGATTGATTGATTCTCCTCTAATAGTTCATTAAGAAATTGGAGAAGCAGCTAACTCGATGGAAGGAGTTTTCACTGGAGGAAGTGAAAAAATGACTGTTGACTTCTTAGGGGTAGGACCAGCTGGTAATCTTAGTTTAGAGGAAGGTAGGAGCTGTCTGAAGCAAAGTTTCTCTTGGAGGTCGAGGTATGTTCAATCTTGCTTTAATTGATTACTAAACTTGGAGATTGTGGGTCATTGATTAAAGTGGGCGTTTAGTGTCTAAATGACTACATTTGCAATAAAGCAGCATCAATAGATTTATGGAAATATCAATGGATGAAGGATGCCTTTCTCCTACATTACAAATGAACTATGAAAAATCTTGACAATAAAGCAACATCAATAGATTTCTGGATCAATAAAGCAGTTGCAAAGGAACAATCAAGCCAAGCAAATATTTCATTCAAATGGTAATCTAGCATCCCATTAAATCTATTTTGCTTTTAAATTAGTTACTTACTAAAATTCAATTAACAACATTATAATGAGTTTAATTTACCTACCATTCAGGTGAATCCCAGTAATCCACCATCTTGCTCCATTGATCAGGATCAAAATTTTGAGGACATATCCTTCGCACACGCGGTTCTTTATCAAGATAGTATTTCTTATACAATTCCATCCTGTAATCTCTATATTGATGAGCAGCAGTGGACAAAGTCATGCGCCTAATAAGTGGCATCCTATTCATATCTTCATCCCTAAAAGAAATTGTGCTCTACATCCACAAGGAAAATAAATCATGTAATATGCCAAAGTCGCAGATATGTTCTATATGTTCTATATGTCATCCAATTTATATTAAAATACGAATAGTTACATACCTTTATTCTTTCCCATAAATCTTCCTTGTATCTTATAGGAACCAATCTCCAATCTTTATAGAGAGGAAGATTAGTAGGATCTCGCACCTCAGACCCTATAAATTTCGAGAACCGCACACTGCTATCACCATCACACTGCCCAAATTCTTTAAATTCACAATATTCTTTTCCTTTATGGTCAGTGCCTGCCCAAGTAACCCTCCCAGGCTCTCGAGTATTAGCTGAAGGAACATCTGCATATTCATGTTGATTAGTTTTGTGAATGAAAAATATATTAAATTATGTAAAAAAATAGTAAACTTTTCGATATACACAAACTATATCTTACCAAAATGGGGCTCCTCACCATCCTCATTCATGTTGATGTCCATATCTTCTCTGTCAACTACATTAGTTATTTAAGTTCAATTATGATAATAAAACATTAAGTAAAACATGAGACTTTATCTAGCATAAGTAAATCCACTATGGAAAAAAAATTAATATATGAAATTTCGTATGCATTAATATCGTAAAATCAGTATTATTAATTAATTGAAAATCATATGGTTTAATGCCCCCCTCACAAAAGGTTTGCACAGTGCAAATTCCTCAACCTCATTCTCAAAATGCACCTACTGTTGTGTTCATTGGTAGTTTAAGCGTCAGGATAATCAGCTTTTAATTAGAGTTTGAGATAATTTTGTTTCATCTTCTGTGTGTTTGGAGTTTCTGAACAAAAATTCAGAGAGCCCCAGCCATCCACGGTTTTGTATAAATTGATCTTCTTTGAATATGTATCGGCATGAATTGATACAGGACAATCTAAATACAATGCTGACTTGTAAAACTTGTGATTAGTTGTTGTAAGGCTAAAACCAAAGCATGTACATTAGTCCTAACAGACACCATCAACAGTTAACCATAAAAACTAATGTGGCACATCTCGAACCAAAAAATGATTAGGTTCCAGTGTTCACAAGAATATTTTTTATTTTATAGATTTGTAGCTAAGTGAGATCATACCTAAACCTACTGTTCAAAAGGAAATATCGACAATAACAGTATCCGTGATATTTGATGAAAGATAGCTCAAATTGCACGATAACAATTCTTGATCACTACCTAAGCCCAAAAGGCCAAACAAAACAATCCACGCATGAACTAACCGTTGCTTATCAGCACTATACACACCCCTAAAACTAAAAATCTCAGCTCATTCATTTTTTGTGTCATGTTGAACCTTAAAGCTTGAGATTGTTTAAATTCATCATAATCTGTGGTTGGGGTTTAGAGAAAAGTAGAACCATTTTATGAGAGGATGTCAAAGCATCTTTCAACCATTTTATGAGATGGTTTGAATCACTATTGAAAGATGCTTTGACAGAGGAAGAGGTTCATGTAATCTATTACTCAACACTCTGCAGAAGTGTTTTTCGAATTTTTTATGAGTAGTCAGTTTTTCAAGTCCGGTTATTTGCTGTAAACTTTGTATACCAAACCAATGACCCTCCTAGAGATTTCTAGATATGTTGAATTATTGAAAAGCTGATCATACCATATTATTGATCATTGCGGTTAAAATAGTTAAGTTTTAGGTGGCATAGTAGAAAGGTATATAACAACGGTCATTTTCAATACTTAATTGAAGACTAAACGATATTATGATTTTCAATTAATTAATAATATATATCTAGCATAAGGCTCATACTATCTATAATGTTCATGCTTTTCTAATAAATGACAAAAGATACCTGTGATAATGAGATACAAGTGATAAGATAAGATACTTGTGACAATGAGATCACATGGGTCAAGTTCATGCTTTTCTAATAAATGAAAAAAAGCATTAGGGCATATCAGCTATGGAATTAAATCCAACAACAATATCTAACTACATAGTCACATATTAATTAATAAAAAAAACAGTGTCGACAAATAAATATTAAGACCAACACTACAACATCATTGAAGTAATAACGTACCTTGCTACTGAAGTAATGTAAGTGACTAATTTCTTTGAAGTAATGTATGTGACTAATTAAATTTTAAAACAACTGAAGTAATGTCTGTGAACCAGTAGTGACATTTTGCTTATTCACTTGGAGTTGAAATAGTACAACCCCACCCCTTAAACTAGCATTCTAAAAGAAATTCACGGTATGCTCCACCCCAATGTGATTAAGATTTTGAATAATTGTCGTGAACAGGTTGATTGTGTTTCACTTTTTCTTTCAGATAAAGGCGATCAAATAATTCCCTATCAATACAAAAGGAGACTCCAAATATACAATACAATACAAAAGGAAACTCCAAATATTTAATATCATTCTCTTTTTTCTAGGTTTACTCATCCTCCTTTTTTTCTCTTCTTTTTTATACTAATGAATTTTCTATCTGTCGAAAAACTAACTATCATTCTCTTTGAATGAGATCTCAAATTCACTATTTTTTTCTAACCAACTTTCGCCTATTGGTAACAATTATCATGTCCTTATATAATACAGCCATACAACATAGACTCTGATGTTGCATACACGGATACTGAGAATTTCAAAAATCTAACACACACAGTTATTGCTACAACGATCCTTCCATTATGTAATATTTGTACAAGAACACAAAGGGAGATCTAATTTCCCAAATATAAAATCAAAATATGATCATATTTCTATTATAAAAGATTACTCGTGACATTTTCAATCAGGAACAAATAAAAAGTTAGAAGAACTGAGGAAATATGTGTTTGGTACAATGATGCAAAAATTTAAAAGTTGTAACGCTTAAACTGTCTATGAAGTATTCGAATGTGTACAAGTGTGACATAAGCTTTGAATGTTTAAGGGTGGCATATCTTATGCGATAATGATATGATTAGTAGAATGAAGTATCTAGGTATCATGGGTTAGAAAATGTTTATTTTACCACTTAGAGGCGCCGGCCATGCTAGGGAGTCATTACCTTATTGCCAAATGTGAAGAGAGATGCATCTAAGTTTATGCTTAAATTGATTAAAATACAATTTTAAATCCACTATGTTGGAGAAACCTTCTCTAACACACATCAGCTTTCACCCTTAAATGACATTGTACTTAAACCCACCTGAAACTTCATCATCTTTCCAGTTTTTACTTTGCTCCTACTCTCTAGTTACTTGTACACTCCCCAAACCCGTGCTAGACATAGTCCAAAATAAGTTACGTCCATAAAGCTACTCAAAGCTTTTTTACAACATTGATAGCATACCAAAATTAAAACAGAAACTGGACATTGCTAAAATCTGAACTCCCTTTCATAAATGAAGCTACTCAAATTGAATGTCTGTAAGTTAGCATTACCTGTCTCTGTTAACATATTTCTACTAGAACACATTTTTTTTGACAAATAAAAAAAGTGCATTGATCCAATGTATGATAGTGATTTTTCTTACATCTGCATCCTGAAAGTTAAAACTAAAAATATTTTTTCTTCTATTAAGCATTTAATCAAATAGTTGGTGTGCAAACTATCAGGTGAATGCATAGGAGATTGTTAGGTGAAAATTTTCCATTGTGGAAACATACATAACGATGGATAAGGGAACACAAGTACTCACCAACGTCGTCGGCAGGAAATGTAGTCGGCAACAATCGTCGTCGAGAATGAACGTCGGAGGAGAATGGCGGAGATGAAAAGCTTTGCTAACGTAATGAAGAGAGGGAAATGAAGAGAGGAGAAGCTCTGTTTTTTGTCGTAATGGCGGAGAAACTCTGTTTCTTGTCGTAAAAGATAACCTCTGTTTCTTGTCGTAATGAAGAGAGGGAGATGAAGAGAGGGAGAAGCTTTGCTACCGTAATGGCGGAGATGAAGCTTTGTTTGAGAGAGGAAACGTAATGAAGAGAGGGAGATGAAAAGCTCTGTTTCTTGTATACTAAATAGGGTTTAAGTTAAAAAAAAAAAAAAAAAAAAAAAAAAACAGAGACTAAAGAGGGTTTTAACAAAAAATAAATAAATTACTAAAGGGGCAAATAGATTAGTTCGGTAGCCCATACAAATGCTGTAATGAACCCCACAATTGTAGGCACAAAATTTTGTTAATTTTTAATGAGTATTTGAGCGAGGAATTTCCCTCCTTATCCTACTTTAGAAGCTCATGGCAGATATAAACTCTAGTTTAGGATTTATAACCGCCGACACAATTTTATTAATTTTTAATGAGCATTTGGGCAGGGAAATTTCTCTCTTTATATTGTCGTGGCGAATATAAACCCCAGTTTAGGATTTATAACCGCCGACAAAAAATTTATTGATTTTTAATGGGCATTTGGGCGGGGGAATTTCCCTCTTTATATCTTCGTGGTGTAAATGCCAGAAACACTATCCTGGCAGATAAAGGTGTCAAGATTTTTCTTTGCCCGACGGATACCTTTAATACGCCGGGAGTATGCCTTTAGTGTCATATATCATCCGCCAGAATTGCCCATTTTTGTAGTAGTGTTAGCTTGTGACAGCACTTAAAAAATGCTATTGTATAGTTACCAATAACATTTCACAAACGCTATTGTCTTCCTTCACGTAGCATTTAACAAATACTATTGTATTAGTTTCTATAGCATTTCTCAAGGCCCTTTTTTTCTATAGCATTCATCAAGTGCTATCAAATGACTTTTTATAACAACTTATAAGTTTTATTTCTATATAATAAAAATTAAATGTGCCAAACACTTGAACATTTCCATGAATGGCGAGGCACAGTAATGTAATTAATAAGATAATGTATTACGTCGAGTCACAAAATCTATCAAATAATAAAGATCAGACTACATTTCTTTTAGTTGAAGAATGGTAAAAACTAAAAGAGGCTAATGAGATCATTGCAGTGATCATTGCAACCATCATGGACACTCAAATGCAGAGATCATTGCAGTAAGGCTTCCAGTACATTCAATGCTGCAGTCCACTCCTCCATTTGTCATATCGACAATCACCTGATAATGAACAATCACAGCAAAACTGCAGTCAATAACAATATGACCCTTGGGGTTCACAAATTCAGGCTTGCAATAACTGTAACCATGCAATTGAAAGCTATCAAGTAGTCATTTTCTCAAGTTGAAACAACCTTTTGAAACCGTGCAGGAACGCAAAGTCGGGGTGGCTGCACTTCCCCAGGTGTTCCAAGCTGACCACAGGCTACCATCTGATCATCCCCCTCTACTCGGCCTCAAGAGTACAACACACCCAGCTTCTGCTAGAACATTTCGGAACTCAATCATCTTGTTCCAAGCTGGAGCTTGTGAAGTAGCTTTTGCATTTGCCTTCGAACCAAATTCGCCAACGTGAGCTTTAGACTCGGCAGGTAGAGCCTGAGTAGATGAATTATTGGAAGTAGAAGATATAGATGATGGAGCATGCTCATCCGGGAGTTGCAACTTAAAAGGCTTGAAAGAAGCAAAGGATGGCATAGAAGATGAAAACGATGAAGCTGATGGGACTACAAGACTAGCATGAATAGAAGGTTTACTACTGTCTTCTGAATTGTCCTCGAGTAAAACAAATGAAGAAGATGGAGGTAGTGATGAAAGCAATGTAGATAGTGGGGTTAAATGGATGGGTGGAGACAGTGACCTTGCTGATGAGAAAACAGCAGTTGTAGGAGGAACTGTTGATGATGGTGTACCCACTCGGTTTTTGCTCGTTAAAGTTTCAAGCTGGAAAGCTTTCTCATGTAAATTGACAGCAGGTGCAGAAGCAGGTGACAGAACAAAGGGTGAGTTATGATTTTTTAAACTTTGTGCAGATATGCTCCCATCAATTACTGCTCCTTGTTTTACAGAGCTTGATGGTGTTTTAATCTGAGGGATAAGACCAGTCTTTGAGAATAGTCCAGGTTGCACTTCAAGATAATCCGATTTGCCAGAATGCGTCACTGAAACCCTTGACTTGTTAGAGAACGAATCTGAACTGTCATTCATGTTCAAGATTTTGTCAGGATATGATGTGGATTGCGCAAATGACAGAAGAGTGTTTGTCTCTGTGACTTGCGCTGTAGAAGATTTGGACTCTATAAACTGTGAAGGTCTTGAATGCTCAGTAGTCCATTTGAAGGACAAAGTTGGAGTGGTTTGCTTCAAGGATTTATCTTCAATATCTACACAATGTATTTAAGCAAATGTGGAATGTAAGGTTGCTAAAAATGGTCAAAATCTCAATGATAAAATAGACTATAGCACATTACTGAAGTACCAGGGTGTTACCCCCCATCCACCCAAAAAAAAAACACCTATGAAAAAGAAAATCACCAAATTACCTTGCCTCGCTTGGACTTGAGATTTACTTGACTCGTCATTCTTCAAGCGTGAGTTTATTAAATGCAAGGGAGTCGTATGATCCTTCAGGCTAGCAACTGCAAGTCCCTGCTGCAACTGGGAACCAAGGCCTCTATTTGTAGCTAAGGCTGATTTATTTAGACTAACTGATGGGCAATCTTCCTGCAGCAGCATCCTTTTCACAGTTGTTTTAGGAGGCTCAAAAGTAGCTCGACATAAGTGAAAGTACATTGTGTTGAACAATCTATGGAAAGACTGGTCATGCCTGCAACAAAACATAAGTGAAAGTACATAAACCGCTAAATCAAAATAAAACTACCAAATAAATCTACCTACAATAGGTAGGAAATTGAATTGATAAATATTACTTGGAAGTTTCCACACCAGTGTGAAACATCCTTTGACCTGGAAAAGCACCACCATCTTCACCAAATCGGTTGATCTCAAGAGTATTGAAATGCCTCTCAAGTTCTATGAGTTGATTTGTTAGATCCTGAAAGAAAAAAAATAAAAGTAAATAAAAAATTGGGTGGGGGGAAGTAAATAGAACATGGACTCGCAGGAAAAAAAAAACATTGTAATCACATCATTAGACTATTACCTGATTTACTTTCAATATATGTCTTCTTCTCATTTCAAGTTCTGGACTCAACCCTTGGCGATTCCAAATGTCCCAATAGTGATTATCAGAAGCTTGCTTAACAAATGCTCATCTAACTCAAGACAACTTATTGTACAAGACAGATTATGCTATAGAAGTGCACTATTTCACTATGCTAGATCTCAAATTCACCAAACAAACTAAAACCAGAACATTGAACTAATACCTCTAATAGTAAAATAATTCAAAGAGGTCTCACCTGATGCTTAGAAACCTCTTGGCCACAAAAAATCACATATTTTGTTTCCTTTGATGCTAAACCACTTCAATACACATTCTTCATGTGTAAGCTTGAGATTACCCTTGCAACTGCACTCTAACTTGAATGTTTTTCCTCTTTCACTCAATGAAACTAAACAAATCTTGCAAACTGCTTCCTCTTCTGGAATCTCTTCATCCAAATCTTCCATACGCATGGGGGTAGTTTCATCTGCATGGAAAAGAATGAGGTCTTAGAAGGTAGAAAGCAGGAAAAAAAAACTGTTGCAAATGAGTAGGACAATTCAACCATCATCCAAGTTTGTTCAATCGAAATTAGGAGTATTCTCTTCTATTGATATTGAAAAACCAATCTCTAGTTGTTATCTCTCCAAACAGTAGAAAGAATCATGAATACTCAAGTCATTTTTTATCAACTCCAAAGGTACATTGCTCATTAATGCTTTAAAGGCATCATCACTTGGTTTACCAGTTAGGTTTTCATGAAAAACTACATTAAATTTCAAGTCTTAGGACATTTGATATCAACTACAGAAACAAAATTGACATTCCTTAATGTTTTATATTCAGTTTTAGTTTGTATCCAATATATCTTAAAATATTAAAAACATATTTTTCTAATATAAAATAAATAATCTGGTGCTAAACCAGTAAAAATTTCAACCATTCCATAACTTAGTAAACATGTACCTTGTGCAAAAAAAAAAAACCCACCACCGCTAGTTAATTATTCAAGCTTTATCACTTCACCAGGTCAACATTGTGTCTGAGTTGTCAAACCTAGAGCTCATTTATCAAAACTTTGATGGGTTTCAGACCAAGTTAAGTGAAAATGGTATATTGTCTGGAACTTTTGAGTTTTGGCGTACATGGAGATTACTATCCCTACTTAAGATCTTAGTATATATGAAACCCATTTAATATTGATGATAGAAGTAACAAAAAAGAGGCAAAAGTGATCCTCTTATAAAGCCTCTAATTTTCAATTGATAGTGAATAATAACAAAATAAGTTGTGCACTGGGGATAGACCCTGCGATCATTATATCGAGGGTCTTCATTTAGGCCAAATGGTGTGGGAATTCAATTTAATAGTTTGGAGGAGAATACGTACCAGCATCAGGCGCTGTTTGTATAGGCTTCTCATGGTTAGCAAAGGAAACTGATCTAACAATAACAACACTCCGGACAGGTGTGGATGATGATCTTAGTATTCAGGTGGGCCCTCTTTCTGCACTTAAACAAATTTCATTATAATCAAAGTCTCACCCCATTGTATGCATCAGTACAACATACTTCATTATCTTCAAATGAATTCCTAAAAGTATCCTCTCCAATACTTCAATAGTACCGGAGGAGTAACATATCGTAAATTTGAAAAAAAAAGAATGAACTTAATAAAATTAGATTGAAGCCTCGGAAAATGAAGAATATTGAGTTTGTAAAACCAGAAAGCTTAAGAAGTTTCATTTGAATTTTTCTGTTCAGTAAATGTCCCTTCTTTAGGCACTATGATCGAGGGAGACAATGTTGATGCTTGTGAGACAGGAGGCGAAGTACACCTTCTCCATGATAAGGCCGATAGAATATTGGCCAAGATGGGGCTTCCAGACACCTCCTTCGCGTCTGAAGTGAGGAGGGACCTTCCTTCGCCTTCATGTACTTCTTTGTTTTTGGAACTTAGACTATGCAAAAAACCTTTCGGATTTGAACTAGCTTTTTGAGAACATTGGGACTGGAATACATTTTTTCCGTTGCTAGTCTTTTCAATTACTAGTGCAGTCGGTATTTGTATTGAGAGGCCCACATTATTTTCAGACAAAGGTGCAGCTTCTTCATTGATGGGCTCCATGGTTTGATGACCAAGCTGCCATTATAAAAAGAATACATAAGTTAACAAATCCAATGCTATCAAAACGTTTCTAAAACATGCTAAAATAAGAGTTTTTAAGTCAGGTTAGCTATTTGTTTGACCAATCTTTCTCTATGGTTAGTTGACTAAAACCAGCAAAATGTCTTTGCTAGACTTGTTCAAAGCCAGATCCACGTGATTGAGTATTACTTGGAGCACCAATCAGGGGCCTCGAACTTGGAAGATTATGAACATATAAAAATAAATGAAATTTAGAGCAATCAAACACTATGGCCTCTTCTTTCACTTATAATTAACAATGTAGGCATCATTTCAATGAAACTCAATTTATATTGCCTTGGTGTCAAGAAATCAGCACCTTACTTCAATCAAAATAATGACATATCATCCCCAAAATCTCACACATTAATGAGAGATCACATCTCACCACAAAAAAACAAGAGTCATGCTTCAAAAACAGTATTGTTTAACAATAAAGAGCAAAGAAATGGAATAGGAACGATAAAGTCAACAATTTGGTAGTCGTCAACTTGCATTTAGTGATCTAAACTCAAGAAGTAAATCTCCAAATGCAAAGTAGAATATTCCTAGAGACCAGCAGAGTGCTCTCACTGTTCTAAATTTGGACATACATCCACTACCTACCCAAAGGTCAAAGAAACAAAAATGAAGAGTTGAACAAAAGTTTGAAGTCCAACACTTGAAAAGAAGTTGCATCTGGAGCTCATATTGATGAATAGGAGATGTCAAATAGCTCGCAAATAGCAATGTAAGTAGTGGTTTCATGGGAAAAAGAAAAATGCCGCAAAAAGAAACATAACCCTTTCTTCTAAACCTAACAACATGCAATTCAAATAGTTGAACTCATTAATTAACCTAATTTCCATCTCATACAAGACATCAATTCAAGAAAGAACAGATCAAACAAAAGCCATAACAAAGAACAAATGAGAGGTCTAAAATCGAAATCTCACCTAAAGAAGAGAAATGTATCTACAAATAAGAGGATCTAAGGGAAGAAATCTCTTCTCAGTTCCTGAAATGTGAAAAATAACAACGTTAGGGCTTTTGGTTTTAGTCCACCATAGATGAACAAGCAAAATGAAGACGAGGCATGCTAGATCTGAGACTTACATGACAAAATTTATCCTTCAAAGCCTTAAATCTACCATTCCAGAACTTCAAAAACTGATACAAATGAAAAATAATAGAATTTGCGATGAAAGCAAAACAAAGCAAGAGAGAGTAAGTTGAGTGAATGACCATGAAAACAAAGTTGAAGCTGAAGCTGAAGCGGGAGAACAGTTTGGAGAGGGAGAGCAGAGCGGAACAGAGAGGGAGATAACAACGCCGAGAACAGTGACGGAGCTAGGATTTTTGTTGAGGGGGGGCGGAGTGATGTCATAATTAATTAAATATAATATAAAAATTAGTTACTTTAACATGAATTTTTTTTTTAAATCCGAAATTCTTCCTGGCCTAGAAAAACCGGCGAGGTTGCTGCCTGGGGAGGCAAAAATACACTTTTGCCCCCCTATTTAACAACCTTTTTGGAAAAGGTGTTTAAAGAGGGGGGGGGGGGAAATACACTTTTGCCCCCCTCTTTAACAACCTTTTTGGAAAAGGTGTTTAAAGAGGGGGGGCAAAAGTGTATTTTTGCCCCCCAGGCAGCAAACCAAGCAGGGGGACCCAGGCCCTGTAGAATTACTACTATATTCATTGATTACTACTATAGCAAAAAGGGGAGTACAACAAAGACAGTTATTGAAGATGATTACTATTATATTCATTGAAGATGATTACTACTTATAGAAACACAACAGAAGAGAAGGGTTTGAATCGTTGATTACTACTACATGAAGAAAAGGAGGAAGAGATTGAGTTGCTTACGATTTTTTTTGTGGAGATGACCAACACAGTGATTAATGAAGGCACCTGGTACCTAGAAGAAGAAGAATAAGGTGGTTTGGATCCTACTGGATCTTGTGAAGATGAGCTCAAATAACTCAATAGTTATAGATCTTTGAAGATGATGAAATATAGGGGTTTCCCTCATCTTATCCAATCGATGGAGTGTGAAGAAGAAACTGTGGATTTTGGTTTCTTTGAGGAGCAATTCTAGCTGGCCTGGGAAACCAGCCTGGTCCCTGCCTGGGGGGCGAAAATACATTTCCCCTCCCCCCTCTTTAAAACACATTTTTTGAGTATGTGTTTAAAGAGGGGGGGCAGGCAGGGAAACCACGCTGGTTTCCCAGGTCCGCTAGAATTTCTATTCTTTGAGAGATTTGAGGGATTTAACCTCTATCTCTAACTCTAAAAGTAGAGTTTGAATTTGATATGTATATGATTTGAAGGATGAAGTCCTGGTTGAAGTGAAAAGTGAGAATAGTCGAATAGATGAGCAAATTAAAAACTAATTGGGAGACAAATAAATTATTAAAAAAAAAAAAAAAAAATCTCAAAAGTAAGTGGGGGCAAGTTTGCCCCCACCTGAATCCGTGCCTGTCCACAAACCTGCATACATAAATTAATCAAACCAACCATATCATGCAGGCGAAACAAAATTTGTGACATCAACCAAACTGAAACACTAACATTACTAGTTAAAGCGATTCGATATACATCATCGTTACTACTACTATCGAAACCAAATCGAACGAATGCTCACTTCGCCACCTCGATGGGTGCCATCTCAACAGCGGGCCCAGTGGCAGCCTCTTTACGGTCAAAGACCTTCGCAATCTTCTCAATGGGTATCAAAGGCAGATAAGCTGAGTCCCCATAGCTACTTTTAGGGATTTGGGGTATACATAATAATAATAAAAAAAAAAATTTCTCAAAAAGTCAGTGGGGGCAAGTGCCCCCACGTGGCTCCGTGCCTGGCCGAGAAGTAGACCAGGCGGTGAGCAGAACGAGAGCAGTGAGGGAGAGCAGATCGGAGAGGGACAGTGAGACCAAAGCCAGAGTGGTGAGTAGAGCGAGAGAGGTGAGCATAGCTTCCTTCTTTTCTTTCTTTCTTTCCTTCCTTTCTTCTTTTCCTTCTTTTCTTTCCTTCTTTCTTTTCGATCGAGAGGGAAATTTGGCGCTTTGTGAAATTTTAACTCCCGCCCATTTAATAGCATTTTAGCAATGTCAAGAGATCTGAAATGGGACAAACCTTGGGCTTTCACTACAAGAAAAAAGCCCATTAATAGCATTTCAAAAACGCTATGGTAGAGTATACATAGCAATTTTTTTATTTTTATTTTTTGCTATCAAATAACTTTTTATTACATCTTATAAGTTTTATTTCTAGAAAATAAAAATTTAAATGTGCCAAACTTAAACATTTCCATGAATGGAGGCAAAGTAATGTAATTAATAAGATAATATATTACATTGAGTCACAAAATCTATCAAATAATAAAGATAATGTATTACACTTAAACATTTCTTAACTCTCTTAATAAGATAATGTATTACACTTAAACTTAAACATTCTTACTAAAAAAATTCTGATTTGCCACATGTAAGCCAGTAGTCGTTGCTTGATTAACTGTGGAAGGGGCCTCGTGTAGTGACCCATTTGAGCTCAATGCGCTGGATGAGTAGCCCATGAATCTTCTGAGGAGAATAGGAGATATTGAACTATCACTTAGTTTAGAACCCATCTCTGCAGCTTTCTGTAACAAAGCTGTTGCAGACATGTAAGGAGAAAGCCTGCTGGGGTGTGACCATTGTTCAATCCATTTAGATAGATTCTAATAATGATGAAGTATGTACTTTGTCAAGAGAGAGCCACTCGTATCTCCACCGCTTGACTGCTGATCTGGGAATATTGCTATACCACAAGGTTGCAGGGAAAGATGGAGATAGAATGGACATGTCAAACAGAACATGTAATTCCTATACAAAATATTGCAGGCAGGCAACTGAAAGCTGAATCCCAAACCAAGAGCAAGGAAACCACTAACAGAACAGGTATACCTCAGGATAAGATTCTTGAGGCCTTTATGACTTCCGTTGATAGAATCCAAGTGCAATTTACAAGGTAACCTAAGTGACTTGCCAATTTCCTCATCTGAAAATTCATTGATGGAGATAAATAAAAAATCAGAAAATAACACACCATAGAAAGCAAACAACCAATAATATTCCATTAGAACTTGCCTCTGAAACCAACCACTTCTACAGGATGGCAAATAACGAGCAAACTCCAATGAAGACTAGAAAAATATAAATCAATGAAATGTTTGTTCAATGATTTCAATCTAAATATTTGAAAAAATATATATAATAAGACATCTGTCTTTGAAGAGGATAGGTATGTATTATACACAATGTTTTAAAAAGCGTTTTTCAACCTCGAGGTGGTCATGCTTTTTCCGAGGTGAAGCGTAGCCTCGAAGTGTAGCGAGGCATTTTTTAATAAAAAAATATACAAAAAATTACAAAAAAAAAAACAATTGAAACAATTATAGTGTATATTAAGATATTCTAGAAGACTTGCATGCTTGTTTAATCATTATCTACTTATTTTATGAATTTCTTTTGCAGATTGAATGAAGCACCAAAATGAAAATGAAGACTGAACATTTCAAAGTCATGCAAGGGACTACAAATAGCAAGTCATGCAAGGGACTACCAATAACATACTTTGTAACATTACTTATATTCCAGAGAGTGTACTTCATTTATGTTAAAACAATTTTGAGGGCATGACAAACTTACAAAAAAGAAATGAAGAATGCTCTTTTCATCATCAAAATTATGGAACAAACCTGTGCTTGGTTTAAATTACTCCAAGGCAACTGCAAAGTCACAAGTTCCCACAGCCACAAACACCAAAGCTGTAAACATCACACTTCTCATTTGATGGCTCATCGTAGAGGACTTCCGGTGCCATCCCATCCATTCAAGCTATAAAAATAAAAACATGGCCATTTTGTCATTAGAACAAATGAAGTAGCTTCAATTAACAAAAAAGGATCATAACAAAAAAGTACCTACAGTCCATTAAAACAAATAAATGATCATATGTTACCAAATTCTGGAGAACCTCGTTTTGAAATTCATAGATGCCTAGGCTCTGAACTTCTAAACTGTGACTGTTATCAAATGGAAGTAACAACATCTTATACAAGGCCCTTACCAATTATTTATCAAAAAAGATTAACAACGTCATTCATGTGATTGTCCTTGCAAAGCTTGTTAATGAGTACATTGTAAGTGATTTCATTCTACCAATACCCATAACAAGTTCATGGGTTGGTCTAATTTATCATTCACACAAATACTAGCACAGTGCTTAGTGTAATATCACTTTGTTTTACTCTTCAAAAAACTAAATACAAAAAAATCCACAATATCTAAATGGAAGTAATAGTACGTTAAGGGTAACAATGTCAGATTGTGAAACTTTATAAGGAAATTCAGATGGCTGCAATATTAAGGTCTTTCTGCTTCAGTTTTGTGAACTATAAAATACAATATAAGATTTGTCTGATTTTTTTCTGATTTCTCTAATAGAGATATGACCAGCAAAAAAAATCAGAAATTTCTTAGAAGTGTATAATTAGAAGAAGATGAAGAAGTAGAACTGTATAATTAGAAGAAGCAATTAAAACAAAAAAACAAACAAGAAAAGATGACTAATACAGAACAGACTAAAGTGTTGGAGTTTAATTTGTTTATTGGGAGAAGGAGGAGGAACAGATTGAAGTGTTTTGGGAGGAGAAAGAGTTTACAAAAATAGAAACAAAACAGAGCTTATAGAACTTACAGCACAGAAACAGAATAGAGCTTGGAGTTGGATCTTTGATGGTCGTCTTCTCCTCTCAAACAAATTAGTCGTCGTCTTCTTCGATGGGTCGATTACCTTCTTCAGTTCGAGCTTCTCTTCTTCTCTTCTTCTTCAGTTCATCCTCTTCTCTGTCTGCAAATGAAATATGTGAAAATTCAGAAATATGTGAAAATTACAGGTTGTCATGAAAACACAGTGAAAAAATGTGAACTAGTGCGCATAAATATATCTGCTACAACCTAAGAGCGAAAATTCATCCGCTGAATGCTTGGTAGCTTCAAAGGATGTGATTTAGAAATTATTGCATTAGTGACTATACCTTGTCTCTGATCAAAAGTAATTGGGCAATCCTAACAAGTACATCATGTGGTCTTATTCCTTCTTTAGGCACACCATCTAAGCAAAAAACATAACATTAGTAAACAACTTACCAAAAACAAAGAATCAGATAAATACAATAAATAAATCCAGAAATATATGCAATCTATGCAATAAGGTAGATCATAGATGTGTTATGGCTTATTACCTGAGAAGAACTCAGAGTATGTTATAGCTTCAGCAATGTGGGATAAAAATAGTGTTCCATATCTAATAGAAAAATGAAAACAAGAGAAATAATGAATTAACCATAAACAAATGCCTAAAACTTTCTAAACGAAAGTTTCACTTCTAAAACAAGCGAAGTTGTTGAGTTACATTCCAAGTCCTAACAACATACTATTTGTAAATTTAGTTTTTTCCCCTCTTTTTTTAAATTGCTTAGGTTTTACCCTATAGAGCTACAATAAACATCTTCAAGTAAAAACACTTTTAAGTTCCTTATCTATTCTAAAATAACCTGAAAGAAAATCCTTATTGGCAACTACCTTCTTTATAAGAAACAGATCTTACACCTTCAAAAAAAAAAAAAAATTGAGTGCAAAATTATGGACAAGATTTTAGAAGACATACACTTTAATCTCCTCAGGGGTCTTCTGCTTCACTCGATTTGTAAAGTCTCTCCAATCAAATTCACCAACTTCGAACCTGCAAAGTAAATTTACATTGTCGTGAACTGCAAGAGTATCCTAGGGTAGCAAAAAAACAGAAAAAGAAAACCTAATTAAGACAAAATTTTCAACATAACCAACCTCATCAATGTCAAGACAAAAACAGTTCGCTGCTGGTGGTTAAAGCCAAGAACTCTAAAGGATTTCCCTTCACCTTCCATCAGAACTCACCTCTTCCATACCAGCAAGGTCATCCTCGTCAACAGACACCATCTAAACGTATACCCACAAAACATAGTAAATGACATATTACCATCCAGACAGATATTTGCAATTAACCTTTCTAAAACATAATTTTTGCAATCAACCAGTTTTAATTAAAAACTTCAGTTTTTGTCCATGACTGTTAAAAACTATTCTTAAATTTCAATCACAAGAAATCCAACATTCTTGAGCAAGATATCAAGTCAAATTGACACTGTAAAGGTGGTCAAAAGGTGGTCAAGAAAAACCTCAGAACCTACTTACGACTTCTAATGACAGAAAATGTGAGAACATACCTGCTTACGACTTCTCTTTCCCTTCCCCAAAGCAGTAGTCTCTTCAATTTGGTGAACTTCATATCTATCCCTTAGCAATTCTTCCCAATAACGTTTAGACTCTGAGATACTGTCGGTTGGTTTATTTGCAGTGGATGCTTTCTGCGCTTCCTCCGCAGCTGCAGCTCCCACTTCATCTATAAATTCAAAAATTTCCACCTAAAAGAAGTAACAAGAGTGTCAACTCATAAATCATAATATTAACAATACTACTATAAGAAGAATGAAATGCCATATTATGCTAGAGAACACATTTGTTGTTCAGGGTGCTGTCATACCAATAATTACAAGAACAATGTATGCTTGTGAGTTTTATACAATCAGATATGAACTAATCACCAACACACACACACACACACTAAGGAAAATATACATATACAAAAGAAAAATCCGATACAACACTATATCAACCATAATCAGTATGAACCATGAAAAAGCAGACATAAGCTATAGAGTAATGGCACGCACTAAATACAAATAAACACTTCAAGTTACAGAGAGCCATTTGCAGAAAACAGAAAATGCATGACTAGCAACAACTATCTGATTCTTCAAAGCTTTTCTTTTAATCAAAAAGATGGAATTTTATTATTGAAGCATCACCAGGTGATAACGTCATATATATATGTGTGTGTGCATGTACATGTAAAACAATGCTACATGTCTTAAAAATTGCTACAAAGAGCAAGGTAGCGATGTTTGCTTTGAGCATGCTTCCTTTCTTCTTCAATTTTATCTTTCATCTATCCATCTAATAAGCATCAGCAATACAGTAGTTCCATACATGTCTATAGAGAAAGGGAAACATCTCAATCAGCTTTTCCAAATGTGCCCACCTTATTACAAGTTAATAATGAGACCAAGTAAAAACATATATAACAGGAGGGAAAATTGCAATTGTGTAGAACCTTGAAGGCTTTCAGAAAACCACCATCTTCTTCATCATCATCCACGGTTGCCTCCTCCTCCCCAACTTGCTCACGGTCAAGTAATCTATCAATGGTAAAATTCATATGTAATTACAATTTAAAATAACAACAATAAAAAAAACATACTCTACTTTTTTTTTTTAAGTATAAGTATGTTAACCTATCTATTGCAGCATCATCGTAGTGAATTTGGCGAGCTTTTCCAGCTTCATCACTATCATCGGCGAATAACTCCTTCGAACCATATCTTATAATGTCGTCTAATTCTTCCTAGATGACAGATTCAAATGTGCATGAGAACTATCATCTCATATTTGATGCAAGTAATTAGTAATTCAAAATTTTATTCTTCTTGATACAGCAGATACTGTACTCTGTGCTAAGTGATGCCTGAAACTATATTCAGATAATAGGAGAAAGTTCAGAGAAAATTAAAAAATATAATACGGACACACCCAAAAGTTTGCAGAAAGAGGAAATGTATCCAATAAGTATTGGCAAAATGACATGTGTTTCTTGTTGCACTAACAGAAAAAGGGAGAGATTGTATCCTGAAGTTCATAAACTCAACCTAAACAAGCCAATCTAGATAAAATCACAAGAGAATGTATACATCTAGTACATGGAGCTCTTTTTTTAGATAACATGCCAAGATGAACAGTGTTTGCATTCTATTACAACATATGCATACAGAGTACCTGATTAATATTTTGTGCTTTAAGCTTCCCCACAACAAGATGCTCTAGAACCATTTTTTTCTTGGTCATATGCATCATCCTTTCCTCAATGGTTCCACGTGTTATTAATCGATATATCATGACCTATGACATTTGACCATAATTCATCAGGAAAAGGAAAGAAAATAAATTCAAGAATAGAACTTCTACAAACTTCAACCAAAATAAAGAAAAGTTACTCATCTACAAGAAACATATTCAATAAATATAATATGACCTTATTGGTCTGACCAAGCCGGTGAGCCCTAGCCATTGCTTGCAAATCAGCATGATGATTCCAATCACTGCAAATAGACAACAGTTAGTAAATGCAAATTTGGTCCATGTTTCGTGAAAAAGGGGGGGAAAGGTTGTACAGGTAAAAACCTGTCATATATTATAACAGTGTCAGCAGTTGCAAGATTTATTCCGAGTCCCCCGGCTCTTGTAGAGAGCAGAAAACAGAACCTAGTCGAGTTCTTAGCATTGAACCGATCTATACGTATCTATCTCTCTGCCCCACTAACTTTGCCATCAATCCGTTCATATAACCATTTCTATACAAAAACATCACTCGCAGCTGCAATAGATTTGATTGCAGAACAAAAACCTCGCAGAATATAAGAGAAATGGAGTGAAATTCTTGAATGTAAATAATGGAACTCACATGAAAATGTTTTGAAATGAGCAAGTTATGATCATTTTACTAAAGTCGCGCAAATCTGTCCAAAAAATGAAAACGAGATAGTGTTCCAGACTTTCGGCCAACTTATGTTCTCAATCGAGACTGATTCTCAAGTTGATCAAGACATAAAAGTTGTAGTACTCTCAGTTAACCAATAAACACAACTTGAATCACTTGACAATGTTTTGAAATGAGCAGGTTATGGTTATTTTACTAAAGTCGCGTAGAATAGGAAAAAAATTTGTTCGAAGAGTGCACGGCGGGGTAGTTTCAATTTTTTAAGAAGCAGGTTATGGTCATTTTTTTTAAGAAATATTTAAGAAACATCGCAGTGCACTCTGCGAACAATTTTTTTTCCTGTTTTGCGCGACTTTAGTAAAATGATCGTAATTTGCTCATTTCAAAACATTTTTAAGTGATTCAAGTTGTGTTTATTAGATAACTGAGAGTAATACAACTTTTGAGTTTGATCAAATTGAGAATCGGCCTCGATCGAGCACATAAGTTGGCCGAAAGTTAAGAACACTATCCCGTTTTCATTTTTCAAACAGATTTGCGTGACTTTAGTAAAATGACCATAACTTTCTCATTTTCAAGTGATTCAAGTTGTGTTTATTAGATAACTCAGAGTACTACAACTTTCGTTTTGATGAGCTTGAGAATTAGTCTCAATTGAGGGTTTAAATTGGTTCGAAAGTCACCATATTTTTTGTTTTTTCATTTTGAGTTTGGGTTTGTCTGTTATGTTAAGTTATGCATATTTATTGACTTTGGGTTTAAGGGTTTCAACTTTAAGGGAAATTTGGGAGTTTTCGAGGGAGATGGAGGAGATTTGCAAGAAATTTGAGTGTGAGGAGAGATTTGGAATAGATTTGCAAGAGATTTCGAATGGAGGAGGGAAGAACCATTGTCGATTTGAATGGTGAGGGGGGGGGGAATGAGTAATTTTTGTTTATATAGATGGTGTGAGAAAGAAAATAGGTGGTGTGAAAAAGTAGAATGGTGTGAGAGAAAGGAACTAATGGTGCAAGGTAGTGGTTGCCATTTAATTATCATCTTTGTCCTAAGCATGACAATACAATTAAAGACATGAATAATTATGTGTTGATGCTAGAAATCCTCCAAATTTTCAACAACATATGATTATATAATCCATTGAGCTATTGAATCAGTCAACAAATGATGTTGACAATCATATTATTATCTAACAATTCAATTGAACTCCTATTAAATAATCAAATACAAACATCACTTTCAAATTTCATATATGCCATAAAAGATCCAAAAACAAAAAAAACAATAAATAAATATTGATGATACATCAAAGTGTCTTCTGATCAGCACCGTACACGTGTCATGTTAATCTCGTCAACAAAACAAAGCATGCACAATCGCATATTCGATCCAGTGAGACCCAAACAACATTAAATCCACTATTGACAAATTTCAGAACGTTGGACCTGAATTGCAATGTGCTACTAAGCCCACGAGTCACGTGGCCAAGCCCGATACTTGTAAGCCTGATAAGGCAAGAGTAATCCATGATAAGACAAGTATCTGGGGGATTGACCCAAAATAGGCAGATCAACAGTACATCGATTACGACTAGGAAACAAATACTAGAGTATAAGTCGGGCAATGAAACTTCCTTGTATGGACAACCCTCATAAAATTAAACATCTCCCGTAGATCTAGGAGCACAAGACATGTAGGAAAACTATCTCACATGAACAGCTCCCAAACATGAAAAGATTTATAGCAAAATCTTTTTCCCTAAACTACGCCACCAAAGGCCTAGCTGAACAAGGACTCTTACACAATAAAGGGAGATAAATTCGATGAACTTAAGGTACGCTACAGAAACCCAATTTATAGTTTTCAGCCTCTTCTAAGCCTTATCTAACTTAAGCATTGGAGTGCCATCGGCTGCCACATGGTGGTCCTTGGCTCACTGTGCTACCTATGCAGGTCTAGGTAAGCAGCAAGGAAGAAGAGAAGGAATCAACTACATTAGTTTGGTGCCGTCGATAACGACAAAGTTCCTTCACAGAGAACAAAAAATATGGTGACAACAAGGTCTCTTAATAATGGAGATGCTGCGGAACCCTCAAACGCTCGAACTAGCAGAGCGCTGGCCGTTTTGGCTCCACCACTGCCATGGGAGGAACCTTCTCATATCCCCGCGCTAGTGGCAACCATGGCAAACCCAAGGGTGGACCTATTATCAACCCAGATGCAGCATATTGCAAAAGCATTGGAGGCACTCAAACAGCAGAACCTTCCACTTGTAGAAGGAGACCACGAGCAGTGAAGATCCCAGTCCCCTGTGAGCTATAGAGAGCACGTTCAGGAGAGCCATGCTACCCCAACAACTTCTCAGTGGACCAGAGGTGGAGGAGCGGCCAATAGAGACCCAACATCCAAAGCCGATAGACACGTCTATCACAACCCCATCCGTAACGGGGCCACGAATCTAGATGTGTTGTTTAATCTCACGGTCCTCCATCCATGGATCATATCATGGATGAACCGCTGATAAAGAAATACACACCACTGAAGCTGGAGTTTTACGATGGGACAGGAAACCATATCTTATCACTTGCGCCAGTTCCAACACGTTATGGCACTCAATGAAGGGCCTGATGTGATAATGTGCAGATCATTCCCTGCCAGCTTGAAGACATCAGCACTGACATGGTTCCACAACTTCTATCCGAAATCTATCGATTCATTTTGGACGTTGGCGATGGCGTTCCTCACACATTTCGTGGGCAGTCAACGACTCAGAAAGGGCCCACATTATCTGATGACCCTGAAGCAAAATCAAAACGAAACGTTGAGGGAGTACGTCATTCATTTCAACTATGAGTTAACCCTCATCGATGGCTACAGTGATGACACCACTGTCACAACTTTCACTTCGAGTCTGAGAAGATGCAAGTTCTACGACTTCCTTACCCTAGACCCCTGAACCAATATGTCGGACTTGCTCATGGTTGCTCAAAGATATATCACTCTAGACAATATTGTGGCTGCCAAGATAGAGCGGAATCAGAAAAGAAACCCTCTGTCCCCTGGTATAAGAAAGAGGGGAAGAAGAAATAGGACAACGATGGGAACAAGATGAAGCACACTAACAGCAAGACCGATTTGAGCTGCACTAGGCAAGACAAGGCCTCGAATTATGTTGGGTCCAAATCAGTCACCCCCTCTCAACACCAGTCTGTTCAACATCCTTGATTCCATCAAGGATTGGGAAGAGCTGAAGTGTTTGCCTAAGCAACAAGGAGGCTCCGCTCGACGTAACAACTACAAATACTGCACCTACCAAAGGAAGGTGGACACGATACTGAGAATTGCAGAAACCTCAGAGGAGAAGTAGAGGACTGGATCAGGAAAGGCAAGCTAAGGGAGTTCATAAGCTCGGACTGGAGGTAGAGCCGAGCAAAAGAAAGAACAGATGTTGTCAAGGAGATTGAAAAATAAGCTCCTGACATCATTTATGTTCTCCACGAGATCGGTCCCAAAGGGGAGCAATCTAATAGGTCCTGCAAGAGGACACTGACCGAGATGCGGACACCATCTTAGTATGAGGACCGACAAATGTAGCATGCATGAGTTCAAACCACGATCCCATCACTGATGTTTATGAAAAAGGATCTCCAGGGGGTACATTCTACTCACAATGATGCCCTGGTAATCTCCATCCTCATCGCTAAATGGGAAGTAAAGAGGGCATTGGTGGACACTGGAAGCTCACTCAATGTCATGTTCCTCAGCGCATTCTGCAACATGCAACTACAGGAAAAAGACTTAACCCCCGCCACCCACCCCATGGTCAGATTCAGTGGAGAAAAGTGTTTCCCCATTGGGAAGATCAATCTAATGGTGATGGAGGGAGAACAATAATTACAAAAATACCTTGTCCAAGAGTTCATGGTGGTTGATGCTCCATCTACCTACAACATTATTCTGGGAATGCCGTGGTTTCATCATATTAGGGTAGTGGTTTCCACTTTGCACCTATAAATAAAATATACAGCCAACCAGCCCAAGGAGCCATTCGAGGAGATCAACTTGCAGTCCTGAAACAGCTGAATTGTTGCCAATTACAGCTCGGGCCCACAGAACCAACATGTCAAGCACTAGGCCTGGACAAAAGATGAGAATCACTCTATAAGGGCGGATGAGCCCCGATAACCAAGGTGCAGCTATGTGGAGAGTTAAAATTAAGAGCTAGCAGCACAACCTAGACTAATAAAGAGCTAAGTAACGATACTTCAGCAAACGAGCACTTACTCCAAGAGCTGTTAATTAGCAAGAAGTTGTCCGCCAACACGAAGTCCACTAATCAGTAATTTTGTTAGCTTTTAAAAAAAGAACTTCGCTAGTGGGACCATGCAATCTGAGACAAGCATTTGCGCCTCCTTCAAGGCAAAATTAGCTTAGTCTCAACTCAGAGTAAAGATATTTGTTACTTTGATTTCGTTTTTTGTTTTTTGTTTTTTGTTTTTCATTTCAGTTTGTAAGAATTGTTCGTACAAGACACATTCCAGATTTTATTGATTGCAATGAGAGTTATTACAAAATTTGTCGACCAACTAGTACATCAGTTTATATTGCAAGTATCTAAGTCCGATGCAAGTATTTATCTGCTGAAACAAGGGTAGAGACTCCGATATGCTAATCTGCCTCCAGAAGAGAAGGTGGTGAAAATAAATCGTTTGCAACGAAAGAGCGCATTCAATTCATTGCTCCATCGAATCATCACGCAAGGATGATTTGAAAATAGCAAGCAAAGTACTTGAAGAAGGCTGCGAGTACTCCCTCGATTCTTTGCTCCGCCAATCTGCCTCGTGAAGAGGAACATAAGGAAGCAACAAAAACTAACGAAAATACCCCGAAACAACGAGATCGTTGAGCTTTCATAATGCTACCAAATGGGAACGCTTTTCAAATGTGTAATGTCTAGGGTGACACAAAGATACCTCCCCAAGAATGAGAATCACGACCTCCAACACTCCCATCAACCATAAACTATCTGTGAGGACAATCCCCCGACAGAAGTAACAGATGAGAGAATGCTTGAGCATCGGAAGATGGAGCACAGACCTGACCCCGAAAGGAAGTCCATAACTCTTTTTCGCAATGTAAGAAGATTATTACAAGATCTCATGGGATCAATCAGATGCTCACCCAAATTAGGTGACACCACATAATAACAAGTCTTATCAAGACTTATCGGCACAAATCACAGAACATTTGAAGACTCCAGTGAGGGAAATCTTTCTTCAGCCTTTGGAAAACTCAAAACAAACTCTCTAGTAAGATGCGTTTGATTAACATGCTCTACTATTCTCATTAAAGTGCTTGAATGCAGAATAGCCAGCCTATATATAGGCGTGATGGCTTAAGAAGCAACGTTAGCCAGGAGTTACTTCATCATTAAATGCAGTACGGGAAATCGAAAAAATGACGATTCCAATTGCAACTGCACAAGTCCACATCTTTTGAATTAATGACACTGCAAGCTGCCCCATTAACTAGGGGAGTAATCGATACTGAACCCTCTTGGAGTATGCACCGTATCCATGGCACGACAATCCACAAAGATTTTTTCTAGTTGGGCCCTCCATTAATGGGCCCAAGCTTATGCCCTTCCAGATCCAACCTAGCACATGCAGACGAACATACATCAAAGGCTTTGGGCACCCAAAAAATAAGGAGCGCGCCTACAGATTATTATCATTAAATCCAAGGCATCAACTCAATTATTATCCTGTTACTGTTCATTAAAACCGGTCAATCAACTATTAGTCCGATCAATCGATTCGACTTTGGAATCAAATCGCCATGCGAGCCAAGTAAGTCAGGACACCCGTCAGATTTACATGCTCAAAATCTTATTCTGACCAAAGCTTAGTCACCTTCGACTTATTACAATAGCTTCTGGTCCGCTCTAACACCTAGCCCGCCAAAAGTGAACGACGATGGGTAAAAAAGTGAGAACTTAGTTAGTGTTTGTAATACCTGGCCGCAATGGATTGCCAGGGACCATTGTTCGACTATAGATGATGGTCGCCGAACCTAACCAAAGCTTAGTTGATTTTGACCTACGACGATAGCTTCTAGTACACTCTAACGCCCAATCTGTTAAATTAAATGGGTATCAACGATTTAGAGAGTGGTAGCTTAGTCAACACTCTGATGCCCGATTGAGACGACTAGCCAGGGATCATTGTCCAAACATGGGCAATAGTGACCGAACTCGACCAAAGCTTAATCAGTGACGACGATGGTTTTGGTCTACTTGAAGCCTAGTCCGATAATAATGGATTCCTATGTCTTAGAAAGTGAGAGTCTAGTTAGCGTTCTTGACGTCTAATTAAGATGGCCGACCAAGGTCACTACTCATACGCAGATAGTGATCGCTGAATCCTGACCAAAGCTTAGTCAGTGGTCGCTGATGACGATGGCTTTGGTCTACTTGAAGCCTAGTTCACTGCGCGCGAATTAAGATGGCCTCGAAAGTGGGAGCTTAGTCTGTGCTCATGTAGCCTAGTGAAGACAACTTGCCAGGGATCATTGGCTAACTACAGACAATGATCGCCGAACCGCGCCAAAGTTTAGTCAGAACAACTGATAATGATAACTTCTGGCTCGCTCCAACTGCTAGTCTGCCACGAACGGATCAAGATGGGTTGAAAAATGAGAGTCTAGTCAGTGCCCTCGACACCTGATCAAGATGGCTTGCCAAGGACTACCATGGTCGCCAAAACCTTACCCCAGTTTAGTCAGTTATAACTGTCAATAACAACCCCTGGTCCAGTTAAGCTTATTCTACGAATATCAGGTAAAGACGAGTCAAAAGTCCAATCAGAGTTCTAGAGATCGACCCAGACGACTTGCAAGGACTACTGTCCAATCATATACAACAGTGCATGTGTTGGGATCATAGTCTGACTAATTCGCGTAAAACAACAACAACTGTTGGTTCAACAAACAGCCAAGCTCCCAAACAAAGGGTGTATTACACTCCCCGATCTCTAAAAGGAGTCTGACCAGAATTGCACGAACTATTGCAACACAAGAAGTCAAGAACTGTTACCAGCGGATCAATTATAAAGCTTCCTAGCCTAGCAGAGCCTATTGTCCGAAAATTTATGTCGAAATAAGACAAAGCAGGTAAAAGCTAGTGGAAAAAGCAATGGAAAGAAAAACATGTGCATAATACTATTCATTTGCAAGCCAAAAATAAAATACAAGGTTCACCCCTCATCAGGAGGAGAGTCAGATACAACAGATCCAAACTTAGCAGAGGAAGAAGCATGAGACACATATGTAGGTGCTACCTCTAGATCCCCCTTATCAGGGTCGCCTTATTTTTCAGACGAATCGGAGGTCACTCCAAACTCTGCGTATGCAATCTCTTTATAATAGGAAAGATCCTAGTCGGGATGCTCCTCCTTTATCAGATGCATCAACTCCAACCTTCCAAGCACGACTCTGCTAAACTCAAACGTGCCTTGGGCATTGAGAAGCTTCTCCTCGCGCACTCTTGACTTGGCAAACTCTTGCTCTAGCCGCTCTAGTTTGCCCGACAACAAGTCAATCGTGGACTGCTCAGCACTCAACTTATCATTGACGATACTCAGCTCATTCCGCGCAAGAAGAAACTGCTCTTCAGCGGTCCACACACTCTTGACCTTAAAATCAACATCGGCCTTCAACTGCTGACATCGGACAATCCATTTGGACTCCTTCTTGATCCCCTCAGCATGCAGAGCCTGCAGTTTAGCCTGCATTCCGGCCATAGTCTCACGGGCAAGCTGCAAGTCACGACGGACAAGTTTCAATTCATTCTCGAACCGATCCCTCGCGGGCACTGCCCCCCAAGTTGGACTCAAACACTTCCAAGCGAACCTTCTGAGTCTTCGATCTAATGTATCAGGACTCCGCTCCAGTATCTAAGAAAGCTTCAAGTTGATTCCTCAATGATTCAATCTCATATAGAGTGTTAGAGTATGACTTCTGCAAATTTGCAAAGACTCGCTCCGTAGTATACACTCTGTTACGAGCGACCTCAACTTCAGTTATAGCTGCGACCACTCGATTCAGGTACGACATCCCCAGCTCGAGGTGTTTCTGCTCCTTATCCATACGCTCTCCTAGCGTATCTCCCACTGGCTCTAGAGCACAGTTTGCTAGCCAGTCATTCCACCTGCTAATATGCTTCCTCAAAGCAAAAAGATGTCAAACTCTTGATGCCAAGCTTGGTTGTTCATCCTTACTACGTCTAGAGCAAACAAACTTATTCGAGCGTCCGGATGAATATCCTTCGGAACAGGAATCACCCCAGCACCGCCATTGGCCATCTTCACTACATCAGGGCCCTCATTCATAGTTTTCCCTTTGCTCGCAAAAATCAGCTCTCTTTCATGCGCTGAATCAGAATCAGTTGATGGGGAAGAGGGAAACAAGTCATTCTTTAAACCCATCGTCAATTCAATATAGGGACGGGAACGAGATGGAGCATAGTAAGGGCGACGAAGAGGAGAAGCCTCACATGATGTCGAGGATCAGACGAATCTTCAATGGGTTCATGACGATGCTTTCTCGCCCACCTGCAACAACATTTTATTCAGAAACTCTGTTTGCTTGGTACTTAGTTTGGTACATCCTCCACGCCCACCATTCGCAAATACTCCCTCTCCAAGTCAGGAAGGGAAATGAGGGCCTTGGCCTGAGCATCATGCCTTTCGGAAACAACATTCTCATTCGGCACTTGCTTGAAAGCATCACATCTTTCGGATGAAGCCAAGCGCCTACGAACAAATTTAGGCAAAACACGAGACCTCTTCAGATGCACAGGAGAAGGAAATGCCTCAGCTATTTCTACCCTCCTCGTAGGGCTTGGAACCTTGATCTTGGAAAGTTTCCCCTTCCTCGAAGTAGACACACCATCGGCTTTTGGCTTCTTTACCCGAAAAAGAATAGGAACTACATGCCAATAAGCCCACAGTCCATTGTGCTCGACATTAGAAGACTCAATGATATTCTCTACCTCTAGATGAGGCATGTCACGAAACGCATCCAAAGTTGCTTTATCCTTAGCAGATAGTGGTGAAGTTTGAAATCTCCTTGCGAAAATCACAACAGGTGAATCTAATATGCAATTAACACAAGTAAGACTAGAAAAAGAGTCAAACTTACTTAAGGGTCTAAATTCACGCTCGACCGGACGACCAACAAGCTCAAAGTATGTCGAGTCCACAAAAGCCATGAAACAGAACTTCTGCTAGGATTTAAAATCACCAGGCAGGTTGTCGAATCAGTCTGGCGATATCAGCACACCCACATCATGCTCGTTTATTCGAGAAGTAAGTAATTGCATTGCCCTCGAAGACACTAGGACACCAGCATCCCTAGCCTTAATCAGAATGGAATTCATAGTCCTATACCCCGTTCGATACAAGTTGAGCGGTTGCAATGCCGAGGTACATCAGAAACTCCCAAATCTCCTTGATAACAGGAAAATGGACACCTGATTGAAGCATGTCTTGGTGAAGACGTAAACCCTTCAGGAGAGGACAATGGCGTCAAATTGATATTCACATAATTATCACATAATATATCCATTAATTTATATATGTTAGTGTTTCGATTATTATATTTTATAGTAATTATTTCGTTTTCATGTCTTTGTAGGAATTTGAGCGTGAACGATGAAATCGTATTAAGGCGACAATTTAAGGGATGACAATTGGTCGATTCTAGCGGTGGTACAAAGTAGAGGGTCACATATCTAAACCCTTAAACTCAAAACCAAGCCCATAACTTAAACCCAAAACCTAACCCATAAACCCAAACCCAATGCCAAGCCCAAGCAAACCCAAAGAATATTCTCCCAATTATCCGTTGATTTTACCTTGATTCACTCCATGAATCATCCCTTTATCTCATCTTTATTCATTTTGATCATTCTCTATAAATACAAGAGAAAAAGGGTGAGAAAAGGGGAGGAAGAGAAGGGAAAAGAAAATTACAGAAAATCAAACCCTCTTCCTCACACAGTGATTCTCATCACCATCACCACCCCCATCCACCATCAACCACTATCTGTCTCTCTGCCACCACCCAACAACCACAACCGCCACCACCACCGTGAAACAGGGGCGTGACAACCCTGTTTCACTTCAAATTTCCACCTCACGACCCAGACAGACCGTCCACACTACCGAGTTTCGCCATCACAACCCTCTCTTCGTCTCGGCCTCCTTCCTGTCTCCCTCTCTCACGACCACCGTCGCAAGCGGCGCGTTAGCCAGCACGCAACCGCCGCGACAGGAGCATACCCAGGGCAACGCTTCCCTGTCTCAGTCGCCCATTCTCGTCCTCTCTCCCATCTCTCTCTCTTCCTGCTCTTCTTCTTCAGCAACACAACCACCTCAGAGCAACGCGAGCCGCCAACACAACCACCACGATACAGAGGAGCAGAAACAGGGCAGTGTTCACATCCCTCTCTCTGTTTTTTTTTTGTTCTCATCGCATCTCTCTCTCTGTTCTTCCATCCCTCTCTATTTTTTGCAGGTTCCAGAGCCAGTTGGAGGACAAAGGAGCTCGCGAGGAGCAGAAACGAAGCAGCGCGAGCGGCGATGCTCGTTGGAGACGAAGGTGCAGAAGTGCTGCTTTTCGGGCGGGAACCAATTGATTTTCGAATCAGTTGGTTATTGGCACCCGAGCTTCTCCTTGTACCACCACAGTGCATTTCCAACCATTTTCTCGGGATTTGTGTTCAGACCACCTGCTGAGTACCACCACATCGAGTTTGCGACAAACCAAAAGGGTTGCATAATTCATTTTAATTTATTTTACTGACTTAAATGCTTAATTGTTAATTACAATTTATTTCAGAAATTTGATAAATTGCTTTCACCTTTCATGTTCGATTAAAAATTGATATGTTTGGTAGTTAGATTCACAATTTATCAATTTATTCAAAGCATGTGCTAAAAATTATTAAGATTGAACTTTGATTAAGTGTGCCCTAAAAAGACACTTAATGCTTGGTAAGAGTTTATTTGCTTGAAATAAATTGTTCATGTTTGACAGAAACTGATATAGTTGGAATTGAATTTTAATGATCACATCTTCGGTGTAAGCAAGGGATCCTCATCCCTAAAGCTTCTCGTTTATAATTTCAGTAATTTAGATTTAATATTTTTTCTAACTCATTGGTGAGTCCAAGCCCACAAAATCCATCTCATCTATCTTTTCTTTTCTTTTATTTTTCTTATTTTTAATTTATTTTTAGTTTAGTTTTAAAAACACTGTAACCCCATTTTCTCTAAATTAGTTTAATTAAATTATTAAATTCAATTTAATCCACCTTCCTCGTGGGATCGACCCGTACTTGCCGTTGTCTACCAGTTAGATACCGTGCACTTGCGGTTATTACAAGTGGGTCAAATTAGCCTATTTATTTAGGTCGGTTAAGCCCGCAACACAAATCGACGCCTAGTGTGCAGAACACCAGATCATCAAGAATCATGTATGTGTTATGGAGAACTTCCAAATCTGATTCAGAGAGCAATCTCTCCTAAAAAAACTTGTGCCCTTATCGAACAGTTATTCCGAAAGCTGATTTTGGCCTGCCATGAAAGAAAGTACAAGCTTTCGAATACGAAGGTTAAGCAAAGTCAAAAGCACAGATGGTGATACGGTATAGTAGAATCTCTGAGATTGAAAGAGTAAAGGGGCTACACTCCACAGGCAAGAGATCTATATAGAAAAGTGAACTTCCGCCTTTCCTTCTTTCAGGCTGGCGCACACCCAATTAATGAAACTCACCGCTCGAGGAAATAACTAAGACTCAACCATCATGACTACAAGATTGCTTAATGAAATGACCTAGTGGACCGATAAGACGGCCCACCAACTCGAGGGGAGTAGCTGATGATACATCAAATCGTTCTCTGGTCAGCACCGTACACGTGTCATGATAATCTTGTCATCAGAACAAAGATGGCCCGATCACATACTCGATCCAGTGAGGCCCGAACAACATTAAGCTCACTATTGGTAGATTCTAGAACATTGGACCCGAATTGCAATGTGCCACTAAGCCCACACGTCAAGCCCAATACTCGTGTAAGCCCTGATAAGGAAAATATCTGGGGGATTTACCCAAGACAGGCATGCCAACAATGCATTAGTTTCGACTAGGAAACGAATACTAGAGTATAAGTCAGACAAGGAAATTCCTTGCATGGACAACACTCAGAAAGGGATATCTCTCCCGTAGATCTAGGAACACAAGTCATGTCCGAAAACTATCCCACATGGATAGCTCCATAACAGAAAATGATCTCTAGCAAGATCTATTTCCTTAAACTACGACACCAAAGGCCTAGCCGAACAAGGATTCTCACACTATAAAAGGGAGATAAGGTCGATGAATTTAAGGTACGCTACAAAAACCCAATTTACAGATTTAAGTCTCTCCTAAGTTTAATCTAACTTAAGCATCAGAGTGCCATCGGCCGCCACACGGTGGTCCTTGGCTCACGTGTGCTACCTGTGCAAGTCTAGGTAAGTAGTGAGGAAGGAGAGCAGGAATCAATAACATCAAATATAAATATTAGAAAATTTGCTAACAACTGGGAGTTGAACCTTGTTGGGCACTCATGAAGAGAAAGTAAAACCAACTCACCAAGTGTAAAATCAGTTAAGAAGTTAAGTAAATTGGAAATGTTGATTAAATTTCTGGGAAAATGATAAGTCGAAATCTAACATTTCGAGCTAATTTTCGAGCAATTTTTGCTTTTCTATGAGCTCCATATACTGAAATTGTAAGGTATGCACTGATATCTTATTGGAGGTGCCCTAAGATATGATGAGCAATACTAGAGGAAGGGGGTGAATAGTCTCTTTTTGAAAAACTTTTATCTTTTAATTTTTTTTTACGGAAGAATATAAAGACAAAGGGGCTTCATGAACACGTTGTTGTTACTCTACGTTAAATACCAACTCCTAGACCAATGCAAAAATAAAAACATTCAAAGATAAGTAAGGCTAGGTAGGTAGAGTATGAAATCATTAACTCTAGGTGTCATGGTCTTGCAAGTCTTGGGATCTAAATCCGAGATCTAAAAACTACTTTTCTAACTAAATTCAAGACGTGATGCACAAATCAAACAAGCTAAACTATGATTTGTAAAACTTAAAACATGCAAAATGAGATATCATAAGCCGTAAAATAAACAAATATGTACAAGCAAAGTAAAGTAAATAGAGAATAAGAGAAAATACCACACGCAGATATAACAAGGTTCACCTATGCCGAGGTTTGATTTGCCTCGGTGATTTATTTCTTTGGTGAAAAGGGCTCACAAAACCACAAATATTTATTACTTGTTCAAAAGAGAATTGCACTCTCTATCAATGTTTCACAACCTCGGAAGGACTAATTGTCGCGCTTTCACGAGACTTACCCCACATGAACCAAGTGTTTTGCACTGTGAATCTTATGAATACTTTGGCGATCACCAACCGGATGCAACGACAACCATTTCTTATGGACGTGTGTTTGGGATTTTAGAAATACCTCCTGATCTTATGATTGCGTTCCATGAGACTTATCGAGTTGTTAAGAATCACACCATCAAGGAATTGACACAAGCAAATCTTATCAATTGTTTGGGATTACATGGTGACACTTACTCATACGAATCTACTTAACGGATTTAAGAAACCGATATGGGTAAGATGAGTTCAGCAAGCTAACACTCAAGGGGCTTCTCTAGCAATGTCTCTAATATAATATAATTTTTTTTTTTTCGAAAGGCGAGCGTGGGGTTTAAATGGGCTCCCCGGACCACTGAAAATGGTAGTTACATGTTACAATCTGTCAAAGAGTCTACCACTAGCATCATCAAAGATTATGTTTTTCAGATCCTCAGCAAAGGAACTAGAAGTTATCTCTAAAAATTCAGAAGTAGGTAACAGCTTGGACAGCTTGTCAGCAGCCTGATTGGTCTCTCTAAACGCATGTATTATCCTGAATTCTGCAAAGTCTTCAAGGGCTATCCTGATACGCCTTATGATGTGAACTGTTTCCCAAGGAGGATTCTTATTAGTAGTCAGATACATATGTGCGTTCTTAGAGTCCATACAGAGAATGATTCTATTTTGTCGATGTCGTTTGGCCAATGTCACTCCCATCTCCACCCCTTGCAACTCATGAAGGATAACTGTGCACCCGACTGTTGAACCTGCAGCTGCAGCAACAACTGAACCCTCGCAATTCCTGATGATGGCGCCAAAACCACGCCTATTGCCTATCAATGAACCATCAGAGTTTATCATAACCCAATCACTATCAGGCCTCTTCCAAGAGCACTTCTTAGGCGAACACACTGAGAGCTGTACTGGGACTCTCCGCTTGTCACAAAACATTTGATTGTAGTCATTATCCTCCCCTTTGAGATCCAACACTGCGATCCTCAATCTTACATCCCTGACTATGTTATCGACAAGGTTCAATGCCACCATGCGCCTAGCTTGAAACAATCGCTTGTTACGTTCTTGCCAAATATGATATATAGTAGCATTGAAGGCCAGTCTTTTAATCAAGCAACACGGACTGTTTCCAGTAAAAAGTTTTATACACCAATCAACTTCTTGGTCCCAGGATAATGGAGCCCGAGTGTACCCCATATAATGCAAGAGATAAGACCAAACCAGCTTAGAGAACCAACAGTTAAAGAACAAGTATTGTTCATTCTCTGGTTCAGTGTCGCATAAGCTGCACATTGAAGTATCTATTTTCTTCCATGCCTTAAGTTTATCATGCGTCTTTAAAGATCCATGCATAACCAACCAGGAGATGAAACTGTGCATTGGGATTCTTCCTTTGAACCAGACTAGTCTCGCCCAAGGAACTGGCGTGCCACTTTCCTTGACTGAGTGATAAGTTGATTTGTTTGAGAATTCTCCATCCTTGCCACACTTCCATACTATTTTCTCTCGGAATCTTACATCGAGCTCAACAGAGTGCAGTTCCTCAAAAAATTCACTAACAACATGTTGGACACGGTCCCGAGCTCCCCATTTGTTGCCCCTAATGAGGGCACTTACCTTTGCATCTCTATTGAGTAAGGAGTCATACTGAAGGTGAGGAGGGAATTTAGGTAACAATATTCCTAATGGGTGCCATGGATCCGTCCCAAGTGAAGTCCCCTCTCCATCTCAAATTAAATGAGTGATCATCTTGCTAGCTATCTTCTGCTTTCAAGGATATGTTTCCAACTCCAAGAACAATCTTTAGGCGCTTCCATCAGCCAGAATTCCTTTCCACGTATCAGATTTCTCCTGACCCATTTGACCCAGAGATTTTCTTTATTTGAAATTATGTTCCAGACATGCCTAGTCAAAGCCGCAGCGTTAGATGTCTCAATATCCCTGATTCCAAGACCCGCTTCTACATACGGCCGACATACTTTCTTCCAACCTACCATTGGAGACTTCTCATGGGTATCAACAGCAGACCAAAGAAAGTTCCGCAAAGTTGCATTGAGCTCATTGACTGTTTCTTTGGGTAAAGCAAAACAGGAGGTCCAGTACACATGTAAACTATTGAAGACTGACCGAATAAGAGTGACTCTACCTGCATAGGACAGGGTTTTGTTCCTCCATGATAGCACTCGTTTCCTGACTCTTTCTATAAGGGGAGTACAGTCATTATGAGAGATCCTAGTGGAGATGAGAGGCAGCCCAAGATACCTCACTGGAAGTGTGCTCATGCTGAAATTAAGCTCATTCATAATCGCTACCAGTTCAATTTGCTGAACTCCTGCTGAATAGAGATTGCTCTTTGAGCAATTTATATCCAGTCCAGTGCATGATTTAAACTGGTCCAGCACACTATGCAGGGCTTTTGCTGACTGATGATCACCATGGAAGAAAACCAATAGGTCATCCGCAAAACACAAATGAGTAATAACAGGCTCCTTGCACTTGTAGTGTAGTTGAAACGTATCCGCTTCCACCTTCTTCTTCAATAACAAGTGAAAGATCTCCATGACTAAGACAAATAAATAAGGAGACATTGGGCATCCCTTCCTGAGGCCTCTTGTAGCTTTAATAAAACCCTTTGGTGTCCCATTGATGGAAATGGAGAACCGAGCAGTAGACACACACATCCTAACCCAGTTAATAAAAATTTCAGGAAACAACATCCTCCTCATAATATGGTAAATAGACTCCCATCTGATCATATCATAGGCCTTTCGAAGGTCTATCTTAGCTGCACATTTAGGCTGCCCATGGTCCCTGTGATAATTTCTTACGAGCTCATAAAGTCTCGAAGATAAGAAGCATTTGGTACTTTAGGAATTAAAGAGACATTAGTAGCATTTACCTCTCCTAGGAGTTTACCATTGTTGAAAGAACTCTGCACGTCCTTGACGAAATCATCGCCAATGATTCTCCATGTCGATTTGAAAAATAGGGATGAGAAACCATCTGGCCCTGGTGCCTTGCTATTGTCTATGGAAGCGAGCGCCTTAGTTATTTCATTTCTAGATACTGGGCTACACAGATCATGGCCTTCCTCTTCCGTAATCAAGCCCTCAACTTGCAACTGGTCAATGGTGGTGTGATCATAATCAACTTGGGTACCCCCAAACACTGACTCAAAGTATTTGATGCACTCTTCACTTATCTCCTCCACTGAGTCTAACTTTGTATCATCTGCATTATAAAGAGAAAGAATCTTATTCTTAGATCTTCTCTCCCTTAAAAAATTATGAAAATAAGACACATTTTCATCTCCATCCTTGATATGTTTGGCTCTAGACTTTTGCTCAACTTCTGATATTTCATTCCTGACTGCCTCAGCATATCTCTTAACTGCAGCACGTTCCTGGATAGCCATAGATTGATCTAGAGGGGATGTTTATAAGGCAGCCTGCATGTTCTCCATGTTCTGTTTAGCAACCAGCACAGTACTCTGCGCATTCAAGAATTTATTCTTCCTCCATGCGATGAGCTGAGTTTTTGTGTGTTTTAGCCTTGTCACCAGTCGATACATAGCAGTCCCTTCAACTCTCAATTCCCAAGCTTGTTTAACCACTTCCCAGTAGCCCTGCTCACGAATCCAGCAGTTATAAAATCTAAACAGTATAGGACCTGCGCTTTTGTGCTCGTATAAAGTGATGATCATAGGAGAGTGGTCAGATACTCCAGGATTAAGAAAATCTGCTTCAGTGTCAGGCATATTGTTTAACCATTCGTGATTTACCATGACTGTCAATTTTCGACATCACTCTATTATTACCAATTTGCTTATTACTCCAAGTTAGGAAATTACCTTTGTAACGACAATCGAACAACTGTGCTTGCTGGACGCAGTTTAAGAGATCAATAAAGTGTCCTGGCCTTATCTCTTCTCCTCCCACTCTTTCTTGTGAATTCAATATCGAATTGTAATCACCCAGCACGGCCCAAGGTATATGATATGAAGAAGCAAACGTGACAATTTCGTTCCATAGTGTTTTCCTAACCATGTAGTTGTTACTTCCATACACAAACGTGAGGACACATGAGAATCTGTTAGGCTAGATTGCTTCCATGAAGATGGCTTGATCTGACTTAGATAGAATGTTTATATTCACAGCCTGAGCGTCCCAGCCTACCCATATTCTTCCTCCAAACACTTCCTCGTTATTATCTGTAAAAGCCCAATCCTTAAGTAGATTTCTCTGAATTTGAACTCTTTTTTCATTACTAACTTTTGTCTCTACCAACCCTACAATGCTTAATTTCTTTTTACTGACTAGAGATATGACTTCTTTCTGTTTCAGGGGATCATTGAGCCCCCGCACATTCCAGCATCCTACTCTGATCATTAAGAACAATTCTTAGATTGAGATGATGACCCTGCATTACAGGTTTCCTGACTCCTCTTAACTATCCCATTGGAACTAGTCGCTTTGTCTGTAAGCTGCGTAGTAGTCAATTCACTTTGCTGTAATACTGCAAAAGAGTTCTCCTTATTGATTAACATTGAGTTTAGTCTCAATTTCCCTTTAGGATCCCCTTGTTATGCTTTCCTTGCTGCTCCCCTCCATATAGCTTCATGTGCATGGGCATCACGGGTCGCTGAGTAGTGCTTGCATTACCTTCTTCAACTTTGGCCTTAACCACTGCGTCGCTAGATATTGCAACACTACCCTTATCTGTTTCTCTAGTTGTAATCATACTGTCAAAAACTGCCACTACCAACTGTTCAGAATAACCATCAGCTGCAGGCACCTCCTCCTCTTGGTTAGGAACTGCAATTAAGGAGTGTCTAGCATCAGTCAATGCTATCGCTAAGTTACTATTAGAGCTTACTTCCTTCTCTGCAGGAGTAGCTGTTGTTAAAGCCACCTCAGCATCACTTGCCTTAGTGTTATTTCCACTACTGTTATCCATGTTCTTAGTGTTCAATGCATTCTTGCTGGGGACTATCATCCACCCCTCCTCATTTTTATCATTGGGCTCACTCTGGGTTGCTTTCCCTTTTTCATGCCAATATTTGGTAGGTTTCGTGTTGGGGCTTTTATTAGTGGGGCAACCACTAGCCACATGGCCAAAGCCTTTGCATTGTGAGCATCTCACTGGGCGCCATGAATATTCTACCTCCACCATAATCGACCTCCCGTCATCAATAATAACTGGTATAGTTGTAGGAAATGGGCTGGTAGCTTCAATCTCCACACATACCCTTGTAAAGGACAGCCTAGAGCGACTTTCTGTCGCCTTGTCTAGCATCAATGGAATACCAAGAGCACTAGCAATTGATTGTAGTCCTTCCGGACTCCATAGGAACAATGGCACTTTTCGTAGGTTCACCCATATTGGAACTGAATTTAAAACCTCCACCTTATCCTCCATGTAAGGAGTCCAAGGCCTGATGATGAAGATATGACTCGCAATATGCACAGGCCCCTGCTCAAGCACTTTGGTGTGGTCCTCCGCATTAGAGAACTTAAACACAAACTCTCTTTCACCATAAACAGACATCTCAAAGTCACTTTTTAGCATTTCAATCGCTCTTTAACAAAACCAAAAGCTAGCCTCTTACCTACAAAGTTTCCAAGAAGGTAGTGTTCACATTCCTTCATCCTCTTCGCATGATCAGATAGTTTAATGGTAATTATTTGCTGTCCTTCGACGACTGTTGGAGCAACATACTGCAACTTCGTGCTAGACTCGCTCTTGCGATCAACAAACAATGTTGCCCAACTCATGGGTTTAGGGCCTGCACCCCGTTGTGTATTCGTTTTAGGAAATGCATGGGTATTGAGAACAGTACGTGCTTCCTGAGAATCCTTAAACAATGCCCTTGACTTCTCCTCTTCATCGATACTATTATCATTACTGAGCACCGTATTATTTACCTCCGTTTCTATAGAGCAAGGTGTTTTCTCTTTAGAGACTTCGCCTCTCTTACTTGTAACCTCTCCCCCTCGAGAGGCCGTAGGGGGAGTTGAACTAGATTTGTGTCGCTGCATCATTGAGTTTGAAATGTCCACTTCTTTATAGATCTTAGAATTGAAAATTTTCACCCTCATAATGTTAAAGTTTGGGGTGAGAATGATAATGTTTCTCTCTAGGACCTTTAGATCTCAAACGAAGAAGTTTTTTGGTATAGGTTAATATCACTTTCCAAGCCCTAGATCTTCTATTTTCATTTGAAGCCCACTCAAAGAAGTTGTTTTGGCTAGGTAAGATAAGCTTATGGTTACACATATTTGTTGATCGTAGCTTTGATTTTCTATCATAAAACTATCATTTTTAGCTAATGTTCTGATAATTTTTTAAGGAAAATTCTAGGTTGTTCCCAAAATAATGGGTTGATATTATGGTGAATTTGTTTACGATTGACAAATTATCATCTTATAAGAATTTTGTGAAATCACAGTAAACGATATGGATAATTTCGAGTCCATAAACTTTAATCACTTAAAACTACCATACCTCTTGTTGTTTTGTGATTTCCCGTTCCTATAGAAAAATTAAGTAACCTTTGGTTTGGGTCTTGCGGTTTTGAGCACCCTTTTCTTATAGAGAAACTAAGTAACATTTGGGTTGGGTCTTGCGGAAAGGTGGTGGTTTTGAAATGCCTACAAGAGGTTTGATATTTATCTGTAGAAAATGTGACGTGACTTATGCGCATTGATAGCCTAAAAGTGGCTTTATGTTACTCATATAGTTTGGAGTATCCGAGGAGGCATACCCGTATGTGATGTTCCCACTTAGGCATGAATGACGGAGAAGTTCTCCTTTATATGAGAGGCACATGAACATGTATGGTCAACACAGAGGTGGTGCGAAGGTGGTATAGTTTAATTGATCAATTCATTAAAAACAAATATGTTCGAGATAAATAATGTATGGACACAACTGTACTAATTGATGAAAACTGATTAGTTGAGAAATTATATAACTTTTTTTTATAACCATTCCTTACAGGATGACAAGTCTACTAACGTTATACAGGTTAGAGGTGCCATGGTCAACCGCTCCAGCGTTAATATAGGTAAGGTAAATATTTATTTTAAGAACGATAGAAATATCTTAGAACGACATGATTGCCTCGTTGAAGAACTAGAAGTCGTTGAGGTGTTACTTTATTATGTATGTAATTTCATATAATGGCATGAAATTTATTTTTATTTAGAGTTTGATATTACTCATATCAGCTAAATTGTTAATCCAAGTGAGTTTTTGCCTCTTAGGTACATTCCTTTGAGAATGTAGCCATTTAGCTTTGTCTGATGTTAGAAAGTTCTGGCGGCATCGTTTGCGGTTTATTTTGTGGGGTGATCATCTTCAAATAGTTTCCAGGTTGGAGTATTTTTTGTGTCCTTCAACTCTTTTATAAATGTTTCCGCTGTTACATGAATTTTTCACATCCTGAATTTTGGGGGAAACAGATAATCCTACATGGATATAAGGATTTCATTTTCTTGAAAATTAGGGCATGATAGTGTGTGGGCTCTGAGGCTGTAGAGCTACCTTGTGTGAAAGGGCTCTGAAGCTAACAACTCTGTGTGTGGGCAAGCTCAAATGCGGACAGACTACTATGTGTGGGAGTGCTCAGAGGCTGGCATGCTACCTTGGTGTTATAGTCCCACATCGCCTGGGTGAGGAAAGGGGATGTGATATATATGTGCGAGGTTGGTTCCCCTTAATACCACGTGTTTTAAAGCCGTATGAGTCATGAGCCCAAGGCGAACAATATTGTACCATGTGGATCTGGTCGTGACAGAATAGTATCAAAGTCGAACCCAGTTGAAAGTGTGCCAACGAGGACGTTGGACGCTAAGGTGGTGGATTGTAACAACCTTGTGTGGGCGGACTCTGAGACTGATGGGCTACCTTGTGTGCGCAGGCGCTGAGGCTGACAGCTTTGTGTGTGGGCGGCCTCAGAGGCTAGCAGACTACCATATGTGGGTGGGCTAAGACGCTGGAAAAATTCCTAGGTGTTATCTTCCCACATCGCCTAGGTGGGGGAAGGGGATGTTTTATATATGTGCAAGATTGGATCCCCTTGGTGCAACGCATTTTAAAGTTGTGCATGCCTTAGGCCCAAAGCAAACAATATTGTACCATTTGGATCGGGTCGTCACACAGGTACTTCGAAATCGAACTCAAAATCGATTGTTCCCTAAAACTTCTCCCAACACAGAGACTGATGCGAACACAACAACCACCATCGCACTAGTTTCTGCGATAAATAATCCCATTCACCTATACGAGTCCATTTAATTAAGTGGTTCGCGCAGGACTCTGCGATTATTGTTTTTTCAATAGTAAGATGATGGATTATTTATATAAATTTAAATTGTACCATTTATTTAAATGTTCAGTATGGCAAAGACAAACAAGTACGTTGTGTCTTCTTCAGTTGGTGTGGTGTTGGGGATGATACTGTTGATAGATGACCAATGGCGACGTCTAACCGAAAGTACCGGCATGTTTCTCGCGCCTTTAAAATGGTGACTAAGTAATTATAATATTTTTTCAGTTCTTAAAATATCTAAATGTTATTGTTTTTTAAATGATTTGAATTCCTAATATTCTTTGTTATTATTTGATGTATGTATGAATGACGCAAATTGAGATGTCAAAATCAATTTTAAAAATTTTAGATTGGAAGTTGAGACAAGAGCCTAAAGTAGTAAGGACAATGGCCTATAAGAGTAGTCTACATCCCTTGGTCGACTATTGTAAAAATCATGTTGATAGGTTAACCATTTTTGCCTTCATGGAGCGTTGGCAACCTGAGACAACACTTTACACCTCCCTTTTGGAGAGATGACCATCACCCTGGACGACGTTCATCATATCACTCAGCTGCTAATAACTAGTAAGCCTGTTATTGTGAAGAAAAGTAAGATGAAGGCAGATGAATGTGTCAAACTGTTGGTGAAAGGTTTAGGCATTAAAAAGAGTGATGCCAGAAACATGTTTTAGAAGAACATTAGTTTTGTGGAGATGAAGTTTGTTAAGGATAATTGTTGTGGAAGAGCGAAGGCAATTGATTCTCTTTAAATGAATCAAGTTGTTAGGGGTTACTTGTTATTTCTCCTTGGGATGACTATATTTGTTTATAAAACTAGAACAAAGGTTTGCACTGAATATTTGAAGTTGCTGATAAAGTTGGATGTTGTTGGGAAGTCTGCAACGACATAGGTATTTTGGCGTTATTGTATCGTCAATTGGGTGTGCTAGCAGAGCAGGTGCAAGGAAAAAATATGGATATTTGCTGCTTTTGGAGGTATATTTACTTTTCTCTTCAGTTAATTACCCTTTGATTGTTTAAGATATTTAACTAATTAATTTTATGTTTTTTTTCTTCTTTTAATGGGTTGGATATACGACCATTTTAGGCTTTGGCATAATCCGAATGATTCTTGGAATGATACTCTTTCCCCATGGTTAAGTGGGAATGCCCTAAACTTGTAAGGGTCGTGAATGAAGAAATCATCACTCTCAAAGAGCATCTCAATGACATGTCTCCTGAAGAGTTAAAACTTAGTAATTGAGTACAAGTTTGATCTCAGCTTGTCTTTCCTATTAATTGTTATGATTTTTCCTTAGTAATTTAACAATTTTCATGTTTGTATGATCATGTCATTTGGGACCCTTATGTGTAATCCAAGGGAAGAATTCCATTGCATAGCATCACATAGTTACAAATTTGTTTGTTATGCCTCGACGTGGAAGAACTCTATCACCCAGATAGAGTGATGAGACAGATGGGAAGAGTACATGTGATTCCAAATCCCTCATTCAAACCAAAATGAAATATGGTTGTTGTACGCTGAAACTTGGCTGAATCATCTCATGTCAAGTGATGACCAAAGTGAACCAGTTAGGTATCCATGGGAACACAACGAGGACTATTTGAAGTTGTTTCATGACATTAGCCATCCTTTCGTCCAACCACCGGAGAATATGATAACTCATTCCCTAATAAAAAATTGTTTCTATCGAACAATAATGTGATTTAAGTATACTTGAACAACTTTGCACATATGTCAAATACATATTTAACTAAGATCAAATGTTTCTTTGCGGAACAAGACGGTTGATGAAGCTCTTAAGTTGCTCAAGGCTTCTTTTAATGGGAATATTGATAAGGTTTTACTGCTCTTACTGCTCTTGAGGAAAGAGAAAGTATGTGAGTTGCTATAAGGACTGTTTGCACCTGTGACTTTGGAAGACGTAGAGGAAAAACAAATAGAAGAACAAGGGAGTGCTATAGGTGGTGGTGGTAGTGGAAGGGGTGATAGTGATAAAAGAAGTGGTGGTGTTGGTAAAGGGAGGGGTGGTGGTGTAGATTAAGTGGTGGTGATGGTGGAGTAAGGAGTGGTGGTGGTAGAGGAAAGGGTGTTGGTGGTGGAAGTGGTCCAGATGGTAGAGAAAATGGTGCTGATAGTGGAGGAATGGGTGGTGGTGGTAGAGGAAGTGGTGGTGATGGTGGAGGAAAAGATGGTAGTAGTAGTCGAAGTGGTGGTGATGGTGGATGAAACGTTGACAGTAGTGAAAAAGGTGGTAGAAGAAATCAGGCTAGAACCAAGAAGAGACGTGAACATATCACTTCAGTGTTTGATAGGCTTATAAATGGTACATTTTACGGCCCTAATTCTATATTTGTTATGTCAAATTAATTAATAAAATACTCTCATTACATGTAATTTGTGTATAATTCAGGAATTCAAGTATTAATCATCAAATATGCACAAAAAGACACAATAAGGTTAAGTTCAATAACTAAAAAACTCATTGGAAGTTCACACATGCATTGTCAAGGATCAAGGATGTTCAAGCCCCGACCCATGAATTCAAACCCAAAAAAGTATCACCATCTACGAATCTCGAGGAAATCAAATTTAACATCCACATGGCATCTTCAACATAGCAAAAAGAATCTCTACACATTCCACCTCCTACTCCAATATCAATTCTCCAATACAATTCATTATTTTATGCCAACATATTTTTCTTATTTTACTCCACCTCCTACTCCACTATCTATTCTTCAATACAATTCCTTATTTTATACCAATATCTTTTCTTTATTTTACTCCACCTCCTATTTCACTATCCACTATCCATTCTCCAATACAATCCTTATTTTATGCCAATATCTTTTCCTTATTTTACTCTACCTCCTACTCCACTATCCATTCTCCAATACAAATATTTATTTATGCCAATATCTTTTCCTTATTTTACTCCACCTCCCATTCTTCTTCACCTATAAATACCCCATGCTTGGAGTATACGGAGGATGACTTGAAAAGAAAGAAAATTGAGAGTTAGAGATTTAGAGTTTTGAAGAGTTTTACTTATAAGTTTTCCCATTTTCTTTATATTCATCACCATGAGAAACCTAAGGTTTACTATGAGTGGCTAAACAACCTCTTATGGTGTGAGTGAGCCCCATGGGATGATGACCTCAATTAGGTATTCTCAAAGTATTTTCTTCCATGTAAATTAGACAAACTTTGTGATTAACATACTCTATGTACTTTAATATCAATGTTTAATGAAATCGATTGAAGTTTTGTTTTTTATAATCATGGATACATTTCTTACTCTTGTTTTCATCTTTCTTAAAGTCATAGATTCAAGATGTCTTCACTAGTATGTGTCTAACAAACCCACCCCTTTAATGCTTTAAGTATGATTGTAGTATAAGGTTATATATGATTTGTTAGATATTAGGTATTTTATTTAAGTATGGAATGCTTTTATGCTTTTAGATCATGCTTATAATCTTAGAAATGATTATCCAATTGGTTTGATTACATAAGCTTCATTGTATAATTTCTCATCTTTAGGTGAGGTGAGAACTTATCTATGGATGAGTTATGATTGGAAGAATAGAATCTTGAGATAAGCCTAAGAGAACCATCAACCCTTGGTGGTGATCTCTAAAGCCCTAAGTATCTCATATTTGATTGTAATTTGTTTACATAGTTTTTATTTAGCTTTTAGTTCAATAACTTCATCAACCACGTATTTTCTAACTAGGTTAAGTTTTAAGATGGATTTAAAGATTAGTTTTCCGATATATAGCTCTCATTGTGGGATTCGACCCGTATTTGCCGTTATCCAACTCAATAGATAATCATTGGCTTACGGTATGATTTGAGATATGATCAAGTTTTTGGCGCCGTTGCCGGGAAGCGATGGAAAATTAGTTTTAAAGTCAATTTTGAATGCTTATCACTAGTTTAGTTTAGGTGCATTTGCAATATTTGTTAACACTTTGTACTTTGAAAATTTGAACATCCTCATATTTTCATTTTTTTTTATTATCTAACGTTTGTTGTTTTATTTTTTTTTTATTTATCTGGTAAATATATATGATCTGTGCTTTCTTGGACATCTTACCATTTGTTCATTGGATCAAAGGTTAGTGAGAACCGAATTTTTTAAGTTGGACTACCTGTGCTGGAATTTGATTGCTGAAAATGACTATTGTTTAGAGGCCTGTTTCTACTTATTTATGATTCTATTTTGATCATTTCCAAATCCTATCATGTTTTAAATCGTGTCTAGTTTCTAGATAATCTTTTGGATTTTAATTTGGATAAATGGTTGAAACAAAATTTGAATTCTCGCAGCATCTATGCAATCTGGACAGTGTACTATTTTTTGCGTTCACTTCGAATTTCAGTAACCTTCTAGGTACCAAATGATTTTTAATAATTTTTATTTAAAAACTTTGGTTTGTTAGAAATCCATGGAAATTTGAAATTCTGAATTTCAATAAGTATTGAACTCTGCATGATTTTTCAAAGTCGATCTATCAGCTCTGAAAATTTTTCAGCAATACATTGTTTTGCCAAACTTGAATGATTTTCAAAACTTTGGTTCTACACTTTGTATGTGAAACCATTAATCATTCTCCTATGGTATAATTTTCAGATTTTATGCAAAAATGATACTTGGAGAAGAGCTTTGGTGAACTTAGTGAACAATTAAGGACACTTGAATTATAATTAGGAATTTTTTTTCTTTGAGTGATTGTGAGGATTTGAGTTTGTAATAATTAAAACAAGATCCAAGATACAATTGAAAAGAAAGTAAGGTACTTCTCTTAACCGACTTCGAACTCCTGCAGGAAGTGTTTCTGGAATGATTTTGAATGTTTAAATTTTTGCAAGATATCGAACTGCGTTAAACTACTTAAAAGCGGACCAGGTTAATTGCAATTGAGTGGGACTTGATTACCCACCTCATCACTCCAATTCACGTTCTAACCTGGCCAAACTAATTAAAATGAACTCAAATAATTAGAGCTAATTAGAACGGTGTTCATAGGACCACACAAATAGAATAGACTGTGTCCAACTCTTTCGAAGCAAAGCTGCTCTAGTGCCAGTTGGTATGCGCCGATAAAGACCAGTGTAACTGCACCGCCATTTTTTACCTTTTCGCCTAGAGAGTGGTGCTTCGACGGAGTTTCCCGCAAGTCTAATCTTGTTGTGGTTAGGAACACATGGGTTCTTGAAAGTGTTTAAGTGGTAACTAAATATCATAAGAAATCTTTGGATCTTAAAGACATCCTTCAAAGGCTTAGCTAGTTCTAGCATACCAAACAGGGTAAAACCTGGCTAGAACGCATCTCTGCCTAGTGTGGTGGTCTAAGGAATTTTTACGTAATAAGGTTCTCCATACATTCAAGACATATGGGAAAATCTAACTAGGGTGAGAATTGACTTTTGAGGCGCTCAAAAATCATTATCCACTTCAAATTAGATTGGGCCTTAAAAATCAATTGTCCCTTTCACTTGATTGAAGATAATCAATTTGTTGTGTGCTAGACACCAAGGACTTGTTTGTGTATCATCTTCTAAGTGAAATTGCATTTAGTTTAGGTTCACATTTGAGAGTTATGACTGTTGTATGAGTGTTTGGTCACGAGACCATACTCGACGCTTGACTCGCATAGATAGACCTCTTAGTCCACTTGAGAGTATTTTGTCATCAGTTGAAGTCGAAAATCCTATGGCAGATCAAGGGAACGAACAACCTAGAGTTGTAATTAGGGAAAACCCAGTCAATGTTGGGGGTAGAACTCTTTGAGAGTATTTTGCCTCAATACACCAAGGTCAACCCTTGAGCATTGTGTTTCCACCCACCACCACAACTCATTTTGAGTTGAAGTCACATGTGATCTCGCTATTACCTACATTTTATGGCTTGGGGTTGGAGAGAGAGAATCCTTACTCTCACATCAATGAATTTTTGACAATTTGCAGCACTTTAAAATTTCAAAATTTTAGTGATGATTCTATTAGACTCGCTTATTTCCTTTCTCTGTTAAGGAAAAAGCAAAGATGTGGTTGGACTCATTACCATCTGGATCGATCACTCAATGGGAGCAATTGAAATTGAAGTTCTTCAATAAATTCTTCCCAATGTCGAAAACCATTTCCCTTAGAAAGGAAATCCAAGATTTTAGGCAAAGAGATGATGAACAATTTTATGAAGCATGAGAAAGATTTAAGGATTTGTTACTTAAATGTCCTCGTCATGCTTTTGAGATTTGGAAGTTGGTGCAATACTTTTACAATGAGTTAACCCAAAGTAATTGTCACATGATTGAGTCAATGAACGGAGGGAACCTTCTGAGTTTGAGTGATGATGCAACTTTTGAGTTCTTTGAGAAATTGTCAAAGAACTCTCAACAATGAGATTTTGCGAATAGAAGAGATAAAATCTCTACAAACAAACCCGACCTTTACGATGTAAAGGAAGACATAAATCTCCACACCCAATTAGAAAGTATGAGGAGAGAAATTAAGGCTTTATCCATGGCTCAAGCTAACTCAGCCGAGAATATTCACCCAGTCATGAAGGTTTTAGGCAGTGAACCTAACACATTTCCTTGCACCATTTGCACAGAGCCAACACATATGGCTCATTCATGTCCCATCTTTTATCCAGAAAGATCAACTGGGGAAGAACACGTCCAAGCCATCAATGCTTATAAAAAAGCAAACTCTTTCAGTGAAACATATAATTCTAGGTGGCGAAGCCATCTAAATTTTGCATGGAGGCAAGATCAATCTCAAGTTCATGGAGAACATCAATCCTATAGGGAACTAAACCAATTTCACTCTCAGAGACAACAATTCTCTAATGTGCCACACCAGAATAATCAATTTGTTGCACTGCAACAAAACAAGTCATCCTTAGAGGAATTGTTGCAACAAACGATTCATGCCCAAAATATGGCTACTCAAGCGCTCAAGCCATAGTGAAATTAGGGGAGAAAATGAGTCAGCTAGCAACCATTGTTGGCAACAGAAAGAAGGGTAAGTTTCCTAGCCAACCAATACAACATCCCAAGGGACAATTTGTGTCACAACCACATCAATATCAACATCAACAAAATCCCAAAGGACAGTTTGAAATAGGAGCTGTTTCAAACCAAGATGACCAACATGAGAAAATAAAATTCATTACAACATGAGAAAACAAATTAACAATAAGGTTGAGTCACCCAAAGAGATTGAACCCGTTCAGTCTCAAGGAAAGGAAAAAGAGACCCAAGTGTCCAAGAGTCTACCAGTTGAACACGGTTCCTAAGCAAAACCAAGAACCACAATTAATGAAACCCTTTGTCTCAAAAGCTCCATACCCTGAGAGACTTTTACCACCAAGGAAAGGTCCTTTTAATACTGAGATCTTAGAAGTGTTTAAACAAGTGAACATCAACATACCCTTCTTAGAAGCCATCAAGCAAATACCTTCGTATACCAAGTTTCTCAAAGATCTGTGTACTGTGAAAAGGAAAACCAATGTGCCTCGGCAAGATTTTCTAGCAGAACAAACATCATCCTACATCCAACAACGTACTGCTGTAAAGTACAAAGACTGATGGGGATTTAACTAACCCAAATAAATAGGTTAATTTAACCCACTTGTAATACCGCAAGTGCACGGTGCCTAACTGGTAGACAACGGCAAGTACGGGTCGATCCCACGAGGAAGGTGGATGCAATTGAAATTTTAGAATTTAATTAAACTAATTTATAGGAAAGGGGGTTACAACATTTTTAAAACTAAACTAAAAATAAATTAAAAATAGAAAAAAATAAAAGATAGAAGAAATGAGATGGGTTTGGTGGGCTTGGACTCACCAATGAGTTAGCAAAATTATTTAATCTAAATTACTGAATTTACGAGAAGCTTTAGGGATGAAAATCCCTTGCTTACACCGAATATGTGATCGTTAAAATCCAATTTAAATTATATCATGTTCTTTTAAACCTTAACAAAGTATTTCAAGCAAATACGCTTTTACCAAGTATTAAGTGTCTTTTTAGGGCACACTTAATCAAAGTTTAAGCTTAATATTTTTAGCACATGCTTTGAATATTGATAAAGGGTAATTCTAACTACCAAGCATATCAAGTTTAATTACTCGAACATGCAAGGTGAAAGCAATTTATCAAAAATTCAGAAATAAATTGCAATTAACAATTAAGTACACAATTCAGTAAAATGAATCAAATTAATTTATACAACCCATTTAGTTCGTCACAAACTCGATGTGGTGGCACTCAGCAGGTCAGCAAGTGGTCCGACACGAATCCCGAGGAAATGGGTCCAAAACACTCTGTGGTGGCTCTTACAGAGAGCGGGGGTGCAAATAGCCAAAATCAATTAAAATTGATTTTCCCGCTGCTACAGTGCGCTACAGTAACCTGCGCTGCTCCACCTTCTTCTCCAGCGCGACAGTGGCTGTTCGCGCGGCTTTCCTTTGCTCCTCGCGACCGTCCTCGACTCCAAACGATTCTAGAACCTGCGAAAGACGAACAAAGGTGAGGAAACAGTTATAAAACAATTGAAAATAGCGAAGGAAAACGAGGACAGGAACTCCCTGTTTCTGGGTTGCGAACGCTGTTTCGCGAGGTGGTGGCGGTGATGCTTGGTCTGGTCGTGACGGTGGTCGCGAGAGAGGGAGTCAGGAAGAAGCTCGAGACGAAGAGAGGCCGAGAAATGAGGGGAGACAGGGGTCTGCGACGAGGCGGAACAGAGTCGCGATGCGACTCTGTTTCGCGGCGTGGTTGGTGGCTCTGTCACGGCGATTCGTGCGGAGGTTGTGGTGGTGGGACTCGTGCGGAGGTGGTGGCGATTGTGTGGACAGGGGAGAGGAGCAGAGACGGTGACGGAGTGAAAAGTTGACGTGAAACAGGGTTGTCACACCCCTGTTTCACGGTGGTGACGGTGGCGGTTGCGGAGCTCGGTGGTGGCGATGGCGAGGTGACTGTGGTGGCGAGGGTGTGGTGACTGCTGAGTGAGTGGAAGAGGGATAGGTGGTGGTGGTGAGGGTGAGGTGAATTTGAGAGAAAGAGGATTGGATTTTTTCTAGTTGCTTCTTTTCCCTTCTCTTTTCTCCCCCTTTTCTCACCCCCATTATCCTCTATTTATAGAAAATAGCTAAGATGAATAAGGATGAGATGAGGGGAAGATTCATCAATGAGGGTAGGATTGGGTATGGTTTTAGGTTATGGATTAGGTTATGGATGAGGTTTAGGTTATGAATTAGGTGTTGAGTGTAGGTTTGTGGATTTTAGGTTAAGAGATAGGTGTTGGGTGTAGGTTTGTGGATTTTAGGTTGTGAGCTAGGTGTTGGGTTTAGGTTTGTGATTTGTTTTATACCACCATTGAAATTGCCTAATTGTCGTTTGTGACTGCTTAATATGGATTCATCGTTTAAGCTCAAATTCCTGCAAAGATATTAAAACGAAATAATTACTATAAAATATAATAATCGAAACACTAACATGTACAAATTAAGGGATATATTCTGTAATAATTATGTGAATATCAAATACCCCCAAACCTATATTTTGCTAGTCCTCGAGCAAAACAATAAAAAGAAAATCCTAACTCACTTTCGCAGGAATCATCGGTTGCACTTACCTTAAACGTGCAACAAGGCTTTAAACCCCTAGATTACCTCTAGTGGACGAGTTATAGTCTCGTGAGGGTTTCCAGAAATGCTACCCACAAACATTACTGACTCAATCAAAACTTGGTCAAACAGTGTTCATTTTAAAACTTCAAGAAATGCAAGAAACCAACATTGTCATTTTAGTGTATCAACAAATTTCCAAATAATTTAATATTCTCCACAAGTTAGAGACAAATTCACAATCATCCTCAACTCAATGTGTGTGTGTGGATAGCACTGTCAACATAACTTTTCATTTCAGAGTAAAACAATGACTAAATCTCCTGTAGAAAGTTTGTTTTGACTTCAAACCTCTCATGTCACTCACAATAAAGCACTCAGAGATTTGGTATTTCACTCAGTTTATATGTGAGGAAAGAGTAAATAACGGAAAACAATCATCTCACATATAGTCATATGAAGAACGGACTTTTCAAGAATGGAATGAAAATGATCTCATGGACAGGAATATCAATTACTTTTGAAAATGTTGAATCAAACACCATAGGTCTTAGTTATTAAATCTCCATATCTACATAACCAACCTTTACCTAAGATCAACTAGGACTTTGTTGGGTTGTAATGGGGCTTGGGTAATGGTTAATGGGGGATGTCAAAGGATTCTAACAAAATTTCTTAGGAATGTATACACCCATTATACGTACAATTAGGGCTGTCAAGAATAAATCAATGTTGCGCACCATCAATTTTTTTCTTCATTCTCACATCTTTATCCTCATTCACATTCTTCTTCTGTTTTCTTTTCTTTCTTTTTCTTTCTTTCTTTCTTTTTTTTCTTTCTTTCTTTTTTTTTCTTTCATAGAGGATTTATGAAATATCTCATATTTTGCTCTTTCATGCCCTTTTTACACCAAGTATATTCATCCGTACACATTCCCAGAAAAATTAGGTAAAGGTTAATGGGTTAACAAATAAAAGGTTAATCTATGGCTCAAAAGGCTACAAAAAGTTAATGTTATGGGTAAGTTAAAAGGCTAGTTAATGGTTTAAAGAAAAAAAATGCCTAGATCATTTCCTAAGTTCGGGTCAGTATTATGACATCTCAATTGAATAAGCCAAGAAGTTCTAGTGTAATAATTCAATTTTTATGTCATTTCCAAAGCAATTGATCAAAAGAATGAAAATAATGAGATCATCAACGAGATAATGTAGACTCAAGAAAAATCAGAGTTTATGTATAACCCTCAGAAAAATAGAAAGGCTCAAAGCTTTCAGGGTTAAGTCTCCACTATTATTCTAAGGTTTTCTAGTATATATTTCACTCATCAACTTCAAGTTATGCTAACATGGCTCATGGTGCAAAGATAATCGAGTTGAAAAATCTTATGAACTAGATCTAACTTAAGGATCTTAATAAACTTTCAGTCTTTATCAATATACCAATATGTCAAGTTGGTTTGCATTTTCTTGAGCATAAACATTTAAAATTCATTTTCATACTCGTAAAAGACCAAGTTTTCTTGACAGAAAAGCAATTTTTTTTTTTTTTTTTTAATTTTTTTTTTTTTTAAGAATAAGAAAAGAAATTTAAGAATAAGAAAAGAAAACACTACGAAAAAATGAAAAATTCACCGACTCATGAATCCTACCCCCAAACCTAATCCAAACATTGTCCTCAATGTTTAATAAAATAATTCTGACAAATGAATGAAGTAAGTACATGAGAGGGGGTTAGAACAGTATTACCGCGGTGAAAATTTTACCAATTTCCAAGAAGTCATCCATCAATGAGGCTCACCAACATAAGAATCATGGAGTTTTCATTAGAAATCGATAAAATACAGACTCGACACTAACAAAGAAAACTAAAAAGAAAAGTCAAGTTGTAAGTCAAAACTGTTACGGAGCTAACGAGTATGAGTGAAACACAACTAAATAGGGTACTCGAAAATCAATCCAGACTAACAGCAAAGACACACAACTAAAGCTAGGCTGCCTCCTAGGAGCGCTTGGTTTACCGTCATCAGCCCGACAAATATTCTTCCTAAAAAATGGTGTATCAAATCGTGGAGAGGAAGAACATGACAAACACTTAGTCCATGGTCGTATATCAACAACCTGAACAGTTGAGGATCAGTCCACCAAAATATAGCAATCACATGGGGCACCAAATACACAAGGACATCCCAAAAGTGACCAGTAGTCATACAAAACTGAGGATTCTTACGTGCTCCAAAAAGGGAACATCCTATGTCTGGTTCCAAATCAGAAGATTGGATAATTTTCACAACAGGATGGTGAAAACTGAAATCCTCACTACAACACAAGGGATCGGTGAAAGTAGCCTTAATAAATGAGAATGTAATGCAAGTAGATGAGACGATGGATATATCAAGTGGTACAGGCTCATCACATGAATCATATAAAGATAATGGTCTAGACAACTCATCACCTGAAAATGCATACCTGAGGGTGTCAGGTAATTGTTTAAGGTCAAGCTCAGGTGGCTCAACTGATGAGACTAGTTTTGACTCACTGAGTGGAAGAGGCTTCACTTTAGACTTCCATTTATAACTAGGATCCACAATGGGGACTGAGTCAAGCAAATCATTGACTTCCCTAATGGAATCATCAACATCAAAGTCTAAACTAAATTGAGTCAAACAAGCCTCTAAACAGTCAAGGGGAGACTCTAAAGAATGTTCACAGTTTGATACGATGCATGAGTCACTAGGGAGGCATGAGTCAACATGGGAAGGAGATGTTTGTAGTGCCTCAAAATCGACAGGTTCATCAATAAATGAGTCACTAGCTATCTCAGGAAGTGACTCAACTATCTGACTCACAGTCATCTCAAGTTTCCGGATAGCTTGAGAGTTTTGTTGAAAAATAGTTGTCAATTCTGTGATATCATGAGAATTTTGCACAAGTATTTCTCCTGTTCGCTCTATAAAAATTTTCATTATATCCTCTAACTCATTATCAGGAATGAAAGCTTGAGGAGTCTGAGGAGTGTCTAGAGGGCTTTCATGGTACTGACCATGAGCCCATGAGAAGTCAGGATGATAGGCTAGACCTGGGTTGTAATAATCTAAATATGGATCATAATCAGGTCGTCGCATATCATAAAATGAATTGACTTGCTCGAAAAAATAGGCTGGGTAATCCCTTGTGTTCATTTTTTTTTAATTTTAATTTTTTTTTTAAATTTTTTTTTTTTTTTTTTTTTTTTTTTTTTTAAATTACTAACTCTAAACAAAATATGCACAGACTCACATGCAATCAGCAACCAATAAATGCACAAGAAACATGCCTCCCTAAGCAATCAACGTTTTTGAGATCAATTATCTTTTTATCTTTGGGGGACAATTATTTCTTATGTAATCTTTATGACACAGCAATGGGTGCTACAAGTTGATCCTAAGAGTGTACACTTTACACCGCAAAGTTCAAAATCAGTAGGCTAGAGTTTTGTTTCAAAGAAACCGGATTATCGCACAAGAGAAGGAGGTCACAATGGTCCAATTAAATACTTCCTTGTGCTACCGCTCTGTAAGCCAATAGATGTGAGAACGATGTGATGTTAAATGCACACTCGAGGCTTGTGTTCCTAACCAAAAACTGTTGGTTACACCAATTCTTCTTGTGGATCGCAGCTTACTTATGACTCGGCGTACCGGGTAAATTACCCTTGTGGCAGTGGCCTCTCGGAGTTCATTGAATGATTAAACCCATCGTCACTTTTAGCTTGGGTCAACACAAAAATTATTGGATTCACCTTGGTCTTGGTTGTCCTATGAACACCGTACCTAAAAGATGCTCTATCTAACTTGCTAATTGATTTTAATTATGTTAGGATATTGGTTGCACACAGCTGGAGTGATGAGGTGGGGATATCAAGTCCCACCAGTTTCTATTTATTAGCTGGGTCTGCTTATTATGAATTACTAAAGTTTAGCATCCACAATTACAGAAATTAAACAACCAATCACACAATTTCAAACAATTACACAAAGCACCCGGTCGCTAATACATTGCGTGTGATAGAAATACTTACAGTGTGCGTATTCCAATCTGCACAAAAAGTTAGCACAATTCAAAAAAAATCCGACTTCTTTTTATCCGTTTCAATCAATACACAAGCATATGCAAATAAATTTACTGGTCTTGGTCTTAGAAGTCGGATTTCTAAATCATAAAAAATTATTGGGTAACAATTAAAATTGTTTCCCTATAATTTCTTTTGACTTAGAAAATTTTGGGTTTTTTTTTTTTTTTTTTTTTTTTTTTGTGATTAAACAAAATGAAAACAGTAGAGTATAAAAATTATTACACCACACACTCGTAAAACGAGGTGAAAATAAAATTAAAACTCTCCTCACAAAATAATAAATAAAATAAAAAAAAAAAAAAAAAAAAAATTTTGCTTGATGTTCGCAGGATCGTCCAATATCTTTGAGAAGCGTGTATTCTGCAAAATCAAACACAAAATGAGTGTAAAAAGAACTTAATAAAATAAAAATTAATTTTATTTTGTTTTTTTTTTGTTTTTTTTTTTTTAAATTTTTTTAATTTTTTAAATTTTTAAATTTTTTTTTTTTTTTTTATAATTAGTGAAAATAAATCTTAAATTCAATTACATCGCAACCTTCCCCGGCAACGGTGCCAAAAACTTGATGGGGATTTAACTAACCCAAATAAATAGGTTAATTTAACCCACTTGTAATACCGCAAGTGCACGGTGCCTAACTGGTAGACAACGGCAAGTACGGGTCGATCCCACGAGGAAGGTGGATGCAATTGAAATTTTAGAATTTAATTAAACTAATTTATAGGAAAGGGGGTTACAACATTTTTAAAACTAAACTAAAAATAAATTAAAAATAGAAAAAAATAAAAGATAGAAGAAATGAGATGGGTTTGGTGGGCTTGGACTCACCAATGAGTTAGCAAAATTATTTAATCTAAATTACTGAATTTACGAGAAGCTTTAGGGATGAAAATCCCTTGCTTACACCGAATATGTGATCGTTAAAATCCAATTTAAATTATATCATGTTCTTTTAAACCTTAACAAAGTATTTCAAGCAAATACGCTTTTACCAAGTATTAAGTGTCTTTTTAGGGCACACTTAATCAAAGTTTAAGCTTAATATTTTTAGCACATGCTTTGAATATTGATAAAGGGTAATTCTAACTACCAAGCATATCAAGTTTAATTACTCGAACATGCAAGGTGAAAGCAATTTATCAAAAATTCAGAAATAAATTGCAATTAACAATTAAGTACACAATTCAGTAAAATGAATCAAATTAATTTATACAACCCATTTAGTTCGTCACAAACTCGATGTGGTGGCACTCAGCAGGTCAGCAAGTGGTCCGACACGAATCCCGAGGAAATGGGTCCAAAACACTCTGTGGTGGCTCTTACAGAGAGCGGGGGTGCAAATAGCCAAAATCAATTAAAATTGATTTTCCCGCTGCTACAGTGCGCTACAGTAACCTGCGCTGCTCCACCTTCTTCTCCAGCGCGACAGTGGCTGTTCGCGCGGCTTTCCTTTGCTCCTCGCGACCGTCCTCGACTCCAAACGATTCTAGAACCTGCGAAAGACGAACAAAGGTGAGGAAACAGTTATAAAACAATTGAAAATAGCGAAGGAAAACGAGGACAGGAACACCCCTGTTTCACGGTGGTGACGGTGGCGGTTGCGGAGCTCGGTGGTGGCGATGGCGAGGTGACTGTGGTGGCGAGGGTGTGGTGACTGCTGAGTGAGTGGAAGAGGGATAGGTGGTGGTGGTGAGGGTGAGGTGAATTTGAGAGAAAGAGGATTGGATTTTTTCTAGTTGCTTCTTTTCCCTTCTCTTTTCTCCCCCTTTTCTCACCCCCATTATCCTCTATTTATAGAAAATAGCTAAGATGAATAAGGATGAGATGAGGGGAAGATTCATCAATGAGGGTAGGATTGGGTATGGTTTTAGGTTATGGATTAGGTTATGGATGAGGTTTAGGTTATGAATTAGGTGTTGAGTGTAGGTTTGTGGATTTTAGGTTAAGAGATAGGTGTTGGGTGTAGGTTTGTGGATTTTAGGTTGTGAGCTAGGTGTTGGGTTTAGGTTTGTGATTTGTTTTATACCACCATTGAAATTGCCTAATTGTCGTTTGTGACTGCTTAATATGGATTCATCGTTTAAGCTCAAATTCCTGCAAAGATATTAAAACGAAATAATTACTATAAAATATAATAATCGAAACACTAACATGTACAAATTAAGGGATATATTCTGTAATAATTATGTGAATATCAAAGACCCAGGTTGTCCAACCATTGCCTTGAGAATATGTGAGAGTGAGATCAAACAAATTTTGCTAGATCTAGGAGCTAGTGTGATCTGTTGCCATTTTCAGTGTACAAAGCTCTAGGTTTAGGGGAGTTAAAACCAATTTCCATCACCATTCAGTTAGCTGATAGGTCCATCAAGGTTCCAAGGGGAATCGTTGAAGATGTGCTTGTTCAGGTTGATAAATTCTACTTCAGTCACAAATTTCAAAAACCAAATCCTGGTCATTTTAGGCCATCCATTCTTAGCAACATCAAATGCCATAATCCACTGCAGAGTTTGGAAACATGACTGTTGAGCTTAATGTATTACATAATGTCCAACAACCAGTTGAAGAAGAATGTCGGGAGGAAGTGAACATGATAGAATGCCTTAGTGAAAAGTTTCTTTTGAGACAATGCTATAGTGACTCGTTGGAGGAATGTTTAGCACATTTTGGTTTGGACCTCGATGAGAAAAATGCCGTTAGAGAAGTCAATTCTCTACTTGATTCCATTCCCTACCTTGACACTAATGCATGAAAATCAAAGGTAGAACCTTTACCCATTGGTAGCAAACCACAAATTTCTTCATTAGTTGAGCCACCGAAGCTAGGACTCAAACCATTTCCCAACTATTTGAAATACACATTCTTAGGAGACAATAATACCTTGCCTGTTATCATTTCTACTCACTTAGGTAAAGAAAAGGAAGGTAAGTTAGTGGAAGTGCTCCAAAAGCATAGAGAGGCAATTGGCTGGTCTATTGCAGACATTAAGGGAATAAGTCCTTCTGTGGTGATGCACAAGATCCATCTCGAAGAGAATGCAAAAACCTCTAGAGAGCCACAAATGAGACTAAATCCTACAATGAAGGAAATTGTGAGAGGAGAGGTGATTAAGCTTCTAGATGCAAATATTATATACCCAATCTCTGATAGTCAATGGGTTAGCCAAATTCAATTAGTGCTCAAGAAATCTGGCATCACCGTTGTGAAGAACGATGTTGGTGAGTTGGTGCCTACTCGTGTCGAAACCGGATGGCGATTTTGTATTGACTATCGAATGCTAAACTCGATGACTAGGAAAGACCATTTCCCTATCCCATTTATTGATCAAATGTTAGAGAGGTTAGCTGGTCATGAGTATTATTGTTTTCTTGATGGTTATTTTGGCTACAACCAAATTCCAATTGCCCAAGAAGATCAAGACAAAACCACATTTTCTTGTCCATTCGGTACCTTTGCATATAAGTGTATGCCTTTTGGTTTGTGCAATGCACCTGCAACATTCCAAAGATGCATATTGAGTATTTTCTCCGATATGGTAGAAAGATTTATGGAAGTCTTCATGGATGACTTCTATGTTTATGGTTCTAGCTTTGATCAATGTTTGAATCGTCTAACCCTTGTGTTAGAAAGATGCAAGGCTAAAAACCTTGTATTCAATTGGGAAAAATGTCATTTCATGGTGAATGAGGGAATTGTGTTACATAATTTCAAAAAAATGTGTGGAAATAGACAAAGCCAAAGTTGACATCATAGCTAGTTTACCATTTCCAAAAACTGTCAAAGAAATTCGATCATTTTTAGGACATGCTTCGACGGTTCATCAAGGATTTTAGCAAAATTGCGAGACCCTTGTGTGCACTTTTGGCCAAAGATTCCTCGTTTGATTTTAACAGTGTTCTAAAAATCGACCTAGGCGGCAGAAGGTGGAAAACCGCCCAGATTAATGGCTTGGCGGGCAGTCTGGGCGGCCTAGGCGGTTTGGGCGATTTTTATTTTTTATTTTTTATTTTTTTAATTTTTTAATTTTTTAATTTTTTAATTTTTTAATTTTTTAATTTTTTAATTTTTTAATTTTTTAATTTTTTAATTTTTTAATTTTTTAATTTTTTAATTTTTTAATTTTTTAATTTTTTAATTTTTTAATTTTTTTTAATAAGGCTGATTGTGTTCTTATTTTATTTTTCTTTCCTCTTTTTTAGAAATAAACTATTTAATTGTTTTTTATTCAGTATATGTCTAAATGTAGCAAATGATGATTACTTAATGGAATTCTCAAAGGATCTGCCGATACCAATTTTACTAATGTAGATTTTATCAAACATGACTGAGGTTATTCATGCAATTTGAAGAAAAATAAAAGAGTAGGTTTGGATATTTGTCCACAAATTCAATTTTATATAAAGTACCTATCATGACCAACTTCAGTCATTTGAGTTTTAATAAATTTTGTTCATGATTGTTAATTTTTCATGTTTTTAAATTTTGCATATGTATATTGGCATTAAATTGGATTTAATTGATAAGGTATTATGCTTAACTTTTGTAAAATATTAAAGTTATAATACAAAACCTAAGACCACCTAGGCGCCTGCCTAGGACCCTGGGTGCTAGGCACCTGTTCGTCGCCTGCCCAGCGCCTAGCGATTTTTAGAACATTGGATTTTAATGATGAATGCTTGAAGGCGTTTGAGCAGTTGAAGTCTGAACTTACCTCAGCACCCATTATTCATCCACCTGATTGGAGTGTTCCTTTTGAGATAATGTGTGATGCGTCTGATTATGCCATAGGCACTATGTTGGGACAACGAATTGACAAACGTTCCCATGTGATCCATTATACGAGTAAGATTCTCGATGGCGCGCAACTCGATTATTCCACCACGGAGAAAGAGTTGTTGGCAGTTGTTTTTGCCCTTGAAAATTTTAGATCTTACCTTATTGGATCCAAAGTGATTATCTACACTGATCATGCTGCTTTGAAGTACCTTTTATCTAAAAAGGATGCAAAACCACGTTTGATCCGATGGGTCTTATTGCTTCAAGAGTTTGATCTAGAAATTCGAGACAAAAAAGGATTGGAAAATGGGGTTGCTGACCACTTATCCAGAATAATTGTGGAGTCAGAGAAATGATCGTTACCAATAACAAAACGTTTCCCTGATGAGCAATTAATGACGATCGCTCATGTCCAGTTCTTTCTACCACCTTGGTATGATGACATTGTGAACTTTCTTGCTACAAAGAAAATTCCTGAACATTGGTCTAAGCAAGATAAGTTCAAGTTTCTATCCATGGTCAAGTATTTTTCTTGAGATGATCCTTATCTCTTCAAATACTGTCCAAATCAAATAATTCGTAGATGCATCCCTGAGTTGGACCAGAGAGAGGTCTTGGCATTTTGCCATGATCATGCCTGTGGAAGCCATTTTAGTGCAAAGAAGACTGCTGCAAAAGTTTTGCAATGCAGTTTCTATTGGCCTACCCTCTTTCGAGATGCCCATGTGTATTGTCAAGCTTATACAAAATGTCAACAATTAGGGCGTATATCTCGTAGACACATGATGCCTTTGACTCCAATCCTGAATCAAGAGCTCTTTGATGTATGGGGTATTGATTTCATGGGTCCATTCCCAACTTCATATGGTTTCACCTACATCCTTGTTGCAGTAGACTATGTCTCCAAATGGATTGAAGCCATAGCTTGTAGAACCAATGACCACAGGGTTGTAGTCAATTTCTTAAAGGAGTACATCTTTTCCCATTTTGGCACACCTCGTGCAATCATCAATGATAGAGGTTCTCACTTTTGCAATGGAGTGTTTGAGAACTTAATGAAAAAGTATGGAGTTACCCACAAGGTTGTTGTATAATACCATCTGCAAACAAGTGGTCAGGTAGAAGTTTCCAACCGGCAAATCAAACAAATCCTTGAAAAAACTGTCAGGCCAAATAGAAAGGATTGGAGTTTGAGATTGCTCGAGTCTTTTGGGCTTATCGCACTGCATTCAAGAGCCCCGTAGGAATGTCTCCCTACCATCTAGTATTTGGAAAACCTTGTCATTTACCTGTTGAGCTCGAACATAAAGCTTTTTGGGCAATCAAACGTCTTAACTTTGACATCGATAAAGCTGATAAACATAGAAAGTTGCAACTAAATGAGCTTGATGAACTCAAATATGATGCATACGATCTATCCAAAGGGTATAAAGATAAGATGAAAAAGGTCCATGAAAGTCAAATCATGCAAAAAGAGTTTCAACCAAGTCAAAAAGTACTTTTGTACAATTCCCACCTTCACATATTTTCGGGGAAGTTAAAGACCAGTTGATCAGGACCTTTTACAGTAAAAACTGTTACCCCATGGGGAGCCATCCCAATTGAGAACCCAAAAGACAGTAGTAACTTCCAAGTTAATGGACAACGCCTGAAGCACTTTTTAGAGCTTCATAACCCAAAAGTTGAGGAAATCCTTCTAGAAGACCCTGTCTACGAAGATTGACTGCCTTTTGTACTCCTTCATTGTCTATACCATATATATTTTTTTGTTTTAACTAATTCTACAGATCATGGCTTGTTTTGGACAACATTCATTTGAGCATCAAACAAGTTTACGGTGCTCTCTACCCTTTTTTCATTTACATTGTTGTTCCTCTTTTGACCCAAAGTGTCGTACTAAAAACATTGAGGACAATGTTTGATTTAGGTTAGGAGGGAGAGATTTCAAAAGTCTAATGTCTCATTTCAAAATGGGGGGGGGGGGGGGGGGGGGGGGGTGTCCAAACACAGTTAAAAATAAACCCGAGTACTTATCCATGATGAGATTAGGTTCCATATCTAGTTGCAAAGGCATCTAAGGGTAGGATTTGAAACTTTGATAGTTAGCAGTTTGTCAATATTTGACAAAAGTTTGTAGTACTCATAAGCTAGGTATTTTCTAAGATTTGTGTTTTAGCTTCGATGTTCTTAACTGAAGTTCAAAAAATGGATTAATTATCTGGTGAACATGAGAATAATAGTGGAGACTTGAACCCTATGAGATTTCTTTCGTTTCTCCTTTCTGAGGGTTAGACGCTTATTCTGAATTTATAGAGTCCTACATTATCTTGTTGCATGATCTCTATAAATTTTTGTTTCTGTAAAAAACTGAGAATAAAACATCAAAATTGAATCACACCACCACAGTACGTTCAAAAATTCACCCAAGGTCTAGAAACCATGTAATTCTTAAGAAAGGAAGAAAAATCATTTGTTTGCCTAGATTGAGCCATTTAACCTACCCATATATTCTTTACCCTTAGAGCATGTTTGAAGCTGTCATATTAACAATTTTGTTGTTAACCCACTAATCGATAAACCCAAATAACCCAATTATGTTTTCCTGACCCTTGTGCTTTTGAAAAAGGTTGGAGATGAATGAAAAAAAGGTTTTATCACCATCAATGGAATAGGTATATACTTCTTAGTGCCAAAAAAGTGTAGAAAGAGTTTCATATCCCATTACCATTTTGTATAAGGCTATCAAAAAAAATGCCCTTGTTTTTCACATCTATGAAGATGTAAAGCTCTTTAATAGAAAAGGAGTTAAGCCAATCCATGAAATTCAACACTTATAGAAGACCTCTAACCTTATCAAAAGTACTTTTGTTTGTCCTTAACCTTTCAATGTTACCCTGTCCTAAGCTCCGTCACAACCTAGTAAAAATCTTTTGATCCTTAGGAAAATATGGCCAAAGTGTGGAGGGTGAATTAAGAAATATTGTGGTGAATGAATCAACATTCTCAGCGAATGATATTCCTTCTTGAGATCATATATATTGTATTCTCGAATTCCCATCTTTTGTTTTGTATGTGAACTATCTCTTATTCATTGTTTCATCTTATTCACATACATTTGAGAGAAAAAACCCAAATCTCTGAGTGATTTCATTCTGAGTGATTATATACTTTGTGAGATTTGAAGTTGAAGCGAATTTTCTAGAATGTCTAGAGATATGTCCACTTTTACACTGAAGTTTGCAACAAAGAGGATGATCAAACTCTTAATATAAACTTGAATGAATAATTCCTATGTCTTTTGTATGGTGCTTACTGAAGTCACTTATTGACTTAATACTAACCAATAAGTTATAAGAATACATCTCTTAAGGCTTACGCATTCAAGTAGGAACTCTCTGAGGTTAAATAAGGAAAGAGTTATTTTTGACCAATTTTTTAGTCTGAGTCTCGAGTATCACAAATGTTTGTGAGTATCATTTCTGGAAACCCTCACGAGACTACAACTCGTCCACCAGGGGAACCTAGAGGTTTAAAGGCTTATTACATATGCTAAATGTAATCGTGATTCCTACGAAAGTTAGTTTTTATTTTTCTTTTGCTCGAGGACTAACAAAATGTAGGTTTGGGGGATTTGATAGGCTTATAAATGGTACATTTTATGTCCCTAATTATATATTTCTTATGTCATATTAATTATTAAAATACTCTCATTACATGTATTTTGTGTATAATGCAGGAATTTAAGTATTAATCATCAAATATGCACAAAATGACACAATAAGGCTAAGTTCAATAACTAAAAAGCTCATTGGAAGTTCACACATGCATTATCAAGGATAAAGGATTTTCAAGCCCAAAAGCCCATGAAATCAAGCCCAAAAAAAAGTATCATCATCTACAAATCTCGAGGAAATCAAATTGAACATCCACATGGCAACTTCAACATAGCAAAAGGAATCTCTACACATTCCACCTCCTACTCCACTATCTATTCTCCAATACAATTCCAAATTTTATGACAACATCTTTTCCTTATTTTACTCCACTATCCATTCTCCAGTACAATTCCTTATTTTATGCCAATATTTTTTCCTTATATTACTCCACCTCCTACTCCACTATCCATTCTCCAATATAATTCCATATTTTATGCCAATATTTTTTCTTATTTTACTCCACCTCCCATTCTTTTTCACCTATAAATACCCCATGCTTGAAGTATACGGAGGAGGACTTGAAAAGAAATAAAATTGAGAGTTAGAGGTTTAGAGTCTTGAAGAGTTTTACTTGTAAGTGTTCCCATTTTCTTTATGTTTATCACCATGAGAAACTTAAGGTTTCTCATGATTGGCTAAACACACTCTTAGGGTGTGAGTGAGCCCCATGGGAGGATGACCTCAATTAGGTAATCTCAAGGTATTTTCTTCCATGTAAATTAGACCAACTTTGTGATTAACATACTCTATGTACTTGAATGTCAATGTTTAATGAAATCGATTGAAGTTTTGTTTTTCATAATCATGGATACATTTCTTACTCTTGTTTTCATCTTTTTTAAAGTCATAGATTCAAAATGTCTTCACTAGTATGAGTCTAATAAACGCACCCCTTTAATGCTTTAAGTATGATTGTAGTATAAGGTTATACATGATTTGTTAGTTATTACATATTTCATTTAAGTATGGAATCCTTAAATGCTTTTATATCATGCTTATAATCTTAGAAATGATTATCCAATTGTTTTGATTACAAAAGCTTCATTGTATAATTTCCCATCTTTAGGTGAGTTGAGAACCTATCTAAGGGTGAGTTATGATTGGAAGAATAAAATCTTGAGATAAGCCTAAGAGAACCATCAACCCATGGTGGTGATCTCTAAATCCCTAAGTATCCCCATATTTGATTGTAATTTGTTTACATAGTTTTTATTTAGCTTTTAGTTCAATCACTTCATCAACCACGTATTTTCTAACTAGATTAAGTTTTAAAATCGATTTAAAGATTAGTTTTCCGATATATAGCTCTCCTTGTTGGATTCGACCCGTATTTGCCGTTATCTAACTCAATAGATAACCGTGTGCTTACAGCATGATTTGAGATATTTAGTTACCACTACACCAAATTTGCATTTTTGTAACAACCCCAAAAACAGTATCACTTTTGAAATGTAACAATCCACCTAACAATTTTACACATTTTCACAAACAAAATGATACAATATAATTGTATCACCATGAAGAGTATGGTTATAAAAGTGATACTATTCATCGTGATCCAACTTATTGTATCATATTTTTTGTGTTACTGTTTTTCATTTTTTTGACTAAATTTAGTTTTGACTTGAAATTGTTTGGTGGATTGTAACATCTCAAAAGTGATACTGTTTTGAGAGTTGTTACAAAAGTGCCAATTTGGTGTAGTGTACCACTTCAGTGTTACCTTGAAAAAAAAAACTAAGAAGATGTGATGTTAATGTTTGATTCTTCTAGATGTTCAATTTTAGCCTAAGCGTTTTGTTTTAGTACATTTAATTTTGTTCTAGGTGTTCAATTCATGTTTGTTCTTTGTGTAATTTGTTTGTGTAATAATATCTAGTTGTCAAAATGAATTATTATTTGTCCAAAACACTTCTTTGTGCATGCTTTACAATGCTTACAGGATAAAATTGAATATCACATATTGATGGCTAATATTTATCATGCAAGTATGCAAGAAGTTCAAAAAACCTGAAAAAAATTGGACATAAATTGAACCTCGCATAGGATAGTAAGAAGTTCAAAAACCCCGGTTCTGACCACATTCGCAGTGGATAAGGCGAACAAAAGATATCCAAATGCACAAGATCTTGCGACAGGGACCAAAATGCCAAGAAACACCTACTCGCAGTTGTTCTTGCGACTAGGGATTCTTCAATCATATGATCTGATGTGATTGGACAAAAACTAGACTCTGTCCAAAATTTGACTATATTTTTTACAATTTTTTTAAAACTTTTTGTAATTTCTATGGGTTTTCAATGCGTTTAATAGATAGAATGCATCCTCCAAACACCTTTTTGACATTCCCTTCAAAAATCCATATTTTCGGGCCTCCGAAGTCAACCTTTTGATGGGAATGCTCAAAGGTGTTTGGAGGGTGGACTTTCTCCCTTATAAGTGTTTAAAAACCACTTAAATTACAAAAACTTCAAAAAATGTTCACAAAAAGTCATTTTTTGGATAGAGTTCATTTTTTTGTCCAACCGCATAGGATGTTGCGTGTGGTAAATTGTTAATTACTGAGGTTCATGTGATTGGATGTTTCTCCAACGTTGACCAAAGTTACCCATAAATCCGATTAGACATGATGATGAAACCGAGTTAAAGGGGGTAGGTTCAGGTTGTTTATCATCCATGGAGAAGCCATAAATGAAATTAAAAAAAAATTAATTTTAAAAAAATAAAACCCGATTTAAAAAGTTGGTATGGAACGTGGTCGCACAAACTACAATGAGTAAAAAGCTGACAGTCGCTAAGGTCCATGTGATTGCTTATCTTACACTTGCACGCCTGTGCGACTGGTGTGTTAGGACAATCTAGGAAACATATGCAGAAAGTCTAGCGAGTGAAATGAAAGCCCTCGTAGGGATTGATGCAATAGGTGCTGAAACCACCTTTTAATTAAGTTTTATTATATTTTTCTTCCAATTTTTGTTTATTTTATTGGTTACCAATGATAAATAAACACTTTATAAACATTCTTTTTTCTTGAACATTCATTTTAAAGTTTGAAAAAATAGACTTCAGAGGCCAGAAAATATGAAATTTTGAAGGGAATGTAAAAAAGGTGTTTGGATGTGGATTCTCTATCTTATAAGTATAGAAAAACCATAGAAGTTATAAAAAGTTGCAAACAAATTCACAAAAAAATCAATTTTAAATAGAGTCTAGTTTTCTTCCCAATCGCAGAAGACCTTGCATTTGGAAGTTTTAGCCTCACAGTGGGCATTGCGTTTGGCTATTTCTGACCATTTTGGTTTCTGTTGTAGATGTCGGTGCAATGGGTTTTTTTGGTTTTGCATCTTTTTGTGCGAACGTGGTTAGAACCAGGTTCTGTTTCAGAATTTCATGTTTAGTTTTATCTATTTTTTAGTTTTTTTTTTAAATATTAATAAAATTTAGCCATGACCATGTTAATTTATTTCAAGTTGACTTTATTGGCATTACCGTGTTTTGTGGCAATATGTAAACACATTAATATGTTTATAACCATAAGAGTGACTAAAATGTGAATGCTTCATAAATAAAATGGGTATTCTATAAATGAAATGTTAAATTATATATTAATGATATTTAATGATCACAAGTGTACAAGTAATTCATAAATACAAAAAAGGTGCTTCTCTAACATCCAAATCATCCTATGTCACCAAAACAAAGACTGTTTCTTTGAATCAACATATTGATATACATATACATGTCAGCCACAAAATGTACAAGAAACACACATGCGTGCATCAATCGCCTATATCAATGACCTCCTCCGACTTATTGATCTTCTTGACATTCTTAGCATTGAGCTTTCTAAGCATCACATCACCAATGTTGACCTGATAATCAAATGAACTCAGTTATGAGATTGCTTATGGAAATAGGCGAGAGAGATAAGTAGGTACCGGCCAAGGCAATGGTGGGTTGGGTGTCATATGGAACAAAACAAAGTAAGCACTCTAGGAAAGGGGTTCCATGAAACATAAACGTATGTCGTTCAACTGTGACGACAATTCAACATACGAAAAACAAGTGCTTTGGTTCCCATAACACACAAACACACACCGTAACAATTCGCCGCGACCTCTAACATATTTGGCTCACGCAACCAATTTGATCGTCAATGTTTACCTTGTGTTCTGAAACTATCAAACCATCCTTCACCAACTTGACCCTGCACTCGTGTCATATTCCATTCCATAACTTTACGTTTGTTTCTAGCTCCATTAGTAGTTCACGTTTTACCTGCTTCCAACCATTTTCCTTGTCATAAACTAGGAAATTGGCTATGCAACGAAATCCACAATTCCCATCTGTGGGTACATTCTAATGCTATGAACCCATGATGGAATTTGCTTCATGAAAATACTTTCCACTTATCTTGCTTTTGTTTTGGCTTAGAAACATTTGGTTGAAGTTTTAGCTTCTCTTATTGAGTTGTTGCATATTCATGATCTGATGGGTCCTTTTCAATAAACTTATCATGCTTGAATAATTTATTTTTTTTAGATCTCCCTTTGCCCTTGACAAGTTCGAATGGTTCGATCATTAGAGTTGAAACCGAAAAACTCAACTGTAAAAGCTTCCTCTTCAACACTAACAACTGATCAGGAGTGGATTCATTAACCATCTAGTTAATGGCGTCAACCACTGGCTTTAGTAATATGTATTTTGCCTAATTGCATCCAATGCTTGTCTAAGGTAGCCAATGTTGTCCATTAGGGGTTAGATACTCTACCCTTTCATGAGCACAAGGCAATCCATGAGTGGTTCGAAGCACATATCCATATTTCACTGGGCCATTGCTTCGTGTGCCACATCCCCATGAAGTTTTTCGAAATTTTTTGACACATGCTCAATCTTCACATTCGTCAAACATTGTTGAAATGACGCTTCAATTTCTATCAGTTGGATTTGGGTCATGTCATGCATCTTCGTCCATACATTAAAAAATGTCTCCTGAGAATTTTTCAACATTTTCTTCTACTAGGAGTGTGCACCTACAACACGACCAATTGTTCGTTGGCCACAATGCATGAAATATCGCTCCATGCACTCACAAAATACTCATTCTGCAGATACTAAACCATCCTCAAATAATACAAATACTTCGAGTGTGATGCCCAATTTCTCTCTAACTCAAGAATGACCTTCTTCCATTTTTCCTCTGTACTTGATTTATATAAATCCGAGAAAGCTTCTATAAACTTGTTCCATCCCTCACTATCCTCAAAACGTTTTTTTGCAATTCTTCTCAACATTTATATTTATGTGCCACGTGCACAACAATCTCCTTGCTCTGGGGAAGACTTGTTTGATGGCTTTGATCAACACCCAACTCTCTATCAGTGACAAATACAATTGGCAAGTTATATGGCTAAAAAATCCCTAATACTTTTTACAAAGCCCCAGCGTACTACTATTCCTTATCCAAATTCATAAAATAGCATGCAACTTTGAAAGTCTTACCAGCGACGTAACATCCACAATCTCAGAATGGCATCTGATAGCGATTGATCGACCATTGCCACCATCAACCTCATTCTGGCATTTTTTTTTTTTTTTTGCTTCCTCTCTCTCATATCCAAAATGAATCCTTCTAACGTCCATGATTATCGAGTTCCAATTTTGTGATAATAAAAATTATGTTATTATCCCTACCAACTCCTTTGCACCAAGCTCTCAAGGTCGACCTCTTATGTTAGGAAGACCATTAAACATATTAGGAAACATAATAAACTTGTGAAAATAGTTATACACGAATTAACATTACCTCTTCTGTAAGAACAAAGTCATCATCATTGATTACTTTTTCCAATGATATTTACTCTCCATGATTGTTAGCCTTAAAATTAGCCTCATCATTTGTCTCAAAGTTAGCCTTACTAGTGTTACCATTCGTTCGATATCCTTCTACATTAAGTAAATCAAACAAACTATAATTAAAATCATTTATTAAGTAATGTCCTGAACAAAATGATTAAGGAAACCTCTAGAAAGTTCGTCTCTTTCAAATAGGCTTGAAGCAATTCCGAGTTGTCAACATCTTCCGAAGGCACGTTGAAATTTATAATGTCCATGATAAGAGCCTACACACAAAATAATCATGAACTTATAAGTAACATTATCAAACTAATACTAAAAATAAATAACAAAAATAAGCATGAAATTATCAACTAAAATCGATAAACAATACAAACAAGCAAGGTTTAGAGAAGAAAAATCTACCCATAACAAAATTTTACAAATAACCCTAACAATAACAATGTGGTTTCAAATATAAACGAAACAGGAAAATAAACATGATATTACAACATGCACAACAACAATATTAAGCCCATGCAAGTTCACCGTTACCTCAAGGGGAGTGGATTATTTTTCATCTCAAAATTGTTCATTTTCGTTCTTACCTCCTATAAATGGAGTTTAATGCACACCCTCACATCTACAGTGATCACCTTTATGTCCACCATTATCATCCTCAAGTCTACCATCATCACCTTCATTAAACCTATCAATTTTTGCGTAAACATTTCAACCAAACTACTTCCAAACAAAGTTGAGGAACTAGAAGACAAAGAGTAGTTGAGGGAGGATGAGAGATGTTGGCAAAGGGGGTTCCTTCTAACGTGCCTGAGATAGAGAGAAAGAGATGCTACGAGTGCGAGTAAGGGCTTCATTCTCGCCCTTGTCGATGCAAATTGATTTTGGCCAAAAAGTTCCCAAACATGTTTGGGAACCTTTTTTTATTTGTGGTGTCCTTTGCAAGTTCAAAAAAAATATAGAAAAAATGATGGTGTTGTCAAAGAGGAGATACGGTGGAGTCCAAATCTCGAAGCCTGTATGATTATCTATCTTACAAATCAGCTAGGTGTTTCACTATTCAGAAAGAATTGGAGATAAAAGATGGCTAAGATTGAAAGTTGGGAAAAGTGTTGAGGATTGAGATTCATTTTCTATAATGATATATTTGTAAATACAAAACATCTAGAAGGGAAAAGAAAATTAAAAAAAAATGGTGAAAAATTGGAAGAATGTACATGTGGCGGAGAGAGAAAATTTTGTGTTTATTTTTCTCAAAATTAAAATTGTCATAACTATTTACTTGGTTGTCAAATTTTGATTAACTCGGTATCATTGGAATGCATTTTTTAATATTTTTTCAATGAAACCAATGATCACTACAAACGCTAATAACAAGAAAATATATAATTGATTATTAAAAATGTCAAATACATTTCACTTTGTTATTATTTTCAATATTTTTCAAAGAAATGAGATTCCCGTCATAACAGAAAATGAAAAAGAAATGGGGCGGACATCTTAATGTGCATTCAACAAAAACCATGAACTCACTCTCGACGTTTGAAATATTTTTCGTTAAATGTTTCAAATTTTGATTGAGTTTATAGTACATATTTTATCTTAGAATTTACTTGCACATCAAAACTGATTGATGTCGATGCCAACGACACGGGGAATACCCTAGTTTATCTAACAAGTCATCTAGGTGTTTCACTATCGATAAAGAATTGAATATAAAAGATGGCTAGGGTTGAAAGTTGGGATATATGATGATGGTTGAGATTCATTTTCTATAATGACATGTTTGTAAATATATGATGATGGTTGAGATTCATGCCAACGCCACCGCCACATCTCTTCTCTATCAAGCACCACCACCAAAAAGAAGAAGAAGAACAACAACAAAAACAAGAGCAAATAAAAAGAAGAAGAGGTTATAGGTGGTACGGCTGGCTGTGGAGGGCGTGGTGGTGCGGTTGATGGCGGTGGTGATGCTGCTCTTTTGAAGAGAGAAGATGAGCGGTGGTGGTGTCTTTTAGCAGATAAAAACAATGGGGCGGTGGCGTCCTTAAGCAGAAGTGGTGGTGTCATTTACTCACTACCTTATTAAAATTATCTGGTGCATTTCACTCGTTAGTATTTCCAATTTTTTCAAAGAAATGAGACAGGGCGATCATAACATGAAAAACAAAAGAAAAAGAAATAAGACGGACATATTAATGCATATTAAAATAAAAACCTTGAACTTCATATTTTACGAATTCAAAGTTTGGGGAAGAACTCACTATCGACGTTTGAAATTCATTTCCCTACTTGATTCAAATTTTGATCGAGTCTAATCTAAAAGTGTATAGTATATATTTTTACCTTAGAATAGGCTTGCACTTCAAAACTGATTGAGAATGAAAGTATGAATGGTGGTAGGGTTGCTCAGTATATGATATTTAGCAATAAAAAATCTACCTGTAGTGCCAACGGCACGGGGAATACCCCATTTATTAGCTTGGGGTTTTACTATTCAAAAAGATTTGGAGACAAAAAAGGATAGGATTAAAAGTTGGAAGATGTTGATGGTGGAGATTCACACTCAATAATGACATGTTTCTAAATAAAAAGGATAATAAAATAAACTAAATAGTGGATTAAGTATGTGGAATGTACATGTGCGGATAGAAAAAAAAAATCACATTTTTCTTTTCTCAAAATGGAAATTGTCATAACTATTTCCTTAATTGTCGAATTTTGGTATTGTTGAAATGCATTTTTGAAGGTCTTTCCAATGAAATCAATGACCAATACAAACACTAAAAATATTGAAATATGCATTTCATGAAAGTTATGCATTTTTCAAAGACAAAAAATGTCTGATGCATTCATATTGTAAGGTATATTCAAACAAAGACTGCGAACCATATTTTGAGAAAATGGAGTTTACGGAGAACCTACTTCCATTGTTAGAAAATATGAATTTTTTCTATTGATTAAAATTTTGACTGAGTTTTACTCTAATGTCACGACCCATTTTATATTGTGCCAACGACACGAGTAATGCGTTAGTCTATATAATAAAATGACACAAGGTTTTACTCTTCATAAGGAAGTGGTATAAGAGAGTTGATAATGCCAGACATAAATCTCATTAATGATAGGAGAAATTATAATCTAACGGTCCACGGCCTAAGCTCTTTCAGTTTCTCATCTCTTTAATATCTCATCACTATGGGATAACACCTCTATATCTCATATCTTCTTGTCTCTTCCTCTCATTTTTTTTAATAGGAAAACAATTCTTTCAACAACAACAACAACAACAACAAAAAGCAGTTTTCATATCTCTCTATTACTAAAACTCCCTGTCCCTCAAGCATTTTCCAATTTCTCTCACTAGTTCTATATCGTCATTCTCTTTCCCATTTACTGATGATCAGAGCCCTAAGTTTATGTTAAAGTTTGATAAGGGATTGTAAACTCTTCTCAACCTTATCCACAAATTGTTAGAGTTTATTATTAATTTATTTGTAAGTGTAGGTATGAATCTTTTGTCAAAATACAAAACAAGATGGAAATAAAGGATATCGTACTATAGTCTCAACAACACGAGAAAATACCGTAAGAAGATATAATTAAATATAAAAACATATCTTTTGTTTTTTAAAATATATTTTATTCTCTAAAAACCATTTCGTGCTTTTACAAAGAACGCATACAACCTCTACGATGATTCTACCAAGGATTTGCGCTAGTGAATGCCTCTACAACTTAAACCCTCTATTTTGGGGAGATAAATATTTTATTTGATGAATTTTGCATTGGTAGCGAAAATAAATTCGTATTAGAGATGCTCTTATTCTTGAAGTTTATGTCAAATATTGGTGCACCCCTAAATCACCAACTGATGAATGGAAATGACTATATTATAGAGTATTGTGTCGGCAAGAAGGAACTTTTTGTCCGGTAGAAACAGAAAGCACCACGACGCAACAGGAAAAGTTGATGAATGATTTGAGACCATCCCATCCCCATGTGTTATGTGTTGGGGTAAAAACTAACAAAGTAAATAGTGGTTGGCCCCATGTAAGTCAAATAGGAGAAGCTGCTTTCATTTCAGGCAGGGTCCCATTTCAACTTGCTTACTTTCACCCTCTTTCTACCCATCCAACTTGCTCAACCTTTTTCCCGCCCCGGCCTTCAACCTAATTCAATTCAAAATTACCTGAAAAAGATTATTTTTCTTCTTCTTCCAAGTATGAGAATCCCAGCATGAGATTCACTACCTTCAAAGGGGAGGGAACCCTCTTACTTAAAACAAACAATGCTAATTGCATCAGGATCTGGATCCACATAATATGAGGGCTCTCTCTTTTTGCTATTTGATCCAATTCAAGGACTGAATTTTATGAAAATATTTTATTTTTCTTTTATATATTATATATATATATATATATATGTTTTTTTTTTTTTTGGGAAACAAAACCCTGACCAGGTGGAACGACCTGGCTAAGGTCCGCCTAAGTACCAGTCCCACGCTGAAGTTTTTTTTTTTTTTTCTTAAAAACTTTGTCATCGAAAGATTAAGGTACCTTTAGAATGTAAGACAATGACGTTAACACAATATTGTAATGTAAAGCATCAGCATAAGTTACAGAGGAAAACCATTATTCTTATTACCAAAAATATAGATACCTAAAACTGTGTTACATGGTTTTGCATTGGATGATGCTTTCTCTGTGTTAAGTTTTGGCTCGATGGGAAAATGCTTTCTCGAGGTGCCTTTATTGCAATGAGAGAAGAATTTGTTATTTGAGGATTGAGTAAAATTTTTTATGATATGGACAGAAACACAATAAGAATTAAAAAGTGTGCTTTGTGTGGTTCGGCAAATCACCATGTAGTCGGGTCTTGTTTTAAGGTATCTATCTGCTTCATGTCTGAGATCTGCACTACTTGATTCCAATTCCAGAGAAAGTCCCAAAATGCATGTTTTTTCAGTTGGAAATTTGATTGATCCCTATATATATAAATATCACGCAAGCTTAAAGGGAGATGGGATTGGTACAATATTTTGTTGAAGCAATGGGGATATGCAGGAGAGGGAATCTTGATTATTGACAAAAGCTTTTAGGTTTCTGCATTCATTTAATCTGGGTGGCTCACTTATTCACGAAGATACTATGTCCAAGACAAAGGTAATCGCGGAGATTTCCTTGGTTATCGACAAATGACTGTGCAAAATTAAGATAACAAATCACGAATCCACAATCTCAATAAAAAGAAAAAACACAAAAATTCTTCAGAGATGGGCTGCTGCAGCTACTCTGTGAATTTGCAAGATCAAATTTGAAATTGATCTCCTCAATGTGACATTGTACATTCAAAAGAAACACTAAGGGACATCCCCACGGGCCCTCTTAGCATTTAGATGCATGACTAATTAACCACATTCTTACAAACTGGTCTTATGCACCTAACGGACAGCTTAAATTAATGTGCATTTAGGCGGCAGCATCTACAGTTACAAGTTTGGTATCAACTTCATGTCTAATATTCATCATAAAATATATCACTTCATATGACAAATTTTGAGCAATATCGTGCTATTTCTAAGGTTAGTTGATTTGTCACGTCATCTGAAAGGCCAATGCTTAATTCCTTTAGCTGAATATTGGTAAGTTTAGCTGCATTAGAAAGGGCATGTTTTTTAAAGGGTTAATGGTAAAGTAGCTAATAACCTAACTACTTTAGTGACATGAAGAAATGGGTCTAATGCAATGTTAATTCTATTTTGAAAGCATGTATAGTCGGTACCCATGGAAAATGGTAATGGGTTTTGATTCATATGGTATGCTGACCATCCTTATGTGGACAATATAGTTCTATCATAAGAATCTACTTCTTTGTGTGGCAAAGAGCTTAATTTGTTAGAAATGCGTCTAAATCCAGTAAAAGTAATAGTTTTTTTTTTTTTTTTTGCTAAAACAGTAAAAGTAATAGTTGAGCTAGGCAATTTAGTCCTACTTACGCCGGTTAAGATTGCGGACAGAGTAAAGACCGATACGGTTATATTGCAATCTTCGTATAAACAGAAATAAAACTTCACCCTTTTCACTTTTGTTTGCCATAGGATAAAGTGGATGCAATCAATATATATATATAGCTAGGAGAAGACAAATGTCAATATATACCAACCATAGTAAAAGTCCAGATGACATGAAGCAAAAAAATTCTGCTGCGTTAGCTGGTGGTGCACGTAGACTGACATGAAGAACAAATCACTTTATGGGGCCTATAAGTGTAGGGGTCTGGTATAGGTTTACTGTTACAGATAACAACATGATAGAGCAGGAAGAAGTTCTTCATTCACAAGCAACGAGAAAAATCAATCAAAACAAAAAAAGGCAATATCAATTTACAGTTCATATAAAGCATCCATCCAAACATGAATCAACTTTGTTCCTTGACATTACCATAAAACAATCAAGAACTCAGAGGAATGAGTTTTATTGGTTGCCAATATCCCAAATAATAGTGGATAATATGTTCTTTTCTTGTGCTCAGACTCAGACTGCACATGAAGATAGGTGTCTTCTTCCTTTTATTTTAAATCTCAAATGTCTAGAGCTGATACACTATTAAGTCATGATACATGAGATAAGAAAAATTAGTTATAATAAAGAGCATCCAGAGGTCAACTAGCTTGAGGATTAGAATAGGAGGTTGTGGTTTCAAGTATCAGTGTGTTGGAAGTGTACAAGATGCCACTCGAGTAATTGATTTATATGATTCTGTGATCCATCAAAAGCTATGCTAAAGCAAACATCTACAATCATTAAGTAAAATAACTTGTAAATCTAGAGATTTCGATCGGGTGTGGAGAGGGGTGTACTGTGTAGTCAGTCATGTGCACATGGTATTAAAATGAAATACATAATAAAATAGTGGACCAGTACCTAAGGTTTTGCATTAGTACTGAGATAGCTAGCTTAGTTTTCCTTTCGACACAATAACTCCGATTCCTCTATTAGTTGTCTTTAATTAATATATGTTTACAATCATGAGCGATGCTTAGAAAAGTTAATTAGGATGTAATGTAGAGAATATAGTTTGTATAGCTTTCTAAAGGAACCCGGTCTGATTATATTTAGTAGAGTTGTCATCATATTTTGTCAAGATATATACTTTATGTTCTACCAAATCTTATATCATTCAGCTAAGACCAAAAATATTCCTCTACTATCTATATAAGAATGTATGATGATTCCTCTACTATCTATATATTTCAATCTTGCAAAAACAGTCGCCAGATCCTAGCTTTTTTTAGAGAATCCTCTTTAGAGCAAGCACTAGATTCTTGTTTCTCATTTTTTTTCTTTCATTGAATATGCTTGACAACAAAAGAGAGAATATATATGAACTGTACATTCTCTAAAAGTTACACCTAGTGACCATATATATTGCATCTAAACAACAACTCTCCACATTCAGACAAATATTGAATCATGATTTAACTAACAAATTCAATTAATGATACCAATACATAAGAACCATCAACTAGCTAGCTAGAAGAGTTAATGAAACAATCCCAATGGAGGTTATTCTAGTTACCTTTATTTTTCCAGGATATGATGAGCTTAATGAAGTAGCAGGATCATCAATATACACTTTCATATGTTGCCTTGATCTCCTCCTCCACCACCGCTTTCATGCATATTTAGTGATCCGTCCTCATTCCATGTGGGAGGATATCTGATAGGCAAATTAGGCACCATTGGTGGGATAGCCATTGCTGCTGGAATGTCATTGCAGGCATACCGCATAAGATCGGCATTGGCAGCATCTAGTTCTGTTTGTAGCCGATGAACTTGTCGTTGTAGGACAGAGATTGCTCCAACACACCCATAGACTGGATCCTTTATACGAGCCTCGGCTTCATATGCAAGGGAATTCACCGCATCTTCCCTTTGATGAGGGAGGAGCTCATTGAGAAGCTTAGTGACATTACTTGCACCAAATATTTTGTGAACATTAGCAAACTTCTGGGGCTCTTCGGGTGGGAAATAGGGTGCAAAGATGCAACCAGGCATGCACTTCCTCCTCAAGAACTTGCAGGCAGCACAGGGGGAGTTGGAAGAAGCCATTAATTCACTGCACCAACAAAATACTCACTACTCCCATGAACAATTCTTTGCAATTTCCTTGGATAAACTATTTCTATTTCCAAAATAAATATGTATATAGCGTTTAAATTCATCATCCCCCCCACCCCCTCAGAACTGATAAATGACTGAAGAATTCATTAGAAAAAAATGAGAACCACCATGTAACTAGCTTCTCTCTCATTCACCATATTCTATTTCTATAGTTTCATAGTTAGAAAATTTAAATTTTCTAGGGTTATGGTTTGAAAATGAATAGTTAATTAGATAAAAACAACAATTTAGGGTTAGGGTTAGTTGCAGGACACAACACAACTACATGCACAACCAGCGCTTCTTGTTTAATTTTAATATTGTTGAATCCATTAAATTTTCACCTTCAACATACTTTCTTCTTATACTATCCATGGATTTCATACATCATAATTTGTTGAATTGAGAGGATAGTTCTATTATTCTGCATCACCTACACAATGTTCTCTTTATACCACATGGTGTTTTCTTCTAATGCTTTCACTCCTCTCTCTTCCTTGCCCTTTCTCTCTTTCACTTTCAAACACCATGTGTTAAGCTATTCTGATATCTAGCTACTTGTGCTATATATACTTTATAGTTACACATATATAGTAACATGAATCAATGTGAAACAACTTGCCTCAAGCTAATTGAGCATGGGATCTGATTGGTGCAAACAATTTGAAGAATCGTTGTTGTGATAGGCAGGGACCTAGCTAGTATTCCATGTATGAGATAGCCCCATTTGGCAAAACCCTGGATCTGAACATGGAACAAAAGGCATGTGGTGTCTCCCCATATAATTCTACACCCCTTCCCTCTAAAATAAAAAAGAAAAGAAAGAGAAGGTAGCATGGAAAAGAAAGAGAGAAGCAACTGTATAGATATATATATTGTTTTTACCTATTTATGATTTAAACTGATCCTCTCTGATCAGAAGGAAAGGGATTGTACCTAGTTTCTTTTCTCTTTCGCTGAGCTATATAGTGACAGTAGTAGTGGTTCTTCCGAGATCAAAAAGTATAGCCTGTAAATATTGTCCGGAAATAAAAGTAGTTCTTGATGAGAGAGAGCTATATATCTTTTATGGTAAGAGATGACACAAATTTCTTTCAAGTGGAAACACTAATTGGAAGGACAAAAGCCTGCAGATTCACTCGTAGTATGAGAGAAGGAAAGATGAGGCAGCAGCAGCAGCATTTGATGTTGTATGAGGAAGGATTACAAGACATGGGTAATAATAAATAGGATGTACACTTATAAAAGATGACTGTGACTCTGCACTCTCATTATAAATAATGCCATGGACTTTGAAAGGCCACTCATATATTCTTTCTTCGCCTCTCTCTATATGTATACTTCTTATATATAGTAATCAAAATCACATATATAATAATATAATCATCATCTTAAATAAGAATTTCTAACCCTCAAATGATGATTTTTTTTCTTTTATTAATATAATCACTAAACTCCTAAAAGTACTATGTCAATTATCGAATTAGATATCGTGCACTTCACAAATTTCTTTTTATTGCCTGTGTTTTATTTCTAAGTTTTCTAATCTTTGAATAATTCATACATGATATATTTATTTAGGTTTTATTAAAGCAGTTTTTTATTTTTTATTTTGTGAAATCTGCATCTTGAAATTCATCAATCTATTCCACAAACAAATCCTAATCAGTTTTGGTGAATTGAATGCTTGTTGACTAAACCTATGACAAATCAGGTATATTTTTATAAGTATTAATTATAGTGTTCTAAAAATCGACTTAGGCAGACGCCTAAGCGCGCTTTTGAATTATTTATTTATTTATTTCCAATTCTTAAAAAAATTAAGGGTCTTTATATATATATATTACATATGTATCTTAGCATTGAATTGGAAATAATTTATATGTTATTATGCTTAACTTTTATAACACTGATTATTATTCATTCAAAGAAGTATTGAACTTGGATATTAGTTATATTGACAGAATTAATAATATTCTTCAACAACCACCTTTGTCATTTTACTTTTTAATATTAAGATGTGCTTGTAATGTCATAAGGTCTAGGGGACCATGCCCATCCCCTTAGAATTACAGTTTGCTTGTGCTAACACCTAAAGATGTTATTTTTATTTTATTTTTCAAACAAAACCCTCTAGTGGGATTTTATACCTCAACCCGGCGACCCTCACCATCATTACGAAATAATTAAAAGAGATAAGAGGGACATAATGAGCCTTACATTTAAAGAACAAATCTAAATGCAATGTACCGAGATTATTAGCATTGTTATATCGACTTGTTATTGCATATTGACCCATGTCCAATAATTGGTGTCATAGTCGATATTGTCCAAATTACGAATTGAAAATTTGGATAATATATTGAACATGCTTTACCAAACAGATAAAGAAAATTTCAGAAACATGAAAAGATAAGTGTTAGTTCTTAATCCAGATTTTGACATATTACCAAATATCAAGTTCTTGTTGTGTAATTTTGACATAAATAAAATTAACAATTTCCATTAGGAGAGAAAACCTGAAAAAATAAACAGGGTGTAAATCAATATGGTTGGTTTGTGTAAAAGTTTGACCCTGTAATGGTTTTACTTTAATTTCCTCTTCTCATCTCATTAATAATGGAAGCCGACACAAGGCATGCATTCAGGTACCTGTTTCTAGCTAGATCAGAAATCAACAACCTTACATAACTTCCTTTTAACTTTTCTTTGCAACTTCTGGCCCATAGATCAAATAAAAAAAAAAAAAAAAATTAAGAAAAAAAAAACGATTTTCCGATAAATAAAAAGTCATTTTCATTGTTTAGAAAGAGAAAAAAAAAAGTCAATTCATATTTTGTGAGTTCACCTAAAAGTGTGTTTAATTACTTGGGTTTCTGCCGGGTATGATGGACATGCGGAGGTGACTAACACTAGGATTGATTTGTAAGCTATCCACACTACAACACAAGTCCATAATAATAGCACAAGTCCATAGCGTTTTTTGGACTTGTGCTATCAAAACCAATGAAATTTCATTTGATAGCGTTGTGATTTTCACAGTAAAACAGAGCGGGAGGGCGAAATTTTTGTACGCGCGTTTTCGATCGATTTCATCTCCTCCCTCGTGACTCTCCCTCACCAAAAGCAAAACTCCCTCTCCATCCCTCTCGCTCTTGTTGCCTTCTCTCCCTATCTTTTTATCTCCATCTCTCTGTGTATATGTGATGTTTTTCTATGCTCTCTCCATTTTCTTTGACTTAGTAAAACGAATCGAGAGAGATCTTCATATAAACCTAAAATCCCTAATTTTCTCTCCCCCTTTAGTCTCCATTGCACACAGAGAAGAGAACCACCGTCGACGCCACTCGCATCCGCCATTCCACCGCCTTCGCCTGCTTCAGGTGAGTTCTTCTCTGTTTGCAAATTTCAAGAAGGGAAATGATCAGAGGAGGGAGGGGGATGGGGGAGGTGGAGAAGTAAGGTTGAGTTGAATCAGACTCCGAAGGTGGAGATTGGGACTGCCGATTTGGTGAGTTGGTGAGAGGAAGAGTCATTGGAGGGAGATGACGATGTTGGATTAGAATTCGATTGATGTTTCAGGATGTTGAGAGTGGTGGTGTTTGGGTTTAGATCTTTGTGATAGGGACTTGTTCTTGAAGGTTTTGATGACCAACTAGCGAGAATCGAATCTCATAGCTAAAATCTAGAGTTTGCAATTTTTGAGATTGATACTTTGTATACTAGGGGTTGATTTGGGGTGAAATTGGTTTGGGGCTCCCATTTTGCTTCGATTTAGTTTAGTTAAGCAGACTTAAGTTCGGATTTGGTGAGAGATGTGGTGGAGGGTTTGATGTTGGCACAGACGAAGAAGAATTGACTGAATCTCCTTTCATGTCTATTGTAGATAATTGTGAAGAAGTTCAGTTTGAAGAATTGTCTTTCTTGTCATAGAGCTCCATTTCATGAGGACTTGGTAAGCTTCTTTAAAATTTTGGCTTCTTTGTAGTTCCCTTTTCTTTCCCTGGTTTTTTCCAATGCTCTAGTTACTGGTTTATATAAGAAACTTGGGTAAAATGTTGATTTTGTAAGATTGTAAGCTTCAATTTGGGGTCAAGTTTCAAATTTGCCCTCTGCATATAGCTTAGTCTTTGGTTTTCACCTCTGGGGAGGGTGAGAATTTTTATTTTTACTTCTGGGTACGACTCAGTTACTTGTTTCCAACAACAGGTAGAGTGAAATTTCGGACTTTTTTTTTTGTGTTTTCTCATACATGGGTATGTTCAAAATTTGATTTTTTTGCTTTGAGTTTCTAATTGCTTCGGTTCATAAGGTGGTGATCTCAGCTTCTGCAGCCTTTGGTTGAAAGTTTTAAATTTTACAATTTTTATGACTTTTGTGATAATGGGTTCTGAGATTGAAATCTTAAAGTTGAAAGCCATTATTTTGGAGTTTTTGTTTGTTTCATCATTCAAACAATGATGAAATTTTGTTTTGCGGTGTTCGGGTTTTGCAAAGAAATGGTAATGCTTGAATTCTGCAACAAAGACTGGTCTTTCCTTCATTCCATTTTTGCCTTCTTGTATGTAGGTGTGATGTAATGCATCATTTATTTCTATTTGTTTATTTTATTTGCTATTGGAGTTACCTTGTTGACACGACTTTCTTTTATTTGCTTCTTTAGATTTTGCAGTACAAATAGTTTAGAACCTCAGTGTGCTTCCAAGTAAGACAAGATAAGGGAAGAGTAAAAGAGATACACATTTGTGAAGTTGGTGAAGGCAAAGTTTTTCTCTTTGGCTTGGGACACACATTTGAGTCACCATGCCCATAAGGCAGATGAAGGAGAGCTCAGAGGAGCACCTTGTGATCAAACCACAAGTGCAAACCTGGATGAATCAATTCCAAAAACCCCATAAAACTTCTCAAAAATGCAAAGGACCACCATCTCAAGAACCCCAGAATCCCAAAACCTCTCACAGCAATTCACCTCCAGCAAAGAAGAGAGGGAGGAGAAGGGGTAGAGGAGGCAGAAAATCTGATGAAAGTGACGTTTTAGAATAAATTATGGTGTCCTTGATGGGTTGTTTTCTGGTTTAATGGAGTAAATACTCAATTGTTACTGATTTTCTCAGAAGAGAAAGGGAATACAAAGTAGCAATCAAGTTATTTCACTTGTGTGAACATGCATCATTTAGGCCAATTCCTAGCTGGGAAATGTGTGGATGCTCCACAAGAAGCCCTTCAGATTCTTGACATTGTGTTAAGGGAACTCTCCAACAGAAGGTACACAAGTTCTAGGAAGCATATCTTCTTGAATCTAATTGTAGAAAATACAATACATATTGCCTAGTTGAGTTCTAATTCTTACTAAAACCTTTGCATATTTAAGGTATTGTTCTGTTGGGAGATCATTTTTTTCACCTGATATACGAAAGCCTCATTGGTTTGGAGAGGGTTTGGAGTCCTGATGTGGTTTCTACCAGAGTATAAGACCTACACAGATGGGCTTATCACTAAATATTGGTATGTGACTGATGCAGATTTAACTAACCTAAATAAATAGGTTAATTTAACCTACTTGTAATAACTGCGAGTGCACAGTGTCTAACTGGTAGACAAGGGCAAGTACAGGTCGATCCCACAAGGACTGTGGTTGCAATTAAGTTTCAGAGTTGACTTAAACTAATTTAAGTGGGGGTTACAGCAATTAAAATATCTAAACTAAAAGTCAAATTAAAAAGCAAAATAAAAAGTCTTTAAGAATATGAGAAGGGAAACCAAGGCATTGAATCCACCACAGGTTCTTTGAGATTTGTGTAATCCAAATTATTGTTTTCAAGAATTAACATGACTAACCTAAAGATTAATCTAAGTTCGCAATTGATTTCAGCAAAGGTATAAACCCCTAGCATTGCGTGTCTTCTTACGGCACACACAATCACAGGTTCATTTTAACTAATTCTAAACCCCTAGCATTGCATGTCTTCTTACGGCACACACAATCACAGATTCAGATTAAATGATTAAATCAGGCTTTGAATGTCAACAAAGGGTACTTCTAACTACCGACTAGTCTAGATAATTAATCAGGATATAATCGATGAAAGAAAATTATTGAGACTCAGAAATCAAATGTTTTTAACGTTCAAGCATAAAGAAAATAATAAATTTAAATACAACAAACTCTAGGAAACTCTGCGGTTTCATCTTTGCCTTGGCGAAGGGTTTAGCTCTTTATGGTAGCGGTGGTCATCTCCTCGTGGTGTGGTACGCCGCAACTCCTCTCTGCACGAACACGAATCCCGAGATAGGGCTGCTAATGGCACTGTGGTGGCTCTTACAGATTCTCGGGGTGACAATAGCCAAAACAGTTTTCTCCCGCCAGAAATCGCGCGGCTCTGCCTTCATCTCCAGCCCGACACCCCCTGCTCCGCCGCTGCTGCTTCGCTCCTCGCGAGCGTTATCTTCTCCCTAACTGGATCCGGTACCTGCAAGAAGATAGAGAGAGGGTGAGGAAACAACGAGATAATGAAACGACGAGAAGGAGAGGAGCGGTGATGCTCTATCGCTAGCTCTATTTCGCGGCGGCTGATGGTGTGGTTGCGTGGTCTGTTGTGATGCAGGAACAAAGAGAGAAAGGTGGAGGAGGGAGAGACCGTGGAGAAGAGAGGAAGACAGGAAAGAGGGCGGCTGCGAGGGAGGAAAACAGGGATTTGCTCCCTGTTTCTCCTCTGTACTGTGCGCGCGGTGGTGGTGGTGGTGCTCGAGTGATGGTGGGTGTGAGAGAGAGAGAGAGATGGTGGTGGCGGCTGTGTTCTGGATAGAGAGGGTGGTGGTCTGTTTCAGTGGCGAGGTGAGGTTTGTAACGTGAAACATGGTTGTCATGCCCCTGTTTCACGGTGGTTAGTGACGGTGGTTGTAGCTCGGTGGTGGTGGTGGCTGTGTGGCGTGATGACGTGAAACAGGGTTGTCACGCCCCTGTTTCAGTGGGATGAAGGAAGAGGTGGTTGTTGGCTGGGAGAACGAGAGAGAGACGACGAGATGAAGGGTGATGGTGGGATATCGCATTGCCGGCTCTCCTATCGAGCGAGGATTGCCGGCAGGGTGGATTGGTGTGGTGGCTGGAAAAGAGAGGAGGGGCCGAAGTGACGCGAAGAGAGGTCCAGATGGTGGTGGTTCTCTGGTGGCGAGGTGAAGTTTTTAACGTGAAACAGGGTTGTCACGCCCCTGTTTCACGGTGGTTAGTGGCGGTGGTTTGTTTCGTGGTGTGCGTGGTGGCTGATGGTGGGAGAACGAGATGGTAGTGGTGGCTGTGTGGACAGGGGAGAGGAGCAGGGACAGGGAGATGGTGGCGGCTGATAGTGGAGGACGAGGAGGAGGTGGTGATGGCAAGGTTATCCCGCTGTCGGCTCTCCTATCGAGCGAGGATTGCCGGTAGGGTGGATTGGCGTGGTGGCTGAAAGAGCCCCCAGAGAGGGGAAGAAAAGAGAGAAGAAGAAAGAAGCGTTTCTCCAAACTGGGGAGAGCTAAATAGGGTTCTCCTATTTTCTTGGGCTTGGGTTTTTAGGTTAGCATTTTGGGTTTGGGCTTAGGTTAAATTAGGTGGACCTAGGTTTATTAGGGTTAGGTTTAGATATGTGACCCTCTACTTTGTACCACCGCTAGAATCGACCAATTGTCATTCCTTAAATTATCGCCTTGATACGATTTCATCGTTCACGCTCAAATTCCTACAAAGACATGAAAACGAAATAATTATTATAAAATATAATAATCGAAACACTAACATATATAAATTAAGGGATATATTATGTAATAATTACGTGAATATCAGTGACAGCAAGTCAGCCTATGTAACTGATATGAGGAATTTGTTTTTCTTTTCATTGTTTCATAATTGGTATTTCTCCTTCTGATTTCAATCTTATTTATCTCTTACAGACATGTCTTCGGCAGCATTTATTGAGCCTCTCCCTGTAACTGAATTTGTTGCTCAGCTTCTAGGCAAAGATGTAATGTCAAAGATGTTGTCTGATTCTGATCGTGTAAAGGTAACATTACTAGGCTGATCTGTGCTGGACATTTCTTAAGTAGGTGTGAATGTTACTCGTCCACTCCTCTGGAGTCAGGGTGTCATCACACCTAAGATGTCGTGCCCTACACATCGAGGGGTTATCGTATTGTCTCGGGGTGTTTGACACAGACATGGCACTCCAAACTGAGTAGTCATGTTTCATTCAGTCATTTTCCCTATGAAATTCTAGAGAAAACGTGATGACAATCAAAATTTCAGAGTTCGCTGATTTTGTGACTGCATTATCCATATCAAGTCATCATTCAGTTGAGTTCCATAAGTAAAACCATAGATAAGTTGTATCAAAAGTTCCATAAGTAAACCCATAGATAAGTTGTATCAAAAGTTCCATAAGTAAATCCATATCAAGTCATCACTCAGTGGTATGTTTTTAAATGATAGACGGTGTAGAAATGTGTTCTACCAGATTCTGTAACGACAGGTTGCAAAGGCTCCTGATGGAAATGGTGGAGTATATTCTGGTAAGTACTGATTTCAGTGTTTCAACTTCAAGTTGGGATTGTTTGCTCCTTTCTCATTTATAACGTTGGTGCAAAATTGTAAATGTTTCAGCTCTAAAAACTTCAAACTTGTTAGAAGACATGGCTGTGAGAGGTGTGAGATACGTGGATTGTTATGGAGTAGATAATGCATTGGTAAGACCTTATCCTTCATTACTTGGTGCCATTAGCATGCATTTTCAGGAATTGTTATTCATCTTAATCTATTTATTGATTGGCAAAACAAGTTCGTGTTGCAGACCCAACTTTCTTGGGATATTTCATTGATAAAGGTGTAGCTACTACAGCAAAAGTTGTTCGTAAGGTGAGTAAAGATTTGTATTTTGTAGATGACAATTTCTGTTTTAGAGATGTTCCATCTCTTTGAATTATTTAATAGTGTGGAATTATTTCATATCTACGGCACTATGATAAAATGGTCGAAACATTCATTTGAAACTTACAAGGACAAGGATACACATAGATAAAGTGGAAACATTCACCATGTTGTTTCTGAATGCTTTATCGAAAATATATATTTAGTTATATACACATTTCTGCATGCTAATGCGAATTATGCACGAATTTTGATTGGATTCGTTTTAGATTGGAATGTTTATTAGCTAAATAGGCTATACATTGATAGTTTGTGAATTGTTGTTGCATTTAGACATGTTAATAGGTTAGAGTCCAAACTGGAAAAAAAAAAGTGGAAGTAGCATTAGAACCAGTTGAAACATCTTCTGTGTTAGATGGAGGGGACTCCCTGGAAAATCACTCTTCTGATCCCTTGGATGAGATATCTGATGAAAGTAGCACTCTTCACATTCAAGTTGAGGACTCTTGTAACGATGATTTCTCCTTGCTGACCACAGACCAAAACCAGGTTGTAGCAGTAGCTGAGGTTGTAACACTCCGTCACATTGACATGGAGGTTTCAAATGCATTGGTGTTTTGGGAGAGGTGATCTCTTTCCCATTAAAATCACATCTATTGAATATTTGCCATGTTAAACCCCATAATGTGTCTTTGAATTAATGATGAAGGACCGTTGATATAAATTGGTATTTTATGAAATGACACTTGATTTCTTGGGATGTGATTTCTGTATTTCAAAACCTCTATAGGTGTAGTGAAGAATGTGAGTCTGTCAAACATGAATGAAATTTCATATGGATACAAAAGTGTTTCAATTGGTTTTGTTGACACCTCATGAAGAGCATGCCTATTAATCAACAGTCTTTAAGAAATAGGTGGCATAATGGGTCGGGGCCACAGGGTATAGTCACCAGGAACCTTGTTAATTATCTGTACTTTATTATGTATACAAACCTTCTAAACTATTATTATGTATGTTTTCACAGCCTAAACCTGCTCCAAACAATGTCCACACCAGGAATAGTGTTAAAAATGCAAGTCAGTTAGAATCGCTTTCTCTATCATGTATTTGGCAATGTTACGAAAAGCTGCAAAGGAAAATATTGTGGTTGAGCTCAGAAATTTATATGATCATTTCTTTGTAACCATTGGTGAATGCAAGGCTAAGGTCACTGCTGCTCGATTGCCATATTTTGATGGTGACTATTGGCCTGGTGCTGCTGAGGACATGATAAATCAACTGCGCCAAGAAGATGGAAGAAAACAACAAAAGAAAGGAAAAGCAAAAAAGACCATAACAAAATGGGCTTTAAAAGCTGCTGGCCATACTGATCTTTCTGGGAACGCCTCAAAGGATGTTTTTCTAATGCGGAAAGTAATGTTAATTCTTCTCATACACTTAGGCCAGCTAAACACAGTCAATTATTTGTTTATAATTCCCAAAAACTATGTAGGCATGTTTAGGGACTTCCTAATTTTCCACCTCTCAGTAATTATTTTGTTGCTAAGATTTCTTACCTCACTCTTAGTGACTTATAATAGTTAAACTCTTGGAAATAGCAAACTGCCTCATATTTGTCATTCAATCCTTTCTATCTCTATAGTTGAATCTTTCTTTTTCCTTGTTTGCTTATCTCTCTCTCGTCAACAAAACACTTATGTTGTTAAAACTCCCTTTCAAAGTTTTGTTCCCTCTTTTACACAAACATAATATTCATTGCTTTCTTATGACTGTATTATTCAACAGCTTGGTGAAACTATCTCCCCGATGAAGGAAGATTTTATTATGGTACACTTGCAGTATGCTTGCACTCATTGTTGTCATCTTATGGCATCTGGAATGCGTTGGGTTTGCAATCAATGCAATAATTTTCAGCTATGTGACAAGTAAGCATTCTCTACCGTATTATTTTATTTTGATTTTGTTTTATTTTTAAGATAAAGGTAATGCTACAGGAAGATATAAAGGTATTACAAAGGGGCTTAAGCCATACTGATCCAAAAGATCGTCGTTTGTTGCATAGTAACACTCTCCCAACTGATACCTTTATATCCAAAAGATCCAAAAGTGATGCCTAATTATGTTTGATGCTTTGGCAATCATCATCTGTGTGAGTTTCATCATTGGTAAATTTGGATTCATATTCTTTCAGTCTCCCAATTTGCTCATTTACTTGTATCATTTTGTTGTGTTCAATATGATAGTAATAAATGTAATTAAATATAGAGGTATGTCTAATAACATTGGATGCTAGGTTGTGATAATGAGAATTAGCTTTCGGTGTGGTTTGGTTACCCTAAATTTTCACATATTTCATTTGCAGACAGAGAAGAGGATGAAATGAAGAAGAAGATAAGAAGAAGAGAAGAAGAGAAGCTCGAACTGAAGAAGGAAATCAAATGAGAAGTGTGATGTTTACAGCTTTGGTGTTTGTGGCTGTGGGAACTTGTGACTTTGCAGTTGCCTTGGAGTAATTTAAACCAAGCACAGGTTTGTTCCATAATTTTGATGATGAAAAGAGCATTCTTCATTTCTTTTTTGTAAGTTTGTCATGCCCTCAAAATTGTTTTAACATAAATGAAGTACACTCTCTGGAATATAAGTAATGTTACAAAGTATGTTATTGGTAGTCCCTTGCATGAATTGCTATTTGTAGTCCCTTGCATGAATTTGAAATGTTCAGTCTTCATTTTCATTTTGGTGCTTCATTCAATCTGCAAAAGAAATTCATAAAATAAGTAAATAACGATTAAACAAGCATGAAAGTCTTCTAGAATATCTTAATATACACTATAATTGTTTCAATTGTTTTTTTTTTTGTAATTTTTTTATTAAAAAACGCCTCGCTACACTTCGAGGCTACGCTTCGCCTCGAAAAAAGCATGACCACCTCGATGTTTGAAAAACGTTTTTTAAAACATTGTGTATAATACATTATACCTATCCTCTTCAAAGACAGGTGTAATATTATATATATTTTTTCAAATATTTAGATTGAAATCATTGAACAAACATTTCATTGATTTATATTTTTCCAGTCTTCATTGGAGTTTGCTCGTTATTTGCCATCCTGGGGAAGTGGTTGGTTTCAGAGGCAAGTTCTAATCACTACACCACAAGTACCCATTAATAGCATTTTGTTAAAAGGAAAGCTGAAGATGATCAAATGTGTGCATTTGATTTGTTGGCCACTGTAGCTGGGAAATTATTGTAGGAAGGTGAAACCTTGCCTTCTCCGAAGAGCACGACAGCTGTTAGTGGTCAGCTTTCCATTGATAAAACTACTGTTAAACAGGAAACACAAGTTCAAGAGAAACCTTTGAAAGTGGAACCTTGTGATTGTGGAAGCTGCAATGAGAGTGCCTTTGTGTCTGGTCTTTGTTTTCAAGGGCAGAAGCAAAATTGTAGCTTGGAGGAATTACAGCATAGTGGGAACAATCTGAGTTTAGAACCAAATTTAGTGATTACTAGTTCAGCTTGCTCGGAGAAGGTTGGCTGCCCTGAGGCAGTGGTTGGCGCAAATAGGAATGAATTTTTGAAGATCTCTGGTAAACAGGTTTGTAAAAACGGGATGGAGAATCTCCTCGCAAACAGGTTTGTAGAAAACAGGATAGAGAATCTCCTCGTCGTGGCCAACCTTGTAAAGGCAATGCAGTGGATGGAAAACGGCTAGATTCTGAACACCAAAAGGTTGATATGGGTGTTGTGGTGAATGGCAGTCTGCCTGATTCATGCAGTTCAGAGTATCCAATGGAATTGGATATTAAACCACCTGCACTAGCTAGCTCGGATAGTAGTGTTGAGGTTCCTATGTGTAGTGATAAAATTCCTCATAGTTCTTTTATCCCATTTTGGGATGATGTAAAAAAAGTAGTTAGTAAAGATGACAACGAAAATTCTTCTGGCTGCACTCGACCTAGCACTGGAAATACAAAGGTCTCTAGGCCACCACCGCGTATTGGGGACAGGAGAATCAGGAAGCTTTTGGCATCAAAATATTGGAAGGCAGCTCCGAAGTTGAATGATGGGGAACTTTCTCATACTGGTATGCAGCTTTGTTTGATTAGAAGTAATAACTTTTAAATTATCAGCATACTGGATTTTGTAATTAATGTAAGTTGCGGGTTAATCTTCTCAGAGTTAAGGCCCCTCTTTCGCAATAGGAGAGCTTGCTACACTCGCCAAAGGTCTGAAAGGAACTTTTTCAAGAGAAGGAGGATGTTTGAACGTCGTTCAACATCCACATCTGAAGGAGGCACTTGTAGTGATGGGTTTTCAAAATCATCCAAGATGGTTTTTGATGGAAATTCAACTGGTTCGGGTAAATCTCTTCTTCCATTTGATTTTTTTTTCCTGTGGGGAGTGTCTTAAGTTTTGTGCAGTTTGTCTAAGTATTCCAAATTTACTCATGTAGCAAGCCGCTCATCATCTCCAGCTGCTGGTCAATCACCATCATCTTTCCATCTAAGGGATTCTCATGGTAGGAGACTGTTTGATATTTGTCTTTTACTTGATTGAAATCTGATGAATGCTAGGTACTTATTCGTACCTTTACTTAAATAGTGAAGCTTAGTATCAAGTCGTTCAGGGTAGCGGAATTGTTCATTGAGATTTCTGAAAGCGCAACCATTGGTTCAGTGAACCATTGGTTCACTGAAGGTATCTCTGTCATATTATGCTTTGGTTATGAACTTATGTATCTCGTACATGTGTGTACTTATTAGTTGGAATAATGAGTGATAGTGCCTAGCATGGACCACATAGTGATGACATTTGGTCTATAAGTGGTTATTACTAATTACTGATTGCTCCAATGAATTACTTCTACAGAGGACAGTGATGGAAACTGTAAATGCCATACTTGGAGGAGGATTACGTGTTGGAGTTGTTTTTCAAGGGAAGAAAGTAAGGGAAGACAATAAAACTTTGTTGCAGTCTGGAATTGCCAACGATGACAAACAAGGTGCGTTGGGTTTTATGCTGGAACCCAACCCTGCTCCAGTACATGTTCCTCTACCTCTTTGTCCTGAAGATCCTCCATGTCTGATCCCTTGTAGCACGCCTCAACCTTTGGCTAGGTAATTCAGTTGTACTTTGTAGTGTATAAGAGGGGCCTTAGAACTGAATGTTGTATATAGCCTTTCATGAACCTTCACCCGGTAAAAACTGATGCTTGATGATCCATATAGGGGTTGCTTTTCTAGTTTCACCTTTTCTAAGTTGTTGATAGTGGCTGGCTACTTCATGGCATGCCTTATATAATACTGAATTAGTTTTTTGTTGATGTATTACCAGTTAGACACCTCCGTCTGCCTTGGATCCTGCACCATCTGACACGTCATTGCAGCCTACACTAACCAACTTGGGGAACTTTGTTGAAAGTGACCGTGATTAATTTCCATCACAGACTAACCAATCAGCTGACATTTCATCGGGTTCTAGAGCCCCGGTAGCCATTCCAACAAGCGTGGAGGCAATGAATGTGGTTCCTATGCATAGGAAGTCTAGGCGCTCTGAGCTTGCTCAACGTCGAATTAGGAGGCCATTCTCAGTTACTGAAGTAGAAGCGCTAGTCCAAGCAGTTGAAAAGCTTGGAACTGGAAGGTGTGATGATCACCACCACCCCTAGAATTCTATTTATGTTTATGCAATGTGTATAAGAGAGTTACTACACGAGGCCCCTTCCACAGTTAATCAAGCAACGACTACTGGCTTACATGTGGCAAATTAGAATTTTTTTAGTAAGAATGTTTAAGTTTAAGTGTAATACATTATCTTATTAAGAGAGTTAAGAAATGTTTAAGTGTAATACATTATCTTCATTATTTGATAGATTTTGTGACTCAATGTAATATATTATCTTATTAATTACATTACTTTGCCTCCATTCATGGAAATGTTTAAGTTTGGCACATTAAAATTTTTATTTTCTAGAAATAAAATTATAAGATGTAATAAAAAGTCATTTGATAGCAAAATAAAAATAAAAATGCTATGTATACTCTACCATAGCGTTTTTAAAACGCTATAAAAGGTAACTTACTATAGCGTTTTTAAAACGCTATAATAGACCCAAGGTCTATTATAGCCCCGGCAGACATAGCGTTTTCTAAAACGCTATGGTATCCTACCATAGCATTTTTGAAACGCTATTAATGGGCTTTTTTCTTGTAGTGCTATCAACTCAAAAAGCCATAAATAGTCCATGAATCACTACTTCATTCATGAATCGCGCTATCTAAATTTTTCTCATTTTATTTTGTCATTTAACTTTAACGAATAAAATGACAAGTGATGCGTCTAAATTTGTTCTCTTTGAGATTTGACCTGCAAAACAGGGTTAGATTGCCAATAACCACCTGTTTGGTAGCCGAAGCCAATCCGATGCTTAAGTCAGTTAAGTGCGAGAGCAAATGAACTTGGACAGAGTATAGTTGTGTTGTTTATACTTTGTGAATTTCTCCTTTACCTTCTATAATGTGAGCATATAACTCTGTATGTGACTTAAGATGCAGGACGTGATGTAGGCACAACAATCTCCTCTTTCATTAAGATGCGTCATTTGGAGAGTGATTCTCGTTGATGTAGTCGATTTATGCTCTCATTCCTCGCTGCTTACCTAGACCTGCACAGGTAGCAAACGTGAGCCAAAGACCACCGTGTGGTGGCCGATGGCGCTCCAAAGCTTGAGTTAGATAAGGCTTAGAAGAGGCTTAAAACTGTAAACTAGGTTATATTGCACACCTCTAGTTCATCGACCTCATTGTTGGGATAGTGTTGGTTTGAATAGTCCCACATCAAGTAAAATAAGAGTCACCACTAAGGTTTATAAGGAGATGATCCACTCCCTAGTAACAACAAGGCTTTTAGAGACAACCCCATACCACCTAGGCCCAGATGGATGGACCAATATGGTGGTGTTTAAGTAGGGGACAATATCGCTGCTATGTATAGTGGACCAAGGTGCGCGCACGTGCCTAGCACCCTAACAATAGGTATCAGAGTCGACGATTCGACGGGGACTTGGCGAGGAGGAGGTGCAGATGACACATCGTTCAAGGAGAAACACAAGACAGCGAGCCATGTCCAGGAGGAGCGAAGGTCTTCCAGGTGAACGATCCAGGGTGAGGCTCCAAATCCATACCATGTGGGTATCCCTGCAAGCATGAAATGAGTTTTCGCAAAATCTCATTGAAATTTTCAATTTTTTGAATTACGAAAAGAAAAAAGGCGAAATTACCTAAACCTACACAGGTAGCAAACGTAAGCCAAGGACCACCGTGTGGTGGCCGATGACACTCCGATGCTTAATTTAGATAAGGCTTAGAAGAGTCTTAAAACTGTAAATTGGGTTATATTGCATACCTTTAGTTCATCGACCTTATCCTTTATTGACTGGGAGTTGTCCATGCTGTGGGGTAGTTTCCCTACACGACTTGTGCTCCTAGATCTGCGGGAGAGATTTCCTATTTTTGAGTGTTGTCCATGCAAGAAAGTTTCATTGCTCGACTTATACTCTAATATATGTTTCCTAGTAAGATCCAATGTGTTGCTGCCATGCCTATCTTGGGTAGATCTCTTAGATACTTGCCTTAGAGGTCTTATGAGTATTGGGCTTGACTGCGTGAACTTACTGGCTTATTGCAATTCGTACCCGACTATCTGGATTCTGCCAATGATGGGATTGTTGTTGTTTGGGCCTCGCTGGATTATACGTGCAATCACGTCTGCTTCATTCTGTTGACTAGATTATCATCACACTTGTATGGTGCTGATCAGAGAACGGTTTGATGTATCATCAGCTACTCCCCCGAGTGAGTGGGTCGTCTCGTTGGTCCACTAGGTCATTTCATGAAGCAGTTGTGCAGTCATGATGATTGAGTCTTAGAGATTTCCTCAAGTGGCGAATTGCATTATTTAGGCGTGCGCCAACTTGAAAATGGGAAAGACGGGAGCTAAACTTTCTATATAGATCTCCTATTAATGGAGTATAACTCCTTTACTCTTTTGATCTCTGAGATTATGCTTTGTTGTATTGTCTGTTGTGCCTTTGACTTTGCTCAACCTTCGTATTCGAAAGCTTTTACTTTCATGGTGGGCCGGGATCAGGTTTCTGATGAACTGTTTGCTAGGAGCCATAAATTTGTTTAGGAGAGATTGCTCTCTGAATCTGATTTGGAAATCCTGCATAAGACATTCGGGATTCCTGATGATTTGGTGTTCTGCACTCTGGGCATCGATCTGACGCCATTGTACCCTCTTGAGGGGTTTATCTGCCTTCATCGAGGTATGCTGCAATCAGGTGTCCGCTTTCCTGTCATCAAAGAGATCTGGGACTTTGACCGCCATTATGATTAGGGCTAAATATGCTGGTGTCCGAGTGTCTTTGATGGTGATGCAATTGCTCACTTCTTTTCGGATAAACGAGCACGTTGCGTGGGTGCTGGCGTTGCCGGATTGCTTCAGCAAACTGCCTGATGATTTTAAATCATGGCAGAGATACTATTTCATGGCTCCTGCGGACTCCCCGTACTTTGAGCTTGATGGTCGTCTGGTCGAGCGTGAATTTATAGCACTGAGTAAATTGATTCCTTCTCTGGTCTTGTGTCAATTTCATATTAGATTGACTTGTTTTGAATTTTGGCAAGGAGATTCTCTACTTCGCCTTTTTCTACTGAAGATTAAATAATTTTAAATGCGTTCTGCAACATGCCTCATCTGGAGGTAGAAGATGTAGTTAAGCCTTCTAATGTTAAGCGTAGTGGTCTGTGGGATCATTGGTACGTGGCTCTCACTGTGTATCAGGTGAAGAAGCAAAAACCTAAAAAAGCGTTTGTTTCGCGGAAGAGGATGCTTCCCAAGCTTAAAGTTTCAAGCTCTTCAAGGAGGGCAGAAATAAATGAAGTACTTCCTTCTCATGTGCGTCAGAAGAGATCTCGTGCTTTGTTTAGGTTTGTTGGCAGGCGACTGGCCTCGTTTGAAAGACGTGATGCTGATGGGCGAAAGCCCGGTGAGACTGTTGTTTCTGAGGGGTGTGATGCACAAGTCATGACCCTTGTCTCTCTTCCGGACCTGCAAAGAATATCTGCAAATGGTGGGCGTGGAGGGTGTTACCAAGTTGATCACCAAACAAGCGGAGTTTTTGAGTAGAATGCTGCTGTAGGTGGGTATGAAAGCTTTGAACGGTCGTCCTTTTTCAATAAAGGACCTCAAGCTCCTCCTCTCTTTGGATCATGAGCCTGTTGAAGAGTCGTTTAATCATCAGTGTCATGGCGAAGGCTCTTCTTTTTGTCACCCGTGTTGTGTTTCATCCTTTTCTCATCCTCATATTCAACTGATGACAAGTCAGAGGAATAACTCGCTTCCTTCTTCCCCTAAAGTCGGGGCGGCATGTGAGTTAAAGTCGACTGCTATGGGCAAAGGGAAAGTTGTTGATGAAGCTCGTGATGCAGTGAAGATGGATAAGAGTGGTGTTGGAGTGATTTCGGCTCCAAATGATCTTCATCCGGATGCACGTATCAGTCTGTGTTGCTCCAAATGTAATAAGGATGGGCAACCAAGCTTGGCATCAGAAGGTTGACATCTCTTACACTGCAATGAAACATATCAACAGTTGGAATGACTGGCTGGCAAACTGTGCTTCGAACCTAGTGGGAGAGACGTTAGGAGAATGTTTAGATAAATGGCAGAAACACCTTGTGCTGGGGATGTTATATCTAAACCCAGTGGCCACGTCTGGAATTGAAGTCGAAGACGCTTGTGAGAGGGTGTATACCATGGAACGAGTCTTCAAATTTGTAGAAGTCATACTCTGATGCTCTTCACAAGATTGAGTCGTTGAGGAAACAACTTGAAGCTTTCTCAGATACTGGAGCGGAGTCTAGGTCCATTGGGTTGGAGGCTCAGAAGGCTCGCTTGGAAGCGTTTGAGTCCGACTTGGCGGGGGTAGTGTCCGTGAGGGATCGGTTCAAGAATGAACTAAACCTTGTCCATCGTGACTTGCACCTTGCCCATGACTCTGCGGATGGAGTGCAGGTTCTGCATGCTGAGAGGATTAAGAAGTCCGAGTGGACTGTTTGATGTCAGTAGTTGGAGGCTAGTGCTGAGTTTCATGCCGAGAGTGAACGAACCACTGCAGTGCAGCTCCAAATTGTGCAGAGTGAGTTGAATATCGCTAATGATAAGTTGGATGCTGAGCAGTCCAAGATAGAGATCTTGTCGGGCGAATTGGAAAAACTGAAACAGGAGCTCGCCAAATCAAGAGGGCGCAAAGGGAAGCTTCCAAAGGCCTAAGGCACATTTGAAATTAGCAGAGTCATGCATGGAAGGCTGGAGCAATTGCGACTGATTGAGGAGGAGCACCCCAACTGGAATCTCTTTTATTATAAAGATATTGCATATGCAGAGTTTGGAGCGACCTCTGATTTGTCTGAAAAAGAAAAATGCCCTGATGAAGGGGGTAGATAGGCATCACCACTAAATGTGTCTTCTGCTTTTTCCCTTGCTAAGTCTAGTTTTGTTGTATTTGACTCTCCTCCTGATGAGGAGTGAATCCTATACTTGAGTTTTCAAATGAATAGTACTTTGCACTTTTTTGTCTTCCTTGGCTTTCCTACTAGCTTGTCCCTTCTTTGTGTTATTTCGAAATTGGTTGTCAGACGAGGAACTTTGCTGGCTAGGTAGCTCATGTTTGATTCACAGTTGGGAGCTCTGACTTCTTATGCTGCAGTAGTTGGTGCAGTTCAGGTCAGATTCCTTTGTAGAGATCATGGAGTGTAATACACCCCTTGTCTAGCGGCTTGGTTGTCTATTGGACTAGCAGTTGTTGTCGCTGCTATAAGCGTATTAGTAAGAATGTGGTCCTAGTGCTTGCGCCCTTGTAGATGAGTGGATAGTGGTATTTCTGAGTGTTTGGGTCAAGCTTTTTAGAACTCTGATCGATCGTTTGACTCGTCTTTATTTTCTATTCGTATAATAGGCTTAATTGGATTGGGGGTTGTTATTGCCAGTTGACTGACTAAACCAGGGTTAGGTTCTGGCGAACATTGTGGTCCTTGGCAAGCTGTCTTCACCAGGCTATATGAGCACTAACTAAGCTCCCACTTTCCAACCCTTCTTGATCCGTTCGTGACAAACTAGAAATTAGAGCGAGCCAGCAGTTATCATCGTCAGTCATTTTGACTAAAATTTTGGCGGGGGTACAACGATCATTGTCTGTAGTTGGCCAATGATCATGGCAAACCATCTTACCATGCTACATGAGCACTGACTAAACTCCCACTTTGTAGGCCGTCAGAATCCGCACACAACGAACTAGGCTTCCAGCAGACCAAAACCCTCGTCATCAATGGCCATTGACTAAGCTTTGGTCGGTGTTTGGCGAGTACTGTCTGCGTATGAGTAGCAACCCCTTGCAAGCCATCTTAATTAGGTGTTCAGAGCGTTGACTAAACTCCCACTTTCTAAGCCGTCGGAATTCGTTATGTGCGAATTAGGCTTCGAGCACACTAGAAACGATCGTCGTCGGTCGTCACCGACTAAGCTTTAGTCGGGTTTGGTCTCTATCGTAATTGTTTGGACAATTAGCCCTAGCAAGTCGCCTCGATCAGGCATTAGAGCACTGACTAAGCTACCACTCTCTAAACCATTGATGTCCGTTTAATTTCACGAACTGGACGTTATTGCATACCAGAAGCTGTTGTCATAGGTCGAAACTGAATAAGCTTTGGTTAGAATAAGATTTTGGGCGCATAAGTTTGACTTGGGGGTCCTGACTTACTTGCCTTGCATAAAAAACCCTGGGCGCGTAAGTCTGACTTGGGGGTCCTGATTTCCTTGGCTTGCCTATAAAATTCGGGGCGCGTAAGTCTGGCTTGGGCGTCATGACTTACTTGGCTCGCCTATAAAATCCTGGGCGTGTAAGTATGACTTGAGGGTTCTGACTTACTTGGCTCGTCAATATGTTTTCTGGTGTGTGAGTCTAACTTGGGGGGTCCTCACTTACTTAACTCTCCTGTGAGATTCTGGGCATGTAAGTCTGACTTGGGGGTCCTAACTTACTTAACTCGTCTCTGAGATTTCGGACTTGTAAGTTTGATTTGGGTGTTCTGACTTACTTAACTCGCCTGTAAGATTCCAGGCGTGTAAGTCTGACTTGGGGGTCTTGACTTACTTAACTCTCCTGTGAGATTCAGGGCACATAAGTCTGACTTGGGGGTCCTGACTTACTTAACTCGCCTGTGAGATTCTGGGCGTGTAAGTCTGACTTGGGGGTCCTGACTTACATAACTCGCCTGTGAGATTCTGGGCGTGTAAGTCTGAATTGGTGGTCCTGACTTACTTAACTCGCCTAGCAGTCTGATTCCAATGTCAGATCGATTGATCGGACTAATAATAGATTGACCGACTTTAATGAACAACAATGGAATAATAGTGGAGTTGATGCCTTCGGTTTAATAATAATACTTTGTAGGTGCGCTCCTTATTCTGTGGGCGCTCAAGGCATTTGCTATTTTTTCTTTTGAGTGTGTTGGGCCGGATTTGGCTGGGCATAAGTTGGGCCCATCAGTTGAGGGGCCCATTTAGAAAATAATATTTGTGGATCGGCGTGCCAGGGATACAGCGCATTCTGCGAGACGGTTCAACATCGATTAATCCCCCCAGTTAATGGGGTTGTCTGCATGGCCATAATTCAAGAGATGTGGACTTGTGCAGTTGTTATTTGAACCTCCGTTTTTTCGATTTCCCTTACCACATTTAATGCTGAAGTAACTGCTTGTTGATGCCTCTTCGTGAACCATTTCGCCTATATATGGACTGGCTATTTTGCATTCAAGCACTGCAATGCAAGTAGCAGAGCATGTTAATCAAATGCATTTTACCAAAGAGTTTGTTTTGGGTTTTCTAAATGCTGAAGGAAGATCTCCTCCACTAGAGGCTTTTTCTGACTTTTTAGCCGATGAGTCTTGACAAGACTTGCTGTTACGCGGTGCCACCTGATTTGGGTGGGCACTGGATTGATCTCATGAGCGGAGACTAAGCTAATCCCGCACTGAAGTAGGTGCTAATGGTCCTGGCTCGGATTGTGTTTCACTCTAGCGAAGTTTTTATTTTATTTTATTTCTTAAAGCTAACAAAGTTACTTAATAGTGGAGTTCGTACTGACAGGTCGTTACTTGCTGATTAATAGCTCTTGGAGTTGGTGACCATTTGCTGAAGTATTGCTATTTAGCTCTTTGTTAGTCCGTATTGCCTCGCTAACTTTGGCTTCTGGATTTTCGCATAGCTGTTCCTCGATTATTTGGGCTCCCGTCGCCTTCATAGAGTAATCAACCTTTTTTGTCTTTACCCGATGCCTAACATGTTGTTTCTGTGGGCCTGAGCTGCAACTGGCAACAATTTAGCTGCTTTAGGGCTGCTTAATGGCAGTCTCTTGCCGCTGGCTAATCTCCTCGGATAGTCTATTGAGCATGGTTGGTTGTATATTTTATGCATTAGTACAGGGTGGATCCACTGCTTCCATATGATGTACCCAGGGCCTTCCCACAATGATGTTGTAAGTGGACGAGGCGTCAACTACCATGAACTCCTATACAAGGTACTTCCGCGGTTGTGGCACTCTTGCCACTACCATTAGATTGATCTTCCCGATCGGGAATCATTTATCTCCGCTGAATCCGACCATAGGGTGGCTGGTGGATGTTAGGTCCTTTTAGTTGCATGTTGCGGAATACATTGAGGAACAAGAAATTTAATGAACTTCCAGTGTCCACCAAAACTCTCTTTACCTCCCACTTAGCAATAAGGACAAATATGACCAGGACGTCATTGTGAGGAGAATGTACCCTCTGGAGATCCCTCTCCGTAAACGTCAGTGATGGGATCGGGCTGTGAACTTGTGTGTTTCACTTGTCAATCCTCATACCGAGATGGCATCCGCATCTAGGTCAGTGTCCTCTTGCGGGACCTGTTTGATTGTTCTCTCTCGGAAGCGACCCAGTGGAGGACATAGATGACGCTAGGAGCTTCCCTTTTGATCTGCTTGACAGCGTTTGCTCTTTCCTTTGCTCGGCCCTACCTCCTATCCGAGCCTAGGAATTCCTCGAGTTTGCCTTTCCTTGTCCAGTACTCAACTTCTCCTTTAGGATTTCTGCAGTCCTCAATTTCATGTCAGCCTTCCTTGTGATTGGCACAGTATTTGTTGTTACCGCACCTAGCAGGGTCTCCTCGCCGCTGAGGCGGCCATTTCAGCTCTTCTCAATCCTTGATGGAATCATGGATGTTGGACAGACTGGTGTTGAGATGGGTGACAAATCCGGACCCGACGTAATTCGAGGCCTTGTCCTGCCTGGGGTGGCCCGAGTCGATCTTGTTGTCTATGCACTTCCTCTTGTTACTGTCATCATCCTCTTTTTTCTTCCCCTCTATCCTATCCTCCGGGACAAAGGATTTCTTGTCTGACTCCACTTCTCTCTTGGCAGCCAACATTTCGTCCATAGTAATGTATCTTTGGGAATCTCTAAGCAAGTCTGTCATATTGACTGGTGGGTTCTGGGTGAGGAATTCATAGAGCTTGCCTCTTCTCAGACCTGAAGTGAAAGTTGTGACAACGGTGTGATCACTACAGCCGTCGATTAGGGTCAGCTCATCATTAAAACGAGTGACGTACTCTCTTAACGTCTCGTTTATATTTTACTTTAGAGTCAGCAAATAATGCGGCCCATCCTTAGCCTTTGGCTACCCATGAAGCGTGTAAGGAATGCCAATGCCAATGCCAATGCCAACGACCAGAATGAATCAATGGATTTCGGAGGAAGGCTGTGGAACCACGTCAGTGCTGATGTCTTCAGGCTTGTAGGGAATAATCGGCACATTATTGCATCAGACCCTTATTTGATTGCCTTAACGTGCTGGAAGTGGCGTAGATGATCAGTCGGGTCTTTTATCCCATCGTAAAATTCCAATTTCGGTGGGGTGTATTTCTTAGGCAGCGGTTCATCTATGATATGGTCCATGAACGGAGGGATCGTGAGACTAAACAACACATCTAGGTTTGTGGCCCCATTGCGGAGGGGGTTGTGTAAAACCTGCCTATCGGCTCTAGGTGTTGGGTCTCTATTGGCCGTGCATCCGCCTCTTGTCTATTGAGAAGTTGCGGGGGTCGTGCGACTTTCCTTTACATGCTCTTTGAAACTTTATGGGGAAGGAGCCCTTCACTGCTCACGATCTCCTTCTGCAAGTGGAGGATTTCGTTGTTTGAGAGCCTCCAATGTCTCTGCGAACAGGTGCATCTGTGTTGAGAGTAGATCCCCCCTCGGATCTGCTGCGGCTGCCACCTGCGTGGTGGTCTGAGGAGGTTCCTCCCGTGGCAGTGGTGGAACTGGCGGGGCTCTACTGGTTTGAGCGTTCAAAGGCTCGACAACGTCTCCATTATTGCGAGACCTTGTCGTCACCGTCTCGTTGATTCTTTGGAAAAGGTTGAACTACAGTTCTTGTTGAGGAACTTTGTCGTTCCCCACGGACGGCGCCAAACTGATATAGTCGATTTATGCTCTCATTCCTTGTTGCTTACCTAAGACCTGCACATGTAGCAAACGTGAGCTAAGGACCACTGTGTGGTGGCCGATGGCACTCCGATGCTTAAGTTAGATAAGGCTTAGGAGAGGCTTAAGACTGTAATTTGGGTTATATTGCATACCACTAGTTTATCGACCTTATCTCCCTTTATAGTTAAGGAGTTCTCGTTCAATTAGGCCTTTGGTGGCATAGTTTAGGGAAAGTAATCTTGTTGTGGAGGTCATTTCTTGATTGGGAGTTGTCCATGTGGGATAGTTTCCCTACACGACTTGTGCTTCTAGATCTGCGGGAGATATTTCCATTTCTGAGTGTTGCCTATGCAAGGAAGTTTCCTTGTCCGACTTGTACTCTAATATATGTTTCCTAGACGGATCCAATGTGTTGATGGCCTGCCTGCTTTGGGTAGATTTCTCAGATACTTACCTTAGAGGTCTTACGAGTATTGGGCCTGACTGTGTGATGTGTGGGCTTACTGGCTCATTGCAACTCGAATCTAACTGTCTAGATTCTACCAATGATGGGTTTGTTCTTGTTTGCGCCTCGCTGGACTGTGCGTGCAATTTGGCTTGTTTCATTTTGTTGACGAGATTATCGTGACACATGTACAGTGCTGATCAGATGACGATTTGGTATATCATCACCCGTCATGACTTGTGTCCTTTGTAACGTCCCATTTTTCTAAGGGAAGAGGTCCATTGGACCTGAGGTTTGGGTCTTTACCTTTGTTAATGGTCTGTTATTAAATGCTTCTTTAGGCTTTAATAACCAAGCCTGCCTCTTTGGGCTTTAATGACCAGGCATGTTATCCACATTTAGCGTGAGGTGTCTGGTCTTCGTGATGGATGATCTTTGCCACATGTACGGTCGTGAACAAAGGACTATTTGATGTATCATCATCTACTCTCCCTAGGTAGTGAGCTTGCTTGCGTGACCACTGACTCTTCGGTGGTTTGATTTTGGATTCATCATTGTTATTTTGCGCAACATTAAATGTCGTCAACAATTATCGATTCAGTTTTTATTCCACTACGCCAGCATTCAGTTCGTTTCGGCGTGATTGTGAGGTTTCGTGCAACCATCATATCCTTCACGATTTCCCAATGGTTGTTTTTTTGTTGCCCAACCCTATAAAAGGGGGCGGAGAGTTGTATTGTACTCTTTACTCTATCTCCATTTTCAGAGCTTGTTTGTTATTTTTTTTCCTTGTTTTCTGTATAGTCATACTCTTTTCCATGGCTCCCAATAGACCTCTGAGTGATGATTGTATGGCTCGCTGTGAGGCCTTTTTTGAGCCTAAGCAAGCAACGCAAGGTACTTTGGATTATATTCGTCGGATTTTTCTGTTCAATCTGACTTGGAACTTGTGCTGCCAAAGAAAAGGTGACATCCATACTCATCTGATGCCTGGTTAGATTGCTCTTTATGCTGGGATGTTGAGGGCTTGTCTCTGTTTTCTTCAATTTTTGAGAACTTCTTGGCTTATTTAGATCTGTTTGGTATTCCTCTTACTCATATGGGTCCAATTGGCTGGAGGGTTATGGTTGGAACTGTGGTGAGAACTCTGCAGGTTTATAATTGTTTGAATGAGAAGACTCTACACTCTATGGTGACTTTTGAGGTTAACACGAATGATGTTTTCTTTCTTCACTCACCTTCTTGTTTGAGAAAGCCTAAGGATGATTTCAGATTCTGGTCGAGGACCTGGATTTATGTTTCCATGAAGTCTGGATATTTCATGCTTGACAAAAGTCCCATTTTGACATCGTTTAGGGGACCCAAGAAGTTTATTGATTTGTATTTTATTGATGCGGAGGAATCCATTAAGAAACAATTCCTCTCACTTCCTTTTGCACATCTAGAAAATTATCTAGAGTTTGAAGTCATTGACCCGAGTGGCCTGTACAATCTTATGTTTTTGAATGGTCTTTGATTCTTTATAAAATCGTGACTCCAATGTCATTGTTGTCCATGTTGGCCCTCCTGTTGGTTTTGATGCTGCGAAGAAGAGTATTACTCTTGTTAACATTGGTGATGCTAGCATTGATGGGAAAAGTGAGCTCCGTCGAGAAAGTTATGAATCTCGATGCACCTGTTGGCATTGGTGGTGCTAGTCCAACCACCAAGAAAAGGAAGGCTCTGAGGGCTGGTAGCCCATCTAAGAGGGGTTAGGAGTAAGTTGGTTGACTCTGCTCGACCTTTAAAGTGGGAAAGGCATGTTGGATCGGGTTCTGCTCTGAGGGCAGTTTTTTAGAAAAAACATGAAGAGAACTCTTGCCTTGTTCCTCTAAAAGATGACGAACGGGGGCAGGAGTGGGTTGTGGAGAGGAGCAAAGTGGAAGTCTCCCGTCCTCATGCTTCGTTGAGTCAGTACGAGAAGGCCTTCATTTCTACTGCTGGCGTGGCTGATCTTAGTAGGGTTTCTGAAGATGAAACATGTGTCATTTCAAATAAAATGACACAGCTTGCGATAGAGCAGTCTCGGAATTCGAATACGGAGTTGACATTGGACGACTTCGATTATAACCATGCCTTTGATGAGGTTGATGTTGATCAGGGTCAACGCTCCAAGTTTCTTCCTCCTCCCCGTCCCGCTGATCTTAGGTTGAAGGATTTGTCTGCTTCTCCTTCTTTCCGCCCGAAGTTCGACCTTGTTGTTTCAGACAAGAAAGGGAAGGGTGGTGTTTCTACCATCACCAACGTTTCAATCATCAAACAGGTGTCCAAGGGTGGAGCTTCTGTCATTTTAGACCCCTTTGTGCTTCATCCGCAAGTTAGTTGGTAGAAGCTTGTTCTTGGAGAGAGCCTCATCAATTCAGATGGTGTGTTCAGCTGGTATTCGGAGGTTGACGTGCAAGAGAGTGCACATACTCACTTCAACTTGTGGCATAAGTTGTTGCTAGATAAAATCTTGATGCCAGTGCGTCCTGCTAGAGATCACCTTGATAAATGTGTAAAAGAAATCATGGAGGTAATAGAGGATGAACTGTCCACAGAGAAGGCGACTTTTGACCAAACGCCAAGTGTTGTTGATTCGCAGTCTGCTCGTTGTAAGACCGCTGAGGAGCGAGTGGAACAACTTGTTGCAGAGCTTGCTGATGTTAAGGAACAACTTCTTGAGGTGAGAAATTGTAAGGATCAAGCTTTGGAGAATCTTTCTAGAGTTGAAAAAGAACTTGTTCAGACCAAGCAGAAACTTTCTACGTTTATGGAGAAGGCTAAATCTATTGCAGATGCAAAAGAGTGGAGTAAGATTGTTACTGACATGATTGAAATTAATGATTATATTGAATCAGATGAGGGCTTTTAAAAGTCCAAATATCGTGTTATAGCTAACCAAGTCTTTGAGGATGTGTCTATTCCATCCGAGGATGAGGCTGCCCCAATTCCTCCAAGTGATATTGTTGATGAAGGTCAAACACCTTCTCCTTCTTCTGATCCTAGCTATCAATGATGATAAGGTATTGTCTCCTCTGGCTGACCCTGTTAATGAAGAAAAAACTCCATCTCTTCCGGTTGATCATGCTAGGAAGGCAAGACTCCATCTCTTCCGGCTGAACCTGTTGGTGCTGAACCTGTTGGTGCTGAAAGAGTTGTTTCCTCTCCAACTGTTCTTCATATAACCTCTTCTCCAGATGAAATTGATTAGATTATCAATGAATATTATTCTCTTGTCTTATCCGTAATATGTATTACCTGACTTGGAGGTCTGCCTTTTTTACAAACGCTCTAGTCTAGTTTAGACTTAGATGATATAGTGCATGTTGCTTGTCTTTGACATCTAGGCTTCATATTTATTGTAGGCTAACTCGATGGAGTAGACTTGAATAATAAATATAACCAGACTTCGATGTCCGGGTTTCATAGATGTCAAACTTGGTAGTTTTATACTTAGAGAATTTCGTAAGGAGGTATTTGATAGTTCTGTTTGGCAAAACTCCAATCATTTTTCGACTTAGTTTTTGGAATATAGAAGAAGGATATCTAGTCTGACTTTGTGGTCCTGACTGGTTTAATATTCTTTGTTGTCTGATTTGGTGATTATACAAGAATATTTTTAACAAACATTTAGTCTGACCTCGTAGTTTAGTGATTGGACAAGAAGATTTCTGAACAGATTTCTAGTCTGACTTTGTTGTCCTGACTAGTCTTGATAGGTTTTTTGGCCTGATTTGTTGATCGGACCAGAAGATTATTAAATAAGTCTGACTCATATGTCTTGACTAATTTAGTACACTCCGTGGTCCGATATGGTGATCAGACCAGAAGATTTATAATTAAGTCTGACTCGGATGTCCTGACGAATTTAGTACTCTTCATGGTCCAACTTAGTGATCAGATTAGAAGGTTTATAATTAATTCTAAATCAGATGTCCTGACTAATTTACATTGGTCCGACATAGTGATTAGACCAGAAGATTTATAAATATGTCTGACTCGGATGTCCTGATTAATTTAATGCATTTCGTGGTCCGACATATTGATCGAACCAGATGATTTATAAATAAGTCCGACTCAGATACCCTGGTTAATTTAATACATGTCGCGGTCCGACAGAGTGATCAAACCACAATATTTATAAATAAGACTTACTCGAAAGTCCTGACTAATTTAATACACTTTGTGGTCTGACATGATGATCGGACTAGAAGATAAATAATTTTATAGTCTGACTTTGATGTCTTGACTAACTTAATACAATTCGTGGTCCGATGTAGTGATTGGACCAGAAGATAGACAATTCCTAATCTGACTTTGATGTCCTGAATAGCTTAGATTATTGGAGCCAAAGACGAAAAATTATTTTAATGCGATAGTTTAATGATAATACTTTTTCAAATGTTCTAAATTCCATGGCCTCTTGAGTTGCTTTCCCTCTGAATTTTGTAACCAGTATTTTCCCAGTCTATTGATTTTAACCACTTTGTATGGCCCTTCCCAATTTGTGTTCAACTTTCCTGCACCTGGTTATCTTGTGTTGAGCTAGATATTTCTAAGTACCCAATCACTGATTTTGAATGTGTGGGATTTGACTTTTTTATTGTAGTAGTTGGGCATTCTCTGTTGGTAAGAATTGACTTTGATTGAAGCTTTTTCCCGTCTTTCTACGAGAATGTATAGTCCGAAGCGAAATGCTTTGTTCTTGTCCTCTATTTGGAACTCTTCAGTTTTGAAGATTGGTATGCCGATCTTGATTGGCACCATTGGTTCAGATCAGTAGGCTAGGGAAAATGGTGTTTCTCCTGTCGGAGTTCTTTTTGTTGTCATGTAGGCCCATAGGACGCCTACGCCTAGTAATTCTGACACCATAATCTTTTTGATGTTTCAAGTTTTTCCTTGATGGCCTCTAAGATCATTCGGTCGGTCACTTCAATTTTCCGTTAGCTTGTGGATGAGCATGTGTTGAAAAGTGGTGCTTGATGCTGAAGTTTTCGCATAACTTTTTGACCTTTTTTCCTTTAAAGTGGGTCTCATTGTCAGTGACAATTGTTCTGGGGACTCCGAATCTGCATATTATCTCCTTCCACAAAAAGTTTTCATTCTGAGCTTCTCCTATATTTGATAGTGGTTCTACTTCTACCCACTTGGTGAAGTAGTCCACTGTTACACATAATAACTTTTTCCTATTGGAGACTGGAAGTGGGCCTATGATGTCCAATCCCCATTGTGTGAATGGTCACAGACTGCTCACCGGGATTAAGTTTTGTCCTCGCATGTGCCTATACGGAGCAAATCGTTGGCATTTATCACATAACCGAACTAGTTCATTTGCATCATGTTGCATTGTTGGCCAATAGTATCCCAGTATCCCGTGTAAATGGCCACAAACTGTTTTGCATGCTTTTGCACCATCAAGATGAATTGGTAGTGTATCTTCTTCTGGTTGGCCAGTGTTTGTTCATTCCCTTGGACTGGTTGGAGCTATGTTATCTTCTTGGAGGCTCGATCCTTCTGCGATTGACTGGGCCGCTATGATGGTTCCCTTGGTCTTGAGTGTGTTTGTTATTTGTCAGAAGCCTTCATTGTTGCGTAGTGGCATTCACGCGTAGCTGACTAATCTCTTTTGATGACCCCAACGCTATCACTAGTGTGATACTTGAGACATTGATGCATGGTGGAGGACACTGCACCCATTTCATGTAACCAAGGTCTCCCTAGAAGCATCTTGTATGCGGACGGTGCATCGACAATGAAGAAGTCCATTAATAAGACTCGTTGTTTGTTTGGTGCTCCTACTACGACTTGTAATCAGATTAAGCCGAATGGGTGGAACTGTTCACCACTGAAACCCACCATAGGTTTTTCAGTGGATGTAAGTCCCTCCATGCTTAATTGCATTTTGCGAAATGTTGTCAGGTATAAGAAGTTGCCTGAGCTACCCGTGTCAATGAGCACTCTTTTGACCTCCCATTTGGCTATTGATACTGATATCATCAGGGCACTATTATGGGGGAAATGAACACCTTGTGTAAGGATGGAAACGGGGCAGATTAGGGCGAATTTGGGCAAATCCATCACCGCCCCATTGGGGAGTGTTGATCCCCGAATCTGCCACGAATAATTTTTCAAAAATCATCCTTGCTCCGGTTGGATTGACGGATATCAGCCCCTCCCCAAATATCCGTTATAAAAAGAAATAAGTAAAACCTGCGTTGCCATCCCTACTATCAGTAGGGATGGCAGTGGGGTAGTTTTTCACAGATACTTGCCCCACCCAAACCGTTTGGGGCGGATTTGGGGATCCAAATTATATCCGTAAAAAATTTGGGGTGGATACAGATTTAACCATATCTGCCTAGCCCAAATAATTTGAATATTAATTTAAATGACAGTGAACTAGAAAGATTAAATAATTAACAATAGCCAAAAAGACAAGATATGTTAGCACCATGTGAATCCCTGGCTTAACTTTTTCAAAGTGAAATCCACTTCTTTCATTTAATCACATCCAACAAATTCAACAAAGAAAGAAAAAGTCACCTCATCTATCACCAAACCCTTCCTCCACTCTGTTTTCTTCTTCTTCCTCAGTTTAGTTCATAATTTAACCGACACAACACCAAAGACTTCGTCTTCAAATGAATAACCCAAATCTACAAATGGGTTCTTTAGAAGTTGAAGTGAAAGTGCTACTTCCATAATCATCTTCATCATCAAAGAGAGCTCCTCTGCTTCTCCGATCTAAGTTAGCTTTTTCACCACCATCAGAGCATGGATGGAAGAATTCTTTGTACAACTAATTTGAGATCACGACTTGAGAGTGCAATTATAGCTATTGGGGAGGTAGCAATCGAGACGACTAGCAGAGTAAGAAAACAACATATCCATGTTTTCTGACTAGCAGAGACGACTAATTGGAGCTTTGTCCATAAGACATTATTCACTCCCGCATTTTCTCTCCTCTCTTGCAAATCCATGTTTTCTAATTTAAGAAAAACAACAAAAGTGTTCTTGGTGTGGTTGACTAAGAAAAAAGGGTTTTATTTACTTTCATTTTTTCGGTTAAATGGATCGGAGCGGATACCCGCTAATCCATCCGATGCGGGGATGGTTTAAAAAAAATGATAAACGGATATTCGGGGTGGATTCGAGGATCTGCCATCCCTAGCGGAGCGGGGATGGATTTTCCCAAATCCGCCCCATTGCCATCCCCAAATATCAGTGATCCAACAAGTTGTTTTAGTAATGGACGAAACCATAGAACCAATAATAAAAGAATACATGCTTTGGTACAACCTGTAAATAGTGTTGAATTCAACAAATTAGCATCACAACACCTCCAAATGTCTAAGATAAACTTGTATAAACATGAGATCAACATACTAAAACCAAACAGTTGAATTAACCAATGCAAACATATATAAAACAACAAAATCATTCAAAATGAAGTTAGTATAGGCTCTTAAACTTGTCTTAAAGAATAAAAGAAACCAAGTAGAGGGAGAAGAATAGGAGTAACAGCCAAGCCCCGATTTGAAATACAAAACAGAGATTCAAATGATGGCCTCCAAAAACCAGAACAAACCCCCTCCGCCAACTCCATCGAATGTATGTAAGCTTTCTTTTTTTCATCTCACTCTAGGGTTTTTATTTTTTTAATGATGTTTGGGAGGTTTTGTAGAGGAAGGACGCAGCAGATGAGATTTTGATAGATAAGAAGCAATTATCAAAGTAATGAAAATGGTAGACAAATTACGCATCAGGTTTTCTCAGTGGTAAATTTGGCCGGTGATGCGTCCACCGGAGCTGAATCGGCAAGTAACGAGAACTCTAAGTGTGCGGTGGTGGAGATCACTATGAGGAAGTTCAAGCCCTATTGAATTTTGAGGGGAATTGATTTTAGGTTTAGGAGAGAATAAGATTTAGGTTCTATATTATAAGGGCATTTTAGTAAAATAACCCTTAAATGGATATTCGTGGAGCGGATATGGCAAAATCCGTATTCGTCCCGAATATGTGGCGGATACCATTTGGATCCCTGAATCCGCCCCAAAATTCGTTTAAGCACATCCAAATCTGCCCCATTCGAGGCGGGCGGGGTGGATATCCGAGAAAATCTACCTCATTGCCAACCCTAACCTTGTGCATCTTTTTCTTAAAAGTCCAAATTTGGGTGGTCTACTCTAGCGCGCTGAACAGGGAGGTCTGGGTGGCGTATTCTTGTCTGCAAATCTGTGATAGATTATTTCCGTGATCGATTAGACTGTTTTCGATCTCCTGTTGTGTTGTGTAAGATGTATATCAATCCTTGAGTCTGCTCATCTAGCCCTGCAGTAGGGTCCATCTTTTCCCTTCCTCTGGACTTTTTTTTTTCATTCCAATGAATTCGCCAAGTGGTCCTCTCTGGATCTAGTACTCGAGTTCATTATTCAATTTGTGGCAGTCTTCAGTATTGTGTTTGTGCTCCTTGTGGAAAGAACAACAGCTTCTCGAGCTCTTGTTTGCCAAAGTTAGACCTAGGGATGGCAGTGGGGCGGATTTTCAAGGATATCCGCCCTGCCTGCCCCAATTAGGGCGGTTTTGGATGTGCCTAAATGAATTTTTAGATGGATACGGATATCCAAACAACATCCGTTAAATATTTGGGGCGGATACGGATTTGGCCATATCCGCCCCACGGATATCCGTTTAACCGTTGAAGTACTGAAATTACAAAAATATCCGGCCCTTTAAAAATAAAAACAAAAACCTAACCCTAATCTCTCACACACACTCTCTCTCACAGAAATACACTCGTCAAAAGTACTTCTCTAGGTAGCAGACTCCTCAAGCCGCCTCCCTCCTCAGGCATCCTCTTCCCTCCTCCCTTCCGATTCCAAGCTTAGACAGGCGTATCTCGGCAGATCTTATCTACGTCGAGCTTGTGAAGAGATAAGATCTAAACTCCCTTTCGACAGATCTCTCATTTCAGATCTACCACCACTATTAGCAAAGGTAATGAAGTCGAACCCTGTTTTGATCGCGAAACCATTTCACGGTCCCCATAGATCGACCTCCGCTCGCCATTCAAGTCTGGATTTGCACGTTCAATTTCTACAATTGCATAATTGCTCCTCGGATAAAATTAATTACAACCCCATAGTGAGCCTTACCACTGAGCCTAATCATTGGAACATGGCTTCTCTTTCCACTGAGTAGAGAGATGTGGCTGTTTTGGAGTTGCTGTGACGAGGTTAAGGTGTTGGATGTTGTGATTCCAATGTGATTTCTCTATCAGATTATTAAATTTTGTTTTGCTCAGTTGTGTGTGTTGTGATTTTTAAATTTTGTTTTGCTCAACTATTAATTAAAACACGACTTCTCCTTCCACTGTTATTTTATTTTCATGGATATTCAGGGCGAAGCGGATATTTGCCAATCCGACCGGAGCGGGGATGGATTAAAATAGTATTAACGGATATTCAGGGCGGATTCGGGGATCGGTAATCCCAAGCGGGGCGGGGATGGATTTGCTAAAATCCGCCCCGTTGCCATTCCTAGTCGGACCTGCTATTAGTCCAATACTTTTTGGATTGACCGTTGTCTTTCCGCGGTCTGTCATCTCACATTTTCTCTTCTATTCTTTCTCGGTTCATTGGGAGGGACCTTTTATTGGACTCATTATTCTTCTTGGCGGTCCATATCTCCTCAAAAGTGATGTATTTTTTTGCACATTTCAGCAAGGCTGACATGCTCTTCGGAGGTTCCAGGTTCAGGAAGTTGTAAAATTGTCTCCTTTGAGTCCGAAAGTGAAGGTGGCCACAAATGTGTCATCGATACATCCATCAATCATGGTTAGCTCATCAGTGAAACATGTAACATAGTCCCTGGATTTGTGGTTGATGTGAAGCAAATAATGAGGACCCTTTCTAATCCGTTGACTACCGATGAAACTTGTGATGAAGGTCATTGCCAATGCTTGGAAATAATCTATCAATCTTGGCGAAAGATTGTTAAATTAATACATCGCCATGGATGTGAGGCTAGTCGGAAAGGTTCTACACATGATGAAATTTGTGTTTTCTTTCAGCACCATCATATGGTGGAAATGACGCAGATGGTCTGATTGGTCAGTGGTACCATCGTAAGTTTCTAACTTCGGTGGGGTGAACTTTTTCGGCAGCGGGGTCTTCATGATTTTGTCGGAGAAGGGGTGGTGACCAATTCATAATGCATATTGGGATCTGTGATTCCAATCCTAAATGGAGTCTGTGGGGGAACTCCACCAGTTCGAGACCCATCACCTCAAAGTTCATTCTCTGAAACTCTGTAGAAACGTTTTGGTTATCTTGGAGATGATTGGTTGAATTTTGGTGAAGTGGCATTATGTCGTGTTCGACAGGACATTCTTGAGTAAGTTTCTCGACCATTTTAGCCAGATGAGCCATTTGGGCCAAAAGTTGTTCCACACGAGGATCTGTTATTATTCCCCCGAAAGTAAGGGCCTGTTGGGCCACCATATCTCATGGTGAATATTCACTACTTTGTACAACCGGTTCTCCCAATGTTAGATTTGGGATGTGTCCACTTGGTAATTGAGTTTCACTAGCGGAAGGATTGCCTTGGTTGTTGCTAAGTTGAGATTTTGTAGGGGGTTCAATTTGCACTATATCTTTTTGTTACTGATTTGTAAAACTACCAACAACTCTGTTTTGATTTTTTAAGGAAACTGTCATTCCCCACGGACGGCGCCAAACTGATGCGTCCAAATTTGTTCTCCTCGAGATCTAACCTGCAAAACAAGATTATATTGCCAATGACCACCTATTTGGTGGCTGAAGGCACTTCGATGCTTAAGTCAGTTAACTGTGGGAAAAAATAAACTTAGACAAAGTATAGTTGTGTTGTGTTTTCGTACTTCGTGAACTTCTCTTTTACCTTATATAATGTGAGTAATTAACTTTGTGCGTGACCATGCAAGGCATTATGAAGGGAGACGTTTTTCACAACGGTCTCCTCTTTCATTGAGATGCATCATTGGGGGGAGTGATTCCCATCATGACTTGTCTCCTTCGTAACGTCTTTCTTCTCTGAGGGAACAGGTCTGTTGAGCCTGAGGTTTGGGCTTTTAACTTTGTTCTTGGTCCATTATTAAATGCATTTTTGGGTTTTAAGGACCGGGTCTGCCTCTTTGGGCTTTAATGACCGGGCATGTTATCCACATTTAGCATGAGGTGCCAATTTCTCGTGATGGATGATATTTGCTACGTGTAAAGTCATGATCAAAGTACTATTTGATGTATCATCTAATGCAGTCGATTTTAGCTCCCTGTTTGACTTTAACCTGCTGACCTGCAAAAGGAATGCACGTGAGCCACGGACTACCATTTTGGTGGCCAATGGCACTCCGATGCTAAAGTTAGACAAGGATCTAAGGAAGGATTAATTCTGTAAACAAGAAATTTGTAGCGTCCCTTAGCTTACCAACCTTATATCTTAATTATAGTGTTGGAGTCCTGGTTCGACCAAGCCATCAGTGGCGTAGTTTAGGGAAGGAGATTTTCTTGGAATTCCTTCTCTAATTAGGAGTTTCGTTGTTGAGGGAAGTTTTCCTGTAAGACTTGTGCTCCTAGATACACGGGAGATATTTCTCAATTGGAGTGTTGTCCATAGATGAAAGTTTCCATGTACAATGTATATTCTGGTATTTGCTTCTTAGTTGGAAACAAGATGGTGCTAGCTTGCTCGTCCAAAGACGATCCCCAAGATATTTTCCTTAATAGATCTTACGGGTATTGGGGATGGCTGTGAGACGTGTGGGGTTAGCAGGCTGTAGTAATTTAGGTCCTCCTAGCGGACTGTGCTATGCAGGCTCGAAGCCGCTTGGGTTGGATCAATGTTGGGGTGACGCTTGGGCCTAGTATTCCTAGAGATCATCATGACACGTGTACAGTGTAGAAGATAGGATGTTTCGATTTATCATCAGTTGTTCCTCTCGAGTTAGTGGGCCATCGTATCGGTTCACTAAGTCACTTATTGAAAAGATACGTCGGTCATGATGATTGAGCCTGAACCGTTACTTGAGCGACGCACTCCATTAATTAATCGTGTGTCGGTTCAGTGGAGAAAAGGTTGGAAATCAATCCCTATTTAGATCTCCATTTCTGCAGAGATTGACTCTTCCATTTCTTCATTTTTAGAGACTCCATTTTGTTCAACTTTTAATTGAAAGCTTATTAACTTTTTTCATGGCTTGCCAAAATCACCTTGACGATGAACTTCTTTCCGAGGGACGCCCAAATTCTTCGAAGATAGGTCGGCTTTCGAAATGAGCCTAGCTGAGATTCGAAAGACATATGGGGACCTGCCAAGCTATACTTTGAGTGATGATCAGACATCGATGTTTCCTTCGGAAGGATTCGTCTGTTTGTACCGCGGCATGCTTCAAACTGGTGTCCATTTTTCTGTGCTTGACAAGATCTAGGGCTTTTAAAATTTCTTGGAATCCCTCATTCCCAGTTGGTACCGAATGGGTACATGACTATTCTTCTTATATTGATCAGGGCAAATGATGCTGGTGTCCGCGTGACTCCGATGGTGATTCAGTTAACGACTTCTACTCGAATGAATGATCACGCCATGTGTAAGATGACGTCGCCGGCTTGCTTCGGGAAATTGTCGGATGATTTTAAATTCCGGAAGAAATTTAGTTTCTTGGCTTTTCGGATTCGAAGTACTTCAAGTTCAATGGCCGTCCGCTTGAGCGAGAGTTAAATCCACTTCGTAAGTATAGGTTTGCCTTTTGATTACGTTGTGTTGATTGTATGTTGATCGTTGCGTGTGTTCTTTATACGGAGGTTCCCCACTACTCATCTTTCTCCGAAAAAGGAGGTTGCTATGGAAGCATTATGTGACATACCTAAAATGAGCATGGAGGAAGTTATCTGTCCTTCCAATTTTAGTCGCAATGGGTTGTGGGCCCACTGACATGTGGTTCCCACTCTTTTCGCCGAAGGTGAAGTTCGAAGGTGGAGCACCTTCCAAGAAGAGGATGGCCTCTAAAGTTAAGGCTTCCACCCTGTTGAACATAGAGGGGCTTTCTGAGACGTTTGCTTCCTTCATAGGCTTGAAGAGGTCTCACACTGGGGCTGAGCCGACTTCCAAATGGCCCGCTCCATTGAGGGAGAGGCGTGATTCTGACCTGCCGTGGAGGTGGAGGTTGTAGCATCTAGTTTGGAAAATGACCACTTGCAGTTAGTAGGGGTTGATGATGCATCGCGGCTGAGTACCAAGCAAGCTGAAGCTTTGAATAAGAAGCCGATGCTGGCTCTTGTGGTGACTTCTACTAGTGCTGACCAATTCAGACTTGTTTTACTAGAAGGCTTTGATAAAAATTTGCCTATGGTCCTAGAGGTTAGTCGTCTTACTAGTGGATCATCTGAAAACAACCGTTACAACATGGACCATCCCTCTTGTAGTCTGCATTGCCCTCTATCTCGCTCTAGGTAATACATCAAGGTAATAGAGGGTCCGCTAGATAATTCACTTCATTCTCGCTCTTCGGATTCAACTGAGCCGGTTCGCAACAAAGGGTCGACTGCTGGTGAGAAAGGGAAGGCTATAAATGAGGGCCTAGGTGCGGTGGAGACTGCAAAGGGCGGTGCTGGTGTAATTCCTTATCCGAGAGAGCTTAATCCGAACGCTCGGACGAGTTCGTTTGCTCCAGACGTAGTGAAAATGAACAACCAGGCCTGGTACCAAGAGGTTGACATTGATTATGCTTCGAGGCAACATATAGAAAATGTTATAGCTGGTTGGCAAACTCTGCTCCGAAGCCCGAGGAGGATGCGCTGGAGGAGCGCGTGGATAAGGGGTTGAAACATCTTATGTTGGGGATGTCGCATTTGAGGAAAGTGGTTGTCGCCAGGACGAAAATTGAGACGGCTCGTGAGAGAGTATACACCATTGAGTGTGTCTTCTCAAATATGCAGAAGTCGTATTCTGATGCACTATTGAAGATTGAATCGCAAAGAAGCATATTGAAGAGAGAAGGCTGGAACAATTAGCCGTTGATGTTGAGACTCAAAGAGTTCATGTGGAAGCCCTTGAGTCTGATTTAGCAGAGACGGTGTTCGCAAAGGATAGATCCATAGAAGAGTTGAACCTGATCAGCCATGATCTGGAAGTTGTGCAGGAAGCTGCGACTAAGATGCGCTCTGAGTTGCAGTATCTCGTTGAGGAGAATACCATGAAGGAATCCGAGTGGGTTTTCTAGACGGAACATGTAGCAGCCGGTGTGGAATTCATCGCTCGAAAAGCAAGAAAAGCTAGGGAGCAATTTTTCCTAGAGCAACATGAACTTAGCGCAGTTAAAAGTAGCCCGATTACTGAGCAGTCCCAGGTTGATGCGCTGACAAGCAAGCTGGAGCTGCTGGAGCGTGAACTTGCTGAAGAAAATGCATGCGAGGAAGAGCTTCTCAAGGCGCAAGGCACGTGCGAATTCTACAAGATCGTGCATGGGAGGTTAAAATTGTTGGCGCTGAGGAAAGAAGAGCATTCGGAATGGGACCTAGCTTATTGTAGACTTCGGAGTGATCTCTGAATTGTCAGAGGAAGAGGTCGATCCAGATCATGATGCTCAAGCAAAGGCATGCGCGGACGCAACTATTGCTTCTTATGTTAAGCACAGTTCCCCTATAATTGTACCTCCTCTTGATGAGGAGTAAATTTCATACATCTGTAACTTTTGTTTCACCGGTTAATGAAAATATATTTCTTTTCAGTATGTTTTGTACTTGCATTTTGTTTGGTCTCCCTGTTGCACACTTTCCATTTTTCATTGTCGTTTTATTTTAACGCATGTCCGACTGAGTTAGCAGGGAGCCGAGTAGTTTGTTTGTTGTTGAGAGTTCGACCATTTATGTAGCGAATAATTCTGACATGTTCTTTTGTGAGGTCTCAGAGTTGCTATTTTGTGGTTACATCCAATAGTGGACATTTTGCAGATGGTTTGGCAGCGGGTTACATTACCTAAGGGGCAACTCATCCTTGTGGTAACCTGTTAGAGGCTCAAGTTATGTATCTGACCGTTGGTTGCGGTTGTTGGCATAGTAAACTGTTGTAGTCGAGCACATGCGTTGTCGACTGTAGTTGAGCAAGAACGCTTGGCCCAAGTCAAGTTTCCTAAGCTCGAGCTGGTATCTTGTGCATTGGCCAACGCTCATAATGGGATGTCAGCCTATGTGGGCATGAAGTTGTTGTTTAAGTTGTGATTGGGTTCGACGACCGCTGTTATAAGAAATAGCAGTGGTCCCGTAGTGGGTCGTTGACATTAGTCGAGGCTGACTAGGCTCCCACATTCCAAATCATCTAAACCAGCGCGGAGCGGACTACATGTTTGGGATGAGAGAGTTTGATGATCATGGTCTATAGGAGAGCAATGATCTCGTGGCGAGCCGTTGACATCATTCGGAACTGACTAGGCTCCCACTTTCCAAACAATTTACACTCGCGCGGAGGGGCTACAGGTTTGGGATGAGAAAATTCGACGACCACGGTCTGTAGAAGAGCAGTGGTCCCGTGGCAAACTGTCGACATCAGTTGAATCTGACTAGGCTCCCACCTTCTAAATCATCTACACCCGTGCGCATTGTTGCGGGTTTAACTGGCCTAAACAAACAGGCTAATTTGACCCACTTGTAATAACCGCAAGTGCACGGTGTCTAACTGGTAGACAACGACAAGTACGGGTCGATCCCACGACGAAGGTTGATTAAATTGAATTTAACAATTTACCTAACCTAATTTGGAGAAAATGGGGGTTACAGTGTTTAAAAATCCGAGTTAAACAAAAGTAATAAAAGTAACAATAAATAAAAGAAAAGAGTTGGAGGGAAACCACAATTTGCAAAATATTTTTCAAGCTCCTAAAATTATATTTAATTTTTCTTATTATTCCAATTTCAAATAAAAGACTTTAGCAATGTATAAACTCCTAGCATTAATTGTCTTTTTAGGGCACAATTAATCACAAGTTTAATTATTCAATTAAAACATGCTTGATTTATAACATAATATTTTTCTAACAACCTAAGATGCATGACATATTAGGTGAAAGTAAAATATTATAAATCGCGAATCAATTAATATTAATCATGGAATAATAAAGTAAAATGAAATTAATTCTAGAGTTTGAAACTTAATTCACTGTGCTGTTACAGAGCATTCAGCAGGGTGCAAACAGGAACAGGTCCAGTGTGGCTCAGCAGATCCCAGTGGGTGCAAATAGTTCTGATCTTTCTCAGCCGAGGTGTTCTCAGCAAGGTCCACTGGGTGCCAGTAGCGTCAACTTGATTTAAATCTCTGTGGTGGTGCGTGGTGCAGCTGGTGACGGTGGTTGAAGATGAAGTGAAACAGGGTTGTCACGCCCCTGTTTCGGTGGAGTGAAGGAGAGAAAACAGAGATGGATAGGCTGTGGGTGGTGATTTTGCTTGGTTGGGATGGCGATGAGAATCACAAATTGTGAAGAAGAGGTTTTGGTATTCTGTATTTTTTTTTCTTTCCCTTCTCTTCTTCCCCTTTCTTATTCGTTCGTTCTTTGTAGATTTTGGCATTGTGGTACACATCATTTCGGATCTCTTCCAACTCATTAAGTTGAAGCTTACCATGCGATCCAGCCTTGACCATATCAAAATTGAACGTCTTGATGGCCCAATATGCACGATGTTCCAATTCCACAGGCAAATTACATGTTTTTCCAAAAACAAGCCTATATGGAGACATTCCAATCGGGGTCTTAAATGTTGTTCTATAAGCCCAGAGAGCATCACTCAGACGTTGAGACCAGTCTTTACGATCTGGTCTGACTGTCTTCTCTAGAATGTTTTTAATCTCCCGATTGGAAATCTCAACTTGCCCACTTGTTTGTGGATGATAGGGGGTTCCAACTTTATGAGTGATGGAGTATTTTTTTACTAATAGCTCGAACGGTCTGTTGCAAAAATGAGAACCACCGTCACTTATAATGGCACGCGGAATACCAAAACAAGAAAAGATATTATCTTTCAAGAATCTTACCACAACCATGTGGTCATTCGTTTTACATGGTATCGCTTCTACCCATTTGGACACATAATCCACAGCAACAATGATGAAAAGATTGCCAAACGAAGGCGGGAATGGTCCCATGAAATCAATACCCCAAACATAAAAAATTTCAACCACAAGAATATTAGTAAGGGGCATCATGTTGTGTCGAGAAATGGAACCCATTCGTTGGCATCGATCACAAGTGGTGCAAAAGGCATGAGTATCTCGAAAAAGGGTAGGCCAATAAAAACCACTCTGCAAAACTTTTGCAACTGTCTTTCTAGAGCTAAAATGACCACCACAAGCTTGCTCATGACAAAATGAGATGATGCTGTGAAATTCACTCTCAGGAACACATCTCATGATAACCTGATCAGGACAATACTTGAACAAGTATGGATCATCCCAGAAGAAATGTCTAACCTCAGCAAGAAATTTGGATCTATCTTGTTTAGACCGCTTAAAAGGAAGTTGACCTGTAACAAGATAGTTCACGATATCTGCATACGAAGGTAATTGGGAGAGAGCAAATAATTGTTCATCAGGAAATGACTCATTCAATGGTAAATATTCGCTAGATGACTCTACCAGAAGTCTAGATAAATGGTCAGCTACAAAGTTTTCCGAACCTTTCTTGTCCCGAATTTCAATATCAAACTCTTGTAGCAATAGGACCCATCGAATTAAGCGAGGTTTAGCATTTTTTTTAGAGAAAAGATATTTTAACGCCGCATGATCAGTAAAAATAATTACTTTGGATCCTATAAGGTAAGCCCAAAATTTGTCTAGAGCAAAGACTACAACTAATAACTCTTTCTCAGTGGTGGAGTAATTAAGTTGTGCGTCTTGTAGAGTTCTACTAGCGTAATAAATGACATGTGGCTTTTTGTCCAATCGTTGTCCTAGGACAGCTTTGAGTCCAAAGTCGGAAGCATCACACATAAGCTCAAAGGGAAAGTTCCAATTAGGAAATTGGATGATTGGATCTGAAGTCAATAATTGTTTAAGCTTCTCAAAAGCTTTCAAACAATCTTCATCAAAAACAAAAACCGCGTCTTTAGCAAGTAAATTGCATAAAGGACGAGCGATTTTGCTAAAGTCTTTGATGAATCTCCGATAAAATCCAGCATGGCCTAGAAAAGATCTAATTTTCTTAACCGTCTTTGGAGGCGGAAGACTCGAAATTAAATCAATTTTGGCTTTGTCGACTTCAATTCCCTTGTGTAAAATTACATGCCCAAGAACAATGCCCCGTCGTACCATAAAATGACATTTCTCCCAATTTAAGACAAGATTTTTCTCCACACTAATGTTAAATGATGTAGACATTCATCAAATGAATCACCAAATACTGAGAAATCATCCATAAACACCTCGAGGAACCTCTCAACCATATCGGAAAAAACACTAAGCATGCACTGTTGAAAAGTAGCAGGTGTGTTACACAATCTAAATGGCATTCTCCGATATGCGAAAGTACCAAAGGGACAAGTGAATGTGGTATTCTCTTGATCCTCGGGTGCAATGGGGATTTGGTTATAACCGGAATACTCATCAAGAAAACAATAGTAATCATGTCCGGCTAACCTTTCAAGCATCTGATCAATGAAAGGAAGAGGAAAGTAATCCTTCCTTGTGACCAAGTTCAACTTACGGTAATCAATACATACTCGCCACCCCGTGGTCATGCGGGTTGGTACTAATTCATTCTTGTCATTCTAGATTACTGTTACCCCTTACTTCTTTGGGACAACTTGAACAGGACTGGCCCAAGGACTATCCGAAATTGGGTAGGTTATACCCACATCCAACAATTTGAGCACTTCGGCTCGGACAACTTCCTTTAGATTAGGATTATGTCTACATTGCATTTCACGCGATACTTTGGCATTATCTTCGATATGAATGCGATGCATGCAAACAATTGGACTTATTACTTTAATATCCGCGATAGTCCACCCAAGTGCTGTTTTATGTTCTTTTAAAACATCTAACAATTTTTCTTCCTGTTCTTCAGTCAATGCAGATGAAATAATAACAGGTAAGGTATTGTCAACACCTAAAAATGCATACTTTAGGTTGTCAGGTAATACTTTTAGGTCGAGCTTGGGTGGTTTTTCAACGGAAGGGACTTGATTTGACTCACTGAGTGGAAGAGGTTCCACCCTAGGCTTCCATTTATAACAGGTTTCTATTATAGGGGTAGAGTCAAGCAAAGCATTGACTTCCCTGATGGAATCATTAATATCGAAGTCTAAATTAAAATGAGTCAAACAAGCCTCTAAAGGATCATTAAACTGAGGAAATGAATGTTCCGCCAAACTCTCAATCATGTTAACCTCAAAGGAATCCTCAGACTCGGGAGGTTGTTGACTTACATTGAATACGTTGAGTTCGACGGTCATGTTACCAAATGATAATTTCATGATTCCATTTCGGCAGTTAATGATAACATTGGATGTGGCCAAAAATGGACGACCCAAAATAACTGGAATGTGACTAGAGGGATTGTGAACAGGTTGTGTGTCAAGGACTATGAAGTCCACAGGGAAATAAAATTTGTCAACCTTAATGATCACATCCTCTATCACACCGCGGGGGACTCGGACAGATCTGTCTGCCAATTGCAGTGTCACTTGAGTTGGTTTCAACTCACCAAGACCCAATTGCACATATACTGAATATGGCAATAGATTAACACTTGCCCCTAAATCTAATAGTGCCTATCCCAATCATATGATCACCAATCACACATGAAATAGTCAGGCAACTAGGATCTTTGTACTTAGGTGGGGTTTTGTGTTGAATGATGCAACTGACTTGCTCAGTTAGGAAGGCTCTTTTGTGCACATTCAGTTTTCGCTTTTGTGTACACAAATCCTTCAAAAACTTGGCATAAGAGGAAACTTGCTTAATGGCCTCGAGTAATGGAATATTGATTTGAACTTGTTTAAAAATTTCCATTATATCGTTGGCATTTGTTCTTTTCTTCGCCGGAACTAACCGCGATGGAAATGGTGTTCTAGGCATATAGGATGCCTTGGTGGAATCAGAGTCAAGATGATGATCCTCTTGAGAAGATGAGGCTTTATCAGCCTCCTTCTCAGATGGAGGTGTGACTTGCTTTGGTGTGGATTGGGATTCAGGATCAATTCTAATTTGGTTGTCAACTTGTCTTCCACTCCTAAGGGTGATGATAGATTTGACATTTTCATTTCGTGGCTGAGATGCACTGCCTATTTCGAATTGGCCCTTAGGATTTTGAATGGGTTGACCCGGGAATCTTCTTGCTTCTCTTTCAGGAAAGGATTTTGCTATTTGACTCACAGTCATCTCAAGCTTTTGGATGGCTTGAGATTGTTGTTGAGAAGTAGCTCTTAGTTCGGTGATAGCTTGAGAGTTATGTTCGAACATGGTTCCTATTCTCTGCATAAATTGGTTCACTGTATCCTGTAAACTTTGAGTATTAGAGGGAGGTACATCTTGATCGAATTGAGGCCTATTAGCAGGAATTGGAGCTCGAGGAGCTTGAGCGATAACAACTGGGCCTCCTTGATGTTGACCATGGGCCCATGAAAGATTAGGGTGTTTGGCTAAACCTGGATTGTAAAAATTTGAGTGTGGATTATAACCAGATTGCCTAAAGGTATTGAATGCATTGACTTGCTCAGCAAAATAAGCAGGGTGCTCATTTTTCAAGTAATAGTCTGATGTGGAATGACTAGAACTTGAACATGCAGCACAAACCTCGGATGGAACATTGGTTTGGACTGATGGCTGAGACTTTTCCACATATGCATCAATCTTCTGTGCCATTGTCATTACAGCTGCTTCCAACCTTCAAGAATGAGGAAGATGAGAAGTAGATGATGTATCCCTTACTTCATACAAACTACCCTTTCGCCTATCCGAGTCTTTTCTTGAATAATCCCATTGTTGAGAGTTTTCAGAAATAGCTTCAAATAATTCCCAAATCTCATTAGCACTCATCTTCATAAGTGACCCACCACTAGTGGCGTCAATCATTCGACGGTTTTGAGGGGTTAACGCGTCTTGAAAGTATTGAACCAAGCGCCACTTTTCAAAGCCGTGATGGGGACACCTAGCAATGAGTTCATTGAATCTTTCCCAACATTCATAGAAATGATCACCCTCTTTCTTTTGAAAATTAGATATATCTCTTCGGATGGCATTTGTTTTATGAATAGGAAAATATTTTGTAAAATTTTTTCTTGATAGGGCATCCCAAGTGTCGATGGTTCCAGTTTCTAAGGAGTTTAACGATGACTTCGCCCTATCTTTTAAAGAAAAGGGGAACAGCCTAAGACGAACTAAATCATCAGAAAAATTGGGATATTTCAGAGTAGCACAAATGTCAAGAAACTCTTTGACATGAAGATAGGGATCCTCTTTTTCTAGACCATAAAAGGAAGGAAAAAGATGGATAATTGATGGTTTTAGCTCAAAGCTACTTGCAGTGGTCTCAGGTAAGACAATGCAAGATGGGGTGTTATTGGAACGTGGAGAGAAATAATCCTTAAATGCCCTCTCCCCAGCCATTTCATAGGTCTCACTCGATAAGGAGATTGATTCTAGAAGGTCAATGGGGACTTCAGACAACTCTACAGGATCCTCTCGAATTAGTCTACCTCTTGAATCCCGTTCCCAAAGACGCATAAACAGGTCTACACCAAGTGAGGTTTGAAATGTTTACTAACCTTAAAAAAAATCATGCACAGACTCAAACACAATCAGCAACCAATTGATGCACAAGAAAAAATGCCTCCCTTAGCAATCAGTGTTTTTGAGATTAATTATCTTTTTATCTTTGGGGGACAGATTATTTCTTATGTAATCTTTATATCAGAGCAATGGGTGCTACAAGATGATCCTAATAGTGTATACTTTACACCACAAAGTTCAAAATCAGTAGGCTGGAGTTTTGTTTCAAAGAAACAGGATTATCGCACAAGAGAAGGATGTCACAATGGTCCAATTAAGTACTTCTTTGTGCTACCGCTCTGTAAGCCAATAGATGTGAGAACGATGTGATGTTAAATGTACGATTGAGGCTTGTGTTCATAACTTAAAACTGTTAGTTACACCAATTCTTCTTGTGGATCGTAGCTTACTTATGACTCGGCGTACCGGGTAAATTACCCTTCTGGCAGTGGCCTCTCGGAGTTCATTGAATGATTAAACCCATCGTCACTTTTAGCTTTGGTCAACACAAAAATTATTGGATTCACCTTGGTCTTGGTTGTCCTATGAACACCGTACCTAAAAGATGGCTCTATCTAACTTGCTAACTGATTTTAATTATGTTTGGCTATTGGTTGCACATAGCTGGAGTGATGAGGTGGGGATATCAAGTCCCACCAGTTTCTATTTAGAAGCTGAGTCTGCTTATTATGAATTATTAAAGTTTAGCATCCACAATTACAGAAATTAAACAACCAATCACACAATTTCAAACAATTACACAAAGCACCCGGGTCGCTAATACATTGCGTGTGATAGAAGTACTTACAGTGTGCGTATTCCATTTTGCACAAAAAGTTAGCACAATTAAAAAAAATGTCCGACTTTTTTTTATCCGTTTCAATCGGCACACAAGCATATGCAATCAAATTAATGGTCTTGGTCTTAGAAGTTGGATTTATAACTCATAAAAAAAATTATGGGGTAACAATTAAAATTGTTTCCCTATAATTTCTTTTGACTTGGAAAATTTTGGGTTTTTTTTTAGATGATTAAAAATGGAAAACAATAGAGTTTACAAAAATTATTACACCACACACTCGTAAAATGAGGTGAAAATAAAATTAAAACTCTCCTCACACAATAATTTTTTTTTAAAATTAAAATTAAAATTAAAATTTGCTTGATGTTTGCAGGATCGTCCAATTTCCTCGAGAAGCATGGATTCTGAAAAATCAAACAAATAACACGAAATGATTGTAAAAAGAACTTAACAAAATAAAAATAAATTTTTTTTTTCTGAATTTTTTTTTAAAATTAGTGAAAATAAATCTTAAATTCAATTACACCGCTACCTTCCCCGGCAACGGCGTCAAAAACTTGTTGCGGGTTTAACTGGCCTAAACAAACAGGCTAATTTGACCCACTTGTAATAACTGCAAGTGCACGGTGTCTAACTGGTAGACAACGGCAAGTACGGGTCGATCCCACGACGAAGGTGGATTAAATTGAATTTAATAATTTACCTAAACTAATTTGGAGAAAATATGGGTTACAGTGTTTAAAAATCCGAGTTAAACAAAAGTAATAAAAGTAACAATAAATAAAAGAAAAGAGTTGGAGGGAAACCACAATTTGCAAAATATTTTTCAAGCTCCTAAAATTATATTCAATTTTTCTTATTATTCCAATTTCAAATAAATGACTTTAGCAATGTATAAACTCCTAGCATTAATTGTCTTTTTAGGGCACAATTAATCACAAGTTTAATTATTCAATTAAAACATGTTTGATTTATAACATAATATTTTTCTAACAACCTAAGATGCATGACATATTAGGTGAAAGTAAAATATTATAAATCGCGAATCAATTAATATTAATCATGGAATAATAAAGTAAAATGAAATTAATTCTAGAGTTTGAAACTTAATTCACTGTGGTGTTATAGAGCATTCAGCAGGGTGCAAATAGGAACAAGTCCAGTGTGGCTCAGCAGTCCCAGTGGGTGCAAATAGTTTTGATCTTTCTCAGCGTGGTGCTCTCAGCAAGGTCCACTGGGTGCCAGTAGCGTCAACTTGATTTAAATCTTTGTGGTGGTGCGTGGTGCAGCCGGTGACGGTGGTTGAAGATGAAGTGAAACAGGGTTGTCACGCCCCTGTTTCGGTGGAGTGAAGGAGAAAAAACAGAGATGGATAGGCTGCGGGTGGTGATTTTGCTTGGTTGGGATGGTGATGAGAATCACAAATTGTGAAGAAGAGGTTTTGGTATTCTGTATTTTTTTTTCTTTCCCTTCTCTTCTTCCCCTTTTCTTATTCATTTCTATTATAGAGAATTAAGAAAATGAACTTGGACAATTTAAGAGGAGGGTTCAATGAGTGATTTAAGGCTTAGATCAAACTAGAATCTTGGATAATTAAGAGAATATGCTTTGGGTTTGATTGGGTTTGAGAAAATGAACTTGAACAAGTTAAGGGGAGGGTTCAATGAGTGATTTAAGGCTTAAATCAAACTAGAATCTTGGATAATTAAGAGAATATGCTTTGGGTTTGATTGGGTTTGGCATTGGGTTTGGGTTTGGGTTTACGGATTTGGTTTTGGGTTTGGTTTTGAGTTTAGGTTATGGGCTTAGGCTATTCTCACCTCCATTTCCTCTGAAGTCACCGTCTGTGATTTATTCATTGCATTTTTATTTGATTTCTTCATTATTGCTCCGAATTCTACAAAAACACAAAATTTAATATAAAATAAAACAAGGTTTAACAAAAATATAATAAGAGGTAAAAAAAATGTTATAATTATGTGATTATCACGCATCGAGCTACAGATTTGGGAGTTTTCGGCGATCATGGTCTGTAGTAGAGCAGTGGTCCCGTGGCAAGCTATCGTAATCAATTGAGACTGATTAGGCTCCCACCTTCCAAACCATTTACACCCGCGCGGAACGAGCTACAAGTCTTGGAGTTGAAAATTCAACGACCATGGTCTATAAAAGAGCAGTGGTCCCGTGGCGAGCCGTCAACATCAGTCGAAACTTACTAGGCTCCCACTTCCAGACCATCTACACCCACACGGAGCGGGCTACAGGTCTGGGCGTTGACTAGAAGCTGTCGTTGCCAATCATCACTGGCTAGGCTTACCTGATGGGTTCGGCGACCATCATCCGTGAAGAGGGGCAACGGTCCCTGGCGAGTCGTCATCATTAGGCGTAAGAACACTGATTAGACTCCCACTTCCTAAACCATCGACATTCACGCGCGGCGAACTAGGCGTCGGTGTAAACCAAAGGTCATCGTCATCAGTTAAAACTGACTAAGCTTGCCTGGCTAGGTTGTGGCTTCACCTGTTACGAGTGTGCGGTCCTACTTCCACAGATAGATTGAATTGTGTAGATTAGTTTTCACTAATTTCAAGAAAAAATATGTACCTTAAATCAGCTAGTGATATGTAGGTGTACTCCATGTGTCAAGAGTGACTAGGGCATCTACTGCTTGCGTCAGCGCACGTTGTATAGTGTTGCTCGGATAGTGGACCGAGCCGATGGGCCCATATAAGAATAACTTGGTCCTATTGCAGGATCGTGGTGCTACATATACAATGAAGATTGCATGGTGACACGCGTACGACATAGATCGCGAGATAGTAGAGTATCAGTTACTCCTCCTCCCCAATTAATGGGGTTGTGAGCAACATCATTAATTGATTGAATGTGGTCCTGTGCGGTTTTCATGGGAATCGTCGCCGCCTCGTTTCCCATGCGGTATTCAATGTTGATGTTTAATGTCGACACGCCTGTTTGGTAATCCACTATGTCTATATAATGACGTTCTTTCACCGTTGTAGGCATTATCTTCTACAAAGTGCACTCTTCAAATGTTCTTAAAAATATGTTTTGGGTTTTCCAAAGGCTTAAGGAAGATCTCCTCCACTGGAGTCTTTGAGTGTTCTTACATTTACGCCGATGAGTCTTGATAAGACTTGCTATTATGCGTAGTCATCTGCTCTGGGTGAGCACCCGATTGGTTCGTTGAGACCTTGTAATTCCTTCTCGTATTTCGTAGAAGAAGTACAGACTTTTCCTCAAGAGATGAGTCAGTCGTTTATGTGTTGGTGCCCTGTCGGTGTTTTGAACCACATAATTTCTGAGATAACTCTAGCAGCCAACCTTGGATTGGTTGTTTTCCACCCTTCTCAGCTAGTCTTGACGCGTTGTGCTGTGCTGGAACTTGGAGTTTCGAGGCAGAGTAGAGTTGAACATATCCTGTCAGAGTGGTCCATTGACTCCTAGATGCATCTCTCATCCCTCAACGAGAGGGTGCACTCGATCTATTTCAACCTAATACTTGTCCCAAGTTCGTTTGGTTGGGCGGATCGAGCGTGTGAGTTGGCTGTAGCTTTGGCTAGTGTGTCGCGAGGCCTCCAATCGCTGATTATGTACCACCTCAGGTCATCATTGCGAGGTGGGTTCGACGAAGTATCAGTGCCTTTTCATACTTTTTTTCGTACATTTGTTCTTGCTCGTGTATCATCTTCTTCGGAGAAATCGAGGACTAAAATTCTTAGAGGGCACCGTAGTTTACCCGGGGTACCTTTGCTCTCACTTCGAAGTCCTTTTCTAAACTCAGACTGTATGAGTGAATCTTTACTATACATCGCACAGATTCGGATGCTTGTAGTTTGTAATCTTTTGTACCTGTCTGGGCGATCGTTGTTATATCTTTCCAATAATCAATAGAGTGTGTTTACGTAATTATCTTTTATTTCTTAAATGAGTGCAAATCACATAAGCTCCTAAGAATAAAAACTCTAAACTGACTACTGAAAGAAAGCTAAACAACTGGATAGATTGACTGTCGGCAGAGAGAGGTTGATTCGGCCTTGAAGTAAATTCGCATGGCCCTTGATTGGATCGTTAGTACCTTTGGCGAATTGTCAAGTTTCGCCGACGCCATTGAGGTCACTGAAGAATAAACTCTGCGTGAGAGGGTCCTTTTGTGCCCACTGACAGTTTTGGGATTGCGCTCCCGTTTGCAATGACCTCGCCGCTATGCTTGAAGTCATGTTGGGCTAGAAAAAGGACTTCTCCTATAATGCTGGACTGTCCTCTGTCACTAGGTTGAGCCACTGTTGTTGGGTCTTTATCTCCACCTGGGTGAAGCGACTTATCCACAATTTCTGGGTCTGGCTTATGTTCAACTTGTCTGGCGGGCTGCAGCTGAATCTGAGAACATTCTATCTGCTTTAGCGCAGCATAGTGGCAGCCCCATGCTGTTGGTTGGTCCCAGCGAATTGTCCCCTTTGAGTGGTTGGCAGTATACTTGACGCACTAATGAAAGGCGGAGACTACTGCCTCCATCTGATGAAGCCAAAGCCTCCCCAAGATAAGGTTATAGATAGATGGTGCGTCTACCACCATGAATTCCAGGAACAAGACCTTCATTAGTTGTGGCTCTCCTTCCACCATTGTTAGCTTTATCTTCCTAAACGGGAGGCATTTTCTCAGCTGAACCCAATCAGGGGGTAGTCAAAAGGTGTTAGGTTATCTTCCTTGACGTATATACTGCGGAATGCATTGTAAAACAGGACGTTGAAAGAACTTCCCGTGTCAATCAGGGCCCTCTTCACTTCTCCCCTTGCAATAGAAATCGAAATGACAAAAGCATCATTGTGCAGTGCGCAGACGCCTTCGAGATCCTTATCTGTGAAGGTCAAGGTCGGGATGGGGCTTTGCACTCGCGAGTAATACATGCGTATGTCCTCTTTGGTGGGCTATGTTCGCATCTCAAAGAGTATCCGCTTTAGGGACTTTTGACTGTTCTTCTTCTGATCCGACTCCGTGAAGGACATATATAATGCCCAGAGTCTCTTTCTTGATTTCTTTGACTGCCTTTCCCCTTTTTCTGGTTCGGTCATGCCTTTTCTTCGAACCAAGGAACTTCTGTAGGTTGCCCTTGCGAATCCAGTACTCGATCTCGTACTTTAGACTCTTGCAGTTGTTGGTGTTGTGGCCACCCACCTTGTGGTATGAGCAATGCTTGATGTTGTTGCGTTTGGAAGGCTCTCTGTGTTGCTTCAGGGGTCATTTTAAATCTTCCCAGTTTTTTATGGAATTATGGACATCTCTAAAGCTAAAGTTGAGGGGAGTCATTGTTCTGGATCTGACATAGTTGAAGGATTTCTCTAACCTAGCGTGGCCAGAGTCCGACCTGTCGTCGTTGCACTTTCGCTTATTTATATCTTCGTCTTCTCGGCCTCTTTCCCTCCATTCTGTCTCTAGAAAGGTAGGGTTTCTCTTCTACTTCAGATTTTTTTTTTGGATGTTTTCATTTCCTCCAAGGTGATGTACCTCTGGGCGCCTTTCAGGAGTTCTGCCTTATCTAGGGGGTTCCTACGTGAGGAAGTCGTAAAAATTTTCCTCTCTCAAACCTACAGTAAAATCCACAATGGCGGTATCGTCACTGCAGGCGTCAATGACCATCAGCTCGTCATTGAAGCGCGTGACGTATCCCTTTAGCGTTTGGTTTGAATTCTGCATAAGGGAAAGTATATAGTGCGGGTCTTTCGTGATTCGCTGGCTTCCGACAAATCGTGTCAGGAATTCTTTGGCCAGTGTCTTGAATGAATCGATTGACTTTGGCGGGAGGCTATGGAATCACGTCAGCACTGACTTCTTCAGGCTGGTAGGGAACGTTCTGCACATCACCGACTCATAACTTTCTTGAGCGCCATTACATGTTGGTAATGACGCAAGTGATCGAACGGGTCAACGGTCCCGTCATAGAACTCAAGCTTTAGAGGGTTGAACTTCTTTAGCAGAGCCTCAATCATGATGTGGTCCACGAACGGGGGAACAGAGAGGCGGTACAGCATGTCTGGGACGTGAGCCCCTCGGCGAATGGGGATTTTATGGGGCGATTTTGTCTACCCTGAAAGTTGGATCTGCGTTGACTGCGCCGCCACCTCTAGTCCAGTGAGAACTAGCAGGGGCTTGAATCTCATGTGCCTGCTTTCTGTTGTCATATGGAGATTGAGGTCGGTGCTGCTCCTGATCTTCATCGGTGGATGGAGGGTTCTGCTGGATGAGAATCTCCACTGCTTTAGCGATCTGCTATATTTGTGATGATAACAAATCCATCCTGGGGTCTGTCGTTGTTGCTGCTGGCATGGAGGTGTGAGCCTACTACCCTTGTGATATTAGCACTGCTGGAAGCAGTGGTATATCACCAGTCTAAGCGTTTGACGTGTCCCCCTGTCTCCATTGTTGCGGGATCTGGTGGTCACCATCTTCTTTGATTCTGAAGAGAAATGATGTCATTGCTTGGTTAGAAACTTTGTTGTCCCCACGAATGGGGCCAAACTGATGCAGTTGATTTTCGTTCCATGCTTGACCTTAACCTGTTGATCTGCACAAGGAACGTATGTGAGCCACGGACCACCGTTGTGGTGGCCGATGGCACTCTGATGCTAAAGTCAGATAAGGATCCGAGGAAGGCTTAATGATGTAAACAGGGAAGTTGTAGCGTCCCTTGGCTTACCAACCTCATGTCTTATTTATAGTGCTGGATTTCTGGTTCGACCAGGCCATCAGTGGCGTAGTTTAGGGAATGAGATTTTCTTGGAGATCTTTATCTAATTAGGAGTTGTGTTGTAGATGAAAGTTTTCATGTTAGACTTGTGCTCCTAGATATGCGGGAGATAGTTCCCAATTGAAGTGTTTTCATAGATGAAAGTTTCCATGTACGATGTATACTATGGTATTTCCTTCCTACTTGGAAACAAGGTGTTGCTGGCTTGCCCGTCCAAAGCTGATCCCCGAAATACTTGCGTTAATAGGTGTTACGAATTTTGGGGATGGATGTGAGACGTGTGGGCTTAGCAGGTTGTAGTAATTCTGGTCCGTTTGGCGGACTGCGCTATGCAGGCTTGAAGCCGCTTGGGCCAGATCAATGTTGGGCTGACGCTTGGGCCTGATATTCTTTGAAATCATCATAACACATGTACAATATAAAAGAGATGACGTTTCAGTGTATCATCATCATCAATAAGGGATGAATAGAAAAAGCTTCCCTATTTTCCATAAAGAAAATAGATAACTTTATTTTCTTATTGTTGGATGGTACCTTCAATTTGTCATATGGATTGATTTTGCAAATATAATGGATTGGAAAAATTCGGTGGGGAGAATAATTGGACCATACACGTACACATGGACTCCACCATATCTTTGGCTTTGGAGTTTGGACTCCTACCACTTTCATATTAGGAAGAAGAGCCATATATACCTAACTTTGTAAATTGAGAAGCAAATCATTGCTTTATAATTTATAATTTATTCGAATATTCTATTTACTTATATAATACGTTGATAACAACTTAACAAAAGATTAGAAAACGATAGAACAACTTTTGCAAATTCTGTAGGATTGGTCGACTAGGAAGCTTAATGGTATTGGTGCAAAGTTGCATAATCAATCAATGGTTCAAGAGCTAAACTAATTTGTTATGTTGTCCTCAATGATATTTGTGTCTGACGCTGTGTATGTTTTTTCAATTCAGCTGGAATTTTACATTAGTCTAGATAAATTCAAAGGAAATTTTGTAATGAATGAGTAAAAATAAGTAAAAATAAAAACAAAAACCAACCCAAACTCAACATAACAAGATGTGGGTTCAGGGAGCCTTTAATTTAAGTCTTACAAAATAAAGTTTAAAGTAGGGCTGGGCAGTCTGATTAAGTTAACCGGCTCGAATAGCCAAGGGGCAAATCAGGCTTTTAAAATTTGAGTTTTCAGGAACCGAGCCCGGACTTGGTGAGGCTAGTTAACCTAGTCTCTGTTAACCGACATTTCCGGCAGGGCCGGTTTCTATCCAATCCAATTTTTTTTATCTCAGTTTTTTCAGCCCAAGTTTTTAAGCCTAATTCACCTATTTTTATCAGCCCAATTTTTTCACAACCAAATTACAAACTAGTTATAAGCTCCAAAACTATATCCATGAAATTTCAAGGAATTGAAGTTGGATTCAACAAATCGTATCATCTATCATATTCAAATTCATTCTTTAAACTACTTAATATAGTTTTTCACTATAAAGAGTAGAACACAGTTGGTGAACTGAAAGTCTGAAACATGTCCAAATCCAATGTTACAAAGTCTATTACAAAAACAAAAAATGCCTACTATTAGGGGTGGGCATGAATATCGATCCCGACCCGTTCGACCTGTACCGGTATGGTGCCGAACCGATTCAAATCGGGACCAATCGGTTCCTAGTGTTTTCATCCCGGTCTCGGTCCCGAACCGGTTGAAATCGAGACAGAACCAATTTTCACAAATTCAGTCATGGACTATTCCGGTTCGTCCCGATTACTATAACATTTACGAAACCCAACCCAAAACATAACCAAAGCCCAACAACAACGACAACATTCATTCAATCTCCTCTAATTCTCATCTAAAGCCCAACACACACCTTCTCATCTAATCTCCTCTAAAGCCCAACCCAACCCACACATTCTCATTTAATTCTCATCTAATCAGATAACCCACCTTCTCATCTAATTCTCTAATCAGAGAACCCACCTTCTCATACCATTCGTCCCTTACAGCTCGATTCCAACAAAAAATTAAGGGTGAAGGTTCGATTCTTGTATGGGTGGCGAATCAGAGATCATCGAATCTGAAATTAGCTATGGCGATCATCGAGAGATCATCGAATCAGCTATGGCGAACTCGAAACCAGCTATGGCGAATCTGAAATCAGCTATGACGATCATCGAGAGATCGTTGAACTCGAAATCAGCTATGGCGAATCTGAAAATGAACGTTCTCGCATCTTTCGTTGTTTGTTTCGTATTCGTTTCATCAACTTTGGTGATCTCAGACTCGTCTTTCGTGATGGCGCACAAGAAGGTCACACTGAACAGACTCAAATCTGGATTCGAGCAAGTCTCCGTCTCGATCGACATCTACAACCAAGGATCTGCGCAAGGAGGCATTCTCAACCCCAAGTTTGCCCTTGGATATACTTGCAGACAGACCACCAGAAAAGAAGTTTGACTTTGGAAAATGAACAAACCAGGTAGGCATGGTCCCGACCCGGACTGTCTCGGTTCCAAACAGTCCGGGTCCAACCAGGCCATCCCTAAAAAAGTGGCTTTCCCGACCCGAACTGTTCCTGATTGACTGACCCGGGACTGAGACCAGGATAGGCCTCAACCTGGACCGACCCGGACCGTGCCCACCCCTACCTACTATGGTGTTCCACTCAACATCAAAGAACATTCAACTGTTCAACAACATCACAATTGTTCAACAACATCGCTACCCGCCACATGAACACAATGGACCAAAGGGTGAGTGAAAATGAAGCAAGTGCATAAGCCCACATAATAATAACATAACATTAGTTTTCATCAGCTCTAAACAACTAGATAATTGTACCTGCCTGGTTGAAGAAATGTAGTATAGATGAAGGTTAGTCTTGCCCCAAAGGCTCAAATAATAAAAAATGTGGTGCAACAACTAAACACATGTACTAGAATGTGGATTGAATTAAGAGAATGGGTAAGGCTTACAAGTAAAAATGGACAACAAACGCATGGCCTATGGCTCAAATAGGTTCAATTGAACCCACTGCCAGGAAAGAGAATAAGACTATCTTGCATCCACCTCAAGTTTTCAATATGTACAATTGTACCAAGAAACCCCATTTGAGGATTCTTACAATTACATAATGATCTCCAACAAATTTCAGAAGCCCTATCTAAAAACTCGAATTGCTTCATTATGGTTCATGGGGTGGAAGAATGGAACCATTTGAAACCAAACCCAAACTAGGAAAATCAAGAAGAGCCCATTTAAAGGCACCAACAATTGAACAAGAAAATCACCAAAAAAAAAAAAAATCTATTTTTTCCACAAGAAAGCTCTTAGAATTGAAAGTAGGGTTTGGGATGAAAGTGAAAACCTGAAGAAGAGGAGTCGAGCAGAGGACGAGACGTAGCAGAGAGGAGTCACATGTGTAGCGGAGGAGGGGAGGAGTCACATGTGTAGCGGAGGAGGGGAGGAGTCACAGAGTCAATGAATTGAAAATTTGAAACCTTAGAAATTAATTAGGTTTTTAAAAAACCCGGGTCGAGCCGGTTAATTGGCGAGTTTTGAAAGTTGAAACTAAGGACCGATAAGAGAATCTCGATCCGGTCTGGTTTTAGGACTGAAAACTTAAATACTATTAAAAAGACCAGCCCGATCCAATTTTCGGGTCAGTCCGATTTTTCAGTCTAAAATGCCCAACCCTAACTTATAGCGATCAAGAAAATGAGTTTGGATACAAAGAGGTAAGCACAATTTGACTAGTTGAGGTTGAAGACGATTGCTTCCTTTTTGGCAAATGTCAAAATTTGTTTTTGTTCCTTCTACTAAAATTATTTTCAGAGAATGAATTTCTTAGTCACCACTCTTTCTCCCATTTCCCTTTTTCATTTTCCACTTTTTATGTTTCTTTAAATCAAACAAATTATATAAAGATGTAAACCACGCCAGTTGTTATACTTGTAAAAGAAGCATTTTCTTTTCTTTTTCCCTTAATATTTCATTTATTTGTTCTTATGATTCTTAATTTATAAATGATAATAAAGTTCACATAGATTGTACCTAAATACTCAGATGATATTCTAGAAAAATGTTCTTGTCTCTAGACTATGGATTGGATTTGGGAGTGATGTTTTGACAAAGTGTTGTGTATTCCAATGAGGAACCTCAACTCAACGGTGTTGTTGACTGGCTTTTCTGGGATGAAGATTAAACACAAGTATTGTGAAAGGAAACAAACAACAGACTAGCTAGCAAAACAAGCATCCAAGGGAAGGCATTATGGATCTTTTGAAATCCTTCCATATCATGATTTCCAGCATCTGCTACTAGTTGATAGTTTCAGAATATACTTCCCCCTTATGTGTAAAAGTACGACTAAAATGTAAATTAAGTTACGTTTTAATAAAAGTTTCCTATTCTAAAAAGTTTCTAATTATTGAGACTAGAAGTCCACTCCATCCATTCCGTAGACTCCGACCTTGATATATGTTAGATAAGGTATTTTCCAGCCATTACGATGAGGGAGAGTATTGAGACTAGAAGTTCACTCCACCAGTTCCATAAACCACGACCTTGATATATACTAGATATATCATATCTATTAGCTTAAGCTTTTAGAGAAATTGGCTATTTAACAGTGATTGTGTAATCTGAAAAGCCTTTTAGAGGGGTAACATAGTAATGTACTCCCCTGACCTCATTTGGGCATTAGTATTAAAGGACCTCCACCTAATTGACTCCTTCCATCTGGAGGTTATACCACGAAAAAAAAAAGTTTGCACAGATTTGCATGGACAAAAAATTGAAGTAAATATATGTATCAGTCACCGCCATCTTGGATTTTCAATTAAAATCACTGTGATTATGTCAAAATGTTATTGTTCCACATACTCTATGATGTTGCTTGTCATTCGTGGGTTGGGTGTCTATTAACTGTCGCAAGATTTACATTTCACTACTTAAAACTAATAATAATAATAATAATAATAATAATAATGAAAATAATAATAATAATAATAATAATAATAATAATAATAATAATAATAATAATAATAATAATTATATTAGTAATAATAATAATAATAATAATAATAATAATAATGAGAATAATAACATCCATATTGAAACTAGAGTCTGTTCCCATTGTCTGTAGCTCAGACCAATAGATATATGATAAGACATACCATTTATCTTTACGATTTTCTACATAAAAATGCTTCAACGTTAGCAATATATATATATTAGTATAATTCTATTATTCCCTTATCAGTATGACCAAACACTACATCAAATTGGCATATTTGTAACAACTTAAAGAATAGTAACATTTTTGAACTATTACAATCCACCAAACAATTTCAAGTCAAAACTAAATTTAGTCAACAAAATGAAAAATAGCTACACAAAAAAAGTGAAACAATAAATTTGATAACCATGAATATCATCACTTGTAACCCCATACTATTTGTGGTGATACAATTATTGAATCACTTTGTTTATGAAAATGTGTAAAATTGCTTTGTGGATTGTTATAGCTCAAAATATGTAAATTCTATGTTGCCTGGTGAGCAGTGCCTGGTCCATGCCTGGATGGTATCAGGCACGTGCAGCGGATGGTACCAGGCACATGGAACCCTTGACAAAAAAAAAAAAAAAAAAAGCTATACAGTGAAGATCCTCCTAAAAAACGCAAACCCTTAGGGCTCAAAACTCCCGTCGCCATCACTGAATGTTTAAAAAAAAGAGAAACGCAAGGCAAAACCCTTAGGGCTCAAACATGATCAGATTCGCCGTTGCCTGTGTTGTTTTCCTCTTCCACCTCCGCCGTCCGTCCACGGGTTGTAGGTATATCCAGTGTTTGCAGCAACAGGGGTGGTTGTTAGAATCTGTGCATTTCAGTTAGTTCGCAACATCTTCATCAACCCTGAAGTCAGGTGATATTGTGATGCTACCATCTGATTTAATTATTTTCCAGAGTCTTTGGGTTCTTAATAAAAAAGCAAATTGATCATTGAGTTTTTCATCATTTGTTGACAAAAGATTTGTTTAATTTCTGCAACATAAGGGATGTAAGAGAGGGTCAATGATTAGAACAACTGATCTTGTATTGCACACAACAAATGTCTCATAGGGGCTATTGTCCGGTGTTGCTGGAAGGATATGTATTTTGGTGAAGAGTACTATGGATTAGCATTTATTCTAAAAAATTGTATCTATCCCTAATTGGAATCAATCCCAAATATGAATGCAATGAGCTCTTTTTAGAGCATCTCCAATTGGGAGACCCCCAACCCCTTCTCATTGGAGGGATTTAGTGCTCTAGAGTTTCCCCATCTTCCCTTTCCCACAGTCTCCATTCTTTAAAAAATTCGGGCTCTAGTTGATTTTGAGTAGAAGATTTGTTGCACGAGTTCCTACTCTTAGTATCGACTCTAGTTTTACATTGAAGGGGCAAGCTGCATTTTCAAGGCTTTTTTTAGGATCAACCTTTGAAACAGGGAAAGTTATGGGGTTTCACGTGATCTGGTGAGCAAACATTGCAACCCTACACCCCAAACCGCTTCATTTTCTTTGTTTTAAAGCCTTGATCTTGCAAAAAAAGAGTAATCAAAATGCGGTTTGTCCCCTAAATCTTAGATTTTGGACTAGAATGACCATTCACGTTTTTTTTAGCAAATGTAACTCGCTGAGCGCAATCTTTTGAGTGAGTCAACCAGGCCCTTCAAAGTTAAAAAAATAAAGTATGGGACAAGATGGGGAAAAACATTGAAGATGTTGTAAGTTCACAAATTTGTGAAATTTTATTGAGAATTTGTTACAAAGAGTTTTGTGTGTTGGTGACTATTGGGCTTCGTAGGATGAATTACTTGGAAAGTTATGCAATTTTCTCTTCAAATCTGCCCAGAGACTGAAACAGATTCAGGAACTAGCATCTTGCATTGAGTTCAAATAGTTGACTACTTTTACTAGTTTATATGTTTATGTTTTAATTCTCAACTGAATTTCACTGCAGAAACGAATGCTTTTTCACATTCCATTGCATTTTGCAAGTTATCTTATCAAATTTCTTGTTCCTTCTTACAGGGTGAACAAGGAAAATCGAGCTGCCAGAGTGTTGGAGAACTTTGCCGAGGGTGAAAAGTATGTTGAGAACCCACTGAGGAAGTTCGTTCGTAACAAGTCTCCTCAAATTATGCCAAGCATCAACAACTTCTTCACCAGCCCTGAATAAAGCTTACTCAGTTTTATTAGTGATGATGTTAAAGACCCTGTGTTCCAATGTTTCCTATCATTGTGATTGTGTTTGGCACTGATTTACACTTAGCTCTTGTGGCTGCGACTTAAAGCTAAACTCTCAATAATGAGACTTGGTAAACATTATGATTCTATTTGGTTTTCCCAGTTTTTAGTACCATTCCAAGTTGGTGGATAATGTTGCACTTTGCCTCATTTTTCAGGTTGTGGATACCTTCTACTAGGGGTGGGCATTTAGGACCGAAAATCCGGACCGAACCGACAACCGGACCGATCGGGTCGGTTCGAATCGGTTTTAATTAATTATAAAAGTTTCGGTTGTAAAAGCCCGTCCCGGCCCGAAGTTTCTGGTCCGGGCCTCGGTTTCCATTTCTGAAGACCGACGGGTAACCGGCCTGGCCCAGTTTAAATAGTAAACTTAAAATAGGTTAAATAATTTCTCCTCTCCTACTCACAGTGAAGCATCCTCCTCTCCCTCTCACAACGAAGCATCGACCTCCATCGACCGCCGCCTCCCTCTCCTCTCCCTCTCAAGCATCGACCGCCATCGAAGTGAACGGGAAGCTATTTTCGATGGAGGCCGGTGTCTGGGAACCAGTGGTTGAACGAGATCTTCTCTCTCAGTAGTTGAACGAGATCTTCTCTCTCAGTGATCAGATCTTCTCTCGCAGTGGTTGAACCAGTGATCAAATCTTATCTCTCAGTGGTTGAACCAGTGATCAGATCTTCTCTCTCAGATCTTTTCTCTCAGATCTTTTCAGACCGTTTTTTTTTTTTTTTTTTGTAATTTGCTGTTTGGCTTTTTTTGTAATTTTTTGATATAATTTTTGTATTTACAATGAATGAAATATTTTTTTTTTACTATAGAAGTATTTTTTTGCTTTTAGGACCGAGACCGGCTCAAAATCGGCCGATAATTCGATTAACCGGGACCTCAGTTACCCGGTCAACTCGGTCCGGTTTCGGGTCTCATAAACACGGGCCCGAATTTCTCGGGCCGATTTTCGATTTTTAGCTTTTGGGCCGGTTACCCGTACTTGCCCAGCCCTACCTTCTATCTATATTGTTGTTGCATATTGTACAGAAAAAGTAAATGATGCGTTCACCGTGGAATAATCACGATATCTCCAAAGATTGGAACAACTTAATTTAACTCTTTGAAGAAATTTCGAAGATTTATTTGATAGAAATGTGATAGCATAGCAGTGCACAAATGTAATCAACTGTTCTCTCGTCTACATTCAGTTAAACCTTACACTGATGATCATCAAAACATTTATTAATTGATTGTGAAGTCCATCTACCCCTATTTCACAAAGCTGTGGTGATTTCCCAGCTGAGAAATCGTGAGCTGTTAAGAACCCTACCCATCAAAGATATTAGATTAGGTAGCATGCCTAGCAAGTAGTTGGATAAGATCTGACAACATAACATATTCACTCGGTCAAGTTTACATTAGATGTAATAAGCCATTAAAAAGCCAACATATTAGAACAATTTTCATAATTATGTATCTTCAAAACATTTAAAAGATCGCATCACCTGAAATACTACAGAACTATACGTCTTTGTTATGGAGTCATTTCTGCCCATTTAAAAATAATGAAGTAAATGGAAAGTGAATGAGAAGCAAAAATAAAACTTTCATACAAAAAATTGTCACTCAGCAGATACATAATCACAGTGCTGCATTCATAGGAAAAATCCTCCAAAAAGGTTTTCCGCATATGTTGGCTTGCATTTGTCTAGGCACAATTGAGAACAAAAATCGCACATGAAAACTTGGATACAAGTGAAAGATGAAAACTTAAAGCAAGATCACAAGTACAAGTAATGTTTTTCTCTAATACCAAAGCTCCACATATTTGATTGCTTTAATGCAACCTTCACAATGTAATACCATTCTCGACCATTATGAGGTGAAAGTACTATGTATCAAACACATAGGAATTTACAATGCACATCTGGCTTGCCCAAGTTACAACAACTTTTGAATGGTTGGCCCAAGTTACAACAACTCTGCAATGGTTGGTAGCTTTTGTGAAAAAGCTTTTACAAATTACTTAGTGGTGTGATTTGATTTCTGCCATGTCTAAGGCATTTCATCCTAGTTTCATTAAACCAAATCATAATCCAAATATTGCAAAGGAGAACTCAAGGGAGGAATTGTTCAATAGTTGTTCAGGGGGAACTAGGCAGTGCCATACTCATTGCTTGGAGAAGACTTTTTGCGATTTCCTTTTCCTGCAGCAGCAGAGACGAATGGGAAAGTTTAAAAGTTAAAAGCTACATAAAAACTCATTTAACTCGTAATCAGTCCTGTAAGTAATTAAAAATAAGAGGGATGAGAGTACTCACTGGACCCGCAAAATTCAGGAGCCTGGTACATTATATTTCTGCTTCTTCAAACCTCTGTTCTGTTCTAGATTGTCTAGCAAGAAAAAGTAGAGCCTCTATCTTGTCTGTACCATCCCTATCTTCAGCTTCCATTCTCTCCAAATCCTTTTGTAGTAAAATGTTGCCTCGTCCATTTAAGAAATATAGTCATATCTTATTGATGCATTTGAGTTGAAGTCCAACAAGTCTTCATAGCTGTATTTTGAATAGATCCTCCTTAAGAAGAGGTCATCTTGATGTATAGATATAAGTTGTAACTCTGTTTTGATCTCCCTTGAAAATAAAAGAGTCATATGCGTATTTGTACTATATATACACTGCAACTCTAATGAGTTGAAGTACTTCAGTTCAATACAAATAAAATCATTCTCTTTATGGTATCAGAGCAACCTCCATCTCCTCAATAATACTTTTTTTTCTCTTATCTCTTTCAAACCTTCAGAATGTCTATCCCAAACAACACACACTCCATCCTTAACACCAACGAATTTCACCTTATCATAATCAATACTGCTGCTCAAGCTCCTATTAAACTTACCTCTCTCAATTGCTCATCATGGAAGCTCAAATTTGAAACCCTCTTCATTGGATATGACCTCTTTTGCTACATTGATGGTACCAAACCTTGTCCACCAAAAACTCTAACCACAAACAATACCACAACTCCTAATCCAGCCTACAACATTTGGGTTCAACAAGATCAACTAATCTTAAATGCTCTCATAAGCTGCCTATCTCCCACACTCATCTCATTTGTTGCTCGTGCTACAACGTCTCATGAAACATGGACCATCCTTGCCAATACATATGCAAAACCATCTCGTGGTCGCATCAAACAAGTCAAGAACCTTTTCAAAAATCCCACCAAAGGCACCATGATTGTCACTGATTTTGTTCATTTTGTCAAAGCTCGGGCAAATGAACTTGCCATCCTAGGAGCACCAATGGATGAAGAAGACCTTACAGAAAAGATCCTAGATGGACTAGGAGACGACTACAAGGAACTTGTTCGGGCTGTTCAAGCTCGTGACACCTCAATCACCTTCAGAGAGCTTCACGAAAGACTTCTATCCTTTGAAGCATCTCTTCAAGTACACTCTAAATCTGAGATACTTCTCCCAATCACTGCCAATCCTACAAACAAATCTAGCACCAGCAACAAAAATTGGAAAGCACACAAACCACACTACTGGAGCACAAATAACCCGTCTCCTATGGGTAACACAAGCTGGCGCGCGTCCCAAAATAACAACAATGGCAGGACTTATATGACACCAAAACTCTGATACCACAAAGAGAATGGTTTTATTTGTATTGAACTGAAGTACTTCAACTCATTAGAGTTGCAGTGTATATATAGTACAAATACGCATGACTCTCCTATTTTCAAGGGAGATCAAAACAGAGTTACAGCTTATATCTACACATCAAGATGACCTCTTCTTAAGGAGGATCTATTCAAAAACAGCTATGAAGACATGTTGGACTTCAATTCAAATGCATCAGTAAGATATGACTATATCTCTTATAGTCCAGACACCCTAGCTGATTATGCAGCTTTGCCAGCTGGTGTCACTACAAGAAAAATGCCCATTAATAGAGTTTCAAAAACTCAAGTGTAGGATACCATAGCGTTTTAGAAAACGCTGTCTGTTGGAGCTATAATAGACCTAGGGTCTATTATAGCGTTTTTAAAACGCTATGGTAAGTTGGTCTTTTATAGCGTTTTTGAAATGATATGGTATACTCTACCATAGCGTTTCAAAAACGCTATTGTAAGTATACATAGCAATTTTTTTTTTTTGCTATCAAATGACTTTTTATTACATCTTATAAGTTTTATAAATTGTCCCTTGGTAATTCTTAATCTTCTTCAACCTAGAAATGTGCGCCTTCAACGCGACCAATTGTTCGTTGGCCAAAATGCATGAAATTTTCGATCCATGCATTCACAAAGAACTCCTTATGCGGATACCAAATAGTTTGCAGATAGTCCAAACACTTGGGATGTGATGCCCATCTTCACTCGAACTCAATAATGCCCTTGTTTTATTTTTGCTTTGTAGCTGATCTATGTAAGTTCGAGAAAGATTCAATAAACTTCTGGCATCCTTCATTATCTTCAAATTATTTTCCACATTTGTATTTATGTGCCACCGCCAGCACAACAACCTTCTTGCTTCTAGAAAGACTCGTTTAGTGGCTTTGATCATCCCAAGCTCTATGTCTATGACAAATACCTTTGGAAAGTTGTCTGGCTCAAACACTCCCTCAGTAGTTTTCTAATGCCTACATGTATGACTGTTTAGTTTCAGACGACATAAAGCAACAATCGACATTGAAAGTCATGTTGGTTGACGTCACACCTACAACCTCAAATAACGACATCCTGTAGCGATTGGTTTTGTAGGGACAATCTGTAAGCATCACCGTTGGGAAGAAATTAGCCAGTAGAATTGACTCGGGATGACACCAGAAAATATTTGAGACTCTGCTCTGATCATCTACTCTATGCCACTCAATGTAACCATTCTCGCTCAACAAGTGCATATTGGTCTGCAAGGTTGTCATGTCTTTAGATGCTGAATGACATTATAAATAGTCTTCAAATATGACACGTTGTTGGGGAACATCTCTGTCAAATCGGACAATTTGTACTGAGGGGCTACACCAAATGAAAACATGTTATGTAAATAAGCCATCTCACCTTCATTCAGTATCTCAGCAAAGGAATGGCCAATAAGAGATTTTGATCGTGGATGGTTCCATATGTCACTTGCAGCTTCCCACGATTACTACCTTATGACACCCCTCTCAACTAGAATGGGCACCCATACTTCTTTGAACTTGTAAACCGACCAACCTCCACATTTTTCTTTTGAACATTCTTCATCCTCCATCCCCTCTCACATCCCAAGTGGAGCCTTCATTTGCCTCTACTATCATCAGGTTTCGACTTTGTGATAATTAGAACAATATTATTCTCCCTGCCAATACCTTGACACCAAAAATTAAGGATGACTTTGATCTTAATACCTACAAAAAAATAATGCATACTGACGTTTGGAACACTAATCAATCAACCTGTGAAACACGATTAAAAAATGTAATGGCTTACCTCTTCCGTTATAAACAAGTAGTCATCCTCAACTACTTCTTCTAGTGTTTGTTCATTATTGGCTTCAACATCATCATCCTTCTACATTAAGTAAATAAAAATATTTGTTATTCTAATCATATATTAAGTAAGGTAATGAATAAAATCATTAAGGACAAAATTTACCTCTAGAAGGTTCGTCTCTTTCAAATATTTTTAAGCGCCTCCGGGTAGTCTACAATATGACAAGGTATCTCAAAATCTATAAGATCGGCGATGACATGTACAAAATAACAACAATCAACAACAACGATCAAACTAACCCTACAAATAAACAAATTTTAGGGTTAAAATATTAACAACTGACACTAAAATAACAAAGCTGCTTCAAATAAACCAAAAGGAAATTAAATATGATATTACGATAATGACAAAAAAAAATAAAAAATACCAATGCATGCTCATCTCAAGTGAAGAGTGTTGAGAGTGTACCTCGAGTAGAGTGGGTCATTATTCGTCTTGAAATGCTCATCTTCTTTGTTGACACCTATAAATTGAGTGCAATGCTAACTTTCAACTGTAGCATTATCATCTTGAAGCCTACCAACCTCATTTTCATTGAACTCATCCATTTCTATATACAAACTTAACCAAAACTCTAACAAAGGAAAATTAACAAAGATAGAAGACAACAAGATGTAGAAGATAGGGAGATAAGTCGATTTTGGGAGGGAGGAAGAAGACGAGGAATGGAAGACAATTTTGATGGAAATGAATGAGGAATAAAGTGGTGTTTTATCACAAGATAGAGCAACAAAAGCAGGAGAGAGGGGAGAGGGAATATGAAGACGAGTAAGAGAGGAAAATGGAGGCTCAAGACGGTGGCCAGCGGTCCTGAATCCGATGAGATGGGAGGAGAAAATGCTGAAAAAGGGGTCGGTTCGTGCGACTGGGAGAGGAGGAGTCGCTGGATTTGGGAGAAACTAAAAGAATCCATTTTTTTATTATATAGTAGTGGTATCCTTCACTGGATTCAAAAAATAGAAAAAAAGAAAAAAAGAAAAAAGATTGATAGTGTCCATTAGTAGAAGTGGTGATATTATTTAGGAGGGGCCTTTTTCCAAAAAATTCATGTTGAACTTCAAGATAGATATGATCACGTTTGTCAAAGGCATTTTTTGGTCATTTAAATTTTGGGCTCTTATCTAAGAGAAATTCTACCTATCGAGGAAATGGGCGAGGGAGGCTCCTACGCACGTGCAGGAGGATCGTTTCGAAAAAAAAAAAAAAAAACGGGGTGGGGGGGGGGGGGAATCGAAATTTGGGGGAAAAAGAAGAGGGAACCTCTCTCCCTCTCCCCATTTCCATCTTGACAGAGGAGCAGAAAGAGAAGAGAAGAGAAGAAATCCAAACGAAGCCTGACCGCCGAAGCCCTCCCTCTCCCCAAACGAAGCTCGACAGAGAAGCCCTCCCTCTCCCCAACGAAGCTCGACAGAGAAGAGAAGTGGGAGACGAATCGCCACCCTCTCCCAAAAGGTAAAGTTGCTACCTTTGTCTAATTGTATTTTCCCTCTCATTCTCTCCCTCTTTGTGGCTGATTTCTTGTTGGGGATTTATAGATCTAGGATTTCTACTAGAGCTAGGGCTAAAAATATGAAGAACAGTGTGATTTACAGTGTGATTTTGTTACCCTAATTGAAGTGAAGTGAAGTGGATGAGATTTGATTTACAGTGTATATATATATATATATATATATATATATTTTTTATTTTTTTTTTCTATTTTTTGGTTTGAAATTTGATAACGAATTTGTTGTGTTGTTTATTAGTATTTTAACACAATTTCATGATTTATAGTGTGATTTTGTTACCCTAATTGAAGTGAAGTGGACGAGATTTGATTTACAATGCATTTTTTTTTTTTCGATTTTTTGGTTTGAAATTTGATAACGAAGTTGTTGTGTTGTTTGTTAGCATTTTAACACAATTTCATGATTTACAGTGTGATTTTGTTACCCTAACTATTATAATGCCAAGTGATGGTTTATGCAATGATTTCAAACAATTTCAAAGCAAGTAAAAAACAAGGCATTGCCAAGTAAAAATCATAATTTGAAGCAATGCCAAACTATAAGTCTAACAAATAAGGCAAGAACGGTTGTAATCTTAAACTAAAATTATAGGGCTAAGAAGTCATGATAGGACACTAGCATAATCGTGTAGAACAACACAAACAACAACAGTATACGAGTTTATGCAAATTTCAACAAAAATTAGCAAACCCTAGTTCATAATCTTACTAACCTTCAACACACACTAATGGGTACACCTAAATCATGAAATTGTGTTAAAATACTAACAAACAACACAACAACTTCGTTATCAAATTTCAAACCAAAAAATCGAAAAAAAATAAAAAATATACACTGTAAAGGCATTCAGAAATGAACCACACCAAATAGATTCTATGCTTGTGATTATTAATTTTTTTTTTTCTAACAACACACTATATAGAACTGGACAATGCAGTACTAATTTGGTGAAAAATTTCCTGGAAAAAAAAGACTGTATTGGATGTAGGAACATGAAGTGGGATTCTTGCTATTAGGGTAACAAAATCACACTGTAAATCATGAAATTGTGTTAAAATGCTAACAAACAACACAACAACTTCGTTATCAAATTTCAAACCAAAAAATCGAAAAAAAAAAATATACACTGTAAATCCAATCTCGTCCACTTCACTTCAATTAGGGTAACAAAATCACACTATAAATCATGAAATTGTGTTAAAATACTAACAAACAACACAACAAATTCGTTATCAAATTTCAAACCAAAAAACAAAATATACACTGTAAATCAAATCTCATCCACTTCACTTCACTTCAATTAGGGTAATAAAATCACATTGTTATTCAGATTTTTAGCCCTAGCTCTAGTAGAAACCCTAGATCTATAAATCCCCAACAAGAAATCAGCCACAAAGAGGGAGAGAATGAGAGGGAAAATACAATTAGACAAATGTAGCAGCTTTACCTTTTGGGAGAGGGTGGCGATTCGTCTCCCACTTCTCTTCTCTGTCGAGCTTCGTTGGGGAGAGGGAGGGCTTCTCTGTCGAGCTTCGTTTGGGGAGAGGAAGGGCTTCGGCGGTCAGGCTTCGTTTGGATTTCTTCTCTTCTCTTTCTGCTCCTCTGTCTCTCTGTCGAGATGGAAATGGGGAGAGGGAGAGAGGTTCTCTCTTCTTTTTCCCCCAAATTTCGATTCCCCCCCCCCCCCCCCCCCCCCCCCCCCTTTTTTTCGAAACGATGCTCCTGCACGTGCGCAGGAGCCTCCCTCGCCCATTTCCTCGACAGGTAGAATTTACACAAAATCAGGGGCAATTGTGGAATTCACAACACGGAAACACGCGCCAATAGTGAGTCGTGGTTTGCATGCAAGGCTTGGACTTTGGAGGTCCTTTACCACCTCACCACCTAAGTTGCCAGGTGTCCCAAAATTGTCACTCTTTCTTTTATTCCTCCATCTTTGTCTTTAGTTAGCAATAAATACACACTTCCCCTCTTCTAATGCTTCTACTTCATCTCTATTTCCCCACCTAATTAACTCTTTATAGCCATGGCTGAAGGTGGTGGTTTCCCTTTCCCAACCTCCAAAGTCATTGCAGTTTTAACAGTGATACCCACAGGTGGGACTCTTTTCGCCCTCGCTGCCCTTACTATGACCGTCACTGTGATTGCCCTAGCTCTCACAACACCACTTCTAATCATATTCAGCCCAGTGTTGGTACCTGGAGCACTCACAATTATCTTAGTTGTCACAGGGTTCGTGACAGCGAGTGCATTCGGTCTCAGTGCATGCACATCACTATCTTGGCTGTTCACTTACTTCGGTGGACGTCAGCTCAGCTCCACCAGCAGGGTTCACAGAAATACAGGGACGAGACCTTGAGACTATATCATGCACGACTTAGCTTGACGACCAAAAAGTTTGTTGCTGATCATACCTTTTGCAATTGGGTTTTAGTTATATTATCTACTTCCCTACACGGTAATGTCAATGAAAAGGGTTGTAGGTGATTATGCACTTGTAACACTCCTGTTTTATTTTTATTTTTATTTTTATTTGACACTTCAAATAAATAAATTCTATATATATAGTACTAGTTCTTCATCAACTTTCAATGTACATCGATTGAAAAGGAGGAGATCATCAGCTTTTATTGCATCCTTCACAAATAAAATTTATCTAGAAGCAGAAATCTCAACCTATGAGCCAATAGCAAATTCATTCAATTATGGTCAAAATGGTCCAACACATAATAGGAAACATGAATAAGCAAATTTCGTGGGCATGATTTTGGTTGATTCATGTGAGTCTATAGGTGGGTTATGTTGGGATGGAGTTGGCTTGAATAGTTTCACATCAATTAAGGTAGAGTTGTCATCTAAGAATATAAGGAGTGGTTCACTCTCTAAGTCGATGGTTCGACTGAGACTTGGCGATGTGCAGATATTTGGGATGTTATAGAGCTTGTCAAGAGGTTTTCTTATAATCTAGGTGGGAGGTGTTTCACGTGTTCCTTGATATGGTTGAAGATCAGTCTAGTGAGGTGTTCCTCGTGCTCCTCGAGATGTGGTTCCTTGAGATGGTTGAAGATTTGTTCGGTGTTCCTCGAGATAGTTAAAGATTGATGGATTATAATATGTGATATGTGATAATTCACGCTAAGGTAGAGATTGTTGGAATAAAGTTGGCTTGAATAGTTCCATATCAACTAAGGTGGAGTTGTCATCTAAGAATATAATAAGGAGTGGACCACTCCCTAATAGCAACAAGGCCTTTTAGAGAAAAACTTCACATCACAAAAGCCTATGATGGGGGCTAAAAAATCGTGATATTTAAGTCATAGATAATATCGTTGCTATGTATAGTGGACTAAGCTGCGCGCACGTGTCTAGCGCGCCAACAGATTATGCATAGGGATTCTTTGGACAAAGAGGGAGCTTCTGAGAAGTGGGATTCAGTCGATGTAGCAAGAATCCCGAGAGAGTGGTCTGTAGCTGATTGTAATGTTAACAAAAAAATGACTTGGTCAAAACCCTATTTAAAAGAAAATTAAAAAGGGATAAATTAAAAGTTCACCAAAAAAATAGGTTTCATGTGTAGAACCACGCCCGAGCCTGACCCAGAAGCGGTGTGCTTTTTTTTCACATTTCACTTTTCTTAAACACCACAAGTAACGATTATACCCTACGTCTAGAGAAAGTGGGATCTGGAATCTTGAGAAAGTGAACCATAATTGATTGCAACATTAAGAAAAAATAAGACTTTTGGTCAAAACCCTAATTAAAAGAAATTAAAAAGTGTCAAAATAAAATCTCACCAAAAAGATAGGTTTCATGTAGAACAACGCCCAAGTCCATGCCTGCCCGACTTGGTGGCAGTGCGCGCATTTATTTCACATTTTAACTTTTGTTGTGTAATACTAGAAAACACCCATTGCATCCTTTGGGGCACATGCCCATGATAAAATCCAATTTATAAGATATCTACCACAATGAGATACTTATTCGATATGACACTAAAGTGGTGTTTGTTTTTTAAGTGGTTAGAAGCTAACTTCCGACTGGAGTTAGATGTTCCAAACGAGCTTTTGAATGAACTGTTTGTTTTGCTTCTGAATAAGTTGTTGATTAGAGGCTGTAAAATTAAATGGTGTTCGTTTTTAGATGTTGAATTGAAGTTTCTTTTAGATTTTTAACCACTACCACAACTTTCACCGCCTACCACAAACCACCAACATTAACTCCCTTTTCAACTTGTTTTCTCTCATCCAAATACCATTGATATCACTTTCCAATAGTACAAGAAACCACCTTATATCCCTCTCCAATCCTTGTACAATCTTTAATAGAGACGAAGAGAAAGAGAAAGAGGAGTAGGAGGAGGAGGAGGGGAGGGCAGGGAGGGTGGTGGCAACGGTGGCGGCATTTCTCGCATGATAAAGTGGTAGAGAAAAAAGGGGATAGTTGGTGGAAAAGATGAGTAGTAGCAATCATTATGAATTTATTATGAGGTTATTAATGGAATAAATTTTCATTAAGCACTAAGTGCTAAGTGATTAGCACCCCTAATGATGCTTACTCCAATAAGAACTTCAACATCTAATCAAAACTAAAAACAAACACTATTTTTAAAGTGTCCCACTTCAGAACAAAAAAACAAACACCCTTTAAGTTTCTCAAAGTGAAACATGTGAAGAACACACACCAAAAGGTCATGATTTCCAAACCCAACGCCCTACAATTCATACGACATCAAATATAAACAAGTGGGGAGAAAAGCCAAATGAATGATCAGTGTAAAAAGGTCTAAGACCCATAAAATCATTTTCCAATTTTATCGAAATATACCAACAACTCACACTTATTTTAATAAAATTACAAAAACATACTTGGCAATAAAATCAATATACCAATGTCATGCATAAGTAAGGTGTCTGACGACTTGAATCTTATGTAGTGGTAAAGTTCTCAAAATATAAGAATTGTAAGTGTACAGTTCTCAAAGTATAATAATTGTAAGTGACTAAGTCTGAAACCTACATTCTTGGGTATACAACAAGTACTTACCACACACTAACACTTTAAGGGGGAGAATTGTCCCAAGCTCACACGTTAAGTTGATTATACACCAAACCGTCCTTTAATCCACATCGTACATGTGTCATGATAATATCATCAGCAGGGCAAAGCGGGCCTGATTTCCTATGCAATCTAGTAGAGCCCAGACAACATTAAGCTCATTTTGGCAGACTCAAAGAGATTGGATCCAAATTGCAGCGTCCTATTAAGCCCACACGTCACATGGTCAAGCCCAATACACGTAAGGCTTAATCAGGCAAGTATATGGGGGATCGACCTAAGACGAACAAGGCCAATTATACATTGGTTCCGACTAGGAAACAAATACCGGAGTATAAGTCGTGCATGGAAACTCCCTTGCATGGACAACACTCCAAAAGGGAAGTTTCTCCTGCAGATCTAGGAGAACAAGTCGTGTAGGGAAACTCTCCTACATGAACGACTCCTAACAATGAAAGGATTTCCCGCAAGATATCTTTTCCTAAACTATGCCACCAAAGGCCTAGCTGAAGAAGGACTCTCGCATTATAAATAAGACATCGGGTTGATGAACAAATGTACGTTAGAGAATCCAGTTTATAGCTTTAAGCCTTTTTCAAGACTTGTCTGACTTTAGTATCGGAGTACCATCTTCCGCCACAATGGTGGCCTTTGGCTCACGTGTGTTCCCTGTGCAGGTCAAGGAAAATAGGATTCGACTATATCAATTTGGCATCGTCCATGGGGAATGACAAAGTTATTTTGAAAACAGTGATATCACCCTTCCCTACAGTCCAGAAAAATGGTGACCACGAGATATCTACCAGCTCGAGCACCGTGGGGGGAACAACCTCAGATCCCTGCGTTGGTAACAGCCATGACGGACCCCAAGGTGGATCTAGTGTCAACCCAGATGCAACAAATCGTACGAGCGGTGGAGATACTCTCCCAGCAGAACCCTCCACCCGTCAAGGAGACAGGGAGCAGCAAAGAGCTCCGTCCCCGGAAGACACCAGATAACACGTTCAAAAGAGCCACTTTGCCTCTGTAGGCTCTCACTGGATCAGAGGGGGAAGAACAACCAATGGAGACCCAACATTTAGAGCCGACAAACCCGCCGTGCAGAACCCCCTCCGGCTTGGGGCCACCAATCTTGGCGTGCTGTTCAACCTCACTGTCCCCGCATTTATGGATCACATCATGAACAAGCCACTATCGAAGAAATTAGCCTGCCAAAGCCGGAGTTTTATGATGGGACAACAGACCCGTTCGATTACTTACACCACTTCCAGCATGTAATGGCGCTCAATAAGGATCCAAAGCAGTAATGTGTCGATCATTCCCTACCAGCTTGAAAAAGTCAGCGCTGACCTAGTTCCACAACCTCCCTCCAAAGCAGTAATGTGTCAATCATTAATGGAACCTTCGATTGCAAATCCGTTGTCAATCAGTGGTGAGAGAAAAGGGGCGATCAATTGTATGTGAGAGGGGATGTTGGCGACGAGGTTGAGAGACAGCTGGTGCGATCGGTGAAGGAGAGAGATGGTTGATCGGTGAGAGCAGTTGTGTGTGAGGGAGAGTAGTGGCAGGAAAGAAGGCGATCAATGAAAAAGATATCAGGCAGGGAGAAAAGGTGATTGGTGTCGTTGCCTGTGTGGGGTGAGAAAGAGAGGTGTGACTACATGTGTGGTTGTTGGGTGCGGCTACGTTTTTGGTTGGTCTGTTTGTTGCGTCTATGTGTGGTGAAAGGGAGAGGTAATATAATAATGAATGTGGAGAGGAAGCACTGATGGGTTTCGTTGCCACTTGGGTTTGCCCATGTGGTCTCATGCTAATCCATTTCTTTTGTTTTCTTGGTTTTTTTTAATTATATTTGAAACAAATTTCTACTGGATATGCTGCATTGAATATAGGGGTTTTGTTGAAAAATTAAATCTTATCCAATCTATTTGTGTTACACTAGCTCATGTCATGTGCATACTAGTGTCAACCAAATATTGCAAGGTCTCCCATATATGAGGATGAGCGAGGGAGATTTAATGTATTTAATACGTTTATTTACTTGCATCTTATTTTTCACATGTTTCATATATCCACGAAATTTATTATATACGTTTCATGTATTCTCGAAATTTTTACGTTTATTTTCGAAAAATGACTTTTAAGGCCTATGTTTTCACAAAATGACAATTTAGATGCCGTAGTTGATGTAATGACTAATTTGTGCCTACTTTTATACTTTTATGACCAACAATAATTCTTTTATTTACCCAAGTTAACCCATAAAGTTATATGACATTTTTACCAGTCCTAAACAAATTGAAAACCTAATTAAACCACGTATTTTTATTTCACACGCTTGTATTGTTGTTCTTCTATTTTCTTTCCATTCATATCGGTTAGGCTTTGAATTTTTCTTTCCACCTTTTTGATAATGGACATAACTTTGGTTGCTTCTTATTCTATCTCATCAACTAAAACGAAGCATTCAAAAACACTAACATGGTCCTTAGCAGGCCATTGATCATGCCAGAGGAAAGGGTTCTTTCCGACTACCCAAATGACTTAATTCTGGTGTTATCTATACTATGACAATTGAGCCAACTCTCCTTCCACAGTCCATCCCACTTCCCTTGTTAAGCTCAACTATGGTTACTAGAATTCACAACATCCGAAAATCAACCCAACTTTACAAACCCACTACAAAGTGAGTTATATCTATAAAATTTGTACGCCTTACTGAATGCAATTGGTTGCAATAGTTCAACTTCTTTGTAAAACATAAAAGCACGAAAGGTAATTGATCATATGCCGAAAAGAGATGTTGTTACTTGGACCACTATGATATATGGGTACATTAAGTGTGGGTTGATCAAAGAAGCATGTGGGTTATTCGATGAAGCTGATTAAATGTTGTTAGTTGGACTGCCTAGATTGTTGGGTATATAAGAATGAATCGGACTTGGAGGCGGATAAGCTCTTTAAAATGATGTCGGGTAAAAAGTTGGTCATTGGAACACTATTATTTACGTGTATGCTCGGAGCTAGTAGATCTATAAGGTTTTGAATTGTCATGGAATGGTATGATTGCAAAGAAATTTGGTATCATGGAATGGTATGATTGATGCATATGCGCACCATGACTATGGTAGAGAAGCAATCATTTTGACAGAAAAAAATGCAAGAATCGTGTTTCAAACTTGACAATGCTACCTATTTAGCATATTGTCTTCATGTAATCACTCAGGTCTAGTGGATGAGAGTTGAAGTACTTCAATGACTTGTTAACAGACAGATCAGTCAAACTAAGAAAGGGTCACTATGCCTGCTTAGTTGATTTGTGGTGGTCAGGCTGGGAGACTTGAAGTGGCATTTGAGTTCACCAAGCAATTAGGAGAAAATGCTTCGACATGCATATGGGGATAAGCTTTTGGAAGTGGAACCAGATAATGCAAGTACATATGTATTGTTGGCTAACACATGTGTCAAGTAGGAACTGGAAAGAAGTAGCAAAGGTGAGATTGAAGATGAAGGACAAAGGATTAAATAAACAACTCCGATGTAGTTGGATCAAAATAGATAATAAAGTTAATGTTTTTGTGGTTGCTGACAAATATCATAGTCAAATTGATCCTATTTATTCTTTGCTCAACGATCTTCATGTCAAGCTGCCAACGATCTTCATGTCAAGCTGCAAGCTAGGTATGTACCACATGGTGATTAGAAACTTGAAGAGTAATTATCGAAACAACTTATATATTTCATATGTGATGTTATCTGAATGTCATTTTATTGGTTTGTTTGTGTATAAATGGTTGAGTTGTCCCTACTCGTGGAGATTGTGATCAAATTTCGGCTTATTATGATCGGATTCTCTCATGTATAAGATCTTCTACTATTCTTATTTGTGTTCATCGATCTTGTTTTTAACTGATAGTGTATTTGGAACACAAAACTATGGTAAATACTGACGTCGATGAAGAAAAATAGGTGTTGTGTTATGATCAGTGGCCTGTTTTGTGCTATATTTTGCAAAACTTGGTAATGTTAAAAAGGCAGCAATAATGGATTTCGATGTTTTAAGAAGAAAAAACAATAAGTCCACACGCATTATATCAAAAGGAAAAAATTACAACTGCATAGACACTGCAGAGAAGGCATGCACATCAAAAAACGGAAAAAAGCATCAAATTACATGCAATATCATAGATCTGTATCCCAAAGAAAAAATTAACACAATGAGCCACTTGAATCAACACAATTGTAAGACAATTGCTCAAAGTGCATTACTAAAAGGAAGAGAAAGTACACAAAGAAATTAATGCATCCATTTGAAGCTAATAAACGTCACAATAATTGCTCAAACTACAGTTATAGAACAAGATAACAGACCACTAAAATAAAATCAAATAGCTCGAGTACAAGTATTTCGATAGTGGCCCTCTTTGGTACTTCTTGTGATTCAATGCGCTTCTTCTTTCGACGTCCTAGTCTTGCATGTGTTGCAGGAGATTGAATAACTAGTACTTCATTTATCAGAGCTTCATCCACAGTTGACCGCTTATTCCATGATTCTATGATTCTACTGGTAAGAAGGAATGTGCATAAATTTGCTCTTGTGTTCCCCTCTTATTACGATCATCCACATACTCATATGGATCTATTTCCAGCATTTTCATCACAACACATGTATAGATGCAAGGGAAGCCATTGTGTTGCCAATCCATGCAACTACAAGATCTCTCAAGTAGATTAACCCGATGACTAATTTTCCACCACATACCTCATACTCACTAGTCGATGCTTGATAGAATGTCAAACAATTTGAACGTTGAAGTCTAACCTTCATCTCATGTTCAATGGAGGACTAACTTCCATTGCTCTATTTGACATCTGCTAATCAAAGTCATCAACTTGATCCTGATGTTGTCAATCAGTGCATAATTGGGAATTCATTTTATTCCAACATCCAATTATTGAACATCTTAGCCATGTTTGACATCATTTGATCCCAACGTCTAAATGGAAATTTTGTCACGGTCCAGTGCTCGAGATGACCATCCTCAAGATACTTGTGTGATGTTGGTGAGATGTATTTAATAGTTTCCATTGCTTCCACATAATCTGGAGGCAATCGAGCACATGCAACCTTCCACAATGCAGTCTTTTAACTATCTTTTGAGATTGGACTCAAGTATGTCACTAATATTCACGTAATATATACATAAATTACCTTTAACCTATATTTATTAGTGTTTCAAGTATTGTATTTTATTCTAATTGTTTCATGTCTTTGTAGGATTTATAGCTTAAATGATGAAATTGCATTAGCGTGGTGAATTTGGAAGAATAATTACTGGACCTTCTCCTAGAGGCGCGGATGGTAAAGCAATGCCCGAATTAGACCTAAATCCCCAATTACTTATTCCAATTTTCTCCCTTTCTCTTTCTAGCAGCCACAACAACAACTAACGGAGCCATCCTTCAAATTCCTAAGACCTCACCACTCCACCGTCATCCACCTTACAACAATCATCTCGTCATCACCTCTTTCTCGCTTGCAAGAAAGACCACAATCAACCCTCTCAACCTTCTTCTTTTTCTCTATCTCTAGCAACCACCCACAACCCATCTCGCAACAGTCTTTCATCTCTCTTTCACAGACACAATTTTTCTCTTCCTCTCACAAAAGTCATTCTTGTACCTCACACTAACACAACTTCTTCACCCTTCTTTCCCATCTTCTTCATCTCGACCCCCCTCCCTTTTTTCCTTCATTCACAGAGAACTAACAAAGGATCTTGCCAACCACCATCATGTTGGCCACAACACAACCACCATCCGCCATCTCTTCAACACCACAACCTCTTATTTCCCTCTCATTGACCTCCCTCTCGCCTTCCCTTATTCTACTAACTTTGTTCTTCTTCTTCCTCACGCATAACCACTACTGTTCTTCTCTTCTTCATGTGATCACCCTTTCCTCTTCAACCAGCTTCCACGTTGAGGTTTTCTTCATCTCCATTTCATCGCCTCTCACCACTCTTCCATTTTGAATTTTTATCCTCTCAATCTAGCCACAAGCCTCTCCTTGTTCCATTCAATGCACCACACAACAGATGCAACACACAAACATATCACACATAACAGCACCACAAAGAGGTCATCAAATTTTCAAGCTATCCAAGCCACACCATTCTCTCTCGCACAACCACGAAACACCCACATCCTTTGGTGAAGTAGGTTCATTGAGGAGGAGATGGAGTTGACCAACGCCAATGCCGCAATCACATCCGCCATGAGTTTCTAAAGCCCATGTCGAGGCGAATATGAAACCATGGGTTACTTGATTTTGTTGAATTTAAATTGCTATTTTAGTTGTACTTCATTGTTAAATACAATCAATTTCTGAATATTGATGACTTGTTTTCACCGATGATATCAGATTTGAAATCTAGAATAGTTGGTAGTTAGAGTACTCTTCGTTAATATTTGAAGCATGCTTTAATTAATTGTACTAAACTTGTGATTGTGTGGGCCGTTGAAAGACACTCAATGCTAGGGGTTTAGACTTTTGTTGAAATTGATTGTGAATTTTGAAAACTCCTAAGATCATTAATGATCACATCATCAATGCAAGCAAGGGACAATTCATCCTTAGTGCTTCTCTTTATGAAATTAGTAAGTTAGGTTTAAACAATTCTCGAAGAACCTATGATGGATTTAATGCCTTGGTTAACTTCCAATTGCCTTTAATAATTCGACTTTTAGTTGTTTAATTATATTCCATTAGTTGAGAAATTTTCAATTGCAGTAACCCCATTTAAAATTAGTCTAAGTGAATTTTAGTTTTCGATTGTGTTCAATTCTCGTTGGATGGACTCGTATTTTCCATTGTATACGAGTTGGATAACCGTGCATTTGCGGTATAACAATTAGGTTTAGGGTTATTTACCATTTGGTCCCGTTAGTTTATGACTATTTCTATTTAACCACCATTAGTTCTTGTATTCCAGTCTAACACCCATGACTAGATGTTCAACTACATTGACTAACAAACTCTGTCTATTTTTACAAAAAGACCAACTTACCCTTTAAGTTAATTGAGGTAATGACCAACATCAAGATACATGTATCTCGAAATAAATTTCATGATGTGGATATAAATGTTCTGTATCGCAAGAACATAAAAAACTAAACAAAATACCTAAACTAAACATTTCTCTTTGTTTTCATTCTATGAGGGAGGTGAGGGGGCGACAGCGCACAAAGACAGAAGAAAGGGATGAGGGAAGGGACAAGGGTGGGTGGTGGCGGAGACAGAGAGAAGGGATGGGGTGTTAAAGTGGCAGGGCGTCGGCAACACATAGAGAAAAGATCCATGAGGGAAGGATTTGATGGGGTGGGCGCAAAAAGAGGGTAAGGAGGAGGGTTGGGGGGCAATGACACGAAGAAAGAGAAAAGAGGGAGGGGTGGGTGAAATAATGGATGTGCCGAACATTGGTTAGGGACTTGTTTTGTTGTTCAATGATTATATGTATGCCAATAAGTGAAATCCATTTTATCATATTTAGTTTCATAAACTCATTTACTGTAAAATGCATTAGAAGAAGGGGAGGGGGCAGTCGGTGGTGACAGTGAGGTGAGGTTGGAGTAATTGAAAAAGAGATAAGGGATGGTTGTGGAAGAAATGTTTTTTTTTTGCCTTATTTAATTTCCACCCTTAATTTTAACTTGAGATACGAAGTATGCATGTGAAAGTATCTCGAGGTTGTACATCTTCAAGGGGCATAGTTCACGTGAATTGCAAGTGAGGGCAATTTTGACATTAAAAATGGTTGGGATGTTTTCTGCTAGTGAATAACATTGGCTTGATAGTCAAGACTCAAAACAGGGGTCTGACATTTGGTCGACATGGCAAGTAACCCAAAAGTGGTTCATGCCGGAGGTAACTTCTACCCACCCCATCAACCCTCGTTTCTGTCGTGATCACTTGGTGTTTTGGTTATTTGTTTTAGTTAGTATTGTATTTTTGAATAACGACATAATTGATTTACAAATTGTGTGCCTTCTCGCGTGGATAGGTTAACCACCATCTATTTTAGGGTTAGGAACCTAAGCCTTCACTATTTAAATTTTGTAGTGAGATCATTGTCTAGGACATGTTTCACGATCGTATGGCCTCTCTTTGGAAATTTGACAGCTTAAAGTATCAAGTGAAGGAACATATCCTTTCTTGGAATAGTTCTAAAACTGACATTACACCTTGAGCTAAAGGTGGAAAAAGAGGTAGTAGCAATTTTGTAATTGGCGGATTGATAGAAAATTACTTTGTCTCTCCCATGGTTAGGTAAATTGGATTTCGACTATTCATTAGTAGCAAAACTCTAGGTAAAACTGGGTTTTTGTTAGGTATTTGATTAGGGTTTGTCAGTCATCTTGTGTGCGCATCATTTAGGTTTCCTTTGTTTTTATTCTTTAGAGTTAGTTAATGTTCATATAGAGGTTGGGCTTGCGTAAATTTTTTTTAAAAAGTGCTAACCTTGAAACTCTGGTGTCAATTAGTTTATGCGTACCTGAGTACATGATTCTAAGAATAGGCTAGTCCAAAAAGACCTCGATGAGTTCTTTGAAATTCCGATTACTTTTCTAGGTTCCCTCGCATTGTCTCCAAGACCAAGGAGATGGATGAGGATAAGGTCTTTGAGACAACTGCAAATAGCTTTGAACTCAAACCATCCATCTTTCGCCTTCCTTTTACAGTTTTGAGAAAGAAGATCCTCATCTCCCTTTTAAGTACCCAAAGTTTTCAGATGATTCGGTCCGTCTTAGGTTGTTCCCCTTTCTCTGTAAGATAAGGCAAAGACGTGGTAAATTCTTTAGAGATAGGAATCACAATTTGGAATTTTTTTTCAAGAAAGTTTTTGTCAAAATATTTCCCCATTCACAAAAAGAATACCCTTCGAAGAGATATGTCTAATTTTAAAAAAACAGAGGGCGAACATTTTTATAAATGTTGAGAAAGGTTCAAGAACTCATTTTTAAGTAGGGGTGGGCACGGTCCGGAATGGTTTCAAATTTAGGAGGAACCTAATTCGAATAATTTATATTTAAAGGATCTGGTCTGGTCCGATCCAGATTCCCTCATTTTGAACATTGGAACTGAACCTAGTGGCGGACCCAGAATTTAGTCAAGGGGGTGAAATGGAAAATAATTATTAGTTGATAATATTAATTATCAAGGATGGAGCCAAAAAAAATATTTCCAATAAAAAATACAACTATAAAAAAATACATTGCATATACCAAATTGAATCCAGTGAACTCCAATTTTAAGCCAAAACAAGGTCACAATATCAATAACCTTAGCAAATGGCAAACGAGTGTAATAACTAGAATATATAACTAAAATAAATAAATAAACAATTAGAATAAGTCTAGTTGGAGATGAGAAAAAAGAAAAAAAAAATGAAATCTGCGAACAGAATAAGACCCCAACACAATTTCATAGAAAAATGGTTTATATGAGGCTCAAATTTTGTTCGAGTTGGATAGTGGTATATATTTTCTTTGAATTCTATAGTTATTATTTTAGATATTAATTTCAAATATTTTTTGTTGGAGGTTTTATACCACTTGTGAAGAAACAATTTATTTCTTTAATGTTTGCAATTGCATATAAATTGTGTTGAAAACAAAAAAGTAGAGGCATGTCATAATGACAGAAATAGTAATTGTGAATTAGCAATAAAGAAATCATATGCTCCAAGAGGACAGAAAATAAGTTATTATTAAACTAAACAATTCTTTTAATGTTTGCAATTACTAATAAAATTGCATTAAAAAAAATAGGCAGTAACAGTGATGCAGAATAGTAATTATCAATAAACATAAAAATGTACAGTTAATAGTCTTAAAAAAAATCTTTAAAGAAATCATGCCCTCAAAGAGTATTGAACTTAGGTTGTTAGCAAAAGATCATAAACTTCCAACCATTACACAAACAAAGACGTAGAAATAGTTCAATGAAGAATTTTAATATTGTATTATAAATTATAATTTTTTTAAGGCTAAGTATATACTAGCTCGAACCATTTGGAACAGTTTGGTTCCTGCACTTCAATTCATTTGAAGAACCTAATTTCTTTAGTTAAAATTAACTTCAATCCATACCCACATTTCATTTATTTTCAATTAGCAAGCCCAATCATTCAAACAAGCAAGAAATCCGAAAATCCCACAAAAAGAGTATGAAATTCGTTAAGAGGGATGATCATGAAAAACAATTATTGATATCTCAATGCAAATTCAAATTATATTATGCCACAAAGAAGAACACAAACTAAGAAATAAAAGAGAATCTCCAGATAACAAAGCATAAAAAACTAATGGGTTTGATGTCACAATTCATTTTTAACTAACAAAAACCCATTGGTGAATTTTGTTTTTGTAATTCAAACTCAACTAGTTTACATAAATCAATGAAAAAAAATAGAGAATATGACTTACAACTTTTCTTTACTTGACCTTTGTTCTCATTCTCTACATTTTCTTGGAGAAGCTTCAATTCAAAGAGAGTGTTGGCACATTCAAGCTTATGATATCCTTAGTTTATTGAGTTACAAATATCGATCTAAACTTCCCCAAAATGGCAAAGAGTGCTGACATTTCTACTTAATAAGCTAACACCCATTTGAAGAAAAAGGACAACTGAGAGAAGTTGGTAGTGATAATACATTAAAAAAATGAAAGGGAGCATGAGGGCCTTCGTAAGGGAAGCGAATGCAAGAGGAGAAATTGATAGTTTAGGAAAGGAATGGGTGAAACAAGTCAGAAATGTATGTTATGACACTGAAGACATTATTGAACAGTTCATGTTCTGCAGCTTGTCTCAACCATCTTCTGTTTATTACAAAATCATTCAACCAGCCACACCAAATACAACCATAGGATCTTCAGGACTATAACGATGGAGAGGACGAGAGAACGAGTTGGATTATAAGATGAGGTGGCTGCGAGATTAGGTCTGCAATGGGTTGTTTTATGGCTGCCAATGATTGTTGAATGTAAGAAGAGGGTCTTGGTTTTCTGTCTATGATGGAAACGAGATGGAGAGGAGAGGGTTGCGTGGGAGAAGAAAGAGAGATGAAAAAGGTATGTGGAGGATGAAGGCTAGATTGTGATGGCTCTGTGGTGGTGTCAATAGAGTATGAGTTCATGTGAGTCTTCTACAGAAAGAAAAAAAATGAAGAAGAGATTAGACATTAGGGTTCACAACTAAACTTAAATAAAAGTATAAAAATTGAAAATAATAAAACAATGTAATCAAACAAGTTGGAATCGAATCGTTCGAATACAAAGTTTTTCAACTCGACTAGATCCGTTTTGCTACGGATTCGGTTGGATTCAGACCGTTTGCTCCAAACAATCTGGATCGGTATGGATTTGTGGTTCCTCGACCCGTTTGCCCACCATTATTGTTAGATGTCTTCATCACGGATTTGAGAAGTGGCGTCTATTTCAATACTTCCAAGATGTGTTAACCCTTCAAACCCGTCGTAGGATTGATGCAACTAGTGGTGGATCACTTATGAAGATGAGTGTTAATAAGATATGGAAATTTTATGAAACCTTTTCCCAAAAATTTTAGCAATGAGATTATTCGAGAAAGGATTCTGATATGCATAAGGGGGATATGTATAAAGTTAGGGATACATTCGTTTGTTCCCCTTTTTCTTCTTCGCGGTTAGAAGCAGTTACAAGTTTGGATAGGACTTAATCCCCCTTTCTTCCACGAATTTTCATCTGATGTTTGTGTTGCTTGTTCGAGTCCTAGTCATTCCACAGGTGATTGTCATTTGCAAAATGATTTTCCGACATATTTTGCTGAGCAAGTCAATGATTTTAATGTTTTTTGGCGACCTGATAATAATCCACAATCAGAGTTAAAAAGTAACGACTCAACACAATTTTTAAGCCATCAATAAACTTGAGATAGTTGTGAGTTAGATTGCTTAGGCATTCCTTGAGAGGGAGCCAGGAAGATTTCTTAGTCAACCTGTTCAAAACCCAAAGGGTCATTTCATAATTGGTAGCACATTCGAGCCTTGCAATAAAGATTTCAAATCTATTACTACCCTTAGGAGTGGAAAACAAATTGACAATGGGTATGAATGCCTGATTCGAGTGTTGTTGCATCCCAATCTAAGTCAAAGCAGGTTGCATCTCCATCTGACAAGGAGGCTGATAAAGCCCCACTTTCTAAAGAAGATCCTCTTGACTATGACCCCACTCAGGCTTCTTATTTGCCTAAAGCATTGTTTGCTCCGGCGAATAAAGGACAAATGTCAATGATTTAATGAAAATTTTAACAATTTCACATTTATATCCCATTGCTCGATACTATTAAGCAAGTTCCTACCTATGCCAAGTTTTTTAAGGAACTTTGCACACAAAAGGGAAAGCAAAAATGTGAACAAGAAAGCCTTCATCACCAAGTAAGTCAACTCAATTATTCAACACAAAACCCCGCGAAAGTAGAGGGATCCCAGGTGTCCGACAATTTATTGTGTTATTGGTTATCATATGATTGATTAGGCATTGTTGGATTTAGGGGTGAGTGTTAATTTATTGCCATATTTTGTTTATGAGCAATTAGGCATGTTAAAACCAATTGGAAGATAGGTCTGTCAGAGTCCCCGATGGTGTTATAGATGATGCGATTATTAAGGTTGGAAATTCTATTTTCCAGTGGACTTTATAGTTCTTGATACACAACCTGTTTACAATCCCTCCGGTCACATTCCAGTTATTTTGGGGCACCCATTTTTTGCCACATTCAATGCTATTATTAATTGTAGGAATGGAATCATGAAATTTTCATTTGGTAACATGACTGTCAAACTCAATGTTTTTATTGTAAGTCAACAACCTCCCGAGTCCGAGGATATCTGTAAGGTTAACACGATTGAAGAATTGGTAGAAAATTCCTTTTTGCAATTTGCATTAGATGACCCCTTAACGACCTTTTTGACTCATTTTAATTTAGATTTCGATATTGATAATTCCATTAGGGAAGTGAATGCTTTGTTTGATTCAGTCCCTATTATGGGTTGTGATTATAAATGTAACCTAAAATGGAACCCCTTCTACTCAGTGAGTCAAAATCGGTCCCTTCAGTTGAGAAGTCACCCAAACTTGACCTTAAACCATTACTTGACACCCTGAAGTATAAGTTTTCAGGTTATGATGATACTTTACCTGTTATTAATTTGTCTGTGTTGAATTTAGAATAGGAAAGTAAGTTGCTAGATGTTTTGAAAGAACATAAGGAAACACTTTGGTGGACCATAACAGATATTAAAGGATTAAGTCAAACCGCTTGCATGCATCGCATTCATATGGCAGATAATGCAAAAGACATTTGCACTAGAGTTATTATTTGTACTGATCATGCAGCATTAAAGTAACAATTTTCTAAAATTGATGCTAAATTGCGCTTAATTCATTGGGTCCTACTGCTACATGAGTTTGATATTGAGATTTGAGACAAGAAGGGTTATGAAAATGTTGTAGCTGACCATTTGTCTAGACTTATTGTAGAATCATCTAGTGCAAATGTGCCCTTGAAGGAGTCATTTGATGATGAGCAATTATTTGCTATCTCTTACTTACCTTGGTATGCATATATTGTGAATTACCTTGTTACAAGCCAACTCCCTTCTAATTGGTCTAAATAAGATAAAACTAAGTTATTTGCTAAGGTCAGACATTTCTTCTGGAGATGTGTTCCACAGAGGGAATTTCATAGTATCATTATATTTTGTCATGATCAAATGCGTGGATTTTACTGTAGTTATAAAAAGACATATGTAAAGGTTTTGCAGTGTGGCTTTTATTGGCCAACTATTTTTCATGACACTCATGCATTTCGTGCTACATGTGATAGATGCCAACAAGTGCTTCCATTTCTCGTAGGAATATGATGTCGCTTACTATTAAATTCTCATTTGTTCGAGTTATTGACTTCATGAGACCGTTCCCTCCATCATTTGGTTATCTTTATATCCTTCTCGCTGTTGATTATGTTTCCAAATAGGTAGAAGTAGTACCTTGTAAAATGAATGAACAAAAGGTTGTGGTCAAATTATTCAAAGATAATATTCTTTCTCGTTTTGGTATTTCTCGTGCTGTTATAAGTGATGGTGGTTCTTATTTTTGTAATAAACCATTTGAATTGTTATTTAAGAAATACTCCATTACTCATAAAGTAGGTACTCCCTGTCATCCACAAACAAGTAGGCAAGTTGAAATTTTTAATAGGGAGATTAAACACATTTTAGATAAGACAGTTCAACCAGATTGTAAGGATTGGTCACAACTGGATGACACTCTTTGGGCTTATAGGATATCAATTAAAACCACATTTGAAATATCTCCATATAGATTTGTTTTTTGTAAGGCTTGTTATTTGCCAATGGAATTGGAACATCATGCTTATTGGGCTATCAAGACCTTTAATTTTGATATACATAAGGTTGGATCACATCATAAGCGTCAACTTAATGAGTTAGAAGAAATTAGGAATGACGCATACCAAAGTGCTAAAATTTATAAAGAACGAATGAAGGTGTTTCATGATAAATCTATTTTTCGCAAGTCTTTTGAGCATTTTCAAAAGGTTTTGTTGTGAAAATTGTGTTTCCACGTGAAGTTTTTGAGATTATTGATCATAAAGATGGTCATGTTTTTAAAGTCAATGGTCAGCGTCTTAAACCATTCTTAGAGCTGCTTACATCAGAAGTCAAGCTTGATGTGATGTTATTAGAGGATCTTGTGTATTTGGGTTCAGGGGTTATTTTTCTGCAATCTATGGTCTTATAGGTAATCTATGTGTTTCGTCGGGCTGACTATGTTAAACAAAGTGCTCCTGGGAGGCAACCCAGCTTTAATTGTGTCATTATGGTTAGTTTGGATTAATTTGCGAGTTTTTATTTAGTTGCATCTCACTCATACTCGTTAGCTTCGTAACAATTTTGACTTACAAATGGTGCATTTTTTTCATGTCATGTATGTTCTTTATCAGTTTCTCATGATAAGTCCACAATTTTTATGTTTTGAGCTTTCATTGGTGGATGATCTCTTCGAAATTGGTAAAAACTTCACCATGGTAATTTTACTCTCGTCCTAATCTTATTTTTTCTTCGTTTGTCTTGATTATTATTTTTATTACATCAAGGATAATGTTTAGTTTAGGTTTGGCATGTATTTCACAATTAAACCGATTAATTACTGTATTTTACTTAATCTTCATTAAATACTTAGATGATTATAAATATGGTTTTTGTGAAAAAAAAATTAAATGAAAATGCATTAAAAAACCGAAGTTCCTTTCCAATGAAGAGAATATGCTTTCCAATGCTTGATGCTATTAAATTTGAGGAAATACATGTTATCACTTGTCACAGTGATATATTAATAGGAAGACATAAGGTTTGATATTATCTTTTATGTTAGATATATTTCATGAGATTTTTCAACTCGACTATCCTTGCACTATAAGCCAAGTTAGCATAATTTGAAGTTGATGAATGAGATGATTAACTATAAAGCCAAAAATTAATAGTGGAGACTTAACCATTGTGAATTTTGAGGCATTTTATTTTTCTTGAAGGTTATTTAATAAACTAATATTTTTCTCAAGTCTCCATTATTTCATTGATGATCTCATTATTCTTGTTTCTCAGATGACTGCTTTGAGAATAACATTAAAATTAAATCATTACACCAAAACTTCTTGGTTTATTTAGTTGGGATATCATAATACCTACTGGAACTTAAGAAGCGAAATAGCTAGACGCACTTTTCTTTGAACCGTTCTCTAGCCTTTTAGCCTACCTAGTAATAAATATATGTTTGCAGCCCTATGAGCCTTTGAATAGTGTTTTTATTGCTGACACGTTCTCCATTGCCTACTCCAATTATGGAGTAATATCTCATATTAGTTTTATATATCTTTACCTAATTTATCTGAGAATGTGTATGATTAGATATATTTTTGGAATGGGCAAATAAAAAGAGTTGAAACTAGATATTCCTTGAATCCTCAAGGTTGAAATGTTTTATTATGTAGAAAAGGAAAATCATTTTAATGAAAAAAAGAATAAAAGATTGATGCTTCAAACGAAAAATATGAAGAAGAATTGAGAAGGAAGAAAGATTAATGGTCTACAACATTGATTTATTCTTCAGTGCCCTATGTGTTTATTAAAGGGTATATCTACTATCAGAAAATTTTTGTATACTAAAGGGTGCAACGTTTACTTCATTTCATCTTTGTGAAGGATTCAGAGCTTAAATGATGAAATTGCATTAGCGCTGCGAATTTGTAATAACAAGTACTAGACTTTCACGTAGAGGTGCGGACAGTGAAGCCCAAGCACATAGTCGACCTAAATCCCCAATTATTTATTCCCCGTATTCTTTCCATTTTCTCCCTCTCTCTTTCTGGCAGCCACAACAACAACTAACAGAGCCGCCTTTTTTTCTTAGACCTCGCCACACCACCATCATGCACCTTGCAACGACCACTTCATCATCACCTTTTTCTCGCTCACAAGAAAAACCAACATTAGCCCTCTCGGCCTTCTTCTTCCTCTTTATCTTTGGTAGCCACCCACAACCCATCTCGCAATAGTCATTTCTCTATTCTTCGCAGGAAACCTATCATCTTCCTCTCGCAACAGCCATTCTTCCTCCTCATGCCAACAACTCATGCAGACACAACTTCTTCACTCTTTTTCCCCTCATCTCCATTTTGACACCCCATTTTTCATCCACTCTTTTAAAGAACTAACAGAGGATCTCACCAACCACCATCACCATCACGCCGCCCACCACACATCCACCATTCTTCATTTCTTCAACATCACAAACTCTCTTCTCCATCTCATGGACCTGCCTCTCGCCTACCCTTCTTATACTTCCTCAACTCTTCTTCCTCACGCACAACCACCAAATCTCCTCTGATCACCCTTTCCTCTCCAACCAGCTTCCTTGTAGGGTTATTCTTCTTCTCCATCTCATCGCCTCTCACCATTATTAATTTCCATCTTGGCTTCTTCTCCTCTCGATCTAGCCACAAGCCTCTCCTTGCTCTATTCAACGCACTACACAATAGATCGCAAAACACATGCATATCACAAAGAGGTCATCAAGTTTTTTCACGCTATCTACACCACACCATTCTCTTTCGCACCTCCACGGAGCACCCACATCATTTTGTGAGTAGGTTCATCGAGCAAGAGATGGAGTTGACCAACGCCACCACAATGATCATCTCTGCCCTGAGTTTCTAAATCCCTCACTGAAGCGAAGATCAAACCATGTGTTTCTAACCATGTGTTTCTAGAGTTTGTTGAACTTAAAATTATTATTTTAGTTGTACTTCATTGTTAAATACAATCAATTTATGAATATTATGAATTGCATTCACCGATTATATCGGACTTAAAATCTAGACTAGTCGGCAGTTAGAGTACTCTTTGTTAATATTCGAAGCATGCTTTAATTGATTATGTTAATTCTGTGATTTTGTGTGTCGCTAAAAGACACTTAATGCTAGAGGTTTAGAATTTTGCTAAAAGTGATTGTGAATTTAGAAAAATTGTAAGATCATAAGATCATTAACTATCGTATCATTGATGCAAGCAGGGATTATTCATCCCTAGTGCTTTTTGCTTTATGAAAAAACAATAAGTTAGGTTTAAATAATTCTCCAAGAACCTATAGTGAATTCGATGCCTTGGTTCACTTTCCAATTGCCTTTAATAATTCAATTTTTAGTTGTGTAATTTATTCCATTAATCCTCCTAGGATCGACCCATATTTGCCATTGTCTACTAGTTGGATAACCGTGCACTTGCGGCATAACAATTAGGTTTATTAGTCCATTAATTTAGGTTAGTAAAATCTGCATCAATCCCACATACATGGTCTAAAACATTTGCTCCAAATGCCTGAAACAATAAGCATGTCATGAGTTACCAAAGACGTCATTCAACTGCACATATGATATTCAAATGTTTGTCTAAAGTAATAATAATCTCATATTTTGAATTTAATGCATCCTTGAGGTTTTGGAGAAACCAACTCCAATAATTGAACATCTCCCCTGCTATAGTAGCAAAAGCATTTAGATACATTCCATTTTCTACATCGTATGGTTGTGCAGCAAGGAGTGTCCCTTTAAACTTTGCCTTCAAGATAGTCTCATCAATAAATAAAATTGGTCGACGTCCACTAAAAACCCTTCAAGAGAAGCTCAAAATGCAATACAACACCAATAAAAACAATCTTCCTTAACTGTCATGAATGCCACACTACCAGGATTATTACCTCGTATCTTCTAACATAAGAAAGATAGTCGCCTATTAGAGTCAATAGTGGAACCATGAAAGCATTCTATAGCCAATTCCTTTCCGTGCCAAGCTTGTTTGTATTGCAAGTTCACACCAAAGTCATTCTTGAAGTCTTTGACGATTTGATTCGGTGCATAGCTTGGTATCCATTGTATTCTTTTTTCCATAATATTGGAGACTAGTTTTTTTGTAGCCCTAAAGACAGAAACAAATTCATTGGCCACAATGTGCACATGTTGTGGATCAAACTTGAATATATTAAATTCTAAAGTTTTCTTTACTTTAGATGCCCTCAACTTCCCTGGGCAACCGACCTACACTTCGCCCTTACATATGAAACATTATTATTCTCAAATGAATATTTGAATTTGTGTGTTAATGCATACTTTTCTATCACATCCCGTTGGTCAGCCATTGTTGAAAATATCTAACCAACCTTCTTGATAGCACTGCCCCATCTATTGGACACGAATGGGTCACTTGCATTTCCAACACCAATAAAATTGGTAGTGAAATTAGGTATCACTTGTGATGCATTCGTGACTAAAGCAATTGAGCTACATCTGTATACAAAAAATTAGTAACTAAAATTAGACAACTAGTTAGTATAAACTTGTTTGGAAAAAAATTACTAACCTCATTTATCTCGGATTTGAATTCTATACGAAAGCAATTGTAAGCAACAACCTGATTTTACCATGAAAGATCAATACCAAAAGGATGAAATATTTGGCAAGGAAGTATAAAACAATGTCGTGACTAGAAAATTCTCAGGGTTCTTGTTCAAACTGCTCAATTAGCTAGAAAATAATTAGTAGGAATGTTTGTTCTCTGGTTGATAAAAACAAGTTAATGCAATTTAAAGTATCATTCAACAAACAAGAAAAAAAAAATCCACTGAGACGTGTGAAATCCTTCTAGTTTGTTAAATATGAAATTATTATCAAACAAAAGGCCAGTAGAGAAGCACTGTCAGTTGCTTCATAGTAAACTGTTGTGGAAGCAAGCAAGTCAAAACTTAAAAACCTCATTACTAAGAGCTAATAACTGACAATACATTCAAGGGGATATACTCTTGCTTGGTAACCAGATTCCTCTGTTTTAACTACATGAGATCATGGAATTCCTATACCTATCGATGGAATCAACATTGGATTATGTAATGAAATCTCACCATTCAATGAAAAGGACTTGCATGACATCCAAGTCATGGACTGTGTATATTTGCTAGATTTCCTATACCAAATGTTATTGCCCAAGTCCAAACAACCTAGCAAAATCAGCCAAATAACATAGAGGTTATGTTAAAAAAACTTAGTAGCATATGAAACATCGAGTTCATCAGGACCATTGGTCATTACAAGGTACACAGAGTTCACGAATTGTATTATAGACACTAAAGATAATGGAAAGTTTTTCAGGGAACGTGGGATTGTTTTGAATCGTTTGAAGAGCGATAAAAAGGTCGCACATTTGTGGAATGGAATGAGTAAGTCAGTTAAGTTGACAAGCGTTCCATTCTTAAATACAATTATCGAAGAAGTGAACAAGTTCCACGACAAGCAATGGAAGGTCAAATTTGTGAAGCTTGCCATTTTTCACACATAACCAGAAGAAAAATAAATACTATGAATTACATTATTAGGAGATTAACTCACATAATATATTGGGGTATTTCAAGTGAACCCCAACAAGATGTCCATGAGATGTTAAACAAATAAGGAAGAAATAAACGGAAAAAAAAACCTCCTCGTGATACGATTGATGCGTCCAAAATTCATCTCCAGTGAGTGTGACCTGCAAAACAAATGTTAGATTTTCAAAGACCACCCTTTTGGTGGCCGAAGGCACTCCGATGCTAAAGTCAGTAACTCAGTTGGAGATGGACGTAAATTTGGACAGAACTCAGTTAAAATTGCATACATTCGTGGAATGTTCCCTTTACCTTATATAATGGTCGTTGTTAATACCCTGCGTGACTTAAGCATGTGAGGCACAACGATGAGAGATGTTCTTTGTAACAGTCTCCTCCTTTATGAAGATACGTCCTTAGAGGCGTAACTCCTTTCGCGACTATTTTTCTCTGTAATGTTCTTCCTCTTTAAGAGATAACTTTATTTGGTCTGGATCTGAGCCTTCGTTTATGATTTATTTTGACGGCCCTGCTTGGGCTCTCGTGACTGGATTCACTCTTTTCGGGCTTTATGAATTAGCCTGGTTTTGGGATATTTGATCCTTGTGATGGATGATCTCTGCCACGTGTACGGCTGCGATGACATTTTTATTTGATGTATCATCAGCTATTCCCTTTTTAGTTAGTGGAATACTGTCATGGCCACTAACTCGATGACGGTTGGACTTTCGATTTTATCATTGCCTCGCATTTAATGCTATTAGTAGCTTTTGGTGGATTTGGTATTTTGATCTCTCGTTCATCTGTTTGTTTTCATGCGCATTTTGGGATTTCATGCAGCCATCATATCTCGCACGTCGTCCTAATAGCAGTTTCTTCGTTGCTCGGCTCTATAAAAGGGGGCATGATAAGTTTGTTTCTCTCTTTTCGCTATCTGCGAAATTAGGGAATATTCTTTTATCTTCTTCTTCGGTTTCCTTGCTCTTTCACTCCTTTACGATGTTCGTTGGCGATGTACTAAATGGTGAGGCGCTTGCTGCTTGCGAGTCTTACTTCTCGCCCAAGAAGGCTTCTCAGGTGATGTTGAATAGTGTTCATTCTGAGTATTCTCTGCCATCCGACAACGAGATCATTTTGCTTAGGCAGAATGATAGTCCTTGTTGTCCAAGGACTGGTTATATTGCACTTTACCCATGCATGTTCCAGTCTAGCCTTCGATTCTCAGTTCCAGAGATATTTTGGGAAAATGTAAACCTTTTGGGCATTCCTCGTGCTCAAATGGGTCCTAATGGTTGGAGGGTTATGGTTTCTACTTACACAAGAGCCATTCTTACTAGCATTCCCTTGACCGTTAGGGTTTTGCACTCTGTGGTTGGTTTGTTGGTAACCAAGAATATTTGCCTCTTTCGCTCTTCTGCCTGTTTTGAGAAGCTTAACGATGTCATCAGGGAGTGTTCAAGGTTTTGGTTTTATGCTTCTGTCAACTCCAGCTATTTCAACTTTTGAAGTCGTCGGATTGTGCAATAATTCCAAGTTCCTAAGAAACAGAGGGATCTGTAGTTAATTGTGGAGGAGAAGATGATTAGTGACCATTTCTTGAAGCTTCATGGGTTGTTGTGGAGGCATTCATCTCTGAGGACATTGTGGAGCGTAGTGGCTTGTACACTATGAACAAGGCGGAATGAGCTTTGCTTACTGAATCCCGAGCTAAGGAGATCGCTGCTCGCACTGTTCCTGCTGGTGTTAGTGATGCTAGCATTGATGAGAAAGTGAGATCTGATAAGAATGTTACGGGTCGATGCTCCTATTAGCATTGGTGTCGCTGGCTCGACCACTAGGAAGATGAAGCTTCTAATGCCTGCCAGTCCATCAAAGCGATTGGTGATAAGTTTTGGTCGTGTTCCTAAGAGGAAACGACTTTCTGATTCCACTCGTGGTGCTAATCAGACTGCTCCTCGTCCGAGTTCTTTTGATAAGGAGGTTGGGAAGGAGAATGGTCTCTCTTTCGAGAAGGTCGAGGAGATGAATCTGCTAGTGGATAGGAGCAAGAAAGAAATAACTCGTTTGTTGGATGATAATGAGAAAGAACTCCTTTCGGCTTATGGTGTGCCCAATTTCATTGAGTGGTCGGATGATGACCATTGAGTTATTGACAACAAGATGCTTCAATTTGTAATAGAGCGATCCAAGGATCCTTATACGACAAAGACCTTGGCCGACTTCGAATTTAATCCTCGACGTGAATAGGAGGTTACTGATCAAAGCCAAAGTTCTTAGGCTCATCCTTCTTCGTCTTCCTCTATTTTTGTTGACGACGCGATGGAGTTTCTGGTTTCTTTTCCTGCTTGTCTGACTTCTGTTGCTGCTACCACTATTGTTTGCCCTACTCCCGCCACGAATGTTTCATGTCGAGAAGGGAAGAATGGTTTTTTTTTTGTCACTGCAATTATGACCGTTCTTTTGGCCTTTTGTGGTTCTTGATCATCTAGTTTTTCATCCACGGATTGGTTGGAAGGAGGCCCAACCTGGAAGACATCTGCATTAAGTCGGATGGGAAATTTCGTTGGTTTACTAAAATTGACGTGTAGGATAGTGCCCATAAGTTGATCAACGAATGACATAGATGGTTTGTGGAAAGGCCTTTGATGCCTGTGCGGCAGCCTAGCAATCATTTCGACAACGGCCTCAAGCAGATAATGGATGGGATGAATCACCTCGCTTATGCAGGGGGTGATGGGATCAGATTATCAGGCTAGTCGTAGACAGGTGGCTGCTCTTGAGAGGAAGATGGCAGCGCAATCATTGGTGTTTTCTCATGTTCTTTGTCAGTTGGACATTCTAAAAGCGCAATGCGTAGAACATGAGAGGGCAGTTGGGCTGCTCAAGCTTCTTTGATGGAGGTGGAGGCTACACGAGATAAGTCTGCAACTGAGCTTGAGTATTTGGTGATTGAGTTGAACGGAGTCCGTACTCGGTTGGATGAGGTGAAGACGGAGTTATCCATTGAGAAAGTTGGTCCTGATGAGGCCATGCGTTCAGTTATTGAGCAATTCATCAACCGTCAGATCGTTGAGGAGTGAATGGAGCAGTTAACAACAACGCTTGACGAAGTTAAGTCGGATATTTCCGCCATATTTGCCACTGTAGAAGGGCAGCTTATTTCGTCTAAGAATGATCTTGCTGCAACAAAAGATAGGCTAAGGATTGTGGATGTGGAGGATTGGAAGAGAATTATTGACGGATGAGTCGTGCTTCTCGACTATATTGAGGGGCTTGATGTTGATTTGTCCTCGTACTGTTGTTTGGTCGATCAAGTATTCGAGGATGAAGATGGTGAGGAGGGTATTCCATATCGGGACCCGGTGAGCAAAAACCATCATTCCCCCTTATTTTGATTTCGTTCCATAAGCTATTCTGGCTGTCGACGAGAGAGCTTCATCTCCTCATGCTACTGAAGCAGTTGCTCCCCTTCCATCGAGTGTTCCTGCTGGCGATGTTGTGATCACCTTTACTGTTTCTTCTCCAAATGTTTTATCTTCTTATCCTGATGTAACATAGTAGCTTTATCCAATGACAAAGAATTTTTCTTTTTTACGTTCTTGAGTTGCCTTTTGTTGATTCTATCGCTTTCGAACTTGTACGTTCTTTCTTCGTAGTCGTGATTTATCTTGGGTTGTTTTTTTTTAGAGAATTTTGAATTTGAGGTACGTCCCCTTGGATCCATCGTGTTGGCTCGACATAATTTTACATCAACTGTGTTACTTGTACTTTACACTTTTTCGTACTCCTGTTTTCACACTCGTTTGTTGATCTTCTGAAGTCTTTTTTCTTTGGTCTTGTTGATTGATAAACTTTTCTCGTTCAGATCTTTGCGTGTCCATTTCATAGTTAGGTGCGTTGGTTGCTCCAAGAGGCTCAATGAGTAGGTATTGGTTTCTATGCCAAGGTATTTCGTGTTCTGACGTACTAATCGGATTGGACATTTTTATGAGTACGATGACTCGTACCTCTTTAAAATATTTACTTTGTTGTAGTAGGAGTAAGTCGTCTTGTGTGTCTCCAGTTTTTTCTTCTTGGTCTGACAATTTAAATGATCAGGATTCGACTTGTGTGTCTTGCACTATGTAATCCGTTATGTTTGTTGGTTTAAAGGCTCTTACAAATATGTCTTGACTCATGTGTCCAAGCATCTATTTTCTGATCCGATATAAATCAGAGTAGGTTGACTTGTTCGCTTCAACTTTTGCTTCATTGGTCTGATGTATCAGTCGACCCGAAGTTTTTTACGAGTAAGTTGACTTGTTCATCCAAACTTTTACTTCGTTGTTGACAAATAGTCGAACCGAAGTTTTTTACGAGTAAGTTGACTAGTTCGTCCCAACTTTTACTTTGTTGGTCTGACAGACTAGTCGACTTGACATTTTCTACGAGTAAGTTGACTGGTTCATCTCGACTTTTACTTCGTTGGTCTGACATAATAGTCGACCTGAAGTTTTTCCGAGTAAGTTGACTTGTTCGTCCCAACTTTTACTTCGTTGGTCCGACATACTAGTCGACTCAAAGTTTTTACGAGTAAGTTGACTAGTTCGTCCCAACTTTTACTTCGTTGGTCTGACATACTAGTTGACCCAAAGTTTTTTATCAGTAAGTTGACTAGTTCGTCCCAACTTTTACTTCGTTGGTCTAACATATTAGTAGACCCGAAGTTTTTTACGAGTAAGTTGACTGGTTCGTCCCAACTTTGATTTCATTTGTCTGACATAGTAGTCGACCTGAAGTTTTTTACAAGTAAGTTGATTGGTTCGGCCCAACTTTTACATTGTTAATCTGACATACTAGTTGACTCAAAGTTTTTTACGAGTAAGTTCACTGGTTCGTCCCAACTTTTACTTCATCGGTCTGACATATTGTCGACCTGAAGCTTTTTACGAGTAAGTTGAATTGCTAGTCCCAACTCTTACTTCATGGTTGATCAAACCAGAAGTTTATTGTTTGTGTCTGACTTATGCATCCTAACCTTTTGCTTGTGGCTTGACATGTCGATTGTTTCACATTGTCTAGCTTTAATGCCTTAATTTTATTGCTTGGGCGTTAGATGGAGTGTTTGAACTCAGAGTTTGATTTATAATCCCATTTCGGGTGCTCAACAATCTATACTAGTAGTCATCATTTTCTTCCCATAAAGCTACACTGCGTTGTAGAGTCTGTTTGTTAATATGCATTGCATCTTTCTGACTGGTGCTCAATGATGTTGTTTCTTATAACGATAGGAGCTGGTTTCTGTGTGCCCTTGTTGTTCAAATGGTATTTGTTTCCGATCGTTGGGTTTGGTTTCGTAATGCCCTAGATTATGCTTTAGTGTTGTTTTCTCTTGAGTGGACTTAACTCGTTTGTTGCAACTTCTTTCCTTCGTGATTCTCCTATAGTGTTGTTGTCGTGAGGTAGCTAATAAACTCATAATGCTTCTTGTTAAAATCCCTAGATGTATGTTCTTGATAGATGATACCGACGATTATAATAGAATCCAGTACCGAATTGTCCAATCATGCTCACATCAACACCGACTGCCAAAGTTGTTATGCATTTTAGTATCGAGTTTTATTCATCGAATTAAATTTGTTTGCGTCAGTTCCATTATTGGTAATGGAGGAGGCGTTGTTGGCCTTGTCATGGATAATGTGGATCAAGCTTGCGTCTGTCAGTAAGGGATTCAGATTATGTCAGTTGGTTGATCCCCGCTTGGGGTGCAAGTTTCTTAGTGTTTTTTCATTGTGAGTTGTCGTAGTGGTTTTTCTGATCTCGTTTGATGGTGTTGGTGCTCCTACTTCGATATATATCAGCTCGAGTGGGAGGTGTTATTGATCTTCTCTTTGGTTGACTTGATTGTATGCTTCCTCCGGCTATGATGTGTAGGGCGTATATCAGTTCTCTGGCTGCTTTTTGATCCAGCAGCGGTGTCCACCTTCTCTTTCCCTTTGGGCTGCTTATATGGTAGCCCGATGAATTCATCGAGTTGTTCTCTCTTAGCCCAGTACTGACTTTCGTCCTTCAGATTGTAGTAGTTTTCGGTGTCGTGTTTGTGATCCTTGGGGAAAGAGTAGTACTTGATCTTATCTCACCCCTTCAGGTCTCCTCTAATTTTGAGCTGCCAGTTGACGTCTTCCCATTTCTCCATGGATTTCAATATGCTCGCTCAACTCACTTTCAAGGTCATGTATGGTTTGTACGTCTTCTTCACCACACTTGTTACCCGTTCGTGCCTAGGCCTTGTTGATTGCAGCTTTCCGGGTTCTTGTTGGTTGAATTTGGATCTCCCATTGGTCCTATGCCTCCTTGACTAGACGTTCTCCTCCTGGGGTCTGTTGCCTCTCCTTTTTTTTTCTCTCATTTCTCACTTCTTTGATTGGGTTTCTCTCACTGATTCATTTTTATTCCTAGTGGCTACAATCTCCTCGATAGTGAGGTGCTTTTGAGTGGTCTTCATTAGAGTCGCCATGTTCTTTGGAGGATCTAGGTTCAGAAAATCAAAATATGGTCATCTTTTTAGTCCGGGGGTAAAAGTAGCAATAGTCGTGTCGTCGCTGCAGTCGTCAATCATTATTAACTCATTTGTAAAACGAGTAACGTACTCTCTTATTGTCTCATCGGGCTTTTGTTTGTTGTGAAACAAGTAGTGTGGCCCTTTTTTCATTCGTCAACTGTTGATGAACCTTGTGATGAAGGCGGTTGCTAATGCCTGGAAGGAGTCTATCGATCTTGGCGGTAGGCTATTACACCAACTCATCACCGTGGATGTGAGACTGGTCGAAAATGTCCTGCATTAGATGGATTTTGTGTTTTGTTTCAATGCCATCATGTGGTGAAAGTGTCACAAATGGTCTGTCGGATCGGTGGTGCCATTGTACGCTTTTAACTTTGGTGGGGTGAATTTCTTTGGCCTAGTAGTCGCCATGAGCGCGTCAAAGAATGGTGGTCAGGCAAAGTCGTACAACATGTTAGGATCCATGACCCAGATTTTGAATTGGATTTCAACAGGAGTCCTATCATTCTGTGGGGGCCATCTTCTGGTGGTTTACTGCTTTCGAGATTCACTTGCCGAGGTTCTGCAGAAAGTTTAGTACTTCCTCGGACTTTGTTGGAAAAGTTTTGTTGGAGCGGCGCTTGGCGGATTAAGTGCGCTCTTGGGTGAGTTTGTCCACCATTTTGATCATTGGTCCATTTGGGCCATCAGTAGATCCACATGAGGGTCCATGGCGGCGCCACTAGATGTTTGGGATGTTTGTGCTATTACATGCTGTGGCTCCCTGTTGTTGGGCGCGATTGGCCCAATGGTTGTTGCTGGATTAGAATCGTGCAACGTTGGTAATGTAACTTCATTAGTTGGAGGATACTTTGATCATTGTTAGATTAAAGGTCTGTAGGGTGTTCCATCTGTCCCGATAGCTTTTCAATCGCTAATTAGAGCTGAGGAAGTTTTCCTATTGTCGACTCTCTTACTGAATGGAAACTGTCATTCCCCACGGATGATGCCAAATTGATGCATCCAAAATTCGTTCTCCAATAAGTCTGACATGCAAAACAAATGTTAGATTGCCAAAGACCACCTTTTTGGTGGCCGAATGCACTCTGATGTTTAAGTTAGTAACTTAGTTGGAGATGGAGGTAAATCTGGACAGAACTTAGTTAAAGTTGCATACCTTTGTTAAGTGTTGCCTTTATCTCATATAATGGTTGTTGTTAATTCCCAGCGTGACTTAAGCATGTGAGGCGCGACGATGGAAGACATTCTCTGTATCAATTTCCTCATTTACGATGATACGTCTTTGGATGCGTAACTCTCTCCACAACTATTTTTCTCTATAACGTTCCTCCTCTTTAAGGGGGAATTTTATTGGGCTTGAATTTGAGCCTCTGTCTATGATTTATTTTGACGGACCCTGCTTGAGCTCTCGTGACTAGATTCACCCTTTCTCGGCTTTATGAATTGGCCTGGTTTTGGAATATTTGATCATTGTGATGGACGATCTCTGCCACGTCTACGGCTGCGATGACAGTCTTATTTGATGTATCATCAACAACCACACAAGTTGTCTTCGCTGGATGACTACGACTCTTTTATGAGCTAGCAGTGATAGCACATTAACAAAATCGATGAAGAAAAAAGTGGCGGAGTCATTTTGTATTTTTTAAGATTTTAATGAAAACTGGTAAAGATGACTTTTGAATTTATTAATTAACCAAGGTTAATAGAAATGTTTCATTGGTCATAAAAGTATAAAAGTAGAAACAAATTAGCCATTACATTAACTACGGTATCTAAATGATCTAACATTTACATACCGTTGTTTATTCTAACTAAAGTATGCACAAGTTAGTCATTACATCAACTACGATATCTAAAGTATGCATAAAAATATGCACAAATTATCCATTACACTAACTTCGATATCTACGATAGAGAGCTCGGTAGCTCAATCTCTCTTTCTCTTTTCTGTTTAAAACCGTTGATGCAATGGTGACCCTTTGTTCAATTTAGTAGAGCCTCATGGTTTCCTTTTTGGTGGGTAGTTTTGTGTTTCAGTGAGTTTTGAAGGAACCCTTTACTTGATTTGATGTAATTTTGAGGAACCCATCTTCAATAGTTGTTCTATTTGTGTGTGATTTAGCTTTTAGGCTTGTTAAGAACCTACTCCCTAGCTTTGTTGAAGAAATGAGTTTGGAGAAAATTGATTTATTCATGCAATTAAGAAGTCTTAGATAATTATAAATTGTATGGTCAAACTTTCTTAATAAGGTTTATTTGGGAAAATTGGAGTGCATGGGTTACATTCAATATAGTTGGATACATCATTCATGCACATAAACACACCTTTAACTCAAAGGTATATCTCCAAATTTATTATATGTTTTTTTTTTTTGGAGAGTTTTACTTATTTTTTCTTTACACACCAATTTTTTTTTCAAAATATTTTTTTAAATCACAAAACCGAAATTACTTGGAAAAACGAAATCACAATCCCAATCATGGCATTAATTTGAAAGAATCTCCAATATTAGAAAAAAATAAAAATAAAATCCGAGGTGCAAATTACAAGGTAATTTAATCCGTTGATTTAGTGATATAAATTTGCAGAAAATGACGAGAGTCGAGCCTGGACTGATGAGTGATCTCATCAATGGCGAATAGCGAAAACTCAGGTTCAAGGTTGGTAAGAAGTAATCTGTAATCTTGAGTAAGTGAGTAAAGTGGAAAAGAAAAAGCAGAGAAGAGAGGAAGAGACGACGTTGACAATGGGGAAGAAAGGGAGGAAAGCGATGGGTGCTTCCGATGTTGCTAAAGAAGCTTGTGAAGAGTGTAGGATGAAATGCTTGTTGGTTCATGGAAAGAAAGACCCATCTCCCATTGTTACTTCCTTCTTCAAAATCATTCTTGAAGACAGCCTCTCCAAACCTTTGGTAATTAGTTTTCCTTTTATTTTGTTCATGGTTTTATGTTGATTTCCAAATTTTTTTTTTTTTTTTTTTTTTTTGTCTTTGAGCTTGCTTTCTTTTGGTTCTCTACCCCTTGGCTCGATTCATGAGAAATCTCTCAACTTAATTGGTAGGAAATTACTTCTTTCCATAATGTATCCTACGTTTCTTGTTGATATAAGTTCTGAACTATGTATGATATGTGTACTTACTAGAATCAGCTTGATTTTTGCTTTTGATCAACTGGGGTTTTGGTTCTGAGAGAAGGAATTACACTTTGATTCACAGTTTGGAAAAACCTCCCTAAAGAATAAAACCTGAGTGTTGTACCATTTCCCCTCTTAATCAAATCCTAATTGTGCATTCCCTCCTAAAGAAAAATTCGATTTACTGGATTATTTTACAATATAAGAAAATTATTCTACAGAGTTGTCAGAATTTAGTTTTGTGCCTCGGATGAAAACAAGGGTAGTAGTATATTAGCAGTCAGAAATAGGGGACCTCCGTACTCAGACATTGTTTTCATGTCTGACATAATAAACATGTGGAAATATATGTACACTGAAAAAAAGCATTAGATGCATCAACTTATCTGATGGTCTGATGTGAATGAGATTGAGAAATGCAGTTGACTGCGAAGAGCCTGAATTTTCGGTCTCTACCAGGAGCCTGAATATGAGAGTTATAGCACTTGATCCCAGACGTAGTGAGTTCATTTGTGAAAACTTATTGTAAGAATATAGTTTGGATATATATCTCCCCAAATAAGTAATGTCATATCGGCACCTATATTCACGACAAACATATTGCACAGCTATCTGGTAATAATTGATCTATATTTACAACTAAATTCATGGCAACATATTACAGAGCTATTATTTTCAGTTTTATTTTTAAGATATCTAATTTTCATAACAGAAGATCTCAATCCCTTTTCTTTATTTACCTCACCACCCCACATTGGATTTCTCACCATTGAAGTCAAACAATGTGTATGATGAGGAACTTATTTAACTTCTTCTTGGTATGATCATTTGTAACATATAAAACACCTGCCCACTTGTGTGTGCCATCTATTGGATAAACAGTAGAAATTTGGAAACTTAACTTTGGAACTGAAAACAACTAAAGAAATACTAGTACCTCATGAGTTGGAGAATGTGAAGATCTTATAAATGCAATAAGAAATACTCATAGTGAAAAGTAGCATAGGTGCAGGTTGGAGACACTGCAATTGGGCAACCAAAGGTTGTAATATGACAGAAATTGGGCGCTCCTTGAGTTACTGGGCCAGCCCTTTAACTATTAATATAATTGTTGGGTTTTGATGTTTAGGTAGTGGCTTAATTGGTCGTATAATAATTGAGCACATATTTGGGAAGTATTCCATCTACATAGTTTTTGTCTCTTGCAATTTAGGGTTTATTTTCTAAATAAGCCTCTCAACATTGTATTCGACATACTTGAATTAATAGAAGAAAAGTTTATATATTGAATTGTTGGGAGTTTATTGATGCTAGAAAATATTTCCATCTCAACAAATAGAACACAAGTTGAGGTTCAATCAACTGGTCAGGTGGTAGCTAGGTTATTTGAAGTGGGAGGCGAGGCAGAGCGCTAACAGCTGCATCGAGAGCCCAAAAGTTGCGACAAAATTGTGGCTAAACTATAATGCATAAGCGATAATCATCATTGAGCTTGTCTGCTGAAGAAGAGTGGAAGAAAAAGATTCAAGCATAATCCAAAATCTAAATTGAAGCAGAGATGAGTTGAGAAATAAGAAGAAGACAAGGAAAAAGAAAGGAGAAAGATATATTACATGATTGAACAATCAAGAAGAAATTAGTTCACGCTTGGGTTCATCACGGTCAATTTAGAGTAGTTTGTTCCTCGCTTGGGTTTGGCTAGTTGTATTTATATTAAACACTATTAATTAGTTATTAATTAACACTTATTAGACTACTAAATAAAGTATTAGTAAGCTATACTAATTATTGGAACTTTGCGCTGCGATGCCAAAACCTTTTGAGGCAGGAATCTTTTGAAATGAAGCGGCGAGTTAAGAAAATAGAGCTTCAAGAGTCGCAAAGCAACAGTGTGCCTTCAAACAACATAGGGTAGTGGTAGTTGTTGAACAAGTAGTAGATTTAGATGTCTCTGAGTTAAGAGATAGATTTATCGATCTGCCAGCCTAGCTTGCTTTGTGTAATATCTGCACAAGAAAACACTAGTGCAATATTCACTATTGTTATTGTTGTGTTCTTCTTCTTATCATTCTTTTGAATGAACTAAAACAAAACATTATGATCTTGATAAATTTTTTATTATGAAAGTGCTATTATTCACTTGTTCTTCCAAAAAATTTTGAAGTTTGAAATACCTTAATCATTCTATATGCATGAGCTTGTTTGGAGATTTTGGAGTATGCTCAGTGGGACATTGAAGATTTGTTCAACATGGATTACCAGTGTTCTAAAAAGCGCTAGGCGGTGGGCGGGCGGTGAGCAGGTGCCTTGCGCCCTGGGGCCTAGACGGTCTTAGGTTTTGTATTATAACTTTAATAATTTACAAAAGTTAAGCATAATACCTTATCAATTACATCCAATTTAATGCCAAGATACATATGCAAAATTTAAAAACATGAAAAATTAACAATTATGAACAAAATTTATTAAAACTCAAATGACTGAAGTTGGTCATGATGGGTACTTTATACAAAGTTGAATTTGTGGACAAATATCCAAACCTACTCTTTTATTTTTCTTCAAATTGCATGAATAACCTCAGTCATGTTTGATAAAATCTACATTACTAAAATTGGTACCTGAAGATCCTTTGAGAATTCCATTAAGTAATCATCATTTGCTACATTTAGACATTTATTGAATAAAAAACAATTAAATTGTTTATTTCTAAAAAAGAGGAAAGAAAAATAAAATAAGAACACAATCAGCCTTATTAAAAAAAAAAAACTCGCCCAGACCCCGCCTATTTTTAGAACACTGTGGATTACCTACAATGCTGGTATGGTGCTTGCCTTATGTGAGGCGAGGATATGCCACCTTACCTTAGGTGATGTCGTCACTCAAGTGAAATGGCTTGAAAGAGGAAGACAGACCAAGCCACCTTACTTAAGCTCCTCCCACCCCCACCCCCATTTATTTTTGATGATTTTTTGGTTACAATATTTGCCGAGTTAGGAGCTTAGGGTATTGAGGGTGTCAACTACAATCATCTTATTTTGTCTTCTTGATTTGTCCAACAAAACCATGCTTTTTACTTGTACTTCTACTCTTTCTTCATCTTATTCTTTTTTTGATCGAATCTAGTAACAAATCTTAATTTCTATTACACCCTCTCTACTCGTAAGTGATACTTTATTTATTTATTTTTTTATTTATTTACTTTTTTATTCTTCTGTTCAACCCTCATTTGGCTGAACCAAACTGTGAGGTGCATGTACGCCTTTTTTTTTTTTTTACTTTTTGTTTGTTGTTTTATTCTTCTTATCGTAGTTCATATTTTCTTTTTTTTCTCTTTTGGTCAGGCACGGATCTAGGGGGTCAAGTGGGGGCACTTGCCCCCACTGAATTTTGATTTATTTATTTATTATGAATTTTTTTTTGATTTGTCGATACTGCAACGCCGACGATGCCATCCCGCCCCACCCCTTCCTCTCTTCCTCTGTTATCTGTAACGCCGACGACCTCGTCCCACTCCTTTCTTCTTTTTGCTTCCTCTATTTATTTACTGCGAGACCGACAAACTACCCCGCTTCCTTCTTTTTTCGTCTCCTTCCCTCTTTATTTAATTTATTTCCCTTTCCGACCATCGCCACCAGCCATCAGTAACCTCAACCTCTTTTGTCTGCTTTGAGATAGAATAAATTTTTTTTAAGTATTTTCTCGAGTTGAATTCGTATATCAAGTTCTTATTTTGTATTTTATTCATAAGATTTTTCTAAAGATACATGAAAATTTCGACCTATTTTTTTTTCTTCAAGATACACGTTTGTATCTCGAAATTCATATGTGTGTTATTGTTTGAAGGACATTTTGATAATCAACGCAAGTCTTTTGACATCCAACACATATTGACCCCGAGTCCTAAGGGAGACTGTAGTAGTGATTAATGTTGGGGGCATCCTCTAATCAGCTATTTTTATAGGGAAAAATTGCAAATAACCCAATTTTTTTTTTGTAAACATATAATTTTACATTTAAAATTAAAATTTTCCCCTTAACTTTATACACCGATTAGATTTGTCCCCATGTATTTATATTTTATGCTCCTACAAAGTAGCTTGTTGGATCCATTTTTTCTCCCCCATAGAATTGATGGAGTTTTATTTAGCAATTGGTGTTTTGTATATATTTATGTAGTGATCAAATTTTAACAAAAAATTATATTAATGTCATTAATTATTATATTATCATTAATTTACTATGATTCATCACTCCACCCCCTTCAACAAAAATCCTGGCTCCGTCACTTCTTTTGGTTTAAGCTGTAGTAGGTATTTGCCTTAATTTACTCAGGTGCTTGCCTCACTACTTGCTTCAGATGTCAAGGGGAGTAATCAGCTTGAGTTTACCAAATGTCTTGGATACAGTGAAACCATAATCTACTCTAGTTTCGAAGTCTTTTTAGATAAACCAATGGTCAAGTTGGGATGCTAACCAATGTGGTACAAATAAAGTAGTTCATCAAGTATGAACTTTGTGGATGTGTTTTCACGCTCGGGATGTCCCAAAGCCCATTCCATTGCCACGGAAGAGTTTGTATCATTGTTGTTTGAATGGAGCTACCCACACTATATAATGTAGGAGTGTTTCGTGTGGGTAGCTCCCAACAAATATAAATATATATATATATATATATATATATATATATACCAGCTAGCTTTGACTGTTTTCTAGCGTTATGTTGATTTTACTGATGGAGAAGATCCTCCAAAAACTAAAATCTTTGCCCTCAACTCAAGCCATTTGACATGAGGACAAGATCACCACTGAAGATGCTCTTAGTTGGAGCAGAAAGACCTTTCCTAGTTTTATTAGCTTGAAGGTTGTGGACAACTATTTAGTAATTTGGATGAAGAAAGTTAATTATGATAATTTTTTGGTATGTTCAATTATCCTAAAATTGCCATAGGGAATGAAAGTTCATTATACGCAGGACTGAATGTCACCCCTTTCTGATATTTAAAGCCTTTGACGAAGTCACAATTTAGCAGTAAGAAAAAGGTATTCAAGACGAGAAAAAAAATGGAGAAAAGGCTAGAAGGGGGTACTATATGTGTATGCTGGTAGGTTACAACCATACTTCTCCGAGTCTCAGTTTTCATAGTGTTCAAAACATAAAAATGAGAGGCACCTTGTTACATTGCCAAAAGTGTTGACTTAAGCCATCAACCATAACATAGTTATCAATATCTTACGATATTATACGATATTATGATATGATGCACGATAAGTATCGTGTCTAAGCTCATTATCATGTCATATATATATATATACAATGATGCAGGGATGTACAAATGACATGAATGGATAGATGATAGACGCTCACTAATATGTGTCACAAGTCATATATCAATGGAAGTGAATTTGAGATTTCCTTGCTTGAATTAGACTTATTTATGTCTTTCACATGCTTAAATATATAATATGTATTTTTATATTTCTACATTTAATTTTGCACTTACGATAAACGTTACATTACGATATATTTTCCATGTACGATACGAAATAAGTTTTGATAACTATCCCCATAAACAAAAAATCAGCTTCCAGTCTGGCCCTTATGATACTGTCCACTTTTTACCAAAATACAAATAGAACACCACCTCGAATAGGCTTTACATTAGCTCATATCTTCGTCTCTCATAATATCTTCTTGTGTATGAGATCAGTATAGTGTTATGCTCGTGTAGCAAATAGTTTCACTTTGGTTTTTACTAACTTTAAATGGTTCCCATGGACTGAGGTAAGTCGGAATATTGGCAGGGTGCGGATCCTTGTTTATTAACAGGGTGAGGTTGGGTTTATCCTGAATAAAATAACCGGATTATGGGCCGCATTGGGGGTGCCAAAAGGAAAAATTAGGCAGTCGGGGATGGGGATGCATGTTGCGGCATTGCTCTGTTTGTATGTCCTTGATCGGTAGAACCATTTAATATTCGCATGATTGGAATTATATTATGTTGTGGCATATGGATAGTTTCTTTGCGTATTGATTTTTGGCTAGCTGTTTAAGAAAATAATAGATCTACCTTTGTGTGTGCTGGCAAGAGCATAGCATGTTCTTGAGGTGCCTCCCTTGTAATCATTATTACCTGTTTGTGAAACTGAGTGTTACTTTGCTAATTTTGTAGTGACTGCATTTTAGCATTTGCTTCTTTATCTGTTTTGAAACTTATTTCTCTGTTCTGGTTGTTCACTCTTAACAACATTTTAGGTCATACCACCTAGATTCGCAAAGATAATAATGTCCCTGGTTGATGAGAAAACAGATATTGCATAGTATTGTGGCTGAATGCCTCTTGTAATTGCAGAGTATTGTGGTCTATGAATAGTTTATCTGCGTCTTAATTTTTTGCTAGCTGGTTAGGAAGATGAATAGATGTACCTTTGTGTGCACTGGCAAGAGCATAGCATGTTCTTGAGGTGCCTACCCTCGTAATCATTATGACCTGTTTGTGAAACTGAGTGTTACTTTGTTAATTATGTAGTGACTGCATTTTTAGCATTTCCTTCTCTATGTGATTTAAAACTTATTTCCCTGTTCTGACTGTTCACTCTTAACAACATTGAAGGTCATACCACCTAGATTCGCAAAGACAATAATGTCCTTGGTTGATGAGAAAACAGATATTGAAGATTCCACTGGACAGTGTTGGAAGGTGAAGATATGTAGGTTTGGTGGCAAGCTGGTTTTCAAACAAGGATGGCATGAATTTGCATTAGATCATTCTCTAGAGATTGGAGACTTTGTGCTATTCTATTATATTGCTCGGTCACACTTTGTAGTTCAAGTTTATGATAAAAGTGGCTGTGAAAAGTTTAAGAATGGTATTTGCAAGGGAAGAAGGCCAACAAAAATTTCCATTGATAGTGTACCTTTGGATGTTAGGAATTCAACAGCAACAGAAATTGCTTCTTCAATTGATAAGGGATCAGAAGATGAGCTAGGATTATCTTCAAGTAGCCAGTTTGATTCTGATGCTGAGATGTTTCAGTATCAAATCAATTTCAAAGATTTGAAGGAAGTACCCGTATCTGTAGAAAAGAGTTCCAGTTGTGATATCAGCAATTGGAGATCTGAAGCTGAGACGGTTCAGAATCAAATCAATGACAAAGTTTTTAATACAGCACCTATGTCTGTAGATAAGAGGTTGAATAGCAATCTGAGATCTGAAGCTGAGAAGTTTCAGAATCAAATCAGTGCTGAAGATTTCAATGCACTGTCCGTATCTGTAGATAAGCGGCCAAGTCGCAATATTAGCAATCTGAGATCTGAAGCTGAGATGAAGCAAATTAATGCCCAAGATGTGAAAGCAGTACCCATATCTGTAGATAAGAAGTCAGGCTGTGATATTAGCAATCAGAGATCTGAAGCTGATATATTTCGGAATCAAATCAATCCCAAAAATTTGAATGCAGTACCCATATCTGTAGATAAGAGGTCCAATAGTATTGGTAATTGGAGATGTGAACCTGTGATGCCAAAAGATTATGAATTGCCATTTTACATGATTGATAGGGACTTGGTGGTTGAACAAGAACCAAACAGAAGTTCTCTCTTTGATTTGTCTGACTTTGAAATGCCTAAGAAAAAATCTGGTGCTGATGAAGCTCTAATTGAGAAGAGAAGTATACACCATTCAGATGTGACAGGGCCAAGTCAAACCACACAGATAATATGTTCTACAGGAACACACACTATTGACATCGAGAGAGATGGTCACCAAAGAGAGAACACAGGGGTTTCTTTTGGTTTATCACATCTCAAAATGCCTGAGAAAAATTCCAATGCTGGTGAAAAATCTAAGGGTCCTCCTGGGTATTATCCCATTCCTGAGCGACAGAATAGGGTCTTTTCAGGTTAGTATGACATGCAATATCAGTATATACCAATTTCGTTGTCTTTGTGACAATTATTACCACGATCCATTTTCAGATGGTGATCCACATAACAATTTGTCTGGGAAAGACTCAGTGTGGCAAATGAAAGGTATCAGCTTTTCAAGATGCCATGGATCTGTCCAAAAGGTTACTGGAGAGACATCTGGATGTAGTAGAGATCTTCCTGTGATAGGGAACAGTCTATCTGGTTTGTCTTTATTTATTTTTCAATGCATTCATCATCAAACTTTCTGTCAATTTGATTTTGTTTAGTTTGTTATGTTTTAATAGTTGCATTATGCTCTTATCTAACCTAGAGGTTCTCCATTTTAATTTGCATTCTAACAGATAAAAAGCTGAAGGTCTTTAAGAAAGAACAACTGGAGAAGGTCAAAGAAAACTATGGTTTGTCTTCTTTCCTTTTTCTCTAACGTGTACAGTCTATCTGGTTTGTCTTTTATTTTTTCAATGCATTCATCATCTGAATTTGATTTTGTTTAGTTTGTTATGTTTTAGTAGTTACATTATGTTCTCATCTAACATAGAGGTTCTCCGTTTTAATTTGCATTATAACAGATAAAAAGCTGAAGGTCTTTAAGAAAGAACAAGTGGAGAAGGTCAAAGATAATTATGGTTTGTCTTCTTTCCATTTTCTCGAAAGGTTTATATGTTTAATACACCCAGATACCTCCCCATGGCTAAAACGCCCATTCTTGATGTGCATCACCTGGAAGTCAGATCCAAAAAGTTAATAATAATAATAATAATAATAATAATAATAACCATAATGACAATGATAAAAGAAAAAAAGAAAATAATCACAAGAGATTTAACGTGGAATCCCAACCAGGGCATAAACCCAACAATAAAGAACTGGAATCTCTTATTCATGTCTTCAAGAGTAGAGAAATTACAAAGATGTACTCTCATGCGCTCTCCGTGTCCTGAGAAACTAAAACTTAAGATGACCTAGTTCACCGTCCACTGTTTTGGACTAGGAACCTCGAATTAGTGTTTTATAGAGATTGTTGAACCAAAATAGAAGTCTTAACAATATTAGGATTCCCACGAGTCTTTAGGATGAGAAACACGAGCAAGTACCTAAATTCCTTCGAAAACGGAGTTTCCAAACTCAAATCCTACAAAGCAAACCTTCAGTTTGAACCTAACTTTCAGTTTTAAGATCTGTACAAAAAGTGGATTTGAAGTTCAACCCAAATCTCATACAAGACTAAACTGAGTAGGGCTGGGCATTTCAGACTGAAAAACTGGACCGAACCGGGAATTGACCCGATTTTTTAATAAAATTTTAATCTTCAGTCCAAGTTTTAGGATCGGACCGAAAACTTTGGTCCGTGCTTCGGTTCCAATTTTCGTAGCCCACAAGTTACTCGGCCTGGTTAGCAAGATCCCCTTCTCAGTCATCATCATCGTCTAGCAGCAGCTACAACGACATCCTCTTCCTCTTTCTTCTCCTCTACTTTATTTTATTTTGGTTTCTTCTCATCCGGCAAATTAGCAACCACTCCTCAATTCAACAACAAATGTCAATTTTGAATAAATAACTCAATCTAAGCAATCCAAATCGAAGTGTATCAAAAGTACCTCACCCATTTTTGTTCTGGTTTTCAAAATCGCTCAAGAAATTGAGAGAAGCTTTGTGTTGGTTTAACGTTAGGTGTGTGATGATGGAGATAAGTATTAAAGATAGGGAAAAAAGGAAAGTATGAAAGAAAGAAAGGAGAGGGGGGAGGAGGACAGAGAGGAGAGGAAGAGAAGGGTGGTGTGTAGCGACGACGGTAGGTGGCAGCGAGAAAAATTGGAGAGGCTGGAGAAAGTGATGTCCTTCACGGTGACGGAGATGTGGCCGAAGTGGTTGAATCTAAATTTTTGGCCTGGTCTGTTTGTTTTTGTTGTTGATTGCAGATGGAAAGGGACAAGTGACAGAGAAAAGAGAAAAAATAAAAAAATATCTTACACCGGGCTTGGGCTGAAAGGTATTGGACCGAGACTGACCTGGCCTGGCCAGGCTCGAAATGTTGGACCACAGTTAACCGGCCTCTCCCAGTCCGGGCTCAATCCCTGAAAATCCAATTTTTAAAGCCCGGTCCTGTCCTCGGTCTTGGCTATTTGGGCATGTTAATTGAACCTGCCCAGCCCTAAAACTGAGTCTGAAACGCCTTTAACAGATGGAAGATCCAATAAAACATAAATATGATCCTTTGCAAGGGATGATAAACATTTGATATGAAATTGGTGCATTTAACGTTAATTCCAATTGGAATCATATATGTCTTCTTAGTTTTGATGTGGATATACCTGAATTGGAAATCTATTTAATATGCCATGCAATAGATTTTTTAGTAAATTGTTATAGTTTTTTATTTTCTCTGGGAAACTTATGGTGGTCGTATGGTGGTGATGTTTATGAATAAGGGTGCAAATCATTTAATTTATTATATGTTTATATTTGTAGGATAATATATCAAAATATATAATAGAAGTGCTATTATTTTTTCAATGGACAACGATACAAAGTTCACAAATCCACAGTAGATGTGGTGAATTTTTCCCTTCACTGAAAAGTTAAAAGCTGCATGTCCAATTTTTCAAACAATCGTCATTGGCAAGCTTAACAAGAAAAGCCTAATCAAACACTCGGACTGTTGTGTCATCAATACAATAAACTTGTATCTTCTTTCCTTGACTCTCTTATTCTCAACCTTTTTCTCCTTGCAAAGTATTTTTTTTTTAAGTTTCTCTACCTTTCTTATGTTATACTCATTGCCTTCTTATCTTCCTCTATTTGAAATCTCCCCTTCTGATGGTTAGAAAGAAGATTCAAGGAAATCAAATAGTTTGCACTGAAAAAGTGCTTGAATTAGGAAGTTGTGCTATTTATAAGTGATAAATGTTATTATACACAATAACACATGCTTTATTATATTATCTTACACTAGCTTTCGACTGCGTGCGTTGCACACTCATCTAATGTAATTATAGTGTATTTAATCTCTTAATTAATCGAAATTTTTTTTTGTACTACATCCCTAAAACAAAATTTCCCATTTTCAAAAATTAATTAGCAAGTTAAAATGAATTTAAGAAACACAATCCCTTTTTGCAATATCAATATCTTCCTATTTAGGTTAGTCATTCTGCAGAAAAAGTCGGAGCTATTTTTGCAAGCACGTCTCATATATCAAATTATTAGAAACTAACACTGGAAGGGAAATAACTCAACACAAAAATACTTGTAAACAACTCATCTTCAATACAACGCCTGAATCCACAAAAATACAAAGATTAACCTACAAAGATATAAAGATTGCCAGTATCATCTTCCTCCACAGATGATAAGAACACTAAGAAGCCAGTCTCAACACTTCCACATTTCTATTGAGAAGGACCAGTAAATTTTAATAGGAATGTATTTCAGTACAAGCTTTAGAGAAATTATAGGCACGTTTCAAGAGATCTCATCCTTCCGCCACCATCAATCATATATGAAAGAATTAGACGAAATTGTTTTCTTGAAAAAGGTCCAGATATCAAATCTCAAGAAAAAGAACTATATTTCTTCATCCATTTTTCCTACTTGTTCTAAAGATGAACTTGCAAGTTAAACCAATGTAGCCAAAGATTAAGAACTATTCAGGCTTGAAGACAAATGATTGAGATAGATATAGGACCAACTAAAAGTAAGGTATGTAACACATGCCCATGTTTACTTAATTGAATTGAATCCGAGTCATCCTAGAAACCAATTAAAGCTTTCAAGACAGAAAATGTGTGTTCTCTAAAGTCAGGTTTGTCTACACGCATCGCGACAAAATGAAACTGGCTCTGTTGCAGTATAGTGTGAAGAAGTGCAAGAAGAAAGGAATTCTTGGTGTCCTATTGAAAACCAGAGAGCTTAGGAGAATATAGTTATTAAAAAAACTGCTAGTGCAGTATTTTGGCATATCCCTACACCATGAAGTCTTTATCTTGGTGATCAATTACAGCACATCTACGTGCAATGCACACAACCTACAAAATTCTTAAATAGCACAGGTTATACTGGGCATGTACTCAGAATCAACACTTTGCTCGAGTATAAATAATTTATCTACTGGGTGAAAAGTCACTTCAGAATCTTCATCAATGTCGTGATATGTCATAAACAGAAGTGGAATAATAGAGGAAGGAACAAGGCCATGTGTTTGAGAACTATTACAACAGATATTAAAGAGATCGATAAAGAACTAATAGAGCAATGAATGACATCCATTTGACAACTCCAAAAAGAGGTTGAAAGAGACACATGTAAAATGTTTCTACTGAGAGAAGTGCTAGAAGATGAACCTGTTATTTTAAAGCAACCCCTGGACTGAAACTAAAAACAAATTCAAATCAAACAAACACATTGAAATCAATCCATGAGTTGAAATGTATTTAATTTAAGAACTGAACAAAAACATGAAAAAGAAGAGAACTAGTTTGGCAGTCTCACCCCATCACGTGGATCACACTCATTTCATTTCTTGTGTGTGTGTAGGGGGGTGGAGATGTAAGGATTTGCAGTGTCTTTTGTGGTTTGATAATTTCTTAATATGTTGCGCTTGAAAACCCCTTTGTTGATTTCCTTTCAAAGTTTTATGATGAAACACTCACAAATCCTTACACCAAGAGCACCCTTCCATGAAACTCTTGAACAAAGAGATGCAGATAAATTAGCGACTAGAAACAACATTAATGGAAAGTGAGAGAAGGAATTGGATACCTAAAAATCGGGTGACGTTCGGAAAGGGTTAAGAAGAAAGAAGCCAAAGAGTTGTGCCTTTTAGAATTCTAATCTCAACTGCAACAGATGGGATGGAATGATGCATTTTAAGTTACAGTGGTTTGGGTGAACTACAACTCTCGATTCCTTAAACCAGGGAATTCATTTTATAATATAGAAATAGATACACCCTATGCAGTGTAGTCAAGGCGACCGCCTAGGCGCGCCTCAAGACATTTTTGCAAAATTCCGCCTCAAATTGATGCAATGCAATGCGGTGAACTGAGGCATCTGCTTTGGACTGCCTCGCCCCCTTCAGCCGTCTTGACTGCCTCAACTGCCTCAGTCCAAAAAATGGTTGCAGCCAGCCCAATTGCAGTCTGTTTACAACCCATTTGCAACCCAATTGCAGCAAAAAAAAGGTTGCAACCCACTCTATAATAGGGTTTTATGTTTCTTGGTGTAATATTTGATAAATTTGGTAAAAACAGGATAAAAACGTTTTTAAGTTTTGATAAATGTCATTTTTTTATTATTATTCTTTGGAGAAAACATATTATATTTTGATCAGTTTTTTATAAACATCAATCTTGATTTTTCATAACATAGTTTAATGATTTTTATGCTTTTGGAATATCAATAGTGATCATGTGGATTTTTACCAACCCTTCCAACAATTTCTTCTAACAAATGCTTAATATTCTGAAGTTTATATTCTTTCAAGATTATTGATTTTTAATAATTTAGTGGATGTTTATACTTATGTAGTGCATCTTTTCGCTGTGTTATACAACTTTATCATATTTTCATTTCGATTATAGGTAGTTGTGTCACTTTTTGTACATATTTGCTTATAATACTTATCAAAATGATGATGTATACTACTACGCAGACATGTTTTAATCTATTATAAAAAATATCTTTAAAAAATGTTAAGACTGCTTAACTACACCCCCCACGGCTCAGGCGTTTTCATGCCCGACTGCCTCGCCTCCGCCTCAACGCTTTAACTACAATGACACTATGATATATATAGAGTAGAACGTTGGTATAAGTGTTGACTGAAATTGCAGAATCCATGCTTGTCTCGCTTGGCATCAAGGTATTGCCATGTAAGAGAATCTTACTATGTAAATCCAACAATATCACAAAACTTGGTGATATATTGCAGGTTTTTGTCCCTTTTAAATGCCTTCCAGTTCTGGCAACACTTTGTTTCACCCTTAAAAAAAGGCCCATATTCTATGAGTTTCTAGCTTTTTAGATGCCCAACTTTTTCATGCTTCAAAAATTTTAGAATGGATAACACTTGGGGTGCTTTGGTATTGTTTTCCATCTCTGTTTTGTGCTTATTTGATTTGCATAACAGTGCAAAAGCCGGTGATGGTTAAAGTAGAGCCTGAAGGGAATACTGATCATCTAGAATTTGAAGGGCAAGATCAGATAGCGGCCAATACTGAGAATGTACAATGGGCAGGGAGAGCTGGTAAAGTGGTGAAAACTGAGAACATAGAGTTAAATGACCACTCATCGTTCAATTTCGTCGACTTCTGTTGTACAGTGACCAGGGACGACCAATCCTTTCTGGTGAGTTTAACAAAATCAATTATCAAGCCATCATCATCAGCTGTTAGAATTTATGAAATTTCATATACATTATCTATCTCAGTTCTGGAGTTTTTAACTATGCATGGACACACATTCTTATCATTTATATTGCGAAGGAAGAAAAAGATCTTGGTTTCCCCAGACTTGATTTTCATATTGTTGTAGCTCCTGTCACGAGTTGTAGCTCCTGTCTTATTAGGATTGTGGTTGAAGAGAAGCAAAAGATATCAGGTGTATTCTTAAATGGGAAAAGAAAACCTCCTGTTTGTTAGGATTACTTTAGTTATAGATGGTGGTAGCGGATGTTCTGTTTAATGTATGGTTGACTTTTGCCTTTGTTTTGTATCTATGATTTACTGTTTTTTTTTTTTTTAACATATTGTGTTCCACGGTAGACTTTTTATTTCACGTCTTTGCAATGCATGCATTTCTTTTCTGAATACAAAGATACAAAAATTTACATGGTGTATGCTAGAACAGAACCTGTTTAAGATTTGCATGTATTTTCTTTTGCCTAGAATGATTTGACCACGAAGTACAAACCCTTGTGATTAGTTCAATTTACGTAGCCAGTTCAACTTCAACTTTCGAATAGAAAACCACAGTATTTAACAATGCAGGCAAAGAGGTATACAAACATTGAATTTTTTTCTTCAGTTTTGATAGAATCTAAATCATTAAATAGCGAAAAGTATGGCTATGATCGTCAGAAATTGATTTATCTTTGGAAAGGCTGGCCTAACCAATGGGTGATCATGAATTTCAAAGGTTTTCCATATATATATATATATATTTTTTATTGGCAAGTTCTGTGTGACACCACCAAAAGTGTTGTCCCACACCACAACCTTTTTTTATTTTTTATTTTTGATCTACTGAACCACACCATCATTAAATAGGTGTTTTTTCCCTCCTCTTTCTCTTCTCTCCCTCTCCTCTCCTCTCCTCCTTATCTTCTTAACAGGAAGAACACCACTCGCCCCACCTGCCGCCGGCAGCACCGCCCTTCCTCCGCCTTCATTCTCCCTTCTCCTCCCCTATTCTCTCTTCCTCTTATTCTCCACTCTTCTCACGCACAACCCCCCTCAATAAACACTTGATTTTGGTGGAAACTACAATCGTCAATGTAAGAGTAAAGAACATCCAATTGCCAATAGAATATGAAACCCATGGAAACTACATATATGAAGAGAAAGAGGAGAAACTAAAAAAACATAAACTATAATTTCATCGACGTCAGCGTCGCACTCATCCTCGCACAATCGCATTGGATAATGCTACTTGGAGTCTCACATTCGCATAGGGCTGGGCGAGTTTGAGACTTCCATTCGCATAGGTCTAGGCGAATTTGAGACTCCCATGAAAACATACATTTTATTTCTGGACAGTTTGAGTGTTTGCCATAAAATGACCATAACTTTCTCATTTCAAAACATTTCAAGTGATTCAAGTTGTGTTCATTAGATAACTCAGAGTACTACATTTTTCGTTTTTAATGAGCTTGAGAATCAGTCTCCATCGATCATATAAGCGGGCCGCCACTACCCTATTTTCTTTACTGGACAGATTTTAGCGACTTTAGTAAAGTGACCATAACTTGCTTATTTCAAAACATTTTGAACTGATTCAAGTTGTGTTTATTAGATAACTTCGAGTACTATAATTTTCATTTTGTGATGTGCTTGGGAATTGGTCTCAATTAAGCAACCTGTGGTCATTTTACGACAATTGATACGTTCCTGACTTTTGGCCAATTGATACGTTCAATTGAGATCAATTCTTAAGCTCATCAAAACAAAATTAGGGTACTGTCCCTAACTTTCGGCCAATTGATACGTTCAATTGAGACCAATTCTCAAGCTTATCAAAACACGAAAAATATAGTACTCTGAGTTTTCTAATAAACACAATTTGAATCAATTGAAAATGTCTTCAAATGAGCAAGTTATGATCATTTTAATAAAGTCACTCAAATTTGTCCAGTAAAGAAAACATGGTAGTGTCCCTGACTTTCGACCAACTTATATACTCGATGGAGACCAATTCTCAAGCTCATCAAGACACAAAAAATGTAGTACTCTAAGTTATCTAATGAAACAATATGAATCACTTGAAAATGTTTTGAAATGAGCAAATTATGGTCTTTTTACTAAAGTACAATGCGAATGGGAGTCTCCAATTCGCCCAGACCAATGCGAATGGAAGTCTCAAACTCACCTAGCCCTATGTAAATGTGAGACTCCCACTCGCATTGTCCAATGCGAATGGGTGAAAACGCACACTTAGGCCATTTTTTTTCTTCAGATTTTGAGTTTTGAGTTTGTTTAAATTTTACATTGAAGAATGTTGTTGTCATTGTTTGTTGTTCCACATTTGAGAGTTCGGTTTGGAGTTCAATTTAGTGTTCGAAATTATATGTTGGAGAGATCGCACACGAACCCTTTGGGACAATGGAAACCTGTTGAGAGAATGAGGGGAACAGGGACGAGTGTGAGAGGGAAGACGTAGACTGTTGGAGAATGATTGAAGTCAGAGGGGAGGGAAGAAGATGTTCAAAATTTGGGGAAAATCAACTTAAAGAGTGAAGGGAGAGATTGACATGGAAGAAGATAATTTGGGAGAGTGAGTGGTGTGTGGGAGAGAGGCATGGTGGTGAGAGGGAAGATGAGAGATTTAGAGGGAAAACATGAATTTGATTTGGGAGGGGAGATGAAACACAAAGGGAGTGGTGTGGGAGATAGGTGGTGTTGTGGAAGACAAAGGGAGTGGTGTGGGATATAAAAAAAAAACTTGGATGGTGGTGTGGGACAAAACTTTTGGTGGTGTCAAACTGGGCTTGCTTTTTTTTTTTTTAATTTCTATTAGACTTGATCTCTACTACTATTTATGTGGTTTCTTGATACTGACCTCACTTGAAAACTTGCCAGGAACTGCCAACAGACCTCCCATCATTGTCCTGCAACGGAAGGATAAAAATGGGAAGGATAATAATTTTACTTCGTGATCCAGCACTCAAATTGTGGCCTGTACTTTATCAGGAGAAATCTGGGTTCAGAGTCTTAACAAGTGGTTGGGAAAGTTTTGCCAAGGCAAACAACATTCAGAAAGGTGACACCTGCATCTTTGGAGTTGAAAATGCACTAGAATGTGTTTTCCGACTGCAAATTACCAGAGAGTAAGGATCTCTCAGTTGGTAAGTTTCTGCTCTGCACTTACTAGATCAGTTTCTGGTCAGCACTAGAAAACTTTTATCTTGTTTATAGTTTTTGCATGTAGACTAATGGTTTTAACAGAGTTTGTGAATTTTCCTATGGTGTATATAATTCATGTAAATCTGGTTGTCTTTTTATTGGGTTGCTATGCTCTTGATTGTCAGTTTTAGGTATTGGTCAAATATATAAAACGGTACGATCTTAGGATCAACCATCTATTGTGAATTTGTGATGGGAGTCAGCTGATGATCTTGAGAATTATTTATTGATTTGTGTCCAACTAAACTGGTAGAATTATTTACTGAAGAGTGGTATATCCTAAACTCTTTTGAGAAAGTTGTGATATTAAAATTTAAAACAATATACAGTGCAGGACAGCACAAATGGCCAAGCAAGCTAAGTCTTGGATACTTAACCAAAAAAAAATGTGCTAGGAAGCTACTTGCTGACCAAGTTTTCTCATAAAAGTCAGCATAAATGGAAGTGTAGAACTAAACTTGCCTGTTTATATTATTACTCTGATTATTGGGCCTTCAAAATCAGAAAGAGATATGAAGAGAGAAGGTCAACAACACGGGATGATTAGAACTCAAGCGATGTTACCATCACCATGGAATTCGAGACCCAGTTCCAGAGTAGTCAATCAAATTGAGTCTCATTGTACTGCTGGATCATACATCAAGGTCTCATTGAAGCCAACAAATCACTTGAAATATACAAGTAAATGTGGGGTGTGAGGGGTGTCACTCTCAGCCATCATGCAAGTCCAATATTAAGGCTAAAGGTAAATTGAAGCTCAAATCACATAATGTGATGGATGGTCTGAACTGTGTTGAATTTTGTTTGATGATGATGGTGAATATTCTGCTGATGATAATTTTGAGTCAAATGAATAATTAAAAAAAGTGGACGAAGATTAGAGTCAGATGAAGGATGAAAATGATATTGATGATGGGAATCATATGAGCATCCATCACAAAGAGTTTGTGGGAGAACTCTAACTGTTTGATTCATACTTGTTAATTGATTAATTTTGGTATTGAGTCTGGTTTTTCTTAATGATCCAACACAGTAAGTAGGGGTGGGCATGGGACGGGATGGGACGAGATGGACTCATCTTTATCCCATCCCGTTCATTCGGGATCGGGACGGGACGGGATAGACCTCATCCCAACCTCGTCTCCTCTCAAACGTGATCGGGACGGGACGGGATGGGACGGGATGAGCACGTACTAAATAGTCATCCAATAAAAAAATAACAAAAAAAACTTTATCTCACATAACTCACACACCAATAATGTAAAATTTATATACATATAACTTTTTTTTTGAAAGGTATATATACATATAACTTGCATCATAAATAATAATAGATATTAAATAAATAAATATTAAACTTTTTTTAAAGGCAAATAAATATTAAATTTCATTTAGAATTAATGATTCAATTCATTTAGATTTCATATAGAATTTCATCTTACATTGATTCAATTTCAACACATCCTAAACTTTAATTTAGAAGAGTATTTCGTTTAAAATTAATAATAATAAATATTAAATAAATAAATTTGAGACGGGACGGGATAGGCGGGATTGAAAATCTTCATCCCAATCCCATCCCACTCTAGATCGGGACGGGACGGGATCGGGATGAGTTTGATCAATCCCAAAAGGACTAAAAAAAATTGGGACGGGTTCGAGATCGCGGGATGGGATGCCCACCCCTAAGAGTAAGTATTTCAAAAGGCACAAAAAGGGTACTGTGCATTTTTGTTTTCTTCAAGTATTTGTTGGTCATGTTAGTCTAAAGCTATGATTTAATTGTGTACTATTAGTCTACAGTAATTCATTTTTTCAAAATTACTTTGTCAACACAACACTTGAATTTGTAACGAAACGTGACATTAATATTGTAATTGGTTAGTTTAGTAATATTAATATTGTAATTGGGCTTATTATAGTAAAGTTTATATTAATTAGTGATAGGTTAGTTAGCTTAGAGCATCTCAAATGGTAAAAGTTAAAATGGGGGATCAACCATCTCCCATTTTAACCAAAAGCTAAATTTAGGAGTCCCCTATTTTTTCATCACTCAAACCACATTCCCTATTTTAACTTTTTCATCATTATTTAAATATATCTTTCACTTTTTCATCCCCCTATTCCTTTTGTTTTTATTTTTGATTTTGTTTTAATTTAGGAAATTAAAGATTTGAATATATTTTATTGTTATTTTAGATATAAGGGATGGTTTGGTTGCCCCTAAATTTAGGGGGAAGTTGGATATGAAGTTATTTTAGGGGATTGATTGGAGTATGAATTTTCTCCCATGAGACCCCAAAAATAGCTTTTTAGGGAATCCATTGGAGATTATAAACAAGATAAAGCATTGACTATTTTTCTTTAGATGTTTGATTGATAAAATTTGAGTATTTTCATTTATCTCTTGTTATCTTATGCTAGGGTTTATTGTAATTTAGTGTAGCGTAGCTTTAGATATAGTGTAGATCCATTATAAGGTAAATTTTTTTTTAAAAAATACAATATTTTAATGGATAAAAATATAAGCATGTTAGATGATAAAACCCTTGCCCCGAGTTTGACACAAATGTTATAAATATATTATAACACTTTTTTTTTGGGATATTTAGATTTTGGATTCCATCATTTGTACAAGTTCATTGAATGGGTTCTAAGTTTATCTAGGTTAGAATTGGGTCACAAGACCACGTTCATCATATGGGTTCAAAGTTTTGAAAATGTTATTTGCGAGTTAATGCAAAAACACGAATTGGTTAAGTTTGTAAAACCAATATAGGTTGAGTGAAGTGATATCATAAAATGTATGAATGATTTATAAAGTCATGCATATTGGGTTTTGAGTGATCGAATCAAATGTGACTTAGAAGTCTCAACCAAAGGCGTCAATGAAAGAAAATCAAATCAGAAATGCACTAGTCAAAGTCAAAGTCAATGAAGGACTGAGTCAATGCAAAAAACGGAAGTAAAAAATATGAAGACCGGTCAAACATTGTCAAAGCTTCAAGAAGACAATTCCAAGAAGGTGGAAGTTATTATGCAAATGAAGACATTCAAAACAATAGCTTATGAATGACCAAAATTCAAATGTAGAGCAAAAACTCTTTGGAGGTAAATATTAGAGAACCACATTCATAGTTTGAATTTGAGATATCATATCATATGAGGAATGAATATTCTCTTATTATGATGAATATTTCCTTATGAGACATGCTCATGTGATTAAAGACCATGTCAATGTCAAGGTACACAACTATGTACCAAAATACCTTGCACATGTATCTAAATAGAATCGTTTTATTTAAAACAAAGCTATGGGTATAGCAAAGTCGACTTCACCCTTGATATGTTACTTCATCAGAAGACAATTCTGAAAAAAGGTAAAAAAAAGTTTTGATTATAGCTGCTCTGAAAAACAGAACATGACGATAGCAAAGTTGACTTCACCTTTCTAGGATTAGTATATAAATAGTTGCATCTTTATTTGCTCTCATCAACTTTGGGAGGCCAAGATAAACTTGTGAAGAAATCTCTATATACTTCAAAAGAAATAGGGAAATCTAAGGCTTGAAAAGTAAGTTTAACATAAACCAAACAACTTTTTTGTTTAAGGACTAGAGGCCTTAGAGAGACATTTTAATTCTCACCGTGCTCCTTTATATTAGCTCCAACATTTTTATAATTCGTTTATCCGAGAGACATTGCTAGAGAAACCCCTTGATTGTTAGCTTGTCTAAATTCAACTTACCTCATGTGCATTCCTAAATTCATGGAGTTGACTCGTAAGAGAAACCGTCACTTGGTGATCCCAAACAGGTGATAAGACTTGGTTGTGTTGTGGTGCGATTCTTGGCAAATCAATAAGTCTCGTAGAATATGATCATAAGACCAAGCGATATCTCGAGATCCCAAACATACACCCGTAAGACTTGGTTGTGGTTGTATCCCATTAGCGATTGCCAAAATGTTAGTAAGACTTGCAGAGTAGAGCATTTGGTTCATGTTAGTATGTCTCGTGGAGTGCGGGGATTTGATTTTGGGAGGTTGTGGAGCGTTGATTGAGAATGTAGTTTTTTTTTTCAAACGAGTAATAAAAGCTTGTGGCTTGCGAGCTCTTTTCACCGAATAAATAATTGGTCCGAGCCAATCGAATTCCGACTTAGGTGGACCTCGTTATATATGTGTGTAATATTGTCTTTTGCCATCTCTTTACTTTATTTATGTTTGTTTGTTTATCTTACAATTTGTGATATCTCATCTTACATATTTTAAGTTTTATAAATCATAGTTTAACTTGTTTGATTTGTGGATGAAGTCTTGAATCTACTTTGCAAAAGTATTTTGTTAGATCAGGTTTATACTCTACATAACCTCAAATATCTTTGGATGTTTTATTGGTGCTTAGGTCTAGAAGATTGTATTGAATACGGAGTATGAACTCATTGTTTTAACATTTTTTCTTAAAAAATTTCAAAATAAAAAGGTTTTAAAAAAAAGGACTATTCACTCCTCATCTTGTCTTGTTCACCATATCTTAGGACACATCTAGTAAGGTATCTGTGCAACTTCCAAATTTGTCCAGGATAAAGTGTAAATCCCAAGACCACGTTGACTATCTAATTTTCGTTACTTTATATTATGTTTTGCCTCCTTGAGCTTATTGATTTTGTAAAATATGAAAAAAAAAAAAAAAAATTTGAAGTCACAAATGTTAGATGGTTAATGGAGTCAACATAGTTTTTGGATCCAACTCTAACCTAGACAAGCTCAAGACCCCGTTCATTTTTTTTTTGTTAAGTCATCTTGCAAATATTATATATAACTAATATGGTTACATAAATCATGTCCTGACATAGAAGCCAAGTTATGTGCTTCCTGATTAAGAGTTCTAGGAATAAAGTTACAAGACCAGCTAGTCAGACATGATAGTAGTGATTGGATGCTACAGACTATAGGCCGCCACATCCACATCGAATCTACACATTAGTACCCCATCTTAGACTGCAAAAGAGCGTGCAAATTCCCAAAATCTCCTATGATCAACCAGATGTCCAATTTTCTTGCCTGTACAAGTAGTAAAGCAGCTTCAGCAGCAAAACATCCAGCCACGGTACTATTTGTGACCTGGCCTGGGATCGTGTCAGCCAATCTAGCACACACCCTCCCAAAAACGTCAACCGCAAATACACCAAAAACTCCCTGCTGAGTGGATGTAAAAAAACAGGCATCATAAGATACAACAATCATATCAGGGGCAAAAATGTTAGAAATTGGTCGAGACATAGAGTCAAGTCTGTGCCCTAGCAGCCCTAAGTTGGTCATGAATAGTGTGAATTATGGATTTTTGTTCCTCAAATAGAAGGTATGTGGAAGGGTTGCTGATGGGGTCAATACTAATGTCAAGGGTTTGATTGGCGCATATTGCATTTTCAAGGACATGGTAAGGAAGTGGTCTGGACTGTTTAATGGTTGGTTTGAGAAGTGAGGAACCATGTTTTTGCCATGTTAACCATGTGTGGTTGATGATCTGGACAAATTTCTGGCTGGAGAACTTGTGTTTTCTAAATATCATGTCATTTCGAAGGTGCCAGATAAAAAAAATGACCGCCACAAATTGAGATAGCATGTCATCTCGATTGAGGGGATGGGACCCTACTGTTTCCCAAAGGAACATAAGAAAAACACTAACCGATTGGTTAGGGAGGTTGACTCTTCCCTAATTTAGAGGGAGAAGGGTGAGAAGCCAGAGTCGTTGTATCACAGGTAAAGAAAAAATATGTGTTCAATGTCCTGAATCTGGTTATGACAAAATTTGCAGCAATTATCCACCGGGACATGAACCCGAGCTAAATTAGACAAGGTTGGCAACAAGTTTCGGGAAACTTTCCACAAGAAGAGAATAGTCATAGCAGGAGCCTTGATCCGCCAAAGTTCTCTCAATATTTAAGAGGAAGAAGCATGGCCTGGGGTCCCGAAGTTGAAGTTTTCATTTTTGAAAGGACAAAGACCTTGGTGGCACTTTTAACAGAGAAAATGCCCCATTTGTCGAAATTCCAGATTAAGGTGTCTAGAGCAGTGGGGGGGGGGGGGGGGGGGGAGGCGAATGACGATATCCATAATATCTTTTGCCACAGGTTGTGGAAATAAAGATGAGATAATGTCTTCATTCCATTGGGGCTGGTGATTGACGTCCCATATCCAAAGGTTCTGGATTGATGTTAATGAGTTTGCAAGGTCAGGTAAGAGAGCGCACTCTTCCAGATGAAAACCAGGTTTAACCCAATGATCTTTCCATAAATCAATCTCGTTACCTGAGCAAATTTTCCAAATTAAATGATTTTTCATTTTATTGAGGGCCGCGAGATTGCCTCGCCAAACAAAGAAGGCTATGTTGGGGGGTTTGGAAAGTTGAAGGATACTCTTATTTCGCAAATAAATGGCTTTAAGTTGGGCAATACAAGGGTTGAGTGGTTGCACTATAGCTTGCCAAACATGTTTAGCTTTGAGTGCCAGGTTTTTTAGTCTTGCTGGTGGGATATTAAGACCTCCCAGATGGCGAGGACTGGCAATTTGGTCCCAAGTACACAAGTGTTTTGCCTTCCCATTTTCACTGCCATTATACCAGAAATTACGGGCCAGGTTGTCAATTTGAGTGGTGACCCAAGTGGGAAGAGAAAAAGTTTGAATATTGTAAACTGGGATTGAATGGATGACAGATTTGATCGTGACCGTCCTACTTGCTTGAGACAATACCTTAGACTTCAAAGAGGACACTTTGCTATTGAATTTTTCCACCAGAAATTAGTAGTCTAGGGCTTTCTTTTTCGAAAGAAGGAGAGGAGAACCCAAATATTTGTCCTTAGGGTTATACAACTTAGAGCCAAGAATCCAGTTATTCATTTTAGTATGTTTTGGATGAACATTTGAGTTGTAGAAGTCAGATGACTTGTCGTAATTAACTGCCTTCCCCGAAGCGTCATAATAATCAGAAAGAATATCCTTAACTGAATGAGCCTCCGCAAGTGAAGCTCTACAGAAAAGCAAGAGGTCATCCACATAAAGAACGTGACTGATGGACGGTGAACATCGTCGAAGTTGGATGCCTTTAAGATCACTATTAGCTTCAGCTCGAGCTAATAAATGGGAAAGTGCTTTTGCGACGATAATGAATAAATACGGGGACAAGGGGTCTCATTGGCGAATACCTCTAGTGTGTTTGATTGTCAGAAAAACCTAATTGCTTAAGGATTTGGTGGAAAAGACCATTCAACTCGGTCATAAGCTTTAGACATGTCAATTTTGATAGCAATCCATCCTTGTTTTTTCTTGCGACAGTGTTTCATTTGGAATAAAACTTCATGAGCAAGATTGACATTATCAGAGATGGAGCGACCCTGAAGAAAAGCCTTTTGATTTGGTGAAATAATGTTGTCAAGTAGAGGTTTTAGTCGATTAGCCAGGATCTTCGAGATGGTTTTGTAAACGACATTGCAAAGTCCAATTGGTTTTAATTTGTTATGAGTGGCATGTTTCATTGAGTTTCGGGTCTAGAGAGCGAGATTGGAAGAAGTTTGTGATGACTTCAATGACATCCTGTTTGAAAATGTCCTAGTAGTGTTGAAAGAAGAAAACATGAAAACCATCTGGGCCCGAGGCTTTATGACTGCCCATGGAAAAGATGGTAGATCGAATTTCTTCCTCACTGGGAACTTGGAGGAGGAGAGCATTGTCTGTATCCGATATCATAGAGGAGAATAAGGATAAGATATCTTGATTTGGTTCAGGGTAAACACACTGGAAGATATCCTTAAAATATCCATTAAGGATGTGACACTACACCAAAAGGGCCATTTAGCTACGCCGAGCTGCCCACGGTTTTAAACCGTTGGTGTATTTGCCACGGCCAAAAATCGTAGCTATAAGTACCAACGGCTTAAAACCGTGGGTAATAAACAACCTGGCCACGGTTTACAACCGTTGGTATAGTTGGCACGGCTACAAACCGTGGCTAATAGTAGCAACAGCTCCAGGCCGTGGGAATTATTCGCAACGGCTCAAAACCGTTGCAAAAAAAAAATTTAGCAACGGTTCTGAACCGAGGCTAGAGCTAGCAACGGCTCAAAACCGTTGCAACAAAAAAATTTAGCAACGGTTTTAAACCGTGGCTAGAGCTAGCAACGGCTCAAAACCGTTGCAACAAAAAAATTTAGCAACGGTTCTAAACCGTGGCTAGATCTAGCAACGGCTCAAAACCGTTGCAAAAACAAATTTAGCAACGGTTTTAAACCGTGGCTAGCTTTAGCAACAGCTAAAAACCGTGGCTACATGAAAAGCTAAAAAAATTGGGCGGGCTATTTTGGCGCTCGACCTTCCCTCCATTCGACTTCCATTGACAAAAACGAAGCTCCCCTCCACAAACCCTCCACTCGACTTCGTCTCCTTCCCTGCTCCCTCCCTCGACTCGACTTCCCTGCTGCTTCTCCTTCCCTGCTCCCCCCTCGACTTCCCTCCTCCCCTCCTTCCCTGCTCCCTCGACTTCCCTACTCCTCCCTCGACTTCAATCGACTTCCCTCGACTTCAATCGACTTCAAAATCGATCAACCACTGCAACCGAACAGGTACTCTCTCTCTCACTCTCTTTTATTTATGATGAAATTAGGGTTCTCTTTTATTTATGATGAAATTAGGGAATCAATCTCTGACCTAACTAGCATGAAATTAGCCACTGCAATCGATGATTGTTTTTTTATTGATGTCTGACCTAACTAGCATGAAACTTAAAAGGTGGAATCAATCTCCTTTTGGCAATATTCTTATTCTTATTTATGTACTTTGTTATTTGTTGAATTTTACCCTCTAATGGTTGATGGATTCTCGTATTCAGCACGAATGCACCATTTAGTTGGACAACCAGTGACTTGAACCATAGAGCTTTTTTCAAGTCAAAAGACATACCTTCATTATTTAGACTACATCCAAATTTACCTTTCTTTTTGTTTAGTTTTTTTGTCACCAAAACACAGATTTCATTGGGACGAAATTTAATTGTACAGTTGATATATCAGCACCATTTAGTTTTTTGGGTCACTTTTTCTTCGAATGATCAATTCATGCTTTACAAAAAAGTGATACATATTTGTAATCATCTATTCGAAGTGCTCATTAGTTAGTTAGTGTTTTTTTTGTTCCTCGTTTAGCTGTTGAAAAATTCCAAGTAAACTCGATGAGCATTATTTATCCATAGCCTTTAGTCGAGATTGATCTCATGTGAGAATTTTGTCTAAGCTAAACAAATCTGTTTAACCACACTCCATTTTCAAAGAAATTCCTTGTTCGTATTCCATATGAATTGGGCAGTCGTACAAAGGGGCATTTGTTCAGACACTCATCGACACCATTCTTAGATCATCAATTTTCAACAAACTTTCATAGTCTTTGTTTCTTTAGAATTCTTTGAGCTTGGGCAATATTGTTATGAGTTGGGTAGTTTGGGGCGTGATGCATTTCATCTTGTATCTCTCCTCATGTGGCCTAGGTGCTTGAGGAGCCCAAAATATAGTCGTAGATGCTACACTATACAATCACAATCACTTCTGTAGTTCAGTTATGCAAGTGTAACCTTTATAAGTTATGCAATACATAAAGCTTAAGGGCCAAGTTCGTGAGTACCTAATATGAAGATTGATTACTTGTCAAACATTATAGTCTTTCTATACCATGCATTTTTGTTTCTCCAACTGTATTTGTTTCTCAAAGGGGTGGGTCTTCAAGGCATGATGCCAGAGAGAAAAGGAGCCATTTACTCCTCCTCGATTGATATTTGATTTAGCTTAGATCAACAATTATTTGCCCACATTGAAGTTTAAGAATGCATGATTTAGCTTCTATACCATGCATTTTTTTAAAGATACGGTCGTACTCTTTTTTATTTATTTTTTTAAAGTTATCAAACCATATTTATATATCAGAGGTCAAACCAAAACATCCTTATTACGTTGATGAGCTACAAGAGCATTCCTACTCAAGCATAAAACCGTTGCTACAATGTTTAGCAACGGTTTATAGCCGTTACAACAAATTTCGCGACGCCTCTGTAGCCCACGGCTCTTAGCCGTGGCAATGGGTTACGCCCACGGTACAGAACCGTTGCTAATGGGGGTTTTTGGTGTAGTGTGACCAATAGAATCACGGGAGGATTGCCATTGGTGAGTCGAATCTTGAAGCCAAAGGATTTGATTCCTTTTTCGACGAAGCGGGGCAGAGAGATGGAAGAACCAGGTGTTTTTATTGTCATCTTAAAGCCAAGTTTCCCTGGACTTATTCCACCAAAAAGTCTTGTCGATAATATAACTCCGAGAGTTGGTCCTCTAGAATAGAGATAGTGATGCAGATTAACCTAAATTAATAAGCTAATAAATCCCACTTGTAATAACCGCAAGTGCACGGTGTCTAACTGGTAGACAACGGCAAGTACGGGTCGATCCCACGAGGAAAGTGGATGCAATTGAATTTAATAATTTAATTAAACTAATTTGGAGAAAATGGGGGGTTACAGTGTTTAAAAATCCCAGTTAAACAAAAGTAATAAAAATAACAATAAATAAAAGAAAAGAATTGGAGGGAAACCACAATTTGCAAAATATTTTTCAAGCTTCTAAAATTATATTCAAATTTTCTTATTATTCCAATTTCAAATAAATGACTCTAGCAATGTATAAACTCCTAACATTAATTGTTTTTTTAGGGCACAATTAATCACAAGTTTTATTATTCAATTAAAACATGCTTGATTTATAACATAATATTTTTCTAACAACCTAAGATGCATGACATATTAGGTGAAAGTAAAATATTATAAATCGCGAATCAATTAATATTAATCATGAAATAATAAAGTAAAATGAAATTAATTCTAGAGTTTGAGACTTAATTCAATGTGGTGTGTTACAGAGCATTCAGTAGGGTGCAAACAAGAAAAGGTCCAGTGTGGCTCAGCAGATCCAGTGGGTGCCAGTAGTGTCAACTTGATTTACGACACGAATCCCGAGAAAATGTTACAAAATGTTTGAAAAACAGTTATTTCCCTCCAGTCGCTCGCGCTCCTCTGGTCGTCGTCTCCAGCGAGCAGCGTCGCTGATCCTTCTTCCTCCGTGCTACTCGCGAGCTCCTTCGTCCTCCAAGATACTCCGGAACCTGCAAAAGAGAGAGGGGAATGTAAGAACAGAGAGAGATGTGATGAAAACACAAAAAAAAACAAAGACAGGGATGGAAGAACTTCCTGATACTGCTCCTGTCGCGGTGGTTGTGCGCCGCTGACGCGCCGCTCTGAGGTGGTGATCGTGTGAGAGAGAGACAGGAAGGAGGCCGAGACGAAGAGAGGCCGAGAGATAGCTCGTTCGCTGACTTTGTCGCGAGGTGGTGGAACAAGGCGGCTCGCGATGCTCTGTTATTGCTCATGTTCTTCTGTTTTAGTGCGAGAGAGATGGTGGTGATGGTGGCTCGCGTTGCTGAAGAAGAAGACCAGGCAGAGAGAGATGGGAAAGAGGACGTGAACGGGCGAGAGGCGCTCCCCGTTCTGTCGCGAGGTGGTGTGTGACGGTGGTCGTTAGCAAGGAACAGGGAGGTGAGGAGGGCGTATGATGGTGGCCTGTTGGACGTGCTGCGTGTTGTCTGGTGGTGACCGATGTTGGAAGGCGGAGGGACAAATTTGATATGAAACAGGGTTGTCACGCCCCTGTTTCACGGTGGTGGTGGTGTTCGGATGATGGTGATGGCGGAGAGACAGATGGTGGATGACGGTGGATGGAGGTGGTGATAAGGGATGAAGGAGAGAAAACCTAGATTTGCTTGGTTGGGATGGTGATGAGAATCACTCTATGAAGGAAAGAGGATTTGATTTTCTACTTATTTTTTTCTTCCCTTCTCTTCCTTCCCTTTCTCATCCATTAAATTTTTGTATTTATAGAGAATTATGAAAAACTGAATATGGACAAGTTAAGGGGAGGATTCAATGAGTGATTTAAGGAAAAAAAAAATCAAAACTAAATATGGGATAATAGTTTTTGGGTTGGATTGGGTTAGGCATTGGGTTTGGGTTTATGGGTTAGGTTTTGGGTTTAAGGGTTTGATTTTGGGTTTGGTTTGAGTTTAGGTTTTGGGTTTAAATGTGTGACCCTCTACTTTGTACCACCACTAGAATCGATCAATTGTCGTTCCTTAAGTTGTCGCCTTAATACGATTTCATCGTTCACGCTCAAATTCCTACAAAGACATGAAAACGAAATAATTACTATAAAATATAATAATCGAAACACTAACATATATAAATTGAGGGATATATTATGTAATAATTATGTGAATATCAAATACCCTCAAACCTATATTTTGCTAGTCCTCGAGCAAAACAATAAAAATAAAATTCTAACTCACTTTCGGAGGAATCATCGGTTGCACTTACCTTAAACGTGCAACAAGGCTTTAAACCCCTAGATTACCTCTAGTGGACAAGTTATAGTCTTGTGAGGGTTTCCAGAAAATGTTACCCACAAACATTACTGACTCAACAAAACTTGGTCAAACAGTGTTTATTTTAAAACTTCAAGATATGCAAGAAACCAACAGTGTCATTTTAGTATATCAACCAATCTCAAAATAATTTAATATTTTCCAAAAGTTATAAAAAAATTCACAATCATCCTCAACTCAATGTGTGTGTATGGATGGCACTATCAACATAACCTTTCATTTCAAAGTAAAATAATGACTAAATCTCCTGTAGAAAGTTTGTTTTGACTTCAAACCTCTCATGTCACTCACAATAAAACACTCAAAGATTTGGTATTTCACTCAGTTTATATGTGAGGAAAGAGTAAATAATGGAAAACAATCATCTCACATATAGTATTATGAAGAACGGACTTTTCAAGAATGGAATGAACATGATCTCATGGACAGGAATATCAATTACTTTTGGGAATGTTGAATCAAACACCATAGGTCTTGGTTATTAAATCTCCACATCTACGGAACCAACCTTTACCTAAGATCAACTACGACTTTGTTGGGTTGTAACGGGGCTTGGGTAATGGTTAATAAGGAATGTCAAAGGATTCTAACAATAATTTCTAGGAATGTATATACCCATTCAACGAACAATTAGAGTTGTCAAGAATAAACCAATGTTGTGCACCATCAATTTTTTATTCATTCTCACATCTTTATCCTCATTGACATTCTTCTTCTGTTTTTTTTTTTTTTCATAGAGGATTTATGACATATCTCATATTTTGCTCTTTAATACCCTTTTTACACCATGTATATTCATCCATACACATTCCCAGAAAAGTTGGGTAGAGGTTAATGGGTTAACAAATAAAAGTTATTTTAAGGCTCAAAAGGCTACAAAAAGGTTAATGTTATGGGTAAGTTAAAATGTTAGTTAATGGTCTAAAGAAAAAAATTCCTAGATCATTCCCTAAGTTCGGGTCAGTATTATGACATCTCAATTGAATAAGTCAAGAAGTTCTAGTGTAATAATTCAATTTTGATGTCATTCCCAAAGTAATTGATCAGAAAAATGAGAATAATGAGATCATCAACGAGATAATACGGACTCAAGAAAAATCAGAGTTTATGTACAACCCTCGAAAAAATAGAAAGGTTCAAAACTTTCAGGGTTAAGTCTCCACTATTATTCTAAGGTTTTCCAGTGCATATTTTACTCATCAACTTCAAGTTATGCTAACATGGCTCATGGTGCAAAGATAATTGAGTTGAAAAATCTTATGAACTAGATCTAACTTAAGGATCATACTAAACTTTCAGTCTTTATCAATATACCAATATGTCAAGTTGGTTTGCATTTTCTTGAGCATAAAACATTTAAAATCCATTTTCATAATCGCAAAAGGCAAACTTTTCATGACAGAAAAGCAATTTTTTTTTTTAAAGAAAAGAAACACTACGAAAAATTCACCGACTCATGAACCCTACCCCCAAACCTAATCCAAACATTGTCCTCAATGTTTAACAAAATAATTTTGACAAATGAATGAAATAAGTACATGTGAGGAGGTTAGAACAGTATTACCGCGGTGAAGATTTTACCAATTTTCGCAAGTAATCCACCGATGAGAGCTCAGAGACAAAAGAATTGTGGATTAGTTAAATAGAAATAGATAAAATACACACTCGTTATGTTATTGGCACCCCGACTTCTCTTTGAGCAGCCACAAAGCATTTTGTAACATTTCTCGGGATTCGTGTCGTAAATCAAGTTGACACTACTGGCATCTACTGGATCTGCTAAGCCACACTAGACCTGTTCTTGTTTGCACCCTGCTGAATGCTCTGTAACACCACTTTGAATTAAGTCTCAAACTCTAGAATTAATTTCATTTTACTTTATTATTTCATGATTAATATTAATTGATTCGCGATTTATAATATTTTACTTTCACCTAATATGCCATGCTTCTTAGGTTGTTAGAAAAATATTATGTTATAAATCAAACATGTTTTAATTGAATAATTAAACTTGTGATTAATTGTGCCCTAAAAAGACAATTAATGCTAGGAGTTTATACATTGCTAGAGTCATTTATTTGAAATTGGAATAATAAGAAAAGTTGAATATAATTTTAGAAGCTTGAAAAATATTTTGCAAGTTATGGTTTCCATCCAATTCTTTTCTTTTATTTATTGTTATTTTTATTACTTTTGTTTAACTGAGATTTTTAAACACTGTAACCCCCAATTTTCTCCAAATTAGTTTAATTAAATTATTAAATTCAATTGCATCCACTTTCCTCGTGGGATCGACCCGTACTACCCGTTGTCTACCAGTTAGACACCGTGCACTTGCGGTTATTACAAGTGGGATTTATTAGCTTATTAATTTAGGTTAATAAAACTCGCAACAAGTTTTTGGTGCCGTTGCCGGGGAAGGTAGCGGTGTAATTGAATTTAAGATTTATTTTCACTAATTAAAAAAAAATTTTATTTTTATTTTATTAAGTTCTGTTTACACTCATTTTGTGTTTGATTTTGCAGATTACACGCTTCTCGAGAAAATTTGACTATCCTGCAAACATCAAGCAAACTTTATTTATTTATTTTTATTTTGTGAGGAGAGTTTTAATTTTATTTTCACCTCATTTTACGAGTGTGTGGTGTAATAATTTTTAAACTCTACTGTTTTTCATTTTATTTAATCACCAAAAAAAAAAACCCTAAATTTTCTAAGTAAAAGAAAATATAGGGAAACAATTTTAACTGTTTCCCAATAATTTCTTGTGATTTAGATATCCGACTTCTAAGACCAAGACCAATAATTTGATTACATATGCTTGTGTGCTGATTGAAACGGATAAAAAGAAGTCGGACATTTTTTTTGAATTGTGCTAACTTTTTGTGCAGAACGGAATGCACACATTGTAAGTATTTCTATCACACGCAATGTATTAGCGACCCGGGTGCTTTGTGTAATTGTTTGAAATTGTGTGATTGGTTGTTTAATTTCTGTAATTGTGGATGCTAAACTTTAGTAATTCATAATAAGCAGACCCAGCTTCTAAATAAAAACTGGTGGGACTTGATATCCCCACCTCATCATTCCAGCTGTGTGCAACCAATAGCCTAACATAATTAAAATCAATTAGCAAGTTAGATAGAGCCATCTTTTAGGTACGGTGTTCATAGGACAACCAAGACCAAGGTGAATCCAATAATTTTTGTGTTGACCGCTGCTAAAAGTGACGATGGGTTTAATCATTCAATGAACTCCGAGAGGCCACTGCCACAAGGGTAATTTACCCGGTACGCCGAGTCATAAGTAAGCTACGATCCACAAGAAGAATTGGTGTAACCAACAGTTTGGTTAGGAACACAAGCCTCAAGTGTACATCTAACGTCACATCGTTCTCACATCTACTGGCTTACAGAGCGGTAGCACAAGGAAGTACTTAATTGAACCATTGTGACCTCCTTCTCTTGTGCGATAATCCGATTTCTTTGAAACAAAACTCTAGCCTACTGATTTTGAACTTTGCGGTGTAAAGTGTACACTCTTAGGATCAACTTGTAGCACCCATTGCTTTGTCATAAAGATTACATAAGAACTAATTGTCCCCCAAAGATAAAAAGATAATTGATCTCAAAAACGTTGATTGCTTAGGGAGACATGTTTCTTGTGCATTTATTGGTTGCTGATTGCGTATAAGTATGTCTATATTTTTAGAGTTAGTGATTTAAAAAAAAAATGAACACAAGGGATTATCCATCTTGGTTTCCTGAGCAAGTCAATTCATTTAATGTCATGCGACGACCTGATTATGATCCATATTTAGATTATTACAACCCAGGTTTAGCCTATCATCCTGACTTCTCATGGGCTCATGGTCAGTACCATGAAAGTCCTCTAGACACTCCTCAGACTCCTCAAGCTTTCATTCCTGATAATGAGTCTCAATTTCATCAAGTTGTTTTTCCTTCTAACACATCTAGTTTAGAGGACACCTTAACTCATTTTATGTAGCGAACTGGAGATATGCTTGAGAAAACTTCTCAGGACATTACAGAATTAACAGTTATTTATCAACAAAACTCTCAAGCTATCCGGAAACTTGAGATGACTGTGAGTCAGATAGCTGAGTCACTTCCTGAGATAGAGTCAGATAGCTTAATCAAAATTGTCAATTCGAAATTAGTGGCACATCTGAGCAAGATGATGAAGATGTCCAATGCATTACTACCCTTAAAAATGAAAAGCTGGTTGAAAATCAGGTAGAAATGCCTGATATGGGTGTCATTGAGTCGTCTAGACCAATATCTCTATGTGATTCATGTGATGAGCCTGTACCACCTGATATATCCATCGTCTCATCTACTTGCATCACATTCCCATTTACTGAGGCTACTTTCTCTGAACCCTTGTTCTGTAGTGAGGATTTCAGTTTTCACCATCCCATTGTAAAAATTATTCAATCTTCTGATTTGGAACCAGACCTAGGATGTTCCCTTTTTGGAGCACGCAAAAATCCTCTGTTGTGTATGACTACTGGTCATTGTTGGGATGTCCTAGTGTATTTGGTGCCCCATGTGATTGCTATATTTTGGTGGATTGATCCTCAACTGTTCAGGTTGTTGATATACGACCATGGACTAAGTGTTTGTCATGTTCTTCCTCTCCACTTTTTGATACACCATTTTTTAGGAAGAATATTTGTCGGGGTGATGACGTTAAACCAAGCGCTATTCGGAGGCAGCCCCACTTTTGTTGTAAATGTGCATGTTGAGTGTGTATTTTATCTATTTCTATTTAACTAATCCATAATTCTTTTGTCTCTGAGCTCTCATCGGTGGATTACTTGCGGAAATTGGTAAACTCTTCACCGCGGTAATACTGTTTTAACCTCCTCTCATGTACTTATTTCATTCATTTGTCAAAATTATTTTGTTAAACATTGAGGACAATGTTTGGGGGTAGGGTTCATGAGTCGGTGAATTTTTTGTAGTGTTTCTTTTCTTTAAAAAAAAAAAAAATTGCTTTTCTGTCATGAAAACTTGGCCTTTTGCGATTATGAAAATGGATTTTAAATGTTTTATGCTCAAGAAAATGCAAGCCAACTTGACATATTGGTATATTGATAAAGACTGAAAGTTTAGTATGATCCTTAAGTTAGATCTAGTTTATAAGATTTTTCAACTCAATTATCTTTGCACCATGAGCCATGTTAGCATAACTTGAAGTTGATGAGTAAAATATGCACTAGAAAACCTTAGAATAATAGTGGAGACTTAACCCTTAAAGTTTTGAACCTTTCTATTTTTCCGAGGGTTATACATAAACTCTGATTTTTCTTGAGTCCGTATTATCTCGTTGAGGATCTCATTATTCTCATTTTTCTGATCAATTACTTTGGGAATGACATCAAAATTGAATTATTACACTAGAACTTCTTGGCTTATTCAATTGAGATGTCATAATACTGACCCGAACTTAGGAAATGATCTAGGCATTTTTTTCTTTAGACCATTAACTAGCCATTTAACTTACCCATAACATTAACCTTTTTGTAGCCTTTTGAGCCTTAGAATAACTTTTATTTGTTAACCCATTAACCTCTACCCAACTTTTCTGGGAATGTGTATGGATGAATATACATGATGTAAAAAAGGCATTAAAGAGCAAAATATGAGATATGCCATAAATCCTCTATGAAAAAAAAAAAAAAAAAAAAAAACAGAAGAAGAATGTCAATGAGGATAAAGATGTGAGAATGAATAAAAAATTGATGGTGCGCAACATTGGTTTATTCTTGACAGCCCTATTTGTTCGTTGAATGGGTATATACATTCCTAGAAATTTTTGTTAGAATCCTTTGACATTCATTATTAACCATTACCCAAGCCCCGTTACAACCCAACAAAGTCGTAGTTGATCTTAGGTAAAGGTTGGTTTCGTAGATGTGGAGATTTAATAACCAAGACCTATGGTGTTTGATTCAACATTCCCAAAAGTAATTGATATTCCTGTCCATGAGATCATGTTCATTCCATTCTTGAAAAGTCCGTTCTTCATAATATTATATGTGAGATGATTGTTTTCCATTATTTACTCTTTCCTCACATATAAACTGAGTGAAATACCAAATCTCTGAGTGCTTTATTGTGAGTGACATGAAAGGTTTGAAGTCAAAACAAACTTTCTACAGGAGATTTAGTCATTATTTTACTTTGAAATGAAAGGTTATGTTGATAGTGCTATCCACACACACACATTGAGTTGAGGATGATTATGAATTTTTTCTAACTTTTGGAGAATATTAAATTATTTTGAGATTGGTTGATATACTAAAATGACACTGTTGGTTTCTTGCATATCTTGAAGTTTTAAAATAAACACTGTTTGACCAAGTTTTGTCGAGTCAGTAATGTTTGTGGGTAACATTGTCTGGAAACCCTCACAAGACTATAACTCGTCCACTAGAGGTAATCTAGGGGTTTAAAGCCTTGTGGCACGTTTAATGTAAGTGCAACCGATGATTCCTGCGAAAGTGAGTTAGAATTTTATTTTTATTGTTTTGCTCGAGGACTAGCAAAATATAGGTTTGGGGGTATTTGATATTCACATAATTATTACATAATATATCCCTCAATTTATATATGTTAGTGTTTCGATTATTATATTTTATAGTAATTATTTCGTTTTCATGTCTTTGTAGAAATTTGAGCGTGAATGATGAAATCGTATTAAGGCGAAAACTTAAGGAACGACAATTGATCGATTCTAGCGGTGGTACAAAGTAGAGGGTCACACATTTAAACCCAAAACCTAAACTCAAATCAAACCCAAAATCAAACCCTCAAACCCAAAACCTAACCCATAAACCCAAACCCAATCCAACCTAAAGAATATTATCCCATATTTAGTTTTGATTTTTTTTTCCTTAAATCACTCATTGAATCCTCCCCTTAACTTGTCCATATTCAGTTTTTCCTAATTCTCTATAAATACAAAAATTTAATGGATGAGAAAGGGAAGGAAGAGAAGGGAAGAAAAAAATCAGTAGAAAATCAAATCCTCTTTCCTTCAAAGAGGGATTCTCATCACCATCCCAACCAAGCAAATCTAGGTTTTCTCTCCTTTATCCCTCATCACCACCTCCATCCACCATCTGTCTCTCCGCCATCACCATCATCCGAGCACCACCACCACCGTGAAACAGGGGCGTGACAACCCTGTTTCATATCAAATCTGTCCCTCCGCCATCCAACATCGGTCACCACTAGACAACACGCAGCATGCACGTCCAACAGGTCACCATCAGACGCCCTCCTCACCTCCCTGTTCCTTGCTAACGACCACCGTCGCACACCACCTCGCGACAGAACATGGAGCGCCTCTCGCCCGTTCACGTCCTCTCTCCCATCTCTCTCTGCCTGGTCTTCTTCTTCAGCAACGCGAGCCACCATCACCACCATCTCTCTCGCACTGAAACAGAAGAACATGAGCAATAACAGAGCATCGCGAGGCCCTGTTCCACCACCTCGCGACAGAGTCAGCGACCGAGCTATCTCTCGGCCTCTCTTCGTCTCGGCCTCCTTCCTGTCTCTCTCTCGCACGATCACCACCACAGAGCGGCGCGTCAGCGGCGCACAACCATCGCGATAGGAGCAGTATCAGGAAGTTATTCCATCCCTGTCTCTGTTTTTTGTGTGTTCTCATTGCACCTCTCTCTCTGTTCTTCCATATCTCTATTTTTTGCAGGTTCCGGAACAAGTTGGAGGACGAGGACGCTCGCGAGGAGCAGAAAATGAGGCCGCGCAAGCAGCGCTGCTCGCTGGAGACGAAGGTGCATAGTGCAGAGGCGTTGCAGATTTTTTGGCGAGAAATAACTGAATTTCAAACAATTTGGTTATTGGCACCCCGAGCATTCCTCTGAGCAGCCACAGAGCGTTTGTAACATTTTCTCGGGATTCGTGTCGTAATTCAAGTTGACACTACTGGCACCCACTGGATCTACTGAGCCACACTGGACCTGTTCTTGTTTGTACCCTGCTGAATGCTCTGTAACACCACATTGAATTAAGTCTCAAACTCTAGAATTAATTTCATTTTACTTTATTATTTCATGATTAATATTAATTGATTCGCGATTTATAATATTTTACTTTCACCTAATATGTCATGCATCTTAGGTTGTTAGAAAAATATTATGTTATAAATCAAGCTGTTTTAATTGAATAATTAAACTTGTGATTAATTGTGCCCTAAAAAGACAATTAATGCTAGGAGTTTATACATTGCTAGAGTCATTTATTTGAAATTGGAATAATAAGAAAAATTGAATATAATTTTAGAAGCTTGAAAAATATTTTGCAAATTGTGGTTTCCCTCCAATTCTTTTCTTTTATTTATTGTTATTTTTATTACTTTTGTTTAACTGGGATTTTTAAACACTGTAACCCCCCATTTTCTTCAAATTAGTTTAATTAAATTATTAAATTCAATTTAATCCACCTTCCTCGTGGGATCGACCCGTACTTGCCGTTGTCTACCAGTTAGACACCGTGCACTTGCGATTATTACAAGTGAAAATTTATTTGCTTATTAATTTAGGTTAATAAAACTCGCAACAAGTTTTTGGCGCCGTACAAAGACATGAAAACGAAATAATTATTATAAAATATAATAATCAAAACACTAACATATATAAATTAAGGGATATATTATGTAATAATTACGTGAATATCAAATACCCCCAAACCTATATTTTGCTAGTCCTCGAGCAAAACAATAAAAATAAAATTTTAACTCACTTTCGCAGGAATCATCGGTTGAACTTACCTTAAACGTGCAACAAGGCTTTAAACCCCTAGATTACCTCTAGTGGACGAGTTATAGTCTCGTGAGGGTTTCCAGAAATGTTACCCACAAACATTATGACTCAATAAATTTCCAAAACATGGTAACTCGATCTATTATCCTCAGAGTAAAAATCTAATTGCCAAATAATTTTGAAAACAGCTAACAGTCTCACAAAAATATATCAAAGAGTCTCACAACAATTTAATAATATCCAAAGGTTAAATAAACTTCATCAATTATTCCCAACTCGAAGTGTGTGTGTGTGCATGGCCTTTTCAACATAATTTTATTTTTCTCAGCAAAGATACGACTAGATAACCTTTGAATTGTATGCTTTGACTACAAATCTCTCTTGTCACTCAGAGATTGGTTAGTTATCACTCAGTTTTTATGTGAGAAAGAGAATAATATATGGAAAGACAAACATCTCACATATAATAATTATGACAAAACAGACTTTTCAAAGAATGAAATGAATATGATCTCATGGACAGGAATATCGATTACTTTGAGAATGTTGAATCACATGCCATAGTTCTTGTTTATTTAATCTCCACATCTATGAACCAAACTTTTACTTAAGATCAATTAGGTCTTTATTAGGTTGTAATGAGGCTAAGATTTTGGCTAACAATAATGGAAAATGATACGAGAAAATTCTCTGAGAATGGATACACCCTTTAATAAGCACGTGGGGCTCTGAAGAATAAACTAATGTTGTACACCATTAATTTTTCTTCCTTAGAAATTCTTCTTCATATATCTTTTTTTTTTTTTTTTTTTTTTTTTGTATACATGCTTTCCCCTTCTGCACAATAAAACATTTCAGTCCCGAGGATTCATGGAATATTTAATTTCAACTCTTTTTATTTGCCCATTTCAAAAATACATCAACCATACACATTCTCAGAGACATTGGGTAAGGATAAAAATAATATGGGATCTTACTCCCTAACTGGAGTAGGTACTGGAAATGGGGTTAGCAAAGAAAAAATCTATTTAAAGGCTCAAAGGGCTGCAAACGGCAATTTATTATTAGGTAGGCTAGAAGGCCAAAGAACGGTTCAAAGAAAATAATTGCCTATATCACTTCTTAAGCTCTAGTCGGTATTATGACATCTTAATTAAATAAAACAAAAAGTTCTAGTGTAATAATTCAATTTTAACGACATTCTCAAAGCAATCAATAAAAAAAACAAGAACAATGAGATCATCAACGAGAAAATGCGGACTCAAGAAAAATCAGAGTTTATTTAATAACCCTCAAGAAAAATAGAATGTCTCAAAACTCACAAGGGTTAATTTTCCACTATTATTCTAAGGTTTTTTTTAGTTGATATCTTACTGATTAACTTCAAATCATGCTAACTCGGCTTATAGTGCAAGAATGGTCGAGTCGAAAAAATCACATGAAATATATTTAACTTAAAGATAATATCAAACCATATGTTTTCCTATTGATATATAAAAGTGACAAGTGAAAGCATGTATTCCTCAAATTAAAGGCATACTTGAAAGCACATCCTATTCATTGGAAAGAAACTTAGATTTTGAATGCATTTTCAAATCAAAAATTGTCACACAGTCATAATTAACTATGTATTCAATGGAGATTGAGTAGAATACAATAGTCAATTGTGAATTACATTTCATTTCAAAACTTTCGAAAACTCTTAAACCTCACCCCCAAACCTAAACCAAACATTCTCCTCAATGTATAAAATGATGATCATGACAAATGCAGGAAAAAGAAAAGAGGAGAGTTAGAGTGATATTACCATGGGAAATTTTTTACCAATTTAGATGAAATCTTCCACCAATGAACGTTCAGAGACATAAGAACTGTGGACTCATCATGATAAATTGATAAAAACAATACAAGACACAAATGAGAAAAAATTTTAAAAAAAAAATTAAAAAAATTACATGTATCAGTTGTAAGTCAAAAGCAATCTATATCTGACCTAAATTTTATTATTTATTATTAATATTATTATTATTATTATTATTTTTATTAATTTTTTTTATTAGTGAAAATAAACTCTTATATTCAATTACACCGCTATAGTACCCGGCAACGGCGCCAAAAACTTGATGCAGATTTAACTAACCTAAATAAATAGGTTAATTTAACCTACTTGTAATAACTGCAAGTGCACAGTGTCTAACTGGTAGACAAGGGCAAGTACAGGTCGATCCCACAAGGACTGTGGTTGCAATTAAATTTCAGAGTTGACTTAAACTAATTTAAATGGGGTTACAACAATTAAAATATCTAAACTAAAAATCAAATTAAAAAGCAAAATAAAAAGTTTTTAAGAATATGAGAAGGGAAACCAAGGCATTGACTCCACCACAGGTTATTTGAGATTTGTGTAATCCAAATTATTGTTTTCAAGAATTAACATGACTAACCTAAAGATTAATCTAAGTTCGCAATTGATTTCAGCGAAGGTATAAACCCCTAGCATTGCGTGTCTTCTTACGGCACACACAATCACATGTCTATTTTAACTAATCCTAAACTCCTAGCATTGCATGTCTTCTTACGACACACACAATCACAGATTCAGATTAATTGATTAAATCAGGCTTTGAATGTCAACAAAGGGTACTTCTATCTATCGACTAGTCTAAATAATTAATCTGAATATAATCGGTGAAAGCAAATTATTGAGACTCAGAAATCAAATGTGTTTAACGCTCAAGCATAAAGAAAATAATAAATTTAAATACAACAAACTCTAGGAAACCCTGTGGTTTCATCTTAGCCTTGGCGAAGGGTTTAGCTCTCCATGGTAGCGGTGGTCACAACATCAATGGAGGTGGACGTCATCTCTGCACGAACGTGAATCCCGAGAAAAAGGCTGCTGATGGATTGTGGTGGCTCAGAGCAAACACCGGGGTGCAAATAACCAAAACTGATTTGAAAATCAGTTTTCTCCCGCCAAAGTCGCGCGCCTCAGAGCTTCGTCTCCAGCGCGACAGCGCGCTGTGCCGCGTCTGTTGCTTCGTCTTCGCGAGCGTCTTCTCCTCCAGAACTGGCTCCGGTACCTGCAAGAAGACAAAGAGAGTGTGAGGAAACAACGAGATAGAAAAAAATGCGAAGGAGGACGAGCGGTGGCTGTGAAATAGGGAGGTTGCTGTTTGCGAACTCTGTTCCTCCAGCGAGCTAACGTCCTTGCAAGAGAGAGAGAGGGACGGGAGATGGATGAACAGAGAGACCGAAGAAGAATAGGGAGAGAATGGAAAAGAAAGACAGGGCGGCTGAAAACAGAGGAGAAACAGGGATTCCTCTGTTCTGTGCTCACGGTGGTGGTGCTCGAGTGATGGTGGTGATGAACGAGAGGTGTTGTGACGGTGTTGTTTGGTTGAGACGAAGGAACAAAAATAGTGAGAGGACGGGAAACAGAGGGAGACGAGATAAACAGGGACATGGCGTCCCTGTTTGGTGCGTCTTTTGTCTGTGACGGGAACGTGGAGTGAGATGGCGGCGATGGTGGTTGGACGGTGGCGAGGTGAGGTGGTGATGGCGGGATTATCGCACTGCCGGCTCTCCTATCGAGCGAGGATTGCCGGCAGGGTGGATTGGTGTGGTGGCTGGAAAAGAGAGGAGGAGAACACCAGTAGGAAAAGAAAGAAGAGAGATGAGCTTTCTCCAAACTGGGGAGAGCTAAATAGGGTTCTCCTATTTTCTTGGGCTTGGGTTCTCCAAAAGGTGTTGGGCTTGGGTTAAATTAGGTGGACCTATGTTTATTATGGTTAGGTTTAGTTATGTGACCCTCTACTTTGTACCACCGCTAGAATTGACCAATTGTCATTCCTTAAATTGTCGCCTTAATACGATTTCATCGTTCACGCTCAAATTTCTACAAAGACATGAAAACGAAATAATTATTATAAAATATAATAACCGAAACACTAACATATATAAATTAAGGGATATATTATGTAATAATTACGTGAATATCAGATAGCCAAGGCATTCGAAGGATAGGGAGGAGAGTTTTAGCTTGTCTAAATCAGCTAGGGTTTCAATAATATTTTGATCAATATTCCAGAAAACAGCTTTGTTCCACCTAGAGAGTTTATGGCTAAGAGTTTTAGTCTTAGTAGTGAAGTTATGAGCAGGGTGGGGGTGATGATCGTAAGCCCAGGAGGCTTGAACTAAGTGATGACAACAAGGATCTCTGGTCGACATATGAAAAAATATAAAAGGTTTGGGCCTAGAGTTCATGGTAGACGCTAGTTGTAGGGAAATGAATTTATGGTCCGAGGAAGATGTGTGAATGGATCTTGCAACAGTTGAGGGGAAGGATGTCATCCATTCAGTAGAGACTAGGATTCTATCAAGTTAAATTCGATGCCATGAATATTCTGCCTTTTGTTGTGCCATGTAAATTTGGATCCATTGAGAGGGAAGTCAATTAGGTTATGTGAATCCATGAATTGGTTGAGATGTTGTACATTGTGTTTTGTAACTTTCCTACAACTCATTTTATCATCCTGAGAAGCTATAGCATTGAGATCTCCTATTACTATAGTGTGAAAGTGTAACAAAGAGATAATCTAAGAAAAAACATCCCAAAAGGGCGCACAGAGAGAGATTTGGTTCTCCATAAGCAAAAATAATAGCCCAAGTATCAAGCGAATAAAAACCATCCACAGTACAGTAAAAAAATATTTACATGAAGAAATAATATTTAAATGCATAATTTTCTTCCAAAACAAAGCAAGACGACCTGAAAGACAGCTAGCTGGCACTGAAGCTCCATGTTTGTAGCCTAGTCTCCTGCGTATGCGTTCTATAGAAGATGAAGATGTTTTCGTTTCAGATATGAAGATTATATCGGGATTAGACTGTCCAGAGAGGGCCTTCAAAGATCTGAATGTGCAGGACGACCCGAGGCCCTTTACATTCCAACTAAGTATCATGGCGACCATACGAAGGAGGTCGCCGATTCCTGGATGGCATTCCGCCATTCCCTAGAGTAGTGGAAGATTGACTAGAGGATTTCGGATGACTGGGATGTGGGCCGAACTCCGTGGTTCTATGCATAATGTCAGCACCCAACAGGGTGGGTAGGCCCAAAGGAGGAGGCTTTGCTGACTCAATAGTGTCCTGCGCTGTGAGGTGGTGAGAGCTAACTGGCCGAGCTATAGCGGTAGAGAGCAGTGAAAGGGTACTCTCCATACGGATCTGTGGCTGACTGCCTACGTCACGAAATGATATTCCAATAGCTGTTCTTTTTCCTATAGTCATGAAACCACCTTCCTGGATGGCTTCACATTTGTGTTTCCCTTTTCGAGAACGAGGACCGGTGGCCTTGCCATGCTCTAATTTGCTTACTATGCGCCCTGTATTCATTGTAGGGCCAGACTGTCCCATATTCACTATGTTTTCAAAACTGCATGTACGAGTAATATCAATTAGCAGGAAAACAATGCCAAATCTTCACGCAAGTTGCGGCTGCTGCGTCTATTAACTATGAGGAGTTGCTCAAGAGGTTACATTTTAATGCATGTGGACAAGTGCAGGGTGATCAGGAGAGATGTGGTAGTTGCTGTCAGAGGACGAAGATGATATAGTGGAGAGCGGTGGAGAGAGGACTGATCGTGGACTGAGAGAGTAGGTAGTAGGTTTGATGTTATGGAAGACCAAAAGTGGTTGAAAGAAGACTATGGCAAAGAATGTGATTGTTACCTGGGAGCATAAAAGAGTCTGTAAGAGTGGGAGGCGGGTTTGAATGTGTGTCGGGAGATGTGATGTGAGAAGAAGAATAGGCAGTGGAGTTCTCAGCCATGGTTAATGCATCATAGCAATGATGATGAAGAAAGATGTCTAATAGAAGTCCAAAGAGAGGATATGTTTGTAAAGTGGAAGTGGAGCATGTTAATGCATAATATTGAGAATAAATGGAAAGAGATCCAATGGTCCAATGGAGATATGGGTGTAAACTCTATATTTTGAGTGCTTATGATTACTCATTAAATATCCCACTAGCAGAATGTTGGGGCGAATTTGCAGTGAGAGGAATTGTGATGGGATTTGGAATTAATATAGCGGTTGAGAAATAAATGAAGGGGTGAGAGAATGGGGTGAGAAAATGGTTAACAGTATAGAGATGTTGGTTTGAACTAGATACACAATATTGGTTGAGAAGTAACCAGATAAAATGGAGTTGTAGCTGAAATCAAAAGCATTTTCAAATCCAAACGCAGCAACAGAAGACCTTCATAAGCACAAACAAGAAAATAAACAGTGAGAGCTAATCAAGTAACCAGGTGACCTTAGGATTGGTTGGAAGGAGAGTATGCTATTGAGAAAATAGAAAGGGGAGAGAAAAAGAGGAGAGGTTAAAAGGAGAGATAGATACGAGAGAATTGAGAGCGAATATAGAAATTATGGAGGAAAATAAAATGAGGCTAACTACACTTAGAGAATATGAAAGAACGAAGAAGAAGAAGACAATGAGAGAAAAAACAATAAGGAGCAAACAAGAAGTGGATAGAGCAATACAGCTGCTGCTAACAAGGACATAACTATTTCAAACAAGGAAGTACTATTACAAAGTGAGAGACAACTATTACAGATGAAGATGTAACTGTTGCGAAGAGGATGCAACTATTGCAACTAAGGATGAAAAAATGGATCAGTGAAAGGATGTATGTATGTAGTATGGAGCTTGAGTTGAAGTTTGAGTCTGTTCTGCAATTGAGATCCAAAAACTTCCTGTAAGAAGCCTCTATAGTTAGGTAAAGAAGTTTCAAACAAATAAGGAAATTTCCCAAGACCTCATTAATTGACCTGTTACAAATTTTGGGATCCAAAATCTAAATATTTCTTTATTTATTCAAATACAACTGAGTTATTGTGCACTATATTATAGGGAAAGGGGTTATTGTGATTTTTCTCATAATAAATAGCTAATTCGAGTTAGGCATGACAATTTAGACGACGGACACCTGCACTAACCCGACCCTAAAGGTTCGGGTTTTGAACCAAATAAGCGGGTCTTAATTCGGTTTTGATTCCTGGTGTTTAGACCCGAACCTGAACCGAATATATATTAATGATCCCACACCATTACACCTGCTATTATCTCTTAGACCTATTGAAGGGCTGGTCCACTTGGTGGAATCATTGATGATGTTTACTTTAACTTTTCCCCTACCTTATTGGTTTGTGAGTTTTTATTAGGGAGTATTACACTTATTACCTAATTCCTAGGGTTAGCAATATAAATTTTTGGAAAGCTCATTTAACCTCTCCCCTCTCTATATTTACTCAGTCACACTGTCAGATAGCAGAGAGGAGAAAACTCTCATGACATATCTCTCTATGAGTTTATACCCCCTCAACACATCTTTCTGTGAATAGCAGGCTCTCTCTCAAACATGCCCCCTCACTCTCTCTTACACACACACACACTCTCTCGGTCTCCATGGTTGGCAGCATGTCTCTCTAAAGGCGTTTCATCAATAAAGCTTAATCTATTGTAATCAGGCCATTATGTGGGCGCTTCTGATTCAGACCTGCAGTTCGGACCTACCCGTACCTGAGGAACCATAATGGTTCCAATTCGGTTTTGGTTCCTACAATTTTTTCTTGATTCGATTCTTGATCTAGCAAACCCAAACTGAACGCGCCCTGTTGCAATGTCTAATTCAAGGGAGTGATTCTACACAGCGAGGAAATGGGCGAGGGGAGTGAGGTGGCGGAGGTGGGAGCCGTTCACCCTGCTTGGAATGCGCACGCAAAAAGTCAACGCACACATCTCGAATGGGTAAACAGCTCCCACTCCCGCCACCTCACTTCCCTCGCTCATTTCCTCGACACTTAGAATTTCTCAATTCAAGGTTATCCACAATAGACATGTGTATTGCATACTCCCTGCAAGACTAGCAATCAATGCATGTTGACTGTCACTTCACAAGTTTTTAAAATGTCAATATTTTGATGAACAAAATATCCTTAATAGATCGGTTGAGATTGACTATTCATATCTTAGACAATTCATTTAAGGAAAATTGAAGGATCCAACCAAAATAATTGTTGTATCTTGATGAAACCAGACAGTTAAAAAATAATAAAATAAAACTCATCTTTCCAAATCATCGATGCCCCCTCCTTCCCTCTCTTATTCTCTCTGATTAAACATCGTCAAACCACTTACAAACCCCTTTCCTCTCACCTTCTGTATGATGGAATTTCCCCATGACCACCACCTATTTCCCCTTCACCTCCCTCTTTGTCTGAAATCACCAACAACCACTACCCCACTCCCTTCCTCTTCCTCTCCTTGCTCACCATTGCCCCTCCCTCTTCCTATCCCTCTCTTTGATCACCCATGACCACCCTGCCCTTCTTCCTCATTCTTTTTGTTCACCCACGACTATCGCCCTGCCCTTTCCTCTACCCTCTCTACTCGTCAACGACCACCCCCGCCCTCCCTATTTTTTCTCCTTCTCTCTTTGCCCACGACCTCAATGACCACCGCTCGGCTCCCATATCTCGCTATCTCTCTATCGGATTTAGCTCCCCACATCCACCTTCCCTTTTGTGGAAGAAGGTAAATTTTTTTTCATAATATATTCTCGAGATTATTTTGTATCTCGAGGTCTACTTTTGAATATTTTCATCCGATATTCTTGAAAAATGGCAAATCCTTGAATTTATTTAGCAATTAGATTTTTAATGAGATAAGAATCTGCATCTAGACAATTTTAGTTCATAAAGGGTATTTTGGTAAGTAAAATATATGCATGTTATGGTTTTATTGTCAACGTGCGTGGACTGCTAGTTTTGGGGGAAACTACAATGCCCATATCTATTGAGGTAACCTCAAATAAGCTATTTACCAGGGGTACTGAAATTAACCCAAAATAAAATTGGGGGCATTGGCAGCTTGGGGACAAAAATACATTTTGACTAGCCATTTAGGACATTTTATGGTGTACAGTTAAAGACACTACTCAACTAAAAAATAGTTTTTAATTCGTTTGAGTCGAAAATATGAGAAAATTATGAGTTAACATTAGAAAAAATGTGTAAAGGTTTTAGCATGTTATGATATTGTTCATCGAGATACGTGCTTAGGTCTATTTCATTAAACATCTAAACACTATTAGTGTTTGGTTAAGGACTTCTCCTTCATGAGGTCTTGAACAATAGAAGTTGATCACCCCCGGTCATCCTGTGTTGCGCTCAAGGTAAGCCTTGCTCCCGTAATGATTCACCGAATCAATTTTAATGCATATATTGCAGGGCTAAACTTTAACACGTTCATGATGCAAGTCCTTAATTTTCCTCAAAATTTCAGGTTAGACAAATCTCAAATAATAGAATTTTATTTTAGTCATGTATAGTGTTCTTAACTTTAGAAAAGGTTATTTACCTTATTTAGGTGTATAAAAGCATCCCCAATAAGCAGGGGTAAAAGCGAATTTTTAAAAAGAATTTACACACCTAAATGGGGTGTAAAATTTTCACCCATATTAGTCAAGCTTTCCACGCTATCTTAGATGGCGCGAGCAGTTGAACGGTTTAAAGATCGTGCCAACTTCGTTTCTTTAAATTTCCAACAACAACAAAGAGAGTGCTTTGGGGAGTTTTTCTTTTGGGTTTTAAAAAATCGCAATTCCTCGATCAAATTATGATTCGTGACTTGCACTAGTTTCCTTTTCGCATGCTTCATTTTCGGAGTGGTTTCAATTCAAGTGAGTTTCTAAATTCGATTTTCAAATTTTTGCACACCGAATACCAGACGAAGTTATTCTACGCAAACATAATTGCAATCAATAATGTTTGATGATCAGGTTGGCAGGTTGAGCCTGTGAATGGATATTTGGGTTTTGAAGATATTAAATAAGGTCATTCTTTAATTGCATTATAGAATAAGTGGTACAATAGAATCCTTACTTTACGCAAATGCCAAATGTAGTTGGGCAAATGGGATTGTCATTAATTTAGAAAATCTCAGCGACTATGAGGATGCTTACATATGGATGTGACGTTGACTTCGTTGATAAGTGCATCAAAATTAGTGAGACCATTACTCTTGAATGTTTTATGACATTTTTGTTCTACTTTGATTAAATTATATAAAAACAATATTTTGAGACAACCCACACAAGCAAATGTTCTTCGGTTGCTACAAGCAAATGGAGAACATGGGTTTTCATGTATGTTAGGCGGGATTGGTCGCATGCATTGAAATTGGAAGAATTGTCCAATCGCTTGGCATGGTAACTACACTAATTACAAAAATGTCCTTCTACAGTTCATAGACAACTAAAAACTGACTTGGTTGAATGCATTTGTTAGTGTTTTGAAAACACTCGCGAGAAATTGATTGGGGGTTTGTTTTATGTCTTATGTATTTGAAATTTTATTTTCTATGTGGTGTGTGGTACATTTTAATTTATATTTGTTGTATTTGACATCTTTGGTATTTTAATCTATATTAGCATTGTACATGCGCCATGCATGTGCATACTCACATTTTGGTTTTTATTGTTAATTTGATTAATTAAAACAAATGATGAATTCATTCACATGGTTAATGCTAACTAAAAAAAAATGTGTTTTTGAGCATCTTGATTTACATCCAACTACATGAGAAAAACTTCATCTCCCATCACTTATTCTCTTGGTCAAACCACTACCACCACTACATGCCACTAAACGTGTTCGTCTGTTTGCACCATCCCGTCACTACTTTTCTTCCCCATCAACCTCAGCCACCATTAAAACCCCAACTCATTTGGGTTTTCAAGACAGGCTTCGACTTTTTGACATCACCAATTCTGTTGAAGGAAACCACCACCCCACTTTCTGAAAGACACCACCATCTACTGAAAGACACAACCATTATAAACCCAGTTTTCCAATTTCTTTCCCTCCTCTCACCCTCACTTATCTCTCAAGAACAACACCACCACCGCACCACTCTGCCGCCGACTGCACTCCTCCTCCAGCCACCACCTTACAGCCTCGCCCTGCACGACAACCACACCTCTTATCTCTTATTTTTTTTTTCTTCTTCTTTCCTATTTTTTTCCTTCGCCCTCGAGCAGTTCCTACAAGTGGGGTTCCCCACGCGCAGAGGTCTGTGCGAGTGGGGACCCCGAATCGAAGGAACCTACTTGATTGCCACTACACAAAAATGGGTAATTAGCAATATCAATATTTTTTGTATTTGTAACTCTTCATTATGCCACAAATCTTGTAACTCAAAAAAATGTTACTAATTATTGAGTAAAGTTTCTGAAAATAAATTAATAATATTATTTATAACAATAATTAAACAATAAATAAAGAATACTTAAATTGTCCCCTTCACTATTCAGTTCCACCCAAAACCCCTCTTCTACAAAACCTAAAAACCTCAACTACAAAACCTAAAAACCCTCTCAAACTTGCAAATCTCTCTCTCCAAATCAAAGACTTCAATCTCCATCAATCTAGATTGATTTTTTTATTTGAAGGTGTGTTGACATTGTTTCATATGTTGATTTGCTAGGACTCCTTTTTTCGGGTTTTGTTGTGTTTCGATTGAGGAGTATTTTGCAATTCATAGTGGAAGAGTTGTGGTTTTTTATTATGATGGAGTTAGGGATCAATTAAGAGGAACTCGGGTTCGGTTGAAGGAGCTTCTGTTGCGGGAATTAATTTTGTGTAAGTTTGCTTTGATTGGTAAGTGTTTACAGTCACTTTGATGGAACAATTCAGTCTGTCAGGCAAACCCAGACTCTCACAGCAAGCTGGGCCCACACATCTCACAATTGTCTTCAATACTCGTGAGCCCTCTATAGGCAAGTACCTCGAGGATCTGCTTCAGATGGGCAACTACAACTGCTTTTTGCTCCCCACTAGGAAGCAAACACCAGAGTATCTTCCACACAGGGAAACACCCTTATACGGAATGTTCTTGGAGTTGGAAGTATATCGTGCATATCCAGGAGTGCAGAGCTAATAGGGAATTTCCCTCCACAGCACGACTCCTAACTAGAGAGGAATCTCCACGATGATCTCCTCCCTAATCTATACCTGCGATGGCCTGGTTAAACCAGGACTCCTTGCACTATAAATAAGACATGAGGTTGGTAAGCTAAGGTACACTACAAATTCCCTGTTACAGCATTACACCTTCCTCAGAGCCCTGTCTGACTTTAGCGTCGGAGTGTCATCGACCACCACAACGGTGGTCCGTGGCTCACGTGTGCTACTTGTGCAAGTCAACAGGTCAGCAGGAACCAGATCGGAGCAAGGAGAGAAAAATGACTACATCAGTTTGGCGCCGTCCGTGGGGACAACATAGCTCGTAACTTTACACTAAGCGTTTTCTCCTTTCAAAACACAAAGAAATGGTGACCATTAGGTCACGTAACAACGGAAAACCATGGGACACGTTGAACGTTCTGGCTGCCCCTATACCGCCTCTTTCAGCAGCTCCTATCTTGCATGCACAGCCAACTCTCGCCCCCGTATCAATGTCAACAACGATAGATCCCATAATTGATACGTTGGCATCCCAAATATTGCGGATCGCCAAAGCGGTGAAGGCTCTCACGCAACAGAATCCACCACCCGCTAATGGAGACCATAAACAGCACGGACCTCTACTTCTAGCAGACGATAGGGAGTAAGCGCAGGAAAGCCAAGCACCCGCCAGTTCCTATTGGACTAAAGGAGGCTACGCGGCTAACACTGAGTTCAGCGCCAGGGCAGAGAGGCTCGGCCCTGGGAACCCTTTCCGCAAGGGGGCACACGACGAGCCATTTGTGGACCGAATCATGTACGAGACCCTATCAAGGAAGTTCATTCCTCTAAAGCTTGACTCCTACGATGGAACCACCAATCCCTTCGACCACTTGCGCCATTAACAACACGTAATGGCCCTTAATGAGGGATCCAAATTCATAATGTGCAGGACCTTTTCCACTAGTCTGAAAAGCTCCGCATTGACGTGGTTCTACAGCCTTTCGTCGAAGTTCATCGACTCCTTCAAAATGCTGGCGAAGGAATTCCTGACCCGTTTCGTCGGAAGCCAACGCTTCCGAAAAGGCTCGCACTACATACTCTCCCTGAGGCAGAGGTCTAGTGAGACTCTGAGAGTACGTCAAGCGCTTCAACAATGAGATGACCCTCATAGACGGGTGCAGCGACGATATAGCCATGACAGCCTTCACTGCAAGCCTCAAATAGGGAAAGCTCTACGAAAATCTCACCTTGGAGCCCCCTCTGGACATGGTGAAGCTCCTCAAGAACATCTAGAAACACATCACCCTGAAAGAGTCGAGGACCTCAAAGAGGGAAACCGAAGGGGACGGGAGGCCCTCCACGCCCGGAGACAAGAATGAGGGAAAGAGACCCCCGGATGAGGAACGAAACAAAAGGAAGCGCGGTGACAACATAATAGACCCTGGTCGGTTCAGGTCGGAGAAATCGTCCAACTACGTCGGTTCTTGGTGGTAGGCACCATCATCCTACAATCTAATCCTGGGAAGACCATGGCTCCACCAGATGGAAGTAGTGGTCTCCACCCTTCACCAATGTGTTAAGTATACTGCTAACCACTCGGAAGGAACAATACGTGGGGACCAACCTACGTCACGAGGTTGTCACTATGGCGCACTGAAACAGATAGAGTGCTCCCAGATTTAGTTAGATCATGCAGACCAACCTGACCCAGTGCAAGACCCAAAGACAGAAGAGACACCATTTTCGAGCGGTACATAAGCAATCAGCTCTCCCGCCCGGCGAGTCGTAAAGGCAATGGCAAGCGGGAACACATCCCCTCGACATTCCGTCGGCGCAGAGATCTGCCCCTCTGCAAGGTTTACTTTTTAGTGACCTATGTAACACCTCGACAGTTTGTTAAAATGATCCGCGAAGAGCAATCCGAATTTATTTCAAGGCCAGGATCAGTTTCTCTCCGTCAACAGTTAGTTTGCTTTAAGTTGTTTATTTCCCTTTCCATAGTCAATATTGAGTTTTAGTTCTTAAAAGGCTTATGTGATTTGCAATTATTTAAGAAATAAAGGGAGAATTACGAAAAACTAACTCTATTGATTATTGGAAAGATGTAACAGCAAACACCTTGAGGCAGATACAAAAGACTACATATCACGAACGCCCTGAGGCGGATACAAAAGACTGAGCACTACAAACATCTGAATACAACGCGAACTAAAATAAAAGACTCGCTTAGATGATTCTGCTATGAACATCGTCAGACGAAAACTTGCAAACCCTCCGTTGCGAGTAATTTGCCAGTGATAACAAAGATAAAAGCTGCTCGACCCCTTCAGAAAACAAGAGATAAGTGTGAGAGGGGATTGAAAGGACTGAGTAGTCAGATTGATCCGTCACATCACGACAGGCTGCAAATTTCCTCTAAAGACATCCGAACTCCTTCCAACTTCCTCAAATAGCATAGAAGAAGGCAGATGAGGATGGTCACAAGCAACGACGCAGTTACGGTCTCATAATGCTATCAAGAGACACTTTTCCCATATGCGACGGCAGGTGTGATTGAGAGCTACCACACCCAGAGACATCGCACATCGACTAACACTTCGATCAACCATTGGTTAGTGGCGGGATCCGAGTACATGAAGACACAAATTGTTCGGTGTAACACCAACACATCTCCCTTGGTAGAAAATCCGTACTACTTCTCCACGAAATGAGAAGAAACTACGAGATCTCAGCAGATCAACTACATGCTCACCAATAGCAGGTGACCACGCATAACGAAAACTATTATTGTGCCTGACCTTTGCAAATGTCAGAACATTGTAGAAGATAAGCTCTGCGAAAGATAGTGCTTACAACGATTGGAAAACACCATTATATAGACATGATGGTTCACCAGGCGGGCACTCCAGCATTAACTGCCAAGTATTCAATGTGATATGTGAAACGAGAAGATGACGGTTCCCAAGGAAACTGCGCAGACTACGTCATTCAAATTAATGGCGCTACACGCAACCCCATCAATTCAGGGGGAGTAACCGATACCCAACTGTCACACAACCTATGTCGTACACGAGTTACCTCGCGATTTACGTCGTACACGCAGCATACTACGCCCTAGCCCCTCCTTTGCGAGCCCATGGGCTCGACTTATTATTCAAACAACATTTTATCGCATGCTTGGCACGAGCATTAAGAGATCCTAGCCGATCATGACTTACGGATTGTACCTACAGATCACCTGCTGATTCGAGGTAACTTCGTCCACACTATGCTACCACTAAATTCACACGCCCCCCAATAGGCGAAACTTATTTTCAAACCAAACAAGCTTAGTCAGCCAAAGCTGATGGCGACAACTTTTGGTTCAACCCGACACCTAGTCCGCTTAGCAAGGGCATTGACGGTTTAGGAAGTTGGAGTCTAATTAGCGCTATCACGCCTGGTAACAATGACTCGCCAGGGAACATTGCCACCCCTTGCAGTCAACGATCGCCGAACCTAATTAGGTAACCCTAGCTGGTGACGACTAGCAACGAAAGCTTCTGATCAAAATTTGGACTTGTATCCGCCACAGCGAGGGTGTTGATAGTCTGGAAGGTGGGAGTCTAGTCAGTCCCGAACTGATTTTGATGGCTCGCCACAGGACTACTACTTTTCAGCGTGACCGCCAAATCACAAAACTTGGACTTGTAGCCCCCACTGCAAAGGTGTAGATAGTCTGGAAGGTGGGAGCCTAGTCTGTCCCAAACTGATTCCGATGGCTCGCCACAGGACCACTGCTTTTCAGTGTGGCCGCCAAATCACCACACCTGGACTTGTTGCCCGTGTTGCGAGGGTATAGATAGTTTAGAAGGTGGGAACCCAGTCAGCCACAACCTGATTCTGACGGTTTGGCACGGGACCCCTGCTCTTCAACGTGGTCGCTGAACCCTCCCAAATTTTTAGCTTGGTGCACTCAAGTGTAGATAATTTGGATGGAGGGAACCTAGTCAGTCCCGAGATGATTTCGATGGCTTGCCATGGAACCACTGCTCTTCAGCCTGGTCGCCAAACTCATCTCGAATTCGTATCCCCCACCGCGTGGGGAGGGTGTAAATGATTCGAAAGGTGGGAGCCTAGTCAGCTCTTAACTGATTCTGATGGCTTGCCACGGGACCAATGCTCTTCAGCTTGGTCGCCAAATTTTTACTCCCCGAATCCGTAGCTCACTTTGCTTGGTCATACACGATTCAAAAGGTGGGAGCCTAGTTAGACCCACACTAATCCTAATGGCTTGCCACGAAACCACTGTTCTTTAGCCTGGTCGCCAAACAAGAATCTAGCCAAATCAGCGTCTTCATGCTCAAACAGACTGACATCCTAATATTCGCGAAGGCCATTCGCGCTGATACAAAGATCGTTCGGCCAGTGCCCAGATAAAAGCTATTTCGGATGCAAGCCCGAGCTTACAACGTCTGACTCGACACGTACGCTCCGACACATGCGCTTGGCCATTGCAGCTCGCTTTTAGCAGCAACTGTGCCAATCGGTTAGACAAACAGGATAAACCTCAAGCAGCTTACCTTGGGAAAAAGACATAGCGCGGGTAACCCCTAGTTAAACTATGCGCAACATGCCCCCGAGTCATTCACAATACAAAGCGATCAAGCTCTCTATCGCAGACAGACTAGTCAAACATCCTATTAACTCAACCAGCCTAAGCATGATGACAAGGCAAAAGGAAAAAACATACAATAGAGACAACAAGCACATTACTGATAAAACTATTTTCATTAACGGTCAAAACTAAAACGAGTGCAATCACACTAAGGTCACTCCCTACCAGGAAAAGGTACAGAAAAATAAGAACTAAGTCTAGTGGAAGATGGAGCAGGGATAGCATCCACATGCGCCGTGGTCTACGTATCAGGGCCTACATTGTCTTCCTCATCCGACGATGCAAAGGCAACAGACAAAGTAACATATGACATCTTCTTATAAAGGCCAAGATACCACTCCGGATGATCCTCCTTCATCAATAGCCAACAGCTCTAGCCGGTCGTGTACAACCCAGCGGAACTCACACTTGCCTTGCTCCTAAAAAAGATCTTCCTCTCGCACCTTCACGTCAACAAGTATGCGCTCCAGTAGCTCCAACTTGCCAGTCAACGTCTCAACTTGAGACTGCTCTGTGCCCAGACTGCTCTTCACAACACTAAGCTCATGCCACCCCAGTTCAAGCTGGTGCTCAGTGTTTCTCACCTCATGGGCGTAGTACTCCACATCGAATCCCAACCGTTGCTTTTCAGCAGCCCATTCAGCTTCCTTTGAAGCACTCTCTTCAGCAAAAGATTGTAACTCAGAACATGATTTAGCCGCAACATCCTGCGCAACCTTGACTTCTCGACGGACTCGGCTCAATTTCTGCCTGAGTCCGTCCCTTTCGGACACCACCTCCATCAGACTACGCTCAAGGCCCTCGAGACGAGCTCCTTGAGCCTCAGCAGCCACGGTTGACTGATCCAACCACTTTTCCTCAGCCTTCTTCTTAAGTCGCTCGATTTCACGAAGTGCATCAGAATACAACAGCTGCATGTGAGAGAAGACACACTCTAAGGTATATACTCTTTTACAAGCCACCACGACTTCCGTTCCAGCAACGGCCGCGTGGCTCATATGAGACATACCCAACATAAGGTACTTTAGACCCTTATCCATACATCCTTCAACGTATCCTCTTCGGTTTTCGTAGCATGATCCATCAACCAGCTATGGCGCCTGCTTATGTTCTTCCTCGAAGCATACTCTACATCCAGTTCTTGATGCCAGACTTGTGAGCTTATCTTTACCAAGTCAGGTGCCAACAGGTTTATCTGTACGTCTGGGTGAAGCCTTCCCTGATCAGGAACTACGCCAGCGCCGCCCTTCACGGTTGCCACCATCCTCAGACTCTCCTCCGTGGCCTTTCCTTTGTTAAGAACAACCGACCCTTATTTTTTAGAAAACTCAATGGGATCCGGAGGGAGAGGAGGTAGCAAATTATCCAAAAAACCCTCCAACACTTCCAATTGTGTCCTAGAACAAGACGGAGAGCAATGCTTACTACAAGAGACACGACCGGTATCGCGACCACTTTCAAGCGAATCAACAGTGAGGCGATCAAATTCTACAACCTCAAGAAAATCTTCACAGGAACCTCCAACAGCAATGGTCTCACGCGAATCAGCACCAACGGAAGCTTCCATTGCGACCCACACCAGACGGCCATTCAGAGCCTCGACATGCGCGTCACTAAGGTTTGACCTGTCCATGACTCCTGCCAACCGTAGGTAATCTTTCTCCAAGACGAAAACGTCAGTCTCTGCCTCAACAGGCCCAACAAGCTCACGCTACTCTCTCACTGGAGTGGCTCGTGAAAAAGATGGCCAACTCTAATGCAAGCCATCTTCCTCACGAAGGAAGCAAGCGTCTCAGACGACTCCTCCACATCGGACAGAACAAGAACTTTGGCCCTAACAGCCTTCGTCTTCTTAAAATGGGCCCAATCTTCCAACTTAATGCGCGACTCACGATACATAGTAGGGCAACGTGTCAGTTGTCCCACAGCCCACTACGGATGAAATTGGAAACTCTTATGACATCGACCACCTTCCTTTACGGCATGACATGGAACGTCTATGGTGTTTTGCTCATCTAAGATAAGAGAAGTGGTAGGATACCTTTCTGCAAGGGAACGCAAGTAACGAGTAGTCGGATCGCTACCAAGCGATCAAAATCCCGAGAAAGGGATTGAACTTACGGAGCGGTCTGAACTGTCGATCTAACGGACAACCCCTGCACCGGAGATACTTCGAATCCGCAGGAGCCAAGAAGCGGTACTTCTGCCAGAACTTGAAATCATCAGGCAGTTTACCGAAGCACTTCGGCGACTTCATCTTACAGACATCATTGCTCTTCAGCCGAATAGAGGTCAGCAACTGGATCACCCGCAGAGTCACGCTAACACCAGCCTCCTTGGCATTGAGCAGAATTATGAGGATGATCCTATATCCATTAGGCCCCAAGTGAGCCGGAGGAATCCCTAAGAGATCCAAGAACTCTCAAATCACGTCTAGTACCGGAAAACACACTTCAGTTTGGAACATCCCATGATGTAAACAGATGATATCGGCAGGAGGGCATTTGGTCGCCCGTTAGGAGATACAATGGCAGGTCCTTAGGAACCCCAAACGTCATACGGATTTTGGCAAGACTGGGCTTAGACAATAACTTGTCTTAAAAAACTTCCAGGGCCTCAGCCAAAACAACATCATCAAGAAGGTTTTCTTGAGCCATGTAAGAAGGCGAACGATCTTTTCAGAACAATATCTTCGCAAGGGAACAAAGTAGAAGAATCAGACTCTGCACTGCATATGACCTAAATAGTGGATGGTTTCCCGCCTTTTTTTTGCCGAATCAATGCACGTGCCATTAATGCGGCGTGCAGCTCAAGCAACGATTCGGGCTCAATCATCATAAGCAGCGCATTCCTTCAAGAGATGACTTAGCAAACCGATGTGACAACCCACTAACTAGGGGGGAGTAGCTGATGATACATAAAAATGGTCACACCCCAGAGCCATACACGTGTCGTGAGAATCTCGAGGAAATACGGGCCCCAACATCAGCCTAATACTGAACCGACCTAAGCGGTTATAAGCCCACTCAATTCAGTCTGCCAGGCGAACCCAGACTCTCACAGCACGCTAGGCCACACATCTCACAGTTGTCCTCAATACTCGCGAGCCCTCTATAGGAAAATATCTCGAGGATCTGCTTCAGATGGGCAACTACAACTGCTTTTTGCTCCCAAATAGGAAGAAAACACCAGAGTACCTTCCACATAGGGAAACTCCCTTCTACGGAATGTTCTTGGATTGGGAACTATCTCCCCCGTATCCAGGAGCGCAGAGCTAATAGAGAACTTCCCTCCTATAGCATGACTCCTAATTAGAGAGGGATCTCTACGAAGATCTCCTCCCAAATCTACACCTACGATGGCCAGGTTAAATCAGGACTCCTTGAACTATAATTAAGACATGAGGTTGGTAAGCTAAGGTACGCTACAAATTCCCTATTAGAGGATTACACCGTCCTCATAGCCCTGTGTGACTTTAGCACCGGAGTGCCATCGGCCACCACAGCGACGGTTCGTGGCTCACATGTGCTACTTGTGCAGGTCAGCAGGAACCAGATCGGAACAGGGAGCGAAAAATGACCACATCATTATATATACAAAATGTCAAGAAGTTACAAAATGTGGTTAAATCATCTAGTAGAACTACCTTTTCCGACTTCTTCTTTATTTTTGATGCATTGTATTTCTTAACTATCACCTCACTTATCTGCAGTTGACCATCGAACAAAGTCTTCCATGATAATGCTTCTAGAAACATGCATGAAGGCCAAGTCGGTATTGTCCGAGGTAGTGGTGCTCTAGGTGTCGTATGAAGCAAGACGGAGTGTTCACTCTAGGGAAGGTGAGCCATGAAACATATCCGCACGTCGTTCAAGTTAGACGGTCGTGGAATATATGAAAAATATGTATTTCTTGATTCCCATAACACACAAAAACACAACTATAGCGGTTGGCCATCAGCTCTAACATATCCTATTAAATCAACCATTTTCCCCTTGGAATGCATACAATGCTTTCGAGAATTGTTAGAGCATCTTTCACAATTGTTACCTTGTGGCACCCCTTGGATGATTGTGGGTTCCACATGTCACTTGCAACTTTCAAAAATCATTATCTTGTGGCACCCATTTCAACTTGAATGGGTCACCTACACTTCTGTGAACTTGTCGATTGACCAACCTCCAATTTTTGCTTTTGATTTTTCTTGATCTTCCCTCCCCTCACATCCCAAGTAGATCCTTTTTTTGCATCTGCTATCAGCAGATTCCTACTTTGTAATAATGAAAACAATGTTATTATCCATGCCAACACCTTGACACCAAGATATTGAGAATGAATTGATGGGAATACCTGCAAAAAAACAATATATACTGACGCTAGGAACACTAATCAATGAATCTGTGAAACAAGATTAAATAATGTCATGCCTACAAGAATTAACTTTACCTCTTCCGTCATAAACAAGTCGTTTTCATCAACTACTTCTTCTAGTGCTTGTTCATCATTCACTTCAGCATCATCATCATCCTTTTATATTAAGTAAATAAAAATATTTGTTATTCTAATCATATATTAAGTAAGGTAATGAATAAAATCATCAAGGGCAAAGTTTACTTTTAGAAGGTTCATATCTTCCAAATATGTTTTAAGTATCACCGGGTCCTCTAGATTATCTCGAAATCGATTAGATCGGCGATTGCATTTTGTGCACAAAATAACAACAATCAACAACAATAACAAAAACAACGATCAAACTAACCCTACAAATAAGCAAATTTTAGGGTTCAAATATTAACAACTAATCCTAAAAATAACAAAGTTGCTTCAAATAAACCAAAAAGGAAATTAAACATGATATTACGATAATGACAACAACAAAAAATAGACATGCAAGTTCATCTCAAGTTTTGAAATTGAGAGTGTACCACGAGTGGAGTGGGTTATTCTTCCTCTTGAAAATGTTCATCTTCTCCGTTCACACCTATAAATGGAGTGGAATGTTGATTCTCAACTGCAACATTATTATCTTGAAGCCTACCAACATCATTTTCATGAAACTGGTCCATTTTTATATACAAACTTCACCAAAACCCTAACATAGGAAGATGAAAAGAGAAATAGACAACGAAGACGTAAAAGAAAAGGAGAGACACTGATGTTGGGGTCGTCCGTTGAGTTTGGAATGGAAGACAACTTTGATAAAAATGAAGGAGGGAGGAAGAAGTGTTTTCTCGCGAGAGAGCAAATGAAGCAGTAGAGAGGGGAGAGGGAGGATGATGATGAGTAAGAGAGGTAAAAGGAGGTCGAAGACGATGGCTGACGGTTATATTTTCGACGAGATTAGAGGAGAAAAGGGTGGGAGAGGTGGTCGGTTCGTATGACTGAGAGAGGAGTCGCTGGATTTGGGAGAAAATAAAAAATCCATTTTTTATCATATAGTTGAGGTGTCCTTCAGTAGATTTAGAAGAAAAAAGGTGTTGGTGGTGTCCTTCAGTGGAATGGGTGGTGTCCTTCAATGGAACAGGTGGTGTTATTTAGCAGGGGCCTTCCCTTATTTGCTTAATTCACATCCAAATTGCTTTTCCTTATTTCACTCCATCACTTGTGCACTCTTCTTTATTTCATTCCAACGTTCTTCCTTATTTTTACTCCAACACTTCACTTTCCACCCCATTATCCCTATACATCTTCACATTATCAATGTAATAGTCTCACCTTTCTTTACCTATAAATACCCTCATATTTGGAGATACTTGAATATTTAGGAAATACATTTTGAAACACTTTGGAGAGAGAAGTAGTTGTAGTATTTAGAGAGAAATAATTGAACTTTGGCCTAGACCTTACCATGTTTGGCTAACATCCCACCTTAGGGTGTGGATGAGCCCATGGGAGGATAACTCCAAGAAGGTTATTTTAGATAAGTTTATTTCCATTTTCATGTATTAGGGAAGCATGTTTAGTTACATTAGTCTTGTAGTTTGGTTATGTCATGAACCTATGAGGTAAGTTAGATGCTTTGTATTTTATTATATGTGATGCGTCCAAAAACTAGTCTCCAATAAGTAAAACCTGTAACAAATGTTAGACTGCCAAATACCACCTTTTTGGTGGCCGAAGGCACTCTTATGTTTAAGTTAGTAACTCAGTTGGATATGGAGATAAAACTGTACAGAACTTAGTTAAAATTGCATACCTTTGTTGAATCTTCCCTTTACCTTTTATAATGGTCGCAGTTAATTCCCTACGTGACTTAAGCATGTGGGGCACAACGAGAGGAGACGTTTTCTGTAGCAGTCTCTTTCTTTATGAAGATATGTCCATGGAGGCGTAACTCCCTCCGCGACTCTTTTTCTATGTAACGTTCCTCCCTCTTGAAAGAACTTTATCGGGGTTGGATCTGGGTCTCTGATCATGATCTAGTCTGACGGGGGCTGCTTGCTTGCTTCTTTCAAATGGTATCTTGTGTCGATGGCGAAACACGAAGATTTGCTTACTCGGTGACCAAATCAGTAAGTCCTTTATAATTGATATTCGGGGGCTTATCAACTGCTTCCATCACAACGTGAAATTGATCTCGGTCTTCTCCACACTTGAACCAGTCTACGGTGAAGGTCCTCAACTCGCCGAAGACAAGACTCGGTTTGAAACGCTCAAATCAAAGTTTCTTGAAATCTTCGGTCACCAACCTGACGTCTTCGCTCGATCTCCAGGTCTCTCTGACTAGTTCTTGACTAGATCTCCAGGTCACCAATCTTGGTTTTTGTTTGCAAATAAGAAGAAAAAAAAGAGAAGCAGGAAGAGGAGAAGACTTAAGAAATGGAGAAGCAGGAAGAGGAGAAGACTTCAGAAATGGAAGAGGAAGAAGACTTCAGAAATGGAAGAGGAGAAGAATTTGCAGGAAGAGGAGAAGACTTCAGAAAAAAAATAAATGGAAACTTCGCAGTGTTGCATAGGGAGTCGAGGAGTCGGGCCGGGCTGGTTACCCTACGGGCTTCAGAAATGGAAACCGAGGCCTGAACCAGAAACTTCGGGCCGGGCCGGGCTTTTACAACTGAAATTTTTTTAATTAATAAAAATCGATCCGAACCGACCCGATCGGTCCGGTTGTCGGTTTGGTCCGGGTTTTCGGTCCTAAATGCCCACCCCTACTCTCTACTTATGTTACCATTTCTTCCCACTTAACATTGACACCATGAGTTTTTGGGTGTGTTGTGTTTGTTCACTTTCACAAACATCAACACACAAAGTTGGATCCGTATGCATTAAAGTGTGTATTTGTGGGGTATTTACCACATCGGAAGGGCTACAAATGTTATCATCCTCCTTTTCGACGGACTTATGTGACTATCGATGTTACATTCTCTGAAACTAAGATGTATTTTTCTTGGCCTGTATCCATTTCTCCTTTTCAAGGGGAGATGAGTGTTGCAACCAAATTGGATGGCTATGTTTCCGGATATGGTGCTGACTACTCCTGCTGAGACTACTACGAGTTTGGGTGATTCTCTTTGAGTATTACCTAGTACTCCAAGCCCCCTCTCTACATCTGCGATACCTACCAATAATTCTTCATCTATTGCTGATGTTCCTGAGGTACATATTGATTATGAGGTTAATACTAACAATTTAATTAGGGATCCTATGTCGGTTATATCTAGTGGTGGTGACAGGTATCAGTTGCCTCCACGGAGTACTCAAGGTAAACCCCCAAAGAGATACTCACCTGACAACTCAAAGACGGTGAGTATCCTATTGCTCATTATGTTTCTACGTAAAAATTGCCTTGTGCTATTCAAACCTTCGCAAATCAAATGTCAATTGTCACCATACCAACTAGAGTATAAGACACTTTGAATGATCCTAAATGGGTAGAATCCATGCCTAAGGAAATGCAAGCTCTAAAAGAAAATCAAACATGGGACCTTGTGAAGTTGCCAGAAGGAAAAAAAATATGTTGATTGTAAGTGGGTGTTTATGGTGAAACATAAGCCAGATGGTACTATTGATCGGTATAAAAAAAGGTTAGTGGCTCGTGGTTTTACTCAAACTTATAGTGTTGACTATTAGGAGACTTTTGCATATGTAGTAAAGTTAAATAATGTGGGGGAACTTGGTTTTCCACCCGAAGGAACCATGAAGTTATATTGTGATAATAAGTCAACGATTCAGATTGCGGAGAATCCTATCCAACTTGACTAAACAAAAAATATAGAGATCGATCGTTATTTCATATACGAGAAGTTTGAAGAAAAGATTTTTGATGTTTCGTATGTGAAAACCACAGAACAGTTACTTGACATGCTTACCAACATGACTAAACTAAACATATAGACATTGATCATTATTTCATATACGAGAAGTTTGAAAAAAAGATTGTTGATGTTTCGGATGACCACAGAACAGTTACCAAAGCTATTGCTAGTCAAGCCTTAAATGACTCACTCATCAAGCTTGGCATGTGTGATATCTATGTTCCATCTTGAGGAGGAGTGTTGGCGTGGTCATATTAGACTATTGTCTCCTATTAGCTTACTGTTTCCTATATTATTTCCTATTAGCTTATTGTTTCCTATTAGATTAATCCTTATACCAGTATTGTTCCCTACTAGGTTACTGGTTCCTATTAGGTTAATCCTTGTATACCAAGTCACCAATATTTTAGGATCTAGATTGATTTGCAGAGTTGTATATATACCCATGTATCAGTTGATTGTAAATAATACAAATTATTCAATATATTTATCTATTCATTTTGACACTTATATGGGGAAGAAGAAAACAATCGTCGGATTAACATAATCTATGGAAGAAGAAAACATAATTTGTTGTCACACGAAAACATAACTTCTATATTAAATAAAGGGGAAATTTCTCAAATACCATTGTTTATGGTGAAAGTGTGAAAACTGAATCAAATACAAATCAAATCAGCTACATCAAGGAGTTTATCTTTTCGCCTTGCTTGAAGAATTAGCCTAGCCGACAATACATCTCCAAAAAGCCTAACGAAAATTGTATGTAATCTTATCTAAATTCCCTTTTAAAATTGTGATGATCAATTGTGATGATACGTGTTCTTTTATAAACATGAAAAGAGGGAGGGAGGCAACCACCAAGGAAATAAAGAAAATAATAAGGAAACCTTAGGGTTTCCTATTTCATATGGGCCAGCATGAACATGGCCAACATGCACATGGCCAGCGCGAGACATGTTGCTTCCTCTTTGTTTTGGGATGGATGCACACATGGGCTTGCTTTAGTCTATTTTGGGCTAGTCCAAAAGTTGTGGATCACCTTTATTTATCTTTGAGGGCCTTTTACCTGAAAAACACCCTAAAACACAAAATTCTCCAAAAGATCACGCTTGTCAAGTAATTCAATGAATTATCATAATAATCTTAACAAGTGAAAATATTTTAGTTATGAAGATAGTGGCAATAATAGTTTCATGTTATCATGCTAAAAGGTGTTCTCAGCTTTTCCAAACAATGTTAGGTGTGAAGATAAGCCTTCGAAAAACTAATCCCCGTGCCTTGGGTGAAGTTCATAATTAACAAGTTTTGAGTATCTTAAAACCCTTGAGCAGAACGTTGGCGAGGTACATGCTATTTTTGCAGGGATTTAGGAGGAAGTTATAGGAAGGCAAAACACCTTCTTCTCTCATCAAAATTACATAGTCCAATTTGCATTTGTGTGGTGTGTTCAAGAATTGAAAATCCTTGCCCTTTTTTCTCTATTATCCTTTCTCTCTAACCTTTTTTTACCTCCCTTCTCCAAATTCTTTTTTCATTCTCACTCTAATTCTTTCCACCCTTCTTATTCAACCCCATACTTATCTAATCCTACTTTATCACTGATGATATACGTCCTTTAATCCATACCGTACGCGTGTCATGATGATCTCATCAACTGAGCAAAGCGGACTTGATTGCCCACCAAATCTAGCAAGGCATAGACAACAATAAGCCCATATTAGGGGTGGGCACGAGACGGGATGGGACGAGATGGACCCATCCCGTTCATTCAGGATCAGGACGGGACGGGATGGGATAGACCTCATCTCGACCCCGTTCCATCTCAAACGGGATTGGGACAGGACGGGATGAGCACGTACTAAATAGTCCTACAATAAAAAATAACAAAAATAGTTATATCTTACATTACTCACACACCAATAATGTCAAATTTATATACATATAACTTACATGATAAATAATAATAGATATTAAATAAATATTAAACTTTTTTTGGAAGGCAAATAAATATTAAATTTCATTTAAAATTAATGAATCAATTCATTTAGATTTCATATAGAATTTCATCTTACATTGATTTAATTTCAACACATCCTAAACCTTAATTTAGAAGAGTATTTTGATTAAAATTAATAATAATAAATATTAAATAAATAAATTCGGGACGGGACGGGATAGGCGGGATTGAAAATCTCCATCTCGATCCCATCCCACTCTAGATCATGATGGGACGGGATCGGGATGAGTTTGATCAATCCCAAAAGGACAAAAAACAAATCGGGACGGGTTCGGGATCGCGGGATGGGATGCCCACCCCTAGGCCATATTGGCAGAATACATTGGTTCTGACTAAGAAACTTATACCAGAGTATAAGTCGTGCATGAAAACTTCCTTGCATGGACAACACTTCAAAAGGGATACCTCTCCCGCAGATTTAGGAGCACAAGTCGTGTAGGGAAACTCTTTGACATGGACGACTCCCAACTAGGAAATGATCTCCAGTAAGATCGCTTTCCCTAAACTACACCACAAAAGGCCTAGCCGAACAAGGACTCTTGCATTATAAACAAGACATTGGTTTGACAAAAAAAGGTACGCTACAAAACACAATTTATGGCTTTAAGCTTTCCACCAGCCTTGTATGTCTTTAGCATCGGAGTGCTATCGGCCACCACAATTGTGGTCCTTGGCTCATTTGTGTTCCCAGTGCAGGTTCAAGTCGAGGTCAAGGATAGCAGGATTCGACTACATCAGTTTTGCACCGTCCATGGGGAACGACGAAGATCCTTGAAAAAACAGTGATACCACCTTGCCTCACAATACAGAGATACAGTGACCAGGAGATCTCCCAACAAGGGAAACATCGCTGAGCCAGTGACCACGCTTGTATTGTGAGAGCACCTCCAGTTTCGACGAATTCGGCACTGCGGGAGGAACAAAATCAAACCCTCACATCGGTTGCAGCAGCGGCGGACCCAAGGCTGAATATACTATCAACCCTGATGCAGCAGATTGCACGAGCGCAAGAGAATCTAACCCAGTAGAACCCTCTACCCGCAAAAGGATAACGAGAGCAGCGAAGAGCCCCATCCCCGAAAAATTCAAAGGAACACGTTCAGGAGAGCCGCGCTGCCCCTGCAGATTATCAGTAGACCAAAGGCGGAGACCCAACGTCCAGGGCTAACAGACAAGTTTCCCAGAATCCCATCAGACTAGGGGCTACCAATCCTGACGTGTTATTCAACCTCTTCATCTCGTCGTTCATGGATCATATTATGAACGGGCCTTTGCCGAAGAAATTCACTCCGCCAAAGCTGGAGTTTTGTGGTGGGACGACAGACCCGTCTGATCACTTGCATTAGTTATAGCATGTAATGGCACTCAAAGAATGATCTGAAGCAATAATGTGTCGGTCATTCCTAACCAGTTTGAAAAAGTCAGCGCTGACCTGGTTCCACAGCCTCCCTCCGATGTCCATCGACTCATTCCAGACATTGGCAAAAACGTTCCTTACTCGCTTCATCGGCAGCCAACGAATCTGGAAGGGCCTCGCATTATCTGCTCACCCTCAGACAAAAGCCCACCGAAACGTTACACGCTTTACCGATGAGTTGACTTTCATCAGCGGTTGCAGTATCAACACTGCAGTCACAACCTTATCCTTAGGTCTGAGGAGGGGCAAGTTCTATGATTTCCTTACTATGAACCCTCCAACTGATATGTCAAACTTACTGAAAAATGCCCAGAGGTACACACTCTCGATGATATGCTAGCTGCCAAGAGGGAGGTGGGTCCGAAAAGATACCATCTACATCCAGATACAAAAAGGAGGGGAAAAAACAGGATGACGACGATAGAAAGAGGAAACATAATGATAACAAGCCCGACTCTGGCCGAGCAAGGAAAGATAATGCCTCCAACTACGTCGATGCTAAATCAGTCACTCCTCTCAATTCCAGTCTGTCTGACATCTTGAACTCTATCAAGAATTGGAAAAGGCTAAAGTAGCCCGCAAAACAACGAGGAGACCCCTCCCGGCAGGATAACAACAAATACTGCTCCTTTCACAAGGAGGGCGGCCACGACACTGAGAGCTGTAAGAGACTCGGGAACGAGATAGAGTATTGGATTCAGAAGGGGAAGTTCAATGAGTTCTTGAGCCCGGACAAAAGGCACAATCGAGCAAAGGAAAGGAAAGATTTTGTTAAGGAGATAGTAAAAAAAGCTCCTGGCATTATATATGTGCTTCATGGAGTCGGCTCCGAAGGCGAGCAATCAAACAGGTCCCGCAGTAGGACGCTTTTCAAAAAACGGATGCAACCCACCTGCGAAGACAGACAAGTGCAGTATACATGTATTCATAGCCCCATCCCATTGCTGAGGTTCATGGACAAGGACCTTCAAGGCGTTCATTCTTCTCACAATGACGCTCTGGTCATCTCGGTCCTCATTTCAAAGTGGGAAGTGAAAAGGGCTTTGATGGACACAGGAAGCTCTTTAAACATCTTGTTTCTCAATGTTTTCCCAACATGCAACTCAAGGAGGTGGATTTAACACCGGCCAACCATCCCATGGTCGGGTTCAGCGGAAAGAAATGTTTCCCTATTGGGAGGATCAACTTAACGGTAGTGGCAGAAGAGTCACAATTACGGAAGTACCTTGTCTAGGAGTTCATGGTGGTCTATGATCCGTTTGCCTACCACATCATCTTGGGGAGGCCTTGACTTCACCAAATGGAAGCAGTAGTCTCTACTATGCACCAATGCATCAAGTACGCAGCCAACCAGGCCCAAGGAACTATTCGTGGACATCAACCTTCAACGAGAAACTACCACTACATAGCACTGAAGCAGTTGGATTGCAAGTAATTACAGCCCGAGCCCCTGAAACAGATACATCAGACAATGGCCCAGAAACAGGGGAGGAACGCCCATGCAAACAGTGATAAAGTTTTGACTACCAGGGGCTCAACTATTTGACGAGCCAGAATTCAACACTAGAAACACCATCCAGCCAAGCACAAAGATAGGTAGCATTACTTCAAAAAATAGAAGCCTTCTCAGAACACTGACAACCAACGAGGAACGGCCTGCCAGATCGAAGTTCACTCTACAGTAACTTCGCAAACATTGGCGACACCTGACGGTTTGCCAAAAGAGCTACACAGTCTAAGCCAAGATAGTGAACGTATCTTTCATGGCCAGATTAGCTTAGTTTCTGTTTAAAATCAAACTATCTTATTACTTTGATTCCTTTTTTTTTTTTTTTAAGTTTAGAATAATTGTTCCTGCAAGACATATTCAAGGAATAAAACAAACTTTATTGATTGCCATGAAAGTTATTACAAAGCTTGCCCTGCTGACTAGTACAATGGTTTATACATAATAAGAATCTAAGTCCGATGCAAGTATTTATTTGCTCAAACGCACGACAAGAATTCGCTCCTCCAATATTTCTTCAGAAAGGATTCGAAAGTGATAGTAAAATACTTGAAAAAGGTTGCAAGTGAGTACTTGATTCTTTTCTCCGTCGAATCACCTCACAAGGATGATTTGAAAGTGGCAGCAGAGACAAACACAAGGAGCTATTGACATTTATGCTCCTCTTATCCCCCATACGAAGAGGATCAGAAAGAGAGCAGAAGAGACCAGATAGGGACGTCTCTCAAATGTGTAATGCCCGGGGTGACACAAAACTACCACCCTAGGACTGCAAATCGCATCCGCCAGACCCCCGCCTCGCCAAATCTGCCTTCCTGCTAAGGCATCACTGGAGAAGCCCAGTAGATACAGTAGGAAAATCCGCCCCAAAACTAGCTACTGGGATCATCTCCCAACAGCAATGGTGGATGGAAACTTGGGAGCAGGAGAAGGCGACTGACATACTCATCCTTTGAGGGACAGTCCGTACTTCTTCTACGAAATGTGAGAAGAGATTACAAGGTCCCACGGAACCAATTGGATGCTTACCCAGACTAGATGGCATCACATAAAAACAGGTTTTGTCAAGACTCATTGCTGCAAATGTCAGAACATTCAAAGACTCTAATAACGAAGATCTTCCTTTAGCCTTTGGAGAGCCCAAAACATAATTTTTGAAGTGATGCATTCCAGAACATTCTCTAGATCATTCATGGAAACGCTTGAAATATTGAACTCCAGCTTATATATAGGAACGACAGTTCACGAAACAAAGTCAATCAACAGTTATGACAACATTAATGTTGTACGAAAAATAGGAAAATGACGGTTCCAATTGCAACTACACAAGTCCATCTTCATCGAATTAATGGCACTGCACGCAGCCCCATTAATTGGGGGAGCAACCGGCACTGAACCGTCTCCCAATCTATGTTGTACACTTGACATACTGATCTTTACAACACAACCCTCCAACGAATGGGCCTAAGCAAATACTCTGCCAGTACTGTACGAATGACTTAAGAGCCCATGCAACGTGGAACACGCCTGTAGCGATATTGTAAATAAATTCAAGGTATTCGCTCTATTTTGTTGTTCATTAAACCTGGATAAATTCATTTCGATCAATTTTTATGGCGATTCGACTCCATAATCAAATTTATTGGTTCGATCTTCATATCGGACTACTAAGCGAATTGAGTAAATCAGGCGCTCAAGTCAGACTCGCACGCCCAAGTCCGAATGAAGGCCTAACCCGATCAAAGCTTAGTCAGTTTCTACTGGTGGCGATGGATTCTGATCCGCTCTAACCCTAGTCTTCCAAAGTGGATGACGGTTGCTTAGAAAGTGAGAGCTTAATTAGCGCTCTAACGCCTGACCACGATGGCTTGCCGGGGACCATTGTCCAACTATAGAAATTGGTCACCGAACCTAACCAAAGCTTAGTCTGTTTCCACCAATGACAATAGGTTATGGTCCGCTCTAACGCCTAGTCCACCAAAAGCGGATAATGACGGCTTAGAAAGTGAGGGCTTAGTCAGCTCTCTAATACCTGATTGAAACAGCCTGCCAAGGACTATTTTCCAATCATGGATAATTGTCACCGAACCTGATCAAAGCGTAGTCAGTCACAACTAGTTACAGTAGCTTTTTGGTCTGCTCTAATCCTAGTCCGCCAATAGCGGATGATGATGGCTTAGAAAATGGGAGTCTAGTCAGCACTCTCTGCATCTAATAATGTTGGCCTGCCAAGGGTCGCCATCCTTTCGTAGTCGATGATCGCTGAACATGACCAAAGTTTAGTCAGTAAGCCGTTGATGATGATTGGTTCTGGTTCGCTCTAATCCTAGTCTGCCAAGTGTGGATTACGATGGCTTAGAAAGTGGGAGTCTAGTCAGTGCTCATGCAGCTAATGATGATAGTTTGCAAGGGATCATTGGCTAACTACAGACAATGATCGCCGAACCCTATTGCTCTAACACCTAATCCACCGAGCGCGAATGACGATGGGTTCGAAAGTGGGAGTCTAGTCAGTGCTCATGCAGCTTGATGACGATGACTTGCCAGAGATCATTGGCCAACTACAGATACTGATCGCCGAACCCGACCAAATTTTAGTCAGCTATAACTGATGACAACAACTTGTAGTCTCCCTTACAGTCTAATCCGCCAGCAGCAGACAGAAATGGTTTGAAATCACAAGGACCATCGTCCGATTAAATGCACGTACATGACCAAAGTCTGACCAGTTTGCTTATAGTAGCAATGACAACTGCTAGCCCGATCCACAGCCTGGCTCGCATATGACGGATTACAATGGTGAATCTCAAAGACAAAACTCCCATCAGGGGATCAAGTATATGACTTCTTGACTCAGCACAACCTCTTGTCTAAAAGCTAGTAGCAAGGTTAGACAAAGCAAATAAAAGCTAACGGGAAAAGTCAAAGAATGCATAAGTACAAAATGTTTTTTAATATGCTATCACTCATTAATAAGTCAAGATTACAAAGTTCACTCCTCATCAGGAGGAGGTTCAGATACAATAGAGCTTGATTTGGCAGGAGAGAAGGTAGGGGATATGTCTGCATGCGCCGTCACTCGGATGCCCTAGACTTCATCAACTTCTTCTTTTAATTAGTCAGAGGTTTCCCCAAACTCCGCATAAGACAACTCTTTATAGCGAGAGTGCTCCCATTCGTGATTCTCCTCCTTCATCAGATGCAACAGCTCAAGGCGCCCATGCACAACTCTGCTGAACTCGAACGTGCCCTGGGTCTTCAAAAGTTTTTCTTCTTGCACCTTCGACTCAGCAAGTTCTTGCTCCAGCAGCTCCAACTTGTACGACAACGTATCAGTCTTGGTCTGCTCGGAACTCAAATTGTCCTTCGTGGCACTTAGTTCATGTTGCGCCAGAAGGAACTGCTCTTCTATATCCGCACACTCTTGGCATTGGAGTCAACATTGACCTTTAGCTACTGACATCGGACAACCCACTCGAATTCCTTTTTTGCCTTCTCAGTAGTAAGAGTTTGCAACTCAGTCTGCACCTTGGCTGCAGCCTCCTGAAAAGAACGTAAGTCACGACGGACAAGGTTCAACATCTCCCCAAACCTATCCCTCGCGAACATTGTCTCAGCCAACTCAAACTAAAGTGTTTCCAAACGAATCTTATAAGCCTCCGACCTTGTCTTCCGGGCCTCCTGATCAACAGACGATTGGGCAGACCTCCCTTCCTCAAGCTGCTTCCTCAATGATTCAATCTCACGAAGAACATCGGAGTAAAACTTTTGCAAGTTCGCAAAGACTCGCTCCAAGGTATACACCCTCTCACGAGTTTCTTCAACCTCCATCGCAGCAACGACAACTTGTTTCAGGTATGACATTCCCAACACGAGATGTTTCTGCCCCTTATCCATACGCTCTCCCAGTGTCATTCTTTTTGTCTCCATAGCACAGTTCTCCAACCAGTCATTCCACCTACTAATATGCTTATTGTAAGGATAAGAAATGTTGACCTCCTGGTGCCAAGCTTGGTTACTCATCTTTACCACGTCTAGAGCAAACAGACTAATCCTGGTGCCAAGCTTGGTTACTCATATTTACTCATTCATGACCGGAATCACTCTAGCACCACCCTTTAGTCTTTTCACTGCATCAGGGCCCTCATCAACAACTTTACTCTTATTTGCAACGATCAGCTCCTTTTTCGAGCCGATTCAGAATCAGTTGAGGGGGGAAGAATAAAGTGAATTATTTCTCGGACCCATCGCCACCTCAATGTGGGGACGAGAACGAGATGGAGGACAATACGGGCAACGCGAGGAAGACTTCTCACCATAGGGGAGACTTCTCGCCATAGGGGCGACTATCAGATGACCTTTCACTAAACCGGGGGGACTCACAATCCAAAAAATGGTCATACTTAAGGTCCTTCAGTGAAAAAGGACAAGTCAGACCCGCATCAGACGAAGCTATCATGCCCGCCTGCAGCAACACATTATTCAAGATCTTCACTTGATCAGTACTCAGCTTCGTTACATCTTCATCCCCCACCATTTGCAGATACTCCTTCTCCAAATCGAGAAGGGAAATAGAGGCCCTTGCCCGAACATCCGGCCCCTCAGACTAACAGCTTCCACTCCAGTGGACAAATCAAGAGCCTGCCCCACAGCATGGCGACCTTCTGAAGGGGCTGAACACTCACTAGCGGGCTCAGTGGCAACACGAGGCTTCTTGGAACACGTATTAATGGAAAGTGTTTCATTCAATTCCGCCCTCCTTGACGGGCTCAAGATCTTAACTTTCGGGAGCTTTATCTTCTTCGAACAGGGCTTCCCTTCTGACTTAGCCTTCGAAACTCTGAAAAGATTGGGAGCCACATGCCAATGGGCCGATAGTTCGCCGCATTTGATGTTAGAAAACTTGACAACATCCTCTATCAGGGCATATCACGAAATTTATCTAAAAATGTTTTGTCATCAGAAGAAAGAGGCGTAGTCGGGAACCTCCCTGCAGAACACTTAGACAACATTTTAATATGTAATTAACACTAGCAGAATCGAGAATGAAACTAAAACATACTCAGTTGTTGGAACTCTCGCTTGATCGGACTACCAACAAACCCAAAATACGAGTCCGCAGAGGCCAGGAAACAATATTTCTGCCAGAACTTGAAGTCATCATGTAGACTGCCAAAACATTCGTATGACGTCAACACATACACATCATGCTCGAAGATACTCGAACACCAGTGTCTTTCTCCCTAATCAGAATGGCGATCACCATCCTATACCTGTTCGATATCAGTTGAGCGGGCGCAATGCCGAGGTAGTCTAAGAAGCTCCAAACTTCCTTGATTACAGGAAAATGAACGCCGGATTGAAGCATACCCAGATGCAAACCGATAAATCCTTCAGGGGGAGATAACGGTGTCTAACCGGCGTCCAATGTGCAGAACCAAATCGTCAGGGATCCCATACATCTCATGGAAAACTTTCCAGATTTGACTCAGAGAGTGACTTCTCCTCGAAGAACTTATAGCCCGCCCGTAACAAACAATTCATTAGAAAGTTAATTCTGGTGCACCATTGACGAACATACAAACTTTGATTAAGGAAATTAAGTCAAAAGCACGGAAAGTGAAATGACAAAGTAGAGTCTCCAAGATCAAAAAGTAAATAAAATAAACTCTGCAGAAGAGGGGAACTATATAAAAGACATAATTCTCGCCTATTCTCGAGCAAACACACGCCTATTAAATGAAGCGCGCCGCTCGATGAAACGATTCGGACTGAACCAATCATGACCGCTCAGGTCTTTTACGACATGACTTGATGGACTAATGAGCTGGCCCCCCAACTCGGGGGGAGTAGCTAATGATACACCAAACATTTATTTAATCCATAACGTAAGTGTGTCATGATGATCTCGTTAGTTGAGCAAAGCGGGCCTGATTGCCCACCAAATCTACAAGGCCCAGACGACAATAAGCCCATATTGGCAGAATCCAAAAGGTTGGATCCAAGTTGCAATGCCCTATTAAGCCCACACGTCACATGGTAAAGCCCAATAGCTGTAAGGCCTAATCAGGCAAGTATCTGGGGATCTCCTAAGACGGGCAGGCTAGCAACACATTGGTTCCGACTAGGAAACATATACCAGAGTATAAGTCGTGTATGAAAACTTCCTTGCATAGACAATACTCCAAAAGGAAAACCTCTCCTACAGATCTAGGAGCACAAGTCGTATATGGAAACTCTCCTACATGGACAACTCCCAACTAGGAAAGGATCTCCAGCAAGATCTATTTCCCTAAACTACGCCACCAAAGGCCTAGTCGAACGAGGACTCGCACATAAAAAAAGACACATATTTGACGAAGAAAGGTACTCTACAAAACCCAATTTACAACCTTAATCTTTCCTCCAGCCTCGTCTGACTTTAGCATAGGAGTGCCATCGGCCACCACAACGGTGGTCCTTGCCTCATGCGCGTTCCCTGTGCAGGTCCAACTCAAGGTCAATGAGAGCATGATTCGACTACATCAATCACCTATTCCAATAATAAAGTGCATTGTATCCTATCAAATGTCTCATTGAGATGATTACTAATTTGTTTACACCCACCTTATATACAACCTCCATATCTAATGGGTTTTCATAAGAATTGCTATACGCCACCCTCCGTCCAAATGTAGTTCTATTCTATGCACCTGCACGTGTTGCACTTTGGATTATTTGCTATCTGGGTAGGAAACAATTATGCATATATACATGGATACGAAAATTTTGCATTATTACACCTTGGGTACAAACTTGGGTCTTGATAGTCTGTTCAATGATGCTAACCAAGGTAAGCTGTCTCATAAATTGTAAAGACCAAAATATCCTCACGTTAAGTGTGAACATGAAGATTGTAGCAATTTAGAGATAATAACACTTATGGTGGAGATTTTACAATAAAAAAAATATATGATATTCTTCAACCCACCCTACCGCCTCCTCTTTCCTCTTTCCCTTTCTTATTAAGGTGACTACTAAATAACACCATCATTTCTCCTGATGGACACCACCATCAGGCTACTTTCTGAATGACACCACCACTTTTCTGAAGGACACCACTACTACTGAAGAACACCACCTATAAAAGTCAAAAAAAACCTAACGCCTTTCGTTTCCTTTCACCCTCTCTCCCTTTCTTCTCCTATCATCAAGAACCATCACCACCACACCACCACCCCGTCACCATCAACCAAACCACCACACCACCGATTGGCCTCCTCCTCAACCTCCTCTCACCCTTTCTCATCCTCGAACTCTTCTCACCCTCTATCCCTTTCTTCTCCTCTATCCATCTCTCCATCTCTTCCCCTCTATCCCTCTCTTATTTTCTCCCCTTTTCTCCGTCAAGAACCATCACCACCCTGCCAGCCTCCTACACCACCTCCTCATCTCTCCCTATCTTTCTTATGTTTTTTTCTTCTTCTCCTATCTTATTTTCTTCTTATTCTTTTTCTCTTATTTTCATCACAATACAAACAAAAATTGTGATTAACAAACACCAATTGAAATTTTAGACACAAATTGAAATTAACAAACACAAACTGAATTAAAAAAATTAAAATACAAAAACACAAAAAAAACATTAAACATTAAAATTTTCATTAATATTTTAAAATATTATAAAACAAATACAAAAAAATACATTATTTGTCTTGGACATAGTCAACAAAGTCTTTGAGGGATGGCGTTCGCGGCCCTCTTTGTCGGATAAGTAGTAGTCCACTAACGCACCATCACCATCATCATCGTCCGCATCAAAGAACGACGATGATTCACTATCCTCTTCCTCATCTGACAATTTTTCATCATCATCTGAAGACGATGATGAGGTGGGGGGGGGGGGGGGGGGGGGGGCGTTATCATAGGGGGGGGGGCGTTATCATACCAAACAGAGTCGTCTTCGGGATCTCCAATTTCATCCCATTCTTCGCTGGATGATTCTTTCTTCAACATTGGCTTTTTTCTCTTCATCAACTTAAATGAATTGGTTATGAATTTGTCTTCCCAACCAATTCTTTTTGTCTTATCAAACATTATATTTGTATTCCCAATGAATTTTGTTTATCTTTTCAAGTAATTTTCTTGTGATTATACAACCATGGTGGTTTTTTCAAGTATGCTTGAATGTCATAGACAAAGGAAAAAGTGAAAAAACTTCTACGAGATACTCAAAACGCAGCTGCAAAACCGAGCCCAATAATAACAATCGCAGAAAATGAACGCGAATGTGACCGTACAAATTGCAGAAATTCAACAATTGTATGAAATAGAGTCAGATTTTGGCCCAAAACGCAGCGACTCAGACGAGGATAAGACATAAGCTCGCCAGAGCCACTGCATTTGGACAGAAAGTAAACATTGTTGTTTGCCTTAAATGCAGTGGATTGTGCGATAATTATCCATATCCTCGTAAATACCACTGCGTTTGGGACAAAAAACAGACTCTGTTCAAATTTTCAATTTTTTTGTGTTTGAACCATTTTTCAAATTTTTTTCAATTTCTATGGGTTTGATGCAATATTGACATATTTGATTTACTGCTTTTTGTTTGAACTTTTTTTTTCAATTTTTTTTAATTTCTATGGGTTTGATACAGTATTAACATATTTTATTTATCACTAAACCCCACTTTTGTACACTTCAACTTGTGATGGTCAAAAGTGAGGTTTAACAATAAATCAAATATGTAAATACTGTAACAAATTCATAGGAATCAATAAAATGAAAAAAATATTCAAATAGAAAAGAAAATGGACAAACTTTGTTTTCTGTTCAAACGCAGCAGTTGCCGCAAGGATATAAATACATGTCGTGGTAATTCCCGCAGTGGGATAGAAAATGAACTCTATTTTTTGCCCTAAACGCAGCGGTTGCTGAGATTGCAATTCATATCCTCGCAGTAACCGATGCGTTTCCAAACCACCGACCTTTTTCATCTCTATCTCTGTGCTTGATTCCCTTCCCCACACTAGCGGCAACCTCCCACTCATTCTCTATTTTTCTGATTTCAATTTTCTTCCACCACCAGTAAATGCCTCCTTCCCCTCCCTTCACCTAGTCGTTGTTTTCCTTAAATGTTTAACATGAGTAGAATCCGGAACATGCAATTTCCATAGCGAATTAGCAAAATTAAGACAAGAGACATGAGCTAGCATCCTCTCGTCAGTGACAATGCCCTGCGCTGGAGCTGCCATTTCTGCAGTCTGAAATGTCCCAAAACTAGGTGCCATTTGTCATTGCTCATCTGCTGCCTCACACCCCTATAAACCAGGTTGTCTCCTTAAACGTCTTCTTCATCCTGGTCGCATTATTTGTTTTCAGCTTATTGCTAGGCAATATCACTTCCTCATCCAAATTCGACCAACGGATACTCGAATAATACGACTCTGAAGCATAAACGAACTGCGGATTAGACTCACTGAAGAATTCCATTGTGATTAGCAGTAGTAGCTTGTGTTTTGAGGAGTACAGAGCTTGAAGAAGGGAGGGAGAGATAAGGGATTATTTAGAGAACTTTAGGAAACTAACTAAGGGGCCGGGTGGGTTGGCTGAACTCAACAGAGACACGTGAATAAAAGGGAAATTAAATGAAATCAGACAAAACTATAACAGTACAAGACTATAATTACAACTAAATAAAATGAAAACAATAATAAAATTAATATGTCAGTGACTTGTATTGCAGATAGAGGCCTACAAAATCGCTGTCTTGAATTGGCGAAGTCGTTGTGTCTTGAATTGCAGATAGAGGCTAGCAACAATGTTATGTTCTATAAACAGATTTCGCTCCTACTCAGTGTTGTTATTTCGTTGAGCGTCTAACTATCAGGATTCAACTATCTATTACCAACACCCTAGCACAAGAGTGTTGGTTATGACGAATTTACTGGATGCTTTTCTCTCTCAGATGTGAAGGAATGAATGAAATAACTCTGAAAAATTGAATATCGAAGAACATGTTTTTCTCTTCTATATATAGAGAGCAAAAACGATTTATATCCGTTGAATTAAAAAGGGTGTGTTGATCAGACACATTCGTTCTTAATTCAAAACAAAAACTTGAAGTGTAAAAAAACTTATAATCAACAGAGCCCAAAAAGCCCAAGGCCCTATCTTTTGATTTATAAATATAAATAATAAATATTGTCCTCAATAGCTAATAAGCTCAAGGCCCAACGCTTCTTAATAATTTAATAGTTGTTGAACAACACTTATAAATACAATGTTTTGATTTCTCACTTTGGATATAGGACTATTTATTATTTGTTATACAAACTCCGACAGTCTCAACAGAGAGACATGAATAAAAGGGAAATGACATGAAATCAGACAAGGAGAGAGTGTGGAGGGTGGTGGGGAAATTTAATCAAAGGGAGAGGAAAGATAGGGGTGTTTGAAGAAATTAAATTTTTTTTTAGTTGTAAAATCTTCACCCAAAGTCTAGTCTCGAGATAAGTTTTGTTCTCTCTAAATTTCTAGTCTTAACATGCAAATCACACTCTTAACGTGGGGGTATTTTTATCTTTATAATAATTTATGCAAATCACAATTAAGATTCATTTTTTTCACCTTAACCCCCCTCCAACCTCATATGCCGCCAACTGGGTTCAACGCAGTGACCTAGTGATACTATCCGTCACTGCTCAGCCAATGAGCCATCACACCTTTAGCAGACAATCAAGACTCAATTTGATACACATCGTGTATGGCATGCATAAACTTTTTTACCCAAATAACAAATAAACCTTACTACTAACAAACAAATAAACACTCCTTAGATATTTTTAATAACAATTAATTTTTAATTAAAAGCAATATTCTTTCTAGGATGAATTAACTTAAAACACCAAATTAATTTACAGAAGTTATCTAAAATTCCACTAATCCTGAAGACTATAGCACTTGCTCCTCTGTAGGCCCGACGAACTTTATCAATATATATCACCAAATAGTACCCTTAAGATTATCCTTGGTAAGTATCATTCAAGCTACTCATACTGCATTCAAGCTATGCCAGTCATCAGCAAGGTGTCAAAGGTAGGATGACAGTACCCTTGATGGATGAACATTTCGGCTACTGCCTTGTACATAGCTTCAGTGAGGTGAACTCCGTCCCAGTTGATGTACTGCCCAGGATTTGAACAAGCTTTTAATGCAGATTTTGAACCACAAGGAGCAAACAAATCAAAGTTGTAAGTACCGCCACCAGACCCACAACAAGCCTTGAATGGTTCCCTAAACCCATACCTCTGTTTTTTCAACATAACAGTTCGATAAGCATTCCAGTGGTCAGCATAGGAGATGATAACACGAGGGTGCTGTTGTCTCAGATTCTGTAGATTCGACTGGAGAACAGAATTGTGAGAGTAACTTCGCTTGTTTGCACTAGCAACACAACCCATGTCGTCTCTGTCATTGGTGGGAGCTAGTGTCAAGGCCAGAGGCAAGCATCCTGTTGTTGGCAGACCTTGAACTAGAATGTGCTTTACACCCATGTTAAGTAATTCCTGTCAACAAAATAAACAAATGCAACTTCCACTTTACATGCTTTCTAAATGGAAATTTCATGTTGAAATCACTCCAATTTTTTCATGCATGTTAAAACATTGTGTCTACTTTTATGCACTAAAAGAAAAAGTTGTTCGGTGTAACCCTCTCAAGTAGGCAAGTTATCCTAACTATAAAGTCACCAAAATGAGTATCACTCCTAAATTAGAAGGTCTAATTGGTATTTGATAATACAAATTAATAATGACAATAACTAAACATGAGAGAGAGACTGATGAGAAAACTGATTTTGGAAAGTGAAATACCAATTGTATTTCCTTCGAGTCATCATCGTTAGGTTTGGATATTGATTTCTGCTTTCAAAATTTTAATACATACACTACTCTAATCACTCAAATTAAAATTGTTTTAAATGGAAAATTGAAAACGTTGGATATTACTTTCACCGTGCCTAATAATTAGCCATGGGAAATTTTCGAAAAAAAAAAAATTAGGGAAAGTGGAAAGATTTTCTTATCTCCCCCCTAAGAAAATATTTCACAATTTTCTAACAAATCAAGAGCACAATGATCATCTTAATTCTCTCTTTCCTCTTCTTTTCTTTATTTTCCCTCTCACTTTTGAATTTTCCTTTGAAATCAAACACACATGTAGATGTAGAGCTTATTTGTTTTCTAAAACAAACATTGAGGATGGCCTCAGTCTTGATTTCACCTCTTCTCTTTGTTCTCATTAATTTTGCCCTGATTCTAGGGAGCGAGGTGGGGGCTTTTCACCTCCTCTTTGTTCTCATTACTTTTGTTCCCTGAACCCAAGAAGCTTTATATGGATTTAAAAAATCAAAATAATGCAAAAAAAAAATTTGTAAAAAGAGAGAGAGATCCTTGTAACATATTAAAAAAGCTTGGAATTTTTTCCCGTATGTACCTGTAAAACTCCAGTAGCAGTTTTGACAGCAAGGTCTTGGACAGTATCTTCGGACACAGAAGACCCAAATGTGTATGCATAATCATTCGCTCCTATCTGACCGAACCAAAACAGTGCACCATCCATTGCTTGGTTGCACTCACGGCTCGCACCACCTCTACACCCGCGGCTCGCCAAGAACTTCTTGAACCACACTAGCTGATCTTTTATGGACTGTGGAGTGAAGTTCAATGTGATATTGTTCTTCACATAGAATTCATGATCAATGGCTGTGGCCCCCCCAACCGCAAAGTTCACACCGTGTGATTTATCAGCCTTCTGATCTAGGTATGGTGGCAAGTATGGTAGTGATAGAGCTTCGGATACAAAGTCAATCACTAGGCGACCATCGGATAAGCGGTTTGCTGGGTGATGGAAGTAGGTGATGCCATAGGGGAGGCTAGATTTAACATTGCCAGTATCAGTGTAGGAGTCGCCGAAAGCATATATTTTTGTGAAGTGAGTTTGAGGAGTAGAAGCAGCTAATGAAGATGGGATGGGTGAAATGAGGAGGATTGCAATGGCAAGGAGGGGAATGTTGTAAATGAGGAAGGAGGACATGTTTGAGCTAGCTAGGCTGGTTTTTTTGGTTGAAGATGTTCAACAAGTTATAAATAGAGGAGAAGAAATGAGTGGTTGTATCCTCTTGGTTTAGTCTAAAGTCAAAAACTGAAACATGAGATGTAGAGGTGAGGTGCTCTTCAATACTTAACATTCATGCTGGTAATTTTTCAATGAGCCTCTAGACATCATGTAGGCTTTGGCAGGATGAGTTTTGTCACAAAACAAAACTTAACTTTTCAATTGATTAGTCGTCAGGCATACGCGCTAAGGCTAAGCTTAATTAGCAGCACACATAATTTTGATAAGTTGCAGTTGCGCAGTTAGACTTGATCAACCTTTTTAAATGAAATGTTGGTTAGCATGCATTTCTTCGAATACCAATACGATCAAGGAGGCAGAGTTTGATATTGGGATAAATAGTTACCCTTAGCTAGTATTAGAAATTTGTCGTTGATTTTGAAGTAACTTGTTAGGTTTTCTGTCACTCCTTCAAGAATAGTTTCCAGTGATAGGTTGGGCGTTAAAGAAGGAATAGAGTAGTGGTTGAACTAATTAAAATAGATCGAGGAGGTGGAGAAGTAGTAAATTCAAGATTTTATGGCACAGAAAAGATAGGTGGGAGTTTGTTGGGAATTTAAATGTTTAGTCCCTTATTGATGGAGGAGTTGAGAAACCGAGTAGCAAGCTTTGGAAATATATCATTCATGTTTGTAGTAGTAATAGTAGTAGACTAATAGCTACTAGTCCCTTGGTTGCTTGCAAATGCAAACCACGAGAAGAAACCTATGACTTAATTTGTTGGGAGTCAGTACACTACAGTACAGTGTCCCTCCCAATCTATATCTTTCCTTACAAGAATGGCCGCTTCTCAACTTAACCATCCACATGTTCTATGTGATTTTGTCCCCTGGCTGAATTTACCAATTGAAAGGGAAAAAATGACCTATGAGTCCATTTATTTATTTGGATTTGTAGGCTTTTGAGATCTACTTTACTGTCAAACTTCTTTAAAATCCTAAAATAATGGGTAGCTATTTTCAGGTGAGGTTTGGATTTTTTTTTTTACATTTTTTACCCATTTTCTTTAAAACACAATCACAAACATCATCTATAAAGGGGTAGAAGTGTAAAAAATCCAAAATCATACCAAAAAATGGCTACCAAACATGGCTGCCTAAAATTGTTGCTTTGGTCAAGACTCAAGAGGACATAAGTTTTTTTGTTTTTTTATTTTTATTTTTATTTTTATTTTTATTTTTATTTTTATTTTTATTTTTATTTTTATTTTTATTTTTATTTTTATTTTCAGAAGGCTAAAGGACATAAGTAAAGTCAAGGTTATTGTAAAATGACTTCATTGCCCTTTCACTTACCAATTTTTTTAGTTTTACACTGAAATGTTATTTACAAATTCAACATTACTTTATCTACAAATCAATATTACAAGGTTCCCATCAGCGATATTTACAAATTTGTAAAGACTGATAGGTCGGAATTGGTGATTTTAGGAATCATGTTATATATAAGATCATATCTAAGATTTTAGCAAACCGATTGAAACCTCTGTTAGACAACATATTTTTCCCCCAATCAAGGTGCTTACAGGTCGTTCCATAATGCACAATGTTAGCCTTGCGCTTGAGTCATTTTTCCAAATGAAACATTTCCCAAAAAAAAAAAAAAAAAAAAACACAAGGCTGGATGGCGATTAAAATAGACATGGGTAAAGCTTGATAGGGTTGAGTGGACTTTTCTTCTCCAAAATTTAGAAGCCCTTGGGTTTGCAAAAGACTGGATATGCATGATAAAACAATGCATTTCCACTACATCTCTCCAAGTTATGCTTAATGGTTCTCCTATTCCAAGAATCAAACCCACTAGAGGCTTTAAGCAGGAGGATCCCTTATCCCTCTACCTCTTCATTCTTATTGCTGAAGCGTTCTCTAGATTTCTAGCCCGAGCTGAGAACGACGGCCTTGACTAAAGCTCATTCAATTAAAGACCTTCTAGAAACTTATTGTTTGGCTTCTAGTTAGGCAGTGAATTATGATAAATCGTCAGTTTTCTATAGCTTAAATGTTCATCCGAGACATGCCAAAATGATTAATAGAATTCTCGGATCTAAGCTATATAATCCTATAGAGAAGTGCCTTGGTTCACCTTTGCTACTCTCAAAGAAGAAAGCCTCTGATTTCCAGTTTTTGCGGGATAAGATCAATTCTAAATTGACTTCCTAGGAAGCCAAAATCCTATCTCAGGCTAGGTGTACGGTCATGATCAAAGTTATTCTCAACTCGATTCCCATCTATAATATGCATACTTTTCTCCTCCCCTGCTCAATCACCACCAAACTTGATAACCTGGCCCAAAATTTTTGGTGGTATGGAGCAAATGATAGCAAGGCTAAACATATGTGTAATTGGGATCATATTGCTCTACCTAATGAATTAGGAGGGCTCAACATTCCAACTGCTAGGAACAGAAACCTCACCTTAATGGCAAAGAATGTTTGGCAAGTGATTTCCTTGCCAAATAATCCCTGCACTAATCAACTCCAAGCCATCTACTTCAATAAGAAAACATCTTTCAGCTATCTAAAGCTCCTGTTAATGCTTCTTTTGCTTGGAGAGGAAATCTCATTGCCCTTGCCAAAATGAAACATTACCTCATTTGGCAAGTGCTCTCGGGCACCACCATTGACCTTTGGAAAAACTGTTGGGTCAAACCGTCTCTTATTCTGGCTGATTGCCTCTTGACCCCCAATGCTTTAAACCTACCTCGTAAAATCCCGAATCTTTGGTTCTCTCCTTTGGGTCAGGAGATATAATGGAATGTGGATCTTATTATGTCATTGTTCCCTAGTCTTGTGGCTAAGGACATTTTAGACATCACCATTCGTCCCACTTGTCACCCTCACAAACTTATTTGGCATTTTGATAAAAAAAAAAAGGTCGATTCTCAATTAAAAATGCAACTAAAGCCTTTTTTGTTGATCAACTGGAAACATCTACTTCTAATCATACCAGTTAGCAAGGTAGAACCAAACAGTTCTGAGACCTATGGAACATCAAAACTCTTGTTTGTGCTATGTACCTTATTTGGAAAGTCACTCAAAACATTCTCCTCACCATGACGAACTTGACTAGATTACACATGCATATCGATGATTGTTGTGTTTTCTGTAGAGCTCATAAAGAAGAAGTCTCCCATCTTTTCTTTTCGTGCCCGGTTGTCATCTTTCTCTGGCATCTCTTCCCTATCCTTATCAATTTGCTCAGTACTGATTTTGATCCTCCTACGAGTATGAGCTACTTTGATTTTATGAGAGAAACTGCCAAAGCTCATCCCCACCTTAGAGAGGAGATGATGTCTCAATTTATGGCGACAGTTATCCAAACCATCTGGCAAACCTGTAACAACATCATCTTTAATAAAAGCGACACTCTCACTTTCCTCAATGCCTTCAAACGTACTTGGTCTTCCTGGCACAAGTAATGGTTGCCCAACATCAATTGAGTGGCCTTGACAACGCTCAGTCTAATATCGACAATCAAAATCTAGCTTCTATTTACCAAATCCTCTAAACAACTGTCAGTAATAAACCTGCTAAACTTGATATCAGCCAGTTGTCACCAAATGTTTCCTTTGGACCGCGTTCAAAGGCAGAAACAACCAGAATAGATACCATTCAAACTCAACTTCAGTCAGCTAGATACCACAGACTAAACTTTCCTTCTATGAGACAATGACCTTTCCAAATTGTGTTGGATTCAGAGATGATTATTGTCACTTATGATGCTTGTTTTTTTTCTTTTTCAAAACAGGGAACTTTTGGTATTTTGGCAGTTAAAGCTAATGGTATGGTGCTATCTCCCGTTGTTGATCTCATATCAGGGAAAGTTTATGATAACACTATGGCCGAGTGCTATGCAGCGGAGGTCACCTTTTGCTTATTCAGACTCGTCATTAGAAGACTGGCATCTTTTTGGGGGACTCGGGGAATTTGCAAACTGTCTTGCAAAGGGCTAATCATGACATGGCATCTGAGATGTGTTGGATGTGGTACCCGTTATTTGCAGTATTCAGCAACTCCTGTCTAGACATAGTGAATGGTTTTGTAACTTTATTCATCGTTAACTAATTATGAGGCACACAATTTGGCAACTTCTGTTGCAAACTTGTACTGTAACCATATCTTTTGATTTTTTTATGCTAGTGTCTTTAACAAAAAAAAGATATTTACAAATTTGTTATTAGTTTGTTTATATAATTGTATATTGTATTATGTATAATCTAAAGTAATGACAGATTGCATGCATGCTATACACATTTTTCTTCAATTTTAATGTGTCAAATAGAAAATTGTCATTATCTGCGCTATTACTACGCCACAAGTGCCTATTAATAGCGGTTAAATATAGCATTTTTTCACTTGTGCTATGGCTGGGCAAGAATCACGGTTCATCACGTTCCAACCCGGATCAGTATGGTTTCAGACCATTTTTAAACCATACCAAAAAAGTTTCATATATTTTCATCTTAGTCCCGGTCCCGGACCGGTTGGAATTGGGACGGAACCGTTTCTACAAATGCAGTCTCGGTCCATCCCGGACCATTTCGGTTTCTATTAGGGCCCAAGCCCAACACCAATTTCAGAACTTTGTCCCAAGCCCAAACCCTCATCTCTTTCCCATTATCTTTTCTTTCTTCTTCTACCAGACAGACTACCACGATTTCCTCTTCTTCTTTTTATTTACCTCTCTCACATAGTTGCAAATCACAACCAAGTGGAAGAAGACATTATTACCTAAAAGGGTTCTATTAACAACCCCATGATCAGCTACATTTCAAACCTTACTAATTGCACCATTTTGCTTGTGCATGTGCTTGTGCTTTTGCTTTCCTGCTTCAATTTTTTTTCAACAGGTTGGCACTCAACATCCATTTTTTCTTCTCCGACTGAAAATTTACCCTTCATTTCTTCTTGTTTTGGGGTTCATTTCACTTTACAATTCATTCTCTCAGTTATCTTTACAGTTCATTATCTTTTTCATCCAATCAGCCACTGTATCACTACTAAGGTGGGTGGAGAGAACTAGGAGGTGGTTAAAAACCCATGAAAATGGTTTCATATATGGTATGATCTGAAAATCCAAGGGGTTTCAGTTTCCATAGATGGTTGTCAACGGTTGAAAATGGGTTCAATTTGGGCATGCAAAAGACAAAAAGAGTGTTCAATTGAGTTATAGTTTCCATAGATGGTTGTCAATGGCTGAAAGTGGGTTCAATTTGGGTTTCAATTTCCACCAGAAACAACAGCAATTGCTCCAAGGGGGAGGCGAAAACATTCGAGTGGTGCAGTAGCTCATGCAAGCCTTCTGAAAAATGTCGCCATTGTGATCGATCAATATAAGAAATTTTCAGTTGAAAGATAAGTTTTTTTGGCACTTTGAAGTGTGTAAAAATACCTCACTATTGTTCATATCGAAATGACATCTATCTTCATCCAACGATTTGCCTTTTTCAGTCTCTTTCATTGTTTTCTTTCTCAAAACCCAAACCCCATTGTCAGTTTTGCCTTCAATCGATCAAATGAGGGTTTAAGCAAAGAAATTTTTGATAGTTTGAAGTTGAACCGGGATATCATGGTTCTGTCCCGGACCGTCCCGGTTCAAACCGGTTTTGAAAAAAAAAAATTCAATCCCGAACCGTTCCGTCCCATTTCACAAAACCAGGAATGGGACTGGTGGGACAAGCCGAATCCCGGACCATGCCCACCCCTAATGAAAAACCAAGTTTTAATAGCATTATAATACTAAAACGTTATAGATATGGAAGTAGGAAATTTTTTTTTTTGAAACCGCTCTATTTCACTTGAAATTTTGGAAAATCCATCTCTCTAACCAAAAGGCACAACTCTCCATTTTCTTTCAATAAGGAATACTAGCGAGTAGGGGTGGGCATCCCATCTCGCGATTCCGTTCCCTTCCTGATCCCTTCCCGATTTTTTCGGGTCTTAATGGGATTGAATAATTTAATCCTGATCCCGTCCAGTCCCGATCTAGAATGGGATGGGATGGGATGAAGATTTTCAATCCCGCTAATCCCGTCTCGTCCCGAGCTGATTTTTCAATATTTATTATTAATATTTTTTATTTTTTTATTTTTTTATTTTAGGATTGCAATATTAGTGTAATTGAAGAAAAATGAATTTAGTTGAAATCAGTGTAATTGATATTAGTCTATATCTGCAACTACTTGATATTGGTTTATTTCTAGAATTCTAAATGAATTATTTAATTGCAAACTCTTTAAAACTCAAAATGGGATTGCTAACTACATTGGAGAGTTTTATTTCGTGTCAAGACAATGAATTTAATGACTGTTTCTTTTTAAAGCAATAATGAAACATTCTTCTTAGCACCCCAAATCTACTCATTCTTTTGTTCACTATTCGAAACAGTAGAGCAAGTCCACCATTGCCATTATACTGTCCACCTCGTAGTCATTCAAAACTCTGCAGAAATATTAATTATAGGGTGAATTTCAGCTATCATTTATGGTAGTTTATTATGATGTTGCATACTCAATCTAAGGCTATCATTTATGTGTAGTCTACGAATTGCCTTTGCCTATTTTCAACTAAGCAAATTGGGTCTTGGGTAAGCAGTAATTTGTCAAAAAAAGAGAGCACGCTGATCCCGTCCCGTCCTGAACCCGTTTGGGATGGGACGAGGTCGGGATGAAATTTTTCCCATCCCGTCCCGATCCCATATGAGATAGGAATGGGTTTATCTCGTCCCATCCGTCCCGTGCCCACCCCTACTAGCGAGAGGAGATAGCGAGATCTAGGGAGAAAGATCGAGGAAGAGAGAGATCCAGATATCGAAATACATTTTTTTTAATGTTTTTCTTTGGAGATTCCCAGAAATGGAGCTAGCCACGGTCGACTAGGATTGATTTTAGAAAAGAAAGCAGAGCTTCTCCTTGGGAGAGCTCCCTGAGCAATTCCTTGAGTAGGAGAGGTGGGTTCTCCCCCTCTCTTACACAGCCCTTGCAAGTCCACCATCCCCTCCTCCTTTCTGTCCCTGCAATCCTCCTCTACCGTATTTGTAGACCAACCCCTTTTGACATAGATTTCGCCGTCACCACCACCTCCACTGCAGATCTGTACACCGCATCCACATCCACCTCTCTCCACCTCAGATTTGTCCTTCTCCCACCTCAATCCATCAAATCCAGGTTCGTCGAAGACGTCCTCTACGAGCATATCAAAGCCCCCAAAATCGATTTCTCCGCCCTGAAGAAGATTGTTGATGACGAAGCCTGGTATGATTTCCCAACAACCCATTGAGTAAAGTTTTGACTTTTATGTTGAATGTTAGATGAATTTTTTTGTTTTTGTTGTTGAAGACTGCCGACATCTCAAGACTGTGGAGGTATTTCATCAGATCTACACCCCCATCGAAGGTCTTACTTTGAATCTCAATCGATTTAGGGAGAAAGCTAGAATCTTTGTGTGTTTTTCTTAATAAAAATTGGATCTTTATTGTCTAGTTTTGTCATCAGGTGAAGTATCTGACATTAGCTAATGTTTTTGAAAACACTTCCATTAAGGGGTGGGCACGGGACGGGATATACCCATTCCTATCCCATCCCGTTCATATGGGATCGGGACGGGACAGGACGGGATCAGCGTGCTGCTTGTGACTATTGCGAAGATTATCATCATATAAGAGCGTGAAAAATAACTATTGATGTGGTGGGCACGGGACGGGATGGCGCTTACAAGTTTAGTGAACTCAAGCAGTAAACCAGGCTTTACAACTTCAGTCATTTGAGGTTGGTATTTTGTTGCTTAAGTTAATTGTATGTGTATTAAGTTGCACAACGTATTTTATGAACAATGATGTCAAAATGGATAGAGGCATTATCTGTGAATGCTCTAAACTGCTTTTATATAGCAAATGAGGCGAGGGAAATTAATACCATACAGCTGGAACAATTCAAAGAAAAGTTAGATATTTTCTTTTGGTTAAACTTCATGTTTGTGCATTAAACACGTTTTTAATCATGTTCTACTTCTTCAAACTTGTATTGTCCTTGATGTGTGGCGTTGAATTTGTCTAAAAGAATATAATGTTTTTAAGAAGAAAGCATGCATGGTTACAGAAATCAAACATCCATTAGAACCGGGGTACATTTATTTTTCCTTTTATTGATCTTTATATCTTAACTTTGCTATTTCTGATATGGATCAGGTAACTTCCAGTACTGTTGACTTCATTGTCATTTCACAGCCGCAAGAAAATATGGACGGCCCATCAGATACCACTCGGCTGTTTTCTCATCACATGTGCCATTGCAGGCAAAATTCATCCTTCAATGAAATTTTTGCGTCTGATTCGTTTTCCTTTTGTCAAGTTTATATATACTGATCTTTTTTCCAATGATATATGTATCTCTAGTGTTGCAAGCGCAAGCCCAGTTTGGTGGTTAATGGATGGACCTAGAACTGTATATCACGACTTCTCTACATCTTTCTGTGAAATTAAACTTCGTATGGTCATTCACAACTCATCTAGCAACATTGCTTCTGTTCGACTTGATGCCCATGATCCATCACCCAGCGCTGGTCAATCAAGTGATGTAGCAGCATCACCTAAATCTTCTGTTGCTTCTACAAATCAAGAAGGATGGCACGATGTGTCATTACTAATCGTGTTTACATGAATAGAAAAAAGAAATCGGGTGTGGTACAAGCCATACTCATGCATGAAAGCTGGCTTAACATCGTAAATATCTCTCACTTTCTCGACTAAACTTGGTTCCATATTTTTGTCTATTAAATAAATAAATAAATATATTAATAATAAATATTAAAAAATTAGCTCGGGACGGGACGGGATTGGCGGGATTGAAAATCTTCATCCCATCCCATTCTAGATCAGGACGGGACGGGATCGGGATGAAATTATTCAATCCCATTAAGACCCGTAAAAATCGGGACGGGACAGGACGGGACGGGATCGGGATCGCGGGATGGGATGCCCACCCCTACTTCCATTGCGTAACGCAATATCAGGTACTCATATGAAATCCCAAGCTTTTTTTTTCTTTTTTTTTGTTTCAATTGGTTCAATTTGGTAACTAAATTGGATTTTTTGTTGCAGAGATGGAAACATGAAAAGGGGACGAGTTTTATCACCTTTAAACCCCCATATAGGTCCAAGAAGATCAAGATAAGGAAAACCCAAGCAATTCGACTTCTTTGAATCATCAGCAGTACAGTACAATAAAGCCAATGCTGGAGAAGTGGAAACCCTTTGAAAATTTGTTCCAAGGCTTTGTCAAGAAGAAAGGAAGCCTAAGCTAAATAGCACACTTTGGGCGAGTAATTTGTTTGCAAGGAAGGAGATTATGAGTCATCTAACAGAGTTCTGCAGTGATGTCCATATTTTCGTCTTAGCAAATCAATTTTTTTCCACAAGGGATCATGATGTCTTTCTATGGGATCATAGGTCTCTCATTTTTTCTCAATCTTTACATGGGTTTTCCTTTTCAGAATCTGTTTTTTTTTTGTTTTCTAGATTGAATCTAAAATCCCCAAACTGGGTATTGGTTGCAAAACCAATGAGTTTTTTTGGGCACCAAAAGATGGGATTTTTTGGTGTTTTTAGTTCTGTGTGTGCATAAGTACTGAAATGAGTGGATTATTGTGTTCAGTCATCTCTAATGCACGTTCTGTCTGAATTTGTGTTGCAACAGTTTGTCTTGATTGGAAGGAATTGAAAAATAGATTCTGATTGTGGCGCGAAAACAGAGTGAAATGAGAGAGCCAAAGTAAAAAATGGGAGGGAAGAATAATTTGGCAATTTGTTCTCGGTTAGTTAGAGGGTCACATGGGCTATACAGGTGTCTCTTTTGTATTGGTTTATTTTGAAAATCTGTTGTAGCTATTGTCTTTAAATAGATTGGGAGATGAGAGTAGAGCTTAGTATGTAATAGGGGTGGGCATTTAGGGTCGAAAACCCGGACCGAACCGACAACCGGACCGATCGGGTCGGTTCGGATCGGTTTTTATTAATTATAAACTTTTCGGTTTTAAAAGTCCGGTCCAGCCCGAAGTTTTTGGTCCGGGCCTCGGTTTCCATTTCTGAAGCCTGTCGAGTAACCGGCCCGACCCGGATTATTTTGATTTAGTGATTATTTCAATTCGGTGTAAAGTGAAGTTGGGCCATGGTCACTATTGGGTCTGTATGGTGACTGTTCACTGTATGGGCCTGTATGGTGACTGTTCACTGTTTACTGTTTGGGCCTGTATGATGACTGTTCACTGTTCACTGTTGGTTAATATGCAACCATATCTAAATGACTAAATGTGATTAGGGGTGGGCATTACAATCACAGGCTCACAACAAATTACTAGATAGGCATTACGACACAACAATTGGGATTAATTCACTATTGACTAGGTGGGCTTTATAAATTCAGCACTTTGGGCTTTGGGATTAATTTACTGTTGACTAGGTGGGCTTTGTAAATTCAGCACTTTGGGTTGAATTTCAAGGACCGAAACCGGCCCGAAATTCGGTTAACCGGGCCCTCGGTTAACCGGTCAACTCGGTTCGGTTTCGGGCCTCATAAATACGGGCTTAAATTTTTCGAGCTGGTTTTCGGTTTTTACTTTTTGGGCCGGTTACCCGGACCTGCCCAGCCCTAGTATGTAAAAACCCATTTTGGTTATGAGGCTTCAGTTCGAAAGAACTCGTGAGATTTGTTTTCTTTGCTCTTAAATATCAATAGAACTTCCATTTTTCAGTCTAGTAAATCAAGGGTTGTGACATTTGGTATCAGAGCCCCTCTCGATCCAACCAACCGCCATGGAAACTAGGGCTAGAGAAATCGAAAATTTTATGATGGAGACGAGGAAGAATCAAACGGACACATCGGGGCAAGTAGAGGCTTTGAAAGCTAACCTGTTGCAGATGGAACAGACAGTCGAGAACCATGAGAAAAAGCTGGATGCAAAGCTTTATCAACTACTCCATATGTTGCAAAATCAGAGGGGTCCTCATTCAGGCATTGAATCAAGCACATCACAGGCTTCTGGTTCGGTTCAACATCATATCAAAACTCCTTACCATTCCCCAATGGACAATAGAGGTAACTATTTTCGTTTTCCTAAAATCGACTTTCAACACTTTGATGGATTAAACCCCAGATCATGGATTAAAAAGTGTGAAAGGTATTTCGAAATACATAAGGCAATCGAGGAAAGCAAAAATGCAATTGCTTCTATCCACTTAGATGGAAGAGTTGGTTCCTTAATTACCAAGTAGGTAAGACCAATATCAAATGGTCGGAGTTGATGAGTGATCTCTGTATGCGATTTGAAAATCCAGTAGAAGACAATTATATTGCATATTTTAACAAACTTGCTCAAACACAGTCTGTTGATGAATATTTTGAGAAGTTTGAAGAGCTTAAGGCTATTATGCTGGTTAACAACCCTTCATTATCTGAGAATTATTTCATACTGAGTTTTTTGAGTGGGCTGAAATCAGAAATTAAACTAATTGTCCAGATGTTCAAACCCACCACCTTAGCACAGACCTTTGCCTTGGCCAAACTTCAGGAAGCCTGTAATACACCTACAGTCATCACACCATCTGGGACTACCACTCAACGTAAACCATTTTCCACAACTAACTACTCTTCAGCATGGCCTAAGTCCCATAACACCACCAATCTCACAGTTCCCAAATTCACAAACATCGCAACCATCCATAGCTTCCAACAATCCTACTTACAAACCAACTTTTTCTTCCTACACGTCTATACCCTCTTCCTCCAGAATTACTCATAGTGTTCTTCCCATCAAACGATTGACAGCAGCTCAGGTGAAGATAAGAAGGGAAAGGGGTTTATGTTACAACTACGATGAGCAGTATAGACCCGGGCATCTTTTCAAACAGCAGTTTCTTTATTTGTTGATCACAGATGAAGAGGCAACTTCTGAGGACTATTTAGAGACAGATGATCTAGTTCATGAGCTTCAGACTGAGATGTAACTCTCGCTTAGTGCCCTACATGGCAGTGTATCTGCTAACACAATACTCCTTAGGGGACTAGTGAAGAAGAAGCAAATCTCTATACTCATTGATACGTGCAACACTCATTCCTTTGTGGATCCAAAAGTGATTAAAGAAACTCAATGGCCTACGGTCCTAACTCCTCAAATGGTGGTGAGGGTAGCAAACAGCCATCAACTTCATAGCAATGCTCTTTGCCAATGCCTCAAGTGGATGAAGCAAGGACTTCATTTCGAAGGATTCTTTCTCTTGGGGGATATGATATGGTTCTAGGGGGTGATTGGTTGAAGCCTTTTGGGGATATAATTATCAACCTTCAAAGATTGCAATTGACTCTTACTATACAATGACAACCCATCACACTACAAGGGATCACACAAGAAGCATCCTTGAGTCTCATGGATGCTAAAGGTATGTCTAAGTTCCTTAAGAGATTTTCACCCTCTTGCTTGGGTCAAATTTTTTCCATGTCTACCATAGTCTCACCTTCAACAATTCCATTGTTCCTAAAAGAGATGCTCCAAGTCTTTGATGATATTTTCTAAGTCCCTACTTCCCTAACACCCCATAGACCCTTAGACCATAAAATTCCTATAAAACCTAACTCCATTCCTCCATCCCAAAATCCATACAAGATCCCCTACATGCAAAAAACCGAGGTGGAAAAACTCTTCATTGAAATGTTAGAGACTGGCCCTATTCAACATTCTAGTAGTCCTTTTGCTGCATCCATACTCCTTGTCAAGAAAAAAGATAACTCATGGAGATGTTGTGTCAACTATAGGAGACTCAATGACCTTACTATTAAGGATAAATTTCCAATGCCATTGATTGATGAGTTGCTAGACGAATTACATGGAGCCACTATTTTTTTCAAACTAGACCTAAGGTCAGGGTATCATCAAATAAAAGTTCACCCCCCCTTATATTCACAAAACTGCTTTCAAAACCCACCATGGACACTTTGAGTTTAGAGTTATGCATTTTGGTCTAACCAATGCACCCGCGACCTTTCAATCCTTAATGAACCAAATATTCCAACCCTTCTTGAGGAAATTCATTTTAGTTTTTATTTTTTATGACATATTAATCTATAGTAAGAGTGATGAATATCATGTTTCCCACCTCCACACTACTTTTTCCATATTGAGAACACATCAACTCTTTGTTAAACTTTCTAAGTGCTCTTTTTGTCAACATTAACTTGAGTACCTAAGTCACGGCCCGACCCGCCATGGGAATCGCAGCTTGCCGATGTGTGAACTAATCCGTAATACAGGCGGATCGTAATCGGCCACAACATCATAATATAACACATTCTTGAAACGATAATCAAACAGAAATAAAACTACGATAAAATTTGAACAAAATAAGAGTATACGATTTGCCCCACCAAAATCATAGAAACAAAAACAATATATACAAACATCTAGTATTTAACCAGATAATACAAAAGAAGCAAAACATACCCGTACAGGGTGGACACGACAAAACAACCACTACACCAAAAATACCCATCAGCAACGGTTTGGGACCGTGGGGGTAACCAATGGCCACGGCTAAGAGGCGTGGGCTGTAGAGGCGTCGCGAAATCATCTGTGACGGCTATAAACCGTGGCCAAACATTTTAACAACAGTTTTATGCTCGAGGACGGTTGATGATTTAGCCACAGTTCTAAGCCGTTGCAACAATTGTAGCCACGGTTTTAAGCCGTGGCAAGTACTGGCCACGATTTTAAACCTTGGCAAGTTATGGCCACGATTCTAAGCCGTTGCAATAATTTTAGCCACGGTTTTTAGCCGTTGCAAATGATGGCAACGGTTTTAAGCCGTGGCAAGCATGAATTACAACGGTTGTAAGCCGTGGCCAGTCAAAACAAAATTAAAAAAAAAAAGAAATATGGTTTGTTGCAAGGGTTTGAAACCGTTGCAAAATAATATAATACAAAAGCAAAATTAAATTTTTTTTGCTGCTGCAGCAAAATCACAGCGACACATCTTTTTTTATTTATTTTATAGTTAAACCTCCAGTGGGGAGGGGCAGCTATGGGATGCCAGACCTTTATTACTTATCAAAAAAATTGATTTACAATCAAAACGGGTGTACATTACGACTTTACCCGTATAAAAACCAAACAAAAATGGACAAAAAACCTTGCCCAATCTAAATTACCGCAACCCAGCCACAAGCTGGCTAACAAGACTTGAAGACTAAAAGCCCACTAACAATCACTTAAAACAAGCACATAAGCATATGTACGCCGATGTTTTATCAAGTGCTGAAAAATCAAGTGTTTCTCTTACAGTCATCTCGGGTATGTACAAGTCATTTTGACTTATGTACGCCGATGTTTTATGAGGAACAAACTCATCAAGTTTGCATCCATTGTAAGATACATCCCATGTTATCTGAAATGGAAGAGAAACGTATTGGGATCACAGTAATGAGTAAATTGATCTTACCTTATATAGAAACCTCAGTTAGCTGATAAATGAAGTTATAAATTACTGATTAAGCTTGCTACTTTGGCATTTTCTTCTTATAATCACTACACCAAAAGGGCAATTTAGCTACGCCGAGCTGGCCACGGTTCTAAACCGTTGGTGTATTTGCCATGGCCAGAAACCGTAGCTATAAGTACCAACGGCTTAAAACCGTGGGTAAAAAACAACCTGACCACGGTTTAAAACCGTTGGTATAGTTGGCACGGCTAAAAACCGTGGCTAATAGTAGCAACGGCTCCAGACCGTGGGCATTATTCGCAACGGCTCAAAACCGTTGCAACAAAAAAATTTAGCAACGGTTATAAACCGTGGCTAGATCTAGCAACGGCTCAAAACCGTTGCAAAAAAACAATTTAGCAACGGTTCTAAACCGTGGCTAGCTTTAACAACGGCACAAAACCGTGGCTACATGAAAAGCTGAAAAAAAAAAATTGGGCGGGCTATTTTGGCTCTCGACCTTCCCTCCATTCGACTTCCATCGACAAAAACGAAGCTCCCTTCCACAAACCCTCCACTCGACTTCGTCTCCTTCCCTGCTCCCTCCCTCGACTCGACTTCCCTGCTGCTTCTCCTTCCCTGCTCCCTCCCTTGACTTCCCTCCTCCCCTCCTTCCCTGCTCCCTCGACTTCCCTGCTCCTCCCTCGACTTCAATCGACTTCCCTCGACTTCAAAATCGATCAACCACTGCAACCGAACATGTACTCTCTCTCTCTCTCACTCTCTTTTATTTATGATGAAATTAGGGTTCTCTTTTATTTATGATGAAATTAGGGTTCTCTTTTATTTATGATCAAATTAGGGAATCAATCGCTGACCTAACTAGCATGAAATTAGCCACTGCAATCGATGATTATTTTTTTATTTATGTCTGACCTAACTAGCATGAAACTTAAAAGGTGGAATCAATCTCTTTTTGGTAATATTCTTATTCTTATCAATATTCTTATTTATGTACTTTGTTATTTGTTGAATTTTACCCTCTAATGGTTGATGGATTCTCGTATTCAGCACGAATGCACCATTTAGTTGGACAACCAGTGACTTGAACCATAGAGCTTTTTTCAAGTCAAAAGACATACCTTCATTATTTAGACTACATCCAAATTTACCTTTCTTTTTGTTTAGTTTTTTTGTCACCAAAACACAGATTTCATTGGGACGAAATTTAATTGTACAGTTGATATATCAGCACCATTTAGTTTTTTGGGTCACTTTTTCTTCGAATGATCAATTCATGCTTTACAAAAAAGTGATACATATTTGTAATCATCTATTCGAAGTGCTCATTAGTTAGTTAGTGTTTTTTTTGTTCCTCGTTTAGCTGTTGAAAAATTCCAAGTAAACTCGATGAGCATTATTTATCCATAGCCTTTAGTCGAGATTGATCTCATGTGAGAATTTTGTCTAAGCTAAACAAATCTGTTTAACCACACTCCATTTTCAAAGAAATTCCTTGTTCGTATTCCATATGAATTGGGCAGTCGTACAAAGGGGCATTTGTTCAGACACTCATCGACACCATTCTTAGATCATCAATTTTCAACAAACTTTCATAGTCTTTGTTTCTTTAGAATTCTTTGAGCTTGGGCAATATTGTTATGAGTTGGGTAGTTTGGGGCGTGATGCATTTCATCTTGTATCTCTCCTCATGTGGCCTAGGTGCTTGAGGGGCCCAAAATATAGTCGTAGATGCTACACTATACAATCACAATCACTTCAGTAGTTCAGTTATGCAAGTGTAACCTTTATAAGTTATGCAATACATAAAGCTTAAGGGCCAAGTTCGTGAGTATCTAATATGAAGATTGATTACTTGTCAAACATTATAGTCTTTCTATACCATGCATTTTTGTTTCTCCAACTGTATTTGTTTCTCAAAGGGGTGGGTCTTCAAGGCATGATGCCAGAGAGAAAAGGAGCCATTTACTCCTCCTCGATTGATATTTGATTCAGCTTAGATCAACAATTATTTGCCCACATTGAAGTTTAAGAATGCATGATTTAGCTTCTATACCATGCATTTTTTTAAAGATACGGTCGTACTCTTTTTTTTTTTATTTTTTTAAAGTTATCAAACCATATTTATATATCAGAGGTCAAACCAAAACATCCTTATTACGTTGAAGAGCTACAAGAGCATTCCTTATGTGTTCATATCACGAGCCCCAGCTAATTAAGATCATCAATGTTTTTTCTGCATAGCTTTTCTACTTGTAGTAAGCACTCTTATGATGCCCACGTATCTCAAACACTAGGCCTCATCTTTGCTTGATAAATGAATTTCAAATGCATGTTCCAGGTACTTGTCAACCTGGTTTATCATGGATTTAGCTTCGACAATCCCATTTGAAGGTCTAGGGTATTTGTTTACCGGGAAGCACAAAATGGGTCTTTCTTACTGACACGGGTGTTATTGACAAGTGCTGCATTTGTTCATTTGAAGCAAGCTGAGTTCTCCAAGTACACCCGGAATTTATCACCTGCAAGTCGTTCGATATTGCTCTCAGGCCCTGCTGGTAAGTTGCTTCTTACATGTGATCTGTTTGATATGTTGGAAGTTTGCATTCATTCATCATTTGGTTGTCATCCTAATTGGCATTTTTTTGATTGGCAAAGAGATGTACCAACAAATGCTTGCCAAAGCTTTAGCACATTATTTTGAAGCCAAGCTGTTGTTATTAGATGCAACCGACTTTTCCCTCAAGGTTAGTAGACACAGTCTTCTACTTACCCTGCCTAAATGCTTACTCCTTATCCTCCCTAAACGCTTTTTTGGATTTTGTCATTGGCTTCCTACAGATACAAAGCAAATATGGCTGCAGCAATAAAGAAACTGTAAGATTCTTAAATTTAAATTCTTCGAATGAGTATGGTTTCTTGATATTATGTTATATATTTTTGTATGTGGGTGCTACCATTCAAAAATTACCCTGATTATAGGCTTGGTAACATATTTACAAAAGAAAATTGAATTGACAAAGAAGGATAAATTGCTTACCTTAGGGCTAAAGTAAAAAATATTTCATTTAGCCCAGTGGGTCCTTTGGCGTTAGCTTAGACAGAATTTTTGCAAACAAGCGTCATCTCACACTGGCGACCACTTCCAAGTTTAGACTTATAAACACCATCGTGACCAGGCATGAAATGCTTAACGTTTGGTTCTGATCTCTATTTGTTTTAGAATTAACATCCATATATAGGGTTCCAACCCACATATGCTAAACAAACTATTAATATATCAACGATGTCAAAACTTTCTTTATATTTATAGCCAAACCAAATATTTATTTCATTCAAAATGTATTTAAATGAATACGAGTATCTATTTCATTATATGTTTTATGTTACAGGATTCGCAGTTCAGTCGATTTTCAAATTTTTTGTTTTGGAGGGGAGTGGCAAGAGGCAGAAATAGAATCAATCATGATTGACGACTTTGCAAATAGTTGACTTGGGATGCTTTTGAGCACATTCATTGAACTTTAATTGTTTATTTTATGAAAAAATTACAGAGTGTCGTTTGAATGGTTATGTTTGTTCAGTTATTGTAAGAAACTGATATAATCATGTTTCTTTCATACAAAATTATGTTACATGATATATATAACTTCAAGAAAGTTTTTGTTTACACCTCTCCCAAATACAAACACAATACACAATAAAGTTTCTGGACACAATTTATTTATTCTTTTTAAAGGTTTGTAGGAAATGGAACATTAACTCATATATTTTATACAATTTCGTGTAAATATTCTTCTATGACCAGACAATAAATAAATTAAGGTGGCGTTATTAGCTGGGCCAAGTTAAACTTCTAGCCCAGCCCTTGGTAGTAATCGTCTGTATGGCATATGAGTGCATTTCTTTTGCCTGTGAGGAGTTTCATCCCAGTTATTTTTTATATCTCATACATTCTATGCATTTGGTGTATAAAGGTCTTTCTTCTTTTCTTCTTGCATCCCTTCAAGAGATCTATCTCCGAGACAACACTGGAGAGAATGTCCAACTTTATTGGTTCTCTGTCACTCATCTCCCCAAATGAGCAGAACAAAGGTGGTGGTGAGTATTGTACATTTGTTTTTATTTATTTATTTTCTGTTTGTTTGTTTGATTATTTTTATATGTCTAAGTCTATACGAAATAGGAAGGTAGACCTTTCTGGTTCAATGGTGGTGTATAGTGTTATTTAATTAAGTTATGTGCTGAAGATAGATATTTATGATTTGTTATACATGATACAGCTCAATTTCTTCCCTGTTCTAGCATTTTTTGAGAATCAGAGAAGTGCTTAAGAAACTATAACCATTCTGAATCATCATTTGGCTTCAATATACCAAGGCATACTGTTCTTTTTTTTTTTTTTTTTCAGGGGGGAGGAAGCACCCTGCCTAGCTATGTGATAGTGTATTAGGAGTGCCTATCAATAAATTTTTGTGTTGTTCTTCCTTGGGCTGTGTGGGGCTCATCACTACTGTATTAATTCACTGTGACCCATATATAATGTCTTTCAGATGTTAGTGTTTTCCCACATTGAGTCGGCTGTGGTAACAATGAAAGAGTATTAAAATCTTCTCTGATTGTCACAAAATAAACACCAGTGTGTGGCATCGTCTAATGGGTTAATATCAGTGAGAATAGATATAACATCCTGTCTAATACGCATAGTGCACGGGTGTGAGGAGCACTTGGGGTATTATCCCCCCACTTCGAATGGGAAATTACAGTGGTAATAATCCACAATTGTGGTGAATCCCCTATTAGCAACTCAGCCTTTTGAGAAAATCCCACACCTTGTTGTGCGATGTTGACTAAGTGAGGACAGTGTAGAGGGGTGTTAATTTTCATTTATATATTTTGAGTCGAGGATTTTGAAATTCCCTTATAGGATGGAAATGGTGCTTCTTTTGAAGTTCAAAGATATGATAATGAAGTTGGTTCACAATATTTTGTTACTTATTGATTTTCATAGTAGGAAATTTGATGAAACTTTGAGTTTTTAGCAAGTCTGCTGCAAACATTTCTTTTAGTTGTTCCTGCGTTTGAATAGAACCTTTTAGTTTTTGAGAAAGACATTTTCATCCCCATTCTCCCCCCCCCCCCCCCCCCCCCCCCCTTTTTTTCCTGAGAAGAAATGCATAGATCATCGTAAAGTTTGATTGCCCACTCGAGTTTTGCATTGGCTGAAACAACTATAAGATTTAGTTCTAGTCTTACTTTATCTCATGATTCCTCCGAAAATTTTCAGCTCCTCTCAAACGCGCCAGTAGCTGGTCTTTCGACGAAAAAGTCCTTGTAAATGCACTTTACAAGGTAAAATTTCTGGCCAACTTCCAATGTTCTATGATGTTCAAGTTCTCTTCACTTCTAAATACGATACAGTGCTGAGGTCTATATGATCCATATTTCCATTAAATTCTTGATGGTTGTGGTTTGATGTTGACTTCATGATGCAGGCTTTAGTTTCCGTATCCAAAACCAGTCCTATTGTTCTCTATTTAAGAGATGTTGAGAAACTACTCTTCCGATCACCAAGGTTATACACCATGTTCCAAAAAATGTTGAAGAAATTATCGGGATCAATATTGATCCTTGGTTCACGGATAGTGGACTCAGAAAATGATTATACTGATCTTGATGAACGACTCGGCCAGATATTTCCTTACAACATTGAGATCAAGCCACCCGAAGATGAGAGCCATCTTGTTAGCTGGAAAAATCAATTGGAAGAAGACATGAAAATGATTCAATTTCAAGATAATAGAAACCACATCACTGAGGTACTTGCTGCGAACGATCTTGAGTGTGACGATCTTGGTTCGATTTGTCTTGCAGACACAATGGTTCTTAGTAATTATATTGAAGAAATTGTGGTGTCAGCGATTTCTTATCATTTGATGAATAACAAGGAACCTGAATACAGAAATGGAAAACTTGTCATTTCATCTAAGAGGTGAGCCCCAATTCGCACAGTTATTTTATTATATTTGTTTTGGGGTTTACTCTTATTTAGTTTATTAACTTTTCTGGTTCTGTTTACACTGTTTTTTTTTTTCTCTGATCATGGATCAGTTTGTCCCATGGATTGGATATATTCCAGGAAGATAAAAGCGGTGGAAAAGATACTCTGAAGCTGGAAACAAATTGTGAATCTGTCAAGGTCTGTATGACTGAGTTCTCCCTGACAATACAGAGCAATGGAGTTGATACAAAGATCACTAGCCTGACTTTACCTCCTTTTGTTCCCATGTTCTAGGACGATGCAAATTTTTTTTAACCAATGCTAAGATATTCTTCTGCTGGCACACGTAATTGTGGCCGTGACGCTATAAATGAAGTTAAGACTCTGGTTAGGGAAGCACATAAAAGAGGGATTGAGGTGACAACTCTTTGAAACATATAAGATGTTCCATTTGCATGTTTGGCTTGTTCTGTCTTTGTATTCATATTTATTTTTATTTTCAGGTGATCATGGATGTGGTTTTCAATCACACGGCTGAAGGCAATGAGAAGGGGCTTACATTGTCTTTCAGAGGTGTTGATAACAGTGTCTTTTATATGCTCGCACCTAAGGTACAATTGATATTTTGGTGAGTTGTATTGTCTTTTGAAGAGAAAAGTGAGAGAGCTCCTGCAGTATCTAATCTGAAATTTTTTTTAAGAAAATGCTAGTAGTTTGAAAATCATTAACAAGATGACAGTTTTAATAACTAGCATATGGGTAATGATTATCTTAAAGGCAATGTTGCCACATATTAATTACACGGATAAGAATGTTAGTTGTCATTAAAATACTTGGAAAACCTTCTTTCTTTTTAGAATAAGATCAAATAAAAGAAGTTAGAAGATACTTAGATATTTTACAGTGAACAATTTGATTTGTAGACAAAGAAGAAGAATGAACTAGATGTCTTAAACTCTTTTGGATGATCTGAACTATGGGGTTCTTTTTAAAGAGATGAATATTTAAGGATGTCCTCAATAATGGTCAAGTAAATTGAATGCCGCTCTCTTACATATCGAAATTCCAGGAAAAGGAGTGAAAATATCAATAGTCCTGGTTTTTTAATTTAGATGTAAACCCTTAAAAAGGTCTTATATTAATATATGTTACTGTTTTTTATTATAATTAAATTTTCTTTTTTTTATCCCTATAGGGACAGTTTTATAATTATTCAGGTTGTGGGAACACTTTCAACTGCAATCATCCTGTGGTTCGCCAGTTTATACTGGACTCCTTAAGGTATTTCCTTTATTAATTTGCTCAGAAGGTATTGACAATTATCCTGTTGGCAAGTTTCAGTAATAAGTTGGCCAGTTCATTCTGAGGCCTGTTTCTACTGAAAATTTTTACACATGAAATCCAGGAAACCGGAAGATAACTATGAAGTGGAGGAAGATGAAGAGAATGCTGAGGAGGAGGAAACTGAAGAGAATGCTGAGGTGGAGGATGAAGATGTTGAAAATTAAGTGGTAGAAGATAGCGAATCTTAGGATCCTCCAAAACGGCGTAAAGTTGATAGTATGGACAAACTGAAGTTGACATGAAAGAAGCTAATACCCCACAACAGAAATCCATGGATGAGGTTGAAGATGTGTTGGATTCGCTGAGCAAGATTTCAGATGATGGAAATGAATCACCTTCAAGCCCTCTCCATTTGTGATCTGATGGTAACAACTTGCAACGATCTGAACTGGATGACAAGGTACGGTCGTCCTGCAAGTCTTTTTTGTATATGGTGGATTTGACATTTAAATCACCTTTATATGACAGCTTCATAATTTACTCTGATTACAAGAATGCATGCATTGCCATTTTGTCTAAGATGAATGTCCTTTTGGCATTTTGTTTCCTTCAAAAAAATATATGACAGTTGAAAAGTTCAATATTTCACAGAAAGGAATGAAATTGTTATAACTATGTTTACTTGTATTTGTGTCGAACTCAAAAGAATCTGTGTAGATTTGAGATTTAGTTAACTTTGCAGCTTTTATTTGGTATTTCTGCTACTAAATGGTGTTGGCGTTAGATGAACTCATCGAATCTAAACTAGGTGTGGTATGCTGCTAAATATTGATTAGGAGAGTATGTAGTAAACCCAAGCCATAGAAGGAAATATTGATTAACTACATTTTGTGAGCAGATTGAATGATGTTCTGTTATATCTGCTTTTGTAGATACTCATAATGTTGCTCATATCATGTCATGAACTGCTTTTGAAAATTTTCTATTGCGAACCATTAAGCGTTGTTTTGAGCCTTTGCAATGACTTTTCGTGTGTATTATATTGTCATCTATTAATCGTTTCATTAAATTGCTACCATGAGCTGTTATGTTTGGCTTACTAGTTATCTTCTCGGTTGCAAGCAGGAAAAAGTTTGTGTTTATTTCAATAGAGAGTACATTTTCAATATAGCTAGTGAAGGTTCACTGTAAATTTACCAAAGTAAAAATTCACATTGAATGTTACGTTAATTGCAGTTACAAATTATGCTTTTGAGTTCAAAAAATGTTGATAATTTCATGCAACTCTATTGATGTGCCTTCTCATGCAGGTTGTAGAAGGTCCAAACGAGTAACATCAATGCCTTCTATTCCAGAGGAGCAAGTGCAGCAGATGACAGAACTAGAAAGTGTAGCTCATGAACTAACAATACTCCTTGGAGAAAAAAACCCTATTAAAACCTTTTCTGGTCATCAGGTTTGTTGTTTCTACGATTGATTATTGCATATCTTTTTGTGCAAAATAATTGTGTGGGTATCTAGTTCTTTTGTCATTTCTTGCATGTGATTAGGGAGATGACCTTCATCCTTTTTGTGCAAAATAATTGTGTGTTTTGGTAGGAATCAGGAGTTTAAGAGTGCCTAGTTGTGCTTAGTTGTGACTAAGGTGGGAATTGTTAGAATTGCCCTGTAATTTATAGGATGTTGCCGAGTTGTTGAGTTGAATCAAAGCAACGATTCAATAGGAGAAGCTTATTGTGAATGTCGCAAATGAGCTATAGTTGAAGGAAGCTGAGTTGTTGATTAGAAGCAATTAATTAGAATCTTGGAGTAGTCTTTATTTGGATCATTTGGTAGAATCTAGGCAAAGTCAGGGTCTTGAGTAGATTTTTAAATTTTTTTAAGGACTGTTACATGTATATGAAATGCCTTTCAGTTTATTATAAAGTGTGAAATTGTTAGTGTAAGCAATCAAATGAGAAACCATGGTGTTTGCAATTGAGGAGGTTTTGTTGTAATATAAGATGGGTGATATTAAAGTAGATTCGAATAAATTGCTGCAGGAAACAGTTTGTAGAGGAAATGGTCTTGAGGTGAGTTGATTATTGAAAAGTGAAAACTCAAATAGCTGCGGTGCTGTGTCCTTCGTGCATTCTCGCTGTAGCGATATGATATATACATCCTCAATGTATTTTGAAGGCTGTGGATAGAATCTTGTGCTAACGAATCTTCTTTTTGATCCTTATAATTACCCATGTCGGTAATATCAAGGGAGCAGCAAAAACATTGTCAATATATTACACTAAGATTTAGGTTATCACAATTTTATGGAAAACACGCCCCCCTTCTAAACCAAAACCTAGGACACCTGCTGCTTCATTTCAATTTATTGAGCTATAGAACTCCATTTGTTATTTTCAATCTTTTTTTTAGAGATTAGCGTGTGTATGCTCATAAATTATGCAGAATGTGATTTTAATAAAGATGATTAAATTTTTTTTGTTAGTTATGGATCATGTCCAGCAGAGTTACAATTCAATTTTCTTGTGCAGGAGATGCGCCACTTGTCATTGCTAGAGGTGGCTTTTCTGGAATATTTCCTTCTTCCAGTTCAAGTGCCTACACTTTGGCTATGATGACCAGTGTACCGAATGTGGTTCTTTGGTGCGACGTGCAACTAACCAAGGATGCAGCAGGGATATGCATACCCAACATAAAGCTAGAGAACTCAACCAATGTAGATGATGTCTTCCCAAAGGGAAATACGACCTATCTTGTCAATGGTGAATCAACACAAGGATGGTTTGCTCTTGACTATACCCTTGATGGCTTGACAAATGTCAGCTGTAAGTGATTTCTTATCAATTGATTCTAAACTCAGCATCTTAAAAAGAACTAGGCAACTGGCATGTGTTCATTCCAAATTAGAATGTCACCCACATTTTTTGGTAATTTTGTTACTGGGATAGATCCAATTGGAATGTTGCGTTGGTCATTTGGATAATGAATACTCTTTGCTTCAAAATATATGCAACATAAGTTTGTTTAATGTACACACATACAGACCCTCTTACTATAAAACTTTTAGGAATTCCATTAAGTTCATTGATGAGTGCACATCAAAGTATAAAATCCAATGTGTTTAAATCAGTACTGACAGATTGTTTGTCAATTGGCAGTAAAGCAGGGCGTCCAGTCTCGGACAAACAGATTTGATGGTAATCTACTTCAAATTCTTCTTGTGGAAGATGTAGCATTGCAATTGAAGCCTCCGAGCTTATGGCTGAACATTCAAGTGAGTAAAGTGAACTAGTGATTGCAACTTATACTACATTTGAGTTTCCAGTCCATCTAGACAGTGGTTCCCCATATCTTAATTTTTTGACCGTAAGCCTTGTAACAAGAATTCAGAAGTCGCAAAAGATGCTCTTATTGCTGAGTATGGCCAAAAATGGAAAATGACCAGTCTCCAATCTTATGCATTCATGGGTCTTGCTGCTGGTAGCATTTTGGGCAACTTCTTTGGCGGTTATTTCTTACTCAAGACACAACCCAAGACCATGTTTCTTATGTTCGCTCTTCTACTATCATTTCAGATGACTATTTCCTTGACTATCATTGTATTTGAGATATTATTTGATAGATTTTGACTCAATGTAATACATTTTCTTATTAATTACATTACTTTGCCTCCATTAATTACATTACTTTGCCTCCATTATTTGATAGATTTTGACTCAATGACTCAAAGTCATTTGATAGCAAAAAAAAAAAAAATTATTAAAATAAAAAAAAATAAAAATTTTGCCACGGTTTTAAACCGTGGCTAACTATTGCAACGGCTAAAAACCGTGGCTACCTTGCCACGGCTTAAAACCGTTGCTACTTAATTAGACACGGTTTAAAACCGTTGCTAGTATCCATACTTTATCACGGCTTAAAACCGTGGCTATTTTTGCCACGGCTAAAAACCGTTGCTATTCTTCTTGCAACGGTTTAAAACCGTGGCTAAATGCTGAAAATCACCACCCCTATTCAAGCAAAAAACCGTTGCTACAATGTTTAGCAACGGTTTATAGCCGTTACAAAGAATTTTGCGACGCCTCTGTAGCCCACGGCTCTTAGCCGTGGCAATGGGTTACGCCCACGGTATAGAACCGTTGCTAATGGGGGTTTTTGGTGTAGTGAATTCTAATTTTTCATTGTTTTGCATCATGTAGCAGCTATAGTAGCATGTCCACTTAGATTACAATCCATATAAATGAAATTAAGGGTGTGCTTGTTTGCTAGAGTTTTGTATTGGAAAATATCACATGCAAACTCAAATAAGCGCAGACAAATGACATTTTTAGAGGCAATTGTTAGCCAGGAGTTACTCAACCATCAAATGCAGCCCAACTTCTTTTCTTGAAACTAATCACAGTTCAGAGTAACTGTGAATATATCCTGAAACTTGGAGATTTCTGAGTTTCTTTTGTTTTATGTAAAAGAAATGGTATAATCAAAGATTCGAAGGAAACATTTCTTGTGGATAGCTTATTTTACCATTTTATTATTTGCGGGGGAACTATTGTAAAAACAATCTATTTGTAGATATTTATTTTTCTAATGAAAATCTAACCTTGAGAGACTTACTTAATTTTCCTGCCAGGGCCATTAACAAGGTGGTCTTCCCACATCCTGGAGGCCCAAGTAGAAGAGTCATCCTGCAATGCAAAAAATCCTCTGTAAGTGAACATTTTCAGCTTTGCTTTTGAAGAATTAGAGAATAGCTTATTAGTGGGACCAAATCCAAGATTGGGTAACTAAAAGATAGTAATTCTACAAGTAACTTTAGAGCCCAATTGTAAAATTTTCCAGAAAGACTTATTACTGTGCCTGTGGTTCAAAGACTGAAAGAAGATTGAGTACAACATTGTTGTTTCAATGTTTTGTTTTACAGTGAAACTTAACTGTACCAAACATCCATGATGAAGGGTGAGTGCCATATTTGTCATCCCAGTACATTGTGCTGTATGCTGAGTACCTGAAAAGGCAGGGGATAAAGAGGAAAGGTCATCCTGGAAGAAGCAAAATAATACTGTTTTAAGATTTGGAGTTTATAGTGGAGTCACCCACCGGGCAGAGTTCTTTTGTTATTTCATTCAAGGTCTTTTTGGGCTACTGATGTATGACCTAAAGTCCCAGAAATTAAACAGAGGATTAGGCTAATACTAAAATGAAAATAATGCACTACTGAAACAGAAAACATGCTTGTCTAAATCGCACCAGGAAACCAACTGCTTGTCTGATATGCCTTAATTCCTCCCAAGCTGAGCCTGCATACTGTACATATTTTGACATTAGAAGTTTGCAAAATAATTGCTGAAAAAGTAGGGTATGGATTCAAACTGACCTCTTCAGTGGCAGTAATACACCATTGCTCCAACTCAGATAACCCTGCTTTTACATACTCTCCGTTGATGAATGAACAGCACTTGCGACGCAAAAGAAGGCTGCGAAATGGTAATAGGAATAGAATTACTGAATCAATAGTCTATTTCATTACAATAAATTATGTTACAATTTAATGTATTGGAGATTCAAGAACAGAAACCTGTTGAATAGCTGAACATTAACGAATGAGAATATCTGCGTAAACACCTTGCGGACTAAGAATGGGGTAACCTGTAAGAAGTAAGATGTAAGAGAATGATAGCATTCTCAATTAAAAGAGTATCACCAAGAGAATGATAGCATTCTCAGTAAAATGAGTATCACCACATTTTCATTATTTTTAGAATTTCAGAACTCACATAATTGGCTCTCAGTGTCTTTAAAGAATTTCATAGCAGAGCTCAATGTACAACAAAATTCTTGCATTATTGAAAAAAAGATTTCTTTGCAGATTTTAGAAGATAGATTTGTTAAAGTGATATTATAGTAAATAGCAATATGCATGCATTAAACTCAGACCATTGTCCATATCAAGAAAAGCAGTTCTATGACCTACTAGGAATCATCCAACTAAAAAAATTTCAGAGATAGTTAGCTTACCACCTTTGTCAATGGTGCACATAACCCATAGAAGCAGCACCACAACACCATTTGTTTGATGGATTTTTCAAGTTGGTCACAGTTGCCATGTAACCATTCAAGCCTGCTGCTAAAATATGATAACAGATGTGGCCAAGAACCTACAGGAAATGCGATTTTCTTATTCCTAAGTATGCATAATAAGAAGTGACTAAAAAGTTGCAATGCCAAAGCAAATTGAAACCTACAAAGGCATAGTCGCAATCAAACCGCAAAAAGATCCACAGGCCTGATAACCAAAGAAGTGACAGATGGCATTGAAAATTTTCCCCTTGTATGTGCCTTCTTTCTGTGTAAAAATCATGGATATTAGGATAAGTAATTAGCTTCAGAATAGCCAAAACTATATATCCAGGAATGGAGGGGTAATAATTTACCAACGCTTGTTGATTTCTGCTTCCACTAAGTAGGCCAGAAGTTTCTCTGTCTCAATCTGGACAAGAAAATACAATCAGAAACCTCTATCACCCTCTATCATAAAGGGCAATTGAATTGTTTTACCATTTTGTAAGTGAAATGATCTGTCTTTGGTGTTAGCTGCTTCAAATGGCCTGTTCCAGTCTCCTTTGAAGTAGAGTGCATTTGCAAGTATAAGCATAGTCTCCTTTGAAGTAGAGTGCATCTGCTTCAAATGGTGTCAGTGGACCTTCTTCATAAAGAGCAGCTGCAACAGACTGCACCAAGGAAAAAAATATATAAGTTATTCATGAGAAAGTTTATCAATTGCAGACGTTCATAGCATGACTTCCTACCTAGTTTTCTGAAATGAATGCTAAAATTCGAAATGTTGTTGTCAGCTGTGCTACAGAAGAGGCATGAAGGTTACCACCCTCAAAATCTTTATCAGATACCAGTTTTCCAAGACGATTCTCAATGCCCTGAATGTCAGAGCCACTAGAAAAATCTCCAATATTTTCAACATCCATGGAATCTACAAGAATATTCTCTGAAGTATGGTGAGCATCTTAATCAGAAGCCAGAACAGTAGCATAACGCAGAAGTCCAGTAGCCCCATTTTTTTTGTAAACAAGACCAGCATCTACCCATTCCAACAATCTTGTCGGAACATCCTTACGGTTAGCTCCAGGAGAAGATGAATGCAATGCTTTGTGAAGCTCAACAGCATGTTCAATCCAAGAAGCCAGAGAAGATGCAATTGGGTCAGTAACAATGACTTCAAACAGTTCGGCGGCTGAGTGAAATATTGCAAGATTGATTGAAAAAGCTCCTGGATCTGATATTTCAACACAAGTAAACAAACAAAAACAGAAAATACATACACAAAATTAAAAACTTTCCACTATCATTCCTTGGACAACATTCCAAAGAAAGAAGCCTTAGTAGGACAGGCCTTCATCCAAATTTTACTAAGATTCTTAGCAATAAAGTTGTTTCCATGATGGGAAGAATGGGGAGTCTCTATGATTCCAAAGAGATATTTCACAAAAATACCTTCTTCTTTACCATCTCAAATCATATCATCATCTATATCAGTGGGGGCAGTTATAGGGGCCTTGCTGCTGATCATGGCAAGCAGATTACTGAATTAACCCATCTCCCATTCATAAAGATGCCTTCTGAGGTTGAACTGCAAATTTGGATGAGCATTAGATCCATCCCAAAACTCAGAAACAGTGCCCTTCTTTTTGTTGCAGATCTGGAAAATATGGGGGAAGTAGCACCATCACACCACTTGTCATGCCAAAAACTAATGATGTCTCTTCTGCCTAGTTTGGAGGTGATATATAATTGCAACTGAATCCCCATATATCCATATCACACGTACTGGATATTGCAAATCATGGTGACATTTTAAGATCATGAGACATAAGTACATTCGTTAATTTCATTGACAGAGGCACATAAAGGTTTTGCTCTGATGATTCTAAGTTTCTAACCAATATGAAACATCACCATATTAAATGATAAATCAAATCAGTTTCTAACCAATATGAAAGATAACAATACTTGGCCCAAGAAGCTGACAGTGACAGAACCCATTCTAGTCCTAATTGAAGGATCATGTTGCTTATGAGATAAAAAGTAATATCCAGGTTTACCTTGAGAATTAACAACACATGGGGATCAATATCACAGTTTGAAAAATCACAACTTGATGACGCTATCAAGTTAATGGTTGCTTTGTAAGATAGCACACCCTCGCTCTGTCCAAAAATCAATGATCTGCTTGCATAGGCCACCGGTGATGGATCATCCACTAGTCCGCGTGAGTTCAACAATTTCTGAAGCAATTATAGTTTTTATTTTGAACTCCAAGAATTAACTAACAATTAGTTCAACTAAGAAAAGAAGTATGAAAAGTATTATGACAAAAAACTGTTATACATGTGAGTGCATGCAGAAACAAAAATATATGAAGAGCTAAGACCACGTCCAAGAGTACACAGTTATAGAAAAATGCATATATAGGTGTGAAGCTGATAAGAAGCCATGGAAGATTGATGAATTACCTTTGTGGCCTTTCACAACTTTTGGGTCTTTCTTTTCCTTAGTAACGCCAAAAACATCAAAGCATAGGTCTTTCATTGATGTTGAGACCTATAATTGTAGTTCAAATAACAATATCAATGAAATTGAAAAGAAAAAAAAATAGATTACAAGACAGAAAGAATAAGAATATCATCGTAATAATTTGATGCTTGTCTTATACTTTTAAATTCAGATTCTGAAGTGCCACAGAGCTCGATCAACTTCAACTTATCTATTTGAAGCTGTGAACAAAATAACCTGCATCACATAACCTAACAAAAAGAGATGGAAAAACATCTTGGGAAAAAACTAAACACAAACAGGACTAAAAACACACTGGTCACTAACCTTGTGTTTCTTTGCACATAAATAAAATGCAACAGCTGTAAACACGTGCCTGGTGAAATCTGCACTTGCACGACGAAACACATAACCAAACTCGTAAAAACAATCAAAAAAACACAACAAACATCGCAATCCAAAGTCAATACTCACTTCACCCCAATAGCATTCTGCATCATATTAAACGACTGATCCCCTGCTGAATTCCAGCACACTATCACGCTAACAGCAGAAAAAAAAAAACCAAGCAACAGAGTGCATCAGGAAAGAGCACTCTGTCAAAACAGAGCGTGCTGTCCAGTGTATTGCAGCACCGAAAAAAATTGGACAGAGCAACTCCAATTCTCGGCAGACCAGCCCTGCAAGCAAACTTCGCTGCTCCGAGTCCAACCATTTAAACAAAACAAAACATAGCAAATACTGCCAGATATACTGTCAGAAAAAGGGAAGAAAAAAAAATCATTAGTTCATGACATGCATTTAGGCAGCTAATCATAGGAATCATTCGTCGGTGCTCTACAATGAAAAAACACAATGTAATTGGTATTTGGTAATCTCATTCTCAATGACACAGTATTTCAGCATATTTTTGCCGCTTCTCCCACCTTTTACACAATATGAATACAAATGCTTCATTTTCTGATATTAACATTTTATATATATATATATATATATATTAGGTAATCTCCTTTTTAAGTTAAAAGAAATGACTTAGGGAATAGTGAATATGAAAGAAAGAAGGAAGCTCCAACTATAGCACTTGCTCTTTCCATGTTGTAATATATAACAAAATAATAAGTATCTCTTTTTATCATACATTGTCATAGTTCTATTTAGTTGTCATATCCATGTCATGTCCATATCCCATGTCATTTCTTTGGAGGAAATAGCTCGTCACAGATGATGCACTAGAGAACTTAATCAACTAGTAAACTATTAATCAACATGTATTACCTGCTCTCACCTCCAAAATGCAGTCCCTTTCATCTGCATCATCCTTAGGAAGCATGGACATGAGCAGCAGGTTCTGCAACACCTTGCAATATCACAATAGCCACCTGCACATCAGAAAATTTAATATATATATATATATATATATATATATATATATATATATATATATATATATATATATATATATATAAGAACCAGATAACCATATCACAATGAAAAAAATATAATGAAATATAACACAAAAATTGATAAAGGTAAACATACCTTCATCCCTCCTCCTTTATCCGGGCTTGGGACCGGCAATGTAAAAAAGAACCTTTACATTGGCGGAGTTAAAAAAGGGTTGTTATAAATTTAAAAAACATAGGTAAGTGTATATATATACAAATATTCAACAAGAAAACAACACTACTAAGATTACATATTTGGGACTACCAAATCCAAATTAAAATTACAGATTTGGGACTAACAAAACCTAATCAGCCAGGAGTGTGTAAGTGAAAAAAAAAAAATGAACGTATAACTACTAAGTACTACAGTATTGCATGCAAGTCCACAAAAATAGCAAGCATGAAGGATATCGTTCAAGGTTGTAACTACTCAAAAGTCAAAATAAGAAACAAAAACAAAATAATTGGTCTCAACCAAAGAGGATGACTAAAATAGCATTAGAAATGCATCAACCAAAGAGGATGACTAAAATAGCATTAGAAATGGTATTATCATTATATATAATTGTCACTTCAACATATGGTGACTTAGTTGTCTTAGCTTGTTAATATCATAGAGTCGGTTAACTCTTTTCTTTGCAATCAAACACATCCTTAGAAAAAAAACACGCTTCCTTACGTCAGGTATTATCATTATATATAATTGCCACTTCAACATATGGTGACTTAGTTGTCTTAGCTTGTTAATGTCATAGAGTCGGTTAACTCTTTTCTTTGCAATTAAACACATCCTTAGAAGAAGTAAAAAACACGCTTCCTTACATCAAGGTATCGTCATTACAATAGTCACTTCAACATTGGCCTTTGCTTGTTAATATTACATAGTCCCTCAACTCTTTTCCTAGCAATCAAACACATCCTAATAAAAAAAAAACACATCTTCATACTAAATTTCCTTTTTAGGTCAGCATTTTCCTTTGGGAAGTCAAGAACATGAGGCGACAAGACAAGAAGATTGAAAGATCTTTACGATATGCATGTGTTATTGACAAAAACCTATATCATTTATTTTATTGGATCCCAAAATCATTAAATGACTTTAGTGAGGTTTAGATGAATATTATTTGCCACGAGTCTGTCAGCTGAGCTAACACTCGAAAAAAATAAAAAATAAAAGTCATGCTTCCTTACGTCAGGGTATCATCATTATAATCGTTACTTCAACATATGGCGACTTAGCTGTCTCAGCTTGCTAATATCATAGAGTTTCTCAACTCTTTTTTTTTTTTGAAATCAAACACATCCTTGGAAAAAAAAATGCTTCTTTACATTCGGGTATTGTCATTACAATCGTCACTTCATGTGGTGACCTAGTTGTCTTAGCATGTTAATATTGTAGAGTCCATCAACTTTTTTCTTTGCAATCAAACACATCCTTAGAAAAAAAAAAAAAAAAAAGAGTATCTTCATACTAAATTTCCTTTTTAGATCAGCATTTTCCTTTGGGAAGTCAAGAACGCGAGGCGGCAAGAGGATTGAAAGATCTTTACGAGATGCTTGTGCTATTGACCAAGTCCTTATTCAGCAAATCTTCGTTTAGTCATGAACTAGGACACCAATATGCACAAAAGACCAAAAACATGTGATAATTTGGTAGGGTAGAAGAAAAGAGCAGATAACATACGTAACCTATAAGCGTTTCTATTACAGTCCAATTTTGTGAGTTAGATTGACAGACATAGCACACGAATGAGAACAATAAATAGAAACAACAAGGTTAGGTAATGTTTGATTGAGAGTGACACCACTGTTTCTGCTTAAAAAAATAAGGGACAGAACATTACATCCCCCTTATGGAAGTCACCAAAATTTGGTGTAGTAGTGCTTACTTTTCAACCATTTCAGCTGTTGAACTGTTCAATATCGTAATTTCATAGGAGCATCCACTGATATATGATCATTTTTTACGATGTGATCCCATAAGGCCATAACCCCTCACCATGTAAAATGTACGTAAAACTCAAGCGTGAAAAGTTGGTAACTAGGCAACCCGCTATCAAGAGAAGGCATATGATGGAAGACATCTGCTTTTATATATATAGGGACTTCTCTGGCATACATTTCGAAGCATCACTTAGGTGGGTGAATGAAGCAGGACTCATCTAGCTATATATCGGATTGCCGAGGTTCCATTAACAAAATCGAAAAAATGTAAGTTAGTTCAAAAGTCTCATAGTATGTTTCAAATAGGTCATGCTTTCATATGAGGGCTTCAATGGTTTCTTTAGCAGTTTCTGTTAGCTAGCCTGTGTTTCAAAGTGTTGATTTCATGTTGAAATTTGTTGATACATTGCATATGCACAACTCTTTTGATATAATATTCAGGCTTGTTGGTGGGAAAACAATTTTTATTTTCTTTTATTTTTTTCTTTTCCTGGTTTAAGAAAACCACCTAGCTTTGGGCAATGCCAAGGGGACCGCAGTCACATTGTAAAGTAAAATGTAAAACTCAAGCGTAAAAAGTTGGTAACTAGGCAACCCGCTATCAAGAGAAGGTGTATGATGGAAGACATCCGCTTTCCGACAAAGTTTTTAAGCCCTAACCAGACGTCACTACATAAAAAAGACAATTCAGCAACGGCTAAAAACCGTTGCTAATTGTCAAAAAACCATTGCTAAAATGAATTAGCAACAGCTCAACAACCGTGTTTGTTTTTCTTTAGTTCTGATCTCTCATGTTTTGTTTTTTATAATGTTCTATTATTTTTAATGTTAGACAACTCCTTCCATTATTCTAATGTTTTTGTTTGTTTATAATTAGGAACATAATTAGTCCCACATTTTATTGACTGTTGAGAAACTGAGGCATGACAATTTCTAAAATAAAGCCCTGCTAACTGGGCTTTCAACTTCTATATTAATCTAACATGTCTGACATAATCATGCATCTAACATGTCTAACAAAATCATGCATCAACAAAGGGCTAAAACATTACTTCAATCTAACATGTCTTGAAAAAATTCAAATAAAAAAAAACATTCAAGAACCCAAGAAGTAAAAAACAAATTCATTACCAGACCAAGCCGTTCCCCGGCCCGAAAGATCCTCCACTGATTGATTATGGTTCACTTCTTCTTCTTTCTCTTAACACTCTCCTCTGATCCTCTCTCTGACTTTGATTTTCTAACAAACCCTAAAATGAAAGCATCAACAAAAGTTTATCAAACAATCAACAAAATCATGCATCAACAAAGGGCTAAAACATTACTTCAATCTAACATGTCTTGAAAAAATTAAAAAAAAAAAAAAAAAAAAAACGAGAACCCAAGAAGTAAAAAACAAATGCATTACCAGACCAAGCCGTTCCTCGGCCCCAAAGCTCCTCCACTGATTGATTATGGTTCACTTCTTCTTCTTTCTCTTCACATTCTCCTCTGCTCCTCTCTCTGACTCTGATTTTCTAAGGAACCCTAAAACAAAAATGGAAGGAGGCGAAAGTGTTTTCGCCAAACCGTGAAAGTGTTCTCCACAATCTGATTTGAAACGAAAATGGAGCTCCTCGATCTCTCCTGCGCAAATTTTTTTCGCAATACGTCGAAACTGTTTTTCACAATGACCGCGCTCTTTTTCCCCAATTTTTTTCGCCAAAGCGCGAAACTTTTTTCGCCAGAGCGCGAAAATCCTCTTTCCACACAGGCGCACGTGCAAAACACTCGTGTTTAGCCACGGTTTTAAGCCGTTGGCAGTTCAAAACACGCTTATACCCACAGTTTTAGCCCGTTGGCCATTATAGCCACGGTTTTTGGCCGCGGCAAATGAACCCACGGTTTAAAACCGTGGCCATGGGGCAGTGATTATAGCCACGGTTTTAAGCCGTTGGCAGTTCAAAACACACTTATACCCACGGTTTTTGGCCGTTGACCACGATATCCACGGTTATTGGCTGTGGCAAATAAAGCAACGGTTTAGAACCGTGGCCATCTACGTGTAGCTAAAAAGGCCTTTTGGTGTAGTGAACACAAAACACGCCTACAGCGGAAAACTGGGCCTAAGCGCCACGATCAGCAGGAACGCCAACACTGCCTGCACTCCAATAAAAGCACACCCCTTGCGGGGTCAGCAGAGCACAAAACTAGCTGGTGCGAGCAAACTAAATACACATCACAGAATAATATACAGGGAAAATTCATGCCACACAATAATAGATAAGTGAGTAATCCTAGATGCATGATCCATAAAATGGAAAAGGTGTCCCTATACAGGTTCTAAAGTCTAAATCACACCGTGTCTCTAAGGATAATATTTCTAAGTTCAAACACCAACACAAGCATTTCAAATTCAACAATAACTACAAGTTTATGAAATATGCCGGTTATTACAGGTAATTCAAACATGGTAAATACCAAATGATGAAGGCAAATACCATATAGTAATCTTGCATAGCCTCCTAGGTATGGTAATCACGCCGACAGTCGAAACCATAAAAATTTCTACGTAAGTGTCTCATATCGTAGGTATCCGCATACCCTACGAATGTGTCTCACCCAGACACATCCCACAACGTGCACCAGTACCACTTCGGGCTTGTTTGTATCCTAATGGGGTGCCATATGCCCGGATACAAACTCAAACGTCCCGAACGACTGGCCTAACACAGCCAACCTAATACAAATCCAACTCAAGCGCTCTGGGAGGGAAAGTGAGTAATCTCCAAAGCATGTCCTCTGAGACCCGTCCTACTACACTCTCTAGTGGCAAGTGCGTGCGGGAGCTCACCGCACCTCAGCAAGCTTGCCACATGCAATAGCGTCCTCAATGTCTGGTGCGAGTCATCTCAAGCACCATCCAACTCACGGTGCGAGCAAGCTCCTAAGCATCGGCACAACATGTATTACAGCGGGGTAAAGACACTTACACTAATATCAACATGCACATACTACTAGTCTGTACATAATCAAATGTAATAGACGCGTAACCATAATCAGTTAGGCAATTTTCATAAACCACGACTACGCTAGGGTCCCAACATGACCCAATTCACCACAATAAATTCATACAAGTCGAACTATCATACATGCTCAAAACTCGGCAATCTACGGTAAAACATGACATACTATGCAAACGAAGCATACAAGCCCAATGCCATTACACCAAAACCTAATCACACCCAAATTCAAGTACTATTCGATTTCATTCTTGTATATCATGCTTTCAGAAAACTCAATACATAATTCATTCACAAAAAAACCAACACAACCATCTAAACCTCCAAAAATCCCAAATTTCAAACTTGTATTCAATTATACACAATCGACGGTATAATGTAAAAATTAAATTCAGGATTTAAAATAATTATTTCTCAAAATAAATATTATATTTACACTCACCTGAGCAGAATGGGCTTTCAGAACCCAAATCCTACCGGTCGAAGCTCCCAACTCGCAAAACAACGAATGCAGGACCACGAAAAAATTTTAAATTGCAAGGCGGACTCAAAAGTGAGCAAACTAGCCGAAAACTGGAAAATGAAATAAGTTACAATCGGCGCGTGACTGAAAGAAAAACTTACAGGCAAATAAAATCTGGCAAACACCCCGACGAAACCCAAAGTTTGGCGAAAACTCAACGAAACCCAGCCTACCCCGGTCTGATCGCCTCCAAACAGCACAACAGGCCGGAAATAGGTCCAAGAACACTCGAAATCACGAATTTGCAGCTCACCCACGCGCCCAAAGCCCGGATTCACGTCAAAGAACCTTCCTAACAGACATGCACACTGATTTTTTTTGAAATTTCGGCCAACCCTTAAACCACCCTTGCATGTGGGGTAAAAGAGATCTCGCCCTAGAGATCGGACAAAGCAACGACAAGAAAGACTAGGCAAAAAACTCAGGGTATTTCTGTCTCATCTGGTTCTCCAGCTCCCTAGTCATGTCACCCTCCTGGTGGCTCCACTGAACCTTCACTAACTTCACCGTCCTCATCAACAATGGCTACTGGCCTTACTGGATAAGTCAACTCATCAGAAATCTCCAACTCAGCGGGTTCCACAATCTGCGACGGGTTTGCCAAACACTTCAGCAACATGGATACGTGAAACACGTCGTGGAGACCTGACATACTCTGCGGCAAAGCCAATCTGTAGGCCACTGATCCAATCCTCTCAGTAATCTCATAGGGCCCTACATATCTCGATGAAAGCTTCCTTCGACTTCCGAACCTAACAACTCCGCGCATCGGGGAAACTTTCAGAAAAACTTTGTCGCCAACAACAAACTCTAACTCCTTACGCCTCCTATCAGCATAACTCTTTTGTCTACTCTGGGTTGTCAACAAACGCGCTCTAATCAACTCAATCTTCTCAGTAGTTTCTCTGATCACATCCGGCCCCATCACAATTGACTCTCCAATCTCTGCCCAACAAACAAGGGACCTACACGGTCGACCGTAGAGTGCCTCAAACAGTGCCATGGCAATACTTACGTGGTAGCTATTGTTGTACGCAAACTCGCATAATGGTAGGTGATCTTCCCAACTGCTTCCAAAGTCTAAAATGCATGCTCTAAGCATGTCTTCCACTACCTGATTCACTCGCTCAAATTGGCCATCTGTCTGTGGATGATATGCTGTACTCATGTCCAATCTAGTACCCATAGCTTGCTAAAAACTCTGCCAGAAGTGGGCTGTGAAAATTGGATCTCGATCGGATACAATCGAAACAGGCGACCCATGAAGGCGGACTATCTCCCGAATAAACAACATCGCTAGACTGTCTGCCGTCCGATTCATACTAACAGGAATGAAATGTGCACACTTCGTCAACCGATCAACAATGACCCATATCGACTCATGACCTTTCCTCGACCGTGGAAGTCCATCGATGAAATCTGATGCGGATTTAACTAACCTAAATTAACAGGTTAATTTAGCCCACTTGTAATAACCGCAAGTGCACGGTGCCTAACTGGTAGACAACGGCAAGTACGGGTCGATCCCACGAAGAAGGTGAATGCAATTGAAATTTAGAATTTAATTAAACTAATTTATAGAAAAGGGGTTACAGCATTTTTAAAACTAAACTAAAAATAAGTTAAAAATAGGAAACATAAAAGATAGATGAAATGAGATGGGTTTGGTGGGCTTGGACTCACCAATGAGTTAGCAAAATTATTTAATCTAAATTACTGAAATATTAAACGAGAAGCTTTAGGGATGAGAATCCCTTGCTTACACCGAAAATATGATCGTTATAATCTTATATCATGTTTCTATCAAATATTAACAATTTATCTCAGGCACAATTGAACTTTCACCAAGCATTAAGTGTCTTTTTAGGGCACACTTAATCAAAGTTCAAGTTTAAAACGTTTTAGCATATGCTTGGAATATTAATTAAAGGTAAATCTAACTACCAAACATATCAATTTTTAATTGAACATGAAAGGTGAAAGCATTTAATTAATATTCAGAAATAAATAGTTATTGAGCAATAAAACCTTAATTCAGTAAAATAAATTAAAATAAAATTTACAAAACTCCTTCGGCTTGTCACAAGCTCGATATGGTATCGAACAGCAGTTGGTCCGAACACGAATCCCGAGACAAAAGGGGCCAAAACGCTCTGTGGTGGTACAGAGCAAAACCGGGGGTGTGAATAGCCAAATAACCGAATTTGACTCTTTCTCCCGCCCTCGCTACAGTACTGCTACAGTACTGCCTCGCCCGGTCGTCTTCTCCAGCGCGACAGCGCCTGTTCTCGCGGCTTTCCTTCGCTCCTCGCGGCCTTCCTCGTCCTCAAATCATCTCCAGAACCTGAAAAAGAGAAATAGAGGGTGAGGAAACACCAATAAAACCGCAAAAACAGAGAATGAAAACGAGGACAGGAGCTCCCTGTTTCTGAGTTGCGAACGCTGTCTCGCGAAGTGGTGGCGGAATTGCTCGGTCTGGTCGTGACGGTGGTCGCGAGAGAGGGAGTCAGGAAGAAGCTCGAGACGAAGAGAGGCCGAGAAATGATGGGAAACAGGGTCTGCGAGGCGGAACAGAGTCGCGGTGCGGCTCTGTTTCGCGGCGTGGTTGCGGTGGTTCTGTCGCGGCGAGTCGTGGTCTGTTGTGGTGGTGGGACTCGTGCGGAGGTGGTGGCGGTTGTGTGGACAGGGGAGAGGAGCAGAGAGTGGTGGTGGAGGGAAAATTGGACGTGAAACAGGGTTGTCACACCCCTGTTTCACGGTGGTGACGGTGGCGGTTGCGGAGCTCGGTGGTGGCGATGGTGAGGTGACTGTGTGCTGAGTGAGTGGAGTGAGTGAGAGATGGATGAGTGGAAGAGGGATAGGTGGTGGTGGTGAGGGTGAGGTGAATTTGAGAGAAAGAGGATTGAATTTTTCTTCCTAATTTGCTTCTTTTCCCTTCTCTTTTCTCCCCCTTTTCTCACCCCCATTATCCTCTATTTATAGAAAATAGCCAAGATGAATAAGGATGAGATGAGGGGAAGATCCATCAATGAGGGTAGGATTGGGTTTGGTTTTAGGTTATGGATTAGGTTATGGATGGGGTTTAGGTTATGAATTAGGTTTCGGGTTTAGGTTTGTGGGTTTTAGGTTATGAACTAGGTGTTGGGTGTAGGTTTGTGGATTTTAGGTTGTGAGCTAGGTGTTGGGTTTAGGTTTGTGATTTGTTTTATACCACCATTGAAATTGCCTAATTGTCGTTTGTGACTGCTTAATATGGATTCATCGTTTAAGCTCAAATTCCTGCAAAGATATTAAAACGAAATAATTACTATAAAATATAATAATCGAAACACTAACATGTACAAATTAAGGGATATATTCTGTAATAATTATGTGAATATCAAATACCCCCAAACCTATATTTTGCTAGTCCTCGAGCAAAACAATAAAAAGAAAATCCTAACTCAGTTTCGCAGGAATCATCGGTTGCACTTACCTTAAACGTGCAACAAGGCTTTAAACCCCTAGATTACCTCTAGTGGACGAGTTATAGTCTCGTGAGGGTTTCCAGAAATGTTACCCACAAACATTACTGACTCAATCAAAACTTGGTCAAACAGTGTTCATTTTAAAACTTCAAGAAATGCAAGAAACCAACAGTGTCATTTTAGTGTATCAACAAATTTCCAAATAATTTAATATTCTCCACAAGTTAGAGACAAATTCACAATCATCCTCAACTCAATGTGTGTGTGTGGATAGCACTGTCAACATAACTTTTCATTTCAGAGTAAAACAATGACTAAATCTTCTGTAGAAAGTTTGTTTTGACTTCAAACCTCTCATGTCACTCACAATAAAACACTCAGAGATTTGGTATTTCACTCAGTTTATATGTGAGGAAAAGAGTAAATAACGGAAAACAATCATCTCACATATAGTAATATGAAGAACGGACTTTTCAAGAATGGAATGAACATGATCTAATGGACAGGAATATCAATTACTTTTGGGAATGTTGAATCAAACATCATAGGTCTTGGTTATTAAATCTCCACATCTACGAAACCAACCTTTACCTAAGATCAACTAGGACTTTGTTGGGTTGTAATGGGGCTTGGGTAATGGTTAATAAGGAATGTCAAAGGATTCTAACAAAAATTTCTAGGAATGTATACACCCATTCAACGAACAATTAGGGCTGTCAAAAATAAATCAATGTTGCGCACCATCAATTTGTTTCTTCATTTTCACATCTTTATCCTCATTGAAGAATCATTTTTTTTTTCTTTTCTTCAACCTTTTTTTTTTTTTTTTCATTTTTTTTTTTTTTCTTTTCTTCAACCTTTTTTTTTTTTTCATAGAGGATTTATGAAATATCTCATATTTTGCTCTTCATGCCCTTTTGACACCAAGTATATCCATCCATACACATTCCCCGAAAAGTTGGGTAAAGGTTAATGGTTTAACAAATAAAAGTTAATCTAAGGCTCAAAAGGCTAAAAAAAAGGTTAATGTTATGGGTAAGTTAAAAGGTTAGTTAATGGTCTAAAGAAAAAAATGCCTAGATCATTTCCTAAGTTCGGGTCAGTATTATGACATCTCAATTGAATAAGCCAAGAAGTTCTAGTGTAATAATTCAATTTTTATGTCATTCCCAAAGCAATTGATCAGAAAAATGAGAATAATGAGATCATCAACGAGATAATACGGACTCAAGAAAAATCAGAGTTTATGTATAACCCTCAGAAAAATAGAAAGGCTCAAAACTTTCAGGGTTAAGTCTCCACTATTATTCTAAGGTTTTCTAGTATATATTTCACTCATCAACTTCAAGTTATGCTAACATGGCTCATGATGCAAAGATAATCGAGTTGAAAAATCTTATGAACCAGATCTAACTTAAGGATCATATTAAACTTTCAGTCTTTATCAATATAGCAATATGTCAAGTTGGCTTGCATTTTCTTGAGTATAAAACATTTAAAATCCATTTTCATAATCACAAAAGACCAAGTTTTCTTGACAGAAAAGCAATTTTTATTTATTTATTTTTTATTTTTTTAAGAATAAGAAAAGAAAACACTACAAAAAAAAACGAAAAATTCACCGACTCATGAACCCTACCCCCAAACCTAATCCAAACATTGTCCTCAATGTTTAACAAAATAATTCTGACAAATGAATGAAGTAAGTACATGAGAGGAGGTTATAACAGTATTACCGCGGTGAAGATTTTATCAATTTCCAAGAAGTCATCCTTCAATGAGGCTCACAAACATAAGAATCATGGAGTTTTCATTAGAAATCGATAAAATGCAGACTCGACACTAACAAAGAAAACTAAAAAAAAGCAAGTTGTAAGTCAAAACTGTTACGGAGCTAACGAGTATGAGTGAAACACAACTAAATAGGGTACTCGAAAATCAATCCAGACTAACAGCAGAGACACACAACTAAAGCTAGGCTGCCTCCCAGTAGCGCTTGGTTTAACGTCATCAGCCTGACAAATATTCTTCCTAAAAAATGGTGTATCGAATAGTGGAGAGGAAGAACATGACAAACACTTAGTCCATGGTCGTATATCAACAACCTGAACAGTTGAGGATCAGTCCACCAAAATATAGCAATCACATGGGGCACCAAATACACTAGGACATTCCAAAAGTGACCAGTAGTCATACACAATAGATGAGCCTTGCGTGCTCCAAAAAAGGAACATCCTATGTCTGGTTCCAAATCAGAAGATTGGATCATTTTCACATCAGGATGGTGAAAACTGAAATCCTCACTACAGCACAAGGGATCAGTGAAAGTAGCCTTAGTAAATGGGAATGTGATGCAAGTAGATGAGACGATGGATATATCAGGTGGTACAGGCTCATCACATGAATCACATAGAGATATTGGTCTAGACAACTCATCACCTGAAAATGCATACCTGAGGGTGTCAGGTAATTGTTTAAGGTCAAGCTCAGGTGGCTCAACTGATGAGACTAGTTTTGACTCACTGAGTGGAAGAGGCTTCACTTTAGACTTCCATTTATAACTAGGATCCACAATGGGGACTGAGTCAAGCAAATCATTGACTTCCCTAATGGAATCATCAACATCAAAGTCTAAACTAAATTGAGTCAAACAAACCTCTAAACAGTCAAGAGGAGACTCTAAAGAATGTTCACAGTTTGATACGATGCATGAGTCACTAGGGAGGCATGAGTCAACATGGGAAGGAGATGTCTGTAATGTCTCAAAATCGACAGGTTCATCAATAAATGAGTCACTAGGGAATTTTTCTGACTCTATCTCAGGAAGTGACTCAACTATCTGACTCACAGTCATCTCAAGTTTCCGGATAGCTTGAGAGTTTTGTTGAAAAATAGTTGTCAATTCTGTGATATCATGATAATTTTGCACAAGTATTTCTCCTGTTCGTTCTATAAAAATTTTCATTATATCCTCTAACTCATTATCAGGAATGAAAGCTTGAGGAGTCTGAGGAGTGTCTAGAGGGCTTTCATGGTACTGACCATGAGCCCATGAGAAGTCAGGATGATAGGCTAGACCTGGGTTGTAATAATCTAAATATGGATCATAATCAGGTCGTCGCATGTCATAAAATGAATTGACTTGCTCGGAAAAATAGGCATGATAATCCCTTGTGTTCATTTTTTTTTTAATTTTAATTTTAATTAAATTTTTTTTTTTTAATTTAATTTTTTTTTAATTACTAACTCTAAACAAAATATGCACAGACTCACATGCAATCAGCAACCAATAAATGCACAAGAAACATGCCTCCCTAAGCAATCAACGTTTTTGAGATCAATTATCTTTTTATCTTTGGGGGACAATTATTTCTTATGTAATATTTATGACACAGCAATGGGTGCTACAAGTTGATCCTAAGAGTGTACACTTTACACCGCAAAGTTCAAAATCAGTAGGCTAGAGTTTTGTTTCAAAGAAACCGGATTATCGCACAAGAGAAGGAGGTCACAATGGTCCAATTAAGTACTTCCTTGTGCTACCGCTCTGTAAGCCAATAGATGTGAAAACGATGTGATGTTAAATGCACACTTGAGGCTTGTGTTCCTAACCAAAAACTGTTGGTTACACCAATTCTTTTTGTGGATCGTAGCTTACTTATGACTCGGCGTACCGGGTAAATTACCCTTGTGGCAGTGGCCTCTCGGAGTTCATTGAATGATTAAACCCATCGTCACTTTTAGCTTGGGTCAACACAAAAATTATTGGATTCACCTTGGTCTTGGTTGTCCTATGAACACCGTACCTAAAAAATGCTCTATCTAACTTGCTAATTGATTTTAATTATGTTAGGATATTGGTTGCACACAGCTGGAGTGATGAGGTGGGGATATCAAGTCCCACCAGTTTCTATTTATAAGCTGGGTCTGCTTATTATGAATTACTAAAGTTTAGCATCCACAATTACAGAAATTAAACAACCAATCACACAATTTCAAACAATTACACCAAGCACCCTGGTTGCTAATACGTTGCGTGTGATAGAAATACTTACAGTGTGCGTATTCCGTTCTACACAAAAAGTTAGCACAATTCAAAAAAGTCCGACTTCTTTTTATCTGTTTCAATCAACACACAAGCACATGCAAATAAATTTACTGGTCTTGGTCTTAAAAGTCGGATTTCTAAATCACAAGAAATTATTGGGTACAATTAAAATTGTTTCCCTAGAATTTCTTATGACTTAGAAAATTTTGGGGTTTTATTTATTTTTATTTTTTTTAGTGATTAAACAAAATGAAAAATAGTAAAGTTCTCAAAAATTATTACACCACACACTCGTAAAACGAGGTGAAAATAAAATTAAAACTCTCCTCACAAAAATAAAAATAAAATGTGCTTGATGTTTTCGCAGGATCGTCCAATTTCCTCGAGAAGCGTGTAATCTGCAAAATCAAACACAAAATGAGTGTAAAAATAACAAAATAAAAATAAAAAAATAAATTTTTTTGTTTTTTTTTTTTTTTTTTTTTTTAAATTTTTTTTAATTTTTAAATTAAATTTTTTTTTTGTTTTTTTAATAATTAGTGAAAATAAATCTTAAATTCAATTACAATGCTACCTTCCCCGGCAACGGCGCCAAAAACTTGATGCGGATTTAACTAACCTAAATTAACAGGTTAATTTAGCCCACTTGTAATAACCGCAAGTGCACGGTGCCTAACTGGTAGACAACGGCAAGTACGGGTCGATCCCACGAAGAAGGTGAATGCAATTGAAATTTAGAATTTAATTAAACTAATTTATAGAAAAGGGGTTACAGCATTTTTAAAACTAAACTAAAAATAAGTTAAAAATAGGAAACATAAAAGATAGATGAAATGAGATGGGTTTGGTGGGCTTGGACTCACCAATGAGTTAGCAAAATTATTTAATCTAAATTACTGAAATATTAAACGAGAAGCTTTAGGGATGAGAATCCCTTGCTTACACCGAAAATATGATCGTTATAATCTTATATCATGTTTCTATCAAATATTAACAATTTATCTCAGGCACAATTGAACTTTCACCAAGCATTAAGTGTCTTTTTAGGGCACACTTAATCAAAGTTCAAGTTTAAAACGTTTTAGCATATGCTTGGAATATTAATTAAAGGTAAATCTAACTACCAAACATATCAATTTTTAATTGAACATGAAAGGTGAAAGCATTTAATTAATATTCAGAAATAAATAGTTATTGAGCAATAAAACCTTAATTCAGTAAAATAAATTAAAATAAAATTTACAAAACTCCTTCGGCTTGTCACAAGCTCGATATGGTATCGAACAGCAGTTGGTCCGAACACGAATCCCGAGACAAAAGGGGCCAAAACGCTCTGTGGTGGTACAGAGCAAAACCGGGGGTGTGAATAGCCAAATAACCGAATTTGACTCTTTCTCCCGCCCTCGCTACAGTACTGCCTCGCCCGGTCGTCTTCTCCAGCGCGACAGCGCCTGTTCTCGCGGCTTTCCTTCGCTCCTCGCGGCCTTCCTCGTCCTCAAATCATCTCCAGAACCTGAAAAAGAGAAATAGAGGGTGAGGAAACACCAATAAAACCGCAAAAACAGAGAATGAAAACGAGGACAGGAGCTCCCTGTTTCTGAGTTGCGAACGCTGTCTCGCGAAGTGGTGGCGGAATTGCTCGGTCTGGTCGTGACGGTGGTCGCGAGAGAGGGAGTCAGGAAGAAGCTCGAGACGAAGAGAGGCCGAGAAATGATGGGAAACAGGGTCTGCGAGGCGGAACAGAGTCGCGGTGCGGCTCTGTTTCGCGGCGTGGTTGCGGTGGTTCTGTCGCGGCGAGTCGTGGTCTGTTGTGGTGGTGGGACTCGTGCGGAGGTGGTGGCGGTTGTGTGGACAGGGGAGAGGAGCAGAGAGTGGTGGTGGAGGGAAAATTGGACGTGAAACAGGGTTGTCACACCCCTGTTTCACGGTGGTGACGGTGGCGGTTGCGGAGCTCGGTGGTGGCGATGGTGAGGTGACTGTGTGCTGAGTGAGTGGAGTGAGTGAGAGATGGATGAGTGGAAGAGGGATAGGTGGTGGTGGTGAGGGTGAGGTGAATTTGAGAGAAAGAGGATTGAATTTTTCTTCCTAATTTGCTTCTTTTCCCTTCTCTTTTCTCCCCCTTTTCTCACCCCCATTATCCTCTATTTATAGAAAATAGCCAAGATGAATAAGGATGAGATGAGGGGAAGATCCATCAATGAGGGTAGGATTGGGTTTGGTTTTAGGTTATGGATTAGGTTATGGATGAGGTTTAGGTTATGAATTAGGTTTCGGGTTTAGGTTTGTGGGTTTTAGGTTATGAACTAGGTGTTGGGTGTAGGTTTGTGGATTTTAGGTTGTGAGCTAGGTGTTGGGTTTAGGTTTGTGATTTGTTTTATACCACCATTGAAATTGCCTAATTGTCGTTTGTGACTGCTTAATATGGATTCATCGTTTAAGCTCAAATTCCTGCAAAGATATTAAAACGAAATAATTACTATAAAATATAATAATCGAAACACTAACATGTACAAATTAAGGGATATATTCTGTAATAATTATGTGAATATCAAAATCCATAGTGACATACTCCCACTTCCACGTCGGGATCTCTAATGGATGCAAAAACCCAGACGGTCTCTGATGCTCGACTTTCACCTGCTGACAAGTCACACACCATGCCACAAACTCTCCAATATCTTTCTTCATGCCACGCCACCAGAAAGAACGTCTCAAATCGCGATACATCTTTGTTCCACCGGGGTGAATGGTGAAACAAGATCTATGAGCTTCCTGTAAGATATCTCTCCGCAACTCCTCATCAGACGAAACACAAAGTCGCCCACGAAACTGCAACCCTCCATCTGAACCCACCAACCAATCGGTAGGGCACTCATCCAGTGTGTCCACTACCTAATTTGTTATCTGCCTCGTAATCACTGGATCGAAGGTCTGTCTCTCCACCACTCTACTGATCAACGACAGATAAATTGCTAAACCTGTTATCATGCTGCCTTCTGTACTGAAAGTAGGCTGAACTACAAATGAAACTAATGTCTCAAGTGTTCAGTACTCTTGAATCATCATGGTTGCCATCACTGCATGTCACCTACCCAAGGCATCTGCAACCACATTGGCTCTACCAGGCTGATACTGTATCTCGAAGTCATAGCTGCTAAGAAAATCAACCCATCGTTGTTGCCTCATATTCAACTCCCTCTGAGTGAATAGGTACTTCAAACTCTTGTGATCTGTGAACAACATGAACCTCTCACCATACAGATAATGTCTCCAGATCTTCAAAGCAAAGACTACGGCTGCCAACTCTAAATCATGTGTCGGATATCTCCTCTCATGGGGTTTTAACTGTCAAGACGCATAGGCTATGACCTTCTTGCCTTGCATCAACACTCCACCCAATCCTGTACCGTAAGCATCAGTAAATACCACCAGTCGGCTACCAGGTGTCGGAATAGTCAATACTGGTGCTGAAGTCAACTGAAGCTTCAAGGTTTCAAAAGCTTCTTCACACTTTTCTGACCATACAAAAGAAACATTCTTCCTTGTTAACTGAGTGAGTGGTGCCGCAATCAGGGAAAATTTCTCGATAAACCGTCGGTAATAACCAGCCAAACCCAGAAAACTACGAATCTCCGTCACACTACTCGGTCGTCTCCAAAACTTCACTGCTTTGACTTTTTCGGGATCCACTGCAATACCTACACTAGAAATGACGTGCTCGAGAAATCGAACTTTAGGCTCCCAGAAATGACACTTACTGAACTTCGCATACAACTGATTTTCTCTAAGTGTCTGCAAAACAATGCAAAGGTGATCTCTGTGCTCCTCTAAACTCCTCGAGTACACTAAGATATCGTCAATGAAGATTACCACAAATTTGTCCAAGTATGGACTGAACAATCTATTCATCAAATCCATGAAGAAAGCTGGTGCATTGGTCAGTCCAAATGGCATGACTGGAAACTCATACAAGCCATAACGGGTTCCGAAAAGCGGTAATTGGAACAGAATGTTCCTCAACTCTCATCTGATGATACCCAGACTGCAAATCTAATTGTAAAAACACTACGGCTCCCCTCAATTGATCCAATAGATCATCAATTCGAGGCAACAAATACTTATTCTTGATGGTCACTTTATTTAGATCTCGATAATCTATGCACATCCTCAAAGATCCATCCTTCTTGGACACAAATATTGCTGGAGCCCCCCAAGGTGAATTGCTCGGCCGAATAAACCCTAAGCAAATTATCAAGCTGTACTTTCATCTTTTCCAATTGTTTAGGTGCAAGCCTATACGCTGATTTAGATATAGGTGCAGTACCAGGAACCAGGTCAATCCGAAACTCTACCCCACGGCTAGGAGGGATACCAGGAATCTCCTGAAAGACATAAGGGAACTCACACAAACTCTACAGAATTGGTGTCGGGACTAGAAATCTCAAGAGAGCTAAGAAAACTCGACATCACAGAAATAGAATCGGGCTCACAAGCCAACACACGAGGCGAAACATTAGGTGGCGCTAACATCACCGACCTATGCAAGTAATCAATGATCACCGGATGACTGGACATCCAATCCATCCCTAGAATCAAATGATAGCCCTCAAAACCCAAGACAATAAAGTCAAACACGAAGTTGTACCCCAACAAGGAAAACTCGAAACGGGGACAATATTCCCACAACAAAACTGAACTGCCCAAAGGGGACACAACGCACAAGGGTTCCGGCAAAGGCACTTTGTCTAGGCGGTCTCTAACAACCGACTGTCTAGAAATAAAAGACCTAGATGCTCCTGTATCGAAAAGAGCCATCAACTGGGAAAACGACGAATGCACAAAACCTGGCACACAACACATATACCCTTAGTCACATAAAAACACACTAACATGCAATTTTTCCTATGCATAATGCACATAACACATATCCTACTACATCTAGCACACACAACTACAACAAAAATAGTAACATACCCTCAACATTTCCCTGACCGGAAATGGCTGCGAGGCGAACAGGCGGTGCTGGGAGAGGGATTCTCCGACCAACTCCAGGCGCAGGTGCTAACTGTCCCTGAGGCGCCCTCTGCTGTGCTGGTCCATCCTTATTCTGAGGACAAGCTCTGGAAAAGTGCCCCAGTTGCCAACAAGTATCACAAACTATCTGCTCTCGTCGATTTGTCTGACCTCATGGACAATCACGAGCTACATGTCCCTCTTGACCACAAGTGAAGCAACCGCTCCTAGTTCCTGTTTGACCACTACTCATAGGTTGTCTCTGTTGCTGCTGCTGTCGATGATCTCCTCGGGAACGTCTGTCACCTCTGCGGTCTCTTCCAGTCCTAACTGGTCCCCCTCTACCAGGGTCTCTCTGCTGAACAGCGACATGCTCTGGCTGTTGTGCCTGCTCAACTGTCTGGCTTTCTCGGCCAAACCTCTGACTGTGCTTTGAACCTCTAGCTCGTCGAACCAAAGTCTCTTGCCTACACTCAGCGTCAACTCGTTCCTGACTCAAAGTGACGTCCACTAATTTCTCCAAAGGACGATCGATCATCACCATTAACTTTTTCCTTAGGAACGAGTTCAGACCACTTAAAAATTTCATGTTTTTCTTCTTTGTAGTATCTATGAAGCAAGTGGCATAACGGCTCAACTGTGTAAACTCGGCTAAGTATTCTGAAACAGATCCAGATCCCTGCTGTAAGTGTAGAAACATGTCCACTATCTCAGCTCTGGCAGAATCAAGAATAAAATGTTGTTCAAACACCTCACAAAATGTATCCCACTGCATCTCTGACACATCACAGCTCTGCCTCACTAAATCCCACCAATACATAGCCTCTCCGTCAAACTAGTTTGCTGCTAACTCGGTACGCTGTATAGGTGTTAGCACCATCCTCTCAAATATAAACTCTACCTTACGGATCCACTGATCCGCAGCTAGAGAATCTCCAGTACCATCAAATCTTTCACCACCCAAGCTGACGAAATTCTTGTTGCGACGAGTAAACGGATCCTCTGACTTATTTCCCTGTCTCATATTCTGTGCCCACTGTGTCATCATTTCCATGAAAGCCTAAGAGGCATCCTCTCCAGCAGTGCCTGATCCCTCACCCTGGGTTCTCTTACCACGCGCCATCACCACACTACCTCTACGTAAAAGAAAATACACATACAATACAACAAAAATCCTAACTCCTCTACCCAATTCACTCAAGAAAGTGGCATACGATGATGTTCTATGTGAACCAGTAAACAATGGCTCTGATACCAAGCTCTGTCACGCCCCGAACCGCCACGGGAATCGCAGCGTGCCGATGCGTGAACTAATCCGTAATACAGGCGGATCGTAACCGGCCACAACATCATAATATAACACAATCTTGAAACGAGAATCAAACAGAAATAAAACTACGATAAAATTTGAACAAAATAAGAGTATACGATTCGCCCCGCCAGAGTCATAGCGATAAAAACAATATATTCAAACATCTAGTATTTAACCAGATAATACAAAGGAAGCAAAACACACCGGTACAGAATGGACACGACCAAACAGCACAAAACACGCCTACAACGGAAAATTGGGCCTAAGCGCCATGATCAGCAGGAACGCCAACACTGCCTGCACTCCAATAAAAGCACATCCCTTGCGGGGTTAGCAGAGCACAAAGCTAGCTGGTGCGAGCAAACTAAATACACATCACAGAATAATATACAGGGAAAATTCATGCCACACAATAATGGATAAGTGAGTAATCCTAGATGCATGATCCATAAAATGGAAAAGGTGTCCCTATATAGGTTCTAAAGTCTAAATCACACCGTGTCTCTAAGGATAATATTTCTAAGTACAAGCACCAACACAAGTATTTCAGATTCAACAATAACTACAAGTTTACGAAATATGCCGGTCATTATAGGTGATTCAAACATGGTAAATATACTGTGAGAAGGAAAAGACCATATAGTAATCTTGCATAGCCTCCTAGGTATGGTAATCACGCCGACAGTCGAAACCATAAAAATTTATACGTAAGTGTCTCATATAGTAGGTATCCGCATACCCTACGAATGTGTCTCACCCAGACACATCCCACAACGTGCACCAGTACCACTTCGGGCCTGTTTGTATCCTAATGGGGTGCCATATGCCCGGATACAAACTCAAACATCCCGAACGACTGGCCTAACTCGGCCAACCTAATACAAATCCAACTCAAGCGCACTGGGAGGGAAAGTGAGTAATCTCCAAAGCACGTCCTCCGGGACCCGTCCTACTGCACTCTCTAGTGGCAAGTGCGTGCGGGAGCTCACCGCACCTCAGCAAGCTTGCCACATGCAATAGCGTCCTCAATGTCTGGTGCGAGTCATCTCAAGCACCATCCAACTCACGGTGCGAGCAAGATCTTAAGCATCGGCACAACAGGGATTACAGCGGGGTAAAGACATTTACACTATTATCAACATGCACATACTACGAGTTTGTACATAATCAAATGTAATAGACACGTAACCATAATCAGTTAGGCAATTTTCATAAACCACGACTACGCTAGGGTCCCAACATGACCCAATTCACCACAATAAATTCATACGAGTTGAACTATCATACATGCTCAAAATTCAACAATCTATGGTAAAACAAGACATACTATGCAAACTCGAAAACGAAGCATACAAGCCCAATGCCATTACACCAAAGCCTAATCACACCCAAATTCAACCACTATTCGATTTCATTCGTGTATATCATGCTTTCAGAAAACTCAATACATAATTCATTCACAAAAGAACCAACACAACCATCTAAACCTCCAAAAATCCCAAATTTCAGACTTGTATTCAATTATACACAATCGACAGTATAATGTAAAAATTTAATTCAGGACTTAAAATAACTATTTCTCAAAATAAATATTATAGTTACACTCACCTGAGCGGAATGGGTTTTCGAAACCCAAATCCTACCAGCCGAAGCTCCCAACTCTCAAAACAGCGAATGCGGGACCACGGAAATTTTTTAAACTGCAAGGCGGACTCAAAAGTGAGCAAACTAGCCGAAAACTGAAAAATGAAATAAGTTACAACCGGTGCGTGACTGAAAGAAAAACTTACAGGCAAATAAAATCAGGCAAACACCCTGACGAAATCCAAAGTTTGGCGAAAACTCGCCGAAACCCACCCTACTCCGGTCTGATCGCCTCCAAACAGCACAACAGGCCGGAAATAGGTCCAAGAATACTCGGAATCACGAATTTGCAACTCACCCACGCGCCCAAAGCCCAGATTCACGCCGAAGAACCTTCCTAACAGACATGCACACTGATATTTTTTGAAATTTCGGCCAACCCTTAAACCACCCTTGCATGTGGGGTTTACAGGTTCCAAATGACGCCACAAATGCTTCCGAAAGGGCTGATCGGAGCTACGCAATCCGATCAATCAAAACCAACACCCTTAAGTCCACACAAACTGAAATTTTCGATTTTTAAAACGAAAAACTGAAGCAAGAAGGAGAGGGGAGAAAGAGGAAGAAAAATGAGGAGGAAAAAATGAGTTTTGGGGGGAAGAAATCGGCAAATCCAACTAGATTTTGCCGGAGAAGAAGAGGACGAAGGGAGAAAACGCTCCCAAGAAGAAAAAAAAAGAGAAAAAGAAGGAAGAAGAAGGGAGGGGGTTTTCTCTTAATAGGTGGGTGGCTATTTGCCCTCACCGGATTTCTGAGTACACCCCACATCCAAACAAATTTTTTTTTAAAACAAAAATCAATGGATATTACAACCTAGGCCATATCATTAACTCTAATGGTGTAGAGGCTGATCCTCAAAAAATAGATGTTATGCAATCTTGGCCAATGCCCACCATTCTCAAACAACTAAGGGGTTTTTTTAGGACTCACCGGGTACTGTAGAAAATTCATCAAGAGTTATTGTCAATTGGCTCAACCTCTCACGAATCTCCTCAAGAAAAATTCTTTTCTTTGGTCACCCAAGGCTACCCAAGTTTTCCTAGCTCTCAAGGAGGCCATGTGCCATGCTTCGATTTTGGCTTTGCCCAACTTCACTAAGCCATTCTTCATTGAGACCGACGCATGCTCTAAAGGTGTGGGAGCTATCCTTTCTCAAGAAGGAAAGCCTATAGTCTATTTTAGTAAAGCTTTAGGACCTAAAAACCTTCATTTGTCTACTTATGAAAAAGAGTTTTTGGCTATTTTGATGGCCATTCACAAATGAAGATCATATTTGATGGGATCCAAGTTCTATATTCATACGGACCACCAAAGCATTAGGCATTTTTTGTCTCAGAAAGTTACCACAGTGATGCAACAAAAATGGCCTTCTAAGCTATTGGGTTTTGACTATGAGATTGCATACAAAAAAGGTATCGACAACAAGGATGCTGATGCATTTTCCGGACATGATTTTGAGGACTCCCAATGCTTGGTAATATCTACGGTGACTCCTCTTTGGCTGCAAGAAGTTGCCAACAGTTATGAAGAAGATTCCTATGCAAATAATCTTATTCAGCGGTTGCTAATTGATTCACAGGTTGTTCCTAACTTCTCTTATGTGAATGGACTGCTACATTATAGACATAAGTTCTATATTGGCTCAACAGGGTTACTAAGAAGCCAGATTCTTAGTACTTTGCATTGTTCAACCATAGGTGGCCACTCCGGTATAGCAACTACATATAAAAGACTGTAGCAACATTTTTATTGGAGGGGCATGAAGACCCTCTTAGTTTAGTTTATAACAGGGTGTGATGTTTGCCAACACAATAAGCATGATCAGACTGCATATGGAGGGCTTTTGAAACCCTTGCCAATACCAGATCATGCCTGGTAGCATATCACCATGGACTTTATCGAGGGACTTCCCCCTTCAAACCACAAGACGGTCATTTTAGTGGTTGTAGACAAGCTCACTAAATTCAACCATTTTTTGGCTTTATCACACCCCAATGGTGGCTGAAACCTTCCTTCAAAATGTCTACAAATTGCATGGGCTACCTTCTTCAATTGTATCAGACTGAAGTAAAGTTCTTATAAGTGCTTTCTGGCAGGATCTTTTTACGGCTTTAGGCACCAAACTTGCTTTGAGTACAGTATATCACCCTCAGTCCGATGGTCAGACAGAGAGGACCAATTCCTGCTTGGAAACGTACTTAAGATGCATGTGTGGCGAGGTCCAAAATAGGTGGTTTAACTTGTTATATCCGGCTGAGCATTGGTTTACAGCACCTACCACTAAAGCCTACAAACCACACCATTTCAAGCCTTATATGGCTATGCTCCCTTTCTCTTCTCTTTCAATTCTTGAGGTTAATCAGTACATGCAGGACAGGAACCAAATGATTCAATTGCTGAAAGAGAAATTGGTTAAGGCTAAAAAATGCATGAAGCTCTACGCGGATAAACATAGAAGTGACTGGAAGTTTGCTATTGGAGATTGGGTTTACCTCAAGCTTCAACCGTATCGACAAACATCCGTGAACATAAGGAAGAATAGGGGCAATAGCTTATAAATTAGACCTCCCATCTTCCTCCAAGGTTCATCCAGTCTTCCACGTCTCACAAATGAAGGGAAAACTTGGCCAATCTATCATTCCAACACCTCAACTACCTTTAGTTGATGGCCAAGGGCGGCTTGTTAGTTAGTTCCCAGACATAACCATGCTGCTGACACAAGTCTTAGTACATTGGTCTAATTCCACAACACAAAAGGCTACATGAGAAGATTGGGCTCACCTCACTGCATTATTCCCCAATTTCAATCCTTGAGGACAAGGATTTGGTAAAGGAGTGGGCATTGTCATGATTGGAAGGAATTGAAAAATAGATTCTGATTGTGGCGCGAAAACATAGTGAAATAAGAGAGCCAAATTCAAAAATGGGAGGGAAGGATAATTTGGTAATTTGTTCTCGGTTAGTTAGAGGGTCACATGGGCTATACAAGTGTCTCAATTGTATTGGTTTATTTTGAAAATCTGTTGTAGCTATTGTCTTTAAATAGATTGGGAGATGAGAGCAGAGCTCAGTATGTAAAAACCCATTTTGGTTCTGAGGCTCCAGTTCGAAAGAACTCGTGAGATTTGTTTTCTTTGCTCTTGAATATCAATAGAACTTTCATTTTTCAGTCTAGTAAATCAAGGGTTGTGACACAGTTCTCATGCAGTACCATAAGAATGTAAAAGTTCTCTCCAATTGTAGTTTTGCATATTTTGGATTGAGGACTAGGCCTAGGCATGTCTTTTTGGGCCAATTTATATTGGTAATGTGAAGTAGGAAGATAGCTCTTGATGTAAGCTTGAAGTTTCATCATGTCATGCTCTGTTACTTGGTATTTTTCCTTCATCATGTGACACTGCTTATTTTAACGCTTTTACAGGTTGATATTTATCATCGGCAAAATTCATTTCCTTCGTCATCATGGAAGCATGATTACGATCAACATAAGAATGTATCGTAAAAGGTTCTTGAATGTTGATTTCAAGAGTTTGTATTTGATTTTCAAAAATGTTCTACATAGAGTTAGTGGAAATGGTTAGCCAACATCCCTCTTTACAAACTAATAGGAAAACTGTGGATGTTATTGCAACAATTTCCGTTTTCTACTTATTTTCAAAACCAATTCTTTTGCATCAGGTCGTAGTGCGCAATACACATATACACTAATTCCAATTCAGAGAAGAACTGCTCAGCCAGAATTACAACCACCTGTTTCCTCATCTTTTGATTACAGAACACATTGGACACTAATGAGTTTAAGTTTCAAAATAAAACACCATATTTTTGGCGCACTTATGAATCAGAATTGGTCATGCTTGGTCGTCTTATTAGTAAGCTGATAATTTCTGATAATTCACCCATAGTCAGTGTTGATAGAGGTTGGGCCTTTTACTTGAGATCCCATCTATTCTAAGATCAATATCGGGATACGTAAGTGTATGTTTATTTTTACCATTTGCTTCTGTTGTCCTTACTATTTTTATGGACATCTTCATGTATTTGACTTTGTGGCATTCATACTCACTTGTTAGTAGGGATGGTAATGGAACCGATTTGAGCAAATCGGTGCCTGCCCCATTGTGATTGCGGATTCCCAAATTCTCTCCGTAAATTTGTTTAAATTTTTGTTTAAAAACCATCCCCGCCCCACAAGGATTGGCGGATATCCGCCCTATCCCGCCAATTGTTTATAGATTTGCGGCGGTAGCTCTTCCAAAAGTCAATCTTACATCTGTTTTCCATTCACCAAACTAGCCAAATGAATGAAGCCTTTCTTGTTGTCACAATTAAGCTCATTAAAGCTACATTCAGCCATGTGAGTGCAGCTCTTGGTTCATTCCAATGTGGTGTGGAGGATCTTATGAGGAAACTAGCAGAATATATGTAGTCCAATGCGAGACTAATCAAAGGATTTAAAGAAAAAATGGAGACAGTAAGTTGATGAAATTGGTAGGTGTGGTAAAAGAAATGGAGGGGATGGTGAGAAATGAAAGGGGTTAGAGTTGGATGATGATGAAATACAGAGAGATGAGTGAAATGAGAGATTTGGACAAGTGATAAACCTGACGTTTGGGTGCGAAGATGAAGCAGTAGTAGTGGCACTGGTTGCGGGAACCCTAGATCCGAGGATCCTCCAACATTTTTTTCTTCTTTTGTGGAGGCGAGACAGAGAAGAAAGAGTTTGAAAGAGTCAAAGGAAAAAGAGGCAGAATGAAAGTGTGAGAGATGAGAGATCAAATGTGTAATTAGGGTTACGGTTATTTTTTTTAAGGGCGGATATCCGTGAAAATCCATCCTACTGCCATCCCTACTTGTTAGTAATAAATTTGTTCTATTTGCAATGCTTTTTTATTTAGATATTTGATGTAGCTGATGAGGAAACAAAGAAACTTGAGAAGAAATTCCAAGCTAGGAATCGTGTTCAAGTTCGAATTCTTGGATGCCGACATTTATGACTAGCAATGGGTGTTGATGATACATAAACCGGTCACATGCCTGAGCCATACATGTGTCATGATGATCTCGAGGAATTATGGGCCCAGCGTCAGATCCGGCCCAAGCAGTTCTAAGCCTGCTTGATCCAGACAGACTCGAACTCTTACAACGTACTAGGCCTCGAGGATCAGCTTCGGACAGGCAACTACAACAACTCTATGCTTCCAACTAGGAAGCAAATACCAAAGTACATTCCACGCAGGGAAACTTTGTTCTTCGGATTGTTCTTGGATTGGTAACTATCTCCCGCGTATCTAGGAGCACAAGGCTAACTGGGAGCTTCCCTCCTACAACACAACTCTTAATTAGAGAAGGATCTCCACGAAGATCTCCTTCCTAAGCTACGCCATCGATGGCTTGGTAGAACTAGGACTCCTGCACTATAAATAAGACATGAGGTTGGTAAGCTAAGGGATATTACAAATTCCTTGTTTATAGCATTACGCATTCCTCAGATCCCTGTCTGACTTTAGCATCAAAGTGCCACCGGCCACCACAACGGTGGTCTATGGCTCACATGCGTTACTTGTGCAGGTCAGCAGGATACGGTCAAAGTAGTTAGCGGAAAATGACTGCCTTAGTTTTGCGTTGTCCGTGGGGACGACAGAGTTCTTACCTTTTCACTAGCGTCGTCTCCTTTCAAAACCCAAAGAGATGGTGACCACTAGGTCACGCAACAATGGAGTACAAGGGGACATGTCAAACGCTCAGGCCGACACAGTACCGCTGCTTTCAGCGGCTCTGATCATACACAGGCTGCAAACTCACGCTCCTGCGCCGACAACAACAACAATGAACCTTTAAATTAATAGGCTATCATCTCAAATACATCAGATAGCCAAGGCGGTGGAGGCTCTCATGCGACAAAATCCACTACTTGCTAATGGAGACTAGGAGCAGCACGGGCCTCCATCTCAGGAGGATGGCAGGAAGCAAGCACAGGAAAGCCAAGCCCTCGCCAGTTCTCATTGGACTAGGGGAGGTTGCGCGGCTAACACTGAGCTTGCCGCCAAGGCAGGGAAGCTCGGCCCTCAGAAGGGGCGCACGACCCAAACGTACTGCACCGCCTCTCTGTCCCACCATTTGTGGACTAGATCATAAATGAGGTCCTTCTGAGGAAGTTAACTTCTCCGAAGCTCAACTTCTATAATGGAACCACCGACCCATTTGTCCACCCACGCCATTACCAGCATGTAATGACCCTAAAAAACGGATCCAAGTCGGTGATGTGCATAACTTTTCCCACTAGCCTGAAGAAGTTAGCACTGACGTGGTTCCACAACCTTCCGCCGAGGTCGATCAATTCCTTTAAGACACTGGCAAAGGAGTTTCTGACACGTTTTGTATGGAGCCAACATTTCTGAAAATGCCCAAACTACGTACTCTCTCTAAAGCAGAGGTCCCACGAGACTCTTAGAGAGTATGTCATGCACTTCAACAACAAGTTGACTTTCATCGACGAACGGCCGTGACAACCTTCAGTGCAGGCCTCAAGGAAGGAAAGCTCTACGAAGACCTCAACTTAGAGCCCCCTCTGGACATGACACAGTTCCTCAAAAGTGCCTAGAAGCACATTACCTTGGAGGAGCTGAGAACCGTGAAGAGGGAAACCGTAGGGGAGAAGAAGCCCTCTGCTCCTAAGGACAAGAAGGAGGGAAAGAGACACGAGGACGAATAACGGAGCAAGAGAAAGCGCAATGACAACAAGTCAGACCCTAATCGGTCCAGGCTAGAAAAAAATCCAACTACGTTGTGTCCAGGACTGTGACATCCCTCAATTCCAGCTTGTCAGACGTACTAAACTCCATGAAAAACTGGGAGGATCTAAAGTGGCCCCCAAAGCAGCGCGGAGACCCCACTAAGCGTAACAATGGCAAGTAATTCGCGTACCACAAGGAAGGTGGCCACGATACCAACGATTGCAAGAGTCTCTGGTATGAAGTTGAGTACCGGATCCGCAGAGGCAAACTAAAGGAATTCCTGAACTATGAAAAGTGGGCAGAATGAACCGGGGATAGGGGGAGTCAGTTAAAGAAAAAGAGAAGGAGACCCAGAGATAATTTATGTCCTTCATGGAGTCGGACCGAACAAAGACCAGTCGTACAGGTCTCGCAAGCAGACCTTACTGGAGATGCGGACACAACCCGCGGATGAAGACAAACTCATCTACCACTCGAGGATTCAGAGCCCCATTCCCACCTTGACCTTTACGAGAAAGGACCTCGAAGGAGTCCGAGCGCTACTAGTCATCTCGGTCTCCATAGCAAACTGGGAGGTAAAAAAAGCTCTGGTGGATACAAGAAGCTGACTCAGCATCCCGTTCTATAGTGCGTACCAAAGCATGGACTTTAAGCAGGAAAACCTGACACCTTCAGATCACCTGATGATTGGATTCAGCGAGGATAAATGCTCCCCATTCAAAAAGATAAGGTTAGCAACAATGACAGGGGAGCCGCAGTTAAGAAATGTCATGTTTCTGGACTTCATGGTAGTAGATGCGCCATCAACCTACAACCTTATCTTGGGAAGACCATGGCTCCACCAGATGGAAGCAGTAGTCTCCACCCTTCACCAATGCGTTAAGTATACCGCTAACCACTCCGAAGAGACAATATGTGGAGACCAACCTACGGCAAAAGGCTGCTCTTATGCCGCACTGAAATTGATAGAATGTTCCCGAATCCAACTACATCCTGCATAGCAGCCTAAACTAGTGCCAGGCAAAATGAAGGCAGAGACATCACATTTAAGCGATATAGAAGAAATAAGCTCTTCTGCCCAACGGAGAAGCCATGAAAAGCAAAAATATATCTCCCTGACATTCCGTCAGTGCGAAAACTCACCCTTCTACAGGGTTTACTCTTCTGTAACCTCTGAAACGCCTCGACAATCCGCTGAACGATCCACAAGGGCAACCCGAATTCACTTCAAGGCTCTGATCAATTTCTCCCCGTCAAAAGTTAGACTATTTTCAGTCGTTTGTTTCCCTTTCCATAGTCAATGTAGAGTTTTAGTTCTTAAAGACTTATGTGATTTGCAATCATTTAAAAAGTAAATGAAGAATTACGAAAACAAACTTTGATGATTATTGGAAAGATGTAACAACAAGCGCCTTAAGAGGAATACAAAAGACTACATACTACAAGCGTCTGAATATAGTGCGACTTGAAGTAAAAGACTCGTTTAGACAATTCTACTACGAGAGGCATCCGAAGAAGACTCCACTCCTCAACTTCTCCGCTGAGATTGGATTGAGCAAGAGCAGGACGAAAGCATCATGTTCAAACGCCTCCGCAGACATACCCCTCAAATATGGTCTGAGGTGGTACAAAATTGGCAACTGGGAGCACCGACAAAAATTTGAAGTCCAACTCACACACTCTGTATCAGATGAATTTGAAACGAATATGCCTTCCCACGCAAGCAAAACATGAATATTTGGGAATTAATTGCCCACTTCGATAGGCCATGTCCAATTCCACCTAAACCCAGATGCCGACTTCTAGCGTAAGGTGAGGTGGCGGAGCTAATTGAGAAATGGTATGGCAGGCCCTCGGACAATGGTTGCTGGTGCTATCTCCGAAATTAAACATTCAGGAACATCGATAAGGCACCAACAAATGAAAGACAGACTCTTCCCTTAGGAGAGAATCCGTACTTCTTCTCCGAAATGTAAGAATAAATTACGAGACCTCAACAGATCAACTACGTTCTCACCCAGAATAGGTGACCACGCATAAAAACAACTATCGTCATGCTTGATCAGTGCAAATGTTAGAACATTCGAGGACTCGATTGCTAGAGATCTCCCTTTAGCCTTTGGAAAACCCAAAACATTTTCTTCAAACAAGAACATTACAGGAGATAAGCTCTGCGAAAGATAGTGCCTACAATGATTAAAAGACACCATTATATAGGCGTAATGGTTCACCAAACGAGCCTCCTGCATTAACTGTCAATCATCGAATATTGTATGGGAAATGAAGAGACGACGGTTCCCAAGGAAACTGCGCAGACACATTTGTTCAATTGATGGGGGTGAATGGAGCTGCACGCACCCCCATCAATTGAGAGGGAGTAATATGTACTCAATCGTCCCACAACTTACACCGTACACATGTCACCGCGCAATCTATGTCTTACACGTAACAACCCGGTACAGGAAACCTAAGTTTTCCTTTGCATGCCCAAAGGCTCGATCCACTTGGCCCACCATTCAAACAATATTCTAATACATGCTTGAGACGAGCACAAATCCAAATCAGCCTTGATGCACGAATCGTACCTACGGATCCCTGTTTGTTTTAAGGTAATGATGTCCACACAATGTGCGACACCAGCGAACATAGGTTTGCACGCCTTCAAACGGGCGGAACCCCTCCCTAACCAGGCAAGCTAAGTCAGCCAAAGCTGATGATGACGACTTACAATACGCCCCAACACCTAGTCCGCCCAGCGCAGATCCCGATGGTCTAGGAAGTGGGAGTGACGACGATTCGCTAGGGATCATTACCTCTCTGAGGTTAGTGATCGCCAAACCTAATCAGGTAAGCCTAGATGGTGACGACTAGCAAGGAAAGCTTCTGATCAAAGCCCAGACCTGTAGCCCCCACTACGCGGGCGTAGATGGTTTGGAAGGTGGGAGCCTAGTAAGTTCCTGAACTGATTCTGACCGCTGGCCACAGGACCACACATTTTTAGCGTGGCCACCAAATTACCAACCCAGGACCCCCACTGCGTGGGTGTAGATAGTTCAAAAAATGGGAGCCTAGTCAGTCCCGAACTAATTCCAACGGCTCACCATGAGACCATTGCTTTTCAGCGTTGCCGCCGAATCACTAACCCTGAACTTTTAGTCCCCACTACGCGGGTATAAATAGTTCAAAAGATGGGAGCTTAGTCAGTCCCGAACTGATTCCGACGGCTCGCCATGGGACCAATGTTTTTTAGCTTCGCCGCTGAATCACCAACCCTGTACTTGTAGCTCCCACTGCACGGGTGTAGATAGTCTAGAAGATGGGAGCCTAGTCAGCCGCAAACTAATTCCAACGGCTTGCCACGACACCACTAATTATCAGCCGGGTCGCCGAACCCTTTTTTACTCGAACTTGTAGCCCCCATTATACAGGTATAGATGGTTCGAGTCAGTCCCTGACTGATGTCGACGGCTCACCACGGGACTACCACTTTTCCGCGTAGTCGCCAAATCCTTACTCCCCGAACCTGTAGTCCACATCGTTCGGACATAGATGGTTTGGAAGGTGGGAGCCCTATGCAACTCTCCACGCGACCCTCACTCTCATTCGAAGAAACAGCGGCAAATAAACGTGGTGAATAAATCTAGCTGAGTCAGTGTCTTCACGCTAAAACAAACAGGCATCCTATTACCAACAAAGGCCATTCGAGCTAATACATAGATCATACGGCCAATGCCCAAATAAATGGTACGTAGTGTGTTCGCCGAGCTTACGACACCTGACTCGGCACAAACGCTATGGTGTATACACTCGATCATCGCAACTCCCCCATAGCAGTAGCTGCAGCCGACCAATCAGACAAGCAAGGCAAGCCTCAAACAGCTTACCTTGGGGACAAGACACAACTCAGGCAACTCAACCCCCAGCTAAATTGTCTACAACATGCCTACTATCGGACATGACTATGCAACAATGATCCAGAGTCATTTGCAATGTAGAGCGGTCAAGCTCTCTACTACATACAGACCATTCGGCGTCCTATTGATTCAACCAGCCTATGTCAAAGCAAGAGGATAAGGTGAAACGAAAAACATGCAATAGAGACAACAAACACAAAATGGATAAAATTGTTTTTTATTAACGATCGACAAAATGGGTAAAAGAGTACAGAGTTCACTCTTTATCAGGAGAAGATACAAAAAAGGAACTAAGCTTAGAGGAAGGAGTAGGAGTCGCGTCAGCAAGCACCATGGCCTGGGCATCAGGATCTGAATTGTTTTCCTCGTCCGATGACGTAAAGGAAACAGACAGGTCTACATACGACATCTTCCTGTAACGGCTGAGATCCCACTCCGGATGTTCCTCCTTCATTAACGCAAGCACATCCAGCCTACCGTGTACAACCCAACGGAACATGCATATGCCTTGTTCCCGCAGAAACTGTTCCTCCCGCGCCTTCGAGTCAGCAAGTTCATGTTCCAACAACTCTAACTTGTCAGTCAACGCGTCAACCTGAGACTGCTCCATGGCCAGACTGCTCTTCACAATACTAAGCTCATGCCATTCTAGTTCGAGCTAGTCTTCGGCCTTCCTTGCCTCTCAAGCATTGAACTCCACATCGGATTCCAGTTGCTGCTTCTGAGTAGCCCAGTCAGCCTCCTTCGAAACATTCACTTCAACAAGAAACCGTAGTTCAGAACACGCCTTAGCCACAACTTCCCGAGCAACCTCTACGTCTCTCGGACACTGCCTTTGCCAGATCACACTCAAGGTCCTCCAGACGAGCCTTCTGAGTCTCAACGACCACGATTTACTAATCAAGCCTCTTATCCTTAGCCTGCTTCTGTAGCAGCTCAGCTTCGTAGAGCACATCGGAATACAATGCCTGCATGTGCGAGTAAACATGCTCCATGGTGTATACCCTCTCACGAGCCACCTCAACTTCCATCCCAGTGACGACCACCTGGCTGAAGTGAGACATACCTAGCATAAGGTACTTTAAACACTTATCCATACACCCTTTTAGCATTTCCTCCTCGGGCTTCGAAGTGCAATCCATCAGCTAGTTGTGACGCCTACTTATATGCTTCCTCAAAGCGTACTCCACGTCAACCTCCTCGTGCAATACCTAAGAGCTCATCCTCACCAAGTCTAGTGCAAACAGACTTATCCGCGCATACGGATGAAGCCTTCCCGGATTAGGAATCATGTTGATACTACCCTACGCAGTTGCTACTTTTCCTAGGCTCTCCTCCACGGCCTTTCCCATGTCACGAACAACCGACCCTTTAGTGCGAGATGGCTCAACAGGGTCTGGAGGAAAAGAATGAAGCGAATTATCCAAAGGACCCTCCAACACTTCTAATTTTGGCCTAGAAGGAGATGGCTCGCCATGGGACAACTGCTTTTCAGCGTTGCCATCGAATCACCAACTTTGGACTTGTAGCCCCCACTGTGCGGGTATAAATAGTTCCAAAGATGGGAGCTTAGTCAGTCCCGAACTGATTCCGACAGCTCGCCATGGGACCACTGCTCTTTAGCTTGGTCGTTTTATCACCAACCCTGCAATTGTACCTCCCACTGCGTGGGTGTAGATAGTCTAGAAAACGGGAGCCTGGTCAGCCACGAACTGATTTCGACAGCTTGCCACGGGACCATTGCTTTTCAGCGTGGCCGCCAAAAACTCCCAAATTTGTAGCTTGATGCACACAAGTGTAGATGATTTGGCAGGTGGGAGCCTAGTCAGTCCCGAACTGATCACGACGGCTTGCCACGGGACCACTATTTTTCAGCGGGTCGCCGAACCCTTTTTTACTCGAACTTGTAGCCGCCATTGCACGGGTATAGATGGTTCGAGTCAATCCCTGACTGATATCGACGACTCGCCACGGGACCACCGCTCTTCAGTGTAGTCGCCATATCCTTACTCCCCAAACCTGTAGTCCACGTCGATCGGACATAGATGGTTCAGAAGGTGGGTGCCCCATGCAGCTCGCCATGTGACCCCCACAATCCTTGGAAACAACAACCGCCAAGACAAATCTAGCTGAGTCGGCGTCTTCACGCTCAAACAAACTAGCATCCTATTACCAACAAAGGCTACTCGAGTCGATACATAGATCGTACGGCCAATGCCCAAATAAATGGTACGTAGTGTGTTCGCCCGAGCTTACAACGCCTAACTCGGCAAAAATGCTCTGACGTATACGCTCGGTCATCGCAACTCGCCCATAGAAATAGCTGCAGCCGACCAATCATACAAGCAAGGCAAGCCTCAAACAACTTTCTTGGGGACAAGACACAGCTCAGGCAACTCGACCCCCAGCTAAATTGTCCGCAACATGCCCACTATCGGACATGACTATGCAACAATGATCCTGAGTCATTTGCAATGTAGAGCGGTCAAACTCTCTACTACAGACAGACCGTTTGGCGTCCTATTTATTCAATCAGCCTATGTCAAAACAAGATGACAAGGCGAAACAAAAAAAATGCAAAAGAGACAACAAACACAAAACGAATAAAACTGTTTTTTATTAACGGTCGACAAAATGGGTACAAAAGTACAGAGTTCACTCCTTATCAGGAGAAGGTACAGAAACAAAAGAACTAAGCCTAGTGAAAGAAGGAGCAGGAGCCGCGTCAGCATGCACCACGGCCTGGGCATCAGGATCCGAACTGTAAATTGCAAGTAAAGTGGGAGGTCCTGCAAATTCACGGTGAGAACGCATTAGTAATGATGGAATCTTCGAGGTTTTTACATTTTGAGTAGATAGGAGATAGAAATGTTAGCTGGTAATGCATTACGCCAATTGCAAAATTCTATCATGATATTCTCTCTGTTATGTGAATTTCATGAAATTTTAGTTTAGCGGTTACATGCATATATAGTAAGTGTTGTGCATCTGCTGGTTGTTGGTTTTGCCAGTTTTGGAGATGGTAAAGGGCCTCTTTTTTGGGAAACAAGAAAGGATAAGTTGTTGTGCATCTGATGGTTATTAGTTTTGGAGATGCTAAAGAAGAAGGGAGAAGGCAATGGGTTGGCTGAATGTATTGTGTTTTGGAAATACAAGGCTAGGGCTGAAAATTGGATAGCAAGGAGTGGGTATGGGTAGTTGTTTTGGTTTGGGCTTTTATGGGTTTAGCTAAAGGCTTATTGAAACGGCTATATCTAAATTTTACTTTCATCCATCATGTTGATTACTACTTCCATGCTTGATCATGTCAGGGCATTTGAATGTTTTTATATTGCCTTATCTGTAAGATTTTAACACCTAAAACATTGATTCCCTCAATTTCATCTTTCTTGCGACATTATTCCACTTTCCGACAGGGTAAAAACTTATTTTTATTTTGACATCGAAATTGGAAATTGGGTTGTAAGGAGATGATGTCTGGTCTGTATTAGTGTTATGTAGGCTTAAACCCTTATTTAATTTTGGTCTAGAAGAAAATTTTCTAATAATAGATATTGGCTGGAATTTAACTAAGCACTTATTTTAGCTTGGGGGATTTGTATTTTATGTGAATTGGTATGCATATTGTTTATTTTCATATGATGCAAAGAGATGGGATATGTGAATTGGCAATGTGTCAAATATTACTTGTTCCCCAAAAGAATGGTGGATACTGTGGTTGATTTATTTATGGTAGACAAAGAGTCACCATAAAAGAGTTTGAATTTTAGTTGATTTTTTTTATGCTCCTTTCCACAACTCCGAAAAAAAATGTGAAAAGAAAAGAAAATTTTTGTATACAGACTTGCTTGTATACGTGTGATATGATTTTGGGTATGCAGACTTGCTTGCATATCGGTGCACCGTTCCATGTGAGTTCGGTTGTACGTTTAGATTTAGGAAATGCTTGCCATGGATCGAACTTCGGGTGAGATGACATGTTCCTCGAGGTGGCACCCCACTTGGAACATGTACGCTCCGAGTGGTTTCGAAAGCAAGGGAGGCACACTTGGGTGAGGTGTGTTCGGCACAAGGAGGATAGTGCGATTGTGGAAAAGAAGCGAGATTTCTTTTTATGTATGTGCATGATTACCTTAAAGGAAGAAACTAAATGCTCATTCAACCATTGAATGAGAACTATATGTCTTCCTAAAGGTAGGAAATGTGTTTCGTTGATATTTTAATAATAGTCTGATATGACTATGATTTGTATCGTAGTTTGAAAATAAATTACATTTATAAGGATTGATAACTTAGAAATACTATCCGGTTGTTTCTAACCTTTCCATGCAGGATGGAAAGTCCCCTCATATTTCTGCAGGTCAGACTTGCCATAGTCAACTTCTATAGCGTAAGTACTAGTAAATGCATATTTATTTATTAGGATGGTGACACCTTTGCCTCATTGAGGAACTACCTGATGGTGTGGTTGTTTATTGTTTTTGTTTAGTTTGATGTTGTCATGTGCGGATTTATTGATTTTGGGATGAAGATTTTACACACCAGCTTTATTGCTGACCCTAGTGAGGTTTTGCTTATTGGGTACATTCCTTTGGGAATGTAGCCGATTAGCCTTTTAGGTTAGAGATTTTTTAGCTGAGTTACTGGATTTTCGTTAGTGGGGCTAGCAAAGTCAGAGTCTTTTCGGGTTAGAATTTTTATTTGTTTCAGTAATTAAATCATGTTTTAGTTGTTGTTGCTGCTAATTGTTTCTGTTGTTATTGAATTTTCACGTCCCGAGCTTTGGTGAAACGGATAATCCTATGTGGATTTTAGGATTTTCGTTTTCTTCGAAAATCGGGGCATGACAGTTTGGTATCAGAGCATTTGGTTAGCCTAGGCTGGGGTAGAGTCTAGGTGATCCTCGGAATGGGGATATGGGAGAGTAATAGTGTAAATGTCTAGAGATAAAGTGACAAAGGTGAACCTTGAACTTTTAGAATTGTTTCTTTTTCTACGTAAATCTCGAGATGAGATTCCTTTGACCTGTGTATTCGGGGCTAATCATAACTTATTTTAATGTCAATAGTGGGTGACATTATTCCGTGTAGTTTCCTTGTAGCGGTTTATTATCCTGAATCTTTAGTTAACCCTTTTCGCGAATCTCGGGACGAGATTCTTTTGAGTTGTATATATTGTAACACCCCTACTTTTCCAATGACAATAAATATTAATATTCATAAAAATTCCATTGAAATTTGTATTTTAAAATCTTCTTTCGTTTGGCAAGTCGTATTTCTTTTCGAAATTCAGTTAACTTTCTTACCTTCTGAATCTCGGGACGAGATTCCATTTAACGTGTGTATAATGTAACACCCCTAAATTTCATAAAACTAATTTATTTTATTTTGAATTAAATAAAATAGAGTTACATTTAATTGGATTTAAATTTCAAAATTTTAGGGTTATTTTGTGAAGTTAAAGGATGGGTGCCTTCAAAATTCTAGTGGGGACAATTAGCCACCCAACTATAAGAGAAAAAAAAATTTATTCCCTTTCCTTCTTCCCTTCTATGCATTTTTTTCTTCTTCTACTGTTCATTGGCGGCGAGCTCGATCCCACAGCCCCTGAGCTTCTCCTTCCTCCTCTATTTTTCTTTCCTCCTTCCTCTATCTCCCCTTTCCTTCCTATTTTGTTTCATCACCAAAAGAACAGATTTGCTCCAAGAGAGAGACCTCGATCAGAGTTGTCGCCAGTTGCCCAAGCAGCCCAGATCTGATCAATCCTTTGGCGGTTTGTGGTGTTGCGGCCGAGAACGGTCGATGTGGCGATGGTTAGCGCGTGTTCGTTCGTTCGCCCACCTATATGTTGATTGAGTTTTGATTCTTGGATCAAAGGTATGTTTTTTTTTCATCTTCTTTTTTTTGTTTCTTTGTTTTGATATTGTGGAAATTTTTGTTTTGTGGGTTAGGCTTATCTATTTTTTTTCTTTGCTGGCTATGTTAATGTTTATTGGTAACTCCTAATGGTATTGAACTGCGTTTTTTTAGCAATTTGTTCTTCTGGCAGTTGGCGTTTGCGTCTTTAATTTGGTTACCTGTTTGTAGGAGGATTTGGTTTATCTATTATAAATTGTAGTTAAATAATGGTTTAATCTTTACAATCTGATAAAAAAAAAATTGGAATTCCCCTGCTTGCTGCACATTTACTTGCTGAGTGGAGAATTGATGGGAAACGAAAATCCTCAAGTTGCTACTTTCTTTATCTTTAGTTCCATGGTTGAGTGCTAGGTGATTTCTCGAGCATCATTTGAATGCTGATTGGTTAAGAAAGGCCATACAAAAGAACAAGTACCAATGAATTTGTATGTGTGTGTGTGATATACACATAATTATTACAAAATATATCCCTTAATTTATATATATTAGTGCTTCAATTAATATATTTTATTCTAATTATTTCATTTTTATGTTTTTGTAGGAATCTGCGCGTGAACGATAAAATCGCATTAAGGCGACAATTTGAGGAAATGATTAATTTGTTGATTCTAGCGGTGGTGTAAAATAGCGGTTCACATATCTAAACCTAACCCAAATAAGCCTAGGTCCACTTACTTTAATCAAGCCCAAGCTCAGAAAGCTAGAAACCTAAGCCCAGCCTAACAAGGAAATAGGAGAAACCTTTAGGTTTCTCTCTTCCCTTCTCTTTCGGGAGGCTGCTCTTCCACATTTTCTGCCCCTCCTCTCTTTCCCAGCCGCCATCACCACCTCCACCTAGGCAGAGACATAGAGCCTTGTGTCTCTCGCCACTGACCAACCACCATCAGCACCATCTCGCCACCGCCAAACCACCGTCGTCCCTGTTTCCTCCACGCACCCTGTTCCGGTCTTTCCTTCACCTCACCACCGTCCAGCATCCTTCATCACGAACAAAGCTCGCACGCAACCACCGCAAGCAGCAGAAACAGGGAGCACCTCCCTGTTTCGCCGCCCTGTCTCCATCCGCCATTCCCTCCCGTTTTTGCCTTCGGTCTCTCTCCCTGTTCCATCTCGCTCCACCACCACTGCGACAGAGTCGCCTCTCTCTTTTAGAGCCAGCACCACCGCGACAGAGTCGCCACCACCTCGCGAGACAGAGCTCGCAAGCGGAAATAGTGAGCCCTTGTTCCTCGTCCTCCTTCGCGTTTTTGTTGTTATCTCACTGTTTCCTCACCCTATCTCTGTCTTCTTGCAGGTACCGGAGCCAGGTCGGAGGTGAGGAAGCTCACGAGGAGCGGAGAATAGCGGCGGAGCGGGCGCTGTCTCGCAGGGAACGAAGACGCAGGAGAGTCGCGGAATTCGGCAGGAGAAAACTGTTTTCTATTGACACCCCCGGTTCTGCTGAGTACCACCACAGTGCAGCTGCTGAGATTCCTCGGGACTTGCAATTTTCTCGGGATTCATGCGCGTACAGGAAGAAATGACGTCCTCCTCCACTATGCTGTGACCACCACCACCATGAGTCACTAAATCCCACGCAAGGTGAAGAGGTGAACTCCTAGATGTAACGCACTAAATTAGTATTTGATTCGCTTTAAGTTTTCACGATGAATAATGATGTTTAATGATTCTCACTTTTATTTAATATAGAAATTTATGTTGTTTTAGTGACAAGGATTTCATAGATTTCTTCGTAGATTATTATTACTCCGGTGGTTATCTTTTCTTCTCCATATAAGCTTAGTCACGCTTTTCTTATGTGTGGAATGTTTAAGAATTAATTGATTCCGGTAGGTTAGTTATATGTGATCGTCATTTATTACGATATTGTCTCCGGATATATCGTAAGTTTAGGATATCACATATGACAGACCTTTAAGTTTTTTTTAGAAAAAGTGAAATCTAAAATTCATTTACATTAGGGTATATTAATGCATAAAAGATTATTTTTCCGATTACGTCATTTGGGATGTGAAACACGTAGTTGAGTCATCATAGCGAATCAATACTAGTTGGCGCGTGAAGTCTAGGAGGGATTCTTGGAACCTTGTGATTCTTCCAAACTTAATTTTCATTAAATTAAATTCAATTTCGTATTTTAAATTTGTTAGAATTTCTTAACTTTAGTTTCGCATAGTTTGTCTCCCTTAACCTTGTTTTGTAGATTGTTTTTCCTCGTGGGATCGACACCCCATTCTTTACTGCAATTGACCGCGTGTACTGTTTGGGCGTAATCAGTGTGTCATGCTCAACTTTTTAATTTGAGCTCTTCTAGTTATATATTGGTTGATTTATCATTAGGCTTGTGGAACACGGTTACAATTCTACAACTCTACTGATAAAAGATAGTTTCCAAGTTCTTATCGTAGTTGTGCTAGCTAAAGTCACGTGTGACTTATTGCCCATAAACTTCATTGTTGTGCTATCTAAAGTCATGTGTTACTTATTGCCCATAAACTACATTGCATTGTCATTCTGTCATTCTGGATCAGATGCTAATATTGAATTCCTGGATCTATAGAATGGGGACCTGGTTAGATATCAGGGGGCAAAGAGAATTTCTAAAAGTTGAGATTAGAAACTTGAAATGTACTAAATTAATAATTCTTGTTGATCCATCATTTGATCACGATCTCACCTGGTGAAGAGAACAAATTTCCAGAAGTTAGGTGGATAGCTAAGCAATTCCAAAAGTGGGTATCACAATCACAAACATGTTAAGAGTGATAATGCAAGTAAAGTGGGAGGTCCTGCAAATTCACTGTGAGAGCGCATTAGTAATGATGGAATCTTTGAGGTTCTTACATTTCGAGTAGATAGGATATAGAAATGTTAGCTGGTAATGCATTACGCCAATTGCAAAATTCTATCATGATATTCTCTCTGTTATGTGAATTTCATGAAATTTTAGTTTAGCGGTTACGGGCATATATAGTAAGTGTTGTGCATCTGCTGGTTGTTGGTTTTGCCAGTTTTGGAGATGGTAAAGGGTCTCTTGTTTGGGAAACAAGAAAGGATCAGTTGTTGTGCATCTGATGGTTATTAGTTTTAGAGATGCTAATGGAGAAGGGAGAAGGCAATGGGTTGGCTGAATGTATTGTGTTTTGGAAATACAAGGCTAGGGCTGAAAATTGGATAGCAAGGAGTGGGTATGGGTAGTTGTTTTGGTTTGGGCTTTTATGGGTTTAGCTAATAGCTTGTTGAAACAGCTATATCTAAATTTCACTTTCATCCATCATGTTGATTACTACTTCCATGCTTGATCATGTCAGGGCATTTGAATGTTTTTATATTGCCTTATCTGTAAGATTTTAATACCTACAACATTGATTCCCTCAATTTCATCTTTCCTGCGACATTATTGCACTTTCCGATAGGGTAAAAATTTATTTTTATTTTGACATCGAAATTGGAAATTGGGTTGTAAGGAGATGATGTCTGGTCTGTATTAGTGTTATGTAGGCTTAAACCCTTATTTAATTTTGGTCTAGAAGAAAATTTTCTAATAATAGATATTGGCTGGAATTTAACTAAGCACTTATTTTAGCTTGGGGGATTTGTATTTTATGTGAATTGGTATGCATATTGTTTATTTTCATATGATGCAAAGAGATGGGATATGTGAATTGGCAATGTGTCAAATATTACTTGTTCCCCAAAAGAATGGTGGATACTGTGGTTGATTTATTTATGGTAGACAAAGAGTCACCATAAAAGAGTTTGAATTTTAGTAGATTTTTTTATGCTCCTTTCCACAACTCCGAAAAAAAATGTGAAAAGAAAAGAAAATTTTTGTATACAGAATTGCTTGTATACGTGTGATATGATTGTGGGTATGCAGACTTGCTTGCATATCGGTGCACCATTCCATGTGAGTTCGGTTGTACGTGTAGATTTAGGAAATGCTTGCCATGGATCGAACTTCGGGTGAGATGACATGTTCCTCGAGGAGGCACCCCACTTGGAACATGTACGCTCCGAGTGGTTTCAAAGGCAAGGGAGGCACACTTGGGTGAGGTGTGTTCGGCACAAGGATGATAGTGCGATTGTGGAAAAGAAGCGAGATTTCTTTTTATGTATGTGCATGATTACCTTAAAGGAAGAAACTAAATGCTCATTCAACCATTGAATGAGAACTATGTCTTCCTAAAGGTAGGAAATGCGTTTTGTTGATATTTTAATAATAGTCTGATATGACTATGATTTGTATCGTAGTTTGAAAATAAATTACATTTATGAGGATTGATAACTTAGAAATACTATCCGGTTGTTTCTAACCTTTCCATGCAGGATGGAAAGTCCCCTCGTATTTCTGTAGGTCAGACTTGCCATAGTCAACTTCTATAGCGTAAGTACTAGTAAATGCATATTTATTTATTAGGATGGTGACACCTTTTCCTCATTGAGGAACTACCTGATGTTGTGGTTGTTTATTGTTTTTGTTTAGTTTGATGTTGTCATGTGCGGATTTATTGATTTTGGGATGAAGATTTTTCACACCAGCTTTATTGCTGACCCAAGTGAGGTTTTGCTTATTGGGTACATTCCTTTGGGCATGTAGCCGATTAGCCTTTCAGGTTAGAGATTTTTTAGCTGAGTTACTGGATTTCCGTTAGTGGGGCTAGCAACGTCAGAGTCTTTCCGGGTTAGAAATTTTTTTTTCCAGTAATTAAATCATGTTTTAGTTGTTGCTGCTGCTAATTGTTTCTGTTGTTATTGAATTTTCACGTCCCGAGCTTTGGGGAAACGGATAATCCTATGTGGATTTTAGGATTTTCGTTTTCTTCAAAAATCGGGGCATGACGGTTTGGTATCAGAGCATTTGGTTAGCATAGGCTGGGGTAGAGTCTAGGTGATCCTCGGAATGTGGATATGGGAGAGTAATAGTGTAAATGTCTAGAGATAAAGTGACAAAGGTGAACCTTGAACTTTTAGAATTGTTTCTTTTCCTACGTAAATCTCGTGATGAGATTCCTTTGACCTGTGTATTCGGGGCTAATCATAACTTATTTTAATGTCAATAGTGGGTGACATTATTCCGTGTAGTTTCCTTGTAGCGGTTTGTTATCCTGAATCTTTAGTTAACCCTTTTCGCGAATCTCGGGACGAGATTCTTTTGAGTTGTATATATTGTAACACCCCTACTTTTCCAATGACAATAAATATTTATGTTCATAAAAATTCCATTGAAATTTGTATTTTAAAATCTTCTTTCGTTTGGCAAGTCGTATTTCTTTTCGAAATTCAGTTAACTTCAATACCTTCCGAATCTCGGGACGAGATTCCATTTAACGTGTGTATAATGTAACACCCCTAAATTTCATAAAACTAATTTATTTTATTTTGAATTAAATAAAATAGAGTTACATTTAATTGGATTTAAATTTCAAAATTTTAGGGTTATTTTGTGAAGTTAAAGGGTGGGTGCCTTCAAAATTCTAGTGGGACAATTAGCCACCCAACTATAAGAGAAAAAAAAATTTTCTTCCCTTTCCTTCTTCCCTTCTATGCATTTTTTTCTTCTTCTACTGTTCATTGGCGGCGAGCTCGATCCCACAGCCCCTGAGTTTCTCCTTCCTCCTCTATTTTTCCTTCCTCCTTCCTCTATCTCCCCTCTCCTTCCTATTTTGTTTCATCACCAAAAGAACAGATTTGCACCAAGAGAGAGAGCTCGATCAGAGTTGTCGCCAGCTGCCCGAGCAGCCCAGCTCCGATCAATCCTTTGGCGGTGTGTGGTGTTGCGGCCGAGAACGGTCGATGTGGCAATGGTTAGCGCGTGTTCATTCGTTCGCCCCCCTATATGTTGATTGAGTTTTGATTCTTGGATCAAAGGTATGTTTTTTTTTCATCTTTTTTTTTTGTTTCTTTGTTTTGATATTGTGGAAATTTTTGTTTTGTGGGTTAGGCTTATCTATTTTTTTTCTTTGCTGGCTATGTTAATGTTTATTGGTAACTCCTAATGGTATTGAACTGCGTTTTTTTAGCAATTTGTTCTTCTGGCAGTTGGCGTTTGCGTCTTTCATTTGGTTACCTGTTTGTAGGAGGATTTGGTTTATCTATTATAAATTGTAGTTAAATAATGGTTTAATCTTTACAATCTGATAAAAAAAAAATTGGAATTCCCCTGCTTGCTGCACATTTACTTGCTGAGTGCAGAATTGATGGGAAACGAAAATCCTCAAGTTGCCACTTGCTTTATCTTTAGTTCCATGGTTGAGTGCTAGGTGATTTCTCGAGCATCATTTGAATGTTGATTGGTTAAGAAAGGCCATATAAAAGAACAAGTATCAATGAATTTGTATGTGTGTGTGTCATGCTCAACATTTTAATTTGGGCTCTTCTAGTTATATATTGGTTGATTTATCATTAGGGTTGTGGAACACGGTTACAATTCTACAACTCTACTGATAAAAGATAGTTTCCAAGTTCTTATCATAGTTGTGCTAGCTAAAGTCACGTGTGACTTATTGCCCATAAACTTCATTGTTGTGCTATCTAAAGTCATGTGTTACTTATTGCCCATAAACTACATTACATTGTCATTCTGTCATTCTTGATCAGATGCTAATACTGAATTCCTGGATCTATAGAATGGGGACCTGGTTAGATATCAGGGGGCAAAGAGAATTTCTAAAAGTCGAGATTAGAAACTTGAAATGTACTAAATGAATAATTCTTGTTGATCCATCATTTGATCACGATCTCACCTGGTGAAGAGAACAAATTTCTTGAAGTTAAGTGGATAGCTAAGCAATTCCAAAAGTGGGTATCAGAATCACAAACATGTTAAGAGTGATAATGCAAGTAAAGTGGGAGGTCCTGCAAATTCACTGTGAGAGCGCATTAGTAATGATGGAATCTTTGAGGTTCTTACATTTCGAGTAGATAGGAGATAGAAATGTTAGCTGGTAATGCATTACGCCAATTGCAAAATTCTATCATGATATTCTCTCTGTTATGTGAATTTCATGAAATTTTAGTTTAGCGGTTACGGGCATATATAGTAAGTGTTGTGCATCTGCTGGTTGTTGGTTTTGCCAGTTTTGGAGATGGTAAAGGGCCTCTTTTTGGGGAAACAAGAAAGGATCAGTTGTTGTGCATCTGATGGTTCTTAGTTTTAGAGATGCTAAAGGAGAAGGGAGAAGGCAATGGATTGGCTGAATGTATTGTGTTTTGGAAATACAAGGCTAGGGCTGAAAATTGGATAGCAAGGAGTGGGTATGGGTAGTTGTTTTGGTTTGGGCTTTTATGGGTTTAGCTAATGGCTTGTTGAAACGGCTATATCTAAATTTCACTTTCATCCATCATGTTGATTACTACTTCCATGCTTGATCATGTCAGGGCATTTGAATGTTTTTATATTGCCTTATCTGTAAGATTTTAATACCTACAACATTGATTCCCTCGATTTCATCTTTCCTGGGACATTATTCCACTTTCCGACAGGGTAAAAATTTATTTTTATTTTGACATCGAAATTGGAAATTAGGTTGTAAGGAGATGATGTCTGGTCTGTATTAGTGTTATGTAGGCTTAAACCCTTATTTAATTTTGGTCTAGAAGAAAATTTTCTAACAATAGATATTGGCTGGAATTTAACTAAGCACTTATTTTAGCTTGGGGGATTTGTATTTTATGTGAATTGGTATGCATATTGCTTATTTTCATATGATGCAAAGAGATGGGATATGTGAATTGGCAATGTGTCAAATATTACTTGTTCCCCAAAAGAATGGTGGATACTGTGGTTGATTATTTTATGGTAGACAAAGAGTCACCATAAAAGAGTTTGAATTTTAGTAGATTTTTTTATGCTCTTTTCCACTACTCCGAAAAAAAATGTGAAAAAAAAAGAAAATTTTTGTATACAGACTTGTTTGTATACGTGTGATATGATTTTGGGTATGCAGACTTGCTTGCATATCGGTGCACCGTTCCATGTGAGTTCGGTTGTACGTGTAGATTTAGGAAATGCTTGCCATGGATCGAACTTCGGGTGAGATGACATGTTCCTCGAGGTGGCAGCCCACTTGGAACATGTACGCTCCGAGTGGTTTCGAAGGCAAGGGAGGCACACTTGGGTGAGGTGTGTTCGGCACAAGGAGGATAGTGCGATTGTGGAAAAGAAGCGAGATTTCTTTTTATGTATGTGCATGATTACCTTAAAGGAAGAAACTAAATGCTCATTCAACCATAATGAGAACTATATGTCTTCCTAAAGGTAGGAAATGTGTTTTGTTGATATTTTAATAATAGTCTGATATGACTATGATTTGTATCGTAGTTTGAAAATAAATTACATTTATGAGGATTGATAACTTAGAAATACTATCCGGTTGTTTCTAACCTTTCCATGCAGGATGACAAGTCCCCTCATATTTCTGCAGGTCAGACTTGCCATAGTCAACTTCTATAGCGCAAGTATTAGTAAATGCATATTTATTAATTAGGATGGTGACACCTTTGCCTCATTGAGGAACTACCTGATGGTGTGGTTGTTTATTGTTTTTGTTTATTTTGATGTTGTCATGTGCGGATTTATTGATTTTGGGATGAAGATTTCTCACACCAGCTTTATTGCTGACCCAAGTGAGCTTTTGCTTCTTGGGTACATTTCTTTGGGAATGTAGCCGATTAGCCTTTCAGGTTAGAGATTTTTTAGCAGCGTTACTGGAGTTCCGTTAGTGGGGCTAGCAACGTCAGAGTCTTTCCGGGTTAGAGTTTTTATTTGTTTCAGTAATTAAATCATGTTTTAGTTGTTGCTGCTAATTGTTTCTGTTGTTAAATAATTTTCATGTCCCGAGCTTTGGGGAAACGGATAATCCTACGTGGATTTTAGGATTTTCGTTTTCTTCGAAAATTGGGGCGTGATTGACATCTTCCTGCCACGGATGAGATCCCACTCCGGATGTTCCTCCTTCATTAACGCAAATAGCTCCAGCCTACCGTATACAACGCAATGAAACTTGCATCTGCCTTGTTCCTATAAAAAATCTTCCTCCCGCGCCTTCGAGTCAACAAGTTCATGCTCTAACAACTCCAACTTGTCAGTCAACGTGTCAACCTGAGGCTGCTCCGTGGCCAGACTGTTCTTCACAACACTGAGCTCATGCCATTCTAGTTCGAGCTGGTCCTCGGCCTTCCTTGTCTCTCAAGCATTGAACTCCACATCGGATTCCAATTGTTGCTTCTGAGTAGCCCAGTCAGCCTCTTTATCTTGGATACTACCTTTGCCAGATCACGCTCAAGGGCCTCCAAATGAGCCTTCTGAGTCTCACCGACCATGGTTGACTGATCAAGCTTCTTCTCCTCGGCCTGCTTCTGCAGCCGCTCAATTTCGTTGAGCGCATCGGAATACAATGCCTGCATGTGTGAGAAAACACGCTCCATGGTGTATACCCTCTCATGAGCCACATCGACTTCCATCCCAGTGATGGTCACCTGGCTCAAGTCAGACATACCTAGCATAAGGTACTTTAAGCACTTATCCATACACCCTTCCAGTGAATCCTCCTCGAGCTTTAGAGCGTAATCCATCAGGCAGCTGTGAAGCCTGCTTATATGCTTCCTCAAAGCGTACTCCACGTCAACCTTCTAGTGCCAAACCTAAGAGCTCATCCTCACCAAGTCTGATGCAAATAGACTTATCTGTGCATCTGGATGAAACCTTCCCGGATCAGGAATCATGTTGGCACCACCCTTCGCAGTTTCCACTATTCCCAAGCTCTCCTCCGCGGCCTTTTCTTTGTCACGAATAACCGACCCTTTAGTGCGAGATGACTCAATCGGGTCCGGAGGAAGAGAAGAAAGCGAATTATCTAAAGGACTCTCCAACACTTCTAATTATGGTTTGGAACGAGACAGCGAACAGTGCAAACCACAAGAAACTTGGCCTGTGCCACAACCACTTTCAGATGGCACGCCAATGGGACGATCAGATTCTACAACCTCAGGTGAACTTTCGTTGAAGCTTTCTACTAGGACGGTCCCGCACGAATCAACACTGACAGAAGTCGCCATTGCAACCTGCACTAGACGCTCATTCAAAGCTTCGGCCTGCGCATCACTGAGATTTGACCTGTCTTCAATCCCTACAAACCATAGGTAATCCTTTTCCCAACTTGACACATTAGTATCCACCCTGACAGGCTGATCAGACTCACACACTTCTCCCCCTGGAGCGGGTCGTGCTGAAGGCAACCTAGATTGGACACGGGACATCTTTGAACTCACGAATGAGGAAAGGTACGTCAGACAGAACGAGAGTTTTGGCCCCAGCAGCCTTCCTCTTCCTAGAAGGGGCCCCCTCCTTCGACTTTAATCATGACGCTCGGTAAACAGTGGGGGCCACGTGCTAGTTTTCCACAACCTATTACGAATGAAGTTTTGGACGCTTATGACATCCACCACATTCTTCATCATGACAGACCACGTGTCATGATGATCTCGAGGAATTACGGGCTCAGCGTCGCCCCACTCTGGTCCGACCCAACCGATTCTAAGATCGCCTGATCCAGTACGCCAGACGGACCTGAACTCTTACAGCGTGCTAGGCCCACACGTCTCACTGCTATCCTCAATACCCCGTCAGTCCTTCTAAGGCAAGTACCTCGAGGATCAACTTCGGATGGACAACTACAACAACGTTATGCTTCCAACTAGGAAGCAAATACCAGAGTACATTCCACGCAAGGAAACTTCCTTCTACGGATTTCTCTTGGATTGGGAACTATCTCCCTCGTATCTAGGAGCACAGGGCTAAGAGGGAACTTCACTTCTATAACACAACTCCTAATTAGAGAAGGATGTCTACGAAGATCTCATTCCTAAACTACGTCTTCGATGGCCTGGTAGAAGCAAGACTCCTACACTATAAATAAGACATGAGGTTGGTAAGCGAATGGACGTTACAAATTTACTGTTTACAACATTACGCCTTCCTCAAATCCCTGTCTAACTTTAGCATCGGAGTGTCATTGGCCACCACAACTGTGGTCTGTGTCTCACATGCGTTACTTGTGCAAGTCAGTGAGATTAGGTCAAATCAGGGAATGGAAAACGATTGCATCAGGTGTCTTGAACATTGTCTATTGTTCCCTTTCTCGCTTATTTTAATTTTCATACCCTTCCCCCTGGTCAAAATAAGCAAACAAAAAATTTAAGAATAATTATAAATTAGAAAATAAATCTTTGAAATTTTTTGAGTCTGGTCGCGAGGTCTGACTGAGTAGTAGGTATGAATCATAGTTTAAATATTTCTTTTGTTGATCTATTTCACTCTATATATTCAGTGCTCCAGATACTAGAATGAATATCCGACGAGGCAAACCCCATCTCTCTCGAGATGACAAACCCAAAAAAATAAAATTCAAATATATATCCTTGCATTCACATGGACACAAGAAAATACAAACACATATTACCAAGAGCTAAACCACTTTCATAGAAAAGCTTGAAGGGTTAAGTAGGACTTGTCTATCCTAAAACAAAGTAGTGTTTTAAACATCTGCTTATCCTTTCCAGTTGTAGTGCATTATTTTAATTTTTCCACTCACATACCATGATCAAAACCATACATTACCTAGAGCTTTTTTCCGTGCTTTCTAAATCACTTATCCTTAGTCCTAAACAATCATTTTCAGGATTTGCAAGAAACTGCTTATCTGTGATTGTGAATATTGCATGTGGTGCTTTTGTCTTGCAAGAGTTTTCATATGCCTTTATGTTTATGTGGCAGGATGAGGAAGATGAAGAAGAAAGTGATTGGAAAGAGTATTCTATGTACTTTAAAGAAATGACATTTTCATGCTATGTAATAACTAATGAGACTTATTTTATTTGACATTGTACTTGTTTCTACCATGTATTAAATTAGTATGATTATCAAGAAATGAAATTTTCTTATATGGCTGGATTCTATATATTGTCACACTTTTAATAGCAGGTAGAACATTGCAAATGATACCAATATAGCTAAAAACAAATGGGTAAAAAAATGTAGACTTTTAATAACACTTTTAAAGTGTCGTGGTTAACTAATTATACAACACTATAAAAATGTATAAAACTATGTAACAACAATTTGTAAACACTATGAAAAATGTTACAATAGCGTAACACTATACAACAACATTTTCTAAGCGCTATACCTGTTACAATAACGTTTAAAAACGCTATTAAAAGAGCACTTTTAATACTCTTAAAAACATTCCAAAAACGCTATCATAAAGCTAGACTTTTAATAACGAGGGTTGTCACAGCATGTCATTTAACACTATCATATTCAGTTATAGGATTTTGGCATGCTATAAATGAAGATTTTTTGTGTAGTGTAAGTGCATGAATTTGTTATATTTTAAATTATAGCTTTAATAGGTGTTAGGTGTTGTATTAGTATGTACAAATCTTTTTATGTTTACTTAGTGTGAAATTTTGTTGACATGCTCATCAATTTTATTAACATGCCCAGTAATACACACAATTCCGATTACATACAATACAATCGATTTTGATTTGACTACCAATAGAATTTAAATAGCACACCTAGTCACTGCACCAAATGGGCAGTTTTTTAACAACACCTCAAACAATATCACTTTTTTATGTAACAATCCATCAAACAATTTCAAGTCAAAACTGAATTCAGTAAAAAAGTTTAAAAAAAAATTCACGAATAAAGTGATACAATAAATTGGATCACCATGAATAGTATCACTTGCAGCTCCATACTATTTATGGTGATCCAATTATTGTATCACTTTATTTGTGAAACTAATTGGTGAATTGTTACGACACAACAATGATACTGTTTTATGATTGTTACAAATATGTCGATTTAGTATAGTGAGTAAAACCCATAAATTTTAGTTACATATGCAAGCACATCCATTAAATTTTATTGACAATTAATTCATAAAATTTGATTAATATCCCCCTTCATACCTGACAAACTTGATTAACACGTCCATTCGTTTAACCATCAATCTTTATTAGCATAACTATCAAATTCTCACAATTTGGTATAGTGCATGATTGAAGAGATTATATTTTTTTTGTTGGTTTTCTTTTTGAATTTTTAATACCAATAATGATCACGATGTGATGTGATTGGTGACATAATTGTAATAGTGAGTTATAGTTAAATGGATGGGTGGTGATGTCCTTGGAGAAACGTTATGTCATTTAGGACTTGATTGTCCTCTTGAGCAGAGTCTTAGGACCTTAAAGGTGTTTGAATAAAAAGTAGGTCTCAAAAGCCTATAAAGTTGAAGAAGTAGCACTCGTAACAAGTCCTTTTCAAGCCCCTTGAAATAAGGGTACCCAACCCACTATTGGTCTGAGTTTGAGTTACTGATGATAATAAGTTCCTGTTCCAGAGTTTTTTTTTTTTTTTTTTTGATAAAGCATTACTAAGGAGAGGTTGCCAGGTCCTGAATAAAGATTACATATATATAATCCTGAATAAAGATTACATAATTCATGTCCTGCTATCGAAGCCAGGTCATAAGCTTCATATTTCAAGTCTCGGGGAATAAAGTTACAGAACCAGTTATTATGTAAAGAAAGTAAATGCTTAATATTACTAAGGAGAGGCTACCACAACCAGCACTCCGTGGTCTGACTTGTTTGATCTCTAGAAAGCAGCAAAGAGGTCAGGGACCCTGAGTCACCCAGTAGGAAACCTGTATCTCATCGACGTGTCTGGATAAGCAAAAGAGCAGCCTCTGCAGCAAAACATTCTGCCATTGTATTGTCAGCTACTCGTTCGGAGATAGGAGATGCAATCCTCACAATGACCCTGCCTCTAGCATCAGTGGCCAAGACTCCAACTGCACCTCTCTGGGAGAAAGGAAAAAAACAGGCATCATAAGTAACCATGGCCATATCTGGGGTAAGCTCCAAGGGGATGTGTCGAGCCTGGTGTAGCCGGACATTGATGGGATGATTGTTAACCGCTAGAAGTTGTTTTTTAAAGGTGGCTAGTCGAAGGGAGATTGTGTCAGAAATGGGTGGTTCCAGGGATTGGTTCGAGTTGTTGATGGTGAATGGGTCAGGGGATGCATAATGGGTAGGTTCGACATCTAGAATCGTAGTAGCTAGGGTTTGATGTATGGTTATCGGAGCAGGATGGGAAGTACTGGGGTCAGGGGTGGCAAACCATTGTTTGAACCATGCTTTCCAAGTGCGTTTAAAAGCACTGTGGAGAAACTGGATACTGAATTTTGAGTGGTTGAAGATGATGTGGTTGCGACAGATCTAGATAGTGACTAGAATTTCCGTGAACTGGGATAACATTTCTTATTTGGATTAAAAGATAAGGCTTTATGAGTGGATGGAGGGTTCAACACAGCAATCCAATTAATGGGGAGAGGGATAAGGTGCCAGAAGTGAGAGATGATCGGGCATAGAAAAAAGAAATGAGTAACATCTTCCTAATGATTGTGGCAAAAGACACACAGGTTTTCAATAGGTACATGTACCCTATTCAAGTTTGACATATTAGGGAGGAGTTTTGAGTAATTGTCCAATTAAGAAAGATAGCGGTAGCCAGGGCTTTGCTATATAAATCACAGAGAAGTTTAGCCGGGATGCAGCTGTCAGTGACCTGGGAGGGTGAAGATTCCCAAGAGTCCGCTAAAAAATGCCCTGGTGGCACTCTTAACTGAGAATACACCACGTTTGTCATAGGTCCAAATGAGCCTATCGTGGTCAGAAGATGAACGGATTGGGATATCAAGGATATTAGCTACCACCGGAGATGGAAACCAAGCTCAAAGAAGAATGGAGTTCCAAGATCTAAGGGATCCATTGGGGGGATCCCAGAAATCCGAGATATGGGTAGGGGAGTCAATAGAGTCCGGGGTAAAGGAGGGACATTCGGCGAACGTAAAACCTGGTCTGACCCAACAATCGCGCCAAAGATCTAGAATATCTCCTGACCTAACTTGCCAATGGAGAAACCGTTTCATTTTTTCCAAAGCTGTGAGTGTGCCCCTCCAGGCAAAGGAAGCGAGGGATGGGGGTTTGAGGAGTTGGAAGACAGATTTGGTAGGGAAGTAGATTTGCTTGAGTTGAATGGTTCGAGGATTATTTGGCATTGAGATAGCTTGCCAGATATTCTTTGCCATGAGAGCTAAATTTCTAACTCTGGCTGGGACTAAATTATGACTGGCCAAATGACGAGGCAACGAGATATGATCCCAAGAGCAAAAGTGTCTTGATTTGCCGTCATCAAATCCGTTTCACCATAAATTTATAACAATCTTGTCTAATTTGATAGTAACTGAACAGGGGAAAAGGAAAGTTTGCATAGAATATATTGGAATGGAGTTGATCACCGCCTTGCTTGGGATAAGACTTTGGATTTCCAAGAGGAGAGTTTGGAGTCGATTTTATCGATAAGAAATTGGAAATTCGAAGTTTTCCGCTTAGAAAGGATTAAGAGGAGACCCAAGATATTTCTCCTTAGGATTGAATGATTTAGAGCCAAGGACTTTGTTAATCATCTTGACATGTCTCGAGTGGACGTTAGCGCTGTAAAAGATCGAGGATTTTTCATAGTTAATAGCTTGTCCTGAGGACACACAGTAGGAGGCAAGAATATCCTTGACCTAATGGGCTTCAGACAAGGAGGCTCGGCAAAAAAGAATCAAGTCATCTGCATAAAGAAGATGACTAATTGAAGGAGATCGCTGTCTAATTTTGATGCCCTTGAGGAGATGATTGATCAACAAACGAGACAATGCTTCTGCAACGATAATGAACCAGTAAGGCGACAATGGGTCTCCTTGTCTAAGACCCTGGGTGGGCTTGATGAGAGGCAAAGGGGAACCTTTAAGAAGCACCTTGAGAGTTGTAGTTGAAATGCATTGTTCGATGAGTTGAATCCATTCTTCATTGAAGCCCAGGAGTATGAGAATACGGAGTAGGAAAGACCATTCTACTTTGTCGTAGGCTTTGGCCATATCGCCATCCAGCCTTGTTTCTTCTTACGATATTGTTTCATTTGGAAGAAGGTCTCATGGGCGATACCAATATTGTCGGTGATTGATTTCCTTTTAAGGAAAGCCCCTTGGTTCGGAGACACAATGTGTTCAAGAAGTGGTTTGAGCCTGGTAGCCAGGATTTTCGAAATTGTTTTTGTAGATAACATTGCACAGTCCTATAGGCCTAAAATTATCCAGAGAGCCAAGAAAGTTTCATTCAGCTTAGGATCCATTTTCCAAGTGACAAAGAAATTGACAATAACCTTGATGATGTCTTTCTTTACAATGTCCCAATAGAGCTGGAAAAAAAAAGGCATGGAAGTCGTCCGGTCCTGGGGCTTTATCTGCCAAAAGCAAAGATTGTACATCTAATTTCATCTTCTCCGGGGATAGCAATGAGAGCATAACTGTCGAGTTATGAAATCACAGGTGGAAAGAAAGCCTCAATCTCATCATTAGGAATCGGGTGGCAGAAAGAAAAGATGGTAAAATTATAATCATTGAGGATGTGCCCGATCGCATCATGAGAAGTATGCCAGTGATTATCTCTATCACGAAGTCTCAGAATCAGGTTCCGCTTTTTCCTAAGGAGAGAGGTAATATGGAAGAATTTAGTATTACGGTTACCCTCTTTGAGCCAAGATTCTCCCGATTTGTTTTTCCAAAAGAGTTATTCTCAACGGTACAAATCCGTTAACCGATCTTCTAGTCGTTCAATAGAGTTTGCATTGGCAATGGTCGGCGAAACAGATTGAGCTCTGTCCAAGGCAACAAGAGTATCTCTGATGTTTTGATGAATATTCTTGAAGTCTCTTTTGTTCCATCTGGAAAGGGAGTGACTAAGCTTTTTCTTCTTACGATGGAAATTAACACTCGGTTCAGGGTGTTGCCGCCCAACCGAAGCGGGAGTGACCAATTTGCCACAGTGAGGGTCATGGGTAAACATCTGAAGAAAAAAAAAAGGAACGGTTTTGAACTACGATAAATGGTAGATGTCAGTTGGAGGGATAGTGCTCGGTGGTCAGAGGCAAATGTATGGATGGAGTAGGCCATAGTTGAGGAGAAGAGAGTCAACCAGCCTGTAGGTACAAGAAGGCGGTCGAGCTTAACTTTGGTGCCATTATGATCCTTTCTTTTATTGTTCCAAGTGAATTTCAACCCATTAAGAGGAAAGTCAAGGAGGCAATGCATCTCAATGAATTCTCTCAGAATCTTAGTCTGAGCTGGGGTAGATCTACGGCTTCCAATTTTATCCTCGAGATTTGTGGTGATATTGAGATCTCCCATAATATTAGTAGGATTAGGTTTTAGTACAAGATGTTGAGAGAATGCAGTCCAAAAAGAGGCCCTTAAGGCGGGGTTGGGTTCGCCATACGTAAAAATGATAGACCAAGCAGTAGTAGAATAATAATTTTGTAAAGTGCAGGCAATAAATTTTTTGCAAACTGAATCAATAACTATAGAAATACCTTCTCTCCAGAATAAAACTAATCCTCCTGAGCGTCCCAATGTTGGAATCGAAGTGTCATGTTTGAAGCCAAGCCGACGGCTCAGCCGATCCATTCGGGAAAAATAAGCTTTAGTCTCAGAAATAAAAAGTAGTTTCTGGATTGGATTTGCGGGAGAGGGCCTGTAAATTTAGGATTGTGCCAGGAGACCCTACACCCCGAGCGTTCCATGCAAGAATCATGGCTGATGCGGCGACCCTTTGTCGCCAGTCGCCTCTTCAGCATCAAGAGCACTAAGAGTTGTGGAAGATTGAACTGATGAAGCTGAAGAATCTGGATTTCTTCTCAAAGCTGAAGTTGGTTCGATGAAGGCATGAGCTCCACTGGAGCTGTGAGGATGAGCAAAATCAATAGTTTGTGAGACCAGTGTAACGATCACTGTTTGTGTATCTGTTTCATTCAAGCCACTGCCATAGAAGAGTTTTTTGGCCTCCTGAGACAACCATTGTGTCATCCTCTTCTCTTTTCCTTTGCCTTTGTTCATGCAAGCCACAAACTGATCCAAATCCGACATGATTGGTCTGTTGCTAAGGTTTTTATGCGGTGAGATTGTCAAATTTTCCCCTGTGCACATAGCCTATTTTCTCTTAGCTTTCTCCCTAGTGATTTTCATTTCATCATTCAGTTTAGCCTGAGAAGGAGTGCGATGCAGCACATGAGGCCCAACCGTGAGACCAGGATCTATCATAAGCTAATACGACCTTGAAAATGAGATCGATTGCAAGGTGCTTGTTAGATAATCATCTAAGATATTGCTCATGTTGAGAGAAGGTGACTCACTCGTGAAAGTTTCCAGCAGATATAAGAGCGTCAGAGATAGGGGCGTTTGTGTGATCTATTCCGATGAGAAAGTTGCCATCAATTGCATTGATTCGGCCATTGATCCTCGGTTTCGGTGATTGATTTAGATCTGTATTCATCAGAGTGGGAGGTGTTTTATATGTTTGAGTCTCGGTGGGAGGAGTGGTGGCTTGATTGATCAGTGAAGGGAGATGGTGAGTAGAAGTGGTGACAGGCAACAGTTCTGCCTGATGAGAGTCACTGAGTTGGGTTTCGTTGTCGGATTTAGTCAATTCAGAAACCGGGCAAGGAAGAGGTGGGTGCTGGGTGTCCATACTTCCATAGGTGTTAACAGTTGAATTCGAGTTTTGGTTAGCCCGGGTAGGCCCATCAGGACTTGATTGTAGATGTCGGGTGTCATTGATGTGTAGTTGTTGGGAAGTGCAATGAAGTGGGATTCGTGATCCAGATGAGTAAGTGGCAGCTGGAATGTTGGTGTATGGTTCAGAGATGCAACAATATTTGGGAGTTGTGGGAGTTAATGATTGGGAGGAGGATTGAATGTAAAAGTGCAATTGTGGGTCCAGTTGTAAGAGGTTGGGTAGTTGTGATTAGTGTAGGAGATAAATGTTGGGTGGCTGAATTGAATTGTGCTTGACTGAGTTGACTGAGTGGACCAGGAGACTGAGTTGTGTATGAGTCCATTTGTTGGGTGGGTTCAGTCGGTGTGAGGAAATTATGGGTATTGGACATGTAGAGGCTATTGTCCGAGTCTGGTTCAAGTTGGCCCAGGTCCTGCTCAGGAGTTGACTCAGGCCCGTGTGTAGATGGATTGGTACACCCGAGTTGACTCAATGAGTGACACCGAGTAGCATTCAATGAAGCCTGCTACCGACTGTTAGGTCGTCGAGAATATGAAGCAACACGCCATTGGTCAATAGCATCCGGCCGAGTATCGCTACTACCAATAGTAAGCCCTTGAACACCGGCCTAGGATCGAACCATGAGATGGGAACTCCGTTTGAATGGGAGAGCTCTGTTGAGTAACGTTGCTCGATAAAGAGTCGAAGGCAAGGAGTTCCAAAGCTGCACATGCTTTTGACATGATTTGCCTTAATAGTGGCCTACTAGACCACAACAAAAACAAAAGACTGGCATGTTTTCATAGACGAATTGGATTGCATATTGGCGACCGTTGACATTGCCAAAGTCTGTGTTCATCATACTTGGGAGTGGCTTGGTGATATCGATCCATAGCTTAAACCGGATGTATGGAAGTGTGAGATCAGCCAAAGAGATCAAATCTGCTTCAATGAATTCCCCTAAGCTGTCGGCCAGTAGTTTCACATCGGCTAGGGAAATTTTACAAGTGGGAAACTCATGGAATCTTACCCAAACAGGGATGATATCAAAGTTGATCTCCATATAGTTCATGTCCCAGTTCTTGACCGAGATGAGTTTCCCAAACAAGGACCATGGTCCATTATCCACCACAGTAGCCTTTGCTTCCGTCGATCTAGTATGAGATAGAAGGTATTCCTAGTATCTCAATAATGGTCCAACTTTTGGACATGAAAGTCTTGGTGAAGGTTCCACAAACGAGATGCCTTGGAAGCAAAAGTTCAGATCGAAAGCCCGGAAAGTAATAGTACTTGGCTATAGCTCAGAGGTCACGACTATCACAGTCTGACTCATAGCGAATTGCAAAGACAGGGGAAGGGATAGATTGGTGCAGGGATAGTTATTGTTGAAGCTGTTCGATGAGTTGATGGACAGGGAGTGAGGATGGAGTATCGTGAACTTGGGTTTGGGTGGTGATTGATGGAATGTCTTGCATGGCTGTAGTTCAGTTGGTGATGGTATATTGAGTATCTTGCATGTTTGAAGAAGCAAAATGTGAGTGGTGTGAGAGAGGTGTGAAGAAGTTTGAAGAGTCAGAGTTGTTGGTATCGTTTTGAAGGTGTATGTGCATGAAGGAGTAGTATAGAATTTGGGTGTTGTTGGTGGGAGGGATATTATGAAAAACTTGAAGGGGATTAAATGAGATGTGACGAGGTATATTAGAAGAAGAGTGATCGAGTGAGGGTCGGTCTAAGGGAGTTGTGATAATCTAAGATTTGGTGAGAGAGGTGGTGATAGATTTAGATCTATGTCAGATGGTGTGATAAGTCGTGAAGACTGCGAACTATGAGAGGAATCCATAGTTAGAGCGTGGTAACAAGGATGGATTTGAAAGAGAAAAGTTGTAATTACTCGGTTTGGTGGAGAAGTGGCGGTGTGCAGCAAGTTATTTGCATATCTAAGTGATGAGTGAGATGGACAGGGTGCGATATCATGAATAGGTATGGGGGACGGGTTAGAGTGATTCCTCATACTAAGATTACTCAAGAGAAGCTAGCCGGCGTTAGAAACGCTTGTTGAATGGATCACACTGACACTGAAGACCTGCAAAAACAAACACAAAAAAAACATAAACCAGCACATGGATAGAACAAGAAGATCCAACCACTGGCTCGAAGCGTAGGAAATAAATAGTTGATAGTTTGGGTCCTTCAATTTGGGTCTAGTGGGCCGGGTTAGGCCTGCTGGGCTGACCTCCCAACCTGACCCACCCTATACTTTAGGCCAACTTAGCAAACTGCTTTTCTTTACCAGCCCCAGTCCGGTGTCTGGCCTGCACCTAATCCACCCCAACAGGCTTAGCTTGAAACTTATCACTATCAGGCAATTTGTCCCCAGTGTGATCCAGTCCGATGAACCCAATTTACAACCCTATTTTGATTGATTTCAAGGTTGCATTGTAATGTGAAAATTCTTAGATGTTTATCAGATTACACTTGGATATCCTTGTAGAGGCCAATCCATTTGAATTGTTTAAAGGAATTCATAAGCATAAAATAAATATATTGTAGCACGCCGCGGTAATTTCCAATTACTTTTTACGATATCAAAGGATTTTATTTCCTTGAAACTACTAATTATGAAGAAAAAAATCTGGAAGTGTATCCAGACTATCCTGAACAGGAAAACAGAATCGATGAAGCTGAGAAGGCATGACAAACTTATGTTTACAATGACATTATGTTAGTCTCTATCCTTTTATTCTATGCATTACATGTGGAGTTTGCCGAAATCACACTTTCCCTGGTGGAAATAGTTCAGATGAGTTCAATAGAAGAGCAGCAGGGGATCTATATAGCACGTAATGTTGAAACATGAAGAGAAGGTCGAAGAAAATGGATACCTACAAAACCATCACGTTATTAGCACAAATTAATTTCTCGTCAAACAAAGATAGCTCAAGAAACAACATAGAAATTAAAGCCAATCTAGGAAACTAAACAATTGCATACCAAGGAAAGCAAGGTCTTTCCTACATTCCCATAAAAGTTCACCCAAGAGCCTGCAGAGAACAAGTAGAACAATCTCAACATCTTGCATAAATTTTCAATGCATCCATAAGATACAATGAAGTACAGCTTCCCTGAGTACAAAACCTTGGTCTATAGACTGCATGGCCATTTGTGCGTAATTTGTCACACCTCCAAGTAAATCTAGTAAGATGTTTCCAATGCTCCATCCTTTTGTGCTCTTACGACTATAGTTCATGAAGGCCTAAAGTTTATAATTTGTTTATTAATAAAAAAATTTGTTTAATAGGGCTAGTATAGTTTCTTAAAGAATATATGCGTAATGATTTGTTAGGGACTCTAACCTGAGGAATATATTTGATGACTGTCATGGTAACTTGAATTGTGCTGTAAAAAGAAAAATGTATAATTTAATACTGATCAGACTCAGTCCACAAGATAACCAAATCGGGAGAGCTCATGATTGTTAAGAGAGTAAAAATTGAATCATAAAGTGTTTGGTTAAAAAGTAAAATTTACCTGAAAACATAGACTAACCAGAGCCAAGAATGGGTTGGAAAAGCTATGAACACACAAATCATTGCAGCAACCCATGCAGCCAATGTGATTCCCTTACAAGTCTTAGAGAGCTTCTGATTTCCTCGCTATGGATTAAACAATAATTAATATGAGAGTTTGTTATGCAATTTCATCACTTTTTAAAATTGAAACTCAACAAGTAACATATAGTTGTTAATTATGAAAAGAAGAAGAAAAGAAAAAAAAAACTTACTTGATAGATAATGACCTGGATTAAAGTAAATGCAGTTAGAATAACAGCATGGATTGAGAAAGCTACATCATTAGCAGCAACTGGGATCATCTGCCAAAAAATGATGGTGGGATTCAGAAAAGAAGGCCAAGAATTGATTGAGTTTACATGCAAACAAAAAGAAACAAACCTGTTCATCTCCATATTTGTGACGGTATTGTTTCTGAACAGCATGGCTAAAGAAGATGGATGCATTGTAGATGAGGTAAGACGAGTGTTTAGTCAAATTCAAGAGCAAGAAATCGAAATTCAACCCAACAACACTGCAGAAAACAAACAAGATAAATCAAAGGTACGTACCCAGATCATAAAATCAGATGACACCAAAAGTTTTCGTGACAAATTAATATATATATATATATAAGAAATTCTATATATATATATATATATATATATATATAATACCCCACCTTTTTCTTTTGTAATTCAGAATTAGTTGTGGGTAGAAACTTATAGACCATAAAACAAAAGCAATCCACCCCAGAACTTCATATAAGATTTCAAGAGTTGAGGAGTTCCAATGGGCCATTGATTGAGCGATTTGTTTGTTTACAAAGAAGAAGTGCAAGAATTTAAACAAAGAGTATTATGTTATAATATAGAAGAAAGAAACCCACAAGACTCACTCGTATAAATTGTAGCAGGTTAGGTTACGTACGTGGCTGGTTGGTTACTTTGGAGATGGGATCCTAATTTCTTTGTGGTAATGGTAGTAGTTTGTACTCTTTCAGTCTTCTTGTATTTTGGACTTGGGGAACTTTTTAGTGGTTACTTACCCTGTTTGTTTGTTGAAAAGGTGAATAAAGACGATTAATTAAGCAAGCAAGATGGATTCTTGTGTAGATACGAAAATTCTAGGGAGCAAAGGATAATAGTAACCACCCATCCCCTCGAGATGCTCGCCCTCGCTTATCTCGAGGTGGATGAGTATACACCCTTTCCTCGCTCCTTCCCTCGCGCGTGTAGATATGGGGGTTTGAGACGTGACATGGAGGGATTCAACGGGAATGACACACAGATTTCCAAGAAGGGGGCCAGGAGATGCATGTATTTATGTATGGAGATGGGATTCCGGTCAAGTGAAAAAATTGTATAGTGAACCCAATATGATTATGGTATGTATTCCCTCTCTTATCTACTTCGGTGTTACTAATTGCAATTAGGGGTGGGCATTCCATCCCGCGATCCCGTTCCCGTCCCATCTCGTTCCGATTTTTTCGGGTCTTAATGGGATTGAATAATTTCATCCCGATCCCGTCCCGTCCCGATTTAGAATGGGATGGGATGGAATGAAGATTTTCAATCCCGCCAATCCCGTCCCGTCCCGAACTAATTTTTTAATATTAATTATTAATATTTTTATTTACTTATTTATTTATTTTATGAAAATCACCATGAAGAGCTTATGCCTTATGCTCAATTCATCATGCCTCTTTCTTTGGAAGGCATTGCTATCTACAGACTTTCATACTTGTATCAAGTTTTGTTACTTCACTGATCCAAAAATGTCATAAATAAAAAATATAATAATCAAAAGTTCTCAACACCATACCAGATTAAAAGTAGTAAGGCAAACTTTATTTGAAATGTTTCCAGAAAACTAGAATAAGGAGATGAGGAGCATACTGGATCATCTGAGAGTGATGCTGCAATTTTTTCTACATATCCCAACATTTGATAATCAGGAACCACCATAACCACAATTTCATCTTCTTTTTCTACAGGCTTACGGTCACTCAAGCTGCACAACATGTAGGAAGCTTTTCAATAATTCAAACCCTATTTTACTAACCTAAAATTCAAGAATGTTATAAAAAACTAAGCACATAAACCAGTCAAAGTAATATAAGCCAATTCATAGAGCATTTATTGGGGGTAACATATGAAATCCAAGATTTCATGCTTCTAAGCCAAACATGACATTAGCAGCACAACTTACAAAGTCTTGAGAGCATTCAGTAGTCAAATCTTATGAAAGGAAAAATAGGTACAACCATTAGGATAAGCGCTATCTGCTGAATGAATGCTAAATTACTACACTTCATATACCAAAGTTAAGGTAGGCTTACTAAAGTGTACAGATAGAGCTAAATCAGATAGTAATTAGGAAATGAGCAAATGAAGATAAGCATGCACACAGTTTTAGCTAAAAGATGAATCAACTTAACAGGGTGCCTGATTAGTGTGTCGTTCGTGCAACACTGAAAGGGAGATATGAAGTAACATACTGGACTGTTGATCTCTCATTTCTTGCTGCAGATTTAATATAAACATTGGAAAATTACCTAGAAAACCCAAAAGTGGCATCCTTCCATCTATATTTCAGAAGTGCAGCTGCTCCAGCGTCAGGAAATACGGCTTGCAGCAGGCTTCCAGCAGGCCTTCCAGGCTTCCAGCAGCAGCAGCAGGCTTCCAGCAGTCCAGGGTTCCCGCTGATCCCGTCCCGTCCCGAACCCGTTTGGGATGGGACGAGGTCGGGATGAAGTTTTTCCCATCCCGTCCCGTCCCGATCCCGTATAAACGGGATGGGATAGGGATGGGCATATCTCGTCCCATCCCATCCCGTGCCCACCCCTAATTGCAATCTTCGAGATGATGAGATCATGATCATTAAGTTTGTACAGTTGGGACTTTCAACGCCCACTTTGTACCTTTGTCTTCAACGCCCACGTTTGCTACAAAACCTGTCGTGTATCAGTAACTTTGCAACATCTCAAACCTCCACCTTTATACATGATCATTAAGTTTGTGCGAATCATGAGGGCTTCCACCCACACCCACACCCACACCCACATTTTATTCTTTTTACCGCCACTCTTCAGCAGGAATATAAATTTCACCTTACCACCACAGACAAGTTTTGTGGCAAAAAACCAAAAAAAAAAAAAGTCAAATTTTTTTATTCCCCTTTATTGATGTCGCTTGCATGGTGGCTAGTTTATTGAAGGGTACCCAATTTTTTTTTTTTTTACTTTTTTTATTTTTACATTTGAGTGGTGCTTTGCACGAGCTTTTGTAAAAAAAAAAATTAAACAATAAAAATAAAAAAAATCAAAATTTTCAAGTCTCCTTCATGGAACTCGACATCATGGATGTGAGTTATGTGAAGGGGACTCAAAATTTTTGAATTTGTTTTTCCAGAAAACCTCGTGTGGTGGTAGGGCAAAAGTTTGGTATTTTTTTTCCTCCAAAATGGAGGTGGTGGGTTGAATAAAGTGTTGGTATAGCTAGAAGCTCTCGAAACTAAAATTGCAAAAAGTTATATTAGGTTTGTGTATTTAGTGTTGCTGTATTTATTTATTTTTATTCAATAAAATCAAATTTTATGCGTGTGAGAGACCTAGGTTGTCCCATTTTGATCTATTCTTAATCTAGCTGGAGTGGGCATGATGGGCCCAGATTGTCCTGACAATTTAGATTGTTTGTGGCAGTTGGCTGATCAACTTTTTGTGTTGTGCACTGCAAATGCGAGATTAGAATCATCAGAGGAGGATCCCAAGTAAGCTCATGGATGTGTGAAAATAGGAAAAAAATTTCTGATGAAAAGAAAAGAAAAAAAATACGTATATTTAATTACCCAACGACCTAAAGCTTCGAAATCATGTATAAAGGTGGAGGTTTGAGATGTTGCGAAAAGTTGTTAGGAAATTTGAACAATAAGGCTCATCTTCCCGTGGGAATCTCAGAGTGAGTGCTTACTCTCAGATGCCGCCACCTGAATGCAACTACCTATTAAATTGCATCGTTGCCCATGCTGACTGTACCAACTCATCCATCTTTGGGAGGATTCTGATTGTACTGTGAACCTGTTGAGTTGAGCAGGGTCGACCCCTGGCATTAGCTCATATTTCCATTTCAGTGGAAAAAAAAGAAAGAGAAAAAGAACAAAATCCTAAAATAACCCTCTTAACTACTCCATGAGATGAATGATAGAGTATATCTCACTCTACACTACGCATACAACTTCACCACAATCAACTATATAGAATTTGCTTCCCCAACTAGTGAACATCCTGCTGATGCACATCTTCAGGGAAGCCAATGGACATGCGGATCTTCTTCCCCAACTTAGCTTGTGATGTTTTTTTTAGTCCTCCACTAGAGGAGCTTGCCTTTATTTTGGTATCTGATGTAAGAGGGAAGAAGTATTTCTCCACACTGTATGAAGCTATCTTATTAATAAAGCTTTTACCAAAAAAAAAAAAAAAAATGAACTCAAAACCCATCTTTTAAACGTTGCTTAAAAAAATAATCCTAGATTCTAATTAATTCATATAAATAAAAACAATCACATAACTCCACTGGTTGAATAAAAACCATACAAGCCCTAATTTCTACATGTTGAATAAAACTACTTTGTCAAATATAAAACAAAGAAACACATCATTACAACTCCACAAACCTATTATAAATAACCAAACACAAGATGAACAAAAACAAAGGAAAAGAGTTTTTTTTGTGTTTCAATTACCAGTCAACTCAAACTCTTCTTACCTATCTGCCTCCATTACTTCCTTTCTTCCCCTTTTTTTCTGCAGTTTTTTATTTCCTTGTTCATGAACAATCCTACTTTCAAAACCTTCTTTCATTCAGAGAGACAAAAAAAGATTTTCTTTGTTTGTTGTTCTTCATGTTTTTTTGCAGGTCTCGGATGAAGTGCATCTCCTCCTCTCAGTTTCATCATATCCCCTTTTATTAAGACATTGAGCTGTCGACCTCCCATCAACTGATTTTCAAAGCTTTACATCTCATTAATATGAACAATCCTCCCATTCTCCATCCACCACCACTAACCCCATAAATCAAGTTCTTTTATACCACACCCCATCTTACTCCACTACGTACACTCACCATTTCATGGATTGAGGGGGGCTCATGCGCACAGTGGGTAGGAGCAGCTCCTGCGCAGGCCTCCCAGCCGTTGGATCAAAATCCAACGGTTCAGATCATCGGGTAGGAGAGAGGTTTTTGGCGGGAAATTTTTTTAAATAAAATTTGAATTTCAAATTTAGATGATGGGAGGCCTGCGCAGGAGCTGCTCCTGCCCACTGTGCGCAGGAGCCCCCCTCAATCCCCATTTCATCCTCTAGATTTGGAACTTTTGTATACCATTTCCAAGAACACCATTGCAGAGATAATTGCTCATGGATACTGATGATATACCAAAATAGTCACGCCCCTGAGCCATATACGTGTCATGATGATCTCGAGGAATTATTGGCCCCAGCATCAGCCCAACACTAATCCGGTCTAAGCGGTTCTAAGCTCACCTAATGCAGTTCGCCAAATGGACCCAAACTCTCACAACTTGCTTAGCCTATACATCTCACAACTATCCTCAATACCTGTAAGCCTTGTTAAGGCAAATATCTCGGGGATCAGCTTCGGACAAGGACTTACAACAACTCCCCACTTCCAACTAGGAAGAAAATACCAGAATACATATCACACAGGCAAACATCCTCTTATGGATTACCCTGAGATAGGAAATTATATCTCACGTATCTAGGAGCACTGGGCTAATAGGGAACTTCCTTTCTACAACACGACTCATTAGAGAAGGATCTCCATGAAGTTCTCCTTCTTAAACTACGCCATCGATGGTCTGGTCGAACCAGGAGTCCTGCACTATAAATAAGACATGAGGTTGGTAAGCTAAGGTACACTATAAATTCCTTATTTACAACATTACACATTCCTCATATCCCTGTCTGACTTTAGCATCGGAGTGTCATCGGCCACCACAATGACGGTCCGTGGCTCACGTGAGTTCCTTGTGCAGGTCAGCAGGACTAGGTCAAAGCAAGAACCGAAAAACGACTGCATCAGTTTGGCGTAGTCCGTGGGGGCGACAAAGTTCTTAACCTTTCACTAGCATCATCTCTTTTCGAAATACAGAGAGATGGTGACCACTAGATCACGCAACAACAGAGAACAAGGGGACACGTCAAACGCTCCGACTGTACTATACCCTTACTCTCTGCGGTGTCGGTTATGCACGGGCAACAAACTCACGCCCTCGCGCCAGCAACAACAACGACACACCCCAGGATAAATTTTGTTGTCATCTCAAATACAACAAATTGCCAAAACGGTGGAGGCTCTCGCTCAACAAACCCCTCCACCCGCTAATGGAGATTAGGAGCAGCACATGCCTTTATCTCCCGAGGACGACAGAGAACAGGCACAGAAAAGTCAGGGCCCTGCTAGTTTCTCAATGTACCAGAGGAGATGGGGCAATTAACGCAGAACCGACTGCTAGGGTAGAGAGGCTCAGCTCTCCGAACCCCCTCCGCAGAGGGGCACACGACCCAATAAATTCATTGACAACATAAAGATTCAGAGTCAGCGAGGATTGAGACGCATAAGTCGATTTAGGTTAAGTGCTAATAATGAAAGTGATATAGTTTTTTGCAATCTATATAGATTTGAAATTCTATATCTTTGATAGATGGACATATCATTTAGGACATATCTTTGATATTGAATTTTATGCTCTAATTTTGGTTGATTATCATCTATAGATTCTATGGAGTTGCCTGAGATCCAGAAATATTAGTGAATCTTGTGGAATCGGATTGATGAGTGTTGAAAAGTTGCAAAAGGGTGACGTGCTTTCTCGCCAGTCGCCACTCCAATTTTGTAGCAAGATTGATAATACAAGATCAACAAAATAACTTCACTAGCATAAAGTTTAAAAGGATGGATATGTCATTTATGGTTTATAATGTAAGAGTAATTGATGGGGTTGTTTTTTATTAAGAAATATTGGTGAGCTTTGTAGGTTTTGCTTCAGAGGGTGGTAAACCTGCAAAGGGATTATGGAATTGATTTTTGGGGAGATATTTGGCCTATTGAAGCCCTTCTCGAATCTAGGTTCAAAGAGATTTTTTAGACTTTGGATTGTAAATCAGGTTCAGTTAAGAGCATTGATACAATAACAGGGGATATGCTACGTGAGAGAAGACAACAACGTTTCTGAAACGCTATAGTAACTGTACACTATCATTTCAATTTTAAGAGGTGCAAACAGAGTTACGAAATAATGTAGTGCATTACCTGTCTAGAGCTCAACATTGTCAACGCGCTATAAAAATTGCAGAATACCTTAACTCGATCTGCATAAGATAGTGGCCTTGATAATATGTCTTTGCCGAGAATCTGAGAAACAAAGTCAATGACAGGAAGTGGTTCCATAAAAGCAGCACTTGACATATCTGCAACGATGAGAATTTTGTAAATTGAAACTGTGAAACATTATAAAGCACCAGCTTGTACCAAATGGATAAAAGAAATCTAAAAGAAGAAACATAAAACTAATTACCAATATTTAGAAACAAGCCCATCTGAGTTGGTCTTATACTCTGATAGAATCCACGCCAGGATTGTAATCCTTCACCCAACCATTGTGATTTTTTGACGTCAAGGAAGTAGAAGGATTGTCCGATTGACAGATACCTAAAATTTCAATCAAATTTTCAAATGAAATTAGTAAATCACATCACCCTCACCACATGCATCTAATTTGATTAATTCCAGGTAGAACATCATTTTGACACTGCAATAAATCAAATTGTACATTGAGAATAAACATTTTTCTACAACTGAGCTACTCCAAACAGTATATTACGTGGACAAATTAAGAAAATGTACCTTTGGGAGGAAAGTTCTCTCAAGACAACATCAAGAACTTGAATTGTGTCTTTAGGAGCATCAACTACCTTTCCAGCAAGAAATTGACGCAAATGTTGCATGTCAGCACGAGCTACTAACTTGATTGCTACTTTAAACTCCCGTTTTCTAGTTTGAGTATTTGAGGCTATATTAGAATCTTCATGCATCTTAATTGAACTTTTTAACAACCTCAAAAGTTCCCATTTACAATTATTTCAATAATATTAAAAATTACAAATTCATAAAAAAACCACACAAACAAAACCGAAGAGGAAATAAAATCTGAGCCAAACACGAGTTAGCAAAGAACCTTGCAATGCCAATCACGTCATCTTCATCAACTAGAATTACACTGAATTCCTTTGAAGTAAAGGGAAACAATCCAGCAGTATAAAGGTTGTTCTCCCATCATAAGCAGGAAGCCTCATACTCAAATCAGTCTCTCTATGAACTTTCACCAGCTGAACCATGATAGCTCTATTCAATTTACATGAACTCACCCTCAGGGTTTATCTTAACCCGCAACAAACCAAAACAATGTAATGAGTATCGAAAACATCAAAGCCTTCTGATATGTAGTATGAATGTTTCTCGAACACAAACATGCAAGTACGTTTCATTGGTAATGCTACTTACATGGTTGGCCTTGACAATGCACTTAATACCAGCTTGCCCGAAGCCAGGCCGCCTGGGGAACATAAGCCCTTTGTTCAAAATTACGGGTCCAACCACATTGGTATCCGACTCCACTGGTTCCATTTAAGGCCACATAACTGTTTGCCACAAGTTCACAGTATATGGAATATGGACTTAAAAACAAAAGGTAACATGCAGATATTCCTGATATATTAATATAAATATTTACATTAACTAGCACTACTGCATTAACTAGAACCCTCTTTAATAAACAGAAATAGCCTCACTGATGACAATCAAGCATATGACGAAATTCCCAACATGTAATTGCCAGAGCCTAAAATGATATAAGTGGATATCTATGTGGTAGAAATATCATCTCCAATCACCCACAGGGCTACCACTAAAGTGACCCTAAACCGCTATGCAACAAATTCAACATAGATATATAGGTCATCAACAAAGCTCACACTCCTGAGTGATGCATTTGACTGTGAGGAGTTAAACCAAGTTCTCTAATGTAGAACTTACAAAGCTCAATCAGGTTGAGATATGTGAAATCTCCAAAAGAAGCCACCTAATATTGATGACTATAAGTGTCAATTTATCCGAGTAAAACTGCGCAACTCACAATCATGTCAAAGAATCTATGACATCCTTCGAGTACCTAAGGCCATAGTTCAGGAATAGGAGGTATGTGCTTTGATATAGTTCCAACCAAAGCAGACATGACATAGGGAATGTGCGCCATCACATATTCGTTTCCAGATTCAACTATGGTACTCAAAAGCTGAAGTAAAACATAGGGTTCATTGTCCATTCTATTAACAATAACTTGCAAAAGTGGCAACCAATCCGGTGGATAGTACTCATTCTGCAGACAATTAAGGTTACAAAATATAAGGCAACTATGAAAATGCTACGATTGATAGAATTTACCATTATAATTTGGGTCCCTTACCTCAAGAAGCTCAGCAACTGCCCCAGCAGCAAAAGCCCGGACGAGATAACAAGATATATCCCTCAAATCAGGTGTAACCAAAGCTTTTAGCAATGAAGAATATATATTTGCAGTCATATCCTGAACAAGAAAAGTCAAAGTTAGAAAGAGAGGAAGGAGGACAGAAGAGGAGAGAGCTAAAAAATGGTGGATAAGATTTCTCACTTCAGGAAGACAAGAAGCGAGTTCTCCTAGTACCCAGTTTGCAGTTGCAAATTAAGAAGGGTACATGTGCAGACAATGAATACAATGGTAGCACTCGAGTCCGAACTAGAGTTGCTATATATCCAAGATTGCGCTCACTTAAGAACTGTATAAAAAAGCATTGATTTATGAGATTGCAGGTCAGATAATCTAAAGCCACTAATAGAAATGACAATAGCACCTTACATTTTGGAGGCCACCATATGCCATCAAAACACCGTAGTAACTACCATAATGAACATAAATGTAAAAATAAGACATCAGAACTTGGCGTAAATGGTTCATTTCTTACTAATAAATGAAAGCACGGTAGCTAATGTATGTCGTACGCTCAAGGGAGGCACACAATTTTCAAAAGCTCATGTATATATGATGATAAGAAACGAAATTGTTTTTAAGGAAGATAAAGACAGAGAAGCAAAAACTAATTAGGCTGAACCCCAAATAGTTAAGTGATACAACTCATAATCTTAGCTAAAATAAAATGGGTGACAACTTTATGCCCATTATCTATTATAATTTATAAGACAAATAATAATAGTTTTCAAGTGTTGCATTCATGATTGTCGTAAGAGATATTTGATTAATGATTGTGAAACCAGAAGAGCATCAATTATCACAAAGAATTCAAGAACTTTTCATCAACTTTCCTTTTATTCTATTTTAGGAGTAGAATTTATTAGTAAAAAAAGGATACAACGAAGAAGCAAACAAAAGAAGTGGCCTAAAAAAGAGATAGGCATACGCATGATGCTAATGGAAAGCACCAAAGGTACAAAATGACCACTCTAAAGCATGAAAATATCGAAATCGAATGAAAATCGGAATTGATGATTGAAATTGTGATCTCCAACCAACTGATCCAACAAATGGCCACTAGAAAGATAAGCTTAGGAGTCATATTTATATATATATATACACCAATTACATCGTAGGATCTGAACGCCCAAAATACTATCCACCTCTTAGAAACATATCACAAATAACTACTGTACACTGGACCAAAGAATAACTTAATGGATTGATCTTCCTTAAAATAACTTTCAGTCATGTCATTTATTCACACATTTTTAACATCTCTGTATTGAATAACTAGAAGATTCCAAGCTAAATTAAAACAAGAAATTGATGCTGAAACTAGTTTTGCACATAATAACGTTCCAATGGTATTAGCTCTCTGATAACATTATGTAAAGTAAAGATTCTCAGTAAAGTCCCTTTTCTACCACATCCAGCCAGAGGTTGCACCTAGAATGGAAAAATTGATTAAGATATCGGCCTGTGAAACAAAACCTTGGGTCAATTAAGGATTTCAATTTAATACTAATGTAACCCAACAAGAAACCCATCAAAGATTTTGTCAGTTCATGTATGGATCAAAGAACTCAAATCCTATTGAGCATTAGGGTGTAAAATTGCAAATTATTAAAATTTTTATCATAACATAACTTTCTTATCCATTGTCTTCTTAACCTTCTAAGCAAATATATTGAAGACATTAGTTTTTTTCCCCTTCATTAATACATAATAAAATATACATACATATTTTGTGAGGGAATTTCTTTTAAACTCACTTCTTTGAAATCATAGTATCGCCTGTAGTAGAAGATGCATGAATAGGGAACTTCGATAGAAAAGGAAGCACCAACAAGGAAGGGAAGCCATAAATTTTTGGTTTGTTGAAAAACGTTGAAAAGATGACAACCATAAATTCCATCTGTATTGGGGCTATTCCCTGGTAGTGCACTTACAATGAGATTCAGAGCTTGGACATTCACGCACTTTTGGAAAGCTAGATGCATTTGTTGTGCATCTTTGATCTCAATGTTGCTCACTTTCAAGTTCTGGCAACCAAGGAAGGTCACAGCCTGCTCAAAACAATGCAAAATTAAATTAAAAAAGTTAAATCCACTAGTTATCTTAAAAAAATGTTCTAATGATTCATGTTACTATAACATTCAGAAATGATCATCACATACCGTTGGGGCATGAGTGCAAGGCTGCAAGAAAAGCAAACAGAAACAATTGTTAGCTAGACCTTAATTTATTTTCATGCAAAACTATTAGACCAACCTTCTTGTTACTTGTTGGATCTTCTAATTGTTTCACCAAGGTTGTACCTTCGTCATTAACATGCTGCAATCAGAGGACTAAAAAAAATCAGAATGTAATCTCATTGCATAGGTTTGGGGATCCTAAATAAACCCCGGCCACGTATCAAAACAAAAAAAATTCTATATGAACGGTGAACTTCTCTCTTATAAATGGAAAAAAGGAAGACCAACTAAGATCCCAGAAAGACCGCTAGATGTAATACAATCATATAGGATTTTGGCAGTGTTTACTTTTTCTCTTAATCTAGTTAGAGGACTTTGCAAAATATAGAACATTTTTCAAGAAGCTTAGAGCTCTATCTAGAATAAGAGGAAAATAAAAACACACCCATTGATATACCATGGAGCAGAAAGCATATAATTGAGAAAAACATCTGAACACCAATTACGACAGTTGATAGCTAATCAGTTCTGCATGCGGAAATCTTATATAAGGATTACACTCTACCAACCAATTCCCACACCTATATCTAGGATATCATTTAGTTCCCAAAACAAAAACAAAAAACAAAAATCCAATTGAAGATAAATTGCCATGACTTACTGACATGATTTCCTTGGGGAGAAAAAATTAGTATTGGAGGAGGATAAGGTGGACCCATCTATATGGGTCAAGCTCCTTCTATTTGTGTAAGTATAATGGATTATAATATGGTTTTATATCCAGTATTTATGTTCCACCTTACCCAAACATTAAAAAGACCCTCATTACAGGCTTGTCTTTTTACCTTAAAAAAAGATTAAACAGAAAAATATATGAACTGGCCATAACAAGAAAAGGAAGATTAACAACTATAAGAAGATGAAAGAGGATTACCCATCCAAACCAAATTATTTTAAAGAAATATATTCTGGTTAAATGCAGTCATATACTTGTGCGTTCAACAAAGATGATGGCCAAGATTTTCACAGAAATAGGGATGGACCACACGCTCAGCAACATACAAATCAATGGCTTTCATGACGTACTGCCTGCAATTTCCTACCTCACAAATGAAGGCTACCAATACCTCATCAAGAAGGGAAAAAAGTCCTAATGCCTTATTTGGCTAAAGAAACTATTTTTTCTTGAGTTTGTTGCAATAGAAATGTACGTTTGTGATGACAGTTTCAGCCTGTAAAAATCAATACAATTTTACGTGCTACAACTTTGCTTGTATGTTTTCCATAAACTAAATAGTATAAGATTTCTTGAATCATACAATTTATGTAAAATCTCCATTTCCAACAAATAAGTGGACAACCAATTAAAGAGAAATCTAATATAAAAATTCTAGGAAACCATAAATAATTACATATAGAAGTCGGGATTGCAATCTTACCATGAAGATGATCTTCCAATGAACCCAAAGGCATGAATTCATAAACAAAAAGACGTTGATCACCATCAGCACAGTAACCAATCAGACTTACAAGGTTAGGATGATGTAGAAGACTAAGCATGAGAACGTCAACAAGAAATTCGTTGTTCCCTTGTAGTCCATCCCTATCCAGTTGTTTTAAAGAAACGACCTATGAAAAATGAGCACAAAATAAGATCAACAACGAGACATGCAAATGTATGTGCATGCAGGTACTACCAAATCTTTAAGAAGAATATTATGATTACAAGCCCGTCATACCATGGCAATCAGAATAGAAGCAAAAGCTCAATTATGGAATTCTACCTGACCCGTGCTCTCTAATTGCCCCTTATAAACACGCCCAAATCCACCTTCCCCTAAGAGACACTCTAGCCTAAAATTTTTGGTTGCAGCTTGAAGCTCTCGGAAGGTGAATGTCTGAGCTGCAATATGAACATCAGGTCCATCGTTTGGACCCAAAGATTTCCTTTTCGATCCCCCAATAACGCTCCTTGATCTGAGTTTGTCCGCCACTACAAACTCCAATAAACGAGCAATAGCCTAGATCCACAAGTAACACAGAACTAAATCACGCCCAACTGAAAACACACACATGGATCATTAATCACCCAATACTTTATCCATCATAGACCCCAAGATTAAAAAGTTTACATTTTTCATGGATCTAAAACCAATTGAATTTACAACAAAATCAGTAGATGGAAATCATCCCACCTATGCAATAATCCATAAATACCCATTAGCCCAATTGAGCTCTAGTGTCAGCAAATGAACTAATCCAAGAACAAGTACAAGTTCTTTACAATGATTATTCTCCCTTTCAACAAAGTTTTTTATAATCAAAATCGAAGTTGAATTCCACTAAAGGGATGGAAATGATTATTATCAAGTATACATGATCAAATCATCCATAAAATTCAATAAAGATTTGAGCATAACAGAACAACATACCAATAACCCAAAGAGGGGAACAAACCAAATTATTGAGTCAAATTTCCAAACTAACACTAACCCAATACTTAAAATCACAAAACAAAACGAACCCAGATCTTAGATTAAGCAATCAACAAGCTAAGCAGAAGAAGAAACTTGAAGACAGTCTGGAGATATTAGAGTTCACTGTTGGAAGAGCTTCCTTTCTATCATCTCTATCCTTTGCAGGATTCAACCCATCTTCTTCCTTTGAATCAAAGCATGTAAAACAACCCATTTCTTCACATGATCCAAATCTTAACAAAAATCCCAAACCCCCAACTCTTCTTCTTCAACTCATCCACTGAAATCCTTTCTGGGTTTTTCACTCAAAGCCGAGCAGAGGCACAATAGAAGAACAGAACAATAGAAGAATCAAAGTTTCAAATGAAGAAGAAGAAACAAAGTTGGAGAAAGTAAACAAAGAAGATATATAAAAGAGAAAGCTTTGTTTGTTTTTGATTCGTTGAGAGACGATTAGCAGAACAGATCTCAGCGAAAAGAACAATCCTTTCCACTGATTGATGTTGCGGCTCGGACCTCTCGTGAACCAAGACTGAGTTGTGTTCTGTATAATTTGAAAAAAAAAGAAGAAACATTGATTCACTTAGAGATGAGGAGATGAGCAAAGTGTGTGAAAAGAAGTGTGAGAGATCTGAAGAGTTGTGTCAGCTTATCTTGATGTCTCCATTGATGGAGTCTCTATCTAAAGAGAAAGAGTTGTTGAAGGTGTTTTTCAATTTTTGAAGAGTGTAGACATGAGAAGGATGTCGATGTAGGATGTCAACATGAGAGGGAGACATGGAGGAGGAGAATTGCAGGAGAAGGATGTGTTTTTTAGGTTTCTAGGTTGGAGGGAGTGGAGAATCGAGCGCGATGTCAATATTTTGGCGAGCGCTTTCAGCGTTTTAAAATCCCGCCTTATTTTATTAGCGTTTTCTGATTTCAATAGGAACTAAAAATTGGCTTTTATAGCAAATGTGTGAAAAATGCTATTATGAAATGCTATAAAAGAGAACTTTTGTTGTAGTGATTTGCCTCAGATATCTTGGTTGAAGTTAACTATTAATTAATTATTTCTTCATTATCCCTCTCTTGTCATATAATTTCTATGTAACCATCATTACAGGAGAAAGTTAGGTGATGATATATCAAAACGATCACATCTCTGAGTCATACACATGTCATGATGATCTCGAGGAATTACAAACCCCAGCGTCATCCCAACACTAATTCGGCTCAAGCGGTTCTAAATCCGCCAATTACAGTCCGCCAAACGGATCCGAACTCTTACAGCTTGTTAAGCCCACACGTCTCACAACTGACCTCAATACATGTAAGCCCTCCTGAGGCAAGTATCTGAAGGATCAGCTTTGGACAGACAATTACAGCAGTTATCCGCTTTCGACTATGGAGCAAATACTAGGGTACATATCACGCAGGGAAAATTTCTCTTACGGATTACCCTCTGATAGGGAACTATCTCCCATGTATCGAGGAGCACAGGGCTAACAGGAAAACTTCCTCTTACATCACGAGTCCTAATTAGAGAAGGATTTCCACGAAGATCTCTTTCATAAACTACGTCATTGATGGCTTGGTCCAACCATGACACTATAAATAAGACATGAGGTTGGTAAGCTAAGGTACACTACAAATTCCCTGTTTACAACATCATACCTTCCTCAGATCCCTGTCTGATTTTAGCATCGGAGTGCCATCGGACACCACAAAGATGATCCGTGGCTCACGTGCGTTATTTGTGCAGGTCAGCAGGACTATATCAAAGCAGAGAACGGAAAACGAATGCATCAGTTTGGCGTTGTCCGTAGGGACGACAAAGTTCCTAGATTTTCACTAACATCATTTCCCTTCAAAATACATAGAGATGGTGACCACGAGATCACGCAACTACGAAGAACAAGGGGACACATCAAATGTTCCGGCTGGGGTTGTACCACCGCTTTGAGCTGTTTTGGTTATGCACGGATAGCGGACTCGCGCTCCAGCGTCGACAACAGCAACGACGAATCCCAAGATAGATATGTTGTCATCTCAAATACAGCGCCAAAGCGGTGGAGGCTCTCGCCCGGCAAAATCCTCAACCTGCTAATAGAGACCAAGACGTGTTGTATTGTCTCTTTGTTCCATCATTCATGGATTGTATTATAAATGAGGCCATTCCTAAGAATTTCACTCCTCCAAAGCTCGACTTCTAGTCCACCGACCCATTCAACCACCTGCGCCATTACCGGCATGTAATGGCCCTCAAAGAAGGATCCGAGTCGGTGATGTGCATGACTTTTCCCACTAGCTTGAAGAAGTCAGCACTAACATTATTCCACACTCTACTGCTGAGATCGATCAACTCCTTCAAGACACTGTCAAAGGAGTTCCTTACGTGATTCGTTATGTGTCAGTGTTTTAAAAAAGGTGCACATTACATACTCTCTCTAAGGCAAAGATCCAATGAGACGCTCAGAGAATGTCACATGCTTCAACAACAAGCTGACACTCATTGATGAATGCAGCGACGACACGGCCGTGACAGCTTTTACCGCGGGACTAAAGGAGGGAAAGCTCTACAAAAACCTCACATTGGAACCCCCTTTAGACATAACGGAGCTCCTCAAGAGCGCCCAAAAGCACATTACCTTAGAGGAGCTAAGGACCGTAAAGAAAGAAACCAAAGGTGAGAAGAAACCCTCTGCTCTGAAGGACAAGAAGAAGGGAAAGAAATGCGAGGATGAAGAAATGAGCAAGAAGAAGCGTAGTAACAACAGGTCAGACCCTAGCCGATCCAAGTCAGAGAAAGCATCCAACTACGTTAGATCCAGGGCTGTGACACCCATCAATTCTAGCCTCTCGGACATAATAAACTCCATGAAAACTAGGAAAATCTGAAGTGGTCCCCAAAACAACGCGGAGACCCCTCCAAGCGTGACAACATCAAATACTGCTCATAACACAAGGAGGACAGCCATGATACCAACGACTGCAAGAGTCTGAGGTATGAGATTGAGTATTGGATCCGCATGGGCAAACTAAAAGAATTCCTGAGCTCTGAGAAGCGACCAGAACGATTCAGGGACCGACGGGTGTCAGCCAAAGAAATAGATAATGAGATGCGAACACAACCGGTGGACGAGGACAAACACATTTGCTATTCAAGGATTCAAAGTCTCATTCCCACCTTGACCTTTACGGACAAGGACCTCGAAGGAGTCTGAGCGTCGCACAACGACGCCATAGTCATCTCGGTCTCCATCGCAAGGTGGGAGGTAAAGAGAGCTCTAGTAGACACGGGGAGCTCACTCAACGTCCCGTTTTACAACGCGTTCCGCAGTATGAACCTCAAAGTGGAGAACCTGACGTCTTTAGACTACCCGCTGATTGAATTCAGTGGAGAGAAATGCTTCCTGATCGAGAAAATAAGGTTAACAGTAGTAGCAGGAGAACCACAACTGAGAAAGGTCTTGTTTCTAGACTTCATGGTAGTAGACGCACTGTCTACCTACAACTTTATTTTGGGAAGACCATGGCTCCACCAGATGAAAACATTAGTCTTCACCCTTCACCAGTGCGTTAAGTATACTGCTAACCACTCTGAATGAACGATACGTGGAGAGCAACCTACGGCACGAAGCTACCATTATGCTGCACTGAAACAGATAGAATGTTCCCAGATCCAATTGGGTCACGCGGAGCAATCTGAACTAGAGCCAAGCCGAGTGATTGCAGTCTTTGCAGAAGCACCACCGTCAAGCAACACAGGAGCAATCTGCTCTTCAACATGACAGAACGAAGAGACTGAAGCAAGTAGGGATACAACCCCCCGACATTCCGTTGGCTGGAAGATTAACACCCTTACAAGGTTTATTCTCCAGTAACCTCTGTTAATGTCAGCGAAGCTCAACAGTTCGCTGAGAATACCAACGATCCACAAGAGCCGCCCAAATTCACTTCAGGGCTAAGATCAATTTATCTCCGTCAAAAGTCAGTTTATATCAGTTGTTTATTTCCCTTTCCATAGTCAATGTTGAGTTTTAGTTCTTTAAGACTTATATGATTTGTAATCATTTAAGAAATAAAGATAGAATTACAAAAACAAACTCTATTGATTACTGGAAAGATGTAACAACAAGCACCCCGAGGCGGATACAAAAGACTACATACTACAAGCATCTGAATCCAGTGCGACACATACTACTAACACTTCGATCAACCATAAGTTAGCAGTGGGACCCGCGTACATGCGGACTCAACGACACAAGGTAACATCGAGGCTCCTCCATTGGGAGGAAATCCTTATTACTTTTTTCGCAATATGAAAAGAAATTACGAGATCTCAGCAAATCAACTACGTGCCCACCCATAACAGGTGACCACGCGTAACAATGACTATCATCATGCCTGATCAGTGTAAATGTCAGAACATTTGAAGACTCCTGTGATGGAGATCTCCCTTCAGCCTTTGGAAAACCCAAAACATTTCCTTCAAGTAAGAACATTACAGGAGATACGCTCTGCAGAACATAGTGCTTACAATGATTGGAAACACCATTATATAGACATGATGCTTCACCAAACGGGCGCTTCAACATTAATGGTGGATGTAGGTTCGCACGCTCTCTAGCAGGCAGAACCTCTCTCCAACCAGGCAAGCTTAGTCAATCGAGGCTAATGACGATGGCTTCTAGTTCATCCCGACACCTAGTCTGCCTAGCGCGGATCCCGATGGTCTAAGAAGTGGGAGTCTAATTAGCGCTATCAAGCTTGGTGGAAATGACTCGCCAGATCGCCAAACCCGATCAGGTAAATGTAGCTAATGACGACTGGCAACGAAAGCTTATAATTAAAGCCTAAACCTGTAGCCCCTACTGCGCAGGCGTAGCTAGTTTAAAAGGCGTAGCTAGTTTAAAAGACGAGAGCCTAGTCAGTCTCGAACTGATTCCAACGTCTCGCCATGGGACCACTGCTTTTTGGCCTGGCCGCTAAATTACCAACCTTATACTTGTAGCCCCCACTTGGCGGGTGTAGATAGTTTAGAAGGGCTGGAGCTTAGTCAGTCCCGAACTGATTCTGACGGCTCGCCACGAAACCATTACTTTTTAGCTTGGTCGCCAACTACCAACCCTGGACTTGTAGCCCCAATGTGCGGGTGTAGATAGTTTAGAAGGTGAGAGCCTAGTCAGTCCTGAACTGATTCTGACGGCTTGCCACGGGACCACTGCTCTTCAGTGTGGCCACCGAAAACCCCCAAATTTATAGCTTGATGCGCACAAGTGTAGATGATTTGAAAGGTGGGAGCTTACTTAGTCCCGAACTAATTCCGACGGCTTGCCACAAGGCCATTGCTTTTCAGCCTGGTCGGCGAACCCCTTCGTCTCGAACTTGTAGCCCCCACAGCGTGGATATAGATGGTTTGAAAGGTGGGAGACTAGTCAGTCCTTGACTGATACTGACGACTCGCCACGGGACCACTGCTCTTCAGCATGGTCGCCAAATTCTTATTACCCGAACCTGTAGTCCACTTTGTTCGGACATAGATGGTTCGGAATGTGCGAGCCCCAAGCAGCTCACCACGCGACCACCACTCCGCCTCAAAACAACAGCCACAAAGATATCTCAGCTCAGTCAGTGTCTTCACGCTCAAACAAACCGGCATTCTATTATCAACAAAGGTCACTCACACCGGCACATAGATCGTTCAGCCAGTGCTCTGATAAATGCTACATGGACTCGAGCTCACGATGCCTGACTCGATACAAACGCCACAACGCATATGCTCGGTTATTACAACTAGCCTATGGCAGCAGCCGCAACCGACAAATCAGATAAGTAAGATAAGCCTCCAGCAGCTTACCTTAAGGACAAGACACAACTAAGGTAACGCAACCCTCGGCTACGCAACAGTGACTCTGAGTCATTCGCAATGCAAACGGTCAAGCTTTCAGCAACAAACATACCATTCGACTTCCTATCAATCCAACCAGCCTATGTCAAAGTAAGACTATAAGGCGAAACGAAAAACGCACAATAGGGACAACGAGTAAAAAACAAGTACATAACGCAGTCAAGATAAAACTGTTTTCATTAACAGACATAGCAAAATGGGTACAAATACACAAAGTTTACTCCCGATCAAGAGAATGTACAAAAACATAAGAGCTAAGCTTAGAGAAAAAAGGGGCAGGGGTCGCGTCCATATGCGCCACGGTGTGAGCATCAGGGTCCGAACCGCCCTCTTTGTTCAACGTCGCAAAGGCAACGAACAAGTCTACATACAACATCTTTTTATATCGGCCAAGATCTCATTCCAAATGTTCCTCCTTCATCAGCGCTAGCAGCTCCAATCTGCCGTGTATGACCCAACGGAACTCGCCTTTGCCCTGTTCCTACAGAAGCTCTTCCTCTCGCACCTTTGCGTCAGCAAGTTAACGCTCCAACGGCTCCAACTTTCCATTCAACGCATCAACCTGAGACTGCTTTGTAGCCAAACTTCTCTTCACAGCAATGAACTCGTGCGTCTCTAATTCGAGTTGGTCCTTTATACACTATTTTACTGGCACACAACTTAATACCCTATTTTGTGATTGTAGTAAATAATAAGTAGGGATCGTTCTAGACAGGGATTAGAGGGCTTGCTAACTAGCACTAAAGATAACTAGAGACAACTAACAACCTAATTAAGAAAATATTTAGGAATTGGATTTTAATAATTTAAATTAAGAAAATAACGAAGAAGTACATAATAAAACTTAAGAGATGGTAAGGATGAGAAATTAACTAAGGGTTTATCTCCACACGTCAAACATATGCTCATAAATTAATCTTCAATAATCACTTGCTAATTCGTGAGAGACAATGCTCAAAACTAACCGTGACAGCACTGCATTCATCTTATTATTTTCCCAAGTTTGTTGAAATAAACTTAACATCGCTTTCAAATTGTTCTTATCATGTTATCTAATCAAGAATCGCAAGTTAGATAACAATCTAAGATCATTAAGTTTTGTGAAAAATATAAACACTGACTAGGCAATTAAAAATATTTTCAACATCTTGTTCTTACCTAGGCTTTTACTTCACCTTACCAATGTTCCTTTGTATTTACTACTTGTGAGTACAAGATTATAACGATTAGGTGAAATTCTCCTATACTCTAGCCCCAGATCCTAGCATGCTCACTAAGTTGGCCACCTTAACAAGCATATAAAGAAAATTTCTCTATAATGCAGTTAAGCAAACCACAATCACTAATAGCAAGGAAGATTAAATTCAATTAATTTATAAAACACGTGTTCGGGGCTTTGAATCCACCCCTAGCTAAGAGGGAATTTAGCTAGACATATTAATTATGTTCGAATAGCAATACATAATTAAATATCAAATTAAATAAGAAAAGGAGAGGTTTAGAGATGAAAAACGTTGTCACCTGATCCGTGGTGCGAGATGATCTGGGGGTGCGAATAGCAAAGAGAAAGAAAAATAAATCTCGACCTCATTCCTCACGATCTGATCTATTTTTCCTAAGACTTCTCTTTTTCTTGACTGTAACAGAGAGTGTGAGAGAAGGAGAGGACGTGGAGAGATGGACGGTGAGATGGAATAGGCGAGCAGGAAGGAGACAATTGAAGCTAGGGTGAAAGAGGATGTGAAGGTGATGGGGCATGTGCGTTAAGGGTTTGGTTGCAATGAGGGTGTTGTTTCGAGGATGAGGGGTGACTGCAAGGAGGTGTTTCAAGAGAGAAGTCAGGCGAGAGATGAGAGAACATGTGAGAAGGAGATGAAGATAGAAAAGGGGGTTGTGGTCTGGCGATGGTGATCGGTGATGGACTGTGATTTGGTGGACGAAAATGGTGACGGTGGGTTGGCAATGGAGGCTAGGGTTTCTTTCGACCGAGAAGAGATGACGAGATAGAGGGAAGAAGATGGTGGCGTTGGTTGGATTGCGAAGATAAGGAGGCTGTGGATGGGTGGTATCTCCAAAGCAAGGTATCGTCCTATTTATAATCGTGCTCTTTAGGTTTTCTTCCTTGTGTAGTTTCCTTTTGCAATAAATCTTCCTAATTCAAACCAATTTGCACTTCTTAGCTTCTATTTTGGAATCTTGTAATTATAAATCTACACAAATACGAAAATAGCAATTAGTACCATAATTGACAACTAATAGCCACAATTGTATATATAAATATGGTACTAAAATAGCATAATTATGCTCCTATCAAATTCCCCCACACTTATCTTTTGCTAGTCCTCGAGCAAATCAAAGAAACAAAACTAAAAATAATCAAATGACTCAATTTATACTTTCCAACATTTGTCTCAGAGATTTTCAACGGATCATGACATATTAAGATTCTTTATAAACACAAGATTAAATCCACATCATTCGAAAACTAATACACGTTCATAGCAATGATATAAAAATTCATAATTAAATCAATCCAAGTGACTGTGAAACTCAAGCACGTGCCGAAAAGAATTAACCCAAAAATCTCATTGGGTGCACTTTTTTTTTCCACTGATTGTTTGGTAAAATCACTCTTCCTATTCTAGTTATTTGTGAGAAGATTGATGTAAAAGGGAAACAAACAACTAACATATGATATAACAAGAAAGAAAGACATTTTTTGACATGTTTATTATTTTTTTTTTCTTTTCAAATATATGATCTCATGGAAGGGATGCTGCTACTTAAATGCAAGAACTAGTGACACCATATGCTCATACCTCATTCGAATCTCCACATCGTAACATTGCACAACACACTCAATCAAAAGGTCTTAATTTAGGTTATAATGGGGACAAGGGGTCAATCAAAGAGAAATAACGGATAAGAAAATTACAAAGGGCTTAAAGAAATGGTGAAAGCATGCAATAAGATTAGAGACATTAGCAAGAAATCACATGGTTCAAGACATAAGTAAGAAAAGGAAAAGGAAGAGGTGACATACTGATAATGAAGTTTTTTAGTCATTATTTTGTATCTACTGAATGAAAAGATATGGACTATCTGTATGGTACTGAAATACTGAATGAATATAGACGAGGACTTGTGTCCTTTCTGTAATTTTGTATGATTTTTTTATTATATTATTATTTATTTTTTTCTTTTTTTGCAACTCTTTCTTCTTGAACTATCTATCATAAGGGCCTTCCCCCACACTTGTTTTTCAATATACCTTGAACCACAATAAGGTTTCTATAAATCAAATTATGTTTCACTCCTCTCATTAGGTTAGGAATGGAAAATGAGGGTAATGAAACAAAAAAGCTTAATAACAAGCTCAACGGGAGTTAACCTAAAGGAAATATATCAAGGATCAAGCTTACTTGACAATGGTGAAACTAGGTGCCTTTATCATGTCAAGCAAGTCGTGCAATTCAATATAATGCTTTGAACGAAATTAATACAAGTTATAGTGTTTAGTCATTAATTATGAAAGCAATCCAAATAGCAACCAAAGCAAACAAAATTGAGATCATGCAACGAATTATTATTGACAAAAGAAATGAAAGATGACCTAATTAAAAACTCTCAAAATCAAAGGAACAATAAGCTCAAAACTCACATATGGGTTAAATTCAATTAAGTATGCTACGAATACCAATTACTAAGTTGATTACATGTGAATTTGCATATGATAACCATGAATAAGCATTAACCAAAGAATAATATTAGATCTTAACTCATGCTTATAAATCATCTTAAAGTCATGCAATTAAAAATCAAATCTCATCATTGTGTTAGAAAGTATCCTAAGACTCAAAATAACTATAAAAATCTTTTTTTTTACTGACACTAATACTAACCAACATTTTATTTTTCATTTTTTATTTTTTATTTTTTATTTTTTATTTTTTATTTTTTATTTTTTATTTTTTATTTTTTATTTTTTATTTTTTATTTTTTATTTTTTATTTTTTATTTTTTATTTTTTATGGACTAGCCCTTTTTTTTATTTTAAATAAAAAAAAAGTTGTTCCCCCCACACTTAACCTAACATTGTCCTCAATGTTAACAGATTATAGCACATGCAATGAAAAGTTTAAAAGAGGAATAACAAACAAAAACAAAATAACGAAAATGAAAATAAAGGGATAGATAAAGCAAATCTGATTGGGTTGCCTCCCAAGAGGCACTTGTTTTAACGTCATGCAACCTAACGATATCTCCAATTAATCCTCAGAATAAGTGGGAACATGGAGTGATACGCCCTCCACGTCATGTTCCACAATTGACTCTTATTAGGGCTTAAGTCGATGTTTTACCTTAAAATCCTTACCGATTGTGACACTCTTAATCCGTATAACACCATGGGGAAAACATTAGTGAGAATAAAAGGACCAATTTATTCAGAACGTAACTTACCAGTTCTAAGACGTTATTGAAAAAACAAGACTTTCTTTCCAACAACAAAAGTACTTCCACAGATCATCTGATCATGAAAAACTATGGTGTTCTTCTTGTAATTGTTTTTACTTTTATAGGCCTCATCCTGAATCTTTTCAAGCTCATTCAACTGCAATTTCTTCCGCTTCTTTGTGTCATAGGGAACTCTATTGCTCTCATATCCAATGACATTGGTAATGGTGGTCTCAAGTTCATCCTCCTTTCTGACGTCTGACAATTTTTGGGCCAAATTGTCAACCACATTAATAGAATAATAAGAATGATTTTTAGTAGGATACTTCATGGCTTCAAAAATGTTAAAGCCAATCACATCACCATCAAATTCCATGTCAATTTCCCCACATGGACCTCAATATTTGTCCTTGCAATTTTCATGAAGGGGCGCCCTAAAAGAAGAGGCATAGGTGCTGAAAATGCCGACTCTTCCATCTCGAGCACATAGAAATCTGCTGGGAGTATCAAATGGTTTACCTGCACCAACACGTCTTCCAACAGACTTCGAGGATATGCATTAGAACGGTCAACCAATTGAATAACAACACCATCATTTTTTAGCTTCTCGAGATTCATAGAGCGATAAATAGAATACGACATAACATTAATTGAAGCACCTAAGTCTAACATTGCATTTTCAATTTTAGTATTACCGATAATACAAGGGATAGTGAAACTACCTGGATCCATTTATTTCGGCGGCAATTTCCTCTGAATAATTGCATAAACATTTTCACTCACCTTTACTACTTCCTCGTCTTGAAGTCTTCTCTTTGTGGTGCAAAGGTCTTTCAAAAAATTTGCATACTTAGGTTTTCAAAAAGCGAAATGTTAACCTGAACTTTTCGGAAGGTTTCCAAGATTTCCTTATCCTTTTCAATTTTCCTAGACTTGGCAAACCTGCCTGAAAAAGGCACACAAGGTGGAAAAATATTAGCCGAAACTGAATTTGGAACACTTACCTTCTTAACTTGAGTCTTTGGTGTCTTAATGGTGGCTGGATCATCCTTCTGTAACTCAGCTTCCGTATTTTGGCTCTATTTGGGGACTATTGGCTCACTCTCAATTTGCCTACCACTCATCAATGTAAGGGCTTTTGCGGTTTCAAACCTTCCTTTCAGATTTTGAATGGTAGAACTAGAAAGTTTCCCTTGCTCGCGAATTTGTCCCATAAACTCAGCTATTTGTCTCATCTGTAGCTTCAAATCTGTTATATCTTTTGTTTGGTTCTGCTGAGAAATGGTTAACGATTTCAGAATCTCATCATAATTAAGGGACTTACCTAAATTGTGCTGAGGTGGTTCTGGCGGCCCTTGAAAGAAACCAGGGGGTGGCCAACTCAAAGTTTGTTGTTGAGGTTGTTATGAATTTCTCCATCCAAAGTTGGGATGATTTCTCCAACCTTCATTGAAAGTGTTCGAATAAGGGTTATTCCTATGATTTTTCCCCTAAAAACCTACTGCATTGACATTCTCCCAACCGTCGTTCTCAATCACTTGAGGACATTGATCAGATGGATGTCCTGACTTAGTGCACACGCCACAAACTTGTGCAACTCCTAGCTGATAATCACATAATTATAACATTTTTTACCTCCTATTATATTTTTGTTAATCCTTGTTTTAAATTAATTATTAAATTTTTGTGTTTTTGTAGAATTCGGAACAATAACGAAGAAATCAAAGAAAAATGCAATGAATAAATCACAGACGGTGACTTCAGAGGAAGTGGAGGTGAGAATAGCCTAAGCTCATAACCTAAACTCAAAACCAAACCCAAAACCAAAACCAAATCCGTAAACCCAAACCCAATCAAACCCAAAGCATATTATCTTAATTATCCAAGATTCTAGTTTGATTTAAGCCTTAAATCACTCATTGAACCCTCCCCTTAACTTGTCCAAGTTCATTTTCTTAATTTTCTATAAATACAATAGAAATGAATAAGAAAGGGGAAGAAGAGAAGGGAAAAAAAAAATACAGAATACCAAAACCTCTTCTTCACAAGTTGTGATTATCATCACCACCTCCTCCTCTTCCTCCACCATCAGTCTTCACCTCGCCACCTTCCAACAACCAACCACCGAGCACCACCATCATCCATCACAGTCCTCGCTTAACAAAACAGGGAGCATCTCCCTGTTTTCTCGTCACGTTCCTCTCCCTCTCCCTGTTCCATCGCCACCGTCAAACAACCAACCACCGAAGCACGACCGCCCTGTCCTCTCTTCTCCACCTTGCCTTCCTTCCTCATCCATCTCTCCCTGCTCTCTCTTTCTCGTTCCCGTCACAGACAAAAAACCAACAAGGAGGACTCCCACTCCCTGTTTCTCTCTCCCTCACGAACCCAGCCCCTCATTCACCTCTCTCTCTTACAGGAACAAAAGAAGACGAAGCAGAAGCAACAACGCGAGCCACCATCACCGCCACCAGAGCCACTTCCCACTGCCATCACCCACCACGAAACAAAGCTCGCAAAAGTACCGGAGCCGGTCGGAGGAAGAAGAAGCTCACGAGCAGCGAAGAGGAATCAGCAACAGCACGTCTCGCTGGAGAAGAAAGTGTAGGAGAAAGAGGCGGGAACCAACTGTTTTTCAAAAAATTTGGCTATTTACACCCACTGGGATCTGCCGAGCCACACTGGAGCTGTTCCTATCTGCACCCTGCTGAATGCTCTGTAACACCACAGTGAATTAAGTCTTAAACTCTAGAATTAATTTCATTTTACTTTATTATTCCATGATTAATATTAATTGATTCGCGATTTATAATATTTTACTTTCACCTAATATGTCATGCATCGTAGGTTGTTAGAAAAATATTATGTTATAAATCAAGCATGTTTTAATTGAAAAATTAAACTTGTGATTAATTGTGCCCTAACAAGACAATTAATGCTAGGAGTTTATACATTGCTAGAGTCATTTATTTGAAATTGGAATAATAAGAAAAATTGAATATAATTTTAGGAGATTGAAAAATATTTTGCAAATTGTGGTTTCCCTCCAACTCTTTTCTTTTATTTATTGTTATTTTTATTACTTTAGTTTAACTCGGATTTTTAAACACTGTAACCCCCATTTTCTCCAAATTAGTTTAATTAAATTATTAAATTCAATTAAATCCACCTTCCTCGTGGGATCGACCCGTACTTGCCGTTGTCTACCAGTTAGACACCGTGCACTTGCGGTTATTACAAAAGGGTCAAATTAGCCTGTTTATTTAGGTCGGTTAAACCCGCAACAAGTTTTTGGCGCCGTTGCCGGAGAAGGTAGCGGTGTAATTGAATTTAAAATTTATTTTCACTAATTTAAAAAAAAAAAATTCAGAAATTTTTATTTTTATTTTTATTTTGTTAAGTTCCTTTTACACTCATTTCGTGTTATTTGTTTGATTTTGCATAATACACGTTTTTCGAGGAAATTGGACGATCCTACAAACATCAAGCAAATTTTAATTTTAAATTTAAAAATTTTATTTTGTGAGGGGAGTTTTAATTTTATTTTCACCTCGATTTACGAGTGTGTGGTTTAATAATTTTTGTTAACTCTATTGTTTTCCATTTATAATCACCTAAAAAAAAAAAAAACCCAAAATTTTCCAAGTCAAAAGAAATTATAGGGAAACGGATAAAAAAAACCCAAAATTTGATTGCATATGCTTGTGTGCGGATTGAAACAGATAAAAAGAAGTCGGACATTTTTTTTAATTGTGCTTACTTTTTGTGCAGAACGGAATACGCACACTATAAGTACTTCTATCACACGCAATGTATTAACAACCCGGGTGCTTTGTGTAATTGTTTGAAATTGTGTGATTGGTTTTTAATTTCTGTAATTGTGGATGCTAAACTTTAGTAATTCATAATAAGCAAACCCAACTTCTAAATAGAAACTGGTGGGACTTGATATCCCCACCTCATCACTCCAGCTGTGTGCAACCAATAGCCAAACATAATTAAAATCAGTTAGCAAGTTAGATAGAGCCATCTTTTAGGTACGGTGTTCATAGGACAACCAAGACCAAGGTGAATCCAATAATTTTTGTGTTGACCAAAGCTAAAAGTGACAATGGGTTTAATCATTCAATGAACTCCGGAAGGCCACTGCCACAAGGGTAATTTACCCGGTACGCCGAGTCATAAGTAAGCTACGATACACAAGAAGAATTGGTGTAACTAACAGTTTTGGGTTAGGAACACAATCCTCAAGTGTACAGTTAACATCACATCGTTCTCACATCTATTGGCTTATAGAGCGGTAGCACAAGGAAGTACTTAATTGGACCATTGTGACCTCCTTCTCTTGTGCGATAATCCGGTTTTCTTTGAAACAAAACTCCAGCCTACTGATTTTGAACTTTGTGGTGAAAAGTATACACTCTTAGGATCATCTTGTAGAACCCATTGCTCTGATATAAAGATTACATAAGAAGTAATCTGTCCCCCAAAGATAAAAAGATAATTAATCTCAAAAACACTGATTGCTTAGGGAGGCATTTTTTCTTGTGCATCAATTGGTTGCTGATTGTGTTTGTGTCTGTGCGTGATTTTTTTTAAGGTTAGTAAACATTTCAAACTGCACTTGGTGCAGACCTGTTTATGCGTCTTTGGGAACGGGATTCGAGAGGTAGACTAATTCGAGAGGATCCTGTAGAGTTGTCTGAAGTCCCCATTGACCTTCTAGAATCGTTCTCCTTGTCGAGTGAGACCACTGAAATGGCTTGGGAGAGAGCATTTAAGGATTATTTCTCTCCACATTTCAATAACACCCCATCTTGCATTGTCTTATCTGAGACCACTGCAAGTAGCTTTGAGCTAAAACCATCAATTATCCACCTTTTGCCTTCCTTTTATGGTCTAGAAAAAAAGGATCCCTATCTTCATGTCAAAGAGTTTCTCGAAATTTGTGCTACTCTAAAATATCCAAATTTTTCTGATGATTCAGTTCGTCTTAGGCTATTCCCCTTTTCTTTAAAAGATAGGGCGAAGTCATGGTTAAACTCCTTAGAAACTGGAACCATCGACACTTGGGATGCCCTATCATGAAAATTTTTGACAAAATATTTTCCTATTCATAAAACAAATGCCATCCGAAGAGATATATTTAATTTTCAACAAAAAGAGGGTGAGCATTTCTATGAATGTTGAGAAAGATTCAATGAACTCATTGCTAGGTGTCCCCATCACGGCTTTGAAAAGTGGCGCTTGGTTCAATACTTTCAAGACGCGTTAACCCCTCAAAACCGTCGAATGATTGACGCCACTAGTGGTGGGACACTTATGAAGATGAGTGCTAATGAGATTTGGGAATTCTTTGAAGCTATTTCTGAAAATTCTCAACAATGGGATTATTCAAGAAAAGACTCGGATAGGCAAAAGGGTGGTTTGTATGAAGTAAGGGATACATCATCTACTCCTCATCTTCCTCCTTCTTCAAGGTTGGAAGTAGTTGTAATGACAATGGCACAGAAGATTGATGCATATCTGGAAAAGTCTCAGCCATCAATCAAAACCAATGTTCCATCCGAGGTTGTCAGGTAATACTTTTAGGTCGAGCTTGGGTGGTTTTTCAACGGAAGGGACTTGTTTTGACTCACTGAGTGGAAGAGGTTCCACCCTAGGCTTCCATTTATAACTGGTTTCCATTATAGGGGTAGAGTCAAGCAAAGCATTGACTTCCCTGATGGAATCATTAATATCGAAGTCTAAATTAAAATTAGTCAAACAAGCCTCTAAAGGATCATTAAACTGAGGAAATGAATTTTCCGCCAAACTCTCAATCATGTTAACCTCAAAGGAATCCTCAGAATCGAGAGGTTGTTGACTTACATTGAATACGTTGAGTTCGACGGTCATGTTACCAAATGATAATTTCATGATTCCATTTCGGCAGTTAATGATAGCATTGGATGTGGCAAAAAATGGACGACCCAAAATAACTGGAATGTGACTAGAGGGGTTGTGAACAGGTTGTGTGTCAAGCACTATGAAGTCCACAGGGAAATAAAATTTGTCAACCTTAAAGATCACATCCTCTATCACACCGCGGGGGACTCGGACAGATCTATCTGCCAATTGCAGTGTCACTTGAGTTGGTTTCAACTCACCAAGACCCAATTGCACATATACTGAATATGGCAATAGATTAACACTTGCCCCTAAATCTAACAGTGCCTTCCCAATCATATGATCACCAATCACACATGAAATAGTCGGACAACCAGGATCTATGTACTTAGGTGGGGTTTTGTGTTGAAGGATGGAGCTGACTTGCTCAGTTAGGAAGGCTCTTTTGTGCACATTCAGTTTTCGCTTTTGTGTACACAAATCCTTCAAAAACTTGGCATAAGAGGGAACTTGCTTAATGGCCTCGAGTAATGGAATATTGATTTGAACTTGTTTAAAATTTTCCATTATATCGTTGGCATTTGTTCCTTTCTTCGCCGGAACTAACCGCGATGGAAATGGCGCTCTAGGCATATAGGATGCCTTGGTGGGATCAGAGTTAAATTGATAATCCTCTTGAGAAGATGAGGCTTTATCAGCCTCCTTCTCAGATGGAGGTGTGACTTGCTTTGGCGTGGATTGGGATTCAGGATCAATCAAATTAGGCATTCTAATTTGGTTGTCAACTTGTTTTCCACTCTTAAGGGTGATGATAGATTTGACATCTTCATTGTGTGACAGAGATGCACTGCCTATTTTGAATTATCCCTTAGGATTTTGAATGGGTTGACCAGGGAATCTTCATGCTTCTCTTTCAGGAAAGGATTTTGCTATTTGACTCACAGTCATCTCAAGTTTTTGGATGGCTTGAGATTGTTGTTGAGAAGTAGCTCTTAGTTCGGTGATAGCCTGAGAGTTTTGTTCGAGCATGGTTCATGTTCACTGCATAAATTGGTTCACTGTATCCTGTAAACTCTGAGTGTTAGAGGGAGGTACATCTTGATTGAATTGAGGCCTATTAGCAGGAATTGAAGCTCGAGGAGCTTGAGGGATAACAACTGGGCCTCCTTGATGTTGACCATGGGCCCATGAGAGATTAGGGTGTTTGGCTAAACCTGGATTGTAAAAATTTGAGTGTGGATTATAACCAGATTGCCTAAAGGTATTGAATGCATTGACTTGCTCAGCAAAATAAGCAGGGTACTCATTTTTCAAGTGATAGTCTGATGTGGAATGACTAGAACTTGAACATGCAGCACAAACCTTGGATGGAACATTGGTTTGGACTGATGGCTGAGACTTTTCCAGATATGCATCAATCTTCTGTGCCATTGTCATTACAACTGCTTCCAACCTTGAACAAGGAGGAAGATGAGGAGTAGATGATGTATCCCTTACTTCATACAAACCACCCTTTCGCCTATCCGAGTCTTTTCTTGCATAATCCCATTGTTGAGAATTTTCAGAAATAGCTTCAAAGAATTCCCAAATCTCATTAGCACTCATCTTCATAAGTAACCCACCACTAGTAGCGTCAATCATTCGACGGTTTTGAGGGGTTAACGCGTCTTGAAAGTATTGAACCAAGAGCCACTTTTCAAAGCCGTGACGGGGACACCTAGCAATGAGTTCATTGAATCTTTCCCAACATTCATACAAATGCTCACCCTTTTTTTGTTGAAAATAAGATATATCTCTTCGGATGGCATTTGTTTTATGAATAGGAAAATATTTTGTCAAAAATTTTCATGATAGGGCATCCCAAGTGTCGATGGTTCCAGTTTCTAAGGAGTTTAACCATGACTTCGCCCTATCTTTTAAAGAATAGGGGAACAGCCTAAGACGAACTTAATCATCAGAAAAATTGGGATATTTCAGAGTAGCACAAATGTCAAGAAACTCTTTGACATGAAGATAGGGATCCTCTTTTTCTAGACCATAAATAGAAGGAAAAAGGTGGATAATTGATGGTTTTAGCTCAAAGCTACTTGCAGTGGTCTCGGGTAAGACAATGCAAGATGGGGGTGTTATTGGAACGTGGAGAGAAATAATTCTTAAATGCTCTCTCCCCAGCCATTTCAGTGGTCTCACTCGACAAGGAGAACGATTCTAGAAGGTCAATGGGGACTTCAGACAACTCTACAGGATCCTCTCGAATTAGTCTACCTTTCGAATCCTGTTCCCAAAGACGCATAAACAGGTCTGCACCAAGTGCGGTTTGAAATGTTTACTAACCTTAAAAAAAATCACGCATAGACTCAAACACAATCAGCAACCAATTGATGCATAAGAAAAAATGCCTCCCTAAGCAATCAGTGTTTTTTAGATTAATTATTTTTTTTTTTTTTTGGGACAGATTATTTCTTATGTAATCTTTATATCAGAGCAATGGGTGCTACAAGATGATCCTAAGAGTGTATACTTTACACCACAAAGTTCAAAATCAGTAGGCTGGAGTTTTGTTTCAAAGAAACCGGATTATCGCACAATAGAAGGAGGTCACAATGGTCCAATTAAGTACTTCCTTGTGCTACCGCTCTGTAAGCCAATAGATGTGAGAACGATGTGATGTTAAATGTACACTTGAGGCTTGTGTTCCTAACCCAAAACTGTTAGCTACACCAATTCTTCTTGTGGCTCGTAGCTTACTTATGAGTTGGCGTACCGGGTAAATTACCCTTGTGGCAGTGGCCTCTCGGAGTTCATTGAATGATTAAACCCATCGTCACTTTTAGTTTTGGTCAACACAAAAATTATTGGATTCACCTTGGTCTTGGTTGTCCTATGAACACCGTACCTAAAAGATGGCTCTATCTAAATTGCTAACTGATTTTAATAATGTTTGGCTATTGGTTGCACACAGCTTGAGTGATGAGGTGGGGATATCAAGTCTCACCAGTTTCTATTTAGAAGCTGGGTCTGCTTATTATGAATTACTAAAGTTTAGCATCCACAATTACAGAAATTAAACAACCAATCAAACAATTTCAAACAATTACACAAAGCACCCGGGTCGCTAATACATTGCGTGTGATAGAAGTACTTACAGTGTGCGTATTCTGTTCTGCACAAAAAGTTAGCACAATTAAAAAAAATGACCGACTTTTTTTTATCCGTTTCAATCAGCACACAAGCATATGCAATCAAATTATTGGTTTTGGTCTTAGAATTCGGATTTCTAAATCATAAAAATAATTATTGGGTAACAATTAAAATTGTTTCCCTATAATTTCTTTGGGTTTTTTTTTAGGTGATAAAAATGGAAAACAATAGAGTTTACAAAAATTATTACACCACACACTCGTAAAACGAGGTGAAAATAAAATTAAAACTTTCCTCAAAAAAAAAATGTGCTTGATGTTTGCAGGATCGTCCAATTTCCTCGAGAAGCGTGTATTCTGCAAAATCAAACAAATAACACGAAATGAGTGTAAAAAGAACATAACAAAATAAAAATAATATTATGTTTGTTTGTTTTTTTCTGAAATTTTTTTTTTAAATTAGTGAAAATAAATTTTAAATTCAGTTACACCGCTACCTTCCCCGGCAACGGCGCCAAAATTTTTTTGTGGGTTTAACCGACCTAAATAAGCAGGCTAATTTGACCCACTTGTAATAACCGCAAGTGAACGGTGTCTAACTGGTAGACAACGGCAAGTACGGGTCGATCCCACGAGGAAGGTGGATTAAATTTAATTTAATGATTTACCTAAACTAATTTGGAGAAAATGGGGGTTACAGTGTTTAAAAATCCGAGTTAAACAAAAGTAATAAAAATAACAATAAATAAAAGAAAAGAGTTGGAGGGAAACTACAATTTGCAAAATATTTTTCAAGCTCCTAAAATTATATTCAAATTTTCTTATTATTCCAATTTCAAATAAATGACTCTAGCAATGTATAAACTCCTAGCATTAATTGTCTTTTTAGAGCACAATTAATCACAGGTTTAATTATTTAATTAAAACATGCTTGATTTGTAACATAATATTTTTCTAACAACCTAAGATGCATGACATATTAGGTGAAAGTAAAATATTATAAATCGCGAATCAATTAATATTAATCATGGAATAATAAAGTAAAATGAAATTAATTCTAGAGTTTGAGACTTAATTCACTGTGGTGTTACAGAGCATTCAGCAGGGTGCAAACACAGGTTCAGTGTGGCTCAGCAGATCCCAGTGTGTGCAAATAGTTCTGATCTTTCTCAGCCGAAGTGCTCTCAACAAGGTTCACTGGGTGCCAGTAGCGTCAACTTGATTTAAGTCTCTATGGTGGTGCGTGGTGCAGCCGGTGACGGTGGTTGAAGATGAAGTGAAACAGGGTTGTCACGCCCCTGTTTCGGTGGAGTGAAGGAGAGAAAACAGAGATGGATAGGTTGTGGGTGGTGATTTTGCTTGGTTGGGATGGTGATGAGAATCACAAATTGTGAAGAAGAGGTTTTGGTATTCTGTATTTTTTTTTTCTTTCCCTTCTCTTCTTCCCCTTTCTTATTCATTTCTATTAAGAAAATGAACTTGGACAAGTTAAGGGGAGGGTTCAATGAGTGATTTAAGGCTTAAACCAAACTAGAATCTTGGACAATTAAGAGAATATGTTTTGGGTTTGATTGGGTTTGGGAAAATGAACTTGGACAAGTTAAGGGGAGGGTTCAATGAGTGATTTAAGGCTTAAATCAAACTAGAATCTTGGATAATTAAGAGAATATGCTTTGGGTTTGATTGGGTTTGGCATTGGGTTTGGGTTTACGGGTTTGGTTTTGAGTTTAGGTTATGGGCTTAAGTTATTCTCACCTCCACTTTCTCTGAAGTCACCGTCTATGATTTATTCATTGCATTTTTATTTGATTTCTTCGTTATTGCTCCGAATTCTATAAAAACACAACAAATTTAATAATTAATTTAAATAAAATAAAACAAGGATTAACAAAAATATAATAAGAGGTAAAAAAATGTTATAATTATGTGATTATCAATTGGAAGTACTTTGAATCTGCGAGGCTAAGCAACAATACTTCTGTCAAAACTTGAAGTCATTTGGCAGATTCGTGAAGCAAGCCGACGACGCCATCTTACAGACAACGTTACTCTTCAACCGAGAAGTCAGCAACTAGATCACTCGTAGAGTCATGCGGATGCCAGCTTCCTTCGCTCTATTCAGATGAGAAGGATGATCCAGTATCCATTAGGCCACAGCTAGGCCGGAGGAAGTCTAAGAATTCCCAAATCACATCCAGAACGGGAAAGCGTACTCCGGTTTGAAGCATCCCCCAGTGCAAGCAAATGAACCCCGCCGATGGCGACATTGGCGTCTGGTCGCCTCTCAGAACAAACAACGACATGTCCTCAGGGACACCAAATTTATACAGATCTCAACAAGGTCGGGTTCATAAAGCAACCTATCTTCAAAAACTCAAGGCCCCTGGCCAAGGTTGCGTCATCAAGAAGGTTTTGTTGAGCCATGAAGAAGATGAACAATCTTTTCATTGAGAAGATGAACAAAGCAATATCTTCGAAAGCAAATAAAATAAAAAAGTCAGACTCCACACAACGGATGGCCTAAAGAGGGATTAGTTTCCCGCCTCTTTCCACTGAACCGACGCAAGTTCATTAAATGCAGCGTGCGGCTCAAGCAACGATTCAAACTCAATCAACATGAGCGACATATATTTTCAAGAGATGACTTACTGAACCGATGTGATGGCCCACTAACTCAAGGGGGGTAGCCGATGATACATCAAAAGGGTCACATCCCTGAGCCATACACGTGTCATAATGATCTCGAGGAATTACATGCACCAGTGTCAGCCCAACACTGATTTGGCCCATGCGGTTCTAAACCCACCCAATGCAGTCCGCAAAACAAACCCAAACTCTTACAGCTTGCTAAGCCCACGCTTCTCACAGCTGACCTCAATACCCGTAAGCCCTCTTAAGGCAAGTATCTTGAGGATCAGTTTTGGACAGACAATTACAGCAACTCTCCGCTTTTGACTAGGGAGCAAATATTAAAGTACATATCACACACTATTACGGGTTACCCTCTTATAGGGAACTATCTCCTGCGTATTTAGGAGCACGTGACTAACATGGAACTTCTCTTTTACAGCACGACTCATAATTAGATAATGATCTTCACGTAGATCTCCTTCCTAAACTACGCCATCGATGGTTTGGCCGAAACAAGACTCCTGCACTATAAATAAGACATGAGTTTGTCAAGCTAAGGTACACTACAAATTCCTGTTTACAATATTATACATTCCTTAGATCCCTGTCTGACTTTAGCATCGGAGTGTCATTGGCCACCACACACACACACACACACATCACAAATTTGATATCATTATTGCTCTTAGATGATGTAATCTATATTGACGACCTGATTCTTGCATTGTTCAATACTCTACAGGGCTTAATGTCAAGAGGCACTGAAAATGTTTAGAGTAATTTCTACATCTATTTTTCTGTGATTTGCAGGTCTTGGTGGTTCTTGTCTGTTCCCTTCAATTGCTAGGTATGTTAATTTTGGGTTTCTACAAGTGGGTACTCAATATCCAATTTTTATGCTGTAATTTCCTGAAGGTGGGATTTTTTATGTTGTACACTTCATCTTTTCTTCTGAACTACCAAAAATGAGGTTTTTTCGGCTATTTTTCACTCCATTGTTTTGGATGGATGGCTGGCTGTGTGCCTAATTGTAAACCCAAGTTAAGATTATGTCTTTGTAGCTTAGAACGTACTTTCCATTTTCCTAACATAAAAGGCAATGATTTCACAAGGTATTATTGATTAAATTTGTGATGGGTTTGGATTTATTCTGTCAATAGTGTTGATGAGACGAGGATTATTTACAACCTTTTTATATTTGAAACTGACTTGAGTCAGCTCAGGATCAACCTTTTATGGTTGTAATACAGATGAAAGGGAGTCACTGAGATAAGTTTATTGGTCATATGTTACATGTGATGGACTGTGGAACGTTCTATAATCAAAATTTGGTATTTGTGTATTACACCAAATTGGCATATTTGTAACAATTTCCAAAATAGTACACCTTTGAGCTACAATCCACCAAATAATTTCAAGTCAAAACTAGATTTAGTAAAAAAAAAATTAAAAATAGTTGCACAAAAAAATGATACAATAAATTAGATCACCATGAATAGTATCACTTGTAGACCATACTCTTCATGGTGATACAATTATTTTATCACTTTGTTTGTGAAAATGTGTAAAATTGCTTTGTGAATTGTTATAGCTCAAAATGTTACTGTTTTAGGGGTTGTTACAAAATTGTCAATTTAGTGTAGTGAACCCATGGGTCGTCTTCTCCACCTATCTACTGGCTCTCCTTTTGTTTTTGGTTCATAACACAAAAATTACTTTCTTTTGTTGTCAGATAACAGATGTTGCTTGTTTTAAGATCAAATTTAGGTTATCTCGTGCTATGTTTCTTTGGAATTTTATTTTCTACATATTCCTATTGTTTGGTTGCAGCATAAACATGTAAAATCATTTTACAAAAGGAAGGTCATGATGTTGCTTGTTGGGATTATTGTAAGGTGGCTATTATTTTGTACATAGGCTTTACATATTCTTGTATTTTGGATGTTGCTATGTTTAACACACTATATGTGTTGTTCCTAGAGAATAGTATTTCCGTTGTTTATGGTCTTCATTTGTTCTCATTAGGATCCAGCTTATTCATAGTTTGAGATTTCATTATATATATTATATAAGCACCCAACGCATTGCAACCATGACAGGCAGTACTTGTAACCTGGTTGCATGGAAACTTCTTAAAGAGTGAGTGTTGGACATGTGTCTGGGTTTAGTAAGTAAACATTTCCTTTTACTGTTGCATGTTGGATTTCTTTGGAGTGCTAATACCCTTGTTTTTCTCAGATTTTAATGTATGAGTAATTCTAGATGTCGAGGAAATGGGCGAGGGAGGGTGGGGCGCACGTGTTGGAGATGACGTGGTAAAAAAAAAAAAAAGGGGGGAAATCAAAATTTTGGGGGAGAAGAAGGAGGGAATTACAGAGCTTAAGCCTTCTTCTCCCCATTCCATTTTCAATCCTCCCCATTTTCTTCCTCTCCCTCTCCCCATTTTCCATCTCTCGACAGGTCTCCCCCTCCCTCTCCCTCAAACGGCAAAGCTCTCCCTCTCCACCTTCTCCCCATCATCGTCATCGACTCAAACGAAGGAGAAGAGAAGAAGGTCAAACGAAGCCAGAGAAGAAGAAGGAGAAGAGAAGAAGCTCCCTCGCAAAAGGTAAACCCTAACTTGATTTTCCCTCTCATTTTAGGTTTTTGGTTTTTGATTTTTGATTTTCCATTTACTTGCCTGTTTTAGGTTTTTGGTTTCGGACAAGAAGTTGGTGGGCAATCTGGTTTTCATCGCTCGGACGCAGAGGTAAGATTTCGGGCTCCATTTGTTCTTCTCTTCGTTTCGTCTTCAGATCAGAGCTTCCATTTTTTGGGTTTGGGTTGGGTTTCAAATGTGATGAGCTTCTGTTTGGATTATTTCATGTATAGGGATGGAGAGGTTACCTTTCAGATCAGAGGGCTACAAATTTTGGACATGGCGAGGCCATAAGATTCACTACGTCGAACAAGGAGAAGGAGTTCCAATTGTTCTTATTCATGGGTTTGGAGCTTCTGCATTTCATTGGAGGTTTGTATGTTCTTGTCCATTTTGGTTATGTCATCAAGTTAATCAATATGTTACAAGACTTTGGAGTAGAATAGTTTTACTCCAATAATTTTTTTTTCTTCATTTCGTTCCTGATTCCTCATGATGGAATAAGTAATGAACCTTACTTGTATATCAATTTCTTTTGTTTATTTACTTTTATATATAATACTTATGGAAAATGTTGGGTTGGGTGTTATGTGATTAGACGACAGAAGTCTGAATATGACAAATGAATCTGAAATTAACAAGATTCATACAAACGGTGTTGAAATAGCATGAGGAAAAAGCTTTGGACCTTTGGCAAGCTCCCAAATATTTTGAATTGAGATGGAAACAAAAATTTGAGATAATGTTCTAAGAGGATACCTATAAAGTCGATGTTGGTTATGTTTGGGTCTCTCCTGTATCCCAAAGTTATTTGCATAACCCGTTGGTAAAAACATAAGCTTATTTTTACTGTGAAGTTCAAAGTTCCATTGGAATTTGGTTCATATATTTTTTTGGATGATTTGACACAGTTAGGACAGAATTATTGTAGCAAATTTGATTTGGATATTCAATTGAAATAACTCAGGCTGAGGTGGAGAGTGCTGTGGTTTTCATTAATCCTAAGAGCATCCACAGTAAGCTCATGGATGTGGCAAAACATGTTATTATTGAATAAACCAATTCATGGATTCTTATGACAAATTTAAAAGCTCTTCTTCTTTGAGTACTAACTCTATCTTTCCTATGCCATGGATACTATGTGGGGTTGATGGAAGATAAGAGGAATAGTGATTTGGTTTTCGAAGAGATGTTTGGAGAGGAGAATAGAATGGGTTGTGATGTTGTTGCCATTAGTGGATTCAACGGGCTTATTGATTTTCATTTGTTCTCTCATTGCAAGGTGAGTTTTCTTTAGATTTCATAATCTTTTCATTAGTTGGTCATATTACATGCACATAAAACATATATATACACTTTAGTTAATATTATACTAAATGACCTCACCCTCAATGAGTATATTTAGTACAAATATCTATATCCATTCGGCAAATTTAATAGGCTCACAAATGACCTCTAGATCACCACATGAAGAGTTTGGTCCCCATTGAGTTCAACATAAATGTTAATTTGCCCATACTTTCTCTTTTCTATACTAAATATGCTTTACTTGCCATTTTTGGTCCAGGAGATTTATATGGTGAGCAGAACTGACAAGAGGAGCTGGAGCTACCTACCAAAAGAGAGATACCCAAAGCCATTAATCTTCCATGATGGAAGATTGGCCATCAAACCAACCCCACTTACCACTTTGGCCATCTTCATTTGGGTGCCTTTTGGTTTCTTTCTTGCCATTATCAGAGCCATTGTTGCCTTAACATTTCCTTACAAGATTGCTTGTCCTCTCTTGACTTTACTGGGGTTGAGACTTAGAAGAACAAAACACATTTCTCCAACTTCAAACACAAAGTGCACAAAAGGAGTCCTCTATGTGTGCAACCATAGAACCCTTTTAGACCCATTGTACCTCTCTGCCATACTTGGCGGCACACCCATCACTGCAGTGACTTATAGTCTAAGTAGATTGTCTGAAATTTTAGCACCAATCAAGACTGTTAGATTAATAAGAAAAAAAACAAAGATGCAAAGATGATGGATGACTTGTTGAGTCGAGGAGACCTTGTGATCTGCCCTGAAGGGACTATTTGTAGGGAGCCTTATTTGTTGAGGTTCAGTCCCTTGTTTGCTGAAATGGGTGATCAGATAGTTCCAGTGGCAATGGATGTGGATGTCAGTATGTTCTATGGCACAACAGCTGGTGGGTTCAAGTGCTTGGACCCACTTTTCTTCCTCATGAACCCATTTCCAATGTACAAGGTCAAGGTGCTTGAGAAGAGACCTGGTGCATCCTCCATGATAGGTGAAGGTGATGATGTTGGTGAGTCTACATTGAAAGTGGCTAAACAGGTTCAAAAGGAACTTGGTGAGGCTTTGGGGTTTGAATGCACAAAGATTACAAGGAAGGATAAGTACTTGATGTTGGCAAGCAATGAAGGAGTTGTCAAAAGTTAGGCATCTTGATAGGCCTTTTTTTTTCTGCCAAATATTGTTGATTGTATTCTTCTTGTAATGTTGATCCGTTACTTTGAGACTGAACAGTTCTTCGTTGCGAATTTGACTCGAGTTTCCAAAGGATAACATTTTTGTGATGGGAAGATGCAATCTCCAACGGTATATCAAAGATATGCAGGTTTTAGACTCAAATGTGTTACATTATTTTTTGTAAATCTGCCTCTTCCATTATTAATAGATTGGGAAAACCTAATGATAGCGAACTAGAAAAGGCAGGCAACACTATAGTTGTCTGGAAAATGTATAAAAAACATGTATCAGATTATACATTTTTCACTACTACATCAGATGGCATATGATCTGAAGTGCGATGGTTTGTTAACCATTTATCGATGAAGAAGTTGAATTGAGTGGGGGTTCGAATTGTTGGATGCTAAAATCTAAGCAATCATAGACTGACTTGAGTGAAAATTGTCTCACTAAAAGATCGTAACTACTTCTGTAATACTATTAAGCAGTCAGTACAAGTACAAGTGCTGAATGAGAGAGTAGACACAGACAGTGCCTATCAAGATCAGTAGGAGTACAAGCAAACCAGGCTTTCAGCACCCATTTTCTTCATGGCCTTAGCAGAGACAAGTCTATCTGTTTAAAAATGTCACTGTATCCGAATTAATAAATTCAAGGTTGAACAAGAGGTTGAAGAATCTGCTATCATTATTTGCTCAAAATGAGAACAAATGAAACAACAAGAAAGTAAAAATGAGAAAGCTGCTATGTTCAACAATTTCATGACATAAAGTCTTGGCAACAAAAAATACATTGCTAGTGTAACAAGAAAACTGCTATGTTCAAAAAAACTGCACCAAAAAAACAAACTTGGCCCTCCTGTACATTGCCACCAAAAAAACTGCTATGTTCAAAAAAATTGCACCCAAAAATTACATTGCCAGTGTAACAAAAAAACTGCCATGTTCAAAACTGCACAAAAAAAACAAACTCGGCAATGGACGCCCACTAGGTGGAGAAGTTGCTGCAATAGACTGCTGACTCAACGAGTACCATGAAGATGAAAATCCAGTTCTTCCTTCATATTGAGACTTTGTGGGAGGAGATGTGGCACCAGAGGTCATTTTCGAAGATCTAGCAGCAGAGTAGCCTCTAGGGGAACCTCCTGTAGATACTGAAAAAGAATGATCAAACATTGGCCATTATCACTGAAAATACTGAATTTGGAGTTCCCTGTTGCATTAAAATTGTATGACACTCTTATCTTCCATCAACCCCACATAGTATCCATTAAACACTTTCAGTTCTCTCCCTACAACCACATCAACCTCCAAATATTCCATCAAGAACCCCTCAACCATCACCCTAGGCAAACCACTAATACCCATTTTTCTACTTCCTTTCCTCAACACTTCAAAGCCTTCAAGCCCGACATCCTCCAAAAAGAACTTAGGTAACACTGCTCTCCCAACTCTAAAACTATCCCTTTTGATCCCACAAAAGCAAACCATGACCATAACTTTGAGCCCCATTTCTTCATTCAACAAACAAAGAAAAGGGTACATGAGAAAGAGAAGAATGGCCCTTAACACCCCACCAGCTTCAAATGCTACTAACATGAAAAGCTTCTTTCTCCAGCAGGGTATCAGCATAATGTCAGTCTGCCAAATCTTCAGCATAATGTCAAATGAAGTAGCCTGCCAAATCTTCAGCATTTTCATCATAGCCTGCCAAATGAAGTAATGCATAATGTCAGTATTTTTTACATTCTGAAAGCATGTCAGTCTTCTTTACATTCTTTTTTACATTTCAGAAACCAAAATCAGTCTTCTTTACATTCTGAAAAATGATAATGCATAATACTTTTTTAAAATGATAATCTTCAGCCTTAACAGGAGTAATAAACAGTCTTAGGGATGGTCCTATAATACCTAAACTCGTTCCTCTAACAAAAATTACAAACAAATAAACATCCAGCTTAACAAACACCATGACAGTAGCACTAACTGACCACTTTCTATGAGTAATTACCTGTTTCCAACTAAAACTGACGGTTCCTTGACTATATATTTCAAAAAATCCACTACCTGGTCCCTCCATACCATGGCATCATAGTCGATTAGTGCTTTCTCACTCCAGCCGAACCCCAACAAATCCACAGCATAAACTTTGTAACTTTTAGCCAACTCTGGTATGTTGTATCTGTTCATTTGACAAAATCCATTTCAAAAAGAATAAAAGCCAAAGAAAACTAGCCTGACCGATAATTTCCCAAGTATATTTTTCATCTGTGTTGCCATGTTTCAAGAATGCACTAAGAAAGATAGAGTTAGTACTCAAAGAAGAAGAGCTTTTAAATTTGTCATAAGAATCCATGAATTGGTTTATTCAATAATAACATGTTTTGCCACATCCATGAGCTTACTGTGGATGCTCTTAGGATTAATGAAAACCACAACACTCTCCACCTCAGCCTGAGTTATTTCAGTTGAATATCCAAATCAAATTTGCTACAATAATTCTGTCCTAACTGTGTCAAATCATCCAAAAAAATATATGAACCAAATTCCAGTGGAACTTTGAACTTCACAGTAAAAATAAGCTTATGTTTTTACCAACGGGTTATGCAAATAACTTTGGGATACAGGAGAGACCCAAACATAACCAACATCGACTTTATAGGTATCCTCTTAGAACATTATCTCAAATTTTTGTTTCCATCTCAATTCAAAATATTTGGGAGCTTGCCAAAGGTCCAAAGCTTTTTCCTCATGCTATTTCAACACCGTTTGTATGAATCTTGTTAATTTCAGATTCATTTGTCATATTCAGACTTCTGTCGTCTAATCATATAACACCCAACCCAACATTTTCCATAAGTATTATATATAAAAGTAAATAAACAAAAGAAATTGATATACAAGTAAGGTTCATTACTTATTCCATCATGAGGAATCATGAACGAAATGAAGAAAAAAAAATTATTGGAGTAAAACTATTCTACTCCAAAGTCTTGTAACATATTGATTAACTTGATGACATAACCAAAATGGACAAGAACATACAAACCTCCAATGAAATGCAGAAGCTCCAAAACCCATGAATAAGAACAATTGGAACTCCTTCTCCTTGTTCGACGTAGTGAATCTTATGGCCTCGCCATGTCCAAAATTTGTAGCCCTCTGATCTGAAAGGTAACCTCTCCATCCCTATACATGAAATAATCCAAACAGAAGCTCATCACATTTGAAACCCAACCCAAACCCAAAAAATTGAAGCTCTGATCTGAAGACGAAACGAAGAGAAGAACAAATGGAGCCCGAAATCTTACCTCTGCGTCCGAGCGATGAAAACCAGATTGCCCACCAACTTCTTGTCCGAAACCAAAAACCTAAAACAGGCAAGTAAATGGAAAATCAAAAATCAAAAACCAAAAACCTAAAATGAGAGGGAAAATCAAGTTAGGGTTTACCTTTTGCGAGGGAGCTTCCTCTCTTCTCCTTCTTCTTCTCTGGCGTCGTTTGACCTTCTTCTCTTCTCCTTCGTTTGAGTCGATGACGATGATGGGTAGAAGGTGGAGAGGGAGAGCTTCGCCGTTTGGGGAAGAGGGAGGGGGAGACCTGTCGAGAGATGGAAAATGGGGAGAGAGAGAGGAAGAAAATGGGGAGGATTGAAAATGGAATGGGGAGAAGAAGGCTTAAGCTCTGTAATTCCCTCCTTCTTCTCCCCCAAAATTTCGATTTCCCCCCCCCCTTTTTTTTTTTTACCACGTCATCTCCAACACGTGTGCCCCACCCTCCCTCGCCTATTTCCTCGCCCATTTCCTCGACATCTAGAATTACTCTTAATGTATATGCTTTGACCTGAAACTGTTGTTTTGTTCTCCTTTTTTTGAAGACCCATCTATCCTTGGTTTTGTCCACCACAAAGAATTACCGAAACCCCAAGATGAGAAATGAAGACCATGATTACTTCAATTAACTTTAACTGGATTAAAACAGGTTTTGCTACAGGTAAAAATGATGCGTCTTGGTTTTTAATTTAGCTGGTTCATGGACATTTAAACCTTTTTGCAGGCTTTACTGTTGTACAGATAAAAGGCTTGAAATGAATTGAATGGACAGGTTGTTGGTGACTAGACTACAAACACTCACAAATAATGATAATTTATTTTCTTCTGTGCACAAAAGATGGGATCACATAATATTAAATTGTTCATTCTCATAGGATTTTTTTTTGTTTCTATTTGATGACTAAACTACGGATTGAGGGGGGCTCCTGCGCACAAAGCACAGGACGTCCTCCTGCGCACAAAGCTAAACCGTCGGATCTGATCCAACGGCTCAGATCGACGGATTTCAAAAAAATAAATTTTTTTTTTTTTTTTTTTTGAAATCCTTCGATCTGAACCATCGGATCGGATCCGACGGCTCAGAAATGTGCACAGGAGGACGTCCTGCGCTTTGTGCACAGGAGCCCCCCCGAATCCCTAAACTACTACTGCCATGATTTTTTTTTGTTGGAGTGTTGTATCGGTATGGTAGAGTACTTGTTGAAGGTGCACAGGAAGTAATGCAATAGTAGTCTCTGTATGAGAGTCGTTGGTCTGAAATACCAAAGGAAAAGGTATTCATGTTGGTGCTTTCAAAGTAGTGGGGGCACCGCACGGATGGAGGAGGGGGTAATTTTCAGCATTGTCTATGTTTTGTTGTATATGATTTGTCTTATTTGCTATGTACTAATGTGATCAATGTCGCATTGTAGGGATATGTTGGGTCAGTGATGCAGGGATGATGCCCAATATGGAAATTTGAGAGAGCTTGGAACATTTTTTAATTTTAGTTTTCTTAGTTGTTAGCATACTAATGATGTACTGGATATATTTTATACTTTTTAAAATATTTATCCAATATGAGAAACGATGTTGCAATTGATTGCAACTATTTTACTTTGTAATGGTTGCAAAAATATTTTAATTTGGATATTAACAAATTTATGTGAGTATTTGGGTTTTATATCCTCATTGGATGTCATTCATTTGTTAGAAATCATTTGTAACACGAACCTTATGTTATCGAATTTGAATATCATAACACGCTACAATGCCATTAGCAACTTGGACATTTGTTACGAAATTTGAAAGTTGTAACACTAGAAGTAATCTAGGGTTTCAAAGCCTTGTTGCACGTTTAAGGTAAGTATAACCGATGATTCTTGCGAAATTGAGTTAAAATTTTATTTTATTTTTGTTTTCCCCGAGGACTAGCAAAATATAGGTTTGGGGTATTTGATATTTATGTCATTTATATATAATTTATATTTATTAGTGTTTCTGATATTATATTTTATTCTAATTATTTCATTTTCGGGTTTCTTTTTTAAAAACTCAAATAGTGGTACAAAGTGATGGTGATGGGTGAAATTGTAACAATCCAGTGCCAAAACCCATCCAAATTAAGCCCAAGACCAGGACGACTGCTTATTCCTGTTCCATCATGTTTCCTTTTCCTCATCCATCACGACTTTTTCTCCATCAAGCAACTGCTTCTTCATCCTTCTTCCTCTCCTTATAACAACCAACAGGTAGCAAACAAACACCATCTCTGCCTCATCTCACGAGAAATAGGACCATTTCTTCTTACCCTTTCTTCTCTCGACCCCACTCTATCTCACAGACCTTGCTTCTTCCTCATATTCTTCATTCACAAACCACCATCACGCACAACTTCACCAATCTCATGCACCACCTTTATGTAGGATTAATATTAGATCCACACCAAGACCTCATGTCAATAATCAATGAAAAACAATTTAATAGAACGTACCTGAAGCCATTAATGAAAAGTACATGATAGGAGCATAATTAGGCTATTTTTAGTACTATATATATATATATATATATTGCTATTACTTGTTAATTATGGTACTAATTGCTATTTTCGTGTTTGTGTAGGTTTCCAATTACAAGATTCCAAAATAGAAGCTAAGTGAAACAAATTGACAATTTAGAAATACTGATTGCAAAAGGAAACCATGAAAATAAGGAAACCGAGAAGAAAACAATTATAAAATGGACCATACCTTGCTTTGGAAAAATCACTCATCCATAGCCTCCTCACGCTTGCAACCACAGCAACCCATCACTCATCATTTTTTCCATCCACGACCCATCCTCGTAATCACAGCCTTACCTCTCCATAAGCCTCCATTGCCACTTCGCATCTCTTCATTAGAGCGTAACCCATCCTCATCGCAACAACAAGCCGCAAAGCTTCCATTATCTTCGTCCATTATCTGTCGCAGCCAATCCTAAACCCAATCGAAATCCTCGCTCACAATCAGATCGTAGCCTCACCACAAACCCATCCTCGCTGTCCTTCCATCACCACATACTCACACCTCCTTTTCCTCACAATCAAAGCCACATAACCATCACTGTTCATCACTTTCTCTTCTCAGCCACATCGCCTGTTCCATACAGTTACCATCGATCGAACGACATCTTGTCCTCCGTTCTTCCACCTGATCCTATTTTCATCTTCACGGCCTCTTCAATCACAACGAGTCAGAGCAGGAGTAGATCGAAGCACAACAGAATAAGAGAAGTCTGAAGAACAGATCGAGAGGAAGTGGAAGAGAGAAATATATTTCTCTTTCTCTATGCTATCCGCACCTCGCAATTCATTCTGTACCACCACGGATCAGGCGACAACATTTTTTTTATCTCTAAACTCATTTTTTCTTATTTTGCTTGATTATTTATTATGGATTATTGTTTGAACATAATTAATAAATATAGCTAAAGTCCTCTTAGCTAGGGGTGGATTCGAAGCCCGAAACATGTGCTTTATGAATTAATTGAATTTAATCTTTCTTGCTGATTAGTGATTGTGTTTTACTTAACTGTTTTATAGAGAACTTTTCGTTATATGTTTGTTAAGGTCGCAAACTTAGTAAGCATGCTAGGATCTGGGGCTAGAGTATAAGAGAATTTCACCTAATCGTTATAATCTTGTACTCACAAGTAGTAAATACCAAAGAACGTTGGTAAGGTTAAGTAAAAACCTAGGTAAAAACAAATTGTTGATCATACTTGTAATTGCCTAGTCAGTGTTCATATTTTTCACAAAACTTAATGATCTTAGATTGTTATCTAACTTGTGATTCCTGATTAGATAGCATGATAAGAATAGTATGAAAGCGACGCTGAGTTTAATTCAACGAACTTGGAAAAATAATAAAATTAATGCAGTGCTGATCCCGGTTAATCTTGAACATTGTCACTCACGAATTAGCAAGTGATTATTGAATATTGATTTATGAGCATATGTTTGGTGTGTAGAGATAAACCCTTAGCTATTATCTCATCTTTTTCATCCCTTTAGTTCTATTATCTTTACAGTAATTTTTCTAGTTATTTTCATAGTTTAACTTTGAAAATTCAATCCCCCAATATTTATTTAATTAGGTTGTTAGTTGTCTTCTAGTTATTCTTAGTGCTAGTTGGCAAACCCTCTAATCTTCAGTCTAGAACGATCCCTACTTATTTTATACTACAATCACAAAGCAGGGTATTAAGTTGTGTGCTACTAAAATAGTGCATCAGTACACACGAAGCAATCCTCATGAACCAAACAATACGCAGTAGAAAAGTTTTCCACCTCCAAAACTTTACTCCTATGTCTCTCAAACTTGATTGAAAATAAAAAGTAGAGAAATTGAGTTTGGAGTGGGGACCTCAATCGTATATGTAGAGCCCCAATTATATTATTAGGCCATCATCAATAGTAGAATTATAGTGGGACTTAATTTGGATCTACATATAAATAACCTCCATACTTAATTTAGTAACACATGTCAAGTCATAGAACATGCAATTTAGAAACATGTTTATAACCCTAGTCTTGTTTCTTAATGATCACAACTAATTGGGTCTATTCAAATACCACTCACTTATAGTTTGACAGTCTATATCATATAATAATATGAACTATGTAGATCTACTTTAAGAGAATTTTCTAACAGTCTCGCACTTGGACTACATACATCATCCATAGACTATATATTGTTAAACTTTATGAGCTCAAAACTTGACTGTCGAGAGTTGTGAGTGTCATCTCAAAACAATGTGATCCATTTAAAATATCAATATAGGATCATAATGACCTTCAACACATTTATTTTAGTTGGACCCATCCATGGTAAAAAAACCAATACAACTACTGACATAGATCAAAGTATGGATGTGTAGCATGAAAAATGAATCGCCTTATTCTACTTAATCAACTGTATATGCACACCCATAATTGAAAAAGTAGAAAACTTTATTTCAAAATCATCAATCAAATGTAATCATAACTATGAGTTCATCAAACATGACAAAATATTACAAATTCCCAGTGATTAGGTGCAACACAAGGACTAACCACTCCCATACGAGTAACATGTTCTTTAAAACTTTAGGTGGTAAGTCCTTAGTAAGTGATTCCATAATCATGAGAGTTGTACTACTGTGCCCAGCTGCAATTTGATGATTTCAAACTCATTGTTTAACAACAAGATATTTTAATGTCAATATAATCTGATGCTTCGGAAGTCTCGTCAATATAACAACAACTTTATTATCACAATAGATCTTCAATGGTTTCTCAATGAAACTCGTTACGTGAAGCCCTAAAATAAAGTTCTGTAACCACAGTGCATGATTTAACGCCTCATGACAAGCAACATACTAGGCTTCAATTATAGATGAAGCAATGGTTGTTGTTTGACACTTTTCCAAGAAATGGCACCACCAGCTAACATGAAAATATAACTTGATGTGGATTGTTTAGTATCAAGGCAACCCGCAATGTCTGAATACCTCAAGAACCTTTCTCCTGTACTCTCAAATCGGATGGAAAAATAAAAGGTAAAGAAGATGGGTTTGGAGTGAGGACCTCAAACGTATATATAGAGCCTAATTCTATTATTCGCCCATCGTCAATAATAGAATCATAGTGGGACTTAAATTGTTATCTACACATAAATAACATATATACTCAATTAGAAACACATGTCAAGACATATATGTAATTAAAAACGTTTTTATGACCCTAGTCTTGTTTCTTAATGATAACAATTAATCGGTCTATCCAAACACAACTCACCTATAGTTGGATAGTGTACAATGTTTAATAATATGAACTATGTAGATCCACCTTAAAAGAATTTTCTAACACTTTCGTCGTTCTTAACCCTTCCTTTGATCACGCACAACCCGATCCATCACATCAGACCCTTCTCTTCCTCTTCTTCATCTTGCAACATCCATTTTTCCCTAACAGACACCATCTCACGCCAAACCTCCTCTTCCTCTCCATCAGACAATCGTCACCGCCTCCCTTATCATGCCACACAGATCAGACCTTTCGCCATTTTCTTTCCCAAGAAGTAGCCAGCACGTCTCTCCATCGATCACCAACAAAACAAATAGTAGCAACGAAAAATAAAAAGAAGGAAGGAGGGAAAAGAAATTTAAATCTCTTTACTATTTGACCCAACACTTTATTATGTACCACCACGGAGCATAGCGACACTCTTTCATGACGTAGACTTGCTGAGGAGGAGGTGGAGTACACCAATGCAACCGTTGCATTCATCGTCACCATGGGTTTCTAAACCTTCCGCTAAGGCGTTTATGATTCCTCATACTTAGTACAATTTTCTTTGTCTTTTATTGTTTTTTGAAGATTGTATGTTTTTACATTTTGATTGATTTGTGAATAAACATATATTACTTTCAACATGTATGTCATGCATCCATGGTAGTTAGAATTATTATATATATTTTTTATTAACCACGTTTTATTCGTATAAGTTAAATCTGTGATTAGTTGTGCCTTAAGCAAACAATTAATTCTAGGGATTTGCATCTTTGCTAAAGTCAATCCACTACATTGATATAATAACTGGTTTATCATGATCACATCTTCGAGGCAATAGGAGATTCTCATCTCTACTATTGCTCGAATAAATGGAACAAAAACCTTAGCATTTCTCTCTTTGATTTTCAAACTCTCTTCCAATTGTTTTTCTATTTTCCATTAGTTTGAAAATTTTCGATTGCAGTAACCCTATTTCAAATTAGTCTAAGTTAATAGTAGTTTTTGCTTGTGTCTTCAATCCTCATGGGATTGACTCGTATTTGCCATTATCTACTACTTAGACAAGCATGCACTTGCGGTATAACAATTAGAGTTTATTAATTTATTAATTTAGGTTAATAAAATTTGCACCATGGTTAAAAATGGAAAATTTAAAAAAAAAAATATTAACTTTGCCATGTATTATGTAATTGTTACCATTTTTGCACATCTTCCAATTTTAGTACTATATATAAATTGCTTTACCCTTATTACCCATTTCAATAAAGGGTAAAGCAAATTATGTTCAAAACATAGAGAGCCCAAAACATAGTAAGTGCCCACATCAATCAAATTTGGTATTTACAATTATGTTCAATAAAAGGTATTAACATGAAAATAGTTTTTCAGTAGCAATTTTATAAAACAAATGACAATTTTTAACTACCCTAATTTATGTGCATTTGTGCTTGTCAAAAGCTAAAAATTATTTTTGTACACTTTTTTGTGAAGATTTGTCAACAAACCTATACAAGGATAGACATATAATATTTGCATTTGAATATGTTTGCTTCAAATCTATTTTGGTAACAGAGTAATAAAAATGGGAGATACTACATGTACCTGCCCATTTGGTTCGGTTGCACCAACTGTTTGTTACACCGGCATTTTGAGATGTTTCGAATTTGTTGCACCAATCTAATAGATTTAACACCAACTTATTTTTTTAATAAATAAAAACCATTTGGTGATGAAATTTTCTAGTTTAGAAGCATCAATAAATAAATTATAAGTAATGTAAGTGGTTGCAACTATTAAAAAAATGCATTCGTACCCAAGAACTCTATGTCCAAATTATATAATAAGAATCATCCGTACAAAGTCCTAAATCAACAATCTACCATAGTGTTTGCTATTTGTTGTAGAATTTGTGACGATGGTTAGTGTATCTTTGATGTTTGTACGCAAATTTGAAAGTTAAGAATTTTTTACTTAAGTTTAGTTTTAGCGATAAGATTTACTTTTTTTTCATCAAGAACAAATTAATGCTCATAAACGAGAAAATTTAACCACCAAATGATTTTTATTGATAAATAATGCAAGTCGGTGTTACATATTTTAAGTTGGTGTAACAAAGTCGAAATATCCCAAAATGTTGGTGCAACAAAGAGTTGCTGCAACCGAGTCAAATAGTTGAATATATGTAACAACTCCGTAAAAAAAATTTATAGAGTTGCATGCTAGTTTTCTTTGTACAACACAATTTTCCATTTTTATTGGAAAAGTATCCAACCAATGGGAAAAAGGAATCTAAAGTTTCTGATGAGATTTTTAACCCTTGAATCATAGAGATACTTTAGAACTATTGTAGTGGGGTTTCCTTACAAGCTAAAGACAAATGTCATTAACTGAGTTCATTGTGAAAGTTGATGATGCGTATTCTCTGTTTTATTTTTGTAATATAATGGAAGAAGAAGATGACGTGAGAGATTATTTCTTTATTGTTTCACTTGTATGAAGATGAAAGAAGATGGTATGAGAAAGAGAAATAGAAAAAGAAAGGAAAAAAAAGACAAAAGAAGGAAACAATTAATAGTTTGATCAAATCTTGGAAGATGGGTGTCTGCACCTAAAATGACCTAGTCATCCTATGTAACACTGAGTTCCCTCATCATTTGGAAAAAAAAAAAAAGCTTGTTTTACGGAGTTGGGTTCGCTCATCATTTTACTGGTTTAGATAAGATTTCCCTTCAATAAAATTAGACTTTTCAATAAACTGAATGAACAAGTAACATGATCCCTGTATTATTATCTCATGTCCCGTGATCCTCAAATCTCTCTAGGTTCCATTTCGCAATCATATATTCTTAATATTATCGATCCATATTGTGAGTACCCAACATTTTCATGATACATGGCCTTAGTAGCCATCGGAATTGCTACAATACACTGATAACAGATACTGCCTTGAGATTCGAGTCACATTCTCTACCTCGATATTTGTGCCAACTTGTTATATTATAGTTACTTACACTACACAAATATTTTTTATGTGCTACCACGCATGATCACCTAAAAGATCTTGAGATTTGTGTTAGTGTGTTCTCCTTGGATTTGCACCATTGTGATAAATGTTGTTATTAACACCCTAATTTATTTTTGAGTTACTGCAGGTAAGGCAGTTGCCAGAAAATCAGTTTAGAGCTCCCCAATGGCACATGATATTGATCATTACATTTAAACACATATTTTAGTTAGGGCATCCATTATAGTTGGGTAGCTAGGCTTGACACAGTTCATATTAGGGGTGTTAATCGGTTCGGTCGATTAAAAATTTGGATAAACCGAACCGAACTAGGGATTCGATTTTCGGTTCAATTATGTTGTTATATTTAAAAAAAAAAAAATTGAAATCGAAACCGAATCGAACTGATTGGTTCGTTCTGGTTTCGATTATTTTCGGTTTTTCATTTTCCATCACAATCTGTAGGCTGGGAGACAACACCACCGGTGTCACGCTACCCCTTCTTCCCCTTTCTCCATCTCTACCACCACAACCACTGTCCCCATCCCTTCCCCTTCAACCACCACCATCATAGACCCCGCCTCACTCTGATTTCACTTCGCCATCCCCAAAATCCAACCCCACCTCCCCCTCATCCACCACTTTTTCTCACGCCTTAGATTTGAAAAGAGAGAGTGAAGAAGCGGAGAGACGCACCTTTGGAGTGGTGGTGTGGGTTTGGATGCTTGGGAGTCTTTGAGAAATATAAGCTTAGAGTGGGTGGGAATAAAAAAAGATAAATAGTAGTTGGGAGTGGGACTGTCAGACTGACTGTGGCAATTAAATGGCAATCTTGGAGAAAAAGAAGCTTTGGGGTGGGTGAGAATTAAAAAAAGGTAAGAGTAGGTGGGTTGGAATGGTTAGGAATTAAAATAATAATAATAATAAATGCCTTCGGTTCGGTTTTTCGGGTGTATGAAAAACAAAAACCAAAATCAAACCAAATTAACTCGATTTCGTTCGGTTTTTTCTTGGTTTAGTTTTATTTTGGTTATTTTTAGTTCGGCCGGTTCGATCATTTTAAGGAACCAGTTAACACCCCTAGTTCATATAAGACTAGGATAAGTAGTCATACAGGACTCTACAAAGTCTAAATCGGTTGGAAGCAAATTACTTTAGGAGAAGAAAATTTATTCCCTAAATATGCTAAGAAAAAATTTAATCCTAAAATACGCTAATTGAATAAGGACATTATTAGGTCCAGATATGAATTATTCTTTCTGCATGAAACATGACTCCAAGACTTCTAGTTCATGCTAAAGTGAGACGATCCAGTCAATATATACAGGAGATGACTATAGCTACATGTACGAAATCTAAACCTAGTATTTGCAATCTTTGTGGCCAATGGCATGACAGCTCAACGGTTAAAGCTTGGCGGATGGTACCACTAGGTCATGGGTTCAAACCCAGGTTGCGACATCTTTATGGGTTCTGGGATCCTATAAAAACCATGCTTGCCTTTAAAAAAAAAATCTTTGTGAGCTTTTCTGACTTGAGCATCAAAGTGTTTTTACAGGTACACCCCCATCTGTCCAGTTCCGGTTCATCAAGGAGAAGCAAAGTCGATCCAACAGGAAGCAACTAGCCCGTGGATCTTTGTTGAACCATTGTAATAACCCGAATTTTCAGAACTACTTATATTTGTATTTTTCTTCATATTTAGATTTCAACCAATGAATATCTTATTATTGTTTGAATAATATCTCATGTGTCGTAATAATGCATGGGTTAACAAAATCATTACTTTGGTGATAAATAGAAATTAATTAGCACTATTGTTGAAATTAATGTTGATTTTTATTAAATGTTTGTGATTAATTAATAGCATAAAAATGGGTGCAAAAATAAATACCTACTTAAAACCTTAAGCTTTTACTCCTAATTGGGTTTCGGTGCCGGTTAAATCTCTTTTTTGCCCGTACAAAGAAGAAATAAGAGAAAAAGAGAAAAAAAGAAAGAATGAAGGATGTGTGTGTGTGATGAAGATAAAAGAAAGGAAGAGAAATTGAAAAGAAAGAAAGAAAGGGAATGAAAGAAGAAAAAAAAACAGAGAAAGAGAAGAGAAGAAAGAGAGGAAGAGAAAGAGAAAGAAAGAAATAAAGGGAATGAGAGAAGATGAAACGAGAAATTGAAGTGGAGAAAATGAAGAGAATAAGTGAAGGAAAAAATGAGGAAGAAAAGAGATAGATAAGAAAATGAGAAGAGAGAAAGAAAGAAACAGGGATGTGATACACGTGCTTGTGTGGGTGATGTGCACGTGTTCGTGCTTCGAGAAATTGACTGAGTATTCATCATTTTTGTCATAATTTTCGACTTTGCCGAATTTTAGATCAATGTGGCATTTGGGATATTTATTACGTGATTAAAAAAATGATTTTTCTCTTTCACTTTTATTTTTTTAAATAACCTATAAACATAATTGAAGATTATATTTTTTTATGAGTGTGGTTTGCAGAAAAGAAAATACAGTGTTTGTGAGTATTTCTCACTCTATAGTGGCTTATTTATTAAAATCTATTTGCTATTATTACTGATGTAGTCGATTCTTGTTCTCCTTCCTTGTTGTTTACCTAGACCTGCACAGGTAGCAAACGTGAGCCAAGGATCACCGTCTGGTGGTCGATGACACTCCGATGCTTAAGTTAGATAAGGCTTATGAGAGGCTTAAAATGGTAAGCTGGGATTATGTAGCGTACCTCTAGTTCATCGAACCTTAAAAGTGTATGAATCCTTGTTCGACTAGGCCTTTGGTGACTTAGTTTAGGGAAAGAGATCTTGCTGTGGAGATCATTTCCTAATTGGGCGTTGTCCATGAGGGATAGTTTTCCTACACAACTTGTGTTCCTAGATCTGTGGGAAAGGTTTCTCTAATAAATGTTTCCTAGTCGAATATAATGTGTTGTTGGCCTTCCTGTATTGGGTAGATCCCTTAGATACTTGCCTTAGAGGTCTTACGAGTATTGGGCCTGGGCGCGTGACATGTGGGTTTACTGGCTCATTGCAACTCGGACCCGACTATCTGGATTCTGCCAATGATGGGCTTGGTGTTGTTTGGGCCTCACTGGATTGAGCGTGAAATCAGGCCTACTTCGTTCTATTGACGAGATTATCATGACACGTGTACGGTGCTGATCAGATGACGGTTTGATGTATCATCAACTACTCCCCCTGAGTTTGTTGGTCGTCTTATCAATCCACTATGTCATTTCATGAAGTAGTTGTGTAGTCGTGATGATTGAGTCTAAGTGATTTTCTCGAGCGGCGAATTGCATTAATTGAGCGTGCACCAGCTTGAAAGCAGGAAAAATGGGAGTTTAGTTTTCTATATAGATCTCCTACCTGTGGAGTATAGTTCCTTTACTCTTTCGATCTCAGAGGTTCTGCTTTTCTGTGTTGTTTGTTGTGCTTTTGACACCTGTGGAGTATAGTTCCTTTGCTTAATCTTTGTATTCGAAAGCTTGTACTTCCTCTCATGGCCAGCCGAGATCAACTTTCTGATGAATTGTTCACCAAGGGCCATAAGTTTTTTGATGAGAGTTTGATCTCTGAATCTGATCTAGAAGTCTTACGTAAGATGTACGAGATTCCTAATTATCTGGTGCTCTGCACTTTGGGCGTCGATCTGACGCCATTGTACCCTATTAAGGGGTTTACTTCTCGGATAAACGAGCACGTTTTGTGTGTGCTGACGTCGCCACATTGTTTTGGCAAATAGTTCGATGACTTTAAATCATGGTAGAAGTTATGTTTCAAGGCTCTTGAAGACTCCTCGTACTTTGAGCTTGTTGGTCGTCTGGTCGAGCATGAATTTAAACCACTGAGTAAGTTGACTCCTTCTCCGATTTTGCTTGTGTTAACTGTATATTAGATTGACATGTTGTGGTTTTTGCAGGGAGATTCTCTAATTCGTCTCTTTGTGCTGAATATAAAGCAACTTTGGATGTGTTCTGCATCATGCCTCGTCTGAGGTAGAAGATGTCGTTAAGCCTTCTAATGTTGAGTGCGGCGGTCTGTGGGCTCATTGGCACATGGCTTCCACTGGGAATTGTTTTTGGCCACTGAAGTCGATCACTGGATAATCATCAGAACTTAATGCTGTTTTTTCTAGTTGCATGTTGTGGAGCGTACGAAGGAACATGACGTTCATTGAGCTTTCAGTATCAACCAGAGACCTTTGTACCTCCCAACCTACCAGGGAAATTGTCACTACAAGGGCATCATCGTATGGGAGTTGTATGCCCTAGAGATCCTTCTCCGTAAATACCAGTGGCGCGGATGGGCTTTGCTTCCGACAATGTTGCGTCGGCTGCTCGCCATGTATCGCTTGGATCCTCCTAGTTCGTAAAGCCCTTTTTCTGGACCTGTTAGATAGTTCGGACTCGGAGTGTGCTCCATCAAGCACATGTATTCTGTTGACCAATGGCTCCCCGAATTCGATTATTCTTTGTTCCTCTCTCATGGCGATGAAGTTTTGTGTTTGCTTTGTCAGGTTTGTCATGCTTGTCGGAGGGTCTAGCGTCAGAAAGTTGTAAAACTTTCCTTTCAGCAGTCCGTTAATGAAGGCCTAAAACGATCGTTGTGTCGTTGCACGTGTGAACGGTAGTCAACTCACTATTAAGCGGGTTAGATACATTTCTAGTGTCTTGTTAGGCATTTGCTTCATTGATGTGAGCATCTTAATTATAGACAGAGCCCAGTGCATGAAAAGCGATCGCCCATCCGATTCGGGGTTCAATGGTGTTGTTGTCGACGCGGGAGCTTGAGTTGGATGCCCGTGCATGATAGGAACTAACAAAGAGGCGATACAAGGATGCCCTGAGCATTGGAGATGTCTTCTATTTCTCCGTTGTTGCATGACCCGATGGTCACCATCTCTCTAGGTTTTGAAAGGAAACGACGCTTAGCGTAAAGTTACGAACTATATCGTCCCCACGGACGACACTAAACTGATGCAGTCGTTTTTCGCTTCTTGCTGACCTGTTGACCTGCACAAATAACACAGGTGAGCCACGGACCACCGTTGTGGTGGCCGATGGCACTCCAATGCTAAAGTCAACCAGGATCTGAGGAATTTGTAATGTTGTAACATGGAATTTGTAGTGTACCTTAGCTTACCAACCTCATGTCCTATTTATAGTGCAAGGAGTCCTGGTTTTACTAGGCCTTCGTATGCGTAGTTTAGGAAAGAGATCTTCGTGGAAATCTTATCTAATTAGGAGTCGTGTTTTAGGAGGGAAGTTCCATGTTAGCCTTGTGCTCCTAGATACGCGAGAGATAGTTTCCAATACGAGAGCAATCCGTAGAAGGAAGATTCCATGTGTGGAATGTACTCTGGTATTTGCTTCCTAGTTCGAAGCAGATAGCTATTGTAGTTGCTCGTCTGAAACTGATCCTCGAGATACTTGCTTTAGTAGGACTTATGGGTATTGATGATAGTTGTGAGTCGTGTGGGCCTAACATGCTGTGAGAGTTCGGGTCCACCTGGCGAACTGAATTGAGCGGGCTTAAAATCGCATGGGCCTATTCAATGTTGGGTTGATCATCATGACACGTGTGGCTTAGGGTGTGACTGTTTTTACGTATCAAAAATAATAATAATAATAATAATGGTAATAAATAAATAAAAACAATGTCATACTTTTGGCTCCATTAGATATGTTTTGGAGAGTGATTGTGGAAATAAAAGTCATAAATCATCAATTTATACAGCCTAACCCAACCAACAATTGGTTGGTCATAATTAGAATAATTAATTAAACAGTTATTGTTGGTCATAAAAATATGGTTTCAATTTGTTTAGGAAGGGTAAAGATGTTTTATAACTTTATAGGTTAAATTGAGTTAATAAAATAGTCATTGTTGGTCATAAAAGTATAAAAGTAGGTACAAATTAGGGTTGGGCAAGTACGGGTAACCGGCCCAAAAGATAAAAATCGAAAATCGGCCCGAAAAATTCGGACCCGTGTTTATGAGAACCGAAACCGGACCGAGTTGACCGGGTAACTGAAGTCCGGTTAACCGATTTACGGGCCGATCTCGGTCCTAAGAGCAAAAAAATGAATCTACAGTATAAATTAAAAAAAAAAATACTGAAACAGTGGAACCATACAACAAAATTACAAAAACAATTATAGCATACAACAAAAATTACAAAAACAAATACAACAAATTACAAGATCAGATTCAAGATCTGATCTGGATCTGATATGATCTGATCAAGATCAAGATCTGATCTGATCTGAACATATCTGATCTGATCAAGATCTGAGATCAGATCAAGATCTTGGGAAAGGAGGGGAAGGGAGGGGAGAGGGAGGCGGCTCGGCCTCCGCCTTCGCTGAGAGTAGGGCTGGGAGTAGGCCTCCGCCTTCGCTGAGAGAGGGAGCCGGTCGATCTCCGCCTTCGCTGAGAGAGGGAGGTGGTCGATCTCCACCTCCGCTGTGAGAAGAGAATAGGCGTCTGCGGCTTCGCCTCCACTGTGAGAAGGGAGGGGAGAGGGAGAGGGAAGCGACCTCAGATCTCCGTGGCTTCGCTGTGAGAAGAGAGGAGCGTCCTCGCTGTGAAAAGAGAGGAGCGTCCTCGCTGGTTTCCTTCTGCTGCTTTCCTTCGCTGGTTTCCTTGTTAGAATTTTTCGAAATTGAGGGAGTTTGAGGGGAGAGAGAATTACTTAAGTGAAGGAGTCGGGCCGGACCGGCTACTCGACGGGCTTCAGAAATGGAAACCGAGGCCCGGACCAGAAGCTTCGGGCCGGGCCGGGCTTTTACAACCGATATTTTTTTAATTAATTAAAACCGAACCGAACCGACTCGATCGGTCCGGTTGTTGGTTCGGTCCGGGTTTTCGGTCCTAAATGCCCACCCCTAGTACAAATTAGCTATTACATCAATTACAGTATCTAAATTTTCTATTTTATAAAAAAGTAGGCTTTAAAAATTATTTTCCACTTTTTAATTCCTGCTCGAGCTCAAAGTAGCTGACATGGTGCACGTACTGAGAGCAGCGAGAGTTATTACCTTAATGGTTTGACTTGTGGTAGAGATACACTTGAACCGTATAAAAATCAAAGTAGGGGCGAGACTGTTGTTGCGGACGTACAAAGCGTACACAAACATTGTTCTTTTTGCTACCGCAAGTCATGGGTATTGGTCTACACATGTGAAGAACCGTAGGGGCGACAAATTCCTACGCGAGTTCTAGTTGTAGACAAATCCCTCAAACCTGTGCCCATAGTTTTTAATAGAAACCTCTATACATAGCGGGCTCCAAAATCGTGATTCGTACAAGCGCTTTTTCTAAATGACAATGGTTTGATCCACTTCGAATCATATTACAAGCGCTTTTTCTAAATGGCGAGGGAACCAGCGAGGAAACCATCGAGGGGGGAGGTGTGGCCCTTCATCCCCCTCGAGATGCACTCCTTCACCAATCTCGAGGGTGATGAAGGGTCACACCTCCCCCCTCGCTGGTTTCTTCGCTAGTTCCCTCGCCATTTAGAAAAAGCGCTTGTGAGCCCTTCTTGGCGGTGAGGAAACGGGCGAGGGGGGGGGTTGCAACCCTTCATCCCCCTCGAGATTAGTAATTTTGGAAGATACACAATAAGTTTGTATATTTCTGTACATATACTTACAGATTTGATTACACCTTATTACTATTTTTATAAACAAGGTTCCTCCTGGGATTTGATCAATGAATTAGTAAAAATTTTGTTTAAGATTTTCCCAAAATTTTATTTTATTTTATTACAACTGGATCACAATTTTCCTTGTTAATTTTTCTCAAGATTTAGACATAAAATAATTTCAATAAATATGTTTGTCCAAATTATGATCAAAATTGCCTTAGATGTCAATAAAGATTGACAATAATTTTAGTATTAATAATCACATGTCAGATCACTGAATAATTTGAATAATCTTTAGGCATGGAGACATGATTAGGGCTTAAACATATGGATCCCATTTAGTACATTGGGTGTGAAATAATAAGCACATTACAACACAATATGGGTTTGAAACCCAATAAGCCCAACAGGCGATTTAAAAACCTATGGCCAATCAAGATAACCAACTCCTTGTTAGAAGTTAGAACCAAGCCCAATCCAGTATGTGATTAAACAAGGCTTACTCATTCAAATTTCTCTTCAGACTGAATCTTGCCGCAAAGCATGATCTAAGTCTGGCATCCGTCTTTCGAGGATTTTTGAGGTAAGTGTCCTATTAAAATGAGTGAACTTACATTTAGATCCACGCCACAACCACAAGTGAAAAAAGATGACCACTTCACTAAAAGAGATTAGTAAAGTTGATTGTGGGCCCTCAAGTCCAGTTGGAGTTGCTTTTGAATTCTCTCCGTCTCTATTTTATTTTTCAATTTTTCTAAAGAGTCAGGTCCGTGTTAGGCCAGTCCAATACCATTCATCATTTTAAAGATTGGACTTTTCAACATTTTTAAAGGATGGGTGGTTACACCCCTCCCTCAAGCCCTCTCCCTCGCTCCCTATAAGGGTTGTTTTTATTAACTTCTGAAAATTTGTTTTGTTTTCCACTCCTCTCATGTTGGTGGCCACCATGGATTCTGATTTTGTGAGATGGCGAAATTTACAGGTTTTTTTTAGCAGAAATTCTAAGGAGCAAGGGAAGGAGCGGGGGTAAGAGAGCGAGCCTCAAGATAAGCAAAACCTCCTTTAAATGCGCGATTTCACTTATATACCCTCACTCCTCCCCCCGCTCCCTAGAAGGGCTCTTTTTTTAGTATACGAAAATAATACTTACGAATCAGTCTTCTTCGTGCTCAGTGGTTCCATTGATTTCCATCGGACAATTTTAAAATCTGCTGCGGATCCATGGAGTCGAATTAGCAATGATCTACCTCCATTATTCACTCTGTTAAGCTCAGATGCATGGTTCATTCTGTTAACTCCATGGAGTCGAAGTAACAGTGAATAACCTCCATTGTTCACTCTGTTAAGCAGTGAATTTGAAAATATGCTTTCAGGCACCCTACTTGTCCCCATTGTTCACTGGTGATACTGTTGTTGGTGAAGATTTTGAATCTAAAGACACCACTTTCGTAGTAGACCAAGTATTTCTATTGTCCTCTCAGAGAGCTTAAACCAACAAACTAGCCAATTATTGTATCCACTGACTTGATACTCTTTATTTTCAAGGTTAAAGACAGCTCTTGTGTCTATTGACTCTTCAAGAAGCAGTTCTGGTATTACAAGGTGACTCAATTTCTTGTTTTCCATATGTGTTATCTTTCAATTTTGTTTGTGCACGAAAACCTTCTTAATAGTTTCAAAGAACCCCACACCCTTCGGGTTTTCTTTCAATTTTTTTTCTTGCAAAATGGTGAATTATATTTGTGCAACAGTGCAAGAGAACATTCCCTCCGGACCTTCTGAATTTGTGCAACAAGTGTCGTTCTTGTATTGTCGTCTTCTTCCTTATTGGTATACTCTCTCCCTTTCAATTTTTTGAATATTTTTCATATAGAAGATTGAAAATTTTAAAGGGGTGGTAATTGGCTGATTGCTATAAATGATGCCTTGATGGAAACTTTTTCTTCTTTCTTTCCTTTTTTTTTTAAAATGTATATAGACATTTTATTTTGCTTAAATATGAAATTTATATTTATGAAAGCTTGTATGTGAACACTCATCATGCCACCTAAGCTTAGAGATATAGCTTAGGACCATGGTGAAGCACTTGATGGGGGACTATTTGCAAGTATTGTCATACGCAAATGAATGGTGGTGGCGCATCAAGGTTAAAATATCAGCTATTGGCATATGCAATGATGTTGAAAAATGTCTACATTGTCCACAAAAAGTGGGCAGATTGATATAACAAGTATTGGAGGGGAACATGGCAAATAAGTTTAAAAAAAAAAATGCACTTGTGAATTTTAGAAAATCAGTTATGGTGGAGCCTGAAAATCATAATTCATCTAGTTATGAGAAGGAGGGATGTCCACCGTGCTCGACATTAACATCGAGCAACAGAATGGAAAAGGGAATAACTCTAGAGGATGGGCAGCACCAGGTCAAGTATACGTGGGCAATCATCTAAGAACAAGGTTGACAGTTCGTCTGCTGATTCACATAGTTTGTTTAGTCATTCAAATAGTACGGAGGTGAAACATGGTATTGATTCCTATGGGTTCCATTCTGAATCTAGTAAGCAAAAAATATCATGAGGTCCTGGGGAGATGTGAAAAGTAATATGTGAAAGACAATTAACAAGTTTTTTACTCCAATGAAATTCCACCGTACGCTGCAGAAAATGTATATTACCATACAATGGTAGAGGTAATTAAAACAGCTGATAAACATGCACAACCACCTTCTGCATGGGAGTTGAGACACAAATTACTTGATGATGAGATAATAGAGTTAGAGGAGTGGATTTGGCACCTCAAGCCTAAGTGGTCGAAGTATGGATCATAAATTATGTGTGATGGATGGACAGGTCCTACGAAGTTGAACATTATCAACTTCATGATATATTGTGACGGGCTGACCATATTTAGAAAGTCGATAGATTTTTCAAATAAAAAGAAGATCACAATTATCTTTATAAATTGATGAAGGAAGTGGTTGATTATGTGGGTGAGGGGAATGATGTGCAAATTGTAAGTGATAATGGGAGCTTTTTTTTAAAGCAAGAGTGAGATTGATGAATAAACCATGATACAATTTGTATTGGACTCCATGCGTATGCCATAGTATTGACTTGATGTTGAAGGAGATTGATGACCTTACACCAGTTAAGAGTGTTGAGGAAAAGGCGAAGAAAATCATTAATTACATTTACAACCACCATATCCTAGCGATAATGAAGATTTCTTGAGGGGGTGACATCATTAGACTGGGTCTCACTCGATTTGCTACCCTATATGTTGCAATAGTGAGCTTGTTGAAATGAAGGATGAACTTAAAAAATGTTTGCAAGTGATGAATGGAATGTGTCTTATCAATGTAATACTTCTAATGCAAGATTTGTTGAGGGATTAACAAGAAATCTAAGCTTTTGAAACTCTATACGTGAAATTATGGTGATATTTAGCCTCATTGTTAGGGCCTTGAGAATGGTGGATGGTGACAACAAACCTACTATGGATTATGTGTTCAATGCAATGACAAATATGAAAGAACTAGTAAAAAATAGTGGTCGACAACATGATCCATTCCTTCAAATCATTTAAAGAAGGGAAAAAAATGTTACACCAGCAGGAGCTTGGTGAAGCATTGTTAGATCCATCACATGGTGAGCCAGATCCTTGCATTGTTTGTAGGATTAGGGAAATTGAGGAAATGCAAGGTGCCATTATTGGCAATGAACCCATATTTCCTAATCGAGACGATGAAGCGATGCATTCCATATATGAGGATGACCAAGTCAATGATGGTGTTGAGAATGATGATAATGAGAATTTTGGTGGTAATGGTAGTCAAGGGCGGAGCCACATACAGCGTAAGAGGGGCAGTTGTCTCCTTCCAACTTTCAAAATTTGTGTGAGTTTTGTAAAGAAATTGAGTGGGTCCAGTAACACTTTTAATTGCTTACCCCTTGAAAATATGCAAACCAACTTGCCCCACTCAGCTATTACCAAATTGTGATTCGGCCTTTATAAAAATTTAAGAACCATTCCTCTCACTCATGCTCAATATAAAAATACAACTTTGCCCACCAAATTTAAGTCTTATTTGTTGTAGGTTCAATGAAAAGGTAATTTGAGTTCTGCACTTTAGTTCAGTCACTAAAATAAAAATTATATTCTATGTTCAGTTTTATCTGTCATTTGTTAGCAATACTCACATTGCCATATATTCACAAAAAGGTTTCCTATCAAATCAATCCATTTTCTATCGACATTTAGCTATGCTTACAACTAATTTGGGTTCTTATGGATTTAATTAATTAAGTTGGCATCACATAAATCAATTTAACATCCATTTTACAAACATTAAATTTATAAATAATGTAAAAACTATTGCATTATTTATGAATTATAAATTATAAAACAAAATTATATTAAATATTTATTTTTTGAAGATGAAATTTTTTGACATGTTCATCGTATAATCATATGATTAGTTGTATTTTTTTTTATTAGCTAATGGTTAATTGAGAATATTATATATTTTTAGGAAAAATAATCAACAAGTTACAAATTTTCCCAAAATTTCTATAGAATAGTTAGTATTATTATTTTTTAATATTAAAACAACTATGTTTTTTTCACAAAAAAAAATTCTCGGACCCTCTTGACAAAAATGTTGGTTCCGCCCTTGGTGGTAGCGATGATAATGAGAGTTATGGTGATGGGAATGATGGTGATGTCTGTCATTATGGAGGGAGTGGTGGTGGTGAAGCAATCACAGACACCGATGATGCAATGGAATCGTTGGCATTCACATGCGTGGAATCACAATATAGAAATAATTTTTAAACATAAGAATTAGACCTGATCACGTTCTAAGAGGGCAAGAAACCATGCATATTTGCCGATGGTCAATGAGATGAGATTGACCAAACCTATTCACATGGTTTTGTTGACATTGGAGTTGATTCCCTTTTATCCACCTTTAGCGATATGAGTCTTTTTGGATCGGATGAATATGGTTCATCTTCTAAGAATAGTCAGAGTCAATGGGGGAAAGATGATCATTTTCTAACTGCAAACATGTTATTATTCATCGTACACTGAGGACAGTCACAATCAATGGGGTCTGATGGTATTATGGGCAAAATACACAAACTTTTGAGCCTGAATTTTCTTTTTATCCGCAATATCCTATTATCGACCATTTGATAGGAGTTGATTACGAGGAATACTTCACCCATGTGAGCACATTTATAAACTGTTATAATTTTAACATTTCATGGGATCAATATAGTCATCAAGCGACTCTCAATCATGTTACGATTGAACCAGATTGGGAACTCAAAATGTATTGAAAGTTTATTATGTACTAGTATGATAAACATGTATCTTGTATAAAATGTAGTATTTATGACAAGATGACTATTATGAGACTTTTGATGTAGTATATGTAAGAATTTCAGTGATTCTTAATTTGAAATTTATAGTTTTGTGTGTGAAATTTGTGATTTTTTACTATATTGTTAATTAAGTCTTGAATTTAAGAGATATTTGGTATTTAGGCTTCATTTAATGTGTTGAATAGGTTTATTTAATTACATCTTTTTTTTTCACATATTTCATATATTTTTGAAATGTATTACATATGTTTCTCGTAACCTAAAAAATTTTACGTTTATTTTTTACACACCGAAATCACAATCCCTGGTGGCTACAAATCATTTCAGTTGGCCCCTAGCCAAGTTGATGGTTGCAAATAGGTTGCCTATAACATCTAAAGATAAGTTCGGTCAATTTAAATATACAAGGGTCTATTTCTATTGTGTTGTGTTTAGTAAGGTGGAATACCACATCTTGCATGAGTGTGGATGCCCACCTCCTTGACACAACCTACTTAAGGATACTTAGACTCATTATTGTTCAAGCTTGAGGTGGCACCACCACCATTTGCATGCTTGTGGATGTCCACCTCATTCTCAACCTCATTCTAATGTCTTATGCCTATAAATGGGCTTATAGAAATAATGAAATAGATAAAAAAATAAAAAATAATAAATAATAAATAAATAAATAAATAAAAATACAGAGACTTGTTCTTAGATATAGTAGCTTTGTTTTATGGTGGATATATGTATTGTTTATAGCCTTAATTTGTAAGACATTACTTGCATGAGTATTTCGACAAACTGAGCCGATCATATTTTCTTTGGTCTTCAATTCGACGAGTTTGGATCACAAGCAATTTTGACTAACAATCGTTCTTATTTACTCTGATTTTCTTTTCAATCCGAGTGTTTTGGATGTACAAATCTCTAACTCGAGATAATTTCATATTGATCTGATCATTAGTATATGATTTAACAATATGCATAATTTCTTAGGAGTAAATATTATTAGTTTTCATTAAACCAATTAATATCTCATTTTGGCGAATTTTGGTTGTATTTGATGTGTCCAAAATCTGGTATCTTGTAAAGTCTGATTTGCAAAACAAATGTTAGATTGCCAGATACCACCTATTTGGTGGTCGAAGGTACTCCTGTACTTAAGTCAGTAACTCTGTAGGAGATGGAGATAAATCTTGACAGATCTCAGTTAAAATTGCATACCTTTGTCGCATGTTCCTTTTACCTTATATAATAGTCGTTATTAATTCTCCGTGTGACTTAAGCATGTAAGGCGCAATGAGAGAAGACATTCTCTATAACAGTGTCCTCCTTTATGAAGATACGTCATTGGGGGCGTAACTCCCTCCACGACTCTTTTTCTCTGTAATGTTCCTCCTTCTTAAGGGTCAACTTTGTTGGGCCTGGATTTGGGCCTATGACTATGATTTGTTCTAATGGGCTCTATTTGGGCTTTTACAAATGAATCCGCCCTTTTTGAGCTTTATGAGTTGGCATGGTCTTAAAATATTTGGTCCTCATGATGGGCAATCTCTGCCACATGTATGGTTGTGATGATAATCTTATTTGATGTATCATCAGTTACCCCCCCTTAGTTAGTGGGTATGTTGATGTGGCCACTAGCTTAACGACTTTCAATTTCATCATTGCATTGCATTTAATGTTGTTAGCAGTTTTTGGTGAGGTTGGTATTTTGATATCTCGTTCATCCATTCGTTTTCGCGCGCATTTTGGGATTTCGTGCAACCATCATATCTCGCACATCTTTCTATTAGCAGTCTCTTCGTTGCTCGGCTCTATAAATGGAGGCATGATAGCTTTGTTTCTCCTTTCATGCTATTTGAAATTAGGGTTTATTCTTCTTTCTTGTTCTTAATTTCTTTTCAATGTCTACCAGCAGTATACTAGATGGTGAGACGCTTAGCATTTGTGAAGCGTTATTTTTACCCAAGAAGGCTTCGCAGGCAATGTTAGATAGAGTTCATTCCGAGTACTCTTTGCCATCCGACCTTGAGATAGTTCATGCCTAGGCAGAATGATAGTCCTCGTCGTCCAAGGATTGATTATATTGCACTTTACCCGTGTATGTTTCAGTCTGGACTTCGATTTCAAGTCCCAGAGATATTTAAGGAATATTTAGATTTTCTAGGCATTCCTCCTACTCAAATGGGTCCCAACGGCTGGAAGGTGATAGTTTCTACTTATGCGAGAGTCACTCTTATTGTCATTCCCTTAATTGTTAGGGTTTTGTATTTGGTGGTTGGGTGGACAAGAATATTTGTTTTCTCCATTCCTCTGTCTGTTTTGGAAAACTTAACGATGACTATAGGGACTGGTCGCGGTTTTAATTTTATGCTTCTGTCAAATCCGATCACTTTAACTTGTGGGGTCGACAGATTATGTATTCGTTCCGAGTCCCCAACAAATGGAAAGATCTGCAGTTGTCTGTTGAGTAGCAGGCGATCAGTGACCATTTTTCAAGGCTTCCTGTGGTTGTTGTGGAGTCGTTCCTCACTGAGGATGTTGTAACGCGTAGTGGCTTGTACACAATGAACGAGACAAAACGGGCTTCGCTTACTGAATGGCTGCTGAGATTGTTGCTCGTGTTGTTCCTGTTGGTGTTAGTGATGTCAACATTAATTAATGGGAAAATGAACTCTGACAGGGATGTTATGGATCTCAATGCTTTTGTTAGCATTGGTGTTGCTGGCCCGACCACCAAGAAAATGAAGCTTTCGACGCCTGCTAGTCCATCAAAGCAATTGGTGATAAGCCCTGACTGTGTTCCCAAGAGGAAATGACTTTCTGGTTCCACTCGTAGTATTACTCGGATTGCTCATCGTCCAATTTCATCTGATAAGGAGGGTAGGAAAGCGGATCGCCTTTCTCTCGAGAAGGTCGATGAGATATATCTAGCGATGGAAAGAAGCAAGAAGGAGATAATCCATCTGTTGGACTATAGTGAGAAAGATCTTCTTTCAGTTTACGTTGTGCCCGACTTTGTCCAGTGGTCTGATGACGACCCTCGAGTTATTGACAACAAGATGTTTCAGGTTGTTGTGGAGCGGTCAAAGGATCCGAATATGACAAATACCCTGGCCGACTTTGAATTTAATCTTTTGTGCGAATAGGAGGTCACTGATCGTGGTTAGAGTTCTAAGGCTCTTCCTTCTCCCATTCGTTTTGATGACACAATAGATGTCCTTGTTCCTCCTTACACGTGTCATGATGATCTCGTGGAAAGATTGCCTATTAGCCCAACACTGATCTAGCCTTCACGGTTTTAATCCCGCCCAACGCAGTCAGTCAAACAAACCTAATTCTTACAGCCTACTAGGCCCATGTTTCTCACAACTATCCTTAATACCCATAAGCCTTGTTAAGGCAAGTATCTCGAGGATCAGCTTCAGACAGACAATTATAGCGGCTTTTTGCTTCCAACGAGGAAGTATATTCCTGAGTATATGTCACATAAGGAGACTTCTACCTATAGACCACTCTTGGTATGGGAACTATCTCCCACGTATCTAGGAGCACACGGCTAACATGAAAACTTCCCTCCACATCACGACTCCTAATTAGAGAAGGATATTCACAAAGATCTTCTACTATAAATTACGCCATCAATGGCCTGGTCGAACCAGGACTCCTACATTATAAATAATACATGAAGTTGGTAAGCTAAGGTACGCTACAAATTTTTTGTTTACAACATTACATCTTCCTCATATCCCTGTCTAACTTTAGCGTCGAAGTGCCATCGGCCACCACAACGGTGGTCCGTGGCTCACGTGCGTCCTTGTGCAGGTCAGCAGAGTGGAAAATGATTGCATCAGTTTGGCGTCATTCGTGGGGACGACAAAGTTCCTAACCTTTTACTGGCATCATCTTTCCTCAGGCTACGAAGAGATGGTGATCACCCGATCATGCAACAATGGAGAACAAAGGGAAACGTCGAGCGCTCAGCCTGGTGCTACTTCACCGATTTTGACGGTGTAAATAACGCGCAGGCATCAAGCTGAAGCTCCTGGAATAGCAGTAGTGCTGTCGGACCCTGAATCGGATCCAACATCACCTTTTATACGTCAAGTTTTGTTGACGATGAAAACGCTTAGATCGATGAAACAAAAGTCTGACGAGACACTCGAGGCGTATCTAACTTGCTTCAGTAGTGATCTAACTGCCTTCAACATGTGCAACGACACAATAGACATCTCAACCTTCATCAACGGTCTGGGGAAAGGTAAGTCCTATAACTTCCTGACTCTGGACCCAACAACAAACATGGCAACTTGGAAAGGGAAGCACAGAGTTACATCGCCCTAGAAGAAGAACGGGCAACCAGGAGCGAAGCCGGGCTTAGGGAGAAATTGGCCGACAGGATATGCATGCTTCATGGAGCCAATTTCGAGTTCGAACTATCAAACAGGTCCACCAAAGCTCAGGCGCTAACAAACTTCATTGCCAAGTTTTCTGGTAAAGAAGAGCCGATATCGGATCACCAGTCCTCAGATTCAAGCAACCAGGCGTGGATCTTGCTCTACGACGGATCATCGACGGGAATAGCAAGCGAAGCCGGGATCACACTTCACTCCCCTAGCGGCTTCACCCTCGAAAAAGCAGTCAGGTTGACTTTCCCGCTTCAAACAACGAGGCTGAATATGAGGCCCTCTTGTCCGGCCTAAAGCTAGCCTGGGGATCAGGATAGATTACTTAACGACATACAACGATTCAAGATTGGTAGTCAACTAGGTCAAAGGGGATTTCAACAGCAATGACCCCCACATGATAGCCTATCGCAACAAGGTACTTGGTGTAATGAGCGGGTTCAAAAGATGCGAGCTCATACAATACCCGCGAGACGACAACAAAAGAGCTGACGCGCTAGCTAGAGAGGCCTTAGCCTCTGACGAAGTATTTAGCGGCCTCATTGAATACCTAGAGCAATCAAGCTTCGATGAAGAAGAGCCTAAAAATGTTTGCGCCACAGACGCACAACCTAATTGGATGACTCCGATACTCGAAGCAACCGGAGCCCCACCGGCTGAGAAGGTTGAAGCCAGAAGACTTAAAAACAGAGCAGCAAGGTACACTCTCCTAAACAAGTTATAAAAGAGATTTGTGACAGGCCCCTATTCCAATGTTTGTCACCTTCAGAGGCAAATCAGGCTCTGAAAAGGATCCACAATGCTATATGCAAAAATCATCCGGGCGGGTGAACCCTCGCAAACAAAGCTTTAACTCTAGGATACTATTGGCCGACCATGTAGCGAGATGCCAAAGATCACGTCTGCAAGTGCGACAAGTGTCAGAAGTTCGTGCCTTACACACATATGACTGCCCAGCCGATGACTAGTCTGTGGCCATTCGCACAATGAGAATGGACATTATCGGATAACTTCGAGCATCAGCTGGTAAAAGGTTCCTTCTTGTGGCTGTTGACTACTTCATCAAGTGGGTTGAAGCCGAACCCCTATCCAAAATAGGGTAGGTCCAGATAGAAAAATTCATATGGGTGACCATCGTCTGTAGATTTGGCATCTCCAGAGTATTGGTCAGTGATAACGAAACTCACTTCGAATGTATAAAGGTTAAAAAACTGTGCAAAAGTTTGAATATTAATCACCACTTCTTCTCGCCAGTGGAGGTTACCAACCGTATAGAAAAAACAATACTTTCACTAAAAAACGTTTTCTTGTCCTGGGAAGGACATTACAACTATTTTAAGGAGAATCAGCCTCTTCAGCAGTTTGTCCCGCGGAGCCAGAACCTTCCCCTCGAGAGATGGGTTCGAAAGAATCCCACTTATAATGGGCGAAGTCAAGGTTGACACCGAGGTGCTCTTCTCTAATAAGCTCCAAAAGCTGTAATCTGCCTCGATTAACCTCTGACGAGATCGACGGCCTCCATCCTGACATGTCGAAATCACTGCACCCACCAAGGCAGCATAGTAAACGCTCATCTGACAGTAAACGCTCTGCCTCGCAAACGCGGCGAAGCCCCTCGTCGACTTCAAACTCTAGTTGTCGTCATTCTACGACACATTCTGTCTTTGTTCGCCTCCTTTTCGGTATCTTGGGCCTGCAGGTCGAATGACCACTTGTCCACAGCCGCGTCTAAGCACTCCAACTCAACCCGGGCCTGTCCCAGTTCAGCACGGGTTGACGCCAAATCCGATTTGGCCAACCTCAGTTGAGATCTAATGCTAGCGAACTCCGTCTCAGAAAATTGCAGCCTTCTCGGCTCCCAAGTTCGCAGCAGTACCGGCATTCTGTAGCTCACCAGACAAGGAATCCACTTGGTAGAGAGCATCCGAATACGACATCCGCATGTCCGCGAAGGCCTCCAAGGCAAGGACTCGTCCGCGAGCTTCATGATGCAGCGTAACAGGACTATGCAATTCCATGGCACGAACGTCTGCCTTGGACTCATGACAACATGAAACGTTAATGCGAGGACCAATGTTCTCTCCTTCAAGTCATTAGGGGGAATGACAACATCTAGCAGAAGAAGACGACCCTCTGAAGTTGCCACCTGAGCAGAACGCGACAGCCTGAGGGCAGAGGCCGCACGATCAGAGGATTGCCTCCTTCTCAAAACAACAACATGAGGCATACTCGTCTCCAATTCTGCTACCCTGGTCGGGCTAGGCATAACTAGACTTCTCTTCCTCGAACGACGACTGATAACCCCTTTAGTCGGCGAACCGGGTGCATCGAGAACATCATGAGAACACAGTAGCAACCCACTACGCACAACATTACCCGACATTATGACCTCCTCGACGGACGTCAATGGGAGGTTGATGAACTCCCTCTCTATCTGTCTCTCTTCCTCAGTGAAAGTGAGAACTGTGAACTTCCCTGAAAAAAAATGACATCAAACTAACATCACGTCTGGGATCGAAAAAATAAGCCAGTAAGTAAGAAACTTACGAAGGTCGAACTAGAAACATCGTGGGATTCTACGAATCCCAAGCTTGAAGTACGAAAAATTCACCAAAGCCAGGAACCAATAGCTCTCCCAAGGCTCAGTGTCATCCGTTACTAAACACAAACAAGTAGGGAAATTTAGTATGCAAAGGCCTCTAGCATCCAACCGAGCGGTGGTCATATGATGGATTACCGCCGAAGTCAAACGAAGGTCGGCATCATGTGCCCTTAGGAGAAACGCAATCAGAACCTTAAACCCGCTCGAAACCATTTGAGCGGGTGGCATACATAGAGTGAAAAGAAACGCTAGACGTCATCCGACACTGGGAACAAGAGCCCTGACTCGAACATGCCCTGATGCAGGCTTATATACCCCTGAGAGGGTGTAGTTGGAGCCAAGTCTCCAAATGCGGGAACAATTTCCAAATCCCCTGTAATACTGTTCAAGCTTCGAAGCCTGATTAATTCGGCTTCATCAACCATGCTATCCTCAAAGAGTTTGAGGCGAGTGAAGGACAACAGATCCTTAGAAGAAAGTTCAACACTTTCTGCTATTGATAAAAAGGACAAATAAAACTTTATAGCAACACGATTGCTTGAAGAACTTACATAGACAATGATGGGAGAAAACCTCCTTGAAACGAAAGATATTTGGCCACCAATTGTAGCTTAGTTGGTCGAACATTCACTCTCCTTGTGAGAGGTAGCGGGTTCGAGACTCAGCGGTTAGGATTTTATGAGTTTTCACCTGATTATTAGGAGCACATTTGCTCCGTTGTTGATAAACCTTCGGGTATTGAATGTAGCTGCTTAGATAGACTAGACCGAAGTGAAGCGAAAACAAGTCTTCATACAAGGTGGATGCGATGGACCGGAGCGAAATACCGATGCGAAGCGAAAGCAAGTCTTCATGCAAAGTGGAGGCGATGGACCGGAGCGAAAGTAAGTCGACAAGGATATTAAGTGGCAACAATATTGTAGCCTTCGGGCCTAGTTTGGTAAACCCTATAAGGTCAGTTATGTAGCCTTCGAGCATGGATTACTAAATAAATAAAAATGATCAACGACCTAATTTTTTTTTTTTAAAGGAAAAAAAAAGAAACGGAGAATATTTATAGAGAAGACAGATCGTATTTGTCCTCCTTGAGCAATCGTGTACCCATTAATGTTGTGCACCGCTTGAGACAACGTTTCGGACTCAATCATCATGAGTAGCGTATTTTTTCAAGAGATGACTTAGCGAACCGATGTGATTGCCTGCTAACTCGGATGGGAGCAGCTGATGATACACCAAATGGTTTCAACTGTGCCGTACACGTGTTATGATGATCTCGGAGAAAAATAGGCCCATGCGTCAGCCCAATACTGATTTGGCCTGCGCGATTTTAAGCCCACCCAACGCAGTTTGCAAAATGAACCCTAATTCTTACAGCCTGCTACGCTCACGTGTCTCACAACTATCCTCAATACCCGTAAGCCCTGTTAAGGAAAATATCTCGAGGATCAACTTTGGACAGGCAATTACAGCGGCTCTTTGCTTCCAACTAGAAAGCAGATTCCATAGTATATGTCACATAATGAGACTTCTACCTGTAGACCACTTTCGAAATGTGAACTAACTCCCGCGTATCTAGGAGCAAATAGAAAAATTTGATGCAATGGAAATATAATAATATTACATTTGAACATCAAGCCATTGTTGCTCATTTGGAATCTTCTGACTTTTTCCAAGATGTTGAAATGGCATCCTTGTAGTGCTGTGTTTTGATATCACCTTGTAAAATCTCCAATTTTATGTCTTTGTTACTTGTAAATTATATCTAAGATATGCATAGTTTATCTACACTTATGTACAGCTTGATATATATTTACTAGAGAGATATTATTTAAAGGTATGGATCATGACATGCAAATGTTGGACGATGATACATGTTTGATTGATAATACCCAGGGGCGGAGCCAAGATTGCTGACAAAGGGGGGCAAAAAAAAGTTTGAAAAGACCAACTTACCCCTGACCGTGGTTTTCCAAACCAAACGAAGATTTTTTTTTCTTTTTTAACTCCCAACAAACCCACCCTCACCAACCCTCTCACTCTCTCTTGTTCACCTTCTCTTATATTTTCTCTCCCTCACAAACCCTTTCTCACTCTGTGATCTCTCAACTCCGCCTCTCATCTCATTCCTCTTATATTTTCACTCCCAATTCGCTCAACTTCGTAGCAGTTGGCTATATCGAACCCTGAAACGTGAACATATCAGTAGCAGAGATTTGTGTAGAAAGGGGGGGAGAGGGGAGAATCTAAACTTTTAAAATAATCCATAATTTAATTTTTAGTGGAGTTAAGAGCCAAGATTATATACAAAATGGGACAATCTAAACTTTTAAATGGGGGCTATAAAAAAATATGAGTAATTTAGTGGGATTTTTCATAAAGATAAGGGGGGCAACTGATCCCCTTAGCCAAAGGGTAGATCCGCCCATGATAATACCACTACATATACAATACAAAAAAAATGACAAAATTTTCCCATCACTAGACATTTAAATACAAAAGGTGTCTACTATAGTTGTTCATGTGCAAATTATTGAAAGCTCTGAAGAGCCTATTTCACACTACCAAATAGTTCCTCTTTTTCATTCAGCAATACGTTATATTCAAGCAGTTCTAGAAGAAACTTGCTTAGTTTCAAAAATATACGCTTGAATGGGTATCATATTGTGACAACTAATAATTGGAGTAAATAATATTTATGCATCATTTCTAGTGTTGGAAACCAGAAGTTCACACTAGAAAAATTCTCCATTGTTTGATTGGGACTATATTACATAACCATTGGAACTATAAAATCACATGCCATTCTAAGCCAAAAACTTAAGGTACATCACAAACTCATTGAATCACAAACTTTGCTTCATTGGCATTATCATTTTGGTCATCGTTGATCCATCATAGTAAAAAATATTTGTAGAATACTTTAATGGTCATTCTTAGCACATACTCAACTTCACTTGCCTAATTGATACTTGTGCATCCCTTATTACTAGACCATATCCTTTCGAGATTGCAACTGAGTCGCCATCATTCTTACATGGAATATAAGGCGACATTATGGATCAATTCCCCCTATTAGTGGACATTTTAGATATTACATGGTTTTAATAGACGCTTTTACTAGATAATCTTATGTGTGTCTTTTTTCCACCTGTAATCTTGCATTTGCTAGAGTCCAAACGCAAATTACTATAACTATGGCCCAATTTTCAGACCATCACATCAAGTTTATTCGCCTTGATAATGTAGCATAGTTTACTTCATAAGTGTTTAATGATTTTTACTCATCAATAGAGATTTATGTTGAACATTCAATCCCACATGTATATCCACAAAATGGTTTAGCATAATCTCTCAATGTATACAACTCGTTGGGGACATGCAATCTTGTATGGTGCAAAGTTATTTTGCCTTAAACCCACTTTGTACCATCAGTATTCACCTTTACAACTTGTGGCAGGTTTTCAACCAAGTATTTCACATCTATGTAAAATTTGGTTGCACTGTACATGTTTCTATACCACCCCAACACGGATTAAGATGAGTCATCAACGTCGCTTAGGCAATTATATAGGTTTTGACTCACTTTCTATTAGCCGCTATCTCGAACCTTTAACATGTGACCTTTATACTGTAGATTTGCTGATTGTTAGTTTGATGAAACTATATTCCCACCATTAGAGGGAGATAAAAAATTTTGTACATAACAAGGGAAGAAAAAATAGTGTGAATTATCATGGAATACTTCCACTTTGTCTCATTTGGACCCTAAAACATCACAATTGTCTGATGCAGTTATAGTAATAGTGTCACATGTGGCACCTAGAATTTGTGTTCCTAAAGGACAAACTTTAAATAAGGCAACTAATGAATTCGTTACATGCCAGAAGTGTGGCAGACCTATAGGTTCCAAATATTCAACTCTCCAAACAAAATTTACTTTGTCTGAAGAAAAGTCAAGAATTACTTACTCGATAAAAACTAAGATGTGCTTTATGCAATTTGAAACAATCGAAAAAGATGTGGTATAATTGTCTTTGGGGTGGGCATCCCATCCCGCGATCCTGATCTCATCCCGATTTTTTTGGATCTTTTTGGGAATGATCAAACCCATCCTGTCCCGTCCCGATCTAAAGTGGTATGTGATCGGGATGAAGATTTTCAATCCCGCCGATCCCGTCTCGTCCCGAACTTATTTATTTAATATATACTATTATTAATTTTAATCAAACTACTCTTCTAAAGGAAACTTTATACTGTGTTGAAATTAAATAAAAAACATCTATTGCTTTAAAACTTGCTTGATTTGATATTCTTTATTTAGATAGAAACTTTAGTTTGAATATTTTAGATCAAATAGAATTCATGAAAATTTATGTTTTTTCACATTTTAGATTGGTTATAGGACAATTATTCTTGTTGAAAATAAATGCAAATGATGGTTTGGATTAGTTTTGCACTATGAGTTATGTAGTTGGAAATTTGGTCAATGAGCAATATTTTTCATTTTTGAACTTATATTAAGACAACTTGAGAACTTATATCATTCATACAAGATACAGTTAGGAGTAATATTAGATGAAATTTTATAAGACATTTTATATTATTATGATGAAAGTTATATGTACATAAATTAGGCATCATAGGTGTGTAAGTAATGTGAGATGAAATTTTTTTGTGGAAGACTATTTAATACATGTTCATCCCGTCTTGCCCCATCCTTCCCGAACCCGTTTGGGATAAGATAAGGTCGAAATGAGATATATCCCGTCCCGATCCCGAATGAATCCATCTCGTCTCATCACGTCCTGTACCCACTCCTAATCTTAGTGAATTTCTGGGTAAGAAAAACTATACAAATAACCTCATTTGCTAATTAATCACCATATATTGAAAAAAAAAATTGTAGTGCTTTAATATGGATAAATCTCATTCATTTAGTGCGCCAATGGTTGTCTGATCTTTGGATTTAAATAAAGATCCATATCGACCAAAGGAATAAAATTAGGGGATACTTGGTCCTGAAATACCATATTTAAGTACCATTAATCTAACCATTCTCACCTAGTTGGCTATGCAGATTCATGTTATCTTTCTAACCCCACAAGGATCACTCACTGAAAAATTATATATTTATGAATTGCAGCGAAACTATTTTCTTGGGTATTTATTAAACAAACATTAGTAGCTACCTCCTCAAATCATTTTGAAATTATTGCTCTAAATGAAACGAGAATGTGTTTGGCTCGGATTATTAATTCAACATATTAGAAATAACTATCAATTGCCCTCAGTTATTGATTAGTCGACTACAGTATATGAAGATAATTTTGTGTGTATTGTTCAAATGCAACAAGGCTTCATCAAAGGAAATCAAACGAAACACATTTCAGTAAAGTTCTTCTATACACATGAACTTTAGAAGAACCATGTGATTGCAAACAGATTCGGTCTAGTAACAACCTTGCAGATCTCTTCATCGAAGCACTTCCTAAATTAACATTTTAGAAATCAATTTACGAGATTAGCATGCATTGGCTTAATCATCAAAGTAATTAAACTTCAATGTCATGAAGAGGAGTCATTATCAGGAAGAGTATCCAGATGTAAGGAATGTGATTTCTCGAAAAATGTCAAAATTTCATGAAATATTTTTTTTCTTCAAGTTAACGAAATTCTTTCGAAATTTGAAATATTCATTTTTTCATTAGGCCAACTCATTTTTCATACATTTTAACCTGTTATAACCTTAGGGTGTGTTTGGTTGCATGGAATCCTATGCCATAGGAATCCATAAGGGGACCCCTACATTTTAGGCTAAATTGATGTATTACTCCACATCCACCATTTGATTTTGTGATCAATGGTGGAAATGGAAGTCCCATGAACATGGGAATGACACTCCTTGGTCCCTCAAGGCATGTGATTCCCATGTTCATGGGATTTTCATTCCCACCATTGATCACAAAATTAAATGGTGGATGTGGAGTGATACCTCAAATAAGCCTAAAATATCGGGGTCCCCTCATGAATTCCCATGACATATGATTCCATGCAACCAAACACACCCTTAGTTTAGTATTAAATTTTTTTTACATAAGTGCTTCTTATGAAATATGTAATTTGTTTGACATTATGAGTCATGTGGGACTCTTTATATAGTATGTAAGAGTTTAAAATACTTAAATTAATTAAAAACTATAAAATTACAACCGAAATATTTACTTTTTTTTATACACAACGAAATATTTCTTAAAATCATCTTACCAAAATTACCTCGAAAAACGAAATCACAATCCTTGTCCAGATGTATACTCGACCAAGAGCATTGGAAGTATGCTACATTGATATTGAGTGTGTTGTAGTCTTTTTCTTTCAACATGGTTTTATCTCACTAGATTTTCCTGTCAAGTTTTAACGAGGCAATATATGCGCATCCACTATCTTCAGGATTAGTTCTTAATTAGGAGTAGCATTCAGGGGGAGACTAGATTTTGCAAAATACATTGGACAATTTGCACACAATACACTTTTTTCTTTGCTGAATTTTTATCCCACTTAGTTTTCCTAGCAAGGGTTTAATGAGGCTGCATTTATGCATCCAACAATATTCCAAAATTGCAGTGTATAATACTCTTTTATTTGGATATGGTTTTTCCACTTTATTTTCTTTCCAAATTTTCATGAAGACATTACTTTTAATTGGTGGTCATTCAAGGGGAAGTGTTGTATTTAGTGAGGTGACAACCTCTTGCATAAGTGTGGATGCCTACTTCCTTGACACAAATTACTTAAGGCTATTTGACTCATTGTTGTTCAAGCTTGAGGTGGCACCACCAGCTTTCGCATGGGCATGGATGTCTACCTCATGCTAATGTCTTATGCTTATAAATAAGTTTAAACAAATAATGAAATAAATTAGAGAAAAATACAGATATTGTTGTATGGTGGATATTGTCTTATGCTAATGTCTTGACTTGGGAAGTTAAATCACTTCATGGTTGCTTCGCGGTCCAGGACCGAATTACAATTAATCTGGAATAATCTGATTTGATTGATATATTTTTTAAATCATATATTTTTAGTTTAATCATAGTCATATACAAAAATAATTAATTAATCAAAATACTATAAATTTGTTATTATTTTACTTCACTAATTCATTCAATGAACTTAATTTTGTAGGTTGGAACTAGTTACCTAGGCTGTTTGTTTAGGAACAGCAACAACAACAAGTGATAGCAGTAACCCCGAACAACAAAAGCTGCAAGCAATAGAAAAAACAAGTCAATCTAATGCTCACAAGCAATTGAACATTAGAGCACAACATTTGCAAGGAAGGAGCAAATTTGAACATCAGAAATTAGAACATGGCATACCCACAAAGCAAATATTAACAGTGAAATAGGGGTTCAATCAGAGGCCCGTGATGCTCAAATTACAGGAAAAAAAACACGAAAAAAAAATAAGAATAAGAGATCTGAAATAAAGAATTTTCAACATCAGAAATCAGACATGTTATACCCATAGAGCATGGCATACGGTATACCCACAGAACATGGCTTGTGATGGCTAAATTTTACCGAAAAAAAAACACTAAGAAAAGATGAAGAAGATATCTGAAACAAATAAAAAGAAGAAGAGGTCCAACATACCTTTGATTTGGTTTGAAGGAAGGTTGGAAAAGGGATAGCCATCCTGATCTGCTTCTTCTTATTCTTTGGTTTTTCTTACCCTTTCTTCTTAATCTTCATTCAGTTCTTCTTCTCTGCGTATACTCTTCTTCTTCTTCTTCTTCTTCTTCTTCTTCTTCTTCCCGGTTCTTCTACAGTTTACTTAGAGAAAATCAAAGAGGAATGTCAATCCCTTTCCCGACTTTGAATCCAATTAGTTCAAGTATACCCTTGTTCAATATCTGCATCAACAAATGCAACAACTTATTTTTAGAAATCAAAACAGATAAACAAAGTTGAAACTTATTTTTCAAAGATGCATAATTTCATTGAATCGTTGCATGAAATAAAAAAAAAAAAAATCAACCTGTTTTGCTTTTCTGAAAGAAGAAAAAAAAATGGAAGAAGAGTAAGAGATATGAAAGAAAAAGAAGGGATCTGAAAGAAGAAAAAGAACAGATCTGAAAGAATAACATATTAGTTTTACATTCCTTAAAAGAGGAGGAAAACAGAATTGTTGCAGTCAATCAGCTCCTTCAGTTCTTCTTCTTCCAAGGTACGTTCTTCTTCTTTTTCTTCTCAATCTTCACTTCTTCTTTGTCTTTCGTTCTTCGTCTTCCTTCGTTTTTCTTCTTCTTCTTTCAATCTCTACAAAAATGAATCGATTAGTTTTTATTTATTTTATAAGAACGATAAATCGGCAAGTGAACTCGGCCGATTATGTGGTGACTCATCGATTTATATGAGTTCGCGAAGCCCTAGCGAGTTTACTCAATTCGAACAGTCTAGTCCCATTTTAAGAATAATCACCGATTAATGGCCGATTTAATAACACAAGTCTTGACACAAACAAAGAATGTAATAGCTTTGTTGTGTGGTGGATATATGTATTGTTTATAGCTAAAAGATATTGTCCATCCTTTGAAATTTCATCGCAAGGATTATGATATATTTCATTCATAAGTTCATCATTTTGTTAATTATTTTCTTACCAATTTCAACGAATTTTTTTTCGAAATTAAGTTCATATTTCTTATTCAATGTACTAGTTTAATGTGGTTCACACGTACACGCATTATTCTATTATGGGTATGCAATTTGTTCCCTTTAAATTTAATGATTTTTCTTATCCACCTAATAAGAGTTAGGCAAGTAAGAAGGGGTGATGTGAGTATCAAATATTTTCATGACACGTGGCCTAGTGCGATATATTGATAACAGACACTGCCTTAAGCTCCGAGTCAAGGTCTCTACCTGGAGATTTGAACCAACTTGTTATACTATAATTACATACATTACACTAATATTTTTTAAGTTCTACCACGCGGGATCACTTAAAAGACCTCGAGATCTACGTCCAGGCATTCTCCTCATGATCCTCACCATTATGATAAATATTACACTTAACACCCTAATATGTTTTTGTGTTACTGCAGGTAGGGCAATTGCCAGAATCCGTTCAGAGAACCCTCATGGTACATGACATTGGTCACTGTATTTGCACCCCATATTTCAACTAGAGCACCCACTACAATTGGGTAACAAGACTTATCACAGTTTTATAAGCAGTCATACAGGACTTTGCAAAGTCCAAATTGATTGGACACAAAATTATGGAGGGAGCAGATGGTTTTTTCCATAAAAATGCTAAGATATAGTTTATTCATAAAATATGCTAATTGAATAAGGACTTTATCAAGTTTAGGTACGAATTACATTTTCTGCAGGAAACAGGACAACATGACTTCTAGTTTTGGCTAAACTGGGACGATCCCGTCTATATATATAGGAGACGACCTATAGCTACAAATACAAAATCTAATCCTAGTATCTTTAATCTCTGTGAGCTCTTTCTAACTTGAGTGTCAGAGTGTTTTTGTTGGCACACCCCCATCTAGTCCATTTCTGATTCATCCAGGAGCAACAAAGTCAATCTAGTAGGAAACGCCCAGCTTGTGGATCTTCGTTGAACCATCTCGAGGAAGGCAAGGTAGCATATTTGCCCCAATACATATGTTGGCAAATACAAATTAAAATTATATCAAGTTCTAGAGCTGTTGCCGTGGATTGGAATTGGGCAAATTTTTTTAGTTGCATAATTTATTATAAATATATTTTCTTAATGTGTTCTGAATTTTTGAAATTTTTGTAGAATATATAGAAAGAGTGAAACATCAACGACCTAAGAAATTTCTGTTGTATTTGAACTTAATTTGGACGACGAATTGATGAAAATCTGAACATTTTTATGCCTTTTGATAAATGTCTAATATTGTGCACGATGTTGGTGTCCAACAGTAATAGCTAGATAGTGAGTCTCATAGTTGAGTTCTCGATTAATAAAATTATGAAACCATAATTTGTTTAAGGGCAACAATCTTTTAATATTATTAACAATAGGCCTCCATGCACAGTTCATCTATGTTCTGGTGTATATATAATTCATGTAAGATAGAGAGGAGTATCCCCGAATCTCCTAAAAGAAGACCTGTCAGCCATTGTCGAGCCTGGATTAACATCAAAACAGCCTCTGCCGCATGACATTCTGCCATGGTATTGTCAAGAACTTTTCCGACAATAGGATCCGGCACCCGAGCAAGCACGTGGCCTTGCAAACGTTGCAAAAAACACCTAATGCTCCCTGCTGTGAAGAGGCAAAAAAAGGCATACTTAGGTGACTAAGATAGTATCTGGGTCGAGGAAGTCAGGAAGGGGATTAGCAACGTGAGATCTAGTTATAAGGGTGTGATTTCTGACTGAGGAGAGTTGGGCCTGGATCAGTTGATTGTGGCTTGTAAAAGTTTCCTTGAAAGGGTTCAGTGGAGGGATAGGGGATCCTATTGTCTGAGGAGTTCTGTTGAGAATCACTAATGGCTTGTTCCATAATCGAGTGGACGGAGAGAGGCTGTGTAATTTGGGTAGAGTTGTGGTTCATCAAACTATTAGGAGTGCAACACCATTGCTTGTGCCACGCATTCCAGGTGAGGTTAAAATCAGGGAAAAAAAAGTGGGCTTCAAATTTAGATTTCCTAAAAATGTAGTCATTTCGGAGTTGCCAGATGGTTTTTTGAGAACTGTCGTAAACTTATATAACAGGACATCTCTAGAAGTAGGGTGGGCCTTGGTTGTATCCCACCTAAATGTGAGGATAGTAATGATGGTGGGACTCCCAAGGTTTTTATTCAGCCAATCTATGGGGATAGGGGAAACACTCCATAGAGGATTCATAACCAGACATCTAAAGAAAACATGAACAACATCCTCGGTGTAGTTATTGCAAAAAATGCAGGTGTCCTGTATGGAGTGTGAAACTTGACTAGATTGGTCATGGGGGGGAGTATGCCTTGACCAATTGTCCAGAGAAGGAACATGGACGATAGGGGAGCCTTGATTCACCACAACTCTCAGAGAATTTTTTTATCCAAGGAAGAATAACGAGGGAGAGAGGTAGAGCCTTTTGCAAGGTCAGAAAAGAAGGCTTTCGTCACACTTTTGACAAAAAATGTGCCCTTTTAATCAAAGGTCCAGGTCAATTGATCTGGGCATTCCTAGGAGCGAATCAGGATATTTTGGATATCTAAGGCCACAGCCTCCAGAAAAATAACATTAAGCAGTTTGCTGGCCTGGGTGAGAAATCCAGAGGTCGCAAATAGAATTGGGTCAATTGAGAAATTCTGTATCAGGAAAACATTATGCAAGAATGAATCCTGGTTTAACCCAACAATCATTCCAAGTACCAGTTCAAAATTGCCACATGACATGGCGTTTCATTTATCCTATGGCAGAAAGATTGCCCCTCCAGCTAAAGGAAGTTAGAGAATAGGCTTTGAAAAGTTGGAAGAGGCTGTTATTATTGAAGTAAAAAGCTTTGAGTTGAAGCACATGAGGATTGTTAGGGTATGAAAGTGCAAGCCACATATTTTTTGCCATCAAGGCGAGATTCTTGTACCTGCTGGGAGGAATATTGAGACCACCAAGGACTTTGGGCTTCAAGATGCGATCCCAGGTACTCATATGCTTAGCGTGACTATCGGCCTTGTCGTTCCACCAAAAGTTTCTAGCCAGGCTATCAAGCTTTGTGATATTAGTGCACAACAAGAAAAAAATTTGCATAGTATAGATAGGAATCGAATTCAGGACGACCTTGATAATTGTAGTTCTACCCGCTTGGGGGAAAACTTTAGATTTCCAACTTGAGAGTTTTGTGTTAACTTTGTCAAGAAGGAACTGGAAATCACCGGATCTCTTTTTTTAGAGAAGAAGAGGGGTTACAACATATTTGTCATTCAGAATGCAAAATTTGGAGCCTAATATACTGTTAATCATCTTAGAGTGTCTAGCATGAACATTGGAACCATAGAATACATAAGATTTATCAAAATTAACCACCATACAATATTTATAGAGAATATGTTTAACAGCATGGGCCTCAGATAAGGATGCTCGGCAAAAAATAATGAGATCGTCTATATAAAATAGGTGACTGATAGAGAGGGAGTGACGTTTGATTTTAATACCTTTGATGAGATCCTTGGACTCGACCCTTGCCAAAGTCGGGAAAAGGCTTTCGAGACAAGAATGAAGAGATATGGCGATAATGGATCTTTTTGTTTGAGACCTCTGGAGAACTTGATTGAAGAAAGAGGAGATCCGTTAAGTAAAACCTGAAGAGTGGGAATGGAGATACATTGATTGATCAATTTAATCTAGTCCTCTGAGAAATCTAATTGTGTTAAGATATGAGATAGAAACGTCCATTCCACTCTATCATAGGCTTTTGCCATGTCAATTTGTATCGCCATCGAGGTTTTTTTTTTCCTACAGTGGTGTTTCATGTGAAAGAATGTCTCATGGGCAAGACTAACATTATCTGCTATAGAGCGACCACGTAGAAAAGCCATTTGGTTAAGAGAGATAATCTATTCAAGAAGGGGTTTAAGAGGGTTAGCAAGGATTTTTTAGATGACTTTGTAAATCACATTGCACAACCCTATAGGTCTAAATTTGTCTGGAGTTTCAGGATTGTTGACTTTCGGAATAAGAGCTACAAAAGTATCATTGAGCTTGGGGTTCAGTTGACGGGTGATGAAGAAATTTTTTACCACTTCGAGGACATCAGATTTCACAATATCCCATGAGTATTGAAAAAAGAAGGCATGGAAACCATCTGGTCTAGGAGCCTTATGACTACCCATATAAAAAACAACTGCTTGAATTTCTGAGTCAGATGGAACAACTGTAAGGGCTTCATTATCTTCAACTGAGATTACTAGATTGAACAGGGAGATGATATTTGAATCTGGTTCAAGATGGGAAGAATAGAAGAAATTCTGGAAGTAGTTGTTAAGGATGTTGCCAACTGAACTTGGGGTCAAAGTGCCAAGAATTATCTACATCCTTAAGGCGAAGAATGAGATATAGCTTAGTCTTTTTTTTCGACCGTTTATTTACCAACAATCCCCGACAAGTATAACATTTAAATTCATTTAAACCAACAAACCCATTTATACAACATGCATGGACAAAGTCTGTATTTCAACAAGAAGTATAAGCCATCGTAAACATTCAAACATATGGAAGGGAAGATAAACATCTCTGAAGTCATATAGAATCAACAAAATCTGAGTATAAGAGTTTATGAAATACCAATTCAGCCCCTTGCTTTCTTGGGTGCCTAACTTGGTAATTTGGACAGCTAACGAACAATCACAAACATGAAATTATCAGTGTTCTGACAGAGATTATGTTATTAGACATGCTCATATATTTTGTATTTAGAATATATCATGACTTTCACTTACAGGTACTAAGTTTCTCAAATTTCTTTCTAAGTTTGAAAATTATTCCGGAGATACAAATTTTAAACTTCCAAACAAATGTATCCTAGTTTTAATCTTCTAAAGTTTTCACTGGGTTCCACTTAATTAGTTTAGGTTTGGAAGAACAGCTAGATCAGGAATTTGGGGTTTCCAGAGATTTTGATTCAAAGTGGAGCTTACAATGACAAGGACTTTCCTTTAGGTTCTCACACCTAAAGGGTTTTTGTCACGCCTCGATTTTCAAAAAAATGAAATTCTTATATCTATGTAGGAATGTTCGTTTCCCCTAAATTCGTGACGTGAAAATTCAATAATAACTGAACAAAATTTAACAATTATAATATTTATGACAAAGTTAAACTCTTTGACGATGTTCGCTCCAAAAAAGAAGTCTCCAATAGCACTCCCAAATTAAAACATTCTAAACCTAAACCAAGGCTAACCGGCTACATTCTCAAATGACTCTGCCCAATAAGCAAAATTTCACTTGGATCAGCAATTTAGTTGGTATGAGTAATCTCAATCTATAATAAAAATAAGTTGCATGCTATGATATGAAATTATAGACACAAGAAAACAACAATCTCAAGGACATATAGTTTCTCAACGAGGCAAAATTTTCATTATAATAAGTTCCTATCGTACTTAAAGCAGATTTATTTTACCTATGCTTACTCTGTGAAGATTTACCATGACAAGTCTGACTTGCAAAAATGTTAGTAGATTGTCATTCTGAGCGAAATGATTAAAAAACAAATAAATGTAATATATTAATTAATCCAAATTCATCAATGACCACTTCAGAAACTCCTAACTACTCATTGTTCGTTTACCATGACCACCTCTGTGCTGATGATACATGTCAGTATCCATCTCTCATATGAAGGAGAACTTCTTCGCCATCCATGCCTAAGTGGGAAAATCACATACAGGAATGCATCCTCAGATACTCATAACTATATGAGTACCATAAAAACCACGCTAGGGTTAACAATGCACATAAGCCACGTTACATTTTTAGCGGATAAATAATTGAACATCTTTTAGGCATAAAAAATCACCTCCTTTCCACAAGACCCAACCCAGAGGTTACTTAGTTTCTCTATAAGAAAGAGGTACCCTACTCCGCAAAATTCAACCGAAATGTTACTTAATTTATCTAAAGGAGGGGAAAATCACAAAACAACAAAATGTGTAGTACTTCTAAGTGATACAATTCAATATGATTAATGTTTATAAAACTGTGATTTCTTAAAAGTCTTATATGATGACACTTTGTCAATCATAACAAATCGACCCATTATTTTGGTGAAATGGCATAGCATTTTCCAAAAAGGAATTTCTCCATAACAAAAACGACAATTAAGGTCATTTAATATAGAAATTCATACTCCTTAACAAGTCAATTTCATAAAAATACAATTATCCTAACTCATCATAAATATCCAAACTCATCATAATAAATTAATATACATTCTCTGACCCTTACCATCTCAAAAATCACTATGAAACCACAACCCTTATACTTCAAAAACACAATCATATATCGAAAACACGCATATTGATGCATAAAGAGTTAAGGGGTAAAATACAATTTCCCCAAATTTTGAAAATTATATTTCCACTAAATAGATCTTTAGATGAAGATTCCAATGGTAAAAACATCATCAAAATCAGAGGTACCGTCTATCTTCTAGACTCAGTCAACTCGGGTTAAACTCTAGTAATCAACACTAAAGGAGAAGTTAAAAAATAATCAATTTGCAACTGACCAACTTTGAGTTAGTATAAAACCTCATTTCATAGCTAAATTATGCAAATTATATACTGTTGGAAAGCTTAAGGTGTAAGCTTTCCAATGGTATAAAAATCAAACATAATTACTCACCAATATGAGAAGTGTCACCATTTCTTTCTACCTTGTTTATCATCTTCTCATATATAAAAAAAAAAAAAAGATTTTACAACACATTTCATATTGAACATACACACTTCGTTCAATCGTAAAACCCACATATCTTAACAAAAATGACAATGTATATAGTGGAAAGCCAACATAACTAGCTTTCAAGTGGTACAGGATTCAAAACCAATTTCATACACATACGAAAACTATCACAGTCTCTTTCTACCCACTCTCCATGCTCTATCAAGAGAAATTCCAAATTACTTCACTCAAATTTCAACTTCGAACTTCTCAATGAAAATTCAATCACATCCGCATAACTAAAACAACAAAACAACAGCTACATGGTAATTAATTACACAACAGTTCAAGAAATTTAGAAAGAAAAATAGTTACTATCCCTAATACCAATTAAGTCGATAGCTCTACACTGAGAAATCCCAATAAATAGGTCTATTCACACAACATTCCACAAAAGCAATCATAGTCATAATGCATAAAACAATGAACTTGATCGAAAATTTGCAAAAACCATAAACACAAAGATCTAAGAAAATGCACAAAAGGATTGAGAAATACTCACAATTATGTACGCTAGCACAAAAACTTCCACACCCACGTAATCGCATACTCACGCTCACGCTCACGCACACGCACATCCTTTATTATTTTCTTTATTTTCCATTTCTCTTATCTATTTCTCTCTCTATCCCTTTTTTCCGACAAAAACCATACAAAACAACACATTTTGAATTACCTTACATGTCAGAAGGGATCCCAATCATTAAAATGTCTGCTAAATCGCATGTTCCAACTGCCCCGTTGATCTCTTTGAATAAAGAACTCAACTACTTACCCTCTATTATTGCTATCTATATCAAATGACAACTTCAACATTTTAATTTTTCCAACATTGGAATGATAGTAACAACAAATTCTATAAACCACTGTGTGACGACCCCCTCCCGCACTGTACCGATATTGTCTGCTTTGGGCTACCATCCGGCCCTCACGGCTTTAAAAGGCCTCGATACAATGGGGAGCTGACCCCGCACATATAAGGATCATCCTCATCCCCTACCCAGGCGATATGGGACTATGATTTCCCTTGTAGCTCGTCCAACCCCTCTCGGCCTATTGGGCATTTGGGCCTGTAGGGCTCCAACCCTCACCCTCACCTCAGGTCCGCCCACTTAGGGTCTCACAATCCACCCCCCTTAAGGCCCAACGTCCTCGTTGACCACACAGACACAACGTCCACGTTGCCCGAGGGCCCACTTCCACGTGGCATATTTCCGGTTGGGTCAGGCTCTGATACCAAACTGTGACGACCCCCTCCCGCACTATACCGATACTGTCCGCTTTGGGCTACCATCCGGCCCTCATGGCTTTAAAAGGCCTCAATACAATGGGGAGCTGACCCCGCACATATAAGGATCATCCTCCTCCCCTACCCAGGCGATATGGGACTATGATTCCTCTTGTAGCTCGTCCAACCCCTCTGGGCCTATTGGGCATCTTGGGCCTGTTGGGCTCCAACCCTCACCCTCACCTCAGGTCCGCCCACTTAGGGTCTCACAAGAACACAAGAAGATCAAAGAAGCCTGGCAACAAGCTAAGGGTGTAACTTTCAAAAGGGTTAACATAACATATAAAGCTGGATCAGAATGGTAACTATAAAAACAATAGACAAATTTCGCAAGATGCCCAGTAAGACCAAAAGATGAACACTTGAATGACACATCACCTAAGACCTCATATATACAAAACAAATCTTGGATATTTACTATAAAAAACAGAAATTTAGTAAGTTCTATAACATGCACTCAAATTGAAACAAAATAAAATAAATGGTTACTCACATTTTCCAATAATAGACTCCATTGAATTGCTTTCTTGATATTTTGAGGATCTCATCCAGATGGAAGACTAGATGATTGATACCCCGAAGCTAAAATCAAGATATCTACGAAACCTTTAATAGATCCACAAGTTCTTCCAAAGAAAACTCCGTGAAAGACTACTCCATTCTTCTTATTTGCTTCCCTTTCTCTTCCTCTTCATCTTTCATTTTATTGCCTTGTGTTGTACGGATCAGAGAAGAGAATTTATCTTCATTTAAACTCTCTTTTACACCCTTTTTACTTTTGTCTTGTGTTGATGCTTATTTTTTGGGCTTGTCTTATTAGCGAGGAAACGGGCGAGAGAGGGGTGCAACCCTCCATCTCCCTCGAGATGCGCAAAGGCACACATCTCGAGGGGGATGGAGGGTTGCACCCCCTCCCTTGCCCGTTTCCTCGCCTATTAGAATTCCCGTTTTTTTTTTCACTCACTCCACTAGCCGCCACAATAATAGAAAATATAATGGGATTCTAATCCCATTTGTATAGGATTTACATTTTGATATACGCACCCCACAAAAATAATTAATTAACACCTAATGTTATCTAACTTTATTAACATTAAATCTCATTAATTATGTAAATAGAACATTATCATTATGGGCTCACAAAATAGCATTCAAATGCATAAATTAATTAGGCATTGCATTAGAATAAATAAATAAAATAAAACAAAATTTAGGGTAAAAAAAAATGAGCTCGGTACAGTTTCTTGCTAGTAAACTTATTTAGGACTTTCCCTCCTCAACACAATGTTACAACTTTAGGTTCGTGGGTACCAATTACAACAAAAAATAACAAAATATACACATCCTCATGTACTAAGAGTAAGATTACGGAAGGGGAGAAAAATCCCCACTTGCCTCAATTTACAAAGGAAAAGATCTGATCTCGCTTGGGCGCAACTCAATTCTCCCTCACGTCCCCAAAATTTTTCGTACAAAGTTTTTTCCCTCTTCTACGTAATGGTGTTTTTATGGGATTCCAAGCATTGTGTATTTGTGGAATTGTAGAGTCCAGTTGGAATAAGAAGTAGAGATTTACTTCCCAACCCCAAAAGGTTTCTACAAAACCACGAAGTTTAGCTAAGTGAACACCAAACAATTGGTTATTTCTATTGTGATCTCTTAATTGATTTCTTAATAATTTTTTATTAAGTTTACTATAACTATTATTAATTTTCACGGTTGATTTTTATTTATTTATAAAGATGATTCAAAAGCCCTTGCATCATTTATATGACCAAGATACCCTTTATGTATTTTAACTCAAATGTCTTCTCTAAGAGCATCTCCAATGGTAAAAGTTAAAATGAGGGATGGTTCATCCCCCATTTTAACCAAGAGCTAAATTTAGGGTTCCCTATTTCTTCATCACTCCAACCACATTCTCTATTTTAACATTTTCATCATTATTTTAATATATCTTCAACTTTTCTATACCAATTTAATTTCAATTATACTATTATTAATTTCAACTTAATATAATTATATTAATTAGTTTCAATTATATTATTATAATATTATTAAATATATTATTATTAATTTCAACTTTAATATATAATAATATTATTTTCAATTATACTATTATTTAGATACTTCTTCAATTATACTATTATTAATTTAAACTTGACTAATTAAAAAAATTGGGAGTTTAAAAAAAGTATTAATAATTAATTTTTTAATCATTATTTAAATATATTTTCCATTTTTTACATCATTATTTAGAAAATTACTATTAATAATTTTATCATTATTTAAATTAGTATTAATAATTATTTTTTAATTATAGTATTATTTAAATACTTTTGTTTTTATTTTTAATTTAAAAACTTAAATATTTGAATATTTTATTAATATTTAAAATACGGGGATGGTTAACTTCCCCTAAATTTAGGGAGAAGTTATAATGGGGGATGGGATAGGGGATGATTAGACGATTTTTTTTTTTTTTCAATAAAACTCCTAAAAATGGCTATTTTAGGGGATGATTGGAAATGCTCCACGACAACTATCTTTCTCTTTCTCTTTTCGTTGCTAAAGTTACGTATTTGCATCCGAAACACTATGCAAGTTTGTGGTTTGATTCACCTCTCCAACCGCTGTAGCCTATCCAACGAACCCCTAATCTACTGCCATTTCTCACGAACTTGGATTTTGAGTTCAGTAAACTTCAAACATGATTCAAACTTAACTTCATATGATGATGAATAGATTTGGACTCGATTTGATAATCGCCTCTCACAAAAACAAATCGATGTGGGCTGCGATTTGATATCTATCTTTTATTCAATCTTCACCCTAAGTTCATCTATGATTTGTAGGCTGTGAATGAAGGGCGTTAATTGTGTCTGGGCGTTGGATGAATCGTTCATTGGAGTAGATGATTTGATAACTGGGGTGAATTGATGAAGATGTTGGCGACTTAGATGAGAAATGAAAATGATTATGATGTTTTTGGTTTTTGTTTGTTCAAAGCTTGAACTCAAGGATTGCCAGAGAGATACCCTTGGTAAACCATCATCTTCTAGATAAGTATGGTGTGTTCAAATCAGTTTTTTTTTTTTTTTTTTTTTTTTTTTTAATTAAACCTCCAGTGGGGAGGGCCACCTCTGGAATGCCAGACCTTTATTACTTGTTAAAAAAATTGATTTACAATCAATACGGGGGTACATGACGACTTTACCCGTGATATAACCAAAACAAAAATTAGGCCGCAGCCGTAAACCAAAATACATAAAAGCAAATCCAACCTATCACCAATGCTGAAAGAAGGACCATAAATCATAGTAAAGCAGATAATCCCAGCATGAACATCAGAAATCCCAGCATGAACATAAGACATCCCAGCAGATAATCCCAGTATGAACATAAGAAATCCCAGCAGAGTGGAAGCAGCTGACCTATTTCGCAAGTCCCTGCAGGCCAATTGACAACAGCGAGCAGCTGGTCACAGCCCAACCGCATGCTCGCCCCAGCCGACAGAGTGGACAGAGGTGTCGCACTCCCAATATGGTGTTTCGCGCGATCCTGCAATCCAAGAGCAACTGATCGAACACGGCCCACAGTCCGCAGTTTCGCCCAGCTGAATTCCCCAACATTGCGCGCATCTAGTGTGTAAAACAGAAGAAGCCACGAATACACGTAAAGGCTGCCTTTACTCATCCCCGTGGCGAATGTACGCCGTTTGTAATCTGTCAAGCACGATCAAGCCTGCTACTCTCATAGGAAAATCAGTCCCATTGAAAGAAACAGTCTTATGATCTTGTAGTGCTCTATCCGCTAATGAATCTGCCACCGCATTGGGCTAATGAATCAGTTCATAGGGCTTTATTATAATATATATATAGGATTTTCATTGAAAGAGTTTCACCTAATTACATTATTAAATGGAGCAAATCAAAGATGCTCAAGGTGTTAATGTCCAACACTTGCAACAACAACATAGAGGACCCCTACAAATGTCAATGTTAATCAAGGCCCTTCTTTTGATATTTTCTACAAGCACAATGAGAAACTTTGGAACAATTTCAATGAATATGAGGATGATTTTGTTAGTAATAACTGGAAGATATGGAATGAAATTCTCATTTTTTATGTTTATAAAGATGCAAATGGTTTCTATGTTTAAGGTCAGCCAAGAAGACACATGCTCCAAAGTGATTTGAGTGTCTTTATAAGCTATAAAAGGCTAGTTGTGAGTGATGTTTTTTTTTTGAACTTCATTGTTTTAAAATGCGTCAATGTTGCTAACATATTTGATGTGATACAAGTGTATTACCATGTGTTTTTAAGTTTATCACCATATTTGATGATCATATAAATTTTTTCGTGAGAGTGATACACTTTTGTGATATAAGTTAATCACCATGTGCTTTTTAATGTGTCACCATAATTGTTTGTAATCTAAGATTTTCCTGAGAGTGATATACTTTAGTGATATGAGTGTATCACTATGTGATTTTAAGTGCATCACCATATTTGTTGATAATCAGAGATTTTCCTGAGAGTGATACACTTTTGTGATATAAGTGTATCACCATATGCTCTTAAGTGTATCACAAGTCGAAATGGGGTGAAACTTTAACACATTTCTTATGTGAATTTGGACACAAGTAGTTTATGCTTATCATACCATTCAATCTCATATCATGAAATATCTTCATAGTTCACATAAAAAACAAACAATGACGTTTGCGAATCTCAATCGAACCAGGATAAAAAAAAACACTGTGCGCAACAAGACAAAAGTAAATAACAGAGAAATGAAGAAATAACTCGATGGATGGAACAACGAATTTGATCGAACTCTACGATGTAGAGAAAGAAAACAAAAGATTGATTGCTATTGAGATAATGATAGAAGAGGAAGAGGGAAAAAGCAACGGAAAGGTGGAGGAGGGACTGAGAGAAGTTGCTCCGATTGAATACCTTGATCCATAGAGAAGACGAACAAACTCAATACAACAAAATGAGAGAATTTTTCCCCCCAAAAGAAGGTATGTGCCTCTTTGAGGTTTTAAGGGACCTTTGAGTATAAAATATCTTACTTTGGCTTTTTAAGTCATCAATCTCTATTTTTTGGACTTTTTATTATCAAATTTACACAATAAATTACTAAATAACTTAGAGGAATCTCAAGTAAAATAACATGGAGTATTACATTTGCTCAATGAATTTCATAATGACTAGATAGACTTGACTTGACCTTTGACCGACATCGAAAGGTTTGGTCTTGATCAAACCTTATTTCTAATCAGTATTTACAAATTATTCCTTTGAGCCTTGGTGCAAGTGCTTGGACTTTCTTCAACCTTTTTGGACTTCAATCTTCTTTAATCTTTTTTTGTTGACCCAGTTTTTTTGAGTTTGACTTTAGTAAACTACTTATTTTCATTGACCTTGATTGCCATTTCTTAGTTGGTCTAGAAATCTTCGTCTTTATTAAGTCTTCTTGGATATACTTTTTTTTGAAAGGCGAGCCGGGTTTTTCTTTCCTACACCATAACTTACTCACCCATACCATCCATTTAGATTTTTTTAATCCGAGAATACAAAGATTTCAGTGACCAAATGGACTCCGTTTGACTTCTAACCTCGCGCGGTACCATAATAAATACAAATGGAACATGATTGACTCAACAAAAATGTTCGGTTGTGCTTAACGAAGAAGGAAAACTCGTTTGTACGTTGTAGGCTCAATTGGAGGCCAATTTGGGTGCAATCCGAGAATACAAAGATTTGAGTGACCAAATGGACTCCGTTTGACTTCTAACCTCGTGCAGTACCATAATAACGACAAATGGAACATGTTTGATGCAAAAAACAAGGTCGGTTGTGCTTAACGAAGAAGGAAAACTCGTTTGTACGTTGTAGGCTCAATTGGATGCCAATTTGGGTGCAATCCTAGAATACAAAGATTTGAGTGAGCAAATGGACTCCGTTTGACTTCTAACCTCGTGTGGTACCAAAATAACGACGAATGGAACATGTTTGATTCAACAAACAAGTTCGGTTGTGCTTAACAAAGATAGAAAATTCGTTTGTACGTTGTAGGCTCTATTGGAGGCCAATTTGGGTGCAATCCGAGAATACAATGATTTGAGTGAGCAAATGGACTCCGTTTGACTTCTAACCATGTGTGGTACCATAATAACGAAAATGGAACATGTTTGAATCAAAAAACAAGTTCGGTTGTGCTTAACGATGAAGGAAAACTCGTTTGTACGTTGTAGGCTCAATTGGAGGCCAATTTAGGTGCAATCTGAGAATACAAAGATTTGAGTGAGCAAATGGACTCCGTTTGGCTTCTAACCTTGTGTGGAACCAAAATAACACAAATGGAACATGTTTGACTCAACAAACAAGTTCGGTTGTGCTTAACGAAGAAGGAAAACTCGTTTGTACGTTGTAGGCTCAATTGGAGTCTAATTTGGGTGCAATTAAAGAATAGATAGATTTGAGTGATAAATGACCTCCGTTTGACTTATAACCTTCCGTGGTAGCATAATAACTACAAATGGAACATGTTTGACTCAACAAACAAGTTCGGTTGTGCTTAACGAAGAAGGAAAACTCATTTGTACGTTGTAGGCTCAATTGGAGGCCAATTTAGGTGCAATCCGAGAATACAAAGACTTGAGTAAGCAAATGGACTCCGTTTGACTTCAAACCTTGTGTGGTACCATAATAATGAAAAATGGAACATGTTTGACTCAACAAACAAGTTTGGTTGTGCTTAACGAAGAAGAAAAACTCGTTTGTACGTTTTGGGTTCAATTGAAGACAAATTTGGGTGCAATCCGAGAATACAATTATTTGATTGACCAAATGGACTCCGTTAGACTTTTAACCTCACGTGGTACCATAATAAAGAAAAATGGAACATAATTGACTCAACAAACCAGTTCGGTTATGCTTAACGAAGAAGAAAAACTCGTTTGTACGTTGTAGGCTCAATTGGAGGCCAATTTGGGTGCAATCCGAGAATACAAAGATTTGAGTGACCAAATGGACTCCATTTGAATTCTAACCTCGCGTGGTTCCATAATAACGACAAATGGAACATGTTTGACTCAACAAAACAGTTCGGTTGTGCTTAATGAAGAAGGAAAACTCGTTTGTACGTTGTAGGCTCAATTGGAGGCCAATTTGTGTGCAATCCGAGAATACAAGGATTTGAGTGGCCAAATGACTTATGTTTGACTTCTAACCTTGCGTGGTACCATAACAACGAAAAATGGAACATGTTTGACTCAACAAACAAGTTCGGTTGTGCTTAATGAAGAAGGAAAACTCGTTTGTACGTTGTAGGCTCAATTGGAGGCCAATATGGGTGCAATCCGGGAATACATAGATTTGAGTGACGAAATGACCTCCGTTTGAATTCTAACAACACGTGGTTGCATAATGACAAAAAATGGAACATGTTTGACTCATCAAACAAGTTCGTTTGTGCTTAACGAAGAAGGAAAACTCGTTTGTACATTGTGGGCTCAATTGGAGGCCAATTTGGGTGCAATCCGAGATTACAAAGATTTGAGTGACCAAATGGACTTTGTTTGACTTCTAACCTCACGTGGTACCATAATTACAACAAATGGAACATGTTTGACTCAACAAACAAGGTTGGTTGTGCTTAACGAAGAAGGAAAACTTGTTTGTACGTTGTAGGCTGAATTGGAGGCCAATTTGGGAGAAATCCGAGAATACAAAGATTTGAGTGACCAAATGGATTCTGTTTGACTTCTAACCTCATGTGGTACCATAATAACAACAAATGGAACATGTTTGATTGAACAAATAAGTTTGGTTGTGCTTAACGAAAAAGGAAAACACGTTTGTACGTTGTAGGCTCAATTGGAGTCTAATTTGGGTGCAATTCGAGAATACCTAGATTTGAGTGACAAATGACTTCCGTTTGACTTAAAACCTTGCGTGGTAAAAAAATAACGACAAATGGTACATGTTTGACTCAACAAACAAGTTCGGTTGTGCTTAACAAAGAAGGTTAACTCGTTTGTACGTTGTAGGCTCAATTGGAGGCCAATTTGGGTGCAATCGGAGAATACAAAGATTTGAGTGACCAAATGGACTCTGTTTGACTTCTAACCTCATGTGGTATTATAATAACGAAAAATGGAACATGATTGACTCAACAAACAAGTTCCATTGTTGTTAACAAAGAAAGAAAACTCGTTTGTACGTTGAAGGCTCAATTGGAGGCCAATTTGGGTGCAATACGAGAATACAAACATTTGAGCGACCAAATGGACTCCGTTTGACTTCTAACCTCGCGAGGTACCATAATAATGAAAAATGGAACATGTTTGACTCAACATACAAGTTCGGTTGTGCTCAACGAAGAAGGAAAACTCGTTTGTACGTTGTAGGTTCAATTGAAGACCAATTTGGGTGCAATCCGAGAATACAATTATTTGATTGACCAAATGGACTTCGTTTGACTTATAACCTCGCATGGTAAAATATTAATGAAAAATGGAACATGTTTGACTCAACAAACTAGTTCGGTTATGCTTAACGAAGAAGGGAAACTCGTTTGTACGTTGTAGGCTCAATTGGAGGCCAATTTGGGTGCAATCCGAGAATACAAAGATTTGAGTGACCAAATGGACTCTATTTGACTTCTAACCTCACATAGTACCATAATAACGAAAAATGGAACATGTTTGACTCAACAAACAAGTTCGGTTGTGCTTAATGAAGAAGGAAAACTCGTTTGTACGTTGTAGGCTCAATTGGAGGCCAATTTGGATGCAATTCGAGAATACATAGATTTGAGTGACCAAATGGACTCCGTTTGAATTCTAACCTCGTGTGGTACCAAAATAACGATAAATGGAACATGTTTGATTCAACAAACAAGTTCGGTTGTCCTTAAGGAAGAAGGAAAACTCGTTTGTACGTTGTATGCTCAATTGGAGGCCAATTTGGGTGCAATACGAGAATACAAAGATTTGAGTGACCAAATGGACCCTGTTTGACTTCTAACCCCACGTGGTACCATAATAACGACAAAAGGAACATGATTGATTCAACAAACAAGTTTGGTTGTGCTTAATAAAGAAAGAAAACTCGTTTGTACGTTGAAGGCTCAATCGGAGGTCAATTTGGGTGCAATCCGAGAATACAAAGATTTGAGTGACCAAATGGACTCCGTTTCACTTCTAACCTTGCGTGGTACCAAAATAACGACAAATGGAATATGTTTGACTCAACAAAGAAGTTAAGTTGTGTTTAACAAAGAAGGAAAACTTGTTTGTACGTTGTAGGTTCAATTGAAGACCAATTTGGGTGCAATCCAAGAATACAAGTATTTGATTGACCAAATGGACTCCGTTTGACTTCTAACCTCGCGTGGTATTATAATAACGAAAAATGGAACATGTTTGACTCAACAAACAAGTTCGGTTGTGCTTAATGAAGAAGGAAAACTTGTTTGTACGTTGTTGGCTCAATTGAAGGCAAATTTGGGTGCAATCCGAGAAGACAAAGATTTGAGTGACCAAATGGATTCCGTTTGAATTCTAACCTCACGGGTACCATAATAAAAAAAACTGAACATGGTGGACTCAACAAAGAAGTTCGGTTGTGCTTAACAAAGATAGAAAACTCGTTTGTACGTTGTAGGCTCTATTGGAGGCCAATTTGGGTGCAATCCGAGAATACAATAATTTGAGTGAGCAAATGGACTCCGTTTGACTTCTAACCTTGTGTGGTACCATAATAACGAAAATGGAACATGTTTGACTCAACAAACAAGTTCGGCTGTGCTTAACGATGAAGGAAAACTCGTTTGTACGTTGTAGGCTCAATTGGAGGCCAATTTAGGTGCAATCCGAGAATACAAAGATTTGAGTGAGCAAATGGACTCCGTTTGACTTCTAACCTCACGTGGTACCAAAATAACGACAAATGGAATATGTTTGACTCAACAAAGAAGTTAAGTTGTGTTTAACAAAGAAGGAAAACTTGTTTGTACGTTGTAGGTTCAATTGAAGACCAATTTGGGTGCAATCCAAGAATACAAGTATTTGATTGACCAAATGGACTCCGTTTGACTTCTAACCTCGCGTGGTATTATAATAACGAAAAATGGAACATGTTTGACTCAACAAACAAGTTCGGTTGTGCCTAACGAAGAAGGAAAACTCGTTTGTACGTGGTAGGCTCAATTGGAGGCCAATTTGGGTGCAATACGAGAATACAAAGATTTGAGTGACCAAATGGACTCTGTTTGAATTCTAACCTCTCGTGGTACCATAATAACGACAAATGGAACGTGATTGACTCAACAAACAAGTTCGGTTGTGTTTAACGAAGAAGGAAAACTCGTTTGTACGTTGTAGGTTTAATTGAAGGCCAATTTGGGTGCAATCCGAGAATTCAAAGATTTGATTGACCAAATGGACTCCGTTTGAATTGTAACCTAGCGTGGTACCATAATATTGAAAAATGGAACTTGTTTGACTGAACAAAAAAGTTCGGTTGTGCTTAACGAAGAAGGAAAACTCGTTTGTACGTTGTAGGTTCAATTGAAAGCCAATTTTGGTGCAATCCGAGAATACAAAGATTTGAGTTACCAAATGGTCTTCGTTTGACTTCTAACCTAGCGGGTACCATAATACTTACAAATGGAACATGTTGACTCAACAAACAAGCTCAGTTGTGCATAACGAAGAAGGAAAACTCGTTTGTACGTTGTAGGCTCAATTAGAGGTCAATTTGGGTGCAATCCAAGAATACACAGATTTGAGTGCCAAATGGATTCTGTTTGTCTTCTAACCTCACGTGGTACCAAAATAACAACAAATTTAACATATTTGACTAAAAAAACAAGTTTGGTTGTGCTTAACGAAGAAGGAAAACTCGTTTGTACGTTGTAGGCTCAATTGGAGGCCAATTTGGGTGCAATCCCAGAATACAAAGTTTTGAGTGACCAAATGACCTCCTTTTGAATTCTAACCTGACGTGGGAGCATAATAACCACAAATGGAACATGTTTGACTAAACAAACCAATTCGGTTGTGCTTAACGAAGAAGGAAAACTCGTTTGTACGTTGTAAGCCAATTTGGGTGCAATCCGAGAATACAAAGATTTGAGTGACAAAATGGACTCCGTTCGACTTCTAACCTCGCGTTGTACCATAATAACGACAAATGGAACATGTTTGACTCAAAAAACAAGTTCGGTTGTGCTTAATGAAGAAGGAAAACTTCTTTGTACGTTGTAGGCTCAATTGGAGGCCAATTTGGGTGCAATCTGAGAATAAAAAGATTTGAGTGACCAAATGGATTCCGTTTGACTTCTAACATCACGGTGTACCATAATAATGAAAAATGGAACATGATTGACTCAACAAACAAGTTCGGTTGTGCTTAACAAACATAGAAAACTCGTTTGTACGTTGTAGGCTCAATTGTAGGCCAATTTGGGTGCAATCCGAGAATGCAAAGATTTGAGTGAGCAAATGGACTCCGTTTGACTTCTAACCTCGTGTGGTACCATAATAACGAAAATTTAATATGTTTGACTCAACAAAAAAGTTCGGTTGTGCTTAACGAATAAGGAAAACTCGTTTGTACGTTGTAGGCTCAATCGGAGGCCAATTTTGGTGCAATCCGAGAATAAAAAGATTTGAGTGAGCAAATGGACTCCGTTTGAATTATAAAAGCACGTGGTACCAAAATAACCACATATGGAACATGTTTGACTCAACAAACAAGTTCGGTTGTGCTTAACGAAGAAGGAAAACTCGTTTGTACGTTGTAGGCTCAATTGGAGGCCAATTTGGGTGCAATCAGAGAATACAAAGATTTGATTGAAAAAATGGACTCCGTTTGATTTCTAACCACATGTGGTACTATAATAACTACAAATGGAACATGTTTGACTCAACAAACAAGTTCGGTTGTGCTTAATGAAGAAGGAAAACTTGTTTGTACGTTGTTGGCTCAATTGAAGGCAAATTTGGGTGCAATCCGAGAAGACAAAGATTTGAGTGACCAAATGGATTCCGTTTGAATTCTAACCTCACGGGTACCATAATAAAAAAAACTGAACATGGTGGACTCAACAAAGAAGTTCGGTTGTGCTTAACAAAGATAGAAAACTCGTTTGTACGTTGTAGGCTCTATTGGAGGCCAATTTGGGTGCAATCCGAGAATACAATAATTTGAGTGAGCAAATGGACTCCGTTTGACTTTTAACCTTGTGTGGTACCATAATAACGAAAATGGAATATTTTTGACTCAACAAACAAGTTTGGTTGTGCTTAACGAAGAAGTAAAACTCGTTTATAAGTTGTAGGCTCAATTGGAGGCCAATTTGGGTGCAATCCGAGAATACAAAGATTTGAGTGAGCAAATGGACTCCGTTTGACTTCTAACCTTGCATGGTACCAAAATAAAAACAAATGGTACATGTTTGACTCAACAAACAAGTTCGGTTGTGCTTAACGAAGAAGGATAACTCGTTTGTACGTTGTAGGCTCAATTGGAGGCCAATTTGGGTGCAATCCGAGAATACAAAGATTTGAGTGACCAAATGGACTCCATTTGAATTCTAACCTTGCGTGGTTCCATAATAACGACAAATGGAACATGTTTGACTCAACAAACCAATTCGGTTGTGCTTAACGAAGAAGGAAAACTCGTTTGTACGTTGTAGGCTCAATTGGGGGCCAATTTGTGTGCAATCCGAGAATACAAGGATTTGAGTGACCAAATGACTTCTGTTTGACTTCTAACCTTGAGTGGTACCATAACAACGAAAAATGGAACATGTTTGACTCAACAAACAAGTTCGGTTGTGCTTAATGAAGAAGAAAAACTCGTTTGTACATTGTAGGCTCAGTTGGAGGCCAATATGGGTGCAATCCGAGAATACATAGATTTGAGTGACCAAATGACCTCCGTTTGAATTTTAACCACACGTGGTTGCATAATGACGACAAATGGAACATGTTTGACTCAACAAACAAGTTCGTTTGTGCTTAACGAAGAAGGAAAACTCGTTTGTACATTGTGGGCTTAATTGGAGGCCAATTTGGGTTCAATCCGAGAATACAAAGATTTGAGTGACCAAATGGACTACGTTTGACTTCTAACCTCACGTGGTACCATAATTACAACAAATGGAAAATGTTTGACTCAACAAACAAGGTCGGTTGTGCTTAACGAAGAAGGAAAACTTGTTTGTACGTTGTAGGCTCAATTGTAGGCCAATTTGGGAGAAATACGAGAACACAAATATTTGAGTGACCAAATGGATTCTGTTTGACTTCTAACCTCGTGTGGTACCATAATAATAACAAATGGAACATGTTTGACTGAACAAATAAGTTTGGTTGTGCTTAACGAAGAAGGAAAATTCGTTTGTACGTTGTAGGCTCAATTGGAGTCTAATTTGGGTGCAATTCGAGAAAACCTAGATTTGAGTGCAAGTTCGGTTGTGCTTAATGAAGAAGAAAAACTCGTTTGTACATTGTAGGCTCAGTTGGAGGCCAATATGGGTGCAATCCGAGAATACATAGATTTGAGTGACCAAATGACCTCCGTTTGAATTTTAACCACACGTGGTTGCATAATGACGACAAATGGAACATGTTTGACTCAACAAACAAGTTCGTTTGTGCTTAACGAAGAAGGAAAACTCGTTTGTACATTGTGGGCTTAATTGGAGGCCAATTTGGGTTCAATCCAAGAATACAAAGATTTGAGTGACCAAATGGACTACGTTTGACTTCTAACCTCACGTGGTACCATAATTACAACAAATGGAAAATGTTTGACTCAACAAACAAGGTCGGTTGTGCTTAACGAAGAAGGAAAACTTGTTTGTACGTTGTAGGCTCAATTGTATGCCAATTTGGGAGAAATACGAGAACACAAAGATTTGAGTGACCAAATGGATTCTGTTTGACTTCTAACCTCGTGTGGTACCATAATAATAACAAATGGAACATGTTTGACTGAACAAATAAGTTTGGTTGTGCTTAACGAAGAAGGAAAACTCGTTTGTACGTTGTAGGCTCAATTGGAGTCTAATTTGGGTGCAATTCGAGAAAACCTAGATTTGAGTGCAAGTTCGGTCGTGCTTAAGGAAGAAGGAAAACTCGTTTGTACGTTGTATTCTCAATTGGAGGCCAATTTGGGTACAATACGAGAATACAAAGATTTGAGTGACCAAATGGACTCCGTTTCATTTCTAACCTCACGTGGTACCAAAATAACGACAAATGGAATATGTTTGACTCAACAAAGAAGTTAAGTTGTGTTTAACGAAGAAGGAAAACTCGTTTGTACGTTGTAGGTTCAATTGAAGACCAATTTGGGTGCAATCCGAGAATACAATTATTTGATTGACCAAATGGCCCCCGTTTGACTTCTAACCTCGTGTGGTACTATAATAACGAAAAATGGAACATGTTTGACTCAACAAACAAGTTCGGTTGTGCTTAACGAAGAAGGAAAACTCGTTTGTACGTTGTAGGCTCAAATGGAGGCCAATTTGGGTGCAATACGAGAATACAAAGATTGGAGTGACCAAATGGACTCTGTTCGACTTCTAACCTCGCGTGGTTCCATAATAACGACAAATGGAACATGATTGACTCAACAAACAAGTTCGGTTGTGTTTAACGAAGAAACAAAACTCGTTTGTAAGTTGAAGGCTCAATCTGAGGCCAATTTGGGTGCAATCCGAGAATACAAAGATTTGAGTGACCAAATGGACTCCGTTTGACTTCTAACCTCACGTGGTACCATAATAACGAAAAATGGAACATGTTTGACTCAACAAAGAAGTTCAGTTGTGTTTAACAAAGAAGGGAAACTCGTTTGTACGTTGTAGGTTCAATTGAAGACCAATTTGGGTGCAATCCGAGAATACAATTATTTGATTGACCAAATGGACTCCGTTTGACTTCTAACCTCCCGTGGTATTATAATAACAAAAAATGGAACATGTTTGACTCAACAAACTAGTTCGGTTGTGCGTAACGAAGAAGGAAAACTCGTTTGTACGTTGTAGGCTCAATTGGTGGCCAATTTGGGTGCAATACGAGAATACAAAGATTTGAGTGACCAAATGGACTCTGTTTGACTTCTAACCTCATGTGGTACCATAATAACGACAAATGGAACATGATTGACTCAACAAACATGTTCGGTTGTGTTTAACGAAGAAAGAAAACTCGTTTGTACGTTGAAGGCTCAATCGGAGGCCAATTTGGGTGCAATTCGAGAATACATAGATTTGTGTGACCGAATGACCTCCGTTTGAATTATAACCTTGTGTGGTAGCATAATAACTACTAATGGAACATGTTTGACTCAACAAACAAGTTTGGTTGTGCTTAACGAAGAAGTAAAACTCGTTTGTACGTTGTAGGCTCAATTGGAGGCCAATTTGGGTGCAATCAGAGAATACAAAGATTTGATTGAAAAAATGGACTCCGTTTGACTTCTAACCACATGTGGTACCATAATAACGAAAAATGGAACATGTTTGACTCAACAAACAAGTTCGGTTGTGCTTAATGAAGAAGGAAAACTTGTTTGTACGTTGTTGGCTCAATTGAAGGCCAATTTGGGTGCAATCCGAGAAGACAAAGATTTGAGTGACCAAATGGATTCCGTTTGAATTCTAACCTCACGGGTACCATAATAACAAAAACTAAACATGGTTGACTCAACAAAGAAGTTCGGTTGTGCTTAACAAAGATAGAAAACTCGTTTGTACGTTGTAGGCTCTATTGGAGGCCAATTTGGGTGCAATCCGAGAATACAATGATTTGAGTGAGCAAATGGACTCCGTTTGACTTGTAACCTTGTGTGGTACCATAATAACGAAAATGGAACATGTTTGACTCAACAAACAAGTTCGGCTGTGCTTAACGATGAAGGAAAACTCGTTTGTACGTTGTAGGCTCAATTGGAGGCCAATTTAGGTGCAATCCGAGAATACAAAGATTTGAGTGAGCAAATGGACTCCGTTTGACTTCTAACCTCGTGTGGTACCAAAATAACACAAATGGAACATGTTTGACTCAACAAAAAAGTTCGGTTGTGCTTAACGAAGAAGGAAAACTCGTTTGTACGTTGTTGGCTCAATTGGAGTCTAATTTGGGTGCAATTCAAGAATAGATAGATTTGAGTTATAAATGACCTCCGTTTGACTTATAACCTTCTGTGGTAGCATAATAACTACAAATGGAACATGTTTGACTCAACAAACAAGTTCGGTTGTGCTTAACGAAGAAGGAAAACTGATTTGTACGTTGTAGGCTCAATTGGAGGCCAATTAAGGTGCAATCCGAGAATACAAAGATTTGAGTAAGCAAATGGACTCCGTTTGACTTCAAACCTCGTGTGGAACCATAATAATGAAAATGAAATATGTTTGACTCAACAAACAAGTTTGGTTGTGCTTAACGAAGAAGTAAAACTCGTTTATAAGTTGTAGGCTCAATTGGAGGCCAATTTGGGTGCAATCCGAGAATACAAAGATTTGAGTGAGCAAATGGACTCCGTTTGACTTATAACCTTGCATGGTACCAAAATAAAAACAAATGGTACATGTGTGACTCAACAAACAAGTTCGGTTGTGCTTAACGAAGAAGGATAACTCGTTTGTACGTTGTAGGCTCAATTGGAGGCCAATTTGGGTGCAATCCGAGAATACAAAGATTTGAGTGACCAAATGGACTCCATTTGAATTCTAACCTTGCGTGGTTCCATAATAACGACAAATGGAACATGTTTGACTCAACAAACCAGTTCGGTTGTGCTTAACGAAGAAGGAAAACTCGTTTGTACGTTGTAGGCTCAATTGGGGGCCAATTTGTGTGCAATCCGAGAATACATAGATTTGAGTGACCAAATGACCTCCATTTGAATTTTAACCACACGTGGTTGCATAATGACGACAAATGGAACATGTTTGACTCAACAAACAAGTTCGTTTGTGCTTAACGAAGAAGGAAAACTCGTTTGTACATTGTGGGCTTAATTGGAGGCCAATTTGGGTGCAATCCGAGAATACAAAGATTTGAGTGACCAAATGGACTCCGTTTGACTTCTAACCTCACGTGGTACCATAATTACAACAAATGGAAAATGTTTGACTCAACAAACAAGGTCGGTTGTGCTTAACGAAGAATGAAAACTTGTTTGTACGTTGTAGGCTCAATTGGAGGCCAATTTGGGAGAAATACGAGAACACAAAGATTTGAGTGACGAAATGGATTTTGTTTGACTTCTAACCTCGTGTGGTACCATAATAATAACAAATGGAACATGTTTGACACAACAAACAAGTTCGGTTGTGCTTAATGAAGAAGGAAAACTCGTTTGTACGTTGTAGGCTCAATTCGAGGCCAATTTGGATGCAATTCGAGAATACATAGATTTGAGTGACCAAATGACCTCCATTTGACTTCTAACCTCACGTGGTACCAAAATAACGACAAATGTAATATGTTTGAGTCAACAAAGAAGTTAAGTTGTGTTTAACAAAGAAGGAAAACTCGATTGTACGTTGTAGGTTCAATTGAAGATTTTTTTTTTTTTTTTTTTTTTTTTTTTGCCAAAGGGGTTATGGTCGAGTGGTTAAGGCCTTGTGGGATTAGTCCCCAGGTCCTTGCTTCGAGACCCTCCGGCGGCATAGTTTCTTTCGGGGTGATGTTGACCTATAGGTGGCACCTCGGGGGATAGGTTACGGATCCTATCAAACACCGGCTCAACTTCCAAAAAAAAAAAAAAAAAAAAAAAGGTTCAATTGAAGACCAATTTGGGTGCAATCCGAGAATACAATTATTTGATGGACCAAATGGCCTCCGTTTGACTTCTAACCTCGTGTGGTACTATAATAACGAAAAATGGAACATGTTTGACTCAACAAACAAGTTCGGTTGTGCTTAACGAATAAGGAAAACTCGTTTGTACGTTGTAGACTCAAATGGAGGCCAATTTGGGTGCAATACGAGAATACAAAGATTGGAGTGACCAAATGGACTCTGTTCGACTTGTAACCTCGCGTGGTACCATAATAACGACAAATGGAACATGATTGACTCAACAAACAAGTTCGGTTGTGTTTAACGAAGAAACAAAACTCGTTTGTACGTTGAAGGCTCAATCTGAGGCCAATTTGTGTGCAATCCGAGAATACAAAGATTTGAGTGACCAAATGGACTCCGTTTGACTTCTAACCTCGCGTGGTACAATAATAACGACAAATGGAACATGTTTGACTCAACAAAGAAGTTCAGTTGTGTTTAACGAAGAAGGAAAACTTGTTTGTACGTTGTTGGTTTAATTGAAGGCCAATTTGGGTGCAATCCGAGAATACAATGATTTGATTGACCAAATGGACTCCGTTTGACTTGTAACCTCGCGTGGTACAATAATAATAAAAAATGGAACATGTTTGACTGAACAAAAAAGTTCGGTTGTGCGTAACAAAGAAGGAAAACTCGTTTGTACGTTGTAGGCTCAAATTGGAGGCCAATTTGGGTGCAATAGGAGAATACAAAGATTTGAGTGACCAAATGGACTCCGTTTCACTTCTAACCTCACGTGGTACCAAAATAACGACAAATGGAATATGTTTGACTCAACAAAGAAGTTAAGTTGTGTTTAACAAATAAGGAAAACTCGTTTGTACGTTGTAGGTTCAATTGAAGACCAATTTGGGTGCAATCCGAGAATACAATTATTTGATTGACCAAATGGCCTCCGTTTGACTTCTAACCTCGCGTGGTACTATAATAACGAAAAATGGAACATGTTTGACTCAACAAACAAGTTCGGTTGTGCTTAACGAAGAAGGAAAACTCGTTTGTACGTTGTAGGCTCAAATGGAAGCCAATTTGGGTGCAATACGAGAGTACAAAGATTTGAGTGACCAAATGGACTCTGTTCGACTTCTAACCTCGTGTGGTTCCATAATAACGACAAATGGAACATGATTGACTCAACAAACAAGTTCGGTTGTGTTTAACGAAGAAACAAAACTCGTTTGTACGTTGAAGGCTCAATCTGAGGCCAATTTGGGTGCAATCCGAGAATACAAAGATTTGAGTGACCAAATGGACTCCGTTTGACTTCTAACCTCGCGTGGTACCATAATAACGACAAATGGAACATGTTTGACTCAACAAAGAAGTTCAGTTGTGTTTAACAAAGAAGGGAAACTCGTTTGTACGTTGTAGGTTCAATTGAAGACCAATTTGGGTGCAATCCGAGAATACAATTATTTGATTGTCCAAATGGACTCCGTTTGACTTCTAACCTCCCGTGGTATTATAATAACAAAAAATGGAACATGTTTGACTCAACAAACTAGTTCGGTTGTGCGTAACGAAGAAGGAAAACTCGTTTGTACGTTGTAGGCTCAATTGGAGGCCAATTTGGGTGCAATACGAGAATACAAAGATTTGAGTGACCAAATGGACTCTGTTTGACTTCTAACCTCACGTGGTACCATAATAACGACAAATGGAACATGATTGACTCAACAAACATGTTCGGTTGTGTTTAACGAAGAAAGAAAACTCGTTTGTACGTTGAAGGCTCAATCGGAGGCCAATTTTGGTGCAATTCGAGAATACATAGATTTGTGTGACCGAATGACCTCCGTTTGACATATAACCTTGTGTGGTAGCATAATAACTACTAATGGAACATGTTTGACTCAACAAACAAGTTTGGTTGTGCTTAACGAAGAAGTAAAACTCGTTTGTACGTTGTAGGCTCAATTGGAGGCCAATTTTGGTGCAATCCGAGAATACAAAGATTTGAGTGAGCAAATGGACTCCGTTTGACTTATAACCTTGCATGGTACCAAAATAAAAACAAATGGTACATGTGTGACTCAACAAACAAGTTCGGTTGTGCTTAACGAAGAAGGATAACTCGTTTGTACGTTGTAGGCTCAATTGGAGGCCAATTTGGGTGCAATCCGAGAATACAAAGATTTGAGTGACCAAATGGACTCCATTTGAATTCTAACCTTGCGTGGTTCCATAATAACGACAAATGGAACATGTTTGACTCAACAAACCAGTTCGGTTGTGCTTAACGAAGAAGGAAAACTCGTTTGTACGTTGTAGGCTCAATTGGGGGCCAATTTGTGTGCAATCCGAGAATACATAGATTTGAGTGACCAAATGACCTCCATTTGAATTTTAACCACACGTGGTTGCATAATGACGACAAATGGAACATGTTTGACTCAACAAACAAGTTCGTTTGTGCTTAACGAAGAAGGAAAACTCGTTTGTACATTGTGGGCTTAATTGGAGGCCAATTTGGGTGCAATCCGAGAATACAAAGATTTGAGTGACCAAATGGACTCCGTTTGACTTCTAACCTCACGTGGTACCATAATTACAACAAATGGAAAATGTTTGACTCAACAAACAAGGTCGGTTGTGCTTAACGAAGAATGAAAACTTGTTTGTACGTTGTAGGCTCAATTGGAGGCCAATTTGGGAGAAATACGAGAACACAAAGATTTGAGTGACGAAATGGATTTTGTTTGACTTCTAACCTCGTGTGGTACCATAATAATAACAAATGGAACATGTTTGACACAACAAACAAGTTCGGTTGTGCTTAATGAAGAAGGAAAACTCGTTTGTACGTTGTAGGCTCAATTCGAGGCCAATTTGGATGCAATTCGAGAATACATAGATTTGAGTGACCAAATGACCTCCATTTGACTTCTAACCTCACGTGGTACCAAAATAACGACAAATGTAATATGTTTGAGTCAACAAAGAAGTTAAGTTGTGTTTAACAAAGAAGGAAAACTCGATTGTACGTTGTAGGTTCAATTGAAGATTTTTTTTTTTTTTTTTTTTTTTTTTTTGCCAAAGGGGTTATGGTCGAGTGGTTAAGGCCTTGTGGGATTAGTCCCCAGGTCCTTGCTTCGAGACCCTCCGGCGGCATAGTTTCTTTCGGGGTGATGTTGACCTATAGGTGGCACCTCGGGGGATAGGTTACGGATCCTATCAAACACCGGCTCAACTTCCAAAAAAAAAAAAAAAAAAAAAAAGGTTCAATTGAAGACCAATTTGGGTGCAATCCGAGAATACAATTATTTGATGGACCAAATGGCCTCCGTTTGACTTCTAACCTCGTGTGGTACTATAATAACGAAAAATGGAACATGTTTGACTCAACAAACAAGTTCGGTTGTGCTTAACGAATAAGGAAAACTCGTTTGTACGTTGTAGACTCAAATGGAGGCCAATTTGGGTGCAATACGAGAATACAAAGATTGGAGTGACCAAATGGACTCTGTTCGACTTGTAACCTCGCGTGGTACCATAATAACGACAAATGGAACATGATTGACTCAACAAACAAGTTCGGTTGTGTTTAACGAAGAAACAAAACTCGTTTGTACGTTGAAGGCTCAATCTGAGGCCAATTTGTGTGCAATCCGAGAATACAAAGATTTGAGTGACCAAATGGACTCCGTTTGACTTCTAACCTCGCGTGGTACAATAATAACGACAAATGGAACATGTTTGACTCAACAAAGAAGTTCAGTTGTGTTTAACGAAGAAGGAAAACTTGTTTGTACGTTGTTGGTTTAATTGAAGGCCAATTTGGGTGCAATCCGAGAATACAATGATTTGATTGACCAAATGGACTCCGTTTGACTTGTAACCTCACGTGGTACAATAATAATAAAAAATGGAACATGTTTGACTGAACAAAAAAGTTCGGTTGTGCGTAACGAAGAAGGAAAACTCGTTTGTACGTTGTAGGCTCAATTGGAGGCCAATTTGGGTGCAATAGGAGAATACAAAGATTTGAGTGACCAAATGGACTCCGTTTCACTTCTAACCTCACGTGGTACCAAAATAACGACAAATGGAATATGTTTGACTCAACAAAGAAGTTAAGTTGTGTTTAACAAATAAGGAAAACTCGTTTGTACGTTGTAGGTTCAATTGAAGACCAATTTGGGTGCAATCCGAGAATACAATTATTTGATTGACCAAATGGCCTCCGTTTGACTTCTAACCTCGCGTGGTACTATAATAACGAAAAATGGAACATGTTTGACTCAACAAACAAGTTCGGTTGTGCTTAACGAAGAAGGAAAACTCGTTTGTACGTTGTAGGCTCAAATGGAAGCCAATTTGGGTGCAATACGAGAGTACAAAGATTTGAGTGACCAAATGGACTCTGTTTGACTTCTAACCTCGTGTGGTTCCATAATAACGACAAATGGAACATGATTGACTCAACAAACAAGTTCGCTTGTGTTTAACGAAGAAACAAAACTCGTTTGTACGTTGAAGGCTCAATCTGAGGCCAATTTGGGTGCAATCCGAGAATACAAAGATTTGAGTGACCAAATGGACTCCGTTTGACTTCTAACCTCGCGTGGTACCATAATAACGACAAATGGAACATGTTTGACTCAACAAAGAAGTTCAGTTGTGTTTAACAAAGAAGGGAAACTCGTTTGTACGTTGTAGGTTCAATTGAAGACCAATTTGGGTGCAATCCGAGAATACAATTATTTGATTGTCCAAATGGACTCCGTTTGACTTCTAACCTCCCGTGGTATTATAATAACAAAAAATGGAACATGTTTGACTCAACAAACTAGTTCGGTTGTGCGTAACGAAGAAGGAAAACTCGTTTGTACGTTGTAGGCTCAATTGGAGGCCAATTTGGGTGCAATACGAGAATACAAAGATTTGAGTGACCAAATGGACTCTGTTTGACTTCTAACCTCACGTGGTACCATAATAACGACAAATGGAACATGATTGACTCAACAAACATGTTCGGTTGTGTTTAACGAAGAAAGAAAACTCGTTTGTACGTTGAAGGCTCAATCAGAGGCCAATTTTGGTGCAATTCGAGAATACATAGATTTGTGTGACCGAATGACCTCCGTTTGACATATAACCTTGTGTGGTAGCATAATAACTACTAATGGAACATGTTTGACTCAACAAACAAGTTTGGTTGTGCTTAACGAAGAAGTAAAACTCGTTTGTACGTTGTAGGCTCAATTGGAGGCCAATTTTGGTGCAATCAGAGAATACAAAGATTTGATTGAAAAAATGGACTCCGTTTGAATTCTAACCACATGTGGTACCATAATAACGACAAATGGAACATGTTTGACTCAACAAACAAGTTCGGTTGTGCTTAATGAAGAAGGAAAACTTGTTTGTACGTTGTTGGCTCAATTGAAGGCCAATTTGGGTGCAATCCGAGAAGACAAAGATTTGAGTGACCAAATGGATTCCGTTTGAATTCTAACCTCACGGGTACTATAATAACAAAAACTGAACATGGTTGACTCAACAAAGAAGTTCGGTTGTGCTTAACAAAGATAGAAAACTCGTTTGTACGTTGTAGGCTCTATTGGAGGCCAATTTGGGTGCAATCCGAGAATACAATGATTTGAGTGAGCAAATGGACTCCGTTTGACTTCTAACCTTGTGTGGTACCATAATAACGAAAATGGAACATGTTTGACTCAACAAACAAGTTCGGCTGTGCTTAACGATGAAGGAAAACTCGTTTGTACGTTGTAGGCTCAATTGGAGGCCAATTTAGGTGCAATCCGAGAATACAAAGATTTGAGTGAGCAAATGGACTCCGTTTGACTTCTAACCTCGTGTGGTACCAAAATAACACAAATGGAACATGTTTGACTCAACAAAAAAGTTCGGTTGTGCTTAACGAAGAAGGAAAACTCGTTTGTACGTTGTTGGCTCAATTGGAGTCTAATTTGGGTGCAATTCAAGAATAGATAGATTTGAGTTATAAATGACCTCCGTTTGACTTATAACCTTCTGTGGTAGAATAATAACTACAAATGGAACATGTTTGACTCAACAAACAAGTTCGGTTGTGCTTAACAAAGAAGGAAAACTGATTTGTACGTTGTAGGCTCAATTGGAGGCCAATTAAGGTGCAATCCGAGAATACAAAGATTTGAGTAAGCAAATGGACTCCGTTTGACTTCAAACCTCGTGTGGTACCATAATAATGAAAATGAAATATGTTTGACTGAACAAACAAGTTTGGTTGTGCTTAACGAACAAGTAAAACTCGTTTATAAGTTGTATGCTCAATTGGAGGCCAATTTGGGTGCAATCCGAGAATACAAAGATTTGAGTGAGCAAATGGACTCCGTTTGACTTCTAACCTTGCATGGTACCAAAATAAAAACAAATGGTACATGTTTGACTCAACAAACAAGTTCGGTTGTGCTTAACGAAGAAGGATAACTCGTTTGTACGTTGTAGGCTCAATTGGAGGCCAATTTGGGTGCAATCCGAGAATACAAAGATTTGAGTGACCAAATGGACTCCATTTGAATTCTAACCTTGCGTGGTTCCATAATAACGACAAATGGAACATGTTTGACTCAACAAACCAGTTCGGTTGTGCTTAACGAAGAAGGAAAACTCGTTTGTACGTTGTAGGCTCAATTGGGGGCCAATTTGTGGGCAATCCGAGAATACAAGGATTTGAGTGACCAAATGACTTCTGTTTGACTTCTAACCTTGCGTGGTAAAATAACAACGAAAAATGGAACATGTTTGACTCAACACACAAGTTCGGTTGTGCTTAATGAAGAAGGAAAACTCGTTTGTACGTTGTAGGCTCAATTGGAGGCCAATATGGGTGCAATCCGAGAATACAGAGATTTGAGTGACCAAATGACCTCCGTTTGAATTTTAACCACACGGGGTTGCATAATGACGACAAATGGAACATGTTTGACTCAACAAACAAGTTCGTTTGTGCTTAACCAAGAAGGAAAACTCGTTTGTACAATGTGGGCTTAATTGGAGGCCAATTTGGGTGCAATCCGAGAATACAAAGATTTGAGTGACCAAATGGACTCCGTTTGACTTCTAACCTCGTGTGGTATTATAATAACGAAAAATGAAACATGTTTGACTCAACAAACTAGTTCGGTTGTGCGTAACGAAGAAGGAAAACTCGTTTGTACGTTGTAGGTTCAATTGAAGGCCAATTTGGGTGCAATCCGAGAATAAAAAGATTTGAGTTACCAAATGGTCTTCGTTTGACTTCTAACCTAGCGGGTACCATAATACTTACAAATGGAACATGTTGACTCAACAAACAAGCTCAGTTGTGCATAACGAAGAAGGAAAACTCGTTTGTACGTTGTAGGCTCAATTAGAGGTCAATTTGGGTGCAATCCAAGAATACACAGATTTGAGTGACCAAATGGATTCTGTTTGTCTTCTAACCTCACGTGGTACCAAAATAACAACAAATTGAACATATTTGACTAAACAAACAAGTTTGGTTGTGCTTAAAGAAGAAGGAAAACTCGTTTGTACGTTGTAGGCTCAATTGGAGGCCAATTTGGGTGCAATCCCAGAATACAAAGATTTGAGTGACCAAATGACCTCCTTTCGACTTCTAACCTGACATGGGAGCATAATAACTACAAATGGAACATGTTTGACTAAACAAACCAATTCGGTTGTGCTTAACGAAGAAAGAGAACTCGTTTGTACGTTGTAAGCCAATTTGGGTGCAATCCGAGAATACAAAGATTTGAGTGACAAAATGGACTCCGTTCGACTTCTAACCTCGCGTTGTACCATAATAACGACAAATGGAACATGTTTGACTCAACAAACAAGTTCGGTTGTGCTTAATGAAGAAGGAAAACTTCTTTGTACGTTGTAGGCTCAATTGGAGGCCAATTTGGGTGCAATCCGAGAATAAAAAGATTTGAGTGACCAAATGGATTCCGTTTGACTTCTAACATCACGGTGTACCATAATAATGAAAAATGGAACATGATTGACTCAACAAACAAGTTCGGTTGTTCTTAACAAACATAGAAAACTCGTTTGTACGTTGTAGGCTCAATTGGAGGCCAATTTGGGTGCAATCCGAGAATGCAAAGATTTGAGTGAGCAAATGGACTCCGTTTGACTTCTAACCTCGTGTGGTATCATAATAACGAAAATGTAATATGTTTGACTCAACAAAAAAGTTCGGTTGTGCTTAACGAACAAGGAAAACTCGTTTGTACGTTGTAGGCTCAATCGGAGGCCAATTTTGGTGCAATCCGAGAATACAAAGATTTGAGTGAGCAAATGGACTCCGTTTGACTTCTAACCTTGCATGGTACCAAAATAAAAACAAATGGTACATGTTTGACTCAACAAACAAGTTCGGTTGTGTTTAACGAAGAAAGAAAACTCGTTTGTACGTTGAAGGCTCAATTGGAGGCCAATTTGGGTGCAATACGAGAATACAAAGATTTGAGTGACCAAATGGACTCTGTTTGACTTCTAACCTCACGTGGTACCATAATAACGACAAATGGAACATGATTGACTCAACAAACATGTTCGGTTGTGTTTAACGAAGAAAGAAAACTCGTTTGTACGTTGAAGGCTCAATCGGAGGCCAATTTTGGTGCAATTCGAGAATACATAGATTTGTGTGACCGAATGACCTCCGTTTGACATATAACCTTGTGTGGTAGCATAATAACTACTAATGGAACATGTTTGACTCAACAAACAAGTTTGGTTGTGCTTAACGAAGAAGTAAAACTCGTTTGTACGTTGTAGGCTCAATTGGAGGCCAATTTTGGTGCAATCAGAGAATACAAAGATTTGATTGAAAAAATGGACTCCGTTTGAATTCTAACCACATGTGGTACCATAATAACGACAAATGGAACATGTTTGACTCAACAAACAAGTTCGGTTGTGCTTAATGAAGAAGGAAAACTTGTTTGTACGTTGTTGGCTCAATTGAAGGCCAATTTGGGTGCAATCCGAGAAGACAAAGATTTGAGTGACCAAATGGATTCCGTTTGAATTCTAACCTCACGGGTACTATAATAACAAAAACTGAACATGGTTGACTCAACAAAGAAGTTCGGTTGTGCTTAACAAAGATAGAAAACTCGTTTGTACGTTGTAGGCTCTATTGGAGGCCAATTTGGGTGCAATCCGAGAATACAATGATTTGAGTGAGCAAATGGACTCCGTTTGACTTCTAACCTTGTGTGGTACCATAATAACGAAAATGGAACATGTTTGACTCAACAAACAAGTTCGGCTGTGCTTAACGATGAAGGAAAACTCGTTTGTACGTTGTAGGCTCAATTGGAGGCCAATTTAGGTGCAATCCGAGAATACAAAGATTTGAGTGAGCAAATGGACTCCGTTTGACTTCTAACCTCGTGTGGTACCAAAATAACACAAATGGAACATGTTTGACTCAACAAAAAAGTTCGGTTGTGCTTAACGAAGAAGGAAAACTCGTTTGTACGTTGTTGGCTCAATTGGAGTCTAATTTGGGTGCAATTCAAGAATAGATAGATTTGAGTTATAAATGACCTCCGTTTGACTTATAACCTTCTGTGGTAGAATAATAACTACAAATGGAACATGTTTGACTCAACAAACAAGTTCGGTTGTGCTTAACGAAGAAGGAAAACTGATTTGTACGTTGTAGGCTCAATTGGAGGCCAATTAAGGTGCAATCCGAGAATACAAAGATTTGAGTAAGCAAATGGACTCCGTTTGACTTCAAACCTCGTGTGGTACCATAATAATGAAAATGAAATATGTTTGACTCAACAAACAAGTTTGGTTGTGCTTAACGAAGAAGTAAAACTCGTTTATAAGTTGTATGCTCAATTGGAGGCCAATTTGGGTGCAATCCGAGAATACAAAGATTTGAGTGAGCAAATGGACTCCGTTTGACTTCTAACCTTGCATGGTACCAAAATAAAAACAAATGGTACATGTTTGACTCAACAAACAAGTTCGGTTGTGCTTAACGAAGAAGGATAACTCGTTTGTACGTTGTAGGCTCAATTGGAGGCCAATTTGGGTGCAATCCGAGAATACAAAGATTTGAGTGACCAAATGGACTCCATTTGAATTCTAACCTTGCGTGGTTCCATAATAACGACAAATGGAACATGTTTGACTCAACAAACCAGTTCGGTTGTGCTTAACGAAGAAGGAAAACTCGTTTGTACGTTGTAGGCTCAATTGGGGGCCAATTTGTGTGCAATCCGAGAATACAAGGATTTGAGTGACCAAATGACTTCTGTTTGACTTCTAACCTTGCGTGGTAAAATAACAACGAAAAATGGAACATGTTTGACTCAACACACAAGTTCGGTTGTGCTTAATGAAGAAGGAAAACTCGTTTGTACGTTGTAGGCTCAATTGGAGGCCAATATGGGTGCAATCCGAGAATACATAGATTTGAGTGACCAAATGACCTCCGTTTGAATTTTAACCACACGGGGTTGCATAATGACGACAAATGGAACATGTTTGACTCAACAAACAAGTTCGTTTGTGCTTAACAAAGAAGGAAAACTCGTTTGTACATTGTGGGCTTAATTGGAGGCCAATTTGGGTGCAATCCGAGAATACAAAGATTTGAGTGACCAAATGGACTCCGTTTGACTTCTAACCTCGTGTGGTATTATAATAACGAAAAATGGAACATGTTTGACTCAACAAACTAGTTCGGTTGTGCGTAACGAAGAAGGAAAACTCGTTTGTACGTTGTAGGTTCAATTGAAGGCCAATTTGGGTGCAATCCGAGAATACAAAGATTTGAGTTACCAAATGGTCTTCGTTTGACTTCTAACCTAGCGGGTACCATAATACTTACAAATGGAACATGTTGACTCAACAAACAAGCTCAGTTGTGCATAACGAAGAAGGAAAACTCGTTTGTACGTTGTAGGCTCAATTAGAGGTCAATTTGGGTGCAATCCAAGAATACACAGATTTGAGTGACCAAATGGATTCTGTTTGTCATCTAACCTCGCGTGGTACCAAAATAACAACAAATTGAACATATTTGACTAAACAAACAAGTTTGGTTGTGCTTAAAGAAGAAGGAAAACTCGTTTGTACGTTGTAGGCTCAATTGGAGGCCAATTTGGGTGCAATCCCAGAATACAAAGATTTGAGTGACCAAATGACCTCCTTTCGACTTCTAACCTGACGTGGGAGCATAATAACTACAAATGGAACATTTTTGACTAAACAAACCAATTCGGTTGTGCTTAACGAAGAAGGATAACTCGTTTGTACGTTGTAAGCCAATTTGGGTGCAATCCGAGAATACAAAGATTTGAGTGACAAAATGGACTCCGTTCGACTTCTAACCTCGCGTTGTACCATAATAACGACAAATGGAACATGTTTGACTCAACAAACAAGTTCGGTTGTGCTTAATGAAGAAGGAAAACTTCTTTGTACGTTGTAGGCTCAATTGGAGGCCAATTTGGGTGCAATCCGAGAATAAAAAGATTTGAGTGACCAAATGGATTCCGTTTGACTTCTAACATCACGGTGTACCATAATAATGAAAAATGGAACATGATTGACTCAACAAACAAGTTCGGTTGTGCTTAACAAACATAGAAAACTCGTTTGTACGTTGTAGGCTCAATTGGAGGCCAATTTGGGTGCAATCCGAGAATGCAAAGATTTGAGTGAGCAAATGGACTCCGTTTGACTTCTAACCTCGTGTGGTACCATAATAACGAAAATTTAATATGTTTGACTCAACAAAAAAGTTCGGTTGTGCTTAACGAACAAGGAAAACTCGTTTGTACGTTGTAGGTTCAATCGGAGGCCAATTTTGGTGCAATCCGAGAATAAAAAGATTTGAGTGAGCAAATGGACTCCGTTTGAATTATAACAGCATGTGGTACCAAAATAACCACAAATGGAACATGTTTGACTCAACAAACAAGTTCGGTTGTGCTTAACGAAGAAGGAAAACTCGTTTGTACGTTGTAGGCTCAATTGGAGGCCAATTTGGGAGCAATATGAGAATACAAAGATTTGAGTGAGAAAATGGAGTTTGTTTGTCTACTAACATCGTGTGGTACCATAATAAAGACAAATAGAACATGTTTGACTCAACAAACAAGTTCGGTTGTGTTTAACGAAGAAAGAAAACTCGTTTGTACGTTGAAGGCTCAATCGGAGGCCAATTTGGGTGCAATCCGAGAATACAAAGATTTGAGTGACCAAATGGACTCTGTTTGACTTCTAACCTCGCGCGGTACCATAATAACGACAAATGGAACATGATTGACTCAACAAACAAGTTCGGTTGTGTTTAACGAAGAAAGAAAACTCGTTTGTACGTTGAAGGCTCAATCGGAGGCCAATTTGGGTGCAATCCGAGAATACAAAGATTTGAGTGACCAAATGGGCTTCGTTTGACATCTAACCTAGCGGGTACCATAATACTTACAAATGGAACATGTTTGACTCAACAAACAAGCTCAGTTGTGCATAACGAAGAAGGAAAACTCCTTTGTACGTTGTAGGCTCAATTAGAGGTGCAATCCGAGAAGACAAAGATTTGAGTGACCAAATGGATTCCGTTTGAATTCTAACCTCACGGGTACCATAATAACAAAAACATAACATAATTGACTCAACAAAGAAGTTCCGTTGTGCTTAACAAAGATAGAAAACTTGTTTGTACGTTGTAGGCTCTATTGGAGGCCAATTTGGGTGCAATCCGAGAATACAATGATTTGAGTGAGCAAATGGACTCCGTTTGACTTCTAACCTTGTGTGGTACCATAATAACAAAAATGGAACATGTTTGACTCAACAAACAAGTTCAGTTGTGCTTAACGATGAAGGAAAACTCGTTTGTACGTTGTTGGTTCAATGGAAGGCCAATTTGGGTGCAATCCGAGAATGTAAAGATTTGAGTTACCAAATGGTCTTCGTTTGACTTCTAACCTAGCGGGTACCATAATACTTACAAATGGAACATGTTGACTCAACAAACAAGCTCAGTTGTGCATAACGAAGAAGGAAAACTCGTTTGTACGTTGTAGGCTCAATTAGAGGTCAATTTGGGTGCAATCCAAGAATACACAGATTTGAGTGACCAAATGGATTCTGTTTGTCTTCTAACCTCGCGTGGTACCAAAATAACAACAAATTGAACATATTTGACTAAACAAACAAGTTTGGTTGTGCTTAACGAAGAAGGAAAACTCGTTTGTACGTTGTAGGCTCAATTGGAGGCCAATTTGGGTGCAATCCCAGAATACAAAGATTTGAGTGACCAAATGACCTCCTTTCGACTTCTAACCTGACGTGGGAGCATAATAACTACAAATGTAACATGTTTGACTAAACAAACCAATTCGGTTGTGCTTAACGAAGAAGGAGAACTCGTTTGTACGTTGTAAGCCAATTTGGGTGCAATCCGAGAATACAAAGATTTGAGTGAAAAAATGGACTCCGTTCGACTTCTAACCTTGCGTTGTACCATAATAACGACAAATGGAACATGTTTGACTCAACAAACAAGTTCGGTTGTGCTTAATGAAGAAGGAAAACTTCTTTGTACGTTGTAGGCTCAATTGGAGGCCAATTTGGGTGCAATCCGAGAATAAAAAGATTTGAGTGACCAAATGGATTCCGTTTGACTTCTAACATCACGGTGTACCATAATAATGAAAAATGGAACATGATTGACTCAACAAACAAGTTCGGTTGTGCTTAACAAACATAGAAAACTCGTTTGTACGTTGTAGGCTCAATTGGAGGCCAATTTGGGTGCAATCCGAGAATGCAAAGATTTGAGTGAGCAAATGGACTCCGTTTGACTTCTAACCTCGTGTGGTACCATAATAACGAAAATGTAATATGTTTGACTCAACAAAAAAGTTCGGTTGTGCTTAACGAACAAGGAAAACTCGTTTGTACGTTCTAGGCTCAATCGGAGGCCAATTTTGGTGCAATCCGAGAATAAAAAGATTTGAGTGAGCAAATGGACTCCGTTTGAATTATAACAGCACGTGGTACCAAAATAACCACAAATGGAACATGTTTGACTCAACAAACAAGTTCGGTTGTGCTTAACGAAGAAGGAAAACTCGTTTGTACGTTGTAGGCTCAATTGGAGGCCAATTTGGGAGCAATATGAGAATACAAAGATTTGAGTGAGAAAATGGAGTTCGTTTGTCTACTAACATCATGTGGTACCATAATAAAGACAAATAGAACATGTTTGACTCAACAAACAAGTTCGGTTGTGTTTAACGAAGAAAGAAAACTCGTTTGTACGTTGAAGGCTCAATCGGAGGCCAATTTGGGTGCAATCCGAGAATACAAAGATTTGAGTGACCAAATGGACTCTGTTTGACTTCTAACCTCGCGCGGTACCATAATAACGACAAATGGAACATGATTGACTCAACAAACAAGTTCGGTTGTGTTTAACGAAGAAAGAAAACTCGTTTGTACGTTGAAGGCTCAATCGGAGGCCAATTTGGGTGCAATCCGAGAATACAAAGATTTGAGTGACCAAATGGACTTCGTTTGACGTCTAACCTAGCGGGTACCATAATACTTACAAATGGAACATGTTTGACTCAGCAAACAAGCTCAGTTGTGCATAACGAAGAAGGAAAACTCCTTTGTACGTTGTAGGCTCAATTAGAGGTGCAATCCGAGAAGACAAAGATTTGAGTGACCAAATGGATTCCGTTTGAATTCTAACCTCACGGGTACCATAATAACAAAAACATAACATAATTGACTCAACAAAGAAGTTCCGTTGTGCTTAACAAAGATAGAAAACTTGTTTGTACGTTGTAGGCTCTATTGGAGGCCAATTTGGGTGCAATCCGAGAATACAATGATTTGAGTGAGCAAATGGACTCCGTTTGACTTCTAACCTTGTGTGGCACCATAATAACAAAAATGGAACATGTTTGACTCAACAAACAAGTTCGGTTGTGCTTAACGATGAAGGAAAACTCGTTTGTACGTTGTTGGTTCAATGGAAGGCCAATTTGGGTGCAATCCGAGAATGTAAAGATTTGAGTTACCAAATGGTCTTCGTTTGACTTCTAACCTAGCGGGTACCATAATACTTACAAATGGAACATGTTGACTCAACAAACAAGCTCAGTTGTGCATAACGAAGAAGGAAAACTCGTTTGTACGTTGTAGGCTCAATTAGAGGTCAATTTGGGTGCAATCCAAGAATACACAGATTTGAGTGACCAAATGGATTCTGTTTGTCTTCTAACCTCGCGTGGTACCAAAATAACAACAAATTGAACATATTTGACTAAACAAACAAGTTTGGTTGTGCTTAACGAAGAAGGAAAACTCGTTTGTACGTTGTAGGCTCAATTGGAGGCCAATTTGGGTGCAATCCCAGAATACAAAGATTTGAGTGACCAAATGACCTCCTTTCGACTTCTAACCTGACGTGGGAGCATAATAACTACAAATGTAACATGTTTGACTAAACAAACCAATTCGGTTGTGCTTAACGAAGAAGGAGAACTCGTTTGTACGTTGTAAGCCAATTTGGGTGCAATCCGAGAATACAAAGATTTGAGTGAAAAAATGGACTCCGTTCGACTTCTAACCTTGCGTTGTACCATAATAACGACAAATGGAACATGTTTGACTCAACAAACAAGTTCGGTTGTGCTTAATGAAGAAGGAAAACTTCTTTGTACGTTGTAGGCTCAATTGGAGGCCAATTTGGGTGCAATCCGAGAATAAAAAGATTTGAGTGACCAAATGGATTCCGTTTGACTTCTAACATCACGGTGTACCATAATAATGAAAAATGGAACATGATTGACTCAACAAACAAGTTCGGTTGTGCTTAACAAACATAGAAAACTCGTTTGTACGTTGTAGGCTCAATTGGAGGCCAATTTGGGTGCAATCCGAGAATGCAAAGATTTGAGTGAGCAAATGGACTCCGTTTGACTTCTAACCTCGTGTGGTACCATAATAACGAAAATGTAATATGTTTGACTCAACAAAAAAGTTCGGTTGTGCTTAACGAACAAGGAAAACTCGTTTGTACGTTGTAGGCTCAATCGGAGGCCAATTTTGGTGCAATCCGAGAATAAAAAGATTTGAGTGAGCAAATGGACTCCGTTTGAATTATAACAGCACGTGGTACCAAAATAACCACAAATGGAACATGTTTGACTCAACAAACAAGTTCGGTTGTGCTAAACGAAGAAGGAAAACTCGTTTGTACGTTGTAGGCTCAATTGGAGGCCAATTTGGGAGCAATATGAGAATACAAAGATTTGAGTGAGAAAATGGAGTTTGTTTGTCTACTAACATAATGTGGTACCATAATAAAGACAAATAGAACATGTTTGACCCAACAAACAAGTTCGGTTGTGTTTAACGAAGAAAGAAAACTCGTTTGTACGTTGAAGGCTCAATCGGAGGCCAATTTGGGTGCAATCCGAGAATACAAAGATTTGAGAGACCAAATGGACTCTGTTTGACTTCTAACCTCATGCGGTACCATAATAACGACAAATGGAACATGATTGACTCAACAAACAAGTTCGGTTGTGTTTAACGAAGAAAGAAAACTCGTTTGTACGTTGAAGGCTCAATCGGAGGCCAATTTGGGTGCAATCCGAGAATACAAAGATTTGAGTGACCAAATGGACTTCGTTTGACGTCTAACCTAGCGGGTACCATAATACTTACAAATGGAACATGTTTGACTCAACAAACAAGCTCAGTTGTGCATAACGAAGAAGGAAAACTCGTTTGTACGTTGTAGGCTCAATTAGAGGTGCAATCCGAGAAGACAAAGATTTGAGTGACCAAATGGATTCCGTTTGAATTCTAACCTCACGGGTACCATAATAATAAAAACTGAACATAATTGACTCAACAAAGAAGTTCGGTTGTGCTTAACAAAGATAGAAAACTCGTTTGTACGTTGTAGGCTCTATTGGAGGCCAATTTGGGTGCAATCCGAGAATACAATGATTTGAGTGAGCAAATGGACTCCGTTTGACTTCTAACCTTGTGTGGTACCATAATAACAAAAATGGAACATGTTTGACTCAACAAACAAGTTCGGTTGTGCTTAACGATGAAGGAAAACTCGTTTGTACGTTGTTGGTTCAATTGAAGGCCAATTTGGGTGCAATCCGAGAATACAAAGATTTGAGTGACCAAATGGATTCTGTTTGACTTCTAACTTCACGTGGTACCATAATAACAACAAATGGAACATGTTTGACTGAACAAACAAGTTTGTTTGTGCTTAACAGAGAAGGAAAACTCGTTTGTACATTGTAGGCTCAATTGGAGTATAATTTGGGTGCAATTCGAGAATACATAGATTTGAGTGACCAAATGACCTGCGTTTGACTTATAACGTGGTGTGGTAGCATAATAACTACTAATGGAACATGTTTGACTCAACAAACAAGTTTGGTTGTGCTTAACGAAGAAGTAAAACTCGTTTGTACGCTGTAGGCTCAATTGGAGGCCAATTTGGGTGCAATCAGAGAATACAAAGATTTGATTGAAAAAATGGACTCCGTTTGACTTCTAACCACATGTGGTACCATAATGACGAAAAATGGAACATGTTTGACTCAACAAACAAGTTCGGTTGTGCTCAACGAAGAAGGAAAACGCGTTTGTACGTTGTAGGTTCAATTGAAGACCAATTTGGGTGCAATCCGAGAATACAATTATTTGATTGACCAAATGGACTTCGTTTGACTTATAACATCACGTGGTAAAATAATAATGAAAAATGGAACATGTTTGACTCAACAAGCTTGTTCGGTTGTGCATAACGAAGAAGGAAAACTCGTTTGTACGTTGTAGGCTCAATAGGAGGTCAATTTGGGTGCAATCCGAGAATACAAAGATTTGAGTGACCAAATGGACTCCATTTGACTTCTAATCTCACGTGGTACCATAATAACGACAAAAGGAACATGATTGACTCAACAAACAAGTTTGGTTGTGCTTAACAAAGAAAGAAAACTCGTTTGTACGTTGAAGGCCCAATCGGAGGCCAATTTGGGTGCAATCCGAGAATACAAAGATTTGAGTGACCAAATGGACTCCGTTTCACTTCTAACCTCGCGTGGTACCAAAATATCGACAAATGGAATATGTTTTACTCAACAAAGAAGTTCAGTTGTGTTTAACAAAGAAGGAAAACTCGTTTGTACGTTGTAGGTTCAATTGAAGACCAATTTGGGTGCAATCCGAGAATACAATTATTTGATTGACCAAATGGACTCCGTTTGACTTCTAACCTCACGTGGTATTATAATAACGAAAAATGGAACATGTTTGACTCAACAAACTAGTTCGGTTGTGCGTAACGAAGAAGGAAAACTCGTTTGTACGTTGTAGGCTCAATTGGAGGCCAATTTGGGTGCAATATTAGAATACAAAGATTTGAGTGACCAAATGGACTCTGTTTGACTTCTAACCTCGTGTGGTACCATAATAACGACAAATGGAACATGATTGACTCAACAAAATGTTCGGTTGTGTTTAACGAAGAAAGAAAACTCGTTTGTACGTTGAAGGCTCAATCGAAGGCCAATTTGGGTGCAATTCGAGAATACATAGATTTGTGTGACCGAATGACCTCCGTTTGACTTATAACCTTGTGTGGTAGCATAATAACTACTAATGGAACATGTTTGACTCAACAAACAAGTTTGGTTGTGCTTAACGAAGAAGTAAAACTCGTTTGTACGTTGTAGGCTCAATTGGAGGCCAATTTGGGTGCAATCAGAGAATACAAAGATTTGATTGAAAAAATGGACTCCGTTTGACTTCTAACCACATGTGGTACCATAATAACGACAAATGGAACATGTTTGACTCAACAAACAAGTTCGGTTGTGCTTAATGAAGAAGGAAAACTTGTTTGTACGTTGTTGGCTCAATTGAAGGCCAATTTGGGTGCAATCCGAGAAGACAAAGATTTGAGTGACCAAATGGATTCCGTTTGAATTCTAACCTCACGGGTACCATAATAACAAAAACTGAACATGGTTGACTCAACAAAGAAGTTCGGTTGTGCTTAACAAAGATAGAAAATTCGTTTGTACGTTATAGGCTCTATTGGAGGCCAATTTGGGTGCAATCCGAGAATACAATGATTTGAGTGAGCAAATGGACTCCGTTTGACTTCTAACCTTGTGTGGTACCATAATAACGAAAATGGAACATGTTTGAATAAACAAACAAGTTCGGCTGTGCTTAACGATGCAGGAAAACTCCTTTGTATGTTGTAGGCTCAATTGGAGGCCAATTTAGGTGCAATCCGAGAATACAAAGATTTGAGTGAGCAAATGGACTCCGTTTGACTTCTAACCTTGCATGGTACCAAACTAAAAACAAATGGTACATGTTTGACTCAACAAACAAGTTCGGTTGTCCTTAACGTAGAAGGATAACTCGTTTGTACGTTGTAGGCTCAATTGGAGGCCAATTTGGGTGCAATCCGAGAATACAAGGATTTGAGTGACCAAATGACTTCTGTTTGACTTCTAACCTTGCGTGGTACCATAACAACGAAAAATGGAACATGTTTGACTCAACAAACAAGTTCGGTTGTGCTTAATGAAGAAGGAAAACTCGTTTGTACGTTGTAGGCTCAATTGGAGGCCAATATGGGTGCAATCCGAGAATACATAGATTTGAGTGACCAAATGACCTCCGTTTGAATTTTAACCACACGTGGTTGCATAATGACGACAAATGGAACATGTTTGACTCAACAAACAAGTTCGTTTGTGCTTAACGAAGAAGGAAAACTAGTTTGTACGTTGTAGGCTCAATTGGAGGCCAATTTGGGTGCAATCCTAGAATACAAAGATTTGAGTGAGCGAATGGACTCCGTTTGACTTCTAACATCGTTTGGTACCAAAATAACGACAAATGGAACATGTTTGATTCAAGAAACAAGTTCGGTTGTTATTAAGGAAGAAGGAAAACTCGTTTGTACTTTGTATTCTCAATTGGAGGCCAATTTGGGTGCAATATGAGAATACAAAGATTTGAGTGACCAAATGGACTCCGTTTCACTTCTAACCTCACGTGGTACCAAAATAACGACAAATGGAATATGTTTGACTCAACAAAGAAGTTAAGTTGTGTTTAACAAAGAAGGAAAACTCGTTTGTACGTTGTAGGTTCAATTGAAGACCAATTTGGGTGCAATCCGAGAATACAATTATTTAATTGACCAAATGGCCTCCGTTTGACTTCTAACCTCACGTGGTACCATAATTACAACAAATGGAAAATGTTTGACTCAACAAACAAGGTCGGTTGTGCTTAACGAAGAAGGAAAACTTGTTTGTACGTTGTAGGCTCAATTGGAGGCCAATTTGGGAGAAATACGAGAACACAAAGATTTGAGTGACCAAATGGATTCTGTTTGACTTCTAACCTCGTGTGGTACCATAATAATAACAAATGGAACATGTTTGACTGAACAAATAAGTTTGGTTGTGCTTAACGAAGAAGGAAAACTCGTTTGTACGTTGTAGGCTCAATTGGAGTCTAATTTGGGTGCAATTCGAGAAAACCTAGATTTGAGTGACAAATGACTTCCGTTTTACTTATAACCTTGCGTGGTACCAAAATAACGACAAATGGTACATGTTTGACTTAACAAACAAGTTTGGTTGTGCTTAACAAAAAAGGATAACTCGTTTGTACGTTGTTGGCTAAATTGGAGGCCAATTTGGGTGCAATCCGAGAATACAAAGATTTGAGTGACCAAATGGACTCTGTTTGACTTCTAACCTCATGTGGTATTATAATAACGAAAAATGGAACATGATTGACTCAACAAACAAGTTCGATTGTGCTTAACAAAGAAAGAAAACTCGTTTGTACGTTGAAGGCTCAATTGGAGGCCAATTTGGGTGCAATCCGAGAATACAAACATTTGAGCGACCAAATGGACTCCGTTTGACTTCTAACCTCATGTGGTACCATAATAATGAAAAATGGAACATGTTTAACTCAACAAACCAGTTCGGTTGTGCTTAACGACGAAGGGAAACTCGTTTGTTCGTTGTAGGCTCAATTGGAGGCCAATTTGGGTGCAATCTGAGAATACATAGATTTGAGGGACCAAATGACCTCCGTTTGACTTCTAACCTCATGTGGTACCATAATAACAACAAATGGAACATGTTTTACTCAACAAACAAGTTCGGTTGTGCTTAATGAAGAAGGAAAACTCGTTTGTACGTTGTAGGCTCAATTGGAGGCCAATTTGGATGCAATTCGAGAATACATAGATTTGAGTGACCAAATGACCTCCGTTTGACTTCTAACCTCACGCGGTAGCATAATCACAACAAATGGAACATGTTTGACGCAATAAACAAGGTCGGTTGAGCTTAACGAAGAAGGAAAACTCGTTTGTACGTTGTAGGCTCAATTGGAGGCCAATTTGGGTGCAATCCTAGAATACAAAGATTTGAGTGAGCGAATGGACTCCGTTTGACTTCTAACATCGTTTGGTACCAAAATAAAGACAAATGGAACATGTTTGATTCAAGAAATAAGTTCGGTTGTTATTAAGGAAGAAGGAAAACTCGTTTGTACGTTGTATTCTCAATTGGAGGCCAATTTGGGTGCAATACGAGAATACAAAGATTTGAGTGACCAAATGGACTCCGTTTCACTTCTAACCTCACGTGGTACCAAAATAACGACAAATGGAATATGTTTGACTCAACAAAGAAGTTAAGTTGTGTTTAACAAAGAAGGAAAACTCGTTTGTACGTTGTAGGTTCAATTGAAGACCAATTTGGGTGCAATCCGAGAATACAATTATTTGATTGACCAAATGGCCTCCGTTTGAATTCTAACCTCGTGTGGTACTATAATAACGAAAAATGGAACATGTTTGACTCAACAAACAAGTTCGGTTGTGCTTAACGAAGAAGGAAAACTCGTTTGTACGTTGTAGGCTCAAATGGAGGCCAATTTGGGTGCAATACGAGAATACAAAGATTGGAGTGACAAAATGGACTCTGTTCGACTTCTAACCTCGCGTGGTACCATAATAACGACAAATGGAACATGATTGACTCAACAAACAAGTTCGGTTGTGTTTAACGAAGAAACAAAACTCGTTTGTACGTTGAAGGCTCAATCTGAGGCCAATTTGGGTGCAATCCGAGAATACAAAGATTTGAGTGACCAAATGGACTCCGTTTGACTTCTAACCTCACGTGGTACCATAGTTAGAACAAATGAAAAATGTTAGACTCAACAAACAAGTTCAATTGTGTTTAACGAAGAAACAAAACTCGTTTGTACGTTGAAGGCTCAATCTGAGGCCAATTTGGGTGCAATCCGAGAATACAAACATTTGAGCGACCAAATGGACTCCGTTTGACTTCTAACCTCATGTGGTACCGTAATAATGAAAAATGGAACATGTTTGACTCAACAAACCAGTTCGGTTGTGCTTAACGACGAAGGGAAACTCGTTTGTTCGTTGTAGGCTCAATTGCAGGCCAATTTGGGTGCAATCTGAGAATACACAGATTTGAGGGACCAAATGACCTCCATTTGACTTCTAACCTCGTGTGGTACCATAATAACAACAAATGGAACATGTTTGACTCAACAAACAAGTTCGGTTGTGCTTAATGAAGAAGGAAAACTCGTTTGTACGTTGTAGGCTCAATTGGAGGCCAATTTGGATGCAATTGGAGAATACATAGATTTAAGTGACCAAATGACCTCCGTTTGACTTCTAACCTCACGCGGTAGCATAATCACAACAAATGGAACATGTTTGACGCAATAAACATGTTCGGTTGTGCTTAACAAAAAAGGATAACTCGTTTGTACGTTGTAGGCCATATTGGAGGCCAATTTGGGTGCAATCCGAGAATACAAAGATTTGAGTGACCAAATGGACTCTGTTTGACTTCTAACCTCATGTGGTATTATAATAACGAAAAATGGAACATGATTGACTCAACAAACAAGTTCGATTGTGCTTAACAAAGAAAGAAAACTCGTTTGTACGTTGAAGGCTCAATTGGAGGCCAATTTGGGTGCAATCCGAGAATACAAACATTTGAGCGACCAAATGGACTCCGTTTGACTTCTAACCTCGTGTGGTACCATAATAATGAAAAATGGAACATGTTTAACTCAACAAACCAGTTCGGTTGTGCTTAACGACGAAGGGAAACTCGTTTGTTCGTTGTAGGCTCAATTGGAGGCCAATTTGGGTGCAATCTGAGAATACATAGATTTGAGGGACCAAATGACCTCCGTTTGACTTCTAACCTCATGTGGTACCATAATAACAACAAATGGAACATGTTTTACTCAACAAACAAGTTCGGTTGTGCTTAATGAAGAAGGAAAACTCGTTTGTACGTTGTAGGCTCAATTGGAGGCCAATTTGGATGCAATTCGAGAATACATAGATTTGAGTGACCAAATGACCTCCGTTTGACTTCTAACCTCACGCGGTAGCATAATCACAACAAATGGAACATGTTTGACGCAATAAACAAGGTCGGTTGAGCTTAACGAAGAAGGAAAACTCGTTTGTACGTTGTAGGCTCAATTGGAGGCCAATTTGGGTGCAATCCTAGAATACAAAGATTTGAGTGAGCGAATGGACTCCGTTTGACTTCTAACATCGTTTGGTACCAAAATAAAGACAAATGGAACATGTTTGATTCAAGAAATAAGTTCGGTTGTTATTAAGGAAGAAGGAAAACTCGTTTGTACGTTGTATTCTCAATTGGAGGCCAATTTGGTGCAATACGAGAATACAAAGATTTGAGTGACCAAATGGACTCCGTTTCACTTCTAACCTCACGTGGTACCAAAATAACGACAAATGGAATATGTTTGACTCAACAAAGAAGTTAAGTTGTGTTTAACAAAGAAGGAAAACTCGTTTGTACGTTGTAGGTTCAATTGAAGACCAATTTGGGTGCAATCCGAGAATACAATTATTTGATTGACCAAATGGCCTCCGTTTGAATTCTAACCTCGTGTGGTACTATAATAACGAAAAATGGAACATGTTTGACTCAACAAACAAGTTCGGTTGTGCTTAACGAAGAAGGAAAACTCGTTTGTACGTTGTAGGCTCAAATGGAGGCCAATTTGGGTGCAATACGAGAATACAAAGATTGGAGTGACAAAATGGACTCTGTTCGACTTCTAACCTCGCGTGGTACCATAATAACGACAAATGGAACATGATTGACTCAACAAACAAGTTCGGTTGTGTTTAACGAAGAAACAAAACTCGTTTGTACGTTGAAGGCTCAATCTGAGGCCAATTTGGGTGCAATCCGAGAATACAAAGATTTGAGTGACCAAATGGACTCCGTTTGACTTCTAACCTCACGTGGTACCATAGTTACAACAAATGAAAAATGTTAGACTCAACAAACAAGTTCAATTGTGTTTAACGAAGAAACAAAACTCGTTTGTACGTTGAAGGCTCAATCTGAGGCCAATTTGGGTGCAATCCGAGAATACAAACATTTGAGCGACCAAATGGACTCCGTTTGACTTCTAACCTCATGTGGTACCGTAATAATGAAAAATGGAACATGTTTGACTCAACAAACCAGTTCGGTTGTGCTTAACGACGAAGGGAAACTCGTTTGTTCGTTGTAGGCTCAATTGCAGGCCAATTTGGGTGCAATCTGAGAATACACAGATTTGAGGGACCAAATGACCTCCATTTGACTTCTAACCTCGTGTGGTACCATAATAACAACAAATGGAACATTTTTGACTCAACAAACAAGTTCGGTTGTGCTTAATGAAGAAGGAAAACTCGTTTGTACGTTGTAGGCTCAATTGGAGGCCAATTTGGATGCAATTGGAGAATACATAGATTTAAGTGACCAAATGACCTCCGTTTGACTTCTAACCTCACGCGGTAGCATAATCACAACAAATGGAACATGTTTGACGCAATAAACATGTTCGTTTGTGCTTAACAAAAAAGGATAACTCGTTTGTACGTTGTAGGCCATATTGGAGGCCAATTTGGGTGCAATCCGAGAATACAAAGATTTGAGTGACCAAATGGACTCTGTTTGACTTCTAACCTCATGTGGTATTATAATAACGAAAAATGGAACATGATTGACTCAACAAACAAGTTCGATTGTGCTTAACAAAGAAAGAAAACTCGTTTGTACGTTGAAGGCTCAATTGGAGGCCAATTTGGGTGCAATCCGAGAATACAAACATTTGAGCGACCAAATGGACTCCGTTTGACTTCTAACCTCGTGTGGTACCATAATAATGAAAAATGGAACATGTTTAACTCAACAAACCAGTTCGGTTGTGCTTAACGACGAAGGGAAACTCGTTTGTTCGTTGTAGGCTCAATTGGAGGCCAATTTGGGTGCAATCTGAGAATACATAGATTTGAGGGACCAAATGACCTCCGTTTGACTTCTAACCTCATGTGGTACCATAATAACAACAAATGGAACATGTTTTACTCAACAAACAAGTTCGGTTGTGCTTAATGAAGAAGGAAAACTCGTTTGTACGTTGTAGGCTCAATTGGAGGCCAATTTGGATGCAATTCGAGAATACATAGATTTGAGTGACCAAATGACCTCCGTTTGACTTCTAACCTCACGCGGTAGCATAATCACAACAAATGGAACATGTTTGACGCAATAAACAAGGTCGGTTGAGCTTAACGAAGAAGGAAAACTCGTTTGTACGTTGTAGGCTCAATTGGAGGCCAATTTGGGTGCAATCCTAGAATACAAAGATTTGAGTGAGCGAATGGACTCCGTTTGACTTCTAACATCGTTTGGTACCAAAATAAAGACAAATGGAACATGTTTGATTCAAGAAATAAGTTCGGTTGTTATTAAGGAAGAAGGAAAACTCGTTTGTACGTTGTATTCTCAATTGGAGGCCAATTTGCTGCAATACGAGAATACAAAGATTTGAGTGACCAAATGGACTCCGTTTCACTTCTAACCTCACGTGGTACCAAAATAACGACAAATGGAATATGTTTGACTCAACAAAGAAGTTAAGTTGTGTTTAACAAAGAAGGAAAACTCGTTTGTACGTTGTAGGTTCAATTGAAGACCAATTTGGGTGCAATCCGAGAATACAATTATTTGATTGACCAAATGGCCTCCGTTTGAATTCTAACCTCGTGTGGTACTATAATAACGAAAAATGGAACATGTTTGACTCAACAAACAAGTTCGGTTGTGCTTAACGAAGAAGGAAAACTCGTTTGTACGTTGTAGGCTCAAATGGAGGCCAATTTGGGTGCAATACGAGAATACAAAGATTGGAGTGACAAAATGGACTCTGTTCGACTTCTAACCTCGCGTGGTACCATAATAACGACAAATGGAACATGATTGACTCAACAAACAAGTTCGGTTGTGTTTAACGAAGAAACAAAACTCGTTTGTACGTTGAAGGCTCAATCTGAGGCCAATTTGGGTGCAATCCGAGAATACAAAGATTTGAGTGACCAAATGGACTCCGTTTGACTTCTAACCTCACGTGGTACCATAGTTACAACAAATGAAAAATGTTAGACTCAACAAACAAGTTCAATTGTGTTTAACGAAGAAACAAAACTCGTTTGTACGTTGAAGGCTCAATCTGAGGCCAATTTGGGTGCAATCCGAGAATACAAACATTTGAGCGACCAAATGGACTCCGTTTGACTTCTAACCTCATGTGGTACCGTAATAATGAAAAATGGAACATGTTTGACTCAACAAACCAGTTCGGTTGTGCTTAACGACGAAGGGAAACTCGTTTGTTCGTTGTAGGCTCAATTGCAGGCCAATTTGGGTGCAATCTGAGAATACACAGATTTGAGGGACCAAATGACCTCCATTTGACTTCTAACCTCGTGTGGTACCATAATAACAACAAATGGAACATTTTTGACTCAACAAACAAGTTCGGTTGTGCTTAATGAAGAAGGAAAACTCGTTTGTACGTTGTAGGCTCAATTGGAGGCCAATTTGGATGCAATTGGAGAATACATAGATTTCAGTGACCAAATGACCTCCGTTTGACTTCTAACCTCACGCGGTAGCATAATCACAACAAATGGAACATGTTTGACGCAATAAACATGTTCGTTTGTGCTTAACAAAAAAGGATAACTCGTTTGTACGTTGTAGGCCATATTGGAGGCCAATTTGGGTGCAATCCGAGAATACAAAGATTTGAGTGACCAAATGGACTCTGTTTGACTTCTAACCTCATGTGGTATTATAATAACGAAAAATGGAACATGATTGACTCAACAAACAAGTTCGATTGTGCTTAACAAAGAAAGAAAACTCGTTTGTACGTTGAAGGCTCAATTGGAGGCCAATTTGGGTGCAATCCGAGAATACAAACATTTGAGCGACCAAATGGACTCCGTTTGACTTCTAACCTCGTGTGGTACCATAATAATGAAAAATGGAACATGTTTAACTCAACAAACCAGTTCGGTTGTGCTTAACGACGAAGGGAAACTCGTTTGTTCGTTGTAGGCTCAATTGGAGGCCAATTTGGGTGCAATCTGAGAATACATAGATTTGAGGGACCAAATGACCTCCGTTTGACTTCTAACCTCATGTGGTACCATAATAACAACAAATGGAACATGTTTTACTCAACAAACAAGTTCGGTTGTGCTTAATGAAGAAGGAAAACTCGTTTGTACGTTGTAGGCTCAATTGGAGGCCAATTTGGGTGCAATCCTAGAATACAAAGATTTGAGTGAGCGAATGGACTCCGTTTGACTTCTAACATCGTTTGGTACCAAAATAAAGACAAATGGAACATGTTTGATTCAAGAAATAAGTTCGGTTGTTATTAAGGAAGAAGGAAAACTCGTTTGTACGTTGTATTCTCAATTGGAGGCCAATTTGGGTGCAATACGAGAATACAAAGATTTGAGTGACCAAATGGACTCCGTTTCACTTCTAACCTCCGTGGTACCAAAATAACGACAAATGGAATATGTTTGACTCAACAAAGAAGTTAAGTTGTGTTTAACAAAGAAGGAAAACTCGTTTGTACGTTGTAGGTTCAATTGAAGACCAATTTGGGTGCAATCCGAGAATACAATTATTTGATTGACCAAATGGCCTCCGTTTGAATTCTAACCTCGTGTGGTACTATAATAATGAAAAATGGAACATGTTTGACTCAACAAACAAGTTCGGTTGTGCTTAACGAAGAAGGAAAACTCGTTTGTACGTTGTAGGCTCAAATGGAGGCCAATTTGGGTGCAATACGAGAATACAAAGATTGGAGTGACAAAATGGACTCTGTTCGACTTCTAACCTCGCGTGGTACCATAATAACGACAAATGGAACATGATTGACTCAACAAACAAGTTCGGTTGTGTTTAACGAAGAAACAAAACTCGTTTGTACGTTGAAGGCTCAATCTGAGGCCAATTTGGGTGCAATCCGAGAATACAAAGATTTGAGTGACCAAATGGACTCCGTTTGACTTCTAACCTCACGTGGTACCAAAGTTACAACAAATGAAAAATGTTAGACTCAACAAACAAGTTCAATTGTGTTTAACGAAGAAACAAAACTCGTTTGTACGTTGAAGGCTCAATCTGAGGCCAATTTGGGTGCAATCCGAGAATACAAACATTTGAGCGACCAAATGGACTCCGTTTGACTTCTAACCTCATGTGGTACCGTAATAATGAAAAATGGAACATGTTTGACTCAACAAACCAGTTCGGTTGTGCTTAACGACGAAGGGAAACTCGTTTGTTCGTTGTAGGCTCAATTGCAGGCCAATTTGGGTGCAATCTGAGAATACACAGATTTGAGGGACCAAATGACCTCCATTTGACTTCTAACCTCGTGTGGTACCATAATAACAACAAATGGAACATGTTTGACTCAACAAACAAGTTCGGTTGTGCTTAATGAAGAAGGAAAACTCGTTTGTACGTTGTAGGCTCAATTGGAGGCCAATTTGGATGCAATTGGAGAATACATAGATTTAAGTGACCAAATGACCTCCGTTTGACTTCTAACCTCACGCGGTAGCATAATCACAACAAATGGAACATGTTTGACGCAATAAACATGTTCGGTTGTGCTTAACAAAAAAGGATAACTCGTTTGTACGTTGTAGGCCATATTGGAGGCCAATTTGGGTGCAATCCGAGAATACAAAGATTTGAGTGACCAAATGGACTCTGTTTGACTTCTAACCTCATGTGGTATTATAATAACGAAAAATGGAACATGATTGACTCAACAAACAAGTTCGATTGTGCTTAACAAAGAAAGAAAACTCGTTTGTACGTTGAAGGCTCAATTGGAGGCCAATTTGGGTGCAATCCGAGAATACAAACATTTGAGCGACCAAATGGACTCCGTTTGACTTCTAACCTCGTGTGGTACCATAATAATGAAAAATGGAACATGTTTAACTCAACAAACCAGTTCGGTTGTGCTTAACGACGAAGGGAAACTCGTTTGTTCGTTGTAGGCTCAATTGGAGGCCAATTTGGGTGCAATCTGAGAATACATAGATTTGAGGGACCAAATGACCTCCGTTTGACTTCTAACCTCATGTGGTACCATAATAACAACAAATGGAACATGTTTTACTCAACAAACAAGTTCGGTTGTGCTTAATGAAGAAGGAAAACTCGTTTGTACGTTGTAGGCTCAATTGGAGGCCAATTTGGATGCAATTCGAGAATACATAGATTTGAGTGACCAAATGACCTCCGTTTGACTTCTAACCTCACGCGGTAGCATAATCACAACAAATGGAACATGTTTGACGCAATAAACAAGGTCGGTTGAGCTTAACGAAGAAGGAAAACTCGTTTGTACGTTGTAGGCTCAATTGGAGGCCAATTTGGGTGCAATCCTAGAATACAAAGATTTGAGTGAGCGAATGGACTCCGTTTGACTTCTAACATCGTTTGGTACCAAAATAAAGACAAATGGAACATGTTTGATTCAAGAAATAAGTTCGGTTGTTATTAAGGAAGAAGGAAAACTCGTTTGTACGTTGTATTCTCAATTGGAGGCCAATTTGGTGCAATACGAGAATACAAAGATTTGAGTGACCAAATGGACTCCGTTTCACTTCTAACCTCACGTGGTACCAAAATAACGACAAATGGAATATGTTTGACTCAACAAAGAAGTTAAGTTGTGTTTAACAAAGAAGGAAAACTCGTTTGTACGTTGTAGGTTCAATTGAAGACCAATTTGGGTGCAATCCGAGAATACAATTATTTGATTGACCAAATGGCCTCCGTTTGAATTCTAACCTCGTGTGGTACTATAATAACGAAAAATGGAACATGTTTGACTCAACAAACAAGTTCGGTTGTGCTTAACGAAGAAGGAAAACTCGTTTGTACGTTGTAGGCTCAAATGGAGGCCAATTTGGGTGCAATACGAGAATACAAAGATTGGAGTGACAAAATGGACTCTGTTCGACTTCTAACCTCGCGTGGTACCATAATAACGACAAATGGAACATGATTGACTCAACAAACAAGTTCGGTTGTGTTTAACGAAGAAACAAAACTCGTTTGTACGTTGAAGGCTCAATCTGAGGCCAATTTGGGTGCAATCCGAGAATACAAAGATTTGAGTGACCAAATGGACTCCGTTTGACTTCTAACCTCACGTGGTACCATAGTTACAACAAATGAAAAATGTTAGACTCAACAAACAAGTTCAATTGTGTTTAACGAAGAAACAAAACTCGTTTGTACGTTGAAGGCTCAATCTGAGGCCAATTTGGGTGCAATCCGAGAATACAAACATTTGAGCGACCAAATGGACTCCGTTTGACTTCTAACCTCATGTGGTACCGTAATAATGAAAAATGGAACATGTTTGACTCAACAAACCAGTTCGGTTGTGCTTAACGACGAAGGGAAACTCGTTTGTTCGTTGTAGGCTCAATTGCAGGCCAATTTGGGTGCAATCTGAGAATACACAGATTTGAGGGACCAAATGACCTCCATTTGACTTCTAACCTCGTGTGGTACCATAATAACAACAAATGGAACATTTTTGACTCAACAAACAAGTTCGGTTGTGCTTAATGAAGAAGGAAAACTCGTTTGTACGTTGTAGGCTCAATTGGAGGCCAATTTGGATGCAATTGGAGAATACATAGATTTAAGTGACCAAATGACCTCCGTTTGACTTCTAACCTCACGCGGTAGCATAATCACAACAAATGGAACATGTTTGACGCAATAAACATGTTCGTTTGTGCTTAACAAAAAAGGATAACTCGTTTGTACGTTGTAGGCCATATTGGAGGCCAATTTGGGTGCAATCCGAGAATACAAAGATTTGAGTGACCAAATGGACTCTGTTTGACTTCTAACCTCATGTGGTATTATAATAACGAAAAATGGAACATGATTGACTCAACAAACAAGTTCGATTGTGCTTAACAAAGAAAGAAAACTCGTTTGTACGTTGAAGGCTCAATTGGAGGCCAATTTGGGTGCAATCCGAGAATACAAACATTTGAGCGACCAAATGGACTCCGTTTGACTTCTAACCTCGTGTGGTACCATAATAATGAAAAATGGAACATGTTTAACTCAACAAACCAGTTCGGTTGTGCTTAACGACGAAGGGAAACTCGTTTGTTCGTTGTAGGCTCAATTGGAGGCCAATTTGGGTGCAATCTGAGAATACATAGATTTGAGGGACCAAATGACCTCCGTTTGACTTCTAACCTCATGTGGTACCATAATAACAACAAATGGAACATGTTTTACTCAACAAACAAGTTCGGTTGTGCTTAATGAAGAAGGAAAACTCGTTTGTACGTTGTAGGCTCAATTGGAGGCCAATTTGGATGCAATTCGAGAATACATAGATTTGAGTGACCAAATGACCTCCGTTTGACTTCTAACCTCACGCGGTAGCATAATCACAACAAATGGAACATGTTTGACGCAATAAACAAGGTCGGTTGAGCTTAACGAAGAAGGAAAACTCGTTTGTACGTTGTAGGCTCAATTGGAGGCCAATTTGGGTGCAATCCTAGAATACAAAGATTTGAGTGAGCGAATGGACTCCGTTTGACTTCTAACATCGTTTGGTACCAAAATAAAGACAAATGGAACATGTTTGATTCAAGAAATAAGTTCGGTTGTTATTAAGGAAGAAGGAAAACTCGTTTGTACGTTGTATTCTCAATTGGAGGCCAATTTGGTGCAATACGAGAATACAAAGATTTGAGTGACCAAATGGACTCCGTTTCACTTCTAACCTCACGTGGTACCAAAATAACGACAAATGGAATATGTTTGACTCAACAAAGAAGTTAAGTTGTGTTTAACAAAGAAGGAAAACTCGTTTGTACGTTGTAGGTTCAATTGAAGACCAATTTGGGTGCAATCCGAGAATACAATTATTTGATTGACCAAATGGCCTCCGTTTGAATTCTAACCTCGTGTGGTACTATAATAACGAAAAATGGAACATGTTTGACTCAACAAACAAGTTCGGTTGTGCTTAACGAAGAAGGAAAACTCGTTTGTACGTTGTAGGCTCAAATGGAGGCCAATTTGGGTGCAATACGAGAATACAAAGATTGGAGTGACAAAATGGACTCTGTTCGACTTCTAACCTCGCGTGGTACCATAATAACGACAAATGGAACATGATTGACTCAACAAACAAGTTCGGTTGTGTTTAACGAAGAAACAAAACTCGTTTGTACGTTGAAGGCTCAATCTGAGGCCAATTTGGGTGCAATCCGAGAATACAAAGATTTGAGTGACCAAATGGACTCCGTTTGACTTCTAACCTCACGTGGTACCATAGTTACAACAAATGAAAAATGTTAGACTCAACAAACAAGTTCAATTGTGTTTAACGAAGAAACAAAACTCGTTTGTACGTTGAAGGCTCAATCTGAGGCCAATTTGGGTGCAATCCGAGAATACAAACATTTGAGCGACCAAATGGACTCCGTTTGACTTCTAACCTCATGTGGTACCGTAATAATGAAAAATGGAACATGTTTGACTCAACAAACCAGTTCGGTTGTGCTTAACGACGAAGGGAAACTCGTTTGTTCGTTGTAGGCTCAATTGCAGGCCAATTTGGGTGCAATCTGAGAATACACAGATTTGAGGGACCAAATGACCTCCATTTGACTTCTAACCTCGTGTGGTACCATAATAACAACAAATGGAACATTTTTGACTCAACAAACAAGTTCGGTTGTGCTTAATGAAGAAGGAAAACTCGTTTGTACGTTGTAGGCTCAATTGGAGGCCAATTTGGATGCAATTGGAGAATACATAGATTTCAGTGACCAAATGACCTCCGTTTGACTTCTAACCTCACGCGGTAGCATAATCACAACAAATGGAACATGTTTGACGCAATAAACATGTTCGTTTGTGCTTAACAAAAAAGGATAACTCGTTTGTACGTTGTAGGCCATATTGGAGGCCAATTTGGGTGCAATCCGAGAATACAAAGATTTGAGTGACCAAATGGACTCTGTTTGACTTCTAACCTCATGTGGTATTATAATAACGAAAAATGGAACATGATTGACTCAACAAACAAGTTCGATTGTGCTTAACAAAGAAAGAAAACTCGTTTGTACGTTGAAGGCTCAATTGGAGGCCAATTTGGGTGCAATCCGAGAATACAAACATTTGAGCGACCAAATGGACTCCGTTTGACTTCTAACCTCGTGTGGTACCATAATAATGAAAAATGGAACATGTTTAACTCAACAAACCAGTTCGGTTGTGCTTAACGACGAAGGGAAACTCGTTTGTTCGTTGTAGGCTCAATTGGAGGCCAATTTGGGTGCAATCTGAGAATACATAGATTTGAGGGACCAAATGACCTCCGTTTGACTTCTAACCTCATGTGGTACCATAATAACAACAAATGGAACATGTTTTACTCAACAAACAAGTTCGGTTGTGCTTAATGAAGAAGGAAAACTCGTTTGTACGTTGTAGGCTCAATTGGAGGCCAATTTGGGTGCAATCCTAGAATACAAAGATTTGAGTGAGCGAATGGACTCCGTTTGACTTCTAACATCGTTTGGTACCAAAATAAAGACAAATGGAACATGTTTGATTCAAGAAATAAGTTCGGTTGTTATTAAGGAAGAAGGAAAACTCGTTTGTACGTTGTATTCTCAATTGGAGGCCAATTTGGGTGCAATACGAGAATACAAAGATTTGAGTGACCAAATGGACTCCGTTTCACTTCTAACCTCCGTGGTACCAAAATAACGACAAATGGAATATGTTTGACTCAACAAAGAAGTTAAGTTGTGTTTAACAAAGAAGGAAAACTCGTTTGTACGTTGTAGGTTCAATTGAAGACCAATTTGGGTGCAATCCGAGAATACAATTATTTGATTGACCAAATGGCCTCCGTTTGAATTCTAACCTCGTGTGGTACTATAATAATGAAAAATGGAACATGTTTGACTCAACAAACAAGTTCGGTTGTGCTTAACGAAGAAGGAAAACTCGTTTGTACGTTGTAGGCTCAAATGGAGGCCAATTTGGGTGCAATACGAGAATACAAAGATTGGAGTGACAAAATGGACTCTGTTCGACTTCTAACCTCGCGTGGTACCATAATAACGACAAATGGAACATGATTGACTCAACAAACAAGTTCGGTTGTGTTTAACGAAGAAACAAAACTCGTTTGTACGTTGAAGGCTCAATCTGAGGCCAATTTGGGTGCAATCCGAGAATACAAAGATTTGAGTGACCAAATGGACTCCGTTTGACTTCTAACCTCACGTGGTACCAAAGTTACAACAAATGAAAAATGTTAGACTCAACAAACAAGTTCAATTGTGTTTAACGAAGAAACAAAACTCGTTTGTACGTTGAAGGCTCAATCTGAGGCCAATTTGGGTGCAATCCGAGAATACAAAGATTTGAGTGACCAAATGGACTCCGTTTGACTTCTAACCTCACGTGGTACCATAGTTACAACAAATGAAAAATGTTAGACTCAACAAACAAGTTCAATTGTGTTTAACGAAGAAACAAAACTCGTTTGTACGTTGAAGGCTCAATCTGAGGCCAATTTGGGTGCAATCCGAGAATACAAACATTTGAGCGACCAAATGGACTCCGTTTGACTTCTAACCTCATGTGGTACCGTAATAATGAAAAATGGAACATGTTTGACTCAACAAACCAGTTCGGTTGTGCTTAACGACGAAGGGAAACTCGTTTGTTCGTTGTAGGCTCAATTGCAGGCCAATTTGGGTGCAATCTGAGAATACACAGATTTGAGGGACCAAATGACCTCCATTTGACTTCTAACCTCGTGTGGTACCATAATAACAACAAATGGAACATTTTTGACTCAACAAACAAGTTCGGTTGTGCTTAATGAAGAAGGAAAACTCGTTTGTACGTTGTAGGCTCAATTGGAGGCCAATTTGGATGCAATTGGAGAATACATAGATTTAAGTGACCAAATGACCTCCGTTTGACTTCTAACCTCACGCGGTAGCATAATCACAACAAATGGAACATGTTTGACGCAATAAACATGTTCGTTTGTGCTTAACAAAAAAGGATAACTCGTTTGTACGTTGTAGGCCATATTGGAGGCCAATTTGGGTGCAATCCGAGAATACAAAGATTTGAGTGACCAAATGGACTCTGTTTGACTTCTAACCTCATGTGGTATTATAATAACGAAAAATGGAACATGATTGACTCAACAAACAAGTTCGATTGTGCTTAACAAAGAAAGAAAACTCGTTTGTACGTTGAAGGCTCAATTGGAGGCCAATTTGGGTGCAATCCGAGAATACAAACATTTGAGCGACCAAATGGACTCCGTTTGACTTCTAACCTCGTGTGGTACCATAATAATGAAAAATTGAACATGTTTAACTCAACAAACCAGTTCGGTTGTGCTTAACGACGAAGGGAAACTCGTTTGTTCGTTGTAGGCTCAATTGGAGGCCAATTTGGGTGCAATCTGAGAATACATAGATTTGAGGGACCAAATGACCTCCGTTTGACTTCTAACCTCATGTGGTACCATAATAACAACAAATGGAACATGTTTTACTCAACAAACAAGTTCGGTTGTGCTTAATGAAGAAGGAAAACTCGTTTGTACGTTGTAGGCTCAATTGGAGGCCAATTTGGATGCAATTCGAGAATACATAGATTTGAGTGACCAAATGACCTCCGTTTGACTTCTAACCTCACGCGGTAGCATAATCACAACAAATGGAACATGTTTGACGCAATAAACAAGGTCGGTTGAGCTTAACGAAGAAGGAAAACTCGTTTGTACGTTGTAGGCTCAATTGGAGGCCAATTTGGGTGCAATCCTAGAATACAAAGATTTGAGTGAGCGAATGGACTCCGTTTGACTTCTAACATCGTTTGGTACCAAAATAAAGACAAATGGAACATGTTTGATTCAAGAAATAAGTTCGGTTGTTATTAAGGAAGAAGGAAAACTCGTTTGTACGTTGTATTCTCAATTGGAGGCCAATTTGGTGCAATACGAGAATACAAAGATTTGAGTGACCAAATGGACTCCGTTTCACTTCTAACCTCACGTGGTACCAAAATAACGACAAATGGAATATGTTTGACTCAACAAAGAAGTTAAGTTGTGTTTAACAAAGAAGGAAAACTCGTTTGTACGTTGTAGGTTCAATTGAAGACCAATTTGGGTGCAATCCGAGAATACAATTATTTGATTGACCAAATGGCCTCCGTTTGAATTCTAACCTCGTGTGGTACTATAATAACGAAAAATGGAACATGTTTGACTCAACAAACAAGTTCGGTTGTGCTTAACGAAGAAGGAAAACTCGTTTGTACGTTGTAGGCTCAAATGGAGGCCAATTTGGGTGCAATACGAGAATACAAAGATTGGAGTGACAAAATGGACTCTGTTCGACTTCTAACCTCGCGTGGTACCATAATAACGACAAATGGAACATGATTGACTCAACAAACAAGTTCGGTTGTGTTTAACGAAGAAACAAAACTCGTTTGTACGTTGAAGGCTCAATCTGAGGCCAATTTGGGTGCAATCCGAGAATACAAAGATTTGAGTGACCAAATGGACTCCGTTTGACTTCTAACCTCACGTGGTACCATAGTTACAACAAATGAAAAATGTTAGACTCAACAAACAAGTTCAATTGTGTTTAACGAAGAAACAAAACTCGTTTGTACGTTGAAGGCTCAATCTGAGGCCAATTTGGGTGCAATCCGAGAATACAAACATTTGAGCGACCAAATGGACTCCGTTTGACTTCTAACCTCATGTGGTACCGTAATAATGAAAAATGGAACATGTTTGACTCAACAAACCAGTTCGGTTGTGCTTAACGACGAAGGGAAACTCGTTTGTTCGTTGTAGGCTCAATTGCAGGCCAATTTGGGTGCAATCTGAGAATACACAGATTTGAGGGACCAAATGACCTCCATTTGACTTCTAACCTCGTGTGGTACCATAATAACAACAAATGGAACATTTTTGACTCAACAAACAAGTTCGGTTGTGCTTAATGAAGAAGGAAAACTCGTTTGTACGTTGTAGGCTCAATTGGAGGCCAATTTGGATGCAATTGGAGAATACATAGATTTCAGTGACCAAATGACCTCCGTTTGACTTCTAACCTCACGCGGTAGCATAATCACAACAAATGGAACATGTTTGACGCAATAAACATGTTCGTTTGTGCTTAACAAAAAAGGATAACTCGTTTGTACGTTGTAGGCCATATTGGAGGCCAATTTGGGTGCAATCCGAGAATACAAAGATTTGAGTGACCAAATGGACTCTGTTTGACTTCTAACCTCATGTGGTATTATAATAACGAAAAATGGAACATGATTGACTCAACAAACAAGTTCGATTGTGCTTAACAAAGAAAGAAAACTCGTTTGTACGTTGAAGGCTCAATTGGAGGCCAATTTGGGTGCAATCCGAGAATACAAACATTTGAGCGACCAAATGGACTCCGTTTGACTTCTAACCTCGTGTGGTACCATAATAATGAAAAATGGAACATGTTTAACTCAACAAACCAGTTCGGTTGTGCTTAACGACGAAGGGAAACTCGTTTGTTCGTTGTAGGCTCAATTGGAGGCCAATTTGGGTGCAATCTGAGAATACATAGATTTGAGGGACCAAATGACCTCCGTTTGACTTCTAACCTCATGTGGTACCATAATAACAACAAATGGAACATGTTTTACTCAACAAACAAGTTCGGTTGTGCTTAATGAAGAAGGAAAACTCGTTTGTACGTTGTAGGCTCAATTGGAGGCCAATTTGGATGCAATTCGAGAATACATAGATTTGAGTGACCAAATGACCTCCGTTTGACTTCTAACCTCACGCGGTAGCATAATCACAACAAATGGAACATGTTTGACGCAATAAACAAGGTCGGTTGAGCTTAACGAAGAAGGAAAACTCGTTTGTACGTTGTAGGCTCAATTGGAGGCCAATTTGGGTGCAATCCTAGAATACAAAGATTTGAGTGAGCGAATGGACTCCGTTTGACTTCTAACATCGTTTGGTACCAAAATAAAGACAAATGGAACATGTTTGATTCAAGAAATAAGTTCGGTTGTTATTAAGGAAGAAGGAAAACTCGTTTGTACGTTGTATTCTCAATTGGAGGCCAATTTGGTGCAATACGAGAATACAAAGATTTGAGTGACCAAATGGACTCCGTTTCACTTCTAACCTCACGTGGTACCAAAATAACGACAAATGGAATATGTTTGACTCAACAAAGAAGTTAAGTTGTGTTTAACAAAGAAGGAAAACTCGTTTGTACGTTGTAGGTTCAATTGAAGACCAATTTGGGTGCAATCCGAGAATACAATTATTTGATTGACCAAATGGCCTCCGTTTGAATTCTAACCTCGTGTGGTACTATAATAACGAAAAATGGAACATGTTTGACTCAAAAAACAAGTTCGGTTGTGCTTAACGAAGAAGGAAAACTCGTTTGTACGTTGTAGGCTCAAATGGAGGCCAATTTGGGTGCAATACGAGAATACAAAGATTGGAGTGACAAAATGGACTCTGTTCGACTTCTAACCTCGCGTGGTACCATAATAACGACAAATGGAACATGATTGACTCAACAAACAAGTTCGGTTGTGTTTAACGAAGAAACAAAACTCGTTTGTACGTTGAAGGCTCAATCTGAGGCCAATTTGGGTGCAATCCGAGAATACAAAGATTTGAGTGACCAAATGGACTCCGTTTGACTTCTAACCTCACGTGGTACCATAGTTACAACAAATGAAAAATGTTAGACTCAACAAACAAGTTCAATTGTGTTTAACGAAGAAACAAAACTCGTTTGTACGTTGAAGGCTCAATCTGAGGCCAATTTGGGTGCAATCCGAGAATACAAACATTTGAGCGACCAAATGGACTCCGTTTGACTTCTAACCTCATGTGGTACCGTAATAATGAAAAATGGAACATGTTTGACTCAACAAACCAGTTCGGTTGTGCTTAACGACGAAGGGAAACTCGTTTGTTCGTTGTAGGCTCAATTGCAGGCCAATTTGGGTGCAATCTGAGAATACACAGATTTGAGGGACCAAATGACCTCCATTTGACTTCTAACCTCGTGTGGTACCATAATAACAACAAATGGAACATTTTTGACTCAACAAACAAGTTCGGTTGTGCTTAATGAAGAAGGAAAACTCGTTTGTACGTTGTAGGCTCAATTGGAGGCCAATTTGGATGCAATTGGAGAATACATAGATTTCAGTGACCAAATGACCTCCGTTTGACTTCTAACCTCACGCGGTAGCATAATCACAACAAATGGAACATGTTTGACGCAATAAACATGTTCGTTTGTGCTTAACAAAAAAGGATAACTCGTTTGTACGTTGTAGGCCATATTGGAGGCCAATTTGGGTGCAATCCGAGAATACAAAGATTTGAGTGACCAAATGGACTCTGTTTGACTTCTAACCTCATGTGGTATTATAATAACGAAAAATGGAACATGATTGACTCAACAAACAAGTTCGATTGTGCTTAACAAAGAAAGAAAACTCGTTTGTACGTTGAAGGCTCAATTGGAGGCCAATTTTGGTGCAATCCGAGAATACAAACATTTGAGCGACCAAATGGACTCCGTTTGACTTCTAACCTCGTGTGGTACCATAATAATGAAAAATGGAACATGTTTAACTCAACAAACCAGTTCGGTTGTGCTTAACGACGAAGGGAAACTCGTTTGTTCGTTGTAGGCTCAATTGGAGGCCAATTTGGGTGCAATCTGAGAATACATAGATTTGAGGGACCAAATGACCTCCGTTTGACTTCTAACCTCATGTGGTACCATAATAACAACAAATGGAACATGTTTTACTCAACAAACAAGTTCGGTTGTGCTTAATGAAGAAGGAAAACTCGTTTGTACGTTGTAGGCTCAATTGGAGGCCAATTTGGGTGCAATCCTAGAATACAAAGATTTGAGTGAGCGAATGGACTCCGTTTGACTTCTAACATCGTTTGGTACCAAAATAAAGACAAATGGAACATGTTTGATTCAAGAAATAAGTTCGGTTGTTATTAAGGAAGAAGGAAAACTCGTTTGTACGTTGTATTCTCAATTGGAGGCCAATTTGGGTGCAATACGAGAATACAAAGATTTGAGTGACCAAATGGACTCCGTTTCACTTCTAACCTCCGTGGTACCAAAATAACGAAAAATGGAATATGTTTGACTCAACAAAGAAGTTAAGTTGTGTTTAACAAAGAAGGAAAACTCGTTTGTACGTTGTAGGTTCAATTGAAGACCAATTTGGGTGCAATCCGAGAATACAATTATTTGATTGACCAAATGGCCTCCGTTTGAATTCTAACCTCGTGTGGTACTATAATAATGAAAAATGGAACATGTTTGACTCAACAAACAAGTTCGGTTGTGCTTAACGAAGAAGGAAAACTCGTTTGTACGTTGTAGGCTCAAATGGAGGCCAATTTGGGTGCAATACGAGAATACAAAGATTGGAGTGACAAAATGGACTCTGTTCGACTTCTAACCTCGCGTGGTACCATAATAACGACAAATGGAACATGATTGACTCAACAAACAAGTTCGGTTGTGTTTAACGAAGAAACAAAACTCGTTTGTACGTTGAAGGCTCAATCTGAGGCCAATTTGGGTGCAATCCGAGAATACAAAGATTTGAGTGACCAAATGGACTCCGTTTGACTTCTAACCTCACGTGGTACCAAAGTTACAACAAATGAAAAATGTTAGACTCAACAAACAAGTTCAATTGTGTTTAACGAAGAAACAAAACTCGTTTGTACGTTGAAGGCTCAATCTGAGGCCAATTTGGGTGCAATCCGAGAATACAAACATTTGAGCGACCAAATGGACTCCGTTTGACTTCTAACCTCATGTGGTACCGTAATAATGAAAAATGGAACATGTTTGACTCAACAAACCAGTTCGGTTGTGCTTAACGACGAAGGGAAACTCGTTTGTTCGTTGTAGGCTCAATTGCAGGCCAATTTGGGTGCAATCTGAGAATACACAGATTTGAGGGACCAAATGACCTCCATTTGACTTCTAACCTCGTGTGGTACCATAATAACAACAAATGGAACATGTTTGACTCAACAAACAAGTTCGGTTGTGCTTAATGAAGAAGGAAAACTCGTTTGTACGTTGTAGGCTCAATTGGAGGCCAATTTGGATGCAATTGGAGAATACATAGATTTGAGTGACCAAATGACCTCCGTTTGACTTCTAACCTCACGTGGTAGCATAATCACAACAAATGGAACATGTTTGACGCAATAAACATGTTCGGTTGTGCTTAACAAAAAAGGATAACTCGTTTGTACGTTGTAGGCTAAATTGGAGGCCAATTTGGGTGCAATCCGAGAATACAAAGATTTGAGTGACCAAATGGACTCTGTTTGACTTCTAACCTCATGTGGTATTATAATAACGAAAAATGGAACATGATTGACTCAACAAACAAGTTCGATTGTGCTTAACAAAGAAAGAAAACTCGTTTGTACGTTGAAGGCTCAATTGGAGGCCAATTTGGGTGCAATCCGAGAATACAAACATTTGAGCGACCAAATGGACTCCGTTTGACTTCTAACCTCGTGTGGTACCATAATAATGAAAAATGGAACATGTTTAACTCAACAAACCAGTTCGGTTGTGCTTAACGACGAAGGGAAACTCGTTTGTTCGTTGTAGGCTCAATTGGAGGCCAATTTGGGTGCAATCTGAGAATACATAGATTTGAGGGACCAAATGACCTCCGTTTGACTTCTAACCTCATGTGGTACCATAATAACAACAAATGGAACATGTTTTACTCAACAAACAAGTTCGGTTGTGCTTAATGAAGAAGGAAAACTCGTTTGTACGTTGTAGGCTCAATTGGAGGCCAATTTGGATGCGATTCGAGAATACATAGATTTGAGTGACCAAATGACCTCCGTTTGACTTCTAACCTCACGCGGTAGCATAATCACAACAAATGGAACATGTTTGACGCAATAAACAAGGTCGGTTGAGCTTAACGAAGAAGGAAAACTCGTTTGTACGTTGTAGGCTCAATTGGAGGCCAATTTGGGTGCAATCCTAGAATACAAAGATTTGAGTGAGCGAATGGACTCCGTTTGAATTCTAACATCGTTTGGTACCAAAATAAAGACAAATGGAACATGTTTGATTCAAGAAATAAGTTCGGTTGTTATTAAGGAAGAAGGAAAACTCGTTTGTACGTTGTATTCTCAATTGGAGGCCAATTTGGGTGCAATACGAGAATACTAAGATTTGAGTGACCAAATGGACTCCGTTTCACTTCTAACCTCACGTGGTACCAAAATAACGACAAATGGAATATGTTTGACTCAACAAAGAAGTTAAGTTGTGTTTAACAAAGAAGGAAAACTCGTTTGTACGTTGTAGGTTCAATTGAAGACCAATTTGGGTGCAATCCGAGAATACAATTATTTGATTGACCAAATGGCCTCCGTTTGAATTCTAACCTCGTGTGGTACTATAATAACGAAAAATGGAACATGTTTGACTCAACAAACAAGTTCGGTTGTGCTTAACGAAGAAGGAAAACTCGTTTGTACGTTGTAGGCTCAAATGGAGGCCAATTTGGGTGCAATACGAGAATACAAAGATTGGAGTGAGAAAATGGACTCTGTTCGACTTCTAACCTCGCGTGGTACCATAATAACGACAAATGGAACATGATTGACTCAACAAACAAGTTCGGTTGTGTTTAACGAAGAAACAAAACTCGTTTGTACGTTGAAGGCTCAATCTGAGGCCAATTTGGGTGCAATCCGAGAATACAAAGATTTGAGTGACCAAATGGACTCCGTTTGACTTCTAACCTCACGTGGTACCATAGTTACAACAAATGAAAAATGTTAGACTCAACAAACAAGTTCAATTGTGTTTAACGAAGAAACAAAACTCGTTTGTACGTTGAAGGCTCAATCTGAGGCCAATTTGGGTGCAATCCGAGAATACAAACATTTGAGCGACCAAATGGACTCCGTTTGACTTCTAACCTCATGTGGTACCGTAATAATGAAAAATGGAACATGTTTGACTCAACAAACCAGTTCGGTTGTGCTTAACGACGAAGGGAAACTCGTTTGTTCGTTGTAGGCTCAATTGCAGGCCAATTTGGGTGCAATCTGAGAATACACAGATTTGAGGGACCAAATGACCTCCATTTGACTTCTAACCTCGTGTGGTACCATAATAACAACAAATGGAACATGTTTGACTCAACAAACAAGTTCGGTTGTGCTTAATGAAGAAGGAAAACTCGTTTGTACGTTGTAGGCTCAATTGGAGGCCAATTTGGATGCAATTGGAGAATACATAGATTTGAGTGACCAAATGACCTCCGTTTGACTTCTAACCTCACGCGGTAGCATAATCACAAAAAATGGAACATGTTTGACGCAATAAACATGTTCGGTTGTGCTTAACAAAAAAGGATAACTCGTTTGTACGTTGTAGGCTAAATTGGAGGCCAATTTGGGTGCAATCCGAGAATACAAAGATTTGAGTGACCAAATGGACTCTGTTTGACTTCTAACCTCATGTGGTATTATAATAACGAAAAATGGAACATGATTGACTCAAGAAACAAGTTCGATTGTGCTTAACAAAGAAAGAAAACTCGTTTGTACGTTGAAGGCTCAATTGGAGGCCAATTTGGGTGCAATCCGAGAATACAAACATTTGAGCGACCAAATGGACTCCGTTTGACTTCTAACCTCGTGTGGTACCATAAGAATGAAAAATGGAACATGTTTAACTCAACAAACCAGTTCGGTTGTGCTTAACGACGAAGGGAAACTCGTTTGTTCGTTGTAGGCTCAATTGGAGGCCAATTTGGGTGCAATCTGAGAATACATAGATTTGAGGGACCAAATGACCTCCGTTTGACTTCTAACCTCATGTGGTACCATAATAACAACAAATGGAACATGTTTTACTCAACAAACAAGTTCGGTTGTGCTTAATGAAGAAGGAAAACTCGTTTGTACGTTGTAGGCTCAATTGGAGGCCAATTTGGATGCAATTCGAGAATACATAGATTTGAGTGACCAAATGACCTCCGTTTGACTTCTAACCTCACGCGGTAGCATAATCACAACAAATGGAACATGTTTGAGGCAATAAACAAGGTCGGTTGAGCTTAACGAAGAAGGAAAACTCGTTTGTACGTTGTAGGCTCAATTGGAGGCCAATTTGGGTGCAATCCTAGAATACAAAGATTTGAGTGAGCGAATGGACTCCGTTTGACTTCTAACATCGTTTGGTACCAAAATAAACAAATGGAACATGTTTGATTCAAGAAATAAGTTCGGTTGTTATTAAGGAAGAAGGAAAACTCGTTTGTACGTTGTATTCTCAATTGGAGGCCAATTTGGGTGCAATACGAGAATACAAAGATTTGAGTGACCAAATGGACTCCGTTTCACTTCTAACCTCACGTGGTACCAAACTAACGACAAATGGAATATGTTTGACTCAACAAAGAAGTTAAGTTGTGTTTAACAAAGAAGGAAAACTCGTTTGTACGTTGTAGGTTCAATTGAAGACCAATTTGGGTGCAATCCGAGAATACAATTATTTGATTGACCAAATGGCCTCCGTTTGAATTCTAACCTCGTGTGGTACTATAATAACGAAAAATGGAACATGTTTGACTCAACAAACAAGTTCGGTTGTGCTTAACGAAGAAGGAAAACTCGTTTGTACGTTGTAGGCTCAAATGGAGGCCAATTTGGGTCCAATACGAGAATACAAAGATTGGAGTGACAAAATGGACTCTGTTCCACTTCTAACCTCGCGTGGTACCATAATAACGACAAATGGAACATGATTGACTCAACAAACAAGTTCGGTTGTGTTTAACGAAGAAACAAAACTCGTTTGTACGTTGAAGGCTCAATCTGAGGCCAATTTGGGTGCAATCCAAGAATACAAAGATTTGAGTGACCAAATGGACTCCGTTTGACTTCTAACCTCATGTGGTACCATAATTACAAAAAATGAAAAATGTTAGACTCAACAAACAAGTTCGGTTGTGTTTAACGAAGAAACAAAACTCGTTTGTACGTTGAAGGCTCAATCTGAGGCCAATTTCGGTGCAATCCGAGAATACAAACATTTGAGCGACCAAATGGACTCCGTTTGACTTCTAACCTCATGTGGTACCGTAATAATGAAAAATGGAACATGTTTGACTCAACAAACCAGTTCGGTTGTGCTTAACGACGAAGGGAAACTCGTTTGTTCGTTGTAGGCTCAATTGCAGGCCAATTTGGGTGCAATCTGAGAATACACAGATTTGAGGGACCAAATGACCTCCGTTTGACTTCTAACCTCGTGTGGTACCATAATAACAACAAATGGAACATGTTTGACTCAACAAACAAGTTCGGTTGTGCTTAATGAAGAAGGAAAACTCGTTTGTACGTTGTAGGCTCAATTGGAGGCCAATTTGGATGCAATTCGAGAATACATAGATTTGAGTGACCAAATGACCTCCGTTTGACTTCTAACCTCACGCGGTAGCATAATCACAACAAATGGAACATGTTTGACGCAATAAACAAGGTCGGTTGAGCTTAACAAAGAAGGAAAACTCGTTTGTACGTTGTAGGCTCAATTGGAGGCCAATTTGGGTGCAATCCTAGAATACAAAGATTTGAGTGAGCGAATGGACTCCGTTTGACTTCTAACATCGTTTGGTACCAAAATAACGACAAATGGAACATGTTTGATTCAAGAAACAAGTTCGGTTGTTATTAAGGAAGAAGGAAAACTCGTTTGTACGTTGTATTCTCAATTGGAGGCCAATTTGGGTGCAATATGAGAATACAAAGATTTGAGTGACCAAATGGACTCCGTTTCACTTCTAACCTCACGTGGTACCAAAATAACGACAAATGGAATATTTTTGACTCAACAAAGAAGTTAAGTTGTGTTTAACAAAGAAGGAAAACTCGTTTGTACGTTGTAGGTTCAATTGAAGACCAATTTGGGTGCAATCCGAGAATACAATTATTTAATTGACCAAATGGCCTCCGTTTGACTTCTAACCTCGTGTGGTACTATAATAATAAAAAATGGAACATGTTTGACTCAACAAACAAGTTCGGTTGTGCTTAACGAAGAAGGAAAACTCGTTTGTACGTTGGAGGCTCAAATGGAGGCCAATTTGGGTGCAATACGAGAATACAAAGATTGGAGTGACCAAATGGACTCTGTTCGACTTCTAACCTTGCGTGGTACCATAATAACGACAAATGGAACATGATTGACTCAACAAACAAGTTCGGTTGTGTTTAACGAAGAAACAAAACTCGTTTGTACGTTGAAGGCTCAATCTGAGGCCAATTTGGGTGCAATCCGAGAATACAAAGATTTGAGTGACCAAATGGACTCCGTTTGACTTCTAACCTCACGTGGTACCATAATTACAACAAATAGAAAATGTTTGACTCAACAAACAAGGTCGGTTGTGCTTAACGAAGAAGGAAAACTTGTTGGTACGTTGTAGGCTCAATTGGAGGCCAATTTGGGAGAAATACGAGAACACAAAGATTTGAGTGACCAAATGGATTCTGTTTGACTTCTAACCTCGTGTGGTACCATAATAATAACAAATGGAACATGTTTGACTGAACAAATAAGTTTGGTTGTGCTTAACGAAGAAGGAAAACTCGTTTGTACGTTGTAGGCTCAATTGGAGTCTAATTTGGGTGCAATTCGAGAAAACCTAGATTTGAGTGACAACTGACTTTAATTTTACTTATAACCTTGCGTGGTACCAAAATAACGACAAATGGTACATGTTTGACTTAACAAACAAGTTTGGTTGTGCTTAACAAAAAAGGATAACTCGTTTGTACGTTGTAGGCTAAATTGGAGGCCAATTTGGGTGCAATCCGAGAATACAAAGATTTGAGTGACCAAATTGACTCTGTTTGACTTCTAACCTCATGTGGTATTATAATAACGAAAAATGGAACATGATTGACTCAACAAACAAGTTCGATTGTTCTTAACAAAGAAAGAAAACTCGTTTGTACGTTGAAGGCTCAATTGGAGGCTAATTTGGGTGCAATCCGAGAATACAAACATTTGAGCGACCAAATGGACTCCGTTTGACTTCTAACCTCGTGTGGTACCATAATAATGAAAAATGGAACATGTTTAACTCAACAAACCAGTTCGGTTGTGCTTAACGACGAAGGGAAACTCGTTTGTTCGTTGTAGGCTCAATTGGAGGCCAATTTGGGTGCAATTTGAGAATACATAGATTTGAGGGACCAAATGACCTCCGTTTGACTTCTAACCTCATGTGGTACCATAATAACAACAAATGGAACATGTTTTACTCAACAAACAAGTTCGGTTGTGCTTAATGAAGAAGGAAAACTCGTTTGTACGTTGTAGGCTCAATTGGAGGCCAATTTGGATGCAATTCGAGAATACATAGATTTGAGTGACCAAATGACCTCCGTTTGACTTCTAACCTCACGCGGTAGCATAATCACAACAAATGGAACATGTTTGACGCAATAAAAAAGGTCGGTTGAGCTTAACGAAGAAGGAAAACTCGTTTGTACGTTGTAGGCTCAATTGGAGGCCAATTTGGGTGCAATCCTAGAATACAAAGATTTGAGTGAGCGAATGCACTCCGTTTGACTTCTAACATCATTTGGTACCAAAATAAAGACAAATGGAACATGTTTGATTCAAGAAATAAGTTCGGTTGTTATTAAGGAAGAAGGAAAACTCGTTTGTACGTTGTATTCTCAATTGGAGGCCAATTTGGGTGCAATACGAGAATACAAAGATTTGAGTGACCAAATGGACTCCGTTTCACTTCTAACCTCACGTGGTACCAAAATAACGACAAATGGAATATGTTTGACTCAACAAAGAAGTTAAGTTGTGTTTAACAAAGAAGGAAAACTCGTTTGTACGTTGTAGGTTCAATTGAAGACCAATTTGGGTGCAATCCGAGAATACAATTATTTGATTGACCAAATGGCCTCCGTTTGACTTCTAACCTCGTGTGGTACTATAATAACGACAAATGGTACATGTTTGACTTAACAAACAAGTTTGGTTGTGCTTAACAAAAAAGGATAACTCGTTTGTACGTTGTAGGCTAAATTGGAGGCCAATTTGGGTGCAATCCGAGAATACAAAGATTTGAGTGACCAAATGGACTCTGTTTGACTTCTAACCTCATGTGGTATTATAATAACGAAAAATGGAACATGATTGACTCAACAAACAAGTTCGATTGTTCTGAACAAAGAAAGAAAACTCGTTTGTACGTTGAAGGCTCAATTGGAGGCTAATTTGGGTGCAATCCGAGAATACAAACATTTGAGCGACCAAATGGACTCCGTTTAACTTCTAACCTCGTGTGGTACCATAATAATGAAAAATGGAACATGTTTAACTCAACAAACCAGTTCGGTTGTGCTTAACGACGAAGGGAAACTCGTTTGTTGGTTGTAGGCTCAATTGGAGGCCAATTTGGGTGCAATTTGAGAATACATAGATTTGAGGGACCAAATGACCTCCGTTTGACTTCTAACCTCATGTGGTACCATAATAACAACAAATGGAACATGTTTTACTCAACAAACAAGTTCGGTTGTGCTTAATGAAGAAGGAAAACTCGTTTGTACGTTGTAGGCTCAATTGGAGGCCAATTTGGATGCAATTCGAGAATACATAGATTTGAGTGACCAAATGACCTCCGTTTGACTTCTAACCTCACGCGGTAGCATAATCACAACAAATGGAACATGTTTGACGCAATAAAAAAGGTCGGTTGAGCTTAACGAAGAAGGAAAACTCGTTTGTACGTTGTAGGCTCAATTGGAGGCCAATTTGGGTGCAATCCTAGAATACAAAGATTTGAGTGAGCGAATGGACTCCGTTTGACTTCTAACATCATTTGGTACCAAAATAAAGACAAATGGAACATGTTTGATTCAAGAAATAAGTTCGGTTGTTATTAAGGAAGAAGGAAAACTCGTTTGTACGTTGTATTCTCAATTGGAGGCCAATTTGGGTGCAATACGAGAATACAAAGATTTGAGTGACCAAATGGACTCCGTTTCACTTCTAACCTCACGTGGTACCAAAATAACGACAAATGGAATATGTTTGACTCAACAAAGAAGTTAAGTTGTGTTTAACAAAGAAGGAAAACTCGTTTGTACGTTGTAGGTTCAATTGAAGACCAATTTGGGTGCAATCCGAGAATACAATTATTTGATTGACCAAATGGCCTCCGTTTGACTTCTAACCTCATGTGGTACTATAATAACGAAAAATGGAACATGTTTGACTCAACAAACAAGTTCGGTTGTGCTTAACGAAGAAGGAAAACTCGTTTGTACGTTGTAGGCTCAAATGGAGGCCAATTTGGGTGCAATACGAGAATACAAAGATTGGAGTGACCAAATGGACTCTGTTCGACTTCTAACCTCGCGTGGTACCATAATAACGACAAATGGAACATGATTGACTCAACAAACGAGTTCGGTTGTGTTTAACGAAGAAACAAAACTCGTTTGTACGTTGAAGGCTCAATCTGAGGCCAATTTGGGTGCAATCCGAGAATACAAAGATTTGAGTGACCAAATGGACTCCGTTTGACTTCTAACCTCACGTGGTACCATAATTACAACAAATGAAAAATGTTAGACTCAACAAACAAGTTCGGTTGTGTTTAACGAAGAAACAAAACTCGTTTGTACGTTGAAGGCTCAATCTGAGGCCAATTTGGGTGCAATCCGAGAATACAAACATTTGAGCGACCAAATGGACTCCGTTTGACTTCTAACCTCATGTGGTACCGTAATAATGAAAAATTAAACATGTTTGACTCAACAAACCAGTTCGGTTGTGCTTAACGACGAAGGAAAACTCGTTTGTTCGTTGTAGGCTCAATTGGAAGCCAATTTGGGTGCAATCTGAGAATACACAGATTTGAGGGACCAAATGACCTCCGTTTGACTTCTAACCTCCTGTGGTACCATAATAACAACAAATGGAACATGTTTGACTCAACAAACAAGTTCGGTTGTGCTTAATGAAGAAGGAAAACTCGTTTGTACGTTGTAGGCTCAATTGGAGGCCAATTTGGATGCAATTCGAGAATACATAGATTTGAGTGACCAAATGACCTCCGTTTGACTTCTAACCTCACATGGTAGCATAATCACAACAAATGGAACACGTTTGACACAATAAACAAGGTCGGTTGAGCTTAACGAAGAAGGAAAACTCGTTTGTACGTTGTAGGCTCAATTGGAGGCCAATTTGGGTGCAATCCTAGAATACAAAGATTTGAGTGAGCGAATGGACTCCGTTTGACTTCTAACATCGTTTGGTACCAAAATAACGACAAATGGAACATGTTTGATTCAAGAAACAAGTTCGGTTGTTATTAAGGAAGAAGGAAAACTCGTTTGTACGTTGTATTCTCAATTGGAGGCCAATTTGGGTGCAATTCGAGAAAACCTAGATTTGAGTGACAAATGACTTCCGTTTTACTTATAACCTTGCGTGGTACCAAAATAACGACAAATGGTACATGTTTTACTCAACAAACAAGTTCGGTTGTGCTTAATGAAGAAGGAAAACTCGTTTGTACGTTGTAGGCTCAATTGGAGGCCAATTTGGATGCAATTCGAGAATACATAGATTTGAGTGACCAAATGACCTCCGTTTGACTTCTAACCTCACGCGGTAGCATAATCACAACAAATGGAACATGTTTGACGCAATAAAAAAGGTCGGTTGAGCTTAACGAAGAAGGAAAACTCGTTTGTACGTTGTAGGCTCAATTGGAGGCCAATTTGGGTGCAATACGAGAATACAAAGATTTGAGTGACCAAATGGACTCCGTTTCACTTCTAACCTCCGTTTGACTTCTAACCTCGTGTGGTACTATAATAACGAAAAATGGAACATGTTTGACTCAACAAACAAGTTTGGTTGTGCTTAACAAAAAAGGATAACTCGTTTGTACGTTGTAGGCTAAATTGGAGGCCAATTTGGGTGCAATCCGAGAATACAAAGATTTGAGTGACCAAATGGACTCTGTTTGACTTCTAACCTCGTGTGGTACTATAATAACGAAAAATGGAACATGTTTGACTCAACAAACAAGTTCGGTTGTGTTTAACGAAGAAACAAAACTCGTTTGTACGTTGAAGGCTCAATCTGAGGCCAATTTGGGTGCAATCCGAGAATACAAAGATTTGAGTGACCAAATGGACTCCGTTTGACTTCTAACCTCACGTGGTACCATAGTTACAACAAATGAAAAATGTTAGACTCAACAAACAAGTTCAATTGTGTTTAACGAAGAAACAAAACTCGTTTGTACGTTGAAGGCTCAATCTGAGGCCAATTTGGGTGCAATCCGAGAATACAAACATTTGAGCGACCAAATGGACTCCGTTTGACTTCTAACCTCATGTGGTACCGTAATAATGAAAAATGGAACATGTTTGACTCAACAAACCAGTTCGGTTGTGCTTAACGACGAAGGGAAACTCGTTTGTTCGTTGTAGGCTCAATTGCAGGCCAATTTGGGTGCAATCTGAGAATACACAGATTTGAGGGACCAAATGACCTCCATTTGACTTCTAACCTCGTGTGGTACCATAATAACAACAAATGGAACATGTTTGACTCAACAAACAAGTTCGGTTGTGCTTAATGAAGAAGTAAAACTCGTTTGTACGTTGTAGGCTCAATTGGAGGCCAATTTGGATGCAATTCGAGAATACATAGATTTGAGTGACCAAATGACCTCCGTTTGACTTCTAACCTCACGCGGTAGCATAATCACAACAAATGGAACATGTTTGACGCAATAAACATGTTCGGTTGTGCTTAACAAAAAAGGATAACTCGTTTGTACGTTGTAGGCTCAATTGGAGGCCAATTTGGGTGCAATCCGAGAATACAAAGATTTGAGTGACCAAATGGACTCTGTTTGACTTCTAACCTCATGTGGTATTATAATAACGAAAAATGGAACATGATTGACTCAACAAACAAGTTCGATTGTGCTTAACAAAGAAAAAAAACTCGTTTGTACGTTGAAGGCTCAATTGGAGGCCAATTTGGGTGCAATCCGAGAATACAAACATTTGAGCGACCAAATGGACTCCGTTTGACTTCTAACCTCGTGTGGTACCATAATAATGAAAAATGGAACATGTTTAACTCAACAAACCAGTTCGGTTGTGCTTAACGACGAAGGGAAACTCGTTTGTTCGTTGTAGGCTCAATTGGAGGCCAATTTGGGTGCAATCTGAGAATACATAGATTTGAGGGACCAAATGACCTCCGTTTGACTTCTAACCTCATGTGGTACCATAATAACAACAAATGGAACATGTTTTACTCAACAAACAAGTTCGGTTGTGCTTAATGAAGAAGGAAAACTCGTTTGTACGTTGTAGGCTCAATTGGAGGCCAATTTGGATGCAATTCGAGAATACATAGATTTGAGTGACCAAATGACCTCCGTTTGACTTCTAACCTCACGCGGTAGCATAATCACAACAAATGGAACATGTTTGACGCAATAAACAAGGTCGGTTGAGCTTAACGAAGAAGGAAAACTCGTTTGTACGTTGTAGGCTCAATTGGAGGCCAATTTGGGTGCAATCCTAGAATACAAAGATTTGAGTGAGCGAATGGAATCCGTTTGACTTCTAACATCGTTTGGTACCAAAATAACGACAATGGAACATGTTTGATTCAAGAAACAAGTTCGGTTGTTATTAAGGAAGAAGGAAAACTCGTTTGTACGTTGTATTCTCAATTGGAGGCCAATTTGGGTGCAATATGATAATACAAAGATTTGAGTGACCAAATGGACTCCGTTTCACTTCTAACCTCACGTGGTACCAAAATAACGACAAATGGAATATTTTTGACTCAACAAAGAAGTTAAGTTGTGTTTAACAAAGAAGGAAAACTCGTTTGTACGTTGTAGGTTCAATTGAAGACCAATTTGGGTGCAATCCGAGAATACAATTATTTAATTGACCAAATGGCCTCCGTTTGACTTCTAACCTCGTGTGGTACTATAATAATAAAAAATGGAACATGTTTGACTCAACAAACAAGTTCGGTTGTGCTTAACGAAGAAGGAAAACTCGTTTGTACGTTGGAGGCTCAAATGGAGGCCAATTTGGGTGCAATACGAGAATACAAAGATTGGAGTGACCAAATGGACTCTGTTCGACTTCTAAAATCGCGTGGTACCATAATAACGACAAATGGAACATGATTGACTCAACAAACAAGTTCGGTTGTGTTTAACGTAGAAACAAAACTCGTTTGTACGTTGAAGGCTCAATCTGAGGCCAATTTGGGTGCAATCCGAGAATACAAAGATTTGAGTGACCAAATGGACTCCGTTTGACTTCTAACCTCACGTGGTACCATAATTACAACAAATATAAAATGTTTGACTCAACAAACAAGGTCGGTTGTGCTTAACGAAGAAGGAAAACTTGTTGGTACGTTGTAGGCTCAATTGGAGGCCAATTTGGGAGAAATACGAGAACACAAAGATTTGAGTGACCAAATGGATTCTGTTTGACTTCTAACCTCGTGTGGTACCATAATAATAACAAATGGAACATGTTTGACTGAACAAATAAGTTTGGTTGTGCTTAACGAAGAAGGAAAACTCGTTTGTACGTTGTAGGCTCAATTGGAGTCTAATTTGGGTGCAATTCGAGAAAACTTAGATTTGAGTGACAACTGACTTCCGTTTTACTTTTAACCTTGCGTGGTACCAAAATAACGACAAATGGTACATGTTTGACTTAACAAACAAGTTTGGTTGTGCTTAACAAAAAAGGATAACTCGTTTGTACGTTGTAGGCTAAATTGGAGGCCAATTTGGGTGCAATCCGAGAATACAAAGATTTGAGTGACCAAATGGACTCTGTTTGACTTCTAACCTCATGTGGTATTATAATAACGAAAAATGGAACATGATTGACTCAACAAACAAGTTCGATTGTTCTTAACAAAGAAAGAAAACTCGTTTGTACGTTGAAGGCTCAATTGGAGGCCAATTTGGGTGCAATCCGAGAATACAAACATTTGAGCGACCAAATGGACTCCGTTTGACTTCTAACCTCGTGTGGTACCATAATAATGAAAAATGGAACATGTTTAACTCAACAAACCAGTTCGGTTGTGCTTAACGACGAAGGGAAACTCGTTTGTTCGTTGTAGGCTCAATTGGAGGCCAATTTGGGTGCGATTTGAGAATACATAGATTTGAGGGACCAAATGACCTCCGTTTGACTTCTAACCTCATGTGGTACCAAAATAACAACAAATGGAACATGTTTTACTCAACAAACAAGTTCGGTTGTGCTTAATGAAGAAGGAAAACTCGTTTGTACGTTGTAGGCTCAATTGGAGGCCAATTTGGATGCAATTCGAGAATACATAGATTTGAGTGACCAAATGACCTCCGTTTGACTTCTAACCTCACGCGGTAGCATAATCACAACAAATGGAACATGTTTGACGCAATAAAAAAGGTCGGTTGAGCTTAACGAAGAAGGAAAACTCGTTTGTACGTTGTAGGCTCAATTGGAGGCCAATTTGGGTGCAATACGAGAATACAAAGATTTGAGTGACCAAATGGACTCCGTTTCACTTCTAACCTCACGTGGTACCAAAATAACGACAAATGGAATATGTTTGACTCAACAAAGAAGTTAAGTTGTGTTTAACAAAGAAGGAAAACTCGTTTGTACGTTGTAGGTTCAATTGAAGACCAATTTGGGTGCAATCCGAGATTACAATTATTTGATTGACCAAATGGCCTCCGTTTGACTTCTAACCTCGTGTGGTACTATAATAACGAAAAATGGAACATGTTTGACTCAACAAACAAGTTCGGTTGTGCTTAACGAAGAAGGAAAACTCGTTTGTACGTTGTAGGCTCAAATGGAGGCCAATTTGGGTGCAATACGAGAATACAAAGATTGGAGTGACCAAATGGACTCTGTTCGACTTCTAACCTCGCGTGGTACCATAATAACGACAAATGGAACATGATTGACTCAACAAACAAGTTCGGTTGTGTTTAACGAAGAAACAAAACTCGTTTGTACGTTGAAGGCTCAATCTGAGGCCAATTTGGGTGCAATCCGAGAATACAAACATTTGAGCGACCAAATGGACTCCGTTTGACTTCTAACCTCATGTGGTACCGTAATAATGAAAAATGGAACATGTTTGACTCAACAAACCAGTTCGGTTGTGCTTAACGACGAAGGGAAACTCGTTTGTTCGTTGTAGGCTCAATTGCAGGCCAATTTGGGTGCAATCTGAGAATACACAGATTTGAGGGACCAAATGACCTCCATTTGACTTCTAACCTCGTGTGGTACCATAATAACAACAAATGGAACATGTTTGACTCAACAAACAAGTTCGGTTGTGCTTAATGAAGAAGTAAAACTCGTTTGTACGTTGTAGGCTCAATTGGAGGCCAATTTGGATGCAATTCGAGAATACATAGATTTGAGTGACCAAATGACCTCCGTTTGACTTCTAACCTCACGCGGTAGCATAATCACAACAAATGGAACATGTTTGACGCAATAAACATGTTCGGTTGTGCTTAACAAAAAAGGATAACTCGTTTGTACGTTGTAGGCTCAATTGGAGGCCAATTTGGGTGCAATCCGAGAATACAAAGATTTGAGTGACCAAATGGACTCTGTTTGACTTCTAACCTCATGTGGTATTATAATAACGAAAAATGGAACATGATTGACTCAACAAACAAGTTCGATTGTGCTTAACAAAGAAAGAAAACTCGTTTGTACGTTGAAGGCTCAATTGGAGGCCAATTTGGGTGCAATCCGAGAATACAAACATTTGAGCGACCAAATGGACTCCGTTTGACTTCTAACCTCGTGTGGTACCATAATAATGAAAAATGGAACATGTTTAACTCAACAAACCAGTTCGGTTGTGCTTAACGACGAAGGGAAACTCGTTTGTTCGTTGTAGGCTCAATTGGAGGCCAATTTGGGTGCAATCTGAGAATACATAGATTTGAGGGACCAAATGACCTCCGTTTGACTTCTAACCTCATGTGGTACCATAATAACAACAAATGGAACATGTTTTACTCAACAAACAAGTTCGGTTGTGCTTAATGAAGAAGGAAAACTCGTTTGTACGTTGTAGGCTCAATTGGAGGCCAATTTGGATGCAATTCGAGAATACATAGATTTGAGTGACCAAATGACCTCCGTTTGACTTCTAACCTCACGCGGTAGCATAATCACAACAAATGGAACATGTTTGACGCAATAAACAAGGTCGGTTGAGCTTAACGAAGAAGGATAACTCGTTTGTACGTTGTAGGCTCAATTGGAGGCCAATTTGGGTGCAATCCGAGAATACAAAGATTTGAGTGACCAAATGGACTCTGTTTGACTTCTAACCTCATGTGGTATTATAATAACGAAAAATGGAACATGATTGACTCAACAAACAAGTTCGATTGTGCTTAACAAAGAAAGAAAACTCGTTTGTACGTTGAAGGCTCAATTGGAGGCCAATTTGGGTGCAATCCGAGAATACAAACATTTGAGCGACCAAATGGACTCCGTTTGACTTCTAACCTCGTGTGGTACCATAATAATGAAAAATGGAACATGTTTAACTCAACAAACCAGTTCGGTTGTGCTTAACGACGAAGGGAAACTCGTTTGTTCGTTGTAGGCTCAATTGGAGGCCAATTTGGGTGCAATCTGAGAATACATAGATTTGAGGGACCAAATGACCTCCGTTTGACTTCTAACCTCATGTGGTACCATAATAACAACAAATGGAACATGTTTTACTCAACAAACAAGTTCGGTTGTGCTTAATGAAGAAGGAAAACTCGTTTGTACGTTGTAGGCTCAATTGGAGGCCAATTTGGATGCAATTCGAGAATACATAGATTTGAGTGACCAAATGACCTCCGTTTGACTTCTAACCTCACGCGGTAGCATAATCACAACAAATGGAACATGTTTGACGCAATAAACAAGGTCGGTTGAGCTTAACGAAGAAGGAAAACTCGTTTGTACGTTGTAGGCTCAATTGGAGGCCAATTTGGGTGCAATCCTAGAATACAAAGATTTGAGTGAGCGAATGGAATCCGTTTGACTTCTAACATCGTTTGGTACCAAAATAACGACAATGGAACATGTTTGATTCAAGAAACAAGTTCGGTTGTTATTAAGGAAGAAGGAAAACTCGTTTGTACGTTGTATTCTCAATTGGAGGCCAATTTGGGTGCAATATGATAATACAAAGATTTGAGTGACCAAATGGACTCCGTTTCACTTCTAACCTCACGTGGTACCAAAATAACGACAAATGGAATATTTTTGACTCAACAAAGAAGTTAAGTTGTGTTTAACAAAGAAGGAAAACTCGTTTGTACGTTGTAGGTTCAATTGAAGACCAATTTGGGTGCAATCCGAGAATACAATTATTTAATTGACCAAATGGCCTCCGTTTGACTTCTAACCTCGTGTGGTACTATAATAATAAAAAATGGAACATGTTTGACTCAACAAACAAGTTCGGTTGTGCTTAACGAAGAAGGAAAACTCGTTTGTACGTTGGAGGCTCAAATGGAGGCCAATTTGGGTGCAATACGAGAATACAAAGATTGGAGTGACCAAATGGACTCTGTTCGACTTCTAAAATCGCGTGGTACCATAATAACGACAAATGGAACATGATTGACTCAACAAACAAGTTCGGTTGTGTTTAACGAAGAAACAAAACTCGTTTGTACGTTGAAGGCTCAATCTGAGGCCAATTTGGGTGCAATCCGAGAATACAAAGATTTGAGTGACCAAATGGACTCCGTTTGACTTCTAACCTCACGTGGTACCATAATTACAACAAATAGAAAATGTTTGACTCAACAAACAAGGTCGGTTGTGCTTAACGAAGAAGGAAAACTTGTTGGTACGTTGTAGGCTCAATTGGAGGCCAATTTGGGAGAAATACGAGAACACAAAGATTTGAGTGACCAAATGGATTCTGTTTGACTTCTAACCTCGTGTGGTATTATAATAACGAAAAATGGAACATGATTGACTCAACAAACAAGTTCGATTGTTCTTAACAAAGAAAGAAAACTCGTTTGTACGTTGAAGGCTCAATTGGAGGCCAATTTGGGTGCAATCCGAGAATACAAACATTTGAGCGACCAAATGGACTCCGTTTGACTTCTAACCTCGTGTGGTACCATAATAATGAAAAATGGAACATGTTTAACTCAACAAACCAGTTCGGTTGTGCTTAACGACGAAGGGAAACTCGTTTGTTCGTTGTAGGCTCAATTGGAGGCCAATTTGGGTGCGATTTGAGAATACATAGATTTGAGGGACCAAATGACCTCCGTTTGACTTCTAACCTCATGTGGTACCATAATAACAACAAATGGAACATGTTTTACTCAACAAACAAGTTCGGTTGTGCTTAATGAAGAAGGAAAACTCGTTTGTACGTTGTAGGCTCAATTGGAGGCCAATTTGGATGCAATTCGAGAATACATAGATTTGAGTGACCAAATGACCTCCGTTTGACTTCTAACCTCACGCGGTAGCATAATCACAACAAATGGAACATGTTTGACGCAATAAAAAAGGTCGGTTGAGCTTAACGAAGAAGGAAAACTCGTTTGTACGTTGTAGGCTCAATTGGAGGCCAATTTGGGTGCAATACGAGAATACAAAGATTTGAGTGACCAAATGGACTCCGTTTCACTTCTAACCTCACGTGGTACCAAAATAACGACAAATGGAATATGTTTGACTCAACAAAGAAGTTAAGTTGTGTTTAACAAAGAAGGAAAACTCGTTTGTACGTTGTAGGTTCAATTGAAGACCAATTTGGGTGCAATCCGAGATTACAATTATTTGATTGACCAAATGGCCTCCGTTTGACTTCTAACCTCGTGTGGTACTATAATAACGAAAAATGGAACATGTTTGACTCAACAAACAAGTTCGGTTGTGCTTAACGAAGAAGGAAAACTCGTTTGTACGTTGTAGGCTCAAATGGAGGCCAATTTGGGTGCAATACGAGAATACAAAGATTGGAGTGACCAAATGGACTCTGTTCGACTTCTAACCTCGCGTGGTACCATAATAACGACAAATGGAACATGATTGACTCAACAAACAAGTTCGGTTGTGTTTAACGAAGAAACAAAACTCGTTTGTACGTTGAAGGCTCAATCTGAGGCCAATTTGGGTGCAATCCGAGAATACAAAGATTTGAGTGACCAAATGGACTCCGTTTGACTTCTAACCTCACGTGGTACCATAATTACAGCAAATGAAAAATGTTAGACTCAACAAACAAGTTCGGTTGTGTTTAACGAAGAAACAAAACTCGTTTGTACGTTGAAGGCTCAATCTGAGGCCAATTTGGGTGCAATCCGAGAATACAAACATTTGAGCGACCAAATGGACTCCGTTTGACTTCTAACCTCATGTGGTACCGTAATAATGAAAAATGGAACATGTTTGACTCAACAAACCAGTTCGGTTGTGCTTAACGACGAAGGGAAACTCGTTTGTTCGTTGTAGGCTCAATTGCAGGCCAATTTGGGTGCAATCTGAGAATACACAGATTTGAGGGACCAAATGACCTCCATTTGACTTCTAACCTCGTGTGGTACCATAATAACAACAAATGGAACATGTTTGACTCAACAAACAAGTTCGGTTGTGCTTAATGAAGAAGTAAAACTCGTTTGTACGTTGTAGGCTCAATTGGAGGCCAATTTGGATGCAATTCGAGAATACATAGATTTGAGTGACCAAATGACCTCCGTTTGACTTCTAACCTCACGCGGTAGCATAATCACAACAAATGGAACATGTTTGACGCAATAAACATGTTCGGTTGTGCTTAACAAAAAAGGATAACTCGTTTGTACGTTGTAGGCTCAATTGGAGGCCAATTTGGGTGCAATCCGAGAATACAAAGATTTGAGTGACCAAATGGACTCTGTTTGACTTCTAACCTCATGTGGTATTATAATAACGAAAAATGGAACATGATTGACTCAACAAACAAGTTCGATTGTGCTTAACAAAGAAAGAAAACTCGTTTGTACGTTGAAGGCTCAATTGGAGGCCAATTTGGGTGCAATCCGAGAATACAAACATTTGAGCGACCAAATGGACTCCGTTTGACTTCTAACCTCGTGTGGTACCATAATAATGAAAAATGGAACATGTTTAACTCAACAAACCAGTTCGGTTGTGCTTAACGACGAAGGGAAACTCGTTTGTTCGTTGTAGGCTCAATTGGAGGCCAATTTGGGTGCAATCTGAGAATACATAGATTTGAGGGACCAAATGACCTCCGTTTGACTTCTAACCTCATGTGGTACCATAATAACAACAAATGGAACATGTTTTACTCAACAAACAAGTTCGGTTGTGCTTAATGAAGAAGGAAAACTCGTTTGTACGTTGTAGGCTCAATTGGAGGCCAATTTGGATGCAATTCGAGAATACATAGATTTGAGTGACCAAATGACCTCCGTTTGACTTCTAACCTCACGCGGTAGCATAATCACAACAAATGGAACATGTTTGACGCAATAAACAAGGTCGGTTGAGCTTAACGAAGAAGGAAAACTCGTTTGTACGTTGTAGGCTCAATTGGAGGCTAATTTGGGTGCAATCCTAGAATACAAAGATTTGAGTGAGCGAATGGACTCCGTTTGACTTCTAACATCGTTTGGTACCAAAATAAAGACAAATGGAACATGTTTGGTTCAAGAAATAAGTTCGGTTGTTATTAAGGAAGAAGGAAAACTCGTTTGTACGTTGTATTCTCAATTGGAGGCCAATTTGGGTGCAATACGAGAATACAAAGATTTGAGTGACCAAATGGACTCCGTTTCACTTCTAACCTCACGTGGTACCAAAATAACGACAAATGGAATATTTTTGACTCAACAAAGAAGTTAAGTTGTGTTTAACAAAGAAGGAAAACTCGTTTGTACGTTGTAGGTTCAATTGAAGACCAATTTGGGTGCAATCCGAGAATACAATTATTTGATTGACCAAATGGCCTCCGTTTGAATTCTAACCTCGTGTGGTACTATAATAACGAAAAATGGAACATGTTTGACTCAACAAACAAGTTCGGTTGTGCTTAACGAAGAAGGAAAACTCGTTTGTACGTTGTAGGCTCAAATGGAGGCCAATTTGGGTGCAATACGAGAATACAAAGATTGGAGTGACAAAATGGACTCTGTTCGACTTCTAACCTCGCGTGGTACCATAATAACGACAAATGGAACATGATTGACTCAACAAACAAGTTCGGTTGTGTTTAACGAAGAAACAAAACTCGTTTGTACGTTGAAGGCTCAATCTGAGGCCAATTTGGGTGCAATCCGAGAATACAAAGATTTGAGTGACCAAATGGACTCCGTTTGACTTCTAACCTCACGTGGTATCATAATTACAACAAATGAAAAATGTTAGACTCAACAAACAAGTTCGGTTGTGTTTAACGAAGAAACAAAACTCGTTTGTACGTTGAAGGCTCAATCTGAGGCCAATTTGGGTGCAATCCGAGAATACAAACATTTGAGCGACCAAATGGACTCCGTTTGACTTCTAACCTCATGTGGTACCGTAATAATGAAAAATGGAACATGTTTGACTCAACAAACCAGTTCGGTTGTGCTTAACGAAGAAGGAAAACTCGTTTGTACGTTGTAGGCTCAAATGGAGGCCAATTTGGGTGCAATACGAGAATACAAAGATTGGAGTGACCAAATGGACTCTGTTCGACTTCTAACCTCGCGTGGTACCATAATAACGACAAATGGAACATGATTGACTCAACAAACAAGTTCGGTTGTGTTTAACGAAGAAACAAAACTCGTTTGTACGTTGAAGGCTCAATCTGAGGCCAATTTGGGTGCAATCCGAGAATACAAAGATTTGAGTGACCAAATGGACTCCGTTTGACTTCTAACCTCACGTGGTATCATAATTACAACAAATGAAAAATGTTAGACTCAACAAACAAGTTCGGTTGTGTTTAACGAAGAAACAAAACTCGTTTGTACGTTGAAGGCTCAATCTGAGGCCAATTTGGGTGCAATCCGAGAATACAAACATTTGAGCGACCAAATGGACTCCGTTTGACTTCTAACCTCATGTGGTACCGTAATAATGAAAAATGGAACATGTTTGACTCAACAAACCAGTTCGGTTGTGCTTAACGACGAAGGGAAACTCGTTTGTTCGTTGTAGGCTCAATTGCAAGCCAATTTGGGTGCAATCTGAGAATACACTGATTTGAGGGACCAAATGACCTCCGTTTGACTTCTAACCTCCTGTGGTACCATAATAACAACAAATGGAACATGTTTGACTCAACAAACAAGTTCGGTTGTGCTTAATGAAGAAGGAAAACTCGTTTGTACGTTGTAGGCTCAATTGGAGGCCAATTTGGATGCAATTCGAGAATACATAGATTTGAGTGACCAAATGACCTCCGTTTGACTTCTAACCTCACGCGGTAGCATAATCACAACAAATGGAACATGTTTGACGCAATAAACAAGGTCGGTTGAGCTTAACGAAGAAGGAAAACTCGTTTGTACGTTGTAGGCTCAATTGGAGGCCAATTTGGGTGCAATCCTAGAATACAAAGATTTGAGTGAGCGAATGGAATCCGTTTGACTTCTAACATCGTTTGGTACCAAAATAACGACAATGGAACATGTTTGATTCAAGAAACAAGTTCGGTTGTTATTAAGGAAGAAGGAAAACTCGTTTGTACGTTGTATTCTCAATTGGAGGCCAATTTGGGTGCAATATGATAATACAAAGATTTGAGTGACCAAATGGACTCCGTTTCACTTCTAACCTCACGTGGTACCAAAATAACGACAAATGGAATATTTTTGACTCAACAAAGAAGTTAAGTTGTGTTTAACAAAGAAGGAAAACTCGTTTGTACGTTGTAGGTTCAATTGAAGACCAATTTGGGTGCAATCCGAGAATACAATTATTTAATTGACCAAATGGCCTCCGTTTGACTTCTAACCTCGTGTGGTACTATAATAATAAAAAATGGAACATGTTTGACTCAACAAACAAGTTCGGTTGTGCTTAACGAAGAAGGAAAACTCGTTTGTACGTTGGAGGCTCAAATGGAGGCCAATTTGGGTGCAATACGAGAATACAAAGATTGGAGTGACCAAATGGACTCTGTTCGACTTCTAAAATCGCGTGGTACCATAATAACGACAAATGGAACATGATTGACTCAACAAACAAGTTCGGTTGTGTTTAACGAAGAAACAAAACTCGTTTGTACGTTGAAGGCTCAATCTGAGGCCAATTTGGGTGCAATCCGAGAATACAAAGATTTGAGTGACCAAATGGACTCCGTTTGACTTCTAACCTCACGTGGTACCATAATTACAACAAATAGAAAATGTTTGACTCAACAAACAAGGTCGGTTGTGCTTAACGAAGAAGGAAAACTTGTTGGTACGTTGTAGGCTCAATTGGAGGCCAATTTGGGAGAAATACGAGAACACAAAGATTTGAGTGACCAAATGGATTCTGTTTGACTTCTAACCTCGTGTGGTACCATAATAATAACAAATGGAACATGTTTGACTGAACAAATAAGTTTGGTTGTGCTTAACGAAGAAGGAAAACTCGTTTGTACGTTGTAGGCTCAATTGGAGTCTAATTTGGGTGCAATTCGAGAAAACTTAGATTTGAGTGACAACTGACTTCCGTTTTACTTTTAACCTTGCGTGGTACCAAAATAACGACAAATGGTACATGTTTGACTTAACAAACAAGTTTGGTTGTGCTTAACAAAAAAGGATAACTCGTTTGTACGTTGTAGGCTAAATTGGAGGCCAATTTGGGTGCAATCCGAGAATACAAAGATTTGAGTGACCAAATGGACTCTGTTTGACTTCTAACCTCATGTGGTATTATAATAACGAAAAATGGAACATGATTGACTCAACAAACAAGTTCGATTGTTCTTAACAAAGAAAGAAAACTCGTTTGTACGTTGAAGGCTCAATTGGAGGCCAATTTGGGTGCAATCCGAGAATACAAACATTTGAGCGACCAAATGGACTCCGTTTGACTTCTAACCTCGTGTGGTACCATAATAATGAAAAATGGAACATGTTTAACTCAACAAACCAGTTCGGTTGTGCTTAACGACGAAGGGAAACTCGTTTGTTCGTTGTAGGCTCAATTGGAGGCCAATTTGGGTGCGATTTGAGAATACATAGATTTGAGGGACCAAATGACCTCCGTTTGACTTCTAACCTCATGTGGTACCATAATAACAACAAATGGAACATGTTTTACTCAACAAACAAGTTCGGTTGTGCTTAATGAAGAAGGAAAACTCGTTTGTACGTTGTAGGCTCAATTGGAGGCCAATTTGGATGCAATTCGAGAATACATAGATTTGAGTGACCAAATGACCTCCGTTTGACTTCTAACCTCACGCGGTAGCATAATCACAACAAATGGAACATGTTTGACGCAATAAAAAAGGTCGGTTGAGCTTAACGAAGAAGGAAAACTCGTTTGTACGTTGTAGGCTCAATTGGAGGCCAATTTGGGTGCAATACGAGAATACAAAGATTTGAGTGACCAAATGGACTCCGTTTCACTTCTAACCTCACGTGGTACCAAAATAACGACAAATGGAATATGTTTGACTCAACAAAGAAGTTAAATTGTGTTTAACAAAGAAGGAAAACTCGTTTGTACGTTGTAGGTTCAATTGAAGACCAATTTGGGTGCAATCCGAGATTACAATTATTTGATTGACCAAATGGCCTCCGTTTGACTTCTAACCTCGTGTGGTACTATAATAACGAAAAATGGAACATGTTTGACTCAACAAACAAGTTCAGTTGTGCTTAACGAAGAAGGAAAACTCGTTTGTACGTTGTAGGCTCAAATGGAGGCCAATTTGGGTGCAATACGAGAATACAAAGATTGGAGTGACCAAATGGACTCTGTTCGACTTCTAACCTCGCGTGGTACCATAATAAGGACAAATGGAACATGATTGACTCAACAAACAAGTTCGGTTGTGTTTAACGAAGAAACAAAACTCGTTTGTACGTTGAAGGCTCAATCTGAGGCCAATTTGGGTGCAATCCGAGAATACAAAGATTTGAGTGACCAAATGGACTCCGTTTGACTTCTAACCTCACGTGGTACCATAATTACAGCAAATGAAAAATTTTAGACTCAACAAACAAGTTCGGTTGTGTTTAACGAAGAAACAAAACTCGTTTGTACGTTGAAGGCTCAATCTGAGGCCAATTTGGGTGCAATCCGAGAATACAAACATTTGAGCGACCAAATGGACTCCGTTTGACTTCTAACCTCATGTGGTACCGTAATAATGAAAAATGGAACATGTTTGACTCAACAAACCAGTTCGGTTGTGCTTAACGACGAAGGGAAACTCGTTTGTTCGTTGTAGGCTCAATTGGAGGCCAATTTGGGTGCAATCTGAGAATACACAGATTTGAGGGACCAAATGACCTCCGTTTGACTTCTAACCTCCTGTGGTACCATAATAACAACAAATGGAACATGTTTGACTCAACAAACAAGTTCGGTTGTGCTTAATGAAGAAGTAAAACTCGTTTGTACGTTGTAGGCTCAATTGGAGGCCAATTTGGATGCAATTCGAGAATACATAGATTTGAGTGACCAAATGACCTCCGTTTGACTTCTAACCTCACGCGGTAGCATAATCACAACAAATGGAACATGTTTGACGCAATAAACATGTTCGGTTGTGCTTAACAAAAAAGGATAACTCGTTTGTACGTTGTAGGCTCAATTGGAGGCCAATTTGGGTGCAATCCGAGAATACAAAGATTTGAGTGACCAAATGGACTCTGTTTGACTTCTAACCTCATGTGGTATTATAATAACGAAAAATGGAACATGATTGACTCAACAAACAAGTTCGATTGTGCTTAACAAAGAAAGAAAACTCGTTTGTACGTTGAAGGCTCAATTGGAGGCCAATTTGGGTGCAATCCGAGAATACAAACATTTGAGCGACCAAATGGACTCCGTTTGACTTCTAACCTCGTGTGGTACCATAATAATGAAAAATGGAACATGTTTAACTCAACAAACCAGTTCGGTTGTGCTTAACGACGAAGGGAAACTCGTTTGTTCGTTGTAGGCTCAATTGGAGGCCAATTTGGATGCAATTCGAGAATACATAGATTTGAGTGACCAAATGACCTCCGTTTGACTTCTAACCTCACACGGTAGCATAATCACAACAAATGGAACATGTTTGACGCAATAAACAAGGTCGGTTGAGCTTAACGAAGAAGGAAAACTCGTTTGTACGTTGTAGGCTCAATTGGAGGCCAATTTGGGTGCAATCCTAGAATACAAAGATTTGAGTGAGCGAATGGACTCCGTTTGACTTCTAACATCGTTTGGTACCACAATAACGACAAATGGAACATGTTTGATTCAAGAAACAAGTTCGGTTGTTATTAAGGAAGAAGGAAAACTCGTTTGTACGTTGTATTCTCAATTGGAGGCCAATTTGGGTGCAATTCGAGAAAACCTAGATTTGAGTGACAAATGACTTCCGTTTTACTTATAACCTTGCGTGGTACCAAAATAACGACAAATGGTACATGTTTGACTTAACAAACAAGTTTGGTTGTGCTTAACAAAAAAGGATAACTCGTTTGTACGTTGTAGGCTAAATTGGAGGCCAATTTGGGTGCAATCCGAGAATACAAAGATTTGAGTGACCAAACGGACTCTGTTTGACTTCTAACCTCATGTGGTATTATAATAACGAAAAATGGAACATGATTGACTCAACAAACAAGTTCGATTGTGCTTAACAAAGAAAGAAAACTCGTTTGTACGTTGAAGGCACAATTGGAGGCCAATTTGGGTGCAATCCGAGAATACAAACATTTGAGCGACCAAATGAACTCCGTTTGACTTCTAACCTCGTGTGGTACCATAATAATGAAAAATGGAACATGTTTCACTCAACAAACCAGTTCGGTTGTGCTTAACGACGAAGGGAAACTCGTTTGTTCGTTGTAGGCTCAATTGGAGGCCAATTTGGGTGCAATCTGAGAATACACAGATTTGAGGGACCAAATGACCTCCGTTTGACTTCTAACCTCATGTGGTACCATAATAACAACAAATGGAACATGTTTTACTCAACAAACAAGTTCGGTTGTGCTTAATGAAGAAGGAAAACTCGTTTGTACGTTGTAGGCTCAATTGGAGGCCAATTTGGATGCAATTCGAGAATACATAGATTTGAGTGACCAAATTACCTCCGTTTGACTTCTAACCTCACGCGGTAGCATAATCACAACAAATGGAACATGTTTGACGCAATAAGAAAGGTCGTTTGAGCTTAACGAAGAAGGAAAACTCGTTTGTACGTTGTAGGCTCAATTGGAGGCCAATTTGGGTGCAATCCTAGAATACAAAGATTTGAGTGAGCGAATGGACTCCGTTTGACTTCTAACATCATTTGGTACCAAAATAAAGACAAATGGAACATGTTTGATTCAAGAAATAAGTTCGGTTGTTATTAAGGAAGAAGGAAAACTCGTTTGTACGTTGTATTCTCAATTGGAGGCCAATTTGGGTGCAATACGAGAATACAAAGATTTGAGTGACCAAATGAACTCCGTTTCACTTCTAACCTCACGTGGTACCATAATTACAACAAATGAAAAATGTTAGACTCAACAAACAAGTTCGGTTGTGTTTAACGAAGAAACAAAACTCGTTTGTACGTTGAAGGCTCAATCTGAGGCCAATTTGGGTGCAATCCGAGAATACAAACATTTGAGCGACCAAATGGACTCCGTTTGACTTCTAACCTCATGTGGTACCGTAATAATGAAAAATGGAACATGTTTGACTCAACAAACCAGTTCGGTTGTGCTTAACGACGAAGGGAAACTCGTTTGTTCGTTGTAGGCTCAATTGCAAGCCAATTTGGGTGCAATCTGAGAATACACAGATTTGAGGGACCAAATGACCTCCGTTTGACTTCTAACCTCGTGTGGTACCATAATAACAACAAATGGAACATGTTTGACTCAACAAACAAGTTCGGTTGTGCTTAATGAAGAAGGAAAACTCGTTTGTACGTTGTAGGCTCAATTGGAGGCCAATTTGGATGCAATTCGAGAATACATAGATTTGAGTGACCAAATGACCTCCGTTTGACTTCTAACCTCACACGGTAGCATAATCACAACAAATGGAACACGTTTGACGCAATAAACAAGGTCGGTTGAGCTTAACGAAAAAGGAAAACTCGTTTGTACGTTGTAGGCTCAATTGGAGGCCAATTTGGGTGCAATCCTAGAATACAAAGATTTGAGTGAGCGAATGGACTCCGTTTGACTTCTAACATCATTTGGTACCAAAATAACGACAAATGGAACATGTTTGATTCAAGAAACAAGTTCGGTTGTTATTAAGGAAGAAGGAAAACTCGTTTGTACGTTGTATTCTCAATTGGAGGCCAATTTGGGTGCAATACGAGAATACAAAGATTTGAGTGACCAAATGGACTCCGTTTCACTTCTAACCTCACGTGGTACCAAAATAACGACAAATGGAATATGTTTGACTCAACAAAGAAGTTAAGTTGTGTTTAACAAAGAAGGAAAACTCGTTTGTACGTTGTAGGTTCAATTGAAGACCAATTTGGGTGCAATCCGAGAATACAATTATTTAATTGACCAAATGGCCTCCGTTTGACTTCTAACCTCGTGTGGTACTATAATAATAAAAAATGGAACATGTTTGACTCAACAAACAAGTTCGGTTGTGCTTAACGAAGAAGGAAAACTCGTTTGTACGTTGTAGGCTCAAATGGAGGCCAATTTGGGTGCAATACGAGAATACAAAGATTGGAGTGACCAAATGGACTCTGTTCGACTTCTAACCTCGCGTGGTACCATAATAATGACAAATGGAACATGATTGACTCAACAAACAAGTTCGGTTGTGTTTAACGAAGAAACAAAACTCGTTTGTACGTTGAAGGCTCAATCTGAGGCCAATTTGGGTGCAATCCGAGAATACAAAGATTTGAGTGACCAAATGGACTCCGTTTGACTTCTAACCTCACGTGGTACCATAATTACAACAAATGGAAAATGTTTGACTCAACAAACAAGGTCGGTTGTGCTTAACGAAGAAGGAAAACTTGTTTGTACGTTGTAGGCTCAATTGGAGGCCAATTTGGGAGAAATACGAGAACACAAAGATTTGAGTGACCAAATGGATTCTGTTTGACTTCTAACCTCGTGTGGTACCATAATAATAACAAATGGAACATGTTTGACTGAACAAATAAGTTTGGTTGTGCTTAACGAAGAAGGAAAACTCGTTTGTACGTTGTAGGCTCAATTGGAGTCTAATTTGGGTGCAATTCGAGAAAACCTAGATTTGAGTGACAAATGACTTCCGTTTTACTTATAACCTTGCGTGGTACCAAAATTACGACAAATGGTACATGTTTGACTTAACAAACAAGTTTGGTTGTGCTTAACAAAAAAGGATAACTCGTTTGTACGTTGTAGGCTAAATTGGAGGCCAATTTGGGTGCAATCCGAGAATACAAAGATTTGAGTGACCAAATGGACTCTGTTTGACTTCTAACCTCATGTGGTATTATAATAACGAAAAATGGAACATGATTGACTCAACAAACAAGTTCGATTGTGCTTAACAAAGAAAGAAAACTCGTTTGTACGTTGAAGGCTCAATTGGAGGCCAATTTGGGTGCAATCCGAGAATATAAACATTTGAGCGACCAAATGGACTCCGTCTGACTTCTAACCTAGTGTGGTACCATAATAATGAAAAATTGAACATGTTTAACTCAACAAACCAGTTCGGTTGTGCTTAACGACGAAGGGAAACTCGTTTGTTCGTTGTAGGCTCAATTGGAGGCCAATTTGGGTGCAATCTGAGAATACATAGATTTGAGGGACCAAATGACCTCCGTTTGACTTCTAACCTCATGTGGTACCATAATAACAACAAATGGAACATGTTTTACTCAACAAACAAGTTCAGTTGTGCTTAATGAAGAGGGAAAACTCGTTTGTACGTTGTAGGCTCAATTGGAGGCCAATTTGGATGCAATTCGAGAATACATAGATTTGAGTGACCAAATGACCTCCGTTTGACTTCTAACCTCATGCGGTAGCATAATCACAACAAATGGAACATGTTTGAGGCAATAAACAAGGTCGGTTGAGCTTAACGAAGAAGGAAAACTCGTTTGTACGTTGTAGGCTCAATTGGAGGCCAATTTGGGTGCAATCCTAGAATACAAAGATTTGAGTGAGCGAATGGACTCCGTTTGACTTCTAACATCGTTTGGTACCAAAATAAAGACAAATGGAACATGTTTGATTAAAGAAATAAGTTCGGTTGTTATTAAGGAAGAAGGAAAACTCGTTTGTACGTTATATTCTCAATTGGAGGCCAATTTGGGTGCAATACGAGAATACAAAGATTTGAGTGACCAAATGGACTCCGTTTCACTTCTAACCTCACGTGGTACCAAAATAACGACAAATGGAATATGTTTGACTCAACAAAGAAGTTAAGTTGTGTTTAACAAAGAAGGAAAACTCGTTTGTACGTTGTAGGTTCAATTGAAGACCAATTTGGGTGCAATCCGAGAATACAATTATTTGATTGACCAAATGGCCTCCGTTTGACTTCTAACCTCGTGTGGTACTATAATAACGAAAAATGGAACATGTTTGAATCAACAAACAAGTTCGGTTGTGCTTAACGAAGAAGGAAAACTCGTTTGTACGTTGTAGGCTCAAATGGAGGCCAATTTAGGTGCAATACGAGAATACTAAGATTGGAGTGACCAAATGGACTCTGTTCGACTTCTAACCTCGCGTGGTACCATAATAACGACAAATGGAACATGATTGACTCAACAAACAAGTTCGGTTGTGTTTAACGAAGAAACAAAACTCGTTTGTACGTTGAAGGCTCAATCTGAGGCCAATTTGGGTGCAATCCGAGAATACAAAGATTTGAGTGACCAAATGGACTCCGTTTGACTTCTAACCTCACGTGGTACCATAATTACAACAAATGGAAAATGTTTGACTCAACAAACAAAGTCGGTTGTGCTTAACGAAGAAGGAAAACTTGTTTGTACGTTGTAGGCTCAATTGGAGGCCAATTTGGAAGGAATACTAGAACACAAAGATTTGAGTGACCAAATGGATTCTGTTTGACTTCTAACCTCGTGTGGTACCATAATAATAACAAATGGAACTTGTTTGACTGAACAAATAAGTTTGGTTGTGCTTAACGAAGAAGGAAAACTCATTTGTACGTTGTAGGCTCAATTGGAGGCCAATTTGGATGCAATTCGAGAATACATAGATTTGAGTGACCAAATGACCTCCGTTTGACTTCTAACCTCACGCGGTAGCATAATCACAACAAATGGAACATGTTTGACGCAATAAACAAGGTCGGTTGAGCTTAACGAAGAAGGAAAACTCGTTTGTACGTTGTAGGCTCAATTGGAGGCCAATTTGGGTGCAATCCTAGAATACAAAGATTTGAGTGAGCGAATGGACTCCGTTTGACTTCTAACATCGTTTGGTACCAAAATAAAGACAAATGGAACATGTTTGATTAAAGAAATAAGTTCGGTTGTTATTAAGGAAGAAGGAAAACTCGTTTGTACGTTATATTCTCAATTGGAGGCCAATTTGGGTGCAATACGAGAATACAAAGATTTGAGTGACCAAATGGACTCCGTTTCACTTCTAACCTCACGTGGTACCAAAATAACGACAAATGGAATATGTTTGACTCAACAAAGAAGTTAAGTTGTGTTTAACAAAGAAGGAAAACTCGTTTGTACGTTGTAGGTTCAATTGAAGACCAATTTGGGTGCAATCCGAGAATACAATTATTTGATTGACCAAATGGCCTCCGTTTGACTTCTAACCTCGTGTGGTACTATAATAACGAAAAATGGAATATGTTTGAATCAACAAACAAGTTCGGTTGTGCTTAACGAAGAAGGAAAACTCGTTTGTACGTTGTAGGCTCAAATGGAGGCCAATTTAGGTGCAATACGAGAATACAAAGATTGGAGTGACCAAATGGACTCTGTTCAACTTCTAACCTCGCATGGTACCATAATAACGAAAAATGGAACATGATTGACTCAACAAACAAGTTAGGTTGTGTTTAACGAAGAAACAAAACTCGTTTGTACGTTGAAGGCTCAATCTGAGGCCAATTTGGGTGCAATCCGAGAATACAAAGATTTGAGTGACCAAATGGACTCCGTTTGACTTCTAACCTCACGTGGTACCATAATTACAACAAATGGAAAATGTTTGACTCAACAAACAAAGTCGGTTGTGCTTAACGAAGAAGGAAAACTTGTTTGTACGTTGTAGGCTCAATTGGAGGCCAATTTGGAAGGAATACTAGAACACAAAGATTTGAGTGACCAAATGGATTCTGTTTGACTTCTAACCTCGTGTGGTACCATAATAATAAAAAATGGAACTTGTTTGACTGAATAAATAAGTTTGGTTGTGCTTAACGAAGAAGGAAAACTCATTTGTACGTTGTAGGCTCAATTGGAGGCCAATTTGGATGCAATTCGAGAATACATAGATTTGAGTGACCAAATGACCTCCGTTTGACTTCTAACCTCACGCGGTAGCATAATCACAACAAATGGAACATGTTTGACGCAATAAACAAGGTCGGTTGAGCTTAACGAAGAAGGAAAACTCGTTTGTACGTTGTAGGCTCAATTGGAGTCCAATTTGGGTGCAATCCTAGAATACAAAGATTTGAGTGAGCGAATGGACGCCGTTTGACTTCTAACATCGTTTGGTACCAAAATAAAGACAAATGGAACATGTTTGATTAAAGAAATAAGTTCGGTTGTTATTAAGGAAGAAGGAAAACTCGTTTGTACGTTATATTCTCAATTGGAGGCCAATTTGGGTGCAATACGAGAATACAAAGATTTGAGTGACCAAATGGACTCCGTTTCACTTCTAACCTCACGTGGTACCAAAATAACGACAAATGGAATATATTTGACTCAACAAAGAAGTTAAGTTGTGTTTAACAAAGAAGGAAAACTCGTTTGTACGTTGTAGGTTCAATTGAAGACCAATTTGGGTGCAATCCGAGAATACAATTATTTGATTGACCAAATGGCCTCCGTTTGACTTCTAACCTCGTGTGGTACTATAATAACGAAAAATGGAACATGTTTGAATCAACAAACAAGTTCGGTTGTGCTTAACGAAGAAGGAAAACTCGTTTGTACGTTGTAGGCTCAAATGGAGGCCAATTTAGGTGCAATACGAGAATACAAAGATTGGAGTGACCAAATGGACTCTGTTCAACTTCTAACCTCGCGTGGTACCATAATAACGAAAAATGGAACATGATTGACTCAACAAACAAGTTAGGTTGTGTTTAACGAAGAAACAAAACTCGTTTGTACGTTGAAGGCTCAATCTGAGGCCAATTTGGGTGCAATCCGAGAATACAAAGATTTGAGTGACCAAATGGACTCCGTTTGACTTCTAACCTCACGTGGTACCATAATTACAACAAATGGAAAATGTTTGACTCAACAAACAAAGTCGGTTGTGCTTAACGAAGAAGGAAAACTTGTTTGTACGTTGTAGGCTCAATTGGAGGCCAATTTGGAAGGAATACTAGAACACAAAGATTTGAGTGACCAAATGGATTCTGTTTGACTTCTGACCTCGTGTGGTACCATAATAATAACAAATGGAACTTGTTTGACTGAACAAATAAGTTTGGTTGTGCTTAACGAAGAAGGAAAACTCATTTGTACGTTCTAGGCTCAATTGGAGTCTAATTTGGATGCAATTCGAGAAAACCTAGATTTGAGTGACAAATGACTTCCGTTTTACTTATAAACTTGCGTGGTACCAAAATAACGACAAATGGTACATGTTTGACTCAACAAACAAGTTCGGTTGTGCTTAACAAAAAAGGATAACTCGTTTGTACGTTGTAGGCTAAATTTGAGGCCAATTTGGGTGCAATCCGAGAATACAAATATTTGAGTGACCAAATGGACTCTGTTTGACTTCTAACCTCATGTGGTATTATAATAACGAAAAATGGAACATGATTGACTCAACAAACAAGTTCGATTGTGCTTAACAAAGAAAGAAAACTCGTTTGTACGTTGAAGGCTCAATTGGAGGCCAATTTGGGTGCAATCCGAGAATATAAACATTTGAGCGACCAAATGGACTCCGTCTGACTTCTAACCTAGTGTGGTACCATAATAATGAAAAATTGAACATGTTTAACTCAACAAACCAGTTCGGTTGTGCTTAACGACGAAGGGAAACTCGTTTGTTCGTTGTAGGCTCAATTGGAGGCCAATTTGGGTGCAATCTGAGAATACATAGATTTGAGGGACCAAATGACCTCCGTTTGACTTCTAACCTCATGTGGTACCATAATAACAACAAATGGAACATGTTTTACTCAACAAACAAGTTCAGTTGTGCTTAATGAAGAGGGAAAACTCGTTTGTACGTTGTAGGCTCAATTGGAGGCCAATTTGGATGCAATTCGAGAATACATAGATTTGAGTGACCAAATGACCTCCGTTTGACTTCTAACCTCATGCGGTAGCATAATCACAACAAATGGAACATGTTTGAGGCAATAAACAAGGTCGGTTGAGCTTAACGAAGAAGGAAAACTCGTTTGTACGTTGTAGGCTCAATTGGAGGCCAATTTGGGTGCAATCCTAGAATACAAAGATTTGAGTGAGCGAATGGACTCCGTTTGACTTCTAACATCGTTTGGTACCAAAATAAAGACAAATGGAACATGTTTGATTAAAGAAATAAGTTCGGTTGTTATTAAGGAAGAAGGAAAACTCGTTTGTACGTTATATTCTCAATTGGAGGCCAATTTGGGTGCAATACGAGAATACAAAGATTTGAGTGACCAAATGGACTCCGTTTCACTTCTAACCTCACGTGGTACCAAAATAACGACAAATGGAATATGTTTGACTCAACAAAGAAGTTAAGTTGTGTTTAACAAAGAAGGAAAACTCGTTTGTACGTTGTAGGTTCAATTGAAGACCAATTTGGGTGCAATCCGAGAATACAATTATTTGATTGACCAAATGGCCTCCGTTTGACTTCTAACCTCGTGTGGTACTATAATAACGAAAAATGGAACATGTTTGAATCAACAAACAAGTTCGGTTGTGCTTAACGAAGAAGGAAAACTCGTTTGTACGTTGTAGGCTCAAATGGAGGCCAATTTAGGTGCAATACGAGAATACTAAGATTGGAGTGACCAAATGGACTCTGTTCGACTTCTAACCTCGCGTGGTACCATAATAACGACAAATGGAACATGATTGACTCAACAAACAAGTTCGGTTGTGTTTAACGAAGAAACAAAACTCGTTTGTACGTTGAAGGCTCAATCTGAGGCCAATTTGGGTGCAATCCGAGAATACAAAGATTTGAGTGACCAAATGGACTCCGTTTGACTTCTAACCTCACGTGGTACCATAATTACAACAAATGGAAAATGTTTGACTCAACAAACAAAGTCGGTTGTGCTTAACGAAGAAGGAAAACTTGTTTGTACGTTGTAGGCTCAATTGGAGGCCAATTTGGAAGGAATACTAGAACACAAAGATTTGAGTGACCAAATGGATTCTGTTTGACTTCTAACCTCGTGTGGTACCATAATAATAACAAATGGAACTTGTTTGACTGAACAAATAAGTTTGGTTGTGCTTAACGAAGAAGGAAAACTCATTTGTACGTTGTAGGCTCAATTGGAGGCCAATTTGGATGCAATTCGAGAATACATAGATTTGAGTGAGCAAATGACCTCCGTTTGACTTCTAACCTCACGCGGTAGCATAATCACAACAAATGGAACATGTTTGACGCAATAAACAAGGTCGGTTGAGCTTAACGAAGAAGGAAAACTCGTTTGTACGTTGTAGGCTCAATTGGAGGCCAATTTGGGTGCAATCCTAGAATACAAAGATTTGAGTGAGCGAATGGACTCCGTTTGACTTCTAACATCGTTTGGTACCAAAATAAAGACAAATGGAACATGTTTGATTAAAGAAATAAGTTCGGTTGTTATTAAGGAAGAAGGAAAACTCGTTTGTACGTTATATTCTCAATTGGAGGCCAATTTGGGTGCAATACGAGAATACAAAGATTTGAGTGACCAAATGGACTCCGTTTCACTTCTAACCTCACGTGGTACCAAAATAACGACAAATGGAATATGTTTGACTCAACAAAGAAGTTAAGTTGTGTTTAACAAAGAAGGAAAACTCGTTTGTACGTTGTAGGTTCAATTGAAGACCAATTTGGGTGCAATCCGAGAATACAATTATTTGATTGACCAAATGGCCTCCGTTTGACTTCTAACCTCGTGTGGTACTATAATAACGAAAAATGGAATATGTTTGAATCAACAAACAAGTTCGGTTGTGCTTAACGAAGAAGGAAAACTCGTTTGTACGTTGTAGGCTCAAATGGAGGCCAATTTAGGTGCAATACGAGAATACAAAGATTGGAGTGACCAAATGGACTCTGTTCAACTTCTAACCTCGCGTGGTACCATAATAACGAAAAATGGAACATGATTGACTCAACAAACAAGTTAGGTTGTGTTTAACGAAGAAACAAAACTCGTTTGTACGTTGAAGGCTCAATCTGAGGCCAATTTGGGTGCAATCCGAGAATACAAAGATTTGAGTGACCAAATGGACTCCGTTTGACTTCTAACCTCACGTGGTACCATAATTACAACAAATGGAAAATGTTTGACTCAACAAACAAAGTCGGTTGTGCTTAACGAAGAAGGAAAACTTGTTTGTACGTTGTAGGCTCAATTGGAGGCCAATTTGGAAGGAATACTAGAACACAAAGATTTGAGTGACCAAATGGATTCTGTTTGACTTCTAACCTCGTGTGGTACCATAATAATGACAAATGGAACTTGTTTGACTGAATAAATAAGTTTGGTTGTGCTTAACGAAGAAGGAAAACTCATTTGTACGTTGTAGGCTCAATTGGATGCCAATTTGGATGCAATTCGAGAATACATAGATTTGAGTGACCAAATGACCTCCGTTTGACTTCTAACCTCACGCGGTAGCATAATCACAACAAATGGAACATGTTTGACGCAATAAACAAGGTCGGTTGAGCTTAACGAAGAAGGAAAACTCGTTTGTACGTTGTAGGCTCAATTGGAGTCCAATTTGGGTGCAATCCTAGAATACAAAGATTTGAGTGAGCGAATGGACTCCGTTTGACTTCTAACATCGTTTGGTACCAAAATAAAGACAAATGGAACATGTTTGATTAAAGAAATAAGTTCGGTTGTTATTAAGGAAGAAGGAAAACTCGTTTGTACGTTATATTCTCAATTGGAGGCCAATTTGGGTGCAATACGAGAATACAAAGATTTGAGTGACCAAATGGACTCCGTTTCACTTCTAACCTCACGTGGTACCAAAATAACGACAAATGGAATATATTTGACTCAACAAAGAAGTTAAGTTGTGTTTAACAAAGAAGGAAAACTCGTTTGTACGTTGTAGGTTCAATTGAAGACCAATTTGGGTGCAATCCGAGAATACAATTATTTGATTGACCAAATGGCCTCCGTTTGACTTCTAACCTCGTGTGGTACTATAATAACGAAAAATGGAACATGTTTGAATCAACAAACAAGTTCGGTTGTGCTTAACGAAGAAGGAAAACTCGTTTGTACGTTGTAGGCTCAAATGGAGGCCAATTTAGGTGCAATACGAGAATACAAAGATTGGAGTGACCAAATGGACTCTGTTCAACTTCTAACCTCGCGTGGTACCATAATAACGAAAAATGGAACATGATTGACTCAACAAACAAGTTAGGTTGTGTTTAACGAAGAAACAAAACTCGTTTGTACGTTGAAGGCTCAATCTGAGGCCAATTTGGGTGCAATCCGAGAATACAAAGATTTGAGTGACCAAATGGACTCCGTTTGACTTCTAACCTCACGTGGTACCATAATTACAACAAATGGAAAATGTTTGACTCAACAAACAAGGTCGGTTGTGCTTAACGAAGAAGGAAAACTTGTTTGTACGTTGTAGGCTCAATTGGAGGCCAATTTGGAAGGAATACTAGAACACAAAGATTTGAGTGACCAAATGGATTCTGTTTGACTTCTGACCTCGTGTGGTACCATAATAATAACAAATGGAACTTGTTTGACTGAACAAATAAGTTTGGTTGTGCTTAACGAAGAAGGAAAACTCATTTGTACGTTCTAGGCTCAATTGGAGTCTAATTTGGGTGCAATTCGAGAAAACCTAGATTTGAGTGACAAATGACTTCCGTTTTACTTATAAACTTGCGTGGTACCAAAATAACGACAAATGGTACATGTTTGACTCAACAAACATGTTCGGTTGTGCTTAACAAAAAAGGATAACTCGTTTGTACGTTGTAGGCTAAATTTGAGGCCAATTTGGGTGCAATCCGAGAATACAAATATTTGAGTGACCAAATGGACTCTGTTTGACTTCTAACCTCATGTGGTATTATAATAACGAAAAATGGAACATGATTGACTCAACAAACAAGTTCGATTGTGCTTAACAAAGAAAGAAAACTCGTTTGTACGTTGAAGGCTCAATTGGAGGCCAATTTGGGTGCAATCCGAGAATACAAACATTTGAGCGACCAAATGGACTCCGTTTGACTTCTAACCTCGTGTGGTACCATAATAATGAAAAATGGAACATGTTTGACTCAACAAACCAGTTCGGTTGTGCTTAACGACGAAGGGAAACTCGTTTGTTCGTTGTAGGCTCAATTGGAGGCCAATTTGGGTGCAATCTGAGAATACACAGATTTGAGGGACCAAATGACCTCCGTTTGACTTCTAACCTCGTGTGGTACCATAATAACAACAAATGGAACATGTTTGACTCAACAAACAAGTTCGGTTGTGCTTAATGAAGAAGGAAAACTCATTTGTACGTTGTAAGCTCAATTGGAGGCCAATTTGGATGCAATTCGAGAATACATAGATTTGAGTGACCAAATGACCTCCGTTTGACTTCTAACCTCACGCGGTAGCATAATCACGACAAATGGAACATGTTTGACGCAATAAACAAGGTCGGTTGAGCTTAACGAAGAAGGAAAACTCGTTTGTACGTTGTAGGCTCAATTGGAGGCCAATTTGGGTGCAATCCTAGAATACAAAGATTTGAGTGAGGGAATGGAATCCGTTTGAATTCTAACATCGTTTGGTACCAAAATAACGACAAATGGAACATGTTTGATTCAAGAAACAAGTTCGGTTGTTATTAAGGAAGAAGGAAAACTCGTTTCTACGTTGTATTCTCAATTGGAGGCCAATTTGGGTGCAATACGAGAATACAAAGATTTGAGTGACCAAATGGACTCCGTTTCACTTCTAACCTCACGTGGTACCAAAATAACGACAAATGGAATATGTTTGACTCAACAAAGAAGTTAAGTTGTGTTTAACAAAGAAGGAAAACGCGTTTGTACGTTGTAGGTTCAATTGAAGACCAATTTGGGTGCAATCCGAGAATACAATTATTTGATTGACCAAATGGCCTCCGTTTGACTTCTAACCTTGTGTGGTACTATAATAACGAAAAATGGAACATGTTTGACTCAACAAACAAGTTCGGTTGTGCTTAACGAAGAAGGAAAACTCGTTTGTACGTTGTAGGGTCAAATGGAGGCCAATTTGGGTGCAATACGAGAATACAAAGATTTGAGTGACCAAATGGACTATGTTCGACTTCTAACCTCGCGTGGTTCCATAATAACGACAAATGGAACATGATTGACTCAACAAACAAGTTCGGTTGTGTTTAACGAAGAAACAAAACTCGTTTGTACGTTGAAGGCTCAATCTGAGGCCAATTTGGGTGCAATCCGAGAATACAAAGATTTGAGTGACCAAATGGACTCCGTTTGACTTCTAACCTCGCATGGTACCATAATAACAACAAATGGAACATGTTTGACTCAACAAAGAAGTTCAGTTGTGTTTAACAAAGAAGGAAAACTCGTTTGTACGTTGTAGGTTCAATTGAAAACCAATTTGGGTGCAATCCGAGAATACAATTATTTGATTGACCAAATGGACTCCGTTTGACTTCTAACCTCGCGTGGTATTATAATAACGAAAAATGGAACATGTTTGACTCAACAAACAAGTTCGGTTGTGCGTAACGAAGAAGGAAAACTCGTTTGTACGTTGTAGGCTCAATTGGAGGCCAATTTGGATGCAATACGAGAATACAAAGATTTGAGTGACCAAATGGACTCTGTTTGGCTTCTAACCTCGCGTGGTACCATAATAACGATTAATGGAACATGATTGACTCAACAAACATGTTCGGTTGTGTTTAACGAAGAAAGAAAACTCGTTTGTACGTTGAAGGCTCAATCGGAGGCCAATTTGGGTGCAATTCGAGAATACATAGATTTGTGTGACCGAATGACCTCCGTTTGACTTATAACCTTGTGTGGTAGCATAATAACTACTAATGGAACATGTTTGACTCAACAAACAAGTTTGGTTGTGCTTAACGAAGAAGTAAAACTCGTTTGTACGTTGTAGGCGGAATTGGAGGCCAATTTGGGTGCAATCAGAGAATACAAAGATTTGATTGAAAAAATGGACTCCGTTTGACTTCTAACCACATGTGGTACCATAATAACGACAAATGGAACATGTTTGACTCAACAAACAAGTTCGGTTGTGCTTAATGAAGAAGGAAAACTTGTTTGTACGTTGTTGGTTCAATTGAAGGCCAATTTGGGTGCAATCCGAGAAGACAAAGATTTGAGTGACCAAATGGATTCCATTTGAATTCTAACCTCACGGGTACCATAATAACAAAAACTGAACATGGTTGACTCAACAAAGAAGTTCGGTTGTGCTTAACAAAGATAGAAAACTCGTTTGTACGTTGTTGGCTCTATTGGAGGCCAATTTGGGTGCAATCCGAGAATACAATGATTTGAGTGAGCAAATGGACTCCATTTGACTTATAACCTTGTGTGGTACCATAATAACGAAAATGGAACATGTTTGACTCAACAAACAAGTTCGGTTGTGCTTAACGATGAAGGAAAACTCGTTTGTACGTTGTAGGCTCAATTGGAGGCCAATTTAGGTGCAATCCGAGAATAAAAAGATTTGAGTGAGCAAATGGACTCTGTTTGACTTCTAACCTCGCGTGGTACCAAAATAACACAAATGGAACATGTTTGACTCAACAAAAAAGTTCGTTTGTGCTTAACGAAGAAGGAAAATTCGTTTGTACGTTGTTGGCTCAATTGGAGTCTAATTTGGGTGCAATTCAAGAATAGATAGATTTGAGTTATAAATGACCTCCGTTTGACTTATAACCTTCTGTGGTAGCATAATAACTACAAATGGAACATGTTTGACTCAACAAACAAGTTCGGTTGTGCTTAACGAAGAAGGAAAACTCGTTTGTACGTTGTAGGCTCAATTGGAGGCCAATTTGGGTGCAATCCGAGAATACAAAGATTTGAGTGACCAAATGGACTCCATTTGACTTCTAACCTCCCGTGGTACCATAATAACGACAAATGGAGCATGTTTGACTCAACAACCCAGTTCCGTTGTGCTTAACGAAGAAGGAAAACTCGTTTGTACGTTGTAGGCTCAATTGGGGGCCAATTTGTGTGCAATCCGAGAATACAAGGATTTTAGTGAACAAATGACTTCTGTTTGACTTATAACCTCACGTGGTACCATAATAACGAGAAATGGAACATGTTTGACTCAACAAACAAGTTCGGTTGTGCTTAATGAAGAAGGAAAACTCATTTGTACGTTGTAGGCTCAATTGGAGGCCAATTTGGGTGCAATCTGAGAATACATAGATTTGAGTGACCAAATGACCTCCGTTTGAATTCTAACCTCGTGTGGTACCAAATGACCTCCGTTTGAATTCTAACCTCGTGTGGTAACATAATAATAACAAATGGAACATTTTTGACTGAACAAATAAGTTTGGTTGTGCTAAACAAAGAAGGAAAATTCTTTTGTACCTTGTAGGCTCAACTGGAGTCTAATTTGGGTGCAATTCGAGAAAACCTAGATTTGAGTGAAAAATGACTTCCGTTTGACTTATAACCTTGCGTGGCACCAAGATAACGACAAATGGTACATTTTTGACTCAACAAACTAGTTCGGTTGTGCTTAACAAAAAAGGATAACTCGTTTGTACGTTGTAGGCTAAATTGGAGGCCAATTTGGGTGCAATCCGAGAATAAAAAGATTTGAGTGACCAAATATACTCTGTTTGACTTCTAACCTCATGTGGTATTATAATAACGAAAAATGGAACATGATTGACTCAACAAACAAGTTCGATTGTGCTTAACCAAGAAAGAAAACTCGTTTGTACGTTGAAGGCTCAATTGGAGGCCATTTGGATGCAATCCGAGAATACAAACATTTGAGCGACCAAATGGACTCCGTTTGAGTTCTCACCTTGTGTGGTACCATAATAATGAAAAATGTAACATGTTTGACTCAACAAACAAGTTCGGTTGTGCTCAACGAAGAAGGAAAACTCGTTTGTACGTTGTAGGTTCAATTGAAGACCAATTTGGGTGCAATCCGAGAATACAATTATTTGATTGACCAAATGGACTTCGTTTGACTTATAACCTCGCGTGGTAAAATAATAATGAAAAATGGAACATGTTTGACTCAACAAACCAGTTCGGTTGTGCTTAACGAAGAAGGGAAACTCGTTTGTACGTTGTAGGCTCAATTGGAGGCCAATTTGGGTGCAATCCGAGAATACAAAGATTTGAGTGACCAAATGGAATCTATTTGACTTCTAACCTCGTGTGGTACCATAATAACGACAAATGGAACATGTTTGACTCAACAACCCAGTTTCGTTGTGCTTAACGAAGAAGGAAGACTCGTTTGTACGTTGTAGGCTCAATGGGAGCCAATTTGTGTGCAATCCGAGAATACAAGGATTTTAATGGACAAATGACTTCTGTTTGACTTATAACCTCACGTGGTACCATAATAACAAGAAATGGAACATGTTTGACTCAACAAACAAGTTCGGTTGTGCTTAATGAAGAAGGAAAACTCATTTGTACGTTGTAGGCTCATTCGGAGGCCAATTTGGGTGCAATCTGAGAATACATAGATTTGAGTGACCAAATGACCTCCGTTTGACTTCTAACCTCATGTGGTACCATAATAACAAAAAATGGAACATGTTTGACTCAACAAACAAGTTCGGTTGTGCTTAATGAAGAAAGAAAACTCGTTTGTACGTTGTAGGCTAAATTGGAGGCCAATTTGGATGCAATTCGAGAATACATAGATTTGAGTGACCAAATGACCACCGTTTGACTTCTAACCTCACGTGGTAGCATAATCAAAACAAATGGAACATGTTTGACGCAAGAAACAAGGTCGGTTGAGCTTAACGAAGAAGGAAAACTCGTTTGTACGTTGTAGGCTCAATTGGAAGCCAATTTGGGTGCAATCCTAGAATACAAAGATTTGAGTGAGCGAATGGACTCCATTTGACTTCTAACCTTGTTTGGTACCAAAATAACGACAAATGAAACAATTTTGATTCAACAAACAAGTTCGGTTGTGCTTAAGGAAGAAGGAAAACTCGTTTGTACGTTGTATGCTCAATTGGAGGCCAATTTGGGTGCAATACAAGAATACAAAGATTTGAGTGACCAAATGGACTCCGTTTCAATTCTAACCTCGCGAGGTTCCAAAATAACGACAAATGGAATATGTTTGACTCAACAAAGAAGTTAAGTTGTGTTTAACAAAGAAGGAAAACTCGTTTGTACGTTGTAGGTTCAATTGAAGACCAATTTGGGTGCAATCCGAGAATACAATTATTTGATTGACCAAATGGACTCCGTTTGACTTCTAACCTCGTGTGGTACTATAATAACGAAAAATGGAACATTTTTTACTCAACAAACAAGTTCGGTTGTGCTTAACGAAGAAGGAAAACTCGTTTGTACGTTGTAGGCTCAAATGGAGGCCAATTTGGGTGCAATACGAGAATACAAAGATTTGAGTGACCAAATGGACTCTGTTTGACTTCTAACCTCGCGTGGTACCATAATAACGACAAATGGAACATGTTTGACTCAACAAAGAAGTTCAGTTGTGTTTAACGAAGAAGGAAAACTCGTTTGTACGTTGTAGGTTTAATTGAAGGCCAATTTGGGTGCAATCCGAGAATACAATGATTTGATTGACCAAATGGACTCCGTTTGACTTGTAACCTCGTGTGGTACCATAATAATGAAAAATGGAACATGTTGGACTGAACAAAAAATTTTTGTTGTGCTTAACGAAGAAGGAAAACTCGTTTGTACGTTGTAGGTTCAATTGAAGGCCAATTTGGGTGCTATCCGAGAATACAAAGATTTGAGTTACCAAATGGTCTTCGTTTGACTTCTAACCTAGCGGGTACCATAATAATTACAAATGGAACATGTTTGACTCAACAAACAAGCTCATTTGTGCATAACGAAGAAGGAAAACTCGTTTGTACGTTGTAGGCTCAATTAGAGGTGCAAACCGAGAAGACAAAGATTTGAGTGACCAAATGGATTCCGTTTGAATTCTAACCTCACGGGAACCATAATGACAAAATCTGAACATGATTGACTCAACAAAGAAGTTCGGTTGTGCTTAACAAAGATAGAAATTCGTTTGTATGTTGTAGGCTCTATTGGAGGCAAATTTGGGTGCAATCCGAGAATACAATGATTTGAGTGAGCAAATGGACTCCGTTTGACTTCTAACCTTGTGTGGTACCATAATAACGAAACTGGAACATGTTTGACTCAACAAACAAGTTCGGGTGTGCTTAACGATGAAGGAAAACTCGTTTGTACGTTGTACGCTAAATTGGAAAGCAATCCGAGAATACAAAGATTTGAGTGAGCAAATGGACTCCGTTTGACTTCTAACCTCGTGTGGTACCAAAATAACACAAATGGAACATGTTTGACTCAACAAACAAGTTCTGTTATGCTTAACGAAGAAGGAAAACTCGTTTGTACGTTGTTGGCTCAATTGGAGTCTAATTTGGGTGCAATTCAAGAATAGATATATTTGAGTTATAAATGACCTCCGTTTGACTTATAACCTTCCGTGGTAGCATAATAACTACAAATGGAACATGTTTGACTCAACAAACAAGTTCGGTTGTGCTTAACGAAGAAGGAAAACTCATTTGTACGTTGTAGGCTGAATTGGAGGCCAATTAAGGTGCAATCCGAGAATACAAAGATTTGAGTAAGCAAATGGACTCCGTTTGACTTCAAACCTCGTGTGGTACCATAATAATGAAAATGAAATATGTTTGATTCAACAAACAAGTTTGGTTGTGCTTAACGAAGAATTAAAACTCGTTTATAAGTTGTAGGCTCAATTGGAGGCCAATTTGGGTGCAATCCGAGAATACAAAGATTTGAGTGAGCAAATGGACTCCGTTTGACTTCCAACCTCGCATGGTACCAAAATGAAAACAAATGTTACATGTTTGACTCAACAAACAAGTTCGGTTGTGCTTAACGAAGAAGGATAACTCGTTTGTACGTTGTAGGCTCAATTGGAGGCCAATTTGGGTGCAATCCGAGAATACAAAGATTTGAGTGACCAAATGGACTCCATTTGAATTCTAACCTTGCGTGGTTCCATAATAACGATAAATGGAACATCTTTGACTCAACAAACCAGTTCGGTTGTGCTTAACGAAGAAGGAAAACTCGTTTGTACGTTGTAGGCTCAATTGGGGCCAATTTGTGTGCAATCCGAGAATACAAGGATTTGAGTGACCAAATGACTTCTGTTTGACTTCTAACCTTGCGTGGTACCATAACAAGGAAAAATGGAACATGTTTGACTCAACAAACAAGTTCGGTTGTGCTTAATGAAGAAGGAAAACTCGTTTGTACGTTGTAGGCTCAATTGGAGGCCAATACGGGTGCAATCCTAGAATACATAGATTTGAGTGACCAAATGACCTCCGTTTGAATTTTAACCACACGTGGTTGCATAATGACGACAAATGGAACATGTTTGACTCAACAAACAAGTTCGTTTGTGCTTAACGAAGAAGGAAAACTCGTTTGTACATTGTGGGCTTAATTGGAGGCCAATTTGGGTGCAATCCGAGAATACAAAGATTTGAGTGACCAAATGGACTCCGTTTGACTTCTAACCACACGTGGTACCATAATTACAACAAATGGAACATGTTTGACTCGACAAACAAGGTCGGTTGTGCTTAACGAAGAAGGAAAACTTGTTTGTACGTTGTAGGCTCAATTGGAGGCCAATTTGGGAGAAATATGAGAACACAAAGATTTGAGTGACCAAATGGATTCTGTTTGACTTCTAACCTGGTGTGGTACCAAAATAATAGCAAATGGAACATGTTTGACTGAACAAATAAGTTTGGTTGTGCTTAACGAAGAAGGAAAACTCGTTTGTACGTTGTAGGCTCCATTGGAGTCTAATTTGGGTGCAATTCGAGAAAACCTAGATTTGAGTGACAAATGACTTCCGTTTGACTTATAACCTTGCGTGGTACCAAAATAATGACAAATGGTACATGTTTGACTCGACAAACAAGTTTGGTTGTGCTTAACAAAAAAGGATAACTCGTTTGTACGTTGTAGGCTAAATTGGAGGCCAATTTGGGTGCAATCCGAGAATACAAAGATTTGAGTGACCAAATGGACTCTGTTTGACTTCTAACCTCTTGTGGTATTATAATAACAAAAAATGGAACATGATTGACTCAACAAATAGGTTCGATTGTGCTTAACAAAGAAAGAAAACTCGTTTGTACGTTGAAGGCTCAATTGGAGGCCAATTTGGGTGCAATCCGAGAATACAAACATTTGAGAGACCAAATGGACTCCGTTTGACTTCTAACCTCGCGTGGTACCATAATAATGAAAAATGGAACATGTTTGACTCAACAAACAAGTTCGGTTGTGCTCAACGAAGAAGGAAAACTAGTTTGTACGTTGTAGGTTCAATTGAAGACCAATTTGGGTGCAATCCGAGAATACAATTATTTGATTGACCAAATGGACTTCGTTTGACTTATAACCTCACGTGGTAAAATAATAATGAAAAATGGAACATGTTTGACTCAACAAACCAGTTCGGTTGTGCTTAACGAAGAAGGGAAACTCGTTTGTACGTTGTAGGCTCAATTGGAGGCCAATTTGGGTCCGAGAATACAAAGATTTGAGTGACCAAATGGACCCCATTTGACTTGTAACCTCGCGTGGTACCATAATAATGACAAATGGAACATGTTTGACTCAACAACCCAGTTCCGTTGTGCTTAACGAAGAAGGAAAACTCGTTTGTACGTTGTAGGCTCAATTGGGGGCCAATTTGTGTGCAATTCGAGAATACAAGGATTTTAGTGAACAAATGACTTCTGTTTGACTTCTAACCTCGCGTGGTACCATAATAACGAGAAATGGAACATGTTTGACTCAACAAACAAGGTCGGTTGAGCTTAACGAAGAAGGAAAACTCGTTTGTACGTTGTAGGCTCAATTGGAGGCCAATTTGGGTGCAATCCTAGAATACAAAGATTTGAGTGAGCGAATGGACTCCGTTTGACTTCTAACCTCGTTTGGTACCAAAATAACGACAATTGGAACCTGTTTGATTCAACAAACAAGTTTGGTTGTGCTTAAGGAAGAAGGAAAACTCGTTTGTACGTTGTATGCTCAATTGGAGGCCAATTTGGGTGCAATACGAGAATACAAAGATTTGAGTGACAAAATGGACTCCGTTTCACTTCTAACCTCGCGTGGTACCAAAATAACGACAAATAAATATGTTTGACTCAACAAAGAAGTTAAGTTGTGTTTAACAAAGAAGGAAAACTAGTTTGTACGTTGTAGGTTCAATTGAAGACCAATTTGGGAGCAATCCGAGAATACAATTATTTGATTGACCAAATGGACTCCGTTTGACTTCTTACCTCGCGTGGTACTATAATAACTAAAAATGGAACATGTTTGACTCAACAAACAAGTTCGGTTGTGCTTAACGAAGAAGGAAAACTCGTTTGTACGTTGAAGGCTCAATCGGAGGCCAATTTGGGTGCAATCCGAGAATACAAAGATTTGAGTGACCAAATGGACTCCGTTTGACTTGTAACCTCGCGTGGTACCATAATAATGAAAAATTGAACATGTTTGACTGAACAAAAAAGTTCGGTTGTGCTTAACGAAGAAGGAAAACTCTTTTGTACGTTGTAGGTTCAATTGAAGGCCAATTTGGGTGCTATCCGAGAATACAAAGATCTGAGTTACCAAATGGTCTTCGTTTGACTTCTAACCAAGCGGGTACCATAATACTTACAAATGGAACATGTTTGACTCAACAAACAAGCTCAGTTGTGCATAACGAAGAAGGAAAACTCGTTTGTACCTTGTAGGCTCAATTTGAGGTCAATTTGGGTGCAATCCGAGAATACAAAGATTTGAGTGACCAAATGGATTCTGTTTTTCTTCTAACCTCGCGTGGTACCAAAATAACAACAAATTGAACATATTTGACTAAACAAACAAGTTTGGTTGTGCTTAACGAATAAGGAAAACTCGTTTGTACGTTGTAGGCTCAATTGGAGGCCAATTTGGGCGCAATCCCAGAATACATAGATTTGAGTGACCAAATGACCTCCTTTTAACTTCTAACCAGACGTGGGAGCATAATAACTACAAATGGAACATGTTTGACTAAACAACCCAATTCGGTTGTGCTTAACGAAGAAGGAAAACTCGTTTGTACGTTGTAAGCCAATTTGGGTGCAATCCGAGAATACAAAGATTTGAGGGACAAAATTGACTCCGTTCGACTTCTAACCTCGCGTGGTACCATAATAATGACAAATGGAACAAATTTGACTCAACAAACAAGTTCGGTTGTGCTTAATGAAGAAGGAAAACTTGTTTGTGCGTTGTAGGCTCAATTGGAGGCCAATTTGGGTGCAATCCGAGAATACAAAGATTTGAGTGACCAAATGGATTCTGTTTGACTTCTAACATCACGGTGTACCGTAATAACGAAAAATGGAACATGATTGACTCAACAAACAAGTTCGGTTGTGCTTAAGAAACATAGAAAACTCGTTTGTACGTTGTAGGCTCAATTGGAGGCCAATTTATGTGCAATCCGAGAATACAAATATTTGAGTGAGCAAATGGACTCCGTTTGACTTCTAACCACATGTGGTACCATAATAATGAAAATGTAATATGTTTGACTCAACAAACAAGTTCGGTTGTGCTTAACGAACAAGGAAAACTCGTTTGTACGTTGTAGACTCAATTGGAGGCCAATTTGGGTGCAATCCGAGAATACAAAGATTTGAGTGAGCAAATGGACTCCGTTTGAATTCTAACAGCGTGTGGTACCAAAATAACCACAAATGGAACATGTTTGACTCAACAAACAAGTTCGGTTGTGCTTAACGAAGAAGGAGAACTGGTTTGTACGTTGTAGGCTCAATTGGAGGCCAATTTGGGAGCAATACGAGAATACAAAGATTTGAGTGAGCAAATGGACTCTGTTTGTCTTCTAACATCGTGTGGTACCATAATAACGACAAATATAACATGTTTGACTCAACAAAAAAGTTCGGTTGTGCTTAACGAAGAAGGAAAACTCGTTTTTACGTTGTTGGTTCAATTGAAGGCCAATTTGGGTGCAATCCGAGAATACATAGATTTGAGTGACCAAATGGATTCTGATTGACTTCTAACTTCATGTGGTACCATAATAACAACAAATGGAACATGTTTGACAGAACAAACAAGTTTGTTTGTGCTTAACAGGGAAGGAAAACTCGTTTGTACATTGTAGGCTCAATTGAAGTCTAATTTGGGTGCAATTCGAGAATACATAGATTTGAGCGACCAAATGACCTCCGTTTTACTTATAACCATGTGTGGTAGCATAATAAATACTAATGGAACATGTTTGACTCAACAAACAAGTTTGGTTGTGCTTAACGAAGAAGGAAAACTCGTTTGTACGTTGTAGGCCAATTGGAGGCCAATTTGGGTGCAATCCGAGAATACTAATATTTGACTGAAAAAATGGATTCTGTTTGACTTCTAACCACACGTGGTACCATAATAACGACAAATGGAACATGTTTGACTCAACAAACAAGTTCGGTTGTGCTTAATGAAGAAGGAAAAGTTGTTTGTACGTTGTTGGCTCAATTGAAGGCCAATTTGGGTGCAATCCGAGAATACAAAGATTTGAGTGAACAAATGGATTCCGTTTGACTTCTAACCTCACGGGTACCATAATAACAAAAAATGAACATAATTTACTCAACAAATAAGTTTGGTTGTGCTTAACAAAGATAGAAAACTCGTTTGTACGTTGTAGGCTCTATTGGAGGCCAATTTGGGTGCAATCCGAGAATACAATGATTTGAGTGAGCAAATGGACTCCGTTTGACTTCTAACTATGTGTGGTACGATAATAACAAAAATCGAACATGTTTGACTCAACAAACAAGTTCGGTTGTGCTTAACGATGAAGGAAAACTCGTTTGTACGTTGTAGGCTCAATTGGAGGCCAATTTAGGTGCAATCCGAGAATACAAAGATTTGCGTGAGCAAATGGACTCCGTTTGACTTCTAACCTAGCGTGGTACCATAATAATGAAAATGAAATATGTTTGACTCAACAAACAAGTTCGGTTGTGCTTAACGAAGAAGTAAAAAACGTTTGTAAGTTGTAGGCTCAATTGGAGGCCAATTTGGGTGCAATCCAAGAATACCAAGATTTGAGTGAGCAAATGGACTCCGTTTGACTTCTAACCTCGCGTGGTATCAAAATAACACAAATGGAACATGTTTGACTCAACAAACAAGTTCGGTTGTGCTTAACGAAGAAGGATAACTCGTTTGTACGTTGTAGGCTCAATTGGAGCCTAATTAGGGTGCAATTCAAGAAAAGATAGATTTGAGTGACAAATGACCTCCGTTTGACTTATAACCTTCCGTGGTAGCATATTAACTACAAATGGAACAAGTTTGACTCAACAAACAAGTTCGGTTGTGCTTGACGAAGAAGGAAAACTCGTTTGTACGTTGTAGGTTCAATTGAAGACAAATTTGGGTACAATCCGAGAATACAATTATTTGATTGACCAAATGGACTCCGTAAGAATTTTAACCTCGTGTGGTACCATAATAAAGAAAAATGGAACATGTTTGACTCAACAAACCAGTTCGGTTGTGCTTAACGAAGAAGGAAAACTCGTTTGTACGTTGTAGGCACAATTGGGGGCCAATTTGTGTGCAATCCGAGAATACAATTATTTGATTGACCAAATGGACTCCGTAAGAATTTTAACCTCGTGTGGTACCATAATAAAGAAAAATGGAACATGTTTGACTCAACAAACCAGTTCGGTTGTGCTTAACGAAGAAGGAAAACTCGTTTGTACGTTGTAGGCACAATTGGGCGCCAATTTGTGTGCAATCCGAGAATACAAGGATTTGATTGACCAAATGACTTCCATTTGAATTCTAACCACGCGTGGATGCATAATGATGACAAATGGAACATGTTTGTGTCAACAAACAAGGTCGGTTGTGTTTAACGAAGAAGGAAAACTCGTTTGTACGTTGTGGGCTCAATTGGAGGCCAATTTGGGAGAAATACAAGAACACAAAGATTTGAGTGACCAAATGGACTTTGTTTGTCTTCTGACCTTGCGTGGTACCATAATAACTACAAATGGAACATGATTGACTCAACAAAAAATTCGGTTGTGCTTAGCAAAGAAAGAAAACTCGTTTGTACATTGAAGGCTCAATCGGAGGCCAATTTGGGTGCAATCCAAGAATACAAAGATTTGAGTGACCAAATGGACTCCGTTTGACTTCTAACCTCATGTGGTACCATAATAACGACAAGTGGAACATGTTTGACTCAACAAACAAATTCGGTTGTGCTTAACGAAGAAGGAAAACTCGTTTGTATGTTGTAGGTTTAATTAAAGGCCAATTTGGGTGCAATCCGAGAATACAAAGATTTGAGTGAGCAAATGGACTCCGTTTGAATTATAACAGCGTGTGGTACCAAAATAACCACAAATGGAACATGTTTGACTCAACAAACAAGTTCGGTTTTGCTTAACGAAGAAGGAGAACTGGTTTGTACGTTGTAGGCTCAATTGGAGGCCCATTTGGGAGCAATACGAGAATACAAAGATTTGAGTGAGCAAATGGACTCTGTTTGTCTTCTAACATCGTGTGGTACCATAATAACGACAAATAGAACATGTTTGACTCAACAAAAAAGTTCGGTTGTTCTTAACGAAGAAGGAGAACTCGTTTTTACGTTGTTGGTTCAATTGAAGGCCAATTTGGGTGCAATCCGAGAATACATAGATTTGAGTGACCAAATGGATTCTGTTTGACTTCTAACTTCACGTGGTACCATAATAACAACAAATGGAACATGTTTGACTGAACAAACAAGTTTGTTTGTGCTTAACAGGGAAGGAAAACTCGTTTGTACATTGTAGGCTCAATTGAAGTCTAATTTGGGTGCAAGTCGAGAATACATAGATTTGAGCTACCAAATGAGCTCCGTTTGAATTATAACCTTGTGTGGTAGCATAATAACTACCAATGGAACAGGTTTGACTAAACAAACAAGTTTGGTTGTGCTTAACGAAGAAGGAAAACTCGTTTGTACGTTGTAGGCCAATTGGAGGCCAATTTGTGTGCAATCCGAGAATACAAAGATTTGACTGACAAAATGGATTCTGTTTGACTTCTAACCACACGTGGTACCATAATAACGAAAAATGGAACATGTTTGACTCAACAAACAAGTTCGGTTGTGCTTAATGAAGAAGGAAAAGTTGTTTGTACGTTGTTGGCTCAATTGAAGGCCAATTTGGGTGCAATCCGAGAATACAAAGATTTGAGTGAACAAATGGATTCCGTTTGAATTCTAACCTCACGGGTACCATAATAACAAAAAATGAACATGATTTACTCAACAAATAAGTTTGGTTGTGCTTAACAAAGATAGAAAACTCGTTTGTACGTTGTATGCTCTATTGGAGGCCAATTTGGGTGCAATCCGAGAATACAATGATTTGAGTGAGCAAATGGACTCCGTTTGACTTCTAACTATGTGTGGTACCATAATAACAAAAATGGAACATGTTTGATTCAACAAACAAGTTCGGTTGTGCTTAACGATGAAGGAAAACTCGTTTGTACGTTGTAGGCTCAATTGGATGCCAATTTGGGTTCAATCCGAGAATACAAAGATTTGAGTGAGCAAATGGACTCCGTTTGACTTCTAACCTCGCGTGGTACCAAAATAACACAAATGGAACATGTTTGACTCAACACATGAGTTCGGTTGTGCTTAACGAAGAAGGAAAACTCGTTTGTACGTTGTAGGCTCAATTGGAGTCTAATTTGGGTGCAATTCAAGAATAGATAGATTTGAGTGACAAATGACCTCCGTTTGACTTATAACCTTTCGTGGTAGCATAATAACTACAAATGGAACATGTTTGACTCAACAAACCAGTTCAGTTGTGCTTAACGAAGAAGGAAAACTCGTTTGTACGTTGTAGGCACAATTGGGGGCCAATTTGTGTGCAATCCGATAATACAAGGATTTGATTGACCAAATGACTTCCGTTTGAATTCTAACCAGGCGTGGATGCATAATGATGACAAATGGAACATGTTTGACTCAACAAACAAGTTCGTTTGTGCTTAACGAAGAAGGAAAACTCGTTTGTACATTGTGGGCTCAATTGGAGGCCAATTTGGATGCAATCCGAGAATACAAATATTTGAGTGACCAAATGGACTCCGTTTGACTTCTATATTCACATGGTACCATAATTACAATAAATGGAACATGTTTGACTCAACAAACAAGGTCGGTTGTGCTTAACGAAGAAGGAAAACTCGTTTGTACGTTGTAGGCTCAATTGGAGGCCAATTTGGGAGAAATACAAGAACACAAAGATTTGAGTGACCAAATGGACTTTGTTTGTCTTCTAACCTCGCGTGGTACCATAATAACTACAAATGGAACATGATTGACTCAACAAAAAATTTGGTTGTGCTTAACAAAGAAGAAAACTCGTTTGTACATTGAAGGCTCAATCGGAGGCCATTTTGGGTGCAATCCGAGAATACAAAGATTTGAGTGACCAAATGGACTCTGTTTGACTTCTAACCTCACGTGGTACCATAATAACGACAAGGGAAACATGTTTGACTCACCAAACAAGTTCGGTTGTGCTTAACGAAGAAGGAAAACTCGTTTGTATGTTGTAGGTTTAATTGAAGGCCAATTTGGGTGCAATCCGAGAATACAATGATTTGATTGACCAAATGGACTCGTTTGACTTCTAACCTCACGTGGTACCATCATAATGACAAATGCAACATTATTGACTCAGCAAACCAGTTCGGTTGTGCTTAACGAAACAGGAAAACTCGTTTGTACGTTGTAGGTTCAATTGGAGGCCAATTTGTGTGTAATCCGATAATACAAAGATTTGAGTTAGCAAATGGACTTAGTTTGACTTCTAACCTCGTGTGGTACCATAATAATGACAAATAGAACATGTTTGACTCAACAAACAAGTTCGGTTGTGCTTAACGAAGAAGGAAAACTCGTTTGTACGTTGTAGGTTCAATTGAAGGCCAATTTTGGTGCAATCCGAGAATACAAAGATTTGAGTGACCAAATGGACTCTGTTTGACTACTAACCTAGCGTGGTACCATAATAACAACAAATGGAACACGTTTGAATAAACAAATAAGTTTGGTTGTGCTTAACGAAGAAGGAAAACTAGTTTGTACGTTGTAGGCTCAATTGGAGGCCAATTTGGGTGCAATCCGAGAATACAATGATTTGAGTGAGCAAATGGACTCCGTTTGTCTTCTAACCTTGTGTGGTACCATAATAATGAAAATGGAACATGTTTGACTAAACAAACAAGTTCGGTTTTGCTTAACGATGAAGGAAAACTCGTTTGTACGTAGTAGGCTCAATTGGAGGCCAATTTGGGTGCAATCCGAGAATACAAAGATTTGAGTGAGTAAATGGACTCCGTTTGACTTCTAACCTCGCGTGGTATCAAAATAACACAAATGGAACATATTTGACTCAACAAAAAAGTTCGGTTGTGGTTAACGAAGAAGGAAAACTCGTTTGTACGTTGTAGGCTCAATTGGAGTCTAATTTGGGTGCAATTCTAGAATAGATAGATTTGAGAGAAAAATGACCTCCGTTTGACTTATAACCTTCCGTGGTAGCATAATAACTACAAATGGAACATGTTTGACACAACAAACAAGTTCGGTTGTGCTTAACGAAGAAGGAAAACTCGTTTGTACGTTGTAGGTTCAATTGAAGGCCAATTTTGGTGCAATCCGAGAATACAAAGATTTGAGTGACCAAATGGACTCTGTTTGACTTCTAACCTCACGTGGTATGATAATAACAACAAATGGAACATGTTTGACTAAACAAATAAGTTTGGTTGTGCTTAACGAAGAAGGAAAACTAGTTTGTACGTTGTAGGCTCAATTGGAGTCTAATTTGGGTGCAATTCGAGAATACCTAGATTTGAGTGAGAAATGACTTCCGTTTCACTTATAACCTTGCGTGGTACCATAATAACTACAAATGGAACTTGTTTGACACAACAAAAAAGTTCAGTTGTGCTTAACGAAGAAGGAAAACTCATTTGTACGTTGTAGGCTCAATTGGAGGCCAATTTTGGTGCTATCCGAGAATACAAAGATTTGAGTAAACAAATGGACTCCGTTTGACTTCTAACCTCGTGTGGTACCATAATAAATAAAATGGAACATGTTTGACTCAACAAACAAGTTCGGTTGTGCTTAACGAAGAAGGAAAACTCGTTTGTACATTGTAGGCTCAATTGGAGTCCAATTTGGGTGCAATTCGAGAATACATAGATTTGACTAACCAAATGACCTCTGTTTGAGTTATAACCTTGTGTGGAAGCATAATAACTACTAATGGAACATGTTTGACTCAACAAACAAGTTTGGTTGTGCTTAACGAAGAATGAATACTCGTTTGTACGTTGTAGGCCAATTGTAGGCCAATTTTGGTGCAATCCGAGAATACAAAGATTTGAATGACAAAATGGACTCTGTTTGACTTCTAACCACACGTGGTACCATAATAACGACAAATGGAACATGTTTGGCTCAACAAACCAGTTCGGTTGTGCTTAATGAAGAAGGAAAACTTGTTTGTACGTTGTTGGCTCAATTGAAGGCCAATTTGGGTGCAATCTGAGAATACAAAGATTTGAGTGACCAAATGGATTCCGTTTGACTTCAAACCTCACGGGTACCATAATAACAAAAAATGAACATGATTTACTCAACAAAGAAGTTCGGTTGTGCTTAACAAAGATAGAAAACTCGTTTGTACGTTGTAGGCTTTATTCGAGGCAAATTTGGGTGCAATCCGAGAATACAATGATTTGAGTGAGCAAATGGACTCCGTTTGACTTCTAACCTTGTGTGGTACCATAATAATGAAATTTTAACATGTTTGACTCAACAAACAAGTTCGGTTGTGCTTAACGATGAAGGAAAACTCGTTTGTACGTAGTAGGCTCAATTGGAGGCCAATTTGGGTGCAATCCGAGAATACAAAGATTTGAGTGAGCAAATGGACTCCGTTTGACTTCTACCTCGCGTGGTATCAAAATAACACAAATGGAACATATTTGACTCAACACACAAGTTCGGTTGTGCTTAACGAAGAAGGAAAACTCGTTTGTACGTTGTAGGCTCAATTGGAGTCTAATTTGGGTGCAATTCTAGAATAGATAGATTTGAGTGAAAAATGACCTCCGTTTGACTTGTAACCTTCCGTGGTAGCATAATAACTAAAAATGGAACATGTTTGACTCAACAAACAAGTTCGGTTGTGCTTAACGAAGAACGAAAACTCGTTTGTACGTTGTAGGTTCAATTGAAGACCAATTTGGGTGCAATCCGAGAATACAATTCTTTGATTGACAAAATCGACTCCGTTAGACTTTTAACCTCGCGTGGTACCATAATAAAGAAAAATATAACATGTTTGACTCAACAAACAAGTTCGGTTGTGCTTAAGGAAAAAGGAAAACTCGTTTGTACGTTGTAGGCTCAATTGGGGGCCAATTTGTTTGCAATCCGAGAATACAAGGATTTGAGTGACCAAATGACTTCCGTTTGAATTCTAACCACACATGGTTGCATAATGATGACAAATGGAACATGTTTGACTCAACAAACAAGTTCGTTTGTGCTTAACGAAGAAGGAAAACTCGTTTGTACATTGTGGGCTCAATTGGCGGCCAATTTGGGTGCAATCCGAGAATACAAAGATTTGAGTGACCAAATGGACTCCGTTTGACTTCTAACCTCACGTGGTACCATAATTACAAAAAATGGAACATGTTTGACTCAACAAACAAGGTCGGTTGTGCTTAACGAAGAAGGAAAACTCGTTTGTACATTGTGGGCTCAATCGAATGCCAATTTGGGTGCAATCCGAGAATACAAAGATTTGAGTGACCAAATGGACTCCGTTTGACTTCTAACCTCACGTGGTAACATAATTACAAAAAATGGAACATGTTTGACTCAACAAACAAGGTCGGTTGTGCTTAACGAAGAAGGAAAACTCGTTTGTACATTGTAGGCTCAATTGGAGTCTAATTTGGGTGCAATTCGAGAATACATAGATTTGAGTGACCAAATGACCTCCGTTTGACTTATAACCTTGTGTGGTAGCCTAATAAATACTAATGGAACATGTTTGACTCAACAAACAAGTTTGGTTGTGCTTAACGAAGAAGGAAAACTCGTTTGTTCGTTGTAGGCCAATTGTAGGCCAATTTGGGTGCAATCCGAGAATACAAAGATTTGACTGACAAAATGGACTCTGTTAGACTTCTAACCACACGTGGTACCATAATAACGACAAATGGAACATGTTTGACTCAACAAACCAGTTCGGTTGTGCTTAATGAAGAAGGAAAACTTGTTTGTACGTTGTTGGCTCAATTGAAGGCCAATTTGGGTGCAATCCGAGAATACAAAGATTTGAGTGACCAAATGGATTCCGTTTGACTTCTAACCTCACGGGTACCATAATAACAAAAAATTAACATGATTTACTCAACAAAGAAGTTCGGTTGTGCTTAACAAAGATAGAAAACTCGTTTGTACGTTGTAGGCTTTATTGGAGGCCAATTTGGGTGTAATCCGAGAATACAATGATTTGAGTGAGCAAATGGACTCCGTTTGACTTCTAACCTTGTGTGGTACCATAATAACAAAAATGAAACATGTTTGACTCAACAAACAAGTTCGGTTGTGCTTAACGAAGAAGGAAAACTCGTTTGTACGTTGTAGGCTCAATTGGAGGCCAATTTGGGAGAAATACAATAACACAAAGATTTGAGTGACCAAAATGACTTTGTTTGTCTTCTAACCTCGCGTGGTACTATAATAACTACAAATGGAACATGATTGACTCAACAAAAAATTCGGTTGTGCTTAACAAAGAAAGAAAACTCGTTTGTACATTGAAGGCTCAATCGGAGGCCAATTTGGGTGCAATCTGAGAATACAAAGATTTGAGTGATCAAATGGACTCCGTTTGACTTCTAACCTCACGTGGTACCATAATAACGACAAGTGGAACATTTTTGACTCAACAAACAAGTTCGGTTGTGCTTAACGAAGAAGGAAAACTCGTTTGTATGTTGTAGGTTTAATTGAAGGCCAATTTGGGTGCAATCCGAGAATACAAAGATTTGAGTGAGCAAATGGACTCTGTTTGAATTCTAACAGCGTGTGGTACCAAAATAACCACAAATGGAACATGTTTGACTCAACAAACAAGTTCGATTGTGCTTAACGAAGAAGGAGAACTAGTTTGTACGTTGTAGGCTCAATTGGAGGCCAATTTGGGAGCAATACGAGAATACAAAGATTTGAGTGAGCAAATGGACTCTGTTTGTCTTCTAACATCGTGTGGTACCATAATAACGACAAATAGAACATGTTTGACTCAACAAAAAAGTTCGGTTGTGTTTAACGAAGAAGGAGAATTCGTTTTTACGTTGTTGGTTCAATTGAAGGCCAATTTGGGTGCAATCCGAGAATACATAGATTTGAGTGACCAAAAGGATTCTGTTTGACTTCTAACTTCACGTGCTACCATAATAACAACAAATGGAACATGTTTGACTGAACAAACAAGTTTGTTTGTGCTTAACAGGGAAGTTAAACTCGTTTGTACATTGTAGGCTCAATTGAAGTCTAATTAGGGTGCAATTCGAGAATACATAGATTTGAGCGACCAAATGACCTCCGTTTGACTTATAACCTTGTGTGGTAGCATAATAACTACTAATGGAACATGTTTGACTCAACAAAAAAGTTTGGTTGTGCTTAACGAAGAAGGAAAACTCGTTTGTACGTTGTAGGCCAATTGGTGGCCAATTTGGGTGCAATCCTAGAATACAAAGATTTGAGTGAGCAAATGGACTCCGTTTGACTTCTAACCTTGCGTGGTACCATAATAACGAAAATGGAACATGTTTGACTCAACAAACAAGTTCGGTTGTGCTTAAGGAAGAAGGAAAACTCGTTTGTACGTTGTATGCTCAATTGGAGGCCAATTTGGGTGCAATACGAGAATACAAAGATTTGAGTGACCAAATGGACTCCGTTTCTCTTCTAACCTCGCGTGGTACCAAAATAATGACAAATGGAATATGTTTGACTCAACAAAGAAGTTAAGTTGTGTTTAACAAAGAAGGAAAACTCGTTTGTACGTTGTAGGTTCAATTGAAGACCAATTTGGGTGCAATCCGAGAATACAATTATTTGATTGACCAAATAGACTCCGTTTGACTTCTAACCTCACGTGGTACTATAATAACGAAAAATGGAACATGTTTGACTCAACAAACAAGTTCGGTTGTGCTTAACGAAGAAGGAAAACTTGTTTGTACGTTGTAGGCTCAAATGGAGGCCAATTTGTGTGCAATACGAGAATACAAAGATTTGAGTGACCAAATGGACTCTGTTTGACTTCTAACCTCGTGCGGTACCATAATAATGACAAATGGGACATGATTGACTCAACAAACAAGTTCGGTTGTGTTTAACGAAGAAACAAAACTCGTTTGTACGTTGAAGGCTCAATCGGAGGCCAATTTGGGTGCAATCCTAGAATACAAAGATTTGAGTGACCAAATGGACTCCGTTTGACTTCTAACCTCGCGTGGTACCATAATAACGACAAATGGAACATGTTTGACTCAACAAAGAAGTTCAGTTGTGTTTAACGAAGAAGGAAAACTCGTTTGTACGTTGTAGGTTTAATTGAAGGCCAATTTGGGTGCAATCCGAGAATACAATGATTTGATTGACCAAATGGACTCCGTTTGACTTGTAACCTCGCGTGGTACCATAATAATGAAAAATGGAACATGTTTGTCTGAACAAAAAAGTTCGGTTGTGCTTAACGAAAAAGGAAAACTCGTTTGTACGTTGTAGGTTCAATTGAAGACCAATTTGGGTGCTATCCGAGAATACAAAGATTTGAGTTACCAAATGGTCTTCGTTTGACTTCTAACCTAGCGGGTACCATAATACTTACAAATGGAACGTCTTTGACTCAACAAACAAGCTCAGTTGTGCATAACGAAGAAGGAAAACTCGTTTGTACGTTGTAGGCTCAATTAGAGGTCAATTTGGGTGCAATCCGAGAATACAAAGATTTGAGTGACCAAATGGATTCTGTTTGTCTTCTAACCTCGCGTGGTACCAAAATAACAACAAATTGAACATATTTGACTAAACAAACAAGTTTGGTTGTGCTTAACGAAGAAGGAAAACTCGTTTGTACGTTGTAGGCTCAATTGGGGGCCAATTTGTTTGCAATCCGAGAATACAAGGATTTGAGTGACCAAATGACTTCCGTTTGAATTCTAACCACACATGGTTGCATAATGATGACAAATGGAACATGTTTGACTCAACAAACAAGTTCGTTTGTGCTTAACGAAGAAGGAAAACTCGTTTGTACATTGTGGGCTCAATTGGCGGCCAATTTGGGTGCAATCCGAGAATACAAAGATTTGAGTGACCAAATGGACTCCGTTTGACTTCTAACCTCACGTGGTACCATAATTACAAAAAATGGAACATGTTTGACTCAACAAACAAGGTCGGTTGTGCTTAACGAAGAAGGAAAACTCGTTTGTACATTGTGGGCTCAATCGAATGCCAATTTGGGTGCAATCCGAGAATACAAAGATTTGAGTGACCAAATGGACTCCGTTTGACTTCTAACCTCACGTGGTAACATAATTACAAAAAATGGAACATGTTTGACTCAACAAACAAGGTCGGTTGTGCTTAACGAAGAAGGAAAACTCGTTTGTACATTGTAGGCTCAATTGGAGTCTAATTTGGGTGCAATTCGAGAATACATAGATTTGAGTGACCAAATGACCTCCGTTTGACTTATAACCTTGTGTGGTAGCCTAATAAATACTAATGGAACATGTTTGACTCAACAAACAAGTTTGGTTGTGCTTAACGAAGAAGGAAAACTCGTTTGTTCGTTGTAGGCCAATTGTAGGCCAATTTGGGTGCAATCCGAGAATACAAAGATTTGACTGACAAAATGGACTCTGTTAGACTTCTAACCACACGTGGTACCATAATAACGACAAATGGAACATGTTTGACTCAACAAACCAGTTCGGTTGTGCTTAATGAAGAAGGAAAACTTGTTTGTACGTTGTTGGCTCAATTGAAGGCCAATTTGGGTGCAATCCGAGAATACAAAGATTTGAGTGACCAAATGGATTCCGTTTGACTTCTAACCTCACGGGTACCATAATAACAAAAAATTAACATGATTTACTCAACAAAGAAGTTCGGTTGTGCTTAACAAAGATAGAAAACTCGTTTGTACGTTGTAGGCTTTATTGGAGGCCAATTTGGGTGTAATCCGAGAATACAATGATTTGAGTGAGCAAATGGACTCCGTTTGACTTCTAACCTTGTGTGGTACCATAATAACAAAAATGAAACATGTTTGACTCAACAAACAAGTTCGGTTGTGCTTAACGAAGAAGGAAAACTCGTTTGTACGTTGTAGGCTCAATTGGAGGCCAATTTGGGAGAAATACAATAACACAAAGATTTGAGTGACCAAAATGACTTTGTTTGTCTTCTAACCTCGCGTGGTACTATAATAACTACAAATGGAACATGATTGACTCAACAAAAAATTCGGTTGTGCTTAACAAAGAAAGAAAACTCGTTTGTACATTGAAGGCTCAATCGGAGGCCAATTTGGGTGCAATCCGAGAATACAAAGATTTGAGTGATCAAATGGACTCCGTTTGACTTCTAACCTCACGTGGTACCATAATAACGACAAGTGGAACATTTTTGACTCAACAAACAAGTTCGGTTGTGCTTAACGAAGAAGGAAAACTCGTTTGTATGTTGTAGGTTTAATTGAAGGCCAATTTGGGTGCAATCCGAGAATACAAAGATTTGAGTGAGCAAATGGACTCTGTTTGAATTCTAACAGCGTGTGGTACCAAAATAACCACAAATGGAACATGTTTGACTCAACAAACAAGTTCGATTGTGCTTAACGAAGAAGGAGAACTAGTTTGTACGTTGTAGGCTCAATTGGAGGCCAATTTGGGAGCAATACGAGAATACAAAGATTTGAGTGAGCAAATGGACTCTGTTTGTCTTCTAACATCGTGTGGTACCATAATAACGACAAATAGAACATGTTTGACTCAACAAAAAAGTTCGGTTGTGTTTAACGAAGAAGGAGAATTCGTTTTTACGTTGTTGGTTCAATTGAAGGCCAATTTGGGTGCAATCCGAGAATACATAGATTTGAGTGACCAAAAGGATTCTGTTTGACTTCTAACTTCACGTGCTACCATAATAACAACAAATGGAACATGTTTGACTGAACAAACAAGTTTGTTTGTGCTTAACAGGGAAGTTAAACTCGTTTGTACATTGTAGGCTCAATTGAAGTCTAATTAGGGTGCAATTCGAGAATACATAGATTTGAGCGACCAAATGACCTCCGTTTGACTTATAACCTTGTGTGGTAGCATAATAACTACTAATGGAACATGTTTGACTCAACAAAAAAGTTTGGTTGTGCTTAACGAAGAAGGAAAACTCGTTTGTACGTTGTAGGCCAATTGGTGGCCAATTTGGGTGCAATCCTAGAATACAAAGATTTGAGTGAGCAAATGGACTCCGTTTGACTTCTAACCTTGCGTGGTACCATAATAACGAAAATGGAACATGTTTGACTCAACAAACAAGTTCGGTTGTGCTTAAGGAAGAAGGAAAACTCGTTTGTACGTTGTATGCTCAATTGGAGGCCAATTTGGGTGCAATACGAGAATACAAAGATTTGAGTGACCAAATGGACTCCGTTTCTCTTCTAACCTCGCGTGGTACCAAAATAATGACAAATGGAATATGTTTGACTCAACAAAGAAGGAAAACTCGTTTGTACGTTGTAGGTTCAATTGAAGACCAATTTGGGTGCAATCCGAGAATACAATTATTTGATTGACCAAATAGACTCCGTTTGACTTCTAACCTCACGTGGTAATATAATAACGAAAATTGGAACATGTTTGACTCAACAAACAAGTTCGGTTGTGCTTAACGAAGAAGGAAAACTTGTTTGTACGTTGTAGGCTCAAATGGAGGCCAATTTGTGTGCAATACGAGAATACAAAGATTTGAGTGACCAAATGGACTCTGTTTGACTTCTAACCTCGTGCGGTACCATAATAATGACAAATGGAACATGATTGACTCAACAAACAAGTTCGGTTGTGTTTAACGAAGAAACAAAACTCGTTTGTACGTTGAAGGCTCAATCGGAGGCCAATTTGGGTGCAATCCTAGAATACAAAGATTTGAGTGATCAAATGGACTCCGTTTGACTTCTAACCTCACGTGGTACCATAATAACGACAAGTGGAACATTTTTGACTCAACAAACAAGTTCGGTTGTGCTTAACGAAGAAGGAAAACTCGTTTGTATGTTGTAGGTTTAATTGAAGGCCAATTTGGGTGCAATCCGAGAATACAAAGATTTGAGTGAGCAAATGGACTCTGTTTGAATTCTAACAGCGTGTGGTACCAAAATAACCACAAATGGAACATGTTTGACTCAACAAACAAGTTCGATTGTGCTTAACGAAGAAGGAGAACTGGTTTGTACGTTGTAGGCTCAATTGGAGGCCAATTTGGGAGCAATACGAGAATACAAAGATTTGAGTGAGCAAATGGACTCTGTTTGTCTTCTAACATCGTGTGGTACCATAATAACGACAAATAGAACATGTTTGACTCAACAAAAAAGTTCGGTTGTGTTTAACGAAGAAGGAGAATTCGTTTTTACGTTGTTGGTTCAATTGAAGGCCAATTTGGGTGCAATCCGAGAATACATAGATTTGAGTGACCAAAAGGATTCTGTTTGACTTCTAACTTCACGTGCTACCATAATAACAACAAATGGAACATGTTTGACTGAACAAACAAGTTTGTTTGTGCTTAACAGGGAAGTTAAACTCGTTTGTACATTGTAGGCTCAATTGAAGTCTAATTAGGGTGCAATTCGAGAATACATAGATTTGAGCGACCAAATGACCTCCGTTTGACTTATAACCTTGTGTGGTAGCATAATAACTACTAATGGAACATGTTTGACTCAACAAAAAAGTTTGGTTGTGCTTAACGAAGAAGGAAAACTCGTTTGTACGTTGTAGGCCAATTGGTGGCCAATTTGGGTGCAATCCTAGAATACAAAGATTTGAGTGAGCAAATGGACTCCGTTTGACTTCTAACCTTGCGTGGTACCATAATAACGAAAATGGAACATGTTTGACTCAACAAACAAGTTCGGTTGTGCTTAAGGAAGAAGGAAAACTCGTTTGTACGTTGTATGCTCAATTGGAGGCCAATTTGGGTGCAATACGAGAATACAAAGATTTGAGTGACCAAATGGACTCCGTTTCTCTTCTAACCTCGCGTGGTACCAAAATAATGACAAATGGAATATGTTTGACTCAACAAAGAAGTTAAGTTGTGTTTAACAAAGAAGGAAAACTCGTTTGTACGTTGTAGGTTCAATTGAAGACCAATTTGGGTGCAATCCGAGAATACAATTATTTGATTGACCAAATAGACTCCGTTTGACTTCTAACCTCACGTGGTACTATAATAACGAAAAATGGAACATGTTTGACTCAACAAACAAGTTCGGTTGTGCTTAACGAAGAAGGAAAACTTGTTTGTACGTTGTAGGCTCAAATGGAGGCCAATTTGTGTGCAATACGAGAATACAAAGATTTGAGTGACCAAATGGACTCTGTTTGACTTCTAACCTCGTGCGGTACCATAATAATGACAAATGGAACATGATTGACTCAACAAACAAGTTCGGTTGTGTTTAACGAAGAAACAAAACTCGTTTGTACGTTGAAGGCTCAATCGGAGGCCAATTTGGGTGCAATCCTAGAATACAAAGATTTGAGTGACCAAATGGACTCCGTTTGACTTCTAACCTCGCGTGGTACCATAATAACGACAAATGGAACATGTTTGACTCAACAAAGAAGTTCAGTTGTGTTTAACGAAGAAGGAAAACTCGTTTGTACGTTGTAGGTTTAATTGAAGGCCAATTTGGGTGCAATCCGAGAATACAATGATTTGATTGACCAAATGGACTCCGTTTGACTTGTAACCTCGCGTGGTACCATAATAATGAAAAATGGAACATGTTTGTCTGAACAAAAAAGTTCGGTTGTGCTTAACGAAAAAGGAAAACTCGTTTGTACGTTGTAGGTTCAATTGAAGACCAATTTGGGTGCTATCCGAGAATACAAAGATTTGAGTTACCAAATGGTCTTCGTTTGACTTCTAACCTAGCGGGTACCATAATACTTACAAATGGAACGTCTTTGACTCAACAAACAAGCTCAGTTGTGCATAACGAAGAAGGAAAACTCGTTTGTACGTTGTAGGCTCAATTAGAGGTCAATTTGGGTGCAATCCGAGAATACAAAGATTTGAGTGACCAAATGGATTCTGTTTGTCTTCTAACCTCGCGTGGTACCAAAATAACAACAAATTGAACATATTTGACTAAACAAACAAGTTTGGTTGTGCTTAACGAAGAAGGAAAACTCGTTTGTACGTTGTAGGCTCAATTGGGGGCCAATTTGTTTGCAATCCGAGAATACAAGGATTTGAGTGACCAAATGACTTCCGTTTGAATTCTAACCACACATGGTTGCATAATGATGACAAATGGAACATGTTTGACTCAACAAACAAGTTCGTTTGTGCTTAACGAAGAAGGAAAACTCGTTTGTACATTGTGGGCTCAATTGGCGGCCAATTTGGGTGCAATCCGAGAATACAAAGATTTGAGTGACCAAATGGACTCCGTTTGACTTCTAACCTCACGTGGTACCATAATTACAAAAAATGGAACATGTTTGACTCAACAAACAAGGTCGGTTGTGCTTAACGAAGAAGGAAAACTCGTTTGTACATTGTGGGCTCAATCGAATGCCAATTTGGGTGCAATCCGAGAATACAAAGATTTGAGTGACCAAATGGACTCCGTTTGACTTCTAACCTCACGTGGTAACATAATTACAAAAAATGGAACATGTTTGACTCAACAAACAAGGTCGGTTGTGCTTAACGAAGAAGGAAAACTCGTTTGTACATTGTAGGCTCAATTGGAGTCTAATTTGGGTGCAATTCGAGAATACATAGATTTGAGTGACCAAATGACCTCCGTTTGACTTATAACCTTGTGTGGTAGCCTAATAAATACTAATGGAACATGTTTGACTCAACAAACAAGTTTGGTTGTGCTTAACGAAGAAGGAAAACTCGTTTGTTCGTTGTAGGCCAATTGTAGGCCAATTTGGGTGCAATCCGAGAATACAAAGATTTGACTGACAAAATGGACTCTGTTAGACTTCTAACCACACGTGGTACCATAATAACGACAAATGGAACATGTTTGACTCAACAAACCAGTTCGGTTGTGCTTAATGAAGAAGGAAAACTTGTTTGTACGTTGTTGGCTCAATTGAAGGCCAATTTGGGTGCAATCCGAGAATACAAAGATTTGAGTGACCAAATGGATTCCGTTTGACTTCTAACCTCACGGGTACCATAATAACAAAAAATTAACATGATTTACTCAACAAAGAAGTTCGGTTGTGCTTAACAAAGATAGAAAACTCGTTTGTACGTTGTAGGCTTTATTGGAGGCCAATTTGGGTGTAATCCGAGAATACAATGATTTGAGTGAGCAAATGGACTCCGTTTGACTTCTAACCTTGTGTGGTACCATAATAACAAAAATGAAACATGTTTGACTCAACAAACAAGTTCGGTTGTGCTTAACGAAGAAGGAAAACTCGTTTGTACGTTGTAGGCTCAATTGGAGGCCAATTTGGGAGAAATACAATAACACAAAGATTTGAGTGACCAAAATGACTTTGTTTGTCTTCTAACCTCGCGTGGTACTATAATAACTACAAATGGAACATGATTGACTCAACAAAAAATTCGGTTGTGCTTAACAAAGAAAGAAAACTCGTTTGTACATTGAAGGCTCAATCGGAGGCCAATTTGGGTGCAATCCGAGAATACAAAGATTTGAGTGATCAAATGGACTCCGTTTGACTTCTAACCTCACGTGGTACCATAATAACGACAAGTGGAACATTTTTGACTCAACAAACAAGTTCGGTTGTGCTTAACGAAGAAGGAAAACTCGTTTGTATGTTGTAGGTTTAATTGAAGGCCAATTTGGGTGCAATCCGAGAATACAAAGATTTGAGTGAGCAAATGGACTCTGTTTGAATTCTAACAGCGTGTGGTACCAAAATAACCACAAATGGAACATGTTTGACTCAACAAACAAGTTCGATTGTGCTTAACGAAGAAGGAGAACTAGTTTGTACGTTGTAGGCTCAATTGGAGGCCAATTTGGGAGCAATACGAGAATACAAAGATTTGAGTGAGCAAATGGACTCTGTTTGTCTTCTAACATCGTGTGGTACCATAATAACGACAAATAGAACATGTTTGACTCAACAAAAAAGTTCGGTTGTGTTTAACGAAGAAGGAGAATTCGTTTTTACGTTGTTGGTTCAATTGAAGGCCAATTTGGGTGCAATCCGAGAATACATAGATTTGAGTGACCAAAAGGATTCTGTTTGACTTCTAACTTCACGTGCTACCATAATAACAACAAATGGAACATGTTTGACTGAACAAACAAGTTTGTTTGTGCTTAACAGGGAAGTTAAACTCGTTTGTACATTGTAGGCTCAATTGAAGTCTAATTAGGGTGCAATTCGAGAATACATAGATTTGAGCGACCAAATGACCTCCGTTTGACTTATAACCTTGTGTGGTAGCATAATAACTACTAATGGAACATGTTTGACTCAACAAAAAAGTTTGGTTGTGCTTAACGAAGAAGGAAAACTCGTTTGTACGTTGTAGGCCAATTGGTGGCCAATTTGGGTGCAATCCTAGAATACAAAGATTTGAGTGAGCAAATGGACTCCGTTTGACTTCTAACCTTGCGTGGTACCATAATAACGAAAATGGAACATGTTTGACTCAACAAACAAGTTCGGTTGTGCTTAAGGAAGAAGGAAAACTCGTTTGTACGTTGTATGCTCAATTGGAGGCCAATTTGGGTGCAATACGAGAATACAAAGATTTGAGTGACCAAATGGACTCCGTTTCTCTTCTAACCTCGCGTGGTACCAAAATAATGACAAATGGAATATGTTTGACTCAACAAAGAAGGAAAACTCGTTTGTACGTTGTAGGTTCAATTGAAGACCAATTTGGGTGCAATCCGAGAATACAATTATTTGATTGACCAAATAGACTCCGTTTGACTTCTAACCTCACGTGGTACTATAATAACGAAAATTGGAACATGTTTGACTCAACAAACAAGTTCGGTTGTGCTTAACGAAGAAGGAAAACTTGTTTGTACGTTGTAGGCTCAAATGGAGGCCAATTTGTGTGCAATACGAGAATACAAAGATTTGAGTGACCAAATGGACTCTGTTTGACTTCTAACCTCGTGCGGTACCATAATAATGACAAATGGAACATGATTGACTCAACAAACAAGTTCGGTTGTGTTTAACGAAGAAACAAAACTCGTTTGTACGTTGAAGGCTCAATCGGAGGCCAATTTGGGTGCAATCCTAGAATACAAAGATTTGAGTGATCAAATGGACTCCGTTTGACTTCTAACCTCACGTGGTACCATAATAACGACAAGTGGAACATTTTTGACTCAACAAACAAGTTCGGTTGTGCTTAACGAAGAAGGAAAACTCGTTTGTATGTTGTAGGTTTAATTGAAGGCCAATTTGGGTGCAATCCGAGAATACAAAGATTTGAGTGAGCAAATGGACTCTGTTTGAATTCTAACAGCGTGTGGTACCAAAATAACCACAAATGGAACATGTTTGACTCAACAAACAAGTTCGATTGTGCTTAACGAAGAAGGAGAACTGGTTTGTACGTTGTAGGCTCAATTGGAGGCCAATTTGGGAGCAATACGAGAATACAAAGATTTGAGTGAGCAAATGGACTCTGTTTGTCTTCTAACATCGTGTGGTACCATAATAACGACAAATAGAACATGTTTGACTCAACAAAAAAGTTCGGTTGTGTTTAACGAAGAAGGAGAATTCGTTTTTACGTTGTTGGTTCAATTGAAGGCCAATTTGGGTGCAATCCGAGAATACATAGATTTGAGTGACCAAAAGGATTCTGTTTGACTTCTAACTTCACGTGCTACCATAATAACAACAAATGGAACATGTTTGACTGAACAAACAAGTTTGTTTGTGCTTAACAGGGAAGTTAAACTCGTTTGTACATTGTAGGCTCAATTGAAGTCTAATTAGGGTGCAATTCGAGAATACATAGATTTGAGCGACCAAATGACCTCCGTTTGACTTATAACCTTGTGTGGTAGCATAATAACTACTAATGGAACATGTTTGACTCAACAAAAAAGTTTGGTTGTGCTTAACGAAGAAGGAAAACTCGTTTGTACGTTGTAGGCCAATTGGTGGCCAATTTGGGTGCAATCCTAGAATACAAAGATTTGAGTGAGCAAATGGACTCCGTTTGACTTCTAACCTTGCGTGGTACCATAATAACGAAAATGGAACATGTTTGACTCAACAAACAAGTTCGGTTGTGCTTAAGGAAGAAGGAAAACTCGTTTGTACGTTGTATGCTCAATTGGAGGCCAATTTGGGTGCAATACGAGAATACAAAGATTTGAGTGACCAAATGGACTCCGTTTCTCTTCTAACCTCGCGTGGTACCAAAATAATGACAAATGGAATATGTTTGACTCAACAAAGAAGTTAAGTTGTGTTTAACAAAGAAGGAAAACTCGTTTGTACGTTGTAGGTTCAATTGAAGACCAATTTGGGTGCAATCCGAGAATACAATTATTTGATTGACCAAATAGACTCCGTTTGACTTCTAACCTCACGTGGTACTATAATAACGAAAAATGGAACATGTTTGACTCAACAAACAAGTTCGGTTGTGCTTAACGAAGAAGGAAAACTTGTTTGTACGTTGTAGGCTCAAATGGAGGCCAATTTGTGTGCAATACGAGAATACAAAGATTTGAGTGACCAAATGGACTCTGTTTGACTTCTAACCTCGTGCGGTACCATAATAATGACAAATGGAACATGATTGACTCAACAAACAAGTTCGGTTGTGTTTAACGAAGAAACAAAACTCGTTTGTACGTTGAAGGCTCAATCGGAGGCCAATTTGGGTGCAATCCTAGAATACAAAGATTTGAGTGACCAAATGGACTCCGTTTGACTTCTAACCTCGCGTGGTACCATAATAACGACAAATGGAACATGTTTGACTCAACAAAGAAGTTCAGTTGTGTTTAACGAAGAAGGAAAACTCGTTTGTACGTTGTAGGTTTAATTGAAGGCCAATTTGGGTGCAATCCGAGAATACAATGATTTGATTGACCAAATGAACTCCGTTTGACTTGTAACCTCGCGTGGTACCATAATAATGAAAAATGGAACATGTTTGTCTGAACAAAAAAGTTCGGTTGTGCTTAACGAAAAAGGAAAACTCGTTTGTACGTTGTAGGTTCAATTGAAGACCAATTTGGGTGCTATCCGAGAATACAAAGATTTGAGTTACCAAATGGTCTTCGTTTGACTTCTAACCTAGCGGGTACCATAATACTTACAAATGGAACGTCTTTGACTCAACAAACAAGCTCAGTTGTGCATAACGAAGAAGGAAAACTCGTTTGTACGTTGTAGGCTCAATTAGAGGTCAATTTGGGTGCAATCCGAGAATACAAAGATTTGAGTGACCAAATGGATTCTGTTTGTCTTCTAACCTCGCGTGGTACCAAAATAACAACAAATTGAACATATTTGACTAAACAAACAAGTTTGGTTGTGCTTAACGAAGAAGGAAAACTCGTTTGTACGTTGTAGGCTCAATTGGGGGCCAATTTGTTTGCAATCCGAGAATACAAGGATTTGAGTGACCAAATGACTTCCGTTTGAATTCTAACCACACATGGTTGCATAATGATGACAAATGGAACATGTTTGACTCAACAAACAAGTTCGTTTGTGCTTAACGAAGAAGGAAAACTCGTTTGTACATTGTGGGCTCAATTGGCGGCCAATTTGGGTGCAATCCGAGAATACAAAGATTTGAGTGACCAAATGGACTCCGTTTGACTTCTAACCTCACGTGGTACCATAATTACAAAAAATGGAACATGTTTGACTCAACAAACAAGGTCGGTTGTGCTTAACGAAGAAGGAAAACTCGTTTGTACATTGTGGGCTCAATCGAATGCCAATTTGGGTGCAATCCGAGAATACAAAGATTTGAGTGACCAAATGGACTCCGTTTGACTTCTAACCTCACGTGGTAACATAATTACAAAAAATGGAACATGTTTGACTCAACAAACAAGGTCGGTTGTACTTAACGAAGAAGGAAAACTCGTTTGTACATTGTAGGCTCAATTGGAGTCTAATTTGGGTGCAATTCGAGAATACATAGATTTGAGTGACCAAATGACCTCCGTTTGACTTATAACCTTGTGTGGTAGCCTAATAAATACTAATGGAACATGTTTGACTCAACAAACAAGTTTGGTTGTGCTTAACGAAGAAGGAAAACTCGTTTGTTCGTTGTAGGCCAATTGTAGGCCAATTTGGGTGCAATCCGAGAATTCAAAGATTTGACTGACAAAATGGACTCTGTTAGACTTCTAACCACACGTGGTACCATAATAACGACAAATGGAACATGTTTGACTCAACAAACCAGTTCGGTTGTGCTTAATGAAGAAGGAAAACTTGTTTGTACGTTGTTGGCTCAATTGAAGGCCAATTTGGGTGCAATCCGAGAATACAAAGATTTGAGTGACCAAATGGATTCCGTTTGACTTCTAACCTCACGGGTACCATAATAACAAAAAATTAACATGATTTACTCAACAAAGAAGTTCGGTTGTGCTTAACAAAGATAGAAAACTCGTTTGTACGTTGTAGGCTTTATTGGAGGCCAATTTGGGTGTAATCCGAGAATACAATGATTTGAGTGAGCAAATGGACTCCGTTTGACTTCTAACCTTGTGTGGTACCATAATAAAAAAAATGAAACATGTTTGACTCAACAAACAAGTTCGGTTGTGCTTAACGAAGAAGGAAAACTCGTTTGTACGTTGTAGGCTCAATTGGAGGCCAATTTGGGAGAAATACAATAACACAAAGATTTGAGTGACCAAAATGACTTTGTTTGTCTTCTAACCTCGCGTGGTACTATAATAACTACAAATGGAACATGATTGACTCAACAAAAAATTCGGTTGTGCTTAACAAAGAAAGAAAACTCGTTTGTACATTGAAGGCTCAATCGGAGGCCAATTTGGGTGCAATCCGAGAATACAAAGATTTGAGTGATCAAATGGACTCCGTTTGACTTCTAACCTCACGTGGTACCATAATAACGACAAGTGGAACATTTTTGACTCAACAAACAAGTTCGGTTGTGCTTAACGAAGAAGGAAAACTCGTTTGTATGTTGTAGGTTTAATTGAAGGCCAATTTGGGTGCAATCCGAGAATACAAAGATTTGAGTGAGCAAATGGACTCTGTTTGAATTCTAACAGCGTGTGGTACCAAAATAACCACAAATGGAACATGTTTGACTCAACAAACAAGTTCGATTGTGCTTAACGAAGAAGGAGAACTGGTTTGTACGTTGTAGGCTCAATTGGAGGCCAATTTGGGAGCAATACGAGAATACAAAGATTTGAGTGAGCAAATGGACTCTGTTTGTCTTCTAACATCGTGTGGTACCATAATAACGACAAATAGAACATGTTTGACTCAACAAAAAAGTTCGGTTGTGTTTAACGAAGAAGGAGAATTCGTTTTTACGTTGTTGGTTCAATTGAAGGCCAATTTGGGTGCAATCCGAGAATACATAGATTTGAGTGACCAAAAGGATTCTGTTTGACTTCTAACTTCACGTGCTACCATAATAACAACAAATGGAACATGTTTGACTGAACAAACAAGTTTGTTTGTGCTTAACAGGGAAGTTAAACTCGTTTGTACATTGTAGGCTCAATTGAAGTCTAATTAGGGTGCAATTCGAGAATACATAGATTTGAGCGACCAAATGACCTCCGTTTGACTTATAACCTTGTGTGGTAGCATAATAACTACTAATGGAACATGTTTGACTCAACAAAAAAGTTTGGTTGTGCTTAACGAAGAAGGAAAACTCGTTTGTACGTTGTAGGCCAATTGGTGGCCAATTTGGGTGCAATCCTAGAATACAAAGATTTGAGTGAGCAAATGGACTCCGTTTGACTTCTAACCTTGCGTGGTACCATAATAACGAAAATGGAACATGTTTGACTCAACAAACAAGTTCGGTTGTGCTTAAGGAAGAAGGAAAACTCGTTTGTACGTTGTATGCTCAATTGGAGGCCAATTTGGGTGCAATACGAGAATACAAAGATTTGAGTGACCAAATGGACTCCGTTTCTCTTCTAACCTCGCGTGGTACCAAAATAATGACAAATGGAATATGTTTGACTCAACAAAGAAGTTAAGTTGTGTTTAACAAAGAAGGAAAACTCGTTTGTACGTTGTAGGTTCAATTGAAGACCAATTTGGGTGCAATCCGAGAATACAATTATTTGATTGACCAAATAGACTCCGTTTGACTTCTAACCTCACGTGGTACTATAATAACGAAAATTGGAACATGTTTGACTCAACAAACAAGTTCGGTTGTGCTTAACGAAGAAGGAAAACTTGTTTGTACGTTGTAGGCTCAAATGGAGGCCAATTTGTGTGCAATACGAGAATACAAAGATTTGAGTGACCAAATGGACTCTGTTTGACTTCTAACCTCGTGCGGTACCATAATAATGACAAATGGAACATGATTGACTCAACAAACAAGTTCGGTTGTGTTTAACGAAGAAACAAAACTCGTTTGTACGTTGAAGGCTCAATCGGAGGCCAATTTGGGTGCAATCCTAGAATACAAAGATTTGAGTGATCAAATGGACTCCGTTTGACTTCTAACCTCACGTGGTACCATAATAACGACAAGTGGAACATTTTTGACTCAACAAACAAGTTCGGTTGTGCTTAACGAAGAAGGAAAACTCGTTTGTATGTTGTAGGTTTAATTGAAGGCCAATTTGGGTGCAATCCGAGAATACAAAGATTTGAGTGAGCAAATGGACTCTGTTTGAATTCTAACAGCGTGTGGTACCAAAATAACCACAAATGGAACATGTTTGACTCAACAAACAAGTTCGATTGTGCTTAACGAAGAAGGAGAACTGGTTTGTACGTTGTAGGCTCAATTGGAGGCCAATTTGGGAGCAATACGAGAATACAAAGATTTGAGTGAGCAAATGGACTCTGTTTGTCTTCTAACATCGTGTGGTACCATAATAACGACAAATAGAACATGTTTGACTCAACAAAAAAGTTCGGTTGTGTTTAACGAAGAAGGAGAATTCGTTTTTACGTTGTTGGTTCAATTGAAGGCCAATTTGGGTGCAATCCGAGAATACATAGATTTGAGTGACCAAAAGGATTCTGTTTGACTTCTAACTTCACGTGCTACCATAATAACAACAAATGGAACATGTTTGACTGAACAAACAAGTTTGTTTGTGCTTAACAGGGAAGTTAAACTCGTTTGTACATTGTAGGCTCAATTGAAGTCTAATTAGGGTGCAATTCGAGAATACATAGATTTGAGCGACCAAATGACCTCCGTTTGACTTATAACCTTGTGTGGTAGCATAATAACTACTAATGGAACATGTTTGACTCAACAAAAAAGTTTGGTTGTGCTTAACGAAGAAGGAAAACTCGTTTGTACGTTGTAGGCCAATTGGTGGCCAATTTGGGTGCAATCCTAGAATACAAAGATTTGAGTGAGCAAATGGACTCCGTTTGACTTCTAACCTTGCGTGGTACCATAATAACGAAAATGGAACATGTTTGACTCAACAAACAAGTTCGGTTGTGCTTAAGGAAGAAGGAAAACTCGTTTGTACGTTGTATGCTCAATTGGAGGCCAATTTGGGTGCAATACGAGAATACAAAGATTTGAGTGACCAAATGGACTCCGTTTCTCTTCTAACCTCGCGTGGTACCAAAATAATGACAAATGGAATATGTTTGACTCAACAAAGAAGTTAAGTTGTGTTTAACAAAGAAGGAAAACTCGTTTGTACGTTGTAGGTTCAATTGAAGACCAATTTGGGTGCAATCCGAGAATACAATTATTTGATTGACCAAATAGACTCCGTTTGACTTCTAACCTCACGTGGTACTATAATAACGAAAAATGGAACATGTTTGACTCAACAAACAAGTTCGGTTGTGCTTAACGAAGAAGGAAAACTTGTTTGTACGTTGTAGGCTCAAATGGAGGCCAATTTGTGTGCAATACGAGAATACAAAGATTTGAGTGACCAAATGGACTCTGTTTGACTTCTAACCTCGTGCGGTACCATAATAATGACAAATGGAACATGATTGACTCAACAAACAAGTTCGGTTGTGTTTAACGAAGAAACAAAACTCGTTTGTACGTTGAAGGCTCAATCGGAGGCCAATTTGGGTGCAATCCTAGAATACAAAGATTTGAGTGACCAAATGGACTCCGTTTGACTTCTAACCTCGCGTGGTACCATAATAACGACAAATGGAACATGTTTGACTCAACAAAGAAGTTCAGTTGTGTTTAACGAAGAAGGAAAACTCGTTTGTACGTTGTAGGTTTAATTGAAGGCCAATTTGGGTGCAATCCGAGAATACAATGATTTGATTGACCAAATGAACTCCGTTTGACTTGTAACCTCGCGTGGTACCATAATAATGAAAAATGGAACATGTTTGTCTGAACAAAAAAGTTCGGTTGTGCTTAACGAAAAAGGAAAACTCGTTTGTACGTTGTAGGTTCAATTGAAGACCAATTTGGGTGCTATCCGAGAATACAAAGATTTGAGTTACCAAATGGTCTTCGTTTGACTTCTAACCTAGCGGGTACCATAATACTTACAAATGGAACGTCTTTGACTCAACAAACAAGCTCAGTTGTGCATAACGAAGAAGGAAAACTCGTTTGTACGTTGTAGGCTCAATTAGAGGTCAATTTGGGTGCAATCCGAGAATACAAAGATTTGAGTGACCAAATGGATTCTGTTTGTCTTCTAACCTCGCGTGGTACCAAAATAACAACAAATTGAACATATTTGACTAAACAAACAAGTTTGGTTGTGCTTAACGAAGAAGGAAAACTCGTTTGTACGTTGTAGGCTCAATTGGGGGCCAATTTGTTTGCAATCCGAGAATACAAGGATTTGAGTGACCAAATGACTTCCGTTTGAATTCTAACCACACATGGTTGCATAATGATGACAAATGGAACATGTTTGACTCAACAAACAAGTTCGTTTGTGCTTAACGAAGAAGGAAAACTCGTTTGTACATTGTGGGCTCAATTGGCGGCCAATTTGGGTGCAATCCGAGAATACAAAGATTTGAGTGACCAAATGGACTCCGTTTGACTTCTAACCTCACGTGGTACCATAATTACAAAAAATGGAACATGTTTGACTCAACAAACAAGGTCGGTTGTGCTTAACGAAGAAGGAAAACTCGTTTGTACATTGTGGGCTCAATCGAATGCCAATTTGGGTGCAATCCGAGAATACAAAGATTTGAGTGACCAAATGGACTCCGTTTGACTTCTAACCTCACGTGGTAACATAATTACAAAAAATGGAACATGTTTGACTCAACAAACAAGGTCGGTTGTACTTAACGAAGAAGGAAAACTCGTTTGTACATTGTAGGCTCAATTGGAGTCTAATTTGGGTGCAATTCGAGAATACATAGATTTGAGTGACCAAATGACCTCCGTTTGACTTATAACCTTGTGTGGTAGCCTAATAAATACTAATGGAACATGTTTGACTCAACAAACAAGTTTGGTTGTGCTTAACGAAGAAGGAAAACTCGTTTGTTCGTTGTAGGCCAATTGTAGGCCAATTTGGGTGCAATCCGAGAATTCAAAGATTTGACTGACAAAATGGACTCTGTTAGACTTCTAACCACACGTGGTACCATAATAACGACAAATGGAACATGTTTGACTCAACAAACCAGTTCGGTTATGCTTAATGAAGAAGGAAAACTTGTTTGTACGTTGTTGGCTCAATTGAAGGCCAATTTGGGTGCAATCCGAGAATACAAAGATTTGAGTGACCAAATGGATTCCGTTTGACTTCTAACCTCACGGGTACCATAATAACAAAAAATTAACATGATTTACTCAACAAAGAAGTTCGGTTGTGCTTAACAAAGATAGAAAACTCGTTTGTACGTTGTAGGCTTTATTGGAGGCCAATTTGGGTGTAATCCGAGAATACAATGATTTGAGTGAGCAAATGGACTCCGTTTGACTTCTAACCTTGTGTGGTACCATAATAAAAAAAATGAAACATGTTTGACTCAACAAACAAGTTCGGTTGTGCTTAACGAAGAAGGAAAACTCGTTTGTACGTTGTAGGCTCAATTGGAGGCCAATTTGGGAGAAATACAATAACACAAAGATTTGAGTGACCAAAATGACTTTGTTTGTCTTCTAACCTCGCGTGGTACTATAATAACTACAAATGGAACATGATTGACTCAACAAAAAATTCGGTTGTGCTTAACAAAGAAAGAAAACTCGTTTGTACATTGAAGGCTCAATCGGAGGCCAATTTGGGTGCAATCCGAGAATACAAAGATTTGAGTGATCAAATGGACTCCGTTTGACTTCTAACCTCACGTGGTACCATAATAACGACAAGTGGAACATTTTTGACTCAACAAACAAGTTCGGTTGTGCTTAACGAAGAAGGAAAACTCGTTTGTATGTTGTAGGTTTAATTGAAGGCCAATTTGGGTGCAATCCGAGAATACAAAGATTTGAGTGAGCAAATGGACTCTGTTTGAATTCTAACAGCGTGTGGTACCAAAATAACCACAAATGGAACATGTTTGACTCAACAAACAAGTTCGATTGTGCTTAACGAAGAAGGAGAACTGGTTTGTACGTTGTAGGCTCAATTGGAGGCCAATTTGGGAGCAATACGAGAATACAAAGATTTGAGTGAGCAAATGGACTCTGTTTGTCTTCTAACATCGTGTGGTACCATAATAACGACAAATAGAACATGTTTGACTCAACAAAAAAGTTCGGTTGTGTTTAACGAAGAAGGAGAATTCGTTTTTACGTTGTTGGTTCAATTGAAGGCCAATTTGGGTGCAATCCGAGAATACATAGATTTGAGTGACCAAAAGGATTCTGTTTGACTTCTAACTTCACGTGCTACCATAATAACAACAAATGGAACATGTTTGACTGAACAAACAAGTTTGTTTGTGCTTAACAGGGAAGTTAAACTCGTTTGTACATTGTAGGCTCAATTGAAGTCTAATTAGGGTGCAATTCGAGAATACATAGATTTGAGCGACCAAATGACCTCCGTTTGACTTATAACCTTGTGTGGTAGCATAATAACTACTAATGGAACATGTTTGACTCAACAAAAAAGTTTGGTTGTGCTTAACGAAGAAGGAAAACTCGTTTGTACGTTGTAGGCCAATTGGTGGCCAATTTGGGTGCAATCCTAGAATACAAAGATTTGAGTGAGCAAATGGACTCCGTTTGACTTCTAACCTTGCGTGGTACCATAATAACGAAAATGGAACATGTTTGACTCAACAAACAAGTTCGGTTGTGCTTAAGGAAGAAGGAAAACTCGTTTGTACGTTGTATGCTCAATTGGAGGCCAATTTGGGTGCAATACGAGAATACAAAGATTTGAGTGACCAAATGGACTCCGTTTCTCTTCTAACCTCGCGTGGTACCAAAATAATGACAAATGGAATATGTTTGACTCAACAAAGAAGTTAAGTTGTGTTTAACAAAGAAGGAAAACTCGTTTGTACGTTGTAGGTTCAATTGAAGACCAATTTGGGTGCAATCCGAGAATACAATTATTTGATTGACCAAATAGACTCCATTTGACTTCTAACCTCACGTGGTACTATAATAACGAAAAATGGAACATGTTTGACTCAACAAACAAGTTCGGTTGTGCTTAACGAAGAAGGAAAACTTGTTTGTACGTTGTAGGCTCAAATGGAGGCCAATTTGTGTGCAATACGAGAATACAAAGATTTGAGTGACCAAATGGACTCTGTTTGACTTCTAACCTCGTGCGGTACCATAATAATGACAAATGGAACATGATTGACTCAACAAACAAGTTCGGTTGTGTTTAACGAAGAAACAAAACTCGTTTGTACGTTGAAGGCTCAATCGGAGGCCAATTTGGGTGCAATCCTAGAATACAAAGATTTGAGTGACCAAATGGACTCCGTTTGACTTCTAACCTCGCGTGGTACCATAATAACGACAAATGGAACATGTTTGACTCAACAAAGAAGTTCAGTTGTGTTTAACGAAGAAGGAAAACTCGTTTGTACGTTGTAGGTTTAATTGAAGGCCAATTTGGGTGCAATCCGAGAATACAATGATTTGATTGACCAAATGGACTCCGTTTGACTTGTAACCTCGCGTGGTACCATAATAATGAAAAATGGAACATGTTTGTCTGAACAAAAAAGTTCGGTTGTGCTTAACGAAAAAGGAAAACTCGTTTGTACGTTGTAGGTTCAATTGAAGACCAATTTGGGTGCTATCCGAGAATACAAAGATTTGAGTTACCAAATGGTCTTCGTTTGACTTCTAACCTAGCGGGTACCATAATACTTACAAATGGAACGTCTTTGACTCAACAAACAAGCTCAGTTGTGCATAACGAAGAAGGAAAACTCGTTTGTACGTTGTAGGCTCAATTAGAGGTCAATTTGGGTGCAATCCGAGAATACAAAGATTTGAGTGACCAAATGGATTCTGTTTGTCTTCTAACCTCGCGTGGTACCAAAATAACAACAAATTGAACATATTTGACTAAACAAACAAGTTTGGTTGTGCTTAACGAAGAAGGAAAACTCGTTTGTACGTTGTAGGCTCAATTGGAGGCCAATTTGGGTGCAATCCCAGAATACATAGATTTGAGTGACCAAATGACCTCCTTTAAACTTCTAACCTGATGTGGGAGCATAATAACTACAAATGGAACATGTTTGACTAAACAAACCAATTCGGTTGTGCTTAACGAAGAAGGAAAACTCATTTGTACGTTGTAAGCCAATTTGGGTGCAATCCGAGAATACAAAGATTTGAGGGACAAAATGGACTCCGTTCAACTTCTAACCTCACGTGGTACCATAATAATGACAAATGGAACATGTTTGACACAACAAACAAGTTCGGTTGTGCTTAATGAAGAAGGAAAACTTGTTTGTACGTTGTAGGCTCAATTGGATGCCAATTTGGGTGCAATCCGAGAATACAAAGATTTGAGTGACCAAATGGATTCCGTTTGACTTCTAACATCACGGTGTACCATAATAACGAAAAATGGAATATGATTGACTTAACAAACAAGTTCGGTTGTGCTTAACAAACATAGAAAACTCGTTTGTACGTTGTAGGCTCAATTGGAGGCCAATTTGGGTGCAATCTTAGAATACAAAGATTTAAATGAGCAAATGGACTCCGTTTGACTTCTAACCATGTGTGGTACCATAATAACGAAAATTTAATACGTTGGACTCAACAAACAAGTTCGGTTGTGCTTAACGAACAAGGAAAACTCGTTTGTACGTTGTAGACTCAATTGGAGGCCAATTTGGGTGCAATCCGAGAATACAAAGATTTGAGTGAGCAAATGGACTCCGTTTGAATTCTAACAGTGTGTGGTACCAAAATAACCACAAATGGAACATGTTTGACTCAACAAACAAGTTCGGTTGTGCTTAACGAAGAAGGAGAACTGGTTTGTACGTTGTAGGCTCAATTGGAGGCCAATTTGGGAGCAATACGAGAATAAAAAAGATTTGAGTGAGCAAATGGACTCTGTTTGTCTACTAACATCGTGTGGTACCATAATAACTACAAATAGAACATGTTTGACTCAACAAAAAATTTCGGTTGTGCTTAACGAAGAAGGACAACTCATTTTTACGTTGTTGGTTCAATTGAAGGCCAATTTGGGTGCAATCTGAGAATACATAGATTTGAGTGACCAAATGGATTCTATTTGACTTCTAACTTCACGTGGTACCATAATAAAAACAAATGGAACATGTTTGACTGAACAAACAAGTTTGTTTGTGCTTAACAGGGAAGGAAAACTCGTTTGTACATTGTAGGCTCAATTGAAGTCTAATTTTGGTGCAATTCGAGAATACATAGATTTGAGCGACCAAATGACCTCCGTTTGACTTCTAAAATTGCGTGGTAGCTTAATAACTACAAATGGAACATGTTTGACTCAACAATCCAGTTCGGTTGTGCTTAACGAAGAAGGAAAACTCGCTTGTACGTTGTTGGCTCAATTGGAGGCCAATTTGGGTGCAATCCGAGAATACAAAGATTTGACTGACAAAATGGACTCTGTTTGAATTCTAACCACACGTGGTACCATAATAACAACAAATGGAACATGTTTGAATCAACAAACCAGTTCGGTTGTGCTTAATGAAGAAGGAAAACTTGTTTGTACGTTGTTGGCTCAATTGAAGGCCAATTTGGGTGCAATCCGAGAATACAAAGATTTGAGTGACCAAATGGATTCCGTTGGACTTCTAACCTCACGGGTACCATAATAACAAAAAATGAACTTGATTTACTCAACAAAGAAGTTCGGTTGTGCTTAACAAAGATAGAAAACTCGTTTGTACGTTGTAGGCTTTATTGGAGGCCAATTTGGGTGCAATACGAGAATACAATGATTTGAGTGAGCAAATGGAATCTGTTTGACTTCTAACCTTGTGGGGAACCATAATAACGAAAATGGAACATGTTTGAATCAACAAACAAGTTCGGTTGTGCTTAACGATGAAGGAAAACTCGTTTGTACGTTGTAGGCTCAATTGGAGACCAATTAAGGTGCAATCCGAGATACAAAGATTTGAGTAAGCAAATGGAATCCATTTGACTTCAAACCTCGTGTGGTACCATAATAATGAAAATGAAATATGTTTGACTCAACAAACAAGTCCGGTTGTGCTTAACGAAGAAGGATAACTCGTTTGTACGTTGTAGGCTCAATTGGAGGCCAATTTGGGTGCAATTCAAGAATAGATAGATTTGAGTGAAAAATGACCTCCGTTTGACTTATAACCTTCCGTGGTAGCATAATAACTAAAAATGAAACATGTTTGACTCAACAAACAAGTTCGGTTGTGCTTAACGAAGAACGAAAACTCGTTTGTACGTTGTAGGCTCAATTGGAGGCCAATTTGGGTGCAATCCGAGAATACAAAGATTTGAGTGACCAAATGGACTCCGTTTGACTTCTAACCTGACGTGGTACCGTAATTACAAAAAATGGAACATTTTTTACTCAACAAACAAGGTCGGTTGTGCTTAACGAAGAAGGAAACCTCGTTTGTACATTGTAGGCTCAATTGGAGTCTAATTTGGGTGCAATTCGAGAATACATAGATTTGAGTGACCAAATGACCTCCGTTTGACTTATAACCTTGTGTGGTAGCCTAATAACTACTAATGGAACATGTTTGACTCAACAAACAAGTTTGGTTGTGCTTAACGAAGAAGGAAAACTCGTTTGTACGTTGTAGGCCAATTGTAGGCCAATTTGGGTGCAATCCGAGAATACAAAGATTTGACTGACAAAATGGACTCTGTTTGACTTCTAACTACACGTGGTACCATAATAACGACAAATGGAACATGTTTGACTCAACAAACCAGTTCGGTTGTGCTTAATGAAGAAGGAAAACTTGTTTGTACGTTGTTGGCTCAATTGAAGGCCAATTTGGGTGCAATCCGAGAATACAAAGATTTGAGCGACCAAATGGATTCCGTTTGACTTCTAACCTCACGGGTACCATAATAACAAAAAATGAACATGATTTATTCAACAAATAAGTTCGGTTGTGCTTAACAAAGATAGAAAACTCGTTTGTACGTTGTAGGCTTTATTGGAGGCCAATTTGGGTGCAATCCGAGAATACAATTATTTGAGTGAGCAAATGGACTCCGTTTGACTTCTAACCTTGTGTTTTACCATAATAACGAAAATGGAACATGTTTGACTCAACAAACAAGTTCGGTTGTGCTTAACGATGAAGGAAAACTCGTTTGTACGTAGTAGGCTCAATTGGAGGCCAATCTGGGTGCAATCCGAGAATACAAATATTTGAGTGAGCAAATGGACTCCGTTTGACTTCTAACCTCGCGTGGTATCAAAATAACACAAATGGACCATATTTGACTAAACACAAAAGTTCGGTTGTGCTTAACGAAGAAGGAAAACTCGTTTGTACGTTGTAGGCTCAATTGGAGTCTAATTTGGGTGCAATTCTAGAATAGATAGATTTGAGTGAAAAATGACCTCCGTTTGACTTATAACCTTCCGTGGTAGCATAATAACTACAAATGGAACATGTTTGACTCAGCAAACAAGTTCGTTTGTGCTTAACGAAGAAGGAAAACTCGTTTGTACGTTGTAGGTTCAATTGAAGGCCAATTTGGGTGCAATCCGAGAATACAAAGATTTGAGTGACCAAATGGACTCTGTTTGACTTCTAACCTCGCGTGGTACCATAATAACAACAAATGGAACACGTTTGACTAAACAAATAAGTTTGGTTGTGCTTAACGAAGAAGGAAAACTAGTTTGTACGTAGTAGGCTCAATTGGAGTCTAATTTGGGTGCAATTCGAGAATACCTAGATTTGAGTAACAAATGACTTCCGTTTCATTTATAACCTTGCGTGGTAGCATAATAACTACAAATGGAACTTGTTTGACACAACAAACAAGTTCAGTTGTGCTTAACGATGAAGGAAAACTCATTTGTACGTTCTAGGCTCAATTGGAGGCCACTTTTGGTGCTATCCGAGAATACAAAGATTTGAGTAAACAAATGGACTCCGTTTGACTTCTAACCTCGTGTGGTACCATAATAATGAAAATGGAACATGTTTGACTCAACAAACAAGTTCGGTTGTGCTTAACGAAGAAGGAAAACTCGTTTGTACATTGTAGGCTCAATTGGAGTCCAATTTGGGTGCAATTCGAGAATACATAGATTTGAGTGACCAAATGACCTCTGTTTGAGTTATAACCTTGTGTGGAAGCATAATAAATACTAATGGAACATGTTTGACTCAACAAACAAGTTTGGTTGTGCTTAACGAAGAAGGAAAACTCGTTTGTACGTTGTATGCCAATTGTAGGCCAATTTTGGTGCAATCCGAGAATACAAAGATTTGACTGACAAAATGGACTCTGTTTGACTTCTAACCACACGTGGTACCATAATAACGAAAAATGGAACATGTTTGGCTCAACAAACCAGTTCGGTTGTGCTTAATGAAGAAGGAAAACTTGTTTGTACGTTGTTGGCTCAATTGAAGGCCAATTTGGGTGCAATCTGAGAATACAAAGATTTGAGTGACCAAATGGATTCCGTTTGACTTCTAACCTCACGGGTACCATAATAACAAAAAATGAACATGATTTACTCAACAAAGAAGTTCGGTTGTGCTTAACAAAGATAGAAAACTCGTTTGTACGTTGTAGGCTTTATTGGAGGCCAATTTGGGTGCAATCCGAGAATACAATGATTTGAGTGAGCAAATGGACTCCGTTTGACTTCTAACCTTGTGTTTTACCATAATAACGAAGATGGAACATGTTTGACTCGACAAACAAGTTCGGTTGTGCTTAACGATGAAGGAAAACTCGTTTGTACGTAGTAGGCTCAATTGGAGGCCAATCTGGGTGCAATCCGAGAATACAAATATTTGAGTGAGCAAATGGACTCCGTTTGACTTCTAACCTTGCGTGGTACCAAAATGAGGACAAATGGTACATGTTTGACTCAACAAACAAGTTTTTTTGTGCTTAACGAAGAAGGAAAACTCGTTTGTACGTTGTAGGTTCAATTGAAGACCAATTTGGGTGCAATCCGAGAATACAATTATTTGATTGACAAAATGGACTCCGTTAGACTTTTAACCTTACGTGGTACCATAATAAGAAAAATATAACATGTTTGACTCAACAAACCAGTTCGGTTGTGCTTAACGAAGAAGGAAAACTCGTTTGTACGTTGTAGGCTCAATTGGGGTTCAATTTGTGTGCCATCCGAGAATACAAGGATTTGAGTGACCAAATGACTTCCGTTTGAATTCTAACTACGCGTGGTTGCATAATGATGACAAATGGAGCATGTTTGACTCAACAAACAAGTTCGTTTGCGCTTAACGAAGAAGGAAAACTCGTTTGTACATTGTGGGCTCAATTGGAGGCCAATTTGGGTGCAATCCGAGAATACAAAGATTTGAGTGACCAAATGGACTCCGTTTGACTTATAACCTCTCGTGGTACCATAATTACAAAAAATGGAACATGTTTGACTCAACAAACAAGGTTGGTTGTGCTTAACGAAGAAGGAAAACTAGTTTGTACGTTGTAGGCTCAATTGGAGGCCAATTTGGGAGAAATACGAGAACACAAAGATTTGAGTGACCAAATGGACTCTGTTTGAATTCTAACCTCACGCGGTACCATAATAACGACAAATGGAACATGATTGACTCAACAAAAAATTCGGTTGTGCTTACCAAAGAAAGAAAACTCGTTTGTACATTGAAGGCTCAATCGGAGGCCAATTTGGGTGCAATCCGAGAATACAAAGATTTGAGTGACCAAGTGGATTCTGTTTGACTTCTAACCTATCGTGGTACCATAATAACAACAAATGGAACACGTTTGACTAAACAAATAAGTTTGGTTGTGCTTAACGAAGAAGGAAAACTAGTTTGTACGTTGTAGGCTCAATTGGAGTCTAATTTGGGTGCAATTCGAGAATACCTAGATTTGAGTGACAAATGACTTCCGTTTCACTTATAACCTTGCGTGGTAGCATAATAACTACAAATGGAACTTGTTTGACACAACAAACAAGTTCAGTTGTGCTTAACGAAGAATGAAAACTCATTTGTACGTTGTAGGCTCAATTGGAGGCCAATTTTGGTGCTATCCGAGAATACAAAGATTTGATTAAACAAATGAACTCCGTTTGACTTCTAACCTCGTGTGGTACCATAATAATGAAAATGGAACATGTTTGACTCAACAAACAAGTTCGGTTGTGCTTAACGAAGAAGGAAAACTCGTTTGTACATTGTAGGCTCAATTGGAGTCCAATTTGGGTGCAATTCGAGAATACATAGATTTGAGTGACCAAATGACCTCTGTTTGAGTTATAACCTTGTGTGGAAGCATAATAACTACTAATGGAACATGTTTGACTCAACAAACAAGTTTGGTTGTGCTTAACGAAGAAGGAAAACTCGTTTGTACGTTGTAGGCCAATTGTAGGCCAATTTTGGTGCAATCCGAGAATACAAAGATTTGACTGACAAAATGGACTCTGTTTGACTTCTAACCACACGTGGTACCATAATAACGACAAATGGAACATGTTTGGCTCAACAAACCAGTTCGGTTGTGCTTAATGAAGAAGGAAAACTTGTTTGTACGTTGTTGGCTCAATTGAAGGCCAATTTGGGTGCAATCTGAGAATACAAAGATTTGAGTGACCAAATGGATTCCGTTTGACTTCTAACCTCACGGGTACCATAATAACAAAAAATGAACATGATTTACTCAACAAAGAAGTTCGGTTGTGCTTAACAAAGATAGAAAACTCGTTTGTACGTTGTAGGCTTTATTGGAGGCCAATTTGGGTGCAATCCGAGAATACAATGATTTGAGTGAGCAAATGGACTCCGTTTGACTTCTAACCTTGTGTTTTACCATAATAACGAAAATGGAACATGTTTGACTCAACAAACAAGTTCGGTTGTGCTTAACGATGAAGGAAAACTCGTTTGTACGTAGTAGGCTCAATTGGAGGCCAATCTGGGTGCAATCCGAGAATACAAATATTTGAGTGAGCAAATGGACTCCGTTTGACTTCTAACCTTGCGTGGTACCAAAATGAGGACAAATGGTACATGTTTGACTCAACAAACAAGTTTTTTTGTGCTTAACGAAGAAGGAAAACTCGTTTGTACGTTGTAGGTTCAATTGAAGACCAATTTGGGTGCAATCCGAGAATACAATTATTTGATTGACAAAATGGACTCCGTTAGACTTTTAACCTTACGTGGTACCATAATAAGAAAAATATAACATGTTTGACTCAACAAACCAGTTCGGTTGTGCTTAACGAAGAAGGAAAACTCGTTTGTACGTTGTAGGCTCAATTGGGGTTCAATTTGTGTGCCATCCGAGAATACAAGGATTTGAGTGACCAAATGACTTCCGTTTGAATTCTAACTACGCGTGGTTGCATAATGATGACAAATGGAGCATGTTTGACTCAACAAACAAGTTCGTTTGCGCTTAACGAAGAAGGAAAACTCGTTTGTACATTGTGGGCTCAATTGGAGGCCAATTTGGGTGCAATCCGAGAATACAAAGATTTGAGTGACCAAATGGACTCCGTTTGACTTATAACCTCTCGTGGTACCATAATTACAAAAAATGGAACATGTTTGACTCAACAAACAAGGTTGGTTGTGCTTAACGAAGAAGGAAAACTAGTTTGTACGTTGTAGGCTCAATTGGAGGCCAATTTGGGAGAAATACGAGAACACAAAGATTTGAGTGACCAAATGGACTCTGTTTGAATTCTAACCTCGCGTGGTACCATAATAACGACAAATGGAACATGATTGACTCAACAAAAAATTCGGTTGTGCTTACCAAAGAAAGAAAACTCGTTTGTACATTGAAGGCTCAATCGGAGGCCAATTTGGGTGCAATCCGAGAATACAAAGATTTGAGTGACCAAGTGGATTTTGTTTGACTTCTAACCTATCGTGGTACCATAATAACAACAAATGGAACACGTTTGACTAAACAAATAAGTTTGGTTGTGCTTAACGAAGAAGGAAAACTAGTTTGTACGTTGTAGGCTCAATTGGAGTCTAATTTGGGTGCAATTCGAGAATACCTAGATTTGGGTGACAAATGACTTCCGTTTCACTTATAACCTTGCGTGGTAGCATAATAACTACAAATGGAACTTGTTTGACACAACAAACAAGTTCAGTTGTGCTTAACGAAGAATGAAAACTCATTTGTACGTTGTAGGCTCAATTGGAGGCCAATTTTGGTGCTATCCGAGAATACAAAGATTTGATTAAACAAATGAACTCCGTTTGACTTCTAACCTCGTGTGGTACCATAATAATGAAAATGGAACATGTTTGACTCAACAAACAAGTTCGGTTGTGCTTAACGAAGAAGGAAAACTCGTTTGTACATTGTAGGCTCAATTGGAGTCCAATTTGGGTGCAATTCGAGAATACATAGATTTGAGTGACCAAATGACCTCTGTTTGAGTTATAACCTTGTGTGGAAGCATAATAACTACTAATGGAACATGTTTGACTCAACAAACAAGTTTGGTTGTGCTTAACGAAGAAGGAAAACTCGTTTGTACGTTGTAGGCCAATTGTAGGCCAATTTTGGTGCAATCCGAGAATACAAAGATTTGACTGACAAAATGGACTCTGTTTGACTTCTAACCACACGTGGTACCATAATAACGACAAATGGAACATGTTTGGCTCAACAAACCAGTTCGGTTGTGCTTAATGAAGAAGGAAAACTTGTTTGTACGTTGTTGGCTCAATTGAAGGCCAATTTGGGTGCAATCTGAGAATACAAAGATTTGAGTGACCAAATGGATTCCGTTTGACTTCTAACCTCACGGGTACCATAATAACAAAAAATGAACATGATTTACTCAACAAAGAAGTTCGGTTGTGCTTAACAAAGATAGAAAACTCGTTTGTACGTTGTAGGCTTTATTGGAGGCCAATTTGGGTGCAATCCGAGAATACAATGATTTGAGTGAGCAAATGGACTCCGTTTGACTTCTAACCTTGTGTTTTACCATAATAACGAAAATGGAACATGTTTGACTCAACAAACAAGTTCGGTTGTGCTTAACGATGAAGGAAAACTCGTTTGTACGTAGTAGGCTCAATTGGAGGCCAATCTGGGTGCAATCCGAGAATACAAATATTTGAGTGAGCAAATGGACTCCGTTTGACTTCTAACCTTGCGTGGTACCAAAATGAGGACAAATGGTACATGTTTGACTCAACAAACAAGTTTTTTTGTGCTTAACGAAGAAGGAAAACTCGTTTGTACGTTGTAGGTTCAATTGAAGACCAATTTGGGTGCAATCCGAGAATACAATTATTTGATTGACAAAATGGACTCCGTTAGACTTTTAACCTTACGTGGTACCATAATAAGAAAAATATAACATGTTTGACTCAACAAACCAGTTCGGTTGTGCTTAACGAAGAAGGAAAACTCGTTTGTACGTTGTAGGCTCAATTGGGGTTCAATTTGTGTGCCATCCGAGAATACAAGGATTTGAGTGACCAAATGACTTCCGTTTGAATTCTAACTACGCGTGGTTGCATAATGATGACAAATGGAGCATGTTTGACTCAACAAACAAGTTCGTTTGCGCTTAACGAAGAAGGAAAACTCGTTTGTACATTGTGGGCTCAATTGGAGGCCAATTTGGGTGCAATCCGAGAATACAAAGATTTGAGTGACCAAATGGACTCCGTTTGACTTATAACCTCTCGTGGTACCATAATTACAAAAAATGGAACATGTTTGACTCAACAAACAAGGTTGGTTGTGCTTAACGAAGAAGGAAAACTAGTTTGTACGTTGTAGGCTCAATTGGAGGCCAATTTGGGAGAAATACGAGAACACAAAGATTTGAGTGACCAAATGGACTCTGTTTGAATTCTAACCTCGCGTGGTACCATAATAACGACAAATGGAACATGATTGACTCAACAAAAAATTCGGTTGTGCTTACCAAAGAAAGAAAACTCGTTTGTACATTGAAGGCTCAATCGGAGGCCAATTTGGGTGCAATCCGAGAATACAAAGATTTGAGTGACCAAGTGGATTTTGTTTGACTTCTAACCTATCGTGGTACCATAATAACAACAAATGGAACACGTTTGACTAAACAAATAAGTTTGGTTGTGCTTAACGAAGAAGGAAAACTAGTTTGTACGTTGTAGGCTCAATTGGAGTCTAATTTGGGTGCAATTCGAGAATACCTAGATTTGGGTGACAAATGACTTCCGTTTCACTTATAACCTTGCGTGGTAGCATAATAACTACAAATGGAACTTGTTTGACACAACAAACAAGTTCAGTTGTGCTTAACGAAGAATGAAAACTCATTTGTACGTTGTAGGCTCAATTGGAGGCCAATTTTGGTGCTATCCGAGAATACAAAGATTTGATTAAACAAATGAACTCCGTTTGACTTCTAACCTCGTGTGGTACCATAATAATGAAAATGGAACATGTTTGACTCAACAAACAAGTTCGGTTGTGCTTAACGAAGAAGGAAAACTCGTTTGTACATTGTAGGCTCAATTGGAGTCCAATTTGGGTGCAATTCGAGAATACATAGATTTGAGTGACCAAATGACCTCTGTTTGAGTTATAACCTTGTGTGGAAGCATAATAACTACTAATGGAACATGTTTGACTCAACAAACAAGTTTGGTTGTGCTTAACGAAGAAGGAAAACTCGTTTGTACGTTGTAGGCCAATTGTAGGCCAATTTTGGTGCAATCCGAGAATACAAAGATTTGACTGACAAAATGGACTCTGTTTGACTTCTAACCACACGTGGTACCATAATAACGACAAATGGAACATGTTTGGCTCAACAAACCAGTTCGGTTGTGCTTAATGAAGAAGGAAAACTTGTTTGTACGTTGTTGGCTCAATTGAAGGCCAATTTGGGTGCAATCTGAGAATACAAAGATTTGAGTGACCAAATGGATTCCGTTTGACTTCTAACCTCACGGGTACCATAATAACAAAAAATGAACATGATTTACTCAACAAAGAAGTTCGGTTGTGCTTAACAAAGATAGAAAACTCGTTTGTACGTTGTAGGCTTTATTGGAGGCCAATTTGGGTGCAATCCGAGAATACAATGATTTGAGTGAGCAAATGGACTCCGTTTGACTTCTAACCTTGTGTTTTACCATAATAACGAAAATGGAACATGTTTGACTCAACAAACAAGTTCGGTTGTGCTTAACGATGAAGGAAAACTCGTTTGTACGTAGTAGGCTCAATTGGAGGCCAATCTGGGTGCAATCCGAGAATACAAATATTTGAGTGAGCAAATGGACTCCGTTTGACTTCTAACCTTGCGTGGTACCAAAATGAGGACAAATGGTACATGTTTGACTCAACAAACAAGTTTTTTTGTGCTTAACGAAGAAGGAAAACTCGTTTGTACGTTGTAGGTTCAATTGAAGACCAATTTGGGTGCAATCCGAGAATACAATTATTTGATTGACAAAATGGACTCCGTTAGACTTTTAACCTTACGTGGTACCATAATAAGAAAAATATAACATGTTTGACTCAACAAACCAGTTCGGTTGTGCTTAACGAAGAAGGAAAACTCGTTTGTACGTTGTAGGCTCAATTGGGGTTCAATTTGTGTGCCATCCGAGAATACAAGGATTTGAGTGACCAAATGACTTCCGTTTGAATTCTAACTACGCGTGGTTGCATAATGATGACAAATGGAGCATGTTTGACTCAACAAACAAGTTCGTTTGCGCTTAACGAAGAAGGAAAACTCGTTTGTACATTGTGGGCTCAATTGGAGGCCAATTTGGGTGCAATCCGAGAATACAAAGATTTGAGTGACCAAATGGACTCCGTTTGACTTATAACCTCTCGTGGTACCATAATTACAAAAAATGGAACATGTTTGACTCAACAAACAAGGTTGGTTGTGCTTAACGAAGAAGGAAAACTAGTTTGTACGTTGTAGGCTCAATTGGAGGCCAATTTGGGAGAAATACGAGAACACAAAGATTTGAGTGACCAAATGGACTCTGTTTGAATTCTAACCTCGCGTGGTACCATAATAACGACAAATGGAACATGATTGACTCAACAAAAAATTCGGTTGTGCTTACCAAAGAAAGAAAACTCGTTTGTACATTGAAGGCTCAATCGGAGGCCAATTTGGGTGCAATCCGAGAATACAAAGATTTGAGTGACCAAGTGGATTCTGTTTGACTTCTAACCTATCGTGGTACCATAATAACAACAAATGGAAAACGTTTGACTAAACAAATAAGTTTGGTTGTGCTTAACGAAGAAGGAAAACTAGTTTGTACGTTGTAGGCTCAATTGGAGTCTAATTTGGGTGCAATTCGAGAATACCTAGATTTGAGTGACAAATGACTTCCGTTTCACAAATAACCTTGCGTGGTAGCATAATAACTACAAATGGAACTTTTTTGACACAACAAACAAGTTCAGTTGTGCTTAACGAAGAATGAAAACTCATTTGTACGTTGTAGGCTCAATTGGAGGCCAATTTTGGTGCTATCCGAGAATACAAAGATTTGATTAAACAAATGAACTCCGTTTGACTTCTAACCTCGTGTGGTACCATAATAATGAAAATGGAACATGTTTGACTCAACAAACAAGTTCGGTTGTGCTTAACGAAGAAGGAAAACTCGTTTGTACATTGTAGGCTCAATTGGAGTCCAATTTGGGTGCAATTCGAGAATACATAGATTTGAGTGACCAAATGACCTCTGTTTGAGTTATAACCTTGTGTGGAAGCATAATAACTACTAATGGAACATGTTTGACTCAACAAACAAGTTTGGTTGTGCTTAACGAAGAAGGAAAACTCGTTTGTACGTTGTAGGCCAATTGTAGGCCAATTTTGGTGCAATCCGAGAATACAAAGATTTGACTGACAAAATGGACTCTGTTTGACTTCTAACCACACGTGGTACCATAATAACGACAAATGGAACATGTTTGGCTCAACAAACCAGTTCGGTTGTGCTTAATGAAGAAGGAAAACTTGTTTGTACGTTGTTGGCTCAATTGAAGGCCAATTTGGGTGCAATCTGAGAATACAAAGATTTGAGTGACCAAATGGATTCCGTTTGACTTCTAACCTCACGGGTACCATAATAACAAAAAATGAACATGATTTACTCAACAAAGAAGTTCGGTTGTGCTTAACAAAGATAGAAAACTCGCTTGTACGTTGTAGGCTTTATTGGAGGCCAATTTGGGTGCAATCCGAGAATACAATGATTTGAGTGAGAAAATGGACTCCGTTTGACTTCTAACCTTGTGTTTTACCATAATAACGAAAATGGAACATGTTTGACTCAACAAACAAGTTCGGTTGTGCTTAACGATGAAGGAAAACTCGTTTGTACGTAGTAGGCTCAATTGGAGGCCAATCTGGGTGCAATCCGAGAATACAAATATTTGAGTGAGCAAATGGACTCCGTTTGACTTCTAACCTTGCGTGGTACCAAAATGAGGACAAATGGTACATGTTTGACTCAACAAACAAGTTTTTTTGTGCTTAACGAAGAAGGAAAACTCGTTTGTACGTTGTAGGTTCAATTGAAGACCAATTTGGGTGCAATCCGAGAATACAATTATTTGATTGACAAAATGGACTCCGTTAGACTTTTAACCTTACGTGGTACCATAATAAGAAAAATATAACATGTTTGACTCAACAAACCAGTTCGGTTGTGCTTAACGAAGAAGGAAAACTCGTTTGTACGTTGTAGGCTCAATTGGGGTTCAATTTGTGTGCCATCCGAGAATACAAGGATTTGAGTGACCAAATGACTTCCGTTTGAATTCTAACTACGCGTGGTTGCATAATGATGACAAATGGAGCATGTTTGACTCAACAAACAAGTTCGTTTGCGCTTAACGAAGAAGGAAAACTCGTTTGTACATTGTGGGCTCAATTGGAGGCCAATTTGGGTGCAATCCGAGAATACAAAGATTTGAGTGACCAAATGGACTCCGTTTGACTTATAACCTCTCGTGGTACCATAATTACAAAAAATGGAACATGTTTGACTCAACAAACAAGGTTGGTTGTGCTTAACGAAGAAGGAAAACTAGTTTGTACGTTGTAGGCTCAATTGGAGGCCAATTTGGGAGAAATACGAGAACACAAAGATTTGAGTGACCAAATGGACTCTGTTTGAATTCTAACCTCGCGTGGTACCATAATAACGACAAATGGAACATGATTGACTCAACAAAAAATTCGGTTGTGCTTACCAAAGAAAGAAAACTCGTTTGTACATTGAAGGCTCAATCGGAGGCCAATTTGGGTGCAATCCGAGAATACAAAGATTTGAGTGACCAAGTGGATTCTGTTTGACTTCTAACCTATCGTGGTACCATAATAACAACAAATGGAAAACGTTTGACTAAACAAATAAGTTTGGTTGTGCTTAACGAAGAAGGAAAACTAGTTTGTACGTTGTAGGCTCAATTGGAGTCTAATTTGGGTGCAATTCGAGAATACCTAGATTTGAGTGACAAATGACTTCCGTTTCACAAATAACCTTGCGTGGTAGCATAATAACTACAAATGGAACTTGTTTGACACAACAAACAAGTTCAGTTGTGCTTAACGAAGAATGAAAACTCATTTGTACGTTGTAGGCTCAATTGGAGGCCAATTTTGGTGCTATCCGAGAATACAAAGATTTGATTAAACAAATGAACTCCGTTTGACTTCTAACCTCGTGTGGTACCATAATAATGAAAATGGAACATGTTTGACTCAACAAACAAGTTCGGTTGTGCTTAACGAAGAAGGAAAACTCGTTTGTACATTGTAGGCTCAATTGGAGTCCAATTTGGGTGCAATTCGAGAATACATAGATTTGAGTGACCAAATGACCTCTGTTTGAGTTATAACCTTGTGTGGAAGCATAATAACTACTAATGGAACATGTTTGACTCAACAAACAAGTTTGGTTGTGCTTAACGAAGAAGGAAAACTCGTTTGTACGTTGTAGGCCAATTGTAGGCCAATTTTGGTGCAATCCGAGAATACAAAGATTTGACTGACAAAATGGACTCTGTTTGACTTCTAACCACACGTGGTACCATAATAACGACAAATGGAACATGTTTGGCTCAACAAACCAGTTCGGTTGTGCTTAATGAAGAAGGAAAACTTGTTTGTACGTTGTTGGCTCAATTGAAGGCCAATTTGGGTGCAATCTGAGAATACAAAGATTTGAGTGACCAAATGGATTCCGTTTGACTTCTAACCTCACGGGTACCATAATAACAAAAAATGAACATGATTTACTCAACAAAGAAGTTCGGTTGTGCTTAACAAAGATAGAAAACTCGTTTGTACGTTGTAGGCTTTATTGGAGGCCAATTTGGGTGCAATCCGAGAATACAATGATTTGAGTGAGCAAATGGACTCCGTTTGACTTATAACCTTGTGTTTTACCATAATAACGAAAATGGAACATGTTTGACTCAACAAACAAGTTCGGTTGTGCTTAACGATGAAGGAAAACTCGTTTGTACGTAGTAGGCTCAATTGGAGGCCAATCTGGGTGCAATCCGAGAATACAAATATTTGAGTGAGCAAATGGACTCCGTTTGACTTCTAACCTTGCGTGGTACCAAAATGAGGACAAATGGTACATGTTTGACTCAACAAACAAGTTTTTTTGTGCTTAACGAAGAAGGAAAACTCGTTTGTACGTTGTAGGTTCAATTGAAGACCAATTTGGGTGCAATCCGAGAATACAATTATTTGATTGACAAAATGGACTCCGTTAGACTTTTAACCTTACGTGGTACCATAATAAGAAAAATATAACATGTTTGACTCAACAAACCAGTTCGGTTGTGCTTAACGAAGAAGGAAAACTCGTTTGTACGTTGTAGGCTCAATTGGGGTTCAATTTGTGTGCCATCCGAGAATACAAGGATTTGAGTGACCAAATGACTTCCGTTTGAATTCTAACTACGCGTGGTTGCATAATGATGACAAATGGAGCATGTTTGACTCAACAAACAAGTTCGTTTGCGCTTAACGAAGAAGGAAAACTCGTTTGTACATTGTGGGCTCAATTGGAGGCCAATTTGGGTGCAATCCGAGAATACAAAGATTTGAGTGACCAAATGGACTCCGTTTGACTTATAACCTCTCGTGGTACCATAATTACAAAAAATGGAACATGTTTGACTCAACAAACAAGGTTGGTTGTGCTTAACGAAGAAGGAAAACTAGTTTGTACGTTGTAGGCTCAATTGGAGGCCAATTTGGGAGAAATACGAGAACACAAAGATTTGAGTGACCAAATGGACTCTGTTTGAATTCTAACCTCGCGTGGTACCATAATAACGACAAATGGAACATGATTGACTCAACAAAAAATTCGGTTGTGCTTACCAAAGAAAGAAAACTCGTTTGTACATTGAAGGCTCAATCGGAGGCCAATTTGGGTGCAATCCGAGAATACAAAGATTTGAGTGACCAAGTGGATTCTGTTTGACTTCTAACCTATCGTGGTACCATAATAACAACAAATGGAAAACGTTTGACTAAACAAATAAGTTTGGTTGTGCTTAACGAAGAAGGAAAACTAGTTTGTACGTTGTAGGCTCAATTGGAGTCTAATTTGGGTGCAATTCGAGAATACCTAGATTTGAGTGACAAATGACTTCCGTTTCACAAATAACCTTGCGTGGTAGCATAATAACTACAAATGGAACTTGTTTGACACAACAAACAAGTTCAGTTGTGCTTAACGAAGAATGAAAACTCATTTGTACGTTGTAGGCTCAATTGGAGGCCAATTTTGGTGCTATCCGAGAATACAAAGATTTGATTAAACAAATGAACTCCGTTTGACTTCTAACCTCGTGTGGTACCATAATAATGAAAATGGAACATGTTTGACTCAACAAACAAGTTCGGTTGTGCTTAACGAAGAAGGAAAACTCGTTTGTACATTGTAGGCTCAATTGGAGTCCAATTTGGGTGCAATTCGAGAATACATAGATTTGAGTGACCAAATGACCTCTGTTTGAGTTATAACCTTGTGTGGAAGCATAATAACTACTAATGGAACATGTTTGACTCAACAAACAAGTTTGGTTGTGCTTAACGAAGAAGGAAAACTCGTTTGTACGTTGTAGGCCAATTGTTGGCCAATTTTGGTGCAATCCGAGAATACAAAGATTTGACTGACAAAATGGACTCTGTTTGACTTCTAACCACACGTGGTACCATAATAACGACAAATGGAACATGTTTGGCTCAACAAACCAGTTCGGTTGTGCTTAATGAAGAAGGAAAACTTGTTTGTACGTTGTTGGCTCAATTGAAGGCCAATTTGAGTGCAATCCGAGAATACAAAGATTTGAGTGACCAAATGGATTCCGTTTGACTTCTAACCTCACGGGTACCATAATAACAAAAAATGAACATGATTTACTCAACAAAGAAGTTCGGTTGTGCTTAACAAAGATAGAAAACTCGTTTGTACGTTGTAGGCTTTATTGGAGGCCAATTTGGGTGCAATCCGAGAATACAATGATTTGAGTGAGCAAATGGACTCCGTTTGACTTCTAACCTTGTGTGGTACCATAATAATGAAAATGGAACATGTTTGACTCAACAAACAAGTTCGGTTGTGCTTAACGATGAAGGAAAACTCGTTTGTACGTAGTAGGCTCAATTGGAGGCCAATGTGGGTGCAATCCGAGAAAACAAAGATTTGAGTGAGCAAATGGACTCCGTTTGACTTCTAACCTCGCGTGGTATCAAAATAACACAAATGGAACATATTTGACTCAACACAAAAGTTCGGTTGTGCTTAACGAAGAAGGAAAACTCGTTTGTACGTTGTAGGCTCAATTGGAGTCTAATTTGGGTGCAATTCTAGAATAGATAGATTTGAGTGAAAAATGACCTCCGTTTGACTTATAACCTTCCGTGGTAGCATAATAACTACAAATGGAACATGTTTGACTCAACAAACAAGTTCGTTTGTGCTTAACGAAGAAGGAAAACTCGTTTGTACGTTGTAGGTTCAATTGAAGGCCAATTTGGGTGCAATCCGAGAATACAAAGATTTGAATGACCAAATGGACTCTGTTTGACTTCTAACCTCGCGTGGTACCATAATTACAACAAATGGAACACGTTTGACTAAACAAATAAGTTTGGTTGTGCTTAACGAAGAAGGAAAACTAGTTTGTACGTAGTAGGCTCAATTGGAGTCTAGTTTGGGTGCAATTCGAGAATACCTAGATTTGAGTAACAAATGAATTCCGTTTCATTTATAACCTTGCGTGGTAGCATAATAACTACAAATGGAACTTGTTTGACTCAACAAACAAGTTCAGTTGTGCTTAACGATGAAGGAAAACTCATTTGTACGTTGTAGGCTCAATTGGAGGCCAATTTTGGTGCTATCCGAGAATACAAAGATTTGAGTAAACAAATGGACTCCGTTTGACTTCTAACCTCGTGTGGTACCATAATAATGAAAATGGAACATGTTTGACTCAACAAACAAGTTCGGTTGTGCTTAACGAAGAAGGAAAACTCGTTTGTACATTGTAGGCTCAATTGGAGTCCAATTTGGGTGCAATTCGAGAATACATAGATTTGAGTGACCAAATGACCTCTGTTTGAGTTATAACCTTGTGTGGAAGCATAATAACTACTAATGGAATATGTTTGACTCAACAAACAAGTTTGGTTGTGCTTAACGAAGAAGGAAAACTCGTTTGTACGTTGTATGCCAATTGTAGGCCAATTTTGGTGCAATCCGAGAATACAAAGATTTGACTGACAAAATGGACTCTGTTTGACTTCTAACCACACGTGGTACCATAATAACGACAAATGGAACATGTTTGGCTCAACAAACCAGTTCGGTTGTGCTTAATGAAGAAGGAAAACTTGTTTGTACGTTGTTGGCTCAATTGAAGGCCAATTTGGATGCAATCTGAGAATACAAAGATTTGAGTGACCAAATGGATTCCGTTTGACTTCTAACCTCACGGGTACCATAATAACAAAAAATGAACATGATTTACTCAACAAAGAAGTTCGGTTGTGCTTAACAAAGATAGAAAACTCGTTTGTACGTTGTAGGCTTTATTGGAGGCCAATTTGGGTGCAATCCGAGAATACAATGATTTGAGTGAGCAAATGGACTCCGTTTGACTTCTAACCTTGTGTGGTACCATAATAATGAAAATGGAACATGTTTGACTCAACAAACAAGTTCGGTTGTGCTTAACGATGAAGGAAAACTCGTTTGTGCGTAGTAGGGTCAATTGGAGGCCAATTTGGGTGCAATCCGAGAATACAAAGATTTTAGTGAGCAAATGGACTCCGTTTGACTTCTAACCTCGCGTGGTATCAAAATAACACAAATGGAACATATTTGACTCAACACAAAAGTTCGGTTGTGCTTAACGAAGAAGGAAAACTCGTTTGTACGTTGTAGGCTCAATTGGAGTCTAATTTGGGTGCAATTCTAGAATAGATAGATTTGAGTGAAAAATGACCTCCGTTTGACTTATAACCTTCCGTGGTAGCATAATAACTAAAAATGGAACATGTTTGACTCAACAAACAAGTTCGGTTGTGTTTAACGAAGAAGGAAAACTCGTTTGTACGTTGTAGGTTCAATTGAAGACCAATTTGGGTGCAATCCGAGAATACAATTATTTGATTGACAAAATCGACTCCGTTAGACTTTTAACCTCGCGTAGTACCATAATAAAGAAAAATTTAACATGTTTGACTCAACAAACAAGTTCGGTTGTGCTTAACGAAAAAGGAAAACTCGTTTGTACGTTGTAGGCTCAATTGGGGGCCAATTTGTTTGCAATCCGAGAATACAAGGATTTGAGTGACCAAATGAATTCCGTTTGAATTCTAACCACACGTGGTTGCATAATGATGACAAATGGAACATGTTTGACTCAACAAACAAGTTCGTTTGTGCTTAATGAAGAAGGAAAACTTGTTTGTACGTTGTAGGCTCAATTGGAGGCCAATTTGGGTGCAATCCGAGAATACAAAGATTTGAGTGACCAAATGGATTCCGTTTGACTTATAACATCATGGTGTACCATAATAATGAAAAATGGAACATGATTGACTTAACAAACAAGTTCGGTTGTGCTTAACAAACATAGAAAACTCGTTTGTACGTTGTAGGCTCAATTGGAGGCCAATTTGGGTGCAATCTTAGAATACAAAGATTTAAATGAGCAAATGGACTCCGTTTGACTTCTAACCACGTGTGGTACCATAATAACGACAATTTAATATGTTTGACTCAACAAACAAGTTCGGTTGTGCTTAACGAACAAGGAAAACTCGATTGTACGTTGTAGACTCAATTGGAGGCCAATTTGGGTGCAATCCGAGAATACAAAGATTTGAGTGAGCAAATGGACTCCGTTTGAATTCTAACAGTGTGTGGTACCAAAATAACCACAAAATGGAACATGTTTGACTCAACAAACAAGGTCGGTTGTGCTTAACGAAGAAGGAAAACTCGTTTGTACATTGTGGGCTCAATCGGATGCCAATTTGGGTGCAATCTGAGAATACAAAGATTTGAGTGACCAAATGGACTCCGTTTGACTTCTAACCTCACGTGGTACCATAATTACAAAAAATGGAACATGTTTGACTAAACAAACAAGGTCGGTTGTGCTTAACGAAGAAGGAAAACTCGTTTGTACATTGTAGGCTCAATTGGAGTCTAATTTGGGTGCAATTCGAGAATACATAGATTTGAGTGACCAAATGACCTCCGTTTGACTTATAACCTTGTGTGGTAGCCTAATAACTACTAATGGAACATGTTTGACTCAACAAACAAGTTTGGTTGTACTTAACGAAGAAGGAAAACTCGTTTGTACGTTGTAGGCCAATTGTAGGCCAATTTGGGTGCAATCCGAGAATACACAGATTTGACTGACAAAATGGACTCTGTTTGACTTCCAACCACACGTGGTACCAGAATAACGACAAATGGAACATGTTTGACTCAACAAACCAGTTCGGTTGTGCTTAATGAAGAAGGAAAACTTGTTTGTACGTTGTTGGCTCAATTGAAGGCCAATTTGGGTGCAATCCGAGAATACAAAGATTTGAGTGACCAAATGGATTCCGTTTGACTTCTAACCTCACGGGTACCATAATAACAAAAAATGAACATGATTTACTCAACAAAGAAGTTCGGTTGTGCTTAACAAAGATAGAAAACTCGTTTGTACGTTGTAGGCTTTATTGGAGGCCAATTTGGGTGCAATCCGAGAATACAATGATTTGAGTGAGCAAATGGACTCCGTTTGACTTCTAACTTTGTGTGGTACCATAATAACAAAAATGAAACATGTTTGACTCAACAAACAAGTTCGGTTGTGCTTAACGAAGAAGGAAAACTCGTTTGTACGTTGTAGGCTCAATTGGAGGCCAATTTGGGAGAAATACAAGAACACAAAGATTTGAGTGACCAAATGGACTTTCTTTGTCTTCTAACCTCGCGTGGTACCATAATAACTACAAATGGAACATGATTGACTCAACAAAAAATTCGGTTGTGCTTAACAAAGAAAGAAAACTCGTTTGTACATTGAAGGCTCAATCGGAGGCCAATTTGGGTGCAATCCGAGAATACAAAGATTTGAGTGACCAAATGGACTCCGTTTGACTTCTAACCTCACGTGGTACCATAATAACGACAAGTGGAACATGTTTGACTCAACAAACAAGTTCGGTTGTGCTTAACGAAGAAGGAAAACTCGTTTGTATGTTGTAGGTTTAATTGAAGGCCAATTTGGGTGCAATCCGAGAATACAAAGATTTGAGTGAGCAAATGGACACCGTTTGAATTCTAACAGCGTGTGGTACCAAAATAACCACAAATGGAACATGTTTGACTCAACAAACTAGTTCGATTGTGCTTAACGAAGAAGGAGAACTGGTTTGTACGTTGTAGGCTCAATTGGAGGCCAATTTGGGAGCAATACGAGAATACAAAGATTTGAGTGAGCAAATGGACTCTGTTTGTCTTCTAACATCGTGTGGTACCATAATAACGACAAATAGAACATGTTTGACTCAACAAAAAAGTTCGGTTATGCTTAACGAAGAAGGAGAACTCGTTTTTACGTTGTTGGTTCAATTGAAGGCCAATTTGGGTGCAATCCGAGAATACATAGATTTGAGTGACCAAATGGATTCTGTTTGACTTCTAACTTCACGTGCTACCATAATAACAACAAATGGAACATGTTTGACTGAACAAACAAGTTTGTTTGTGCTTAACAGGGAAGGAAAACTCGTTTGTACATTGTAGGCTCAATTGAAGTCTAATTTGGGTGGAATTCGAGAATACATAGATTTGAGCGACCAAATGACCTCCGTTTGACTTATAACCTTCTGTGGTAGCATAATAACTACTAATGTAACATGTTTGACTCAACAAAAAAGTTTGGTTGTGCTTAACGAAGAAGGAAAACTCGTTTGTACGTTGTAGGCCAATTGGAGGCCAATTTGGGTGCAATCCAAGAATACAAAGATTTGAGTGAGCAAATGGACTCCGTTTGACTTCTAACCTTGCGTGGTACCATAATAACGAAAATGGAACATGTTTGACTCAACAAACAAGTTCGGTTGTGCTTAAGGAAGAAGGAAAACTCGTTTGTACGTTGTATGCTCAATTGGAGGCCAATTTGGGTGCAATACGAGAATACAAAGATTTGAGTGACCAAATGGACTCCGTTTCACTTCTAACCTCGCGTGGTACTAAAATAATGACAAATGGAATATGTTTGACTCAACAAAGAAGTTAAGTTGTGTTTAACAAAGAAGGAAAACTCGTTTGTACGTTGTAGGTTCAATTGAAGACCAATTTGGGTGCAATCCGAGAATACAATTATTTGATTGACCAAATGGACTCCGTTTGACTTCTAACCTCACGTGGTACTATAATAACTAAAAATGGAACATGTTTGACTCAACAAACAAGTTCGGTTGTGCTTAACGAAGAAGGAAAACTGGTTCGTACGTTGTAGGCTCAAATGGAGGCCAATTTGGGTGCAATACGAGAATACAAAGATTTGAGTGACCAAATGGACTCTGTTTGACTTCTAACCTCGTGCGGTACCATAATAATGACAAATGGAACATGATTGACTCAACAAACAAGTTTGGTTGTGTTTAACGAAGAAACAAAACTCGTTTGTACGTGGAAGGCTCAATCGGAAGCCAATTTGGGTGCAATCCGAGAATACAAAGATTTGAGTGACCAAATGGACTCCGTTTGACTTCTAACCTCACGTGGTACCATAATAACGACAAATGGAACATGTTTGACTCAACAAAGAAGTTCAGTTGTGTTTAACGAAGAAGGAAAACTCGTTTGTACGTTGTAGGTTTAATTGAAGGCCAATTTGGGTGCAATCCGAGAATACAATGATTTGATTGACCAAATGGACTCCGTTTGACTTGTAACCTCGCGTGGTACCATAATAATGAAAAATGGAACATGTTTGTCTGAACAAAAAAGTTCGGTTGTGCTTAACGAAGAAGGAAAACTCGTTTGTACGTTGTAGGCTCAATTGGAGGCCAATTTGGGTGCAATCCCAGAATACATAGATTTGAGTGACCAAATGACCTCCTTTTAACTTCTAACCTGACGTGGGAGCATAATAACTACAAATGGAACATGTTTGACTAAACAAACCAATTCGGTTGTGCTTAACGAAGAAGGAAAACTCATTTGTACGTTGTAAGCCAATTTGGGTGCAATCCGAGAATACAAAGATTTGAGGGACAAAATGGAATCCGTTCGACTTCTAACCTCACGTGGTACCATAATAATGACAAATGGAACATGTTTGACACAACAAACAAGTTCGGTTGTGCTTAATGAAGAAGGAAAACTTGTTTGTACGTTGTAGGCTCAATTGGAGGCCAATTTGGGTGCAATCCGAGAATACAAAGATTTGAGTGACCAAATGGATTCCGTTTGACTTATAACATCACGGTGTACCATAATAATGAAAAATGGAACATGATTGACTTAACAAACAAGTTCGGTTGTGCTTAACAAACATAGAAAACTCGTTTGTACGTTGTAGGCTCAATTGGAGGCCAATTTGGGTGCAATCTTAGAATACAAAGATTTAAATGAGCAAATGGACTCCGTTTGACTTCTAACCACGTGTGGTACCATAATAACGACAATTTAATATGTTTGACTCAACAAACAAGTTCGGTTGTGCTTAACGAACAAGGAAAACTCGATTGTACGTTGTAGACTCAATTGGAGGCCAATTTGGGTGCAATCCGAGAATACAAAGATTTGAGTGAGCAAATGGACTCCGTTTGAATTCTAACAGTGTGTGGTACCAAAATAACCACAAAATGGAACATGTTTGACTCAACAAACAAGTTCGGTTGTGCTTAATGAAGAAGGAGAACTGGTTTGTACGTTGTAGGCTCAATTGGAGGCCAATTTGGGAGCAATACGAAAATAAAAAAGATTTGAGTGAGCAAATGGACTCTGTTTGTCTTCTAACATCGTGTGGTACCATAATAACTACAAACAGAACATGTTTGACTCAACAAAACATTTCGGTTGTGCTTAACGAAGAAGGACAACTCGTTTTTACGTTGTTGGTTCAATTGAAGGCCAATTTGGGTGCAATCTGAGAATACATAGATTTGAGTGACCAAATGGATTCTGTTTGACTGCTAACTTCACGTGGTACAATAATAACAACAAATGGAACATGTTTGACTGAACAAACAAGTTTGTTTGTGCTTAACAGGGAAGGAAAACTCGTTTGTACATTGTAGGCTCAATTGAAGTCTAATTTGGGTGCAATTCGAGAATACATAGATTTGAGCGACCAAATGACCTCCGTTTGACTTCTAAAGTTGCGTGGTAGCTTAATAACTACAAATGGAACATGTTTGACTAAAAAATCCAATTCGGTTGTGCTTAACGAAGAAGGAAAACTCGTTTGTACGTTGTTGGCTCAATTGGAGGCCAATTTGGGTGCAATCCGAGAATACAAAGATTTGACTGAAAAAATGGACTCTGTTTGAATTTTGACCAGACGTGGTACCATAATAACGACAAATGGAACATGTTTGACTCAAAAAACCAGTTCGGTTGTGCTTAATGAAGAAGGAAAACTTGTTTTTACGTTGTTGGCTCAATTGAAGGCCAATTTGGGTGCAATCCGAGAATACAAAGATTTGAGTGACCAAATGGATTCCGTTTGACTTCTAACCTCACGGGTACCATAATAACAAAAAATGAACATGATTTACTCAACAAAGAAGTTCGGTTGTGCTTAACAAAGATAGAAAACTCGTTTGTACGTTGTAGGCTTTATTGGAGGCCAATTTGGGTGCAATACGAGAATACAATGATTTGAGTGAGCAAATGGACTCCGTTTGACTTCTAACCTTGTGTGGTACCATAATAACGAAAACGGAACATATTTGACTCAACAAACAAGTTCGGTTGTGCTTAACGATGAAGGAAAACTCGTTTGTACGTAGTAGGCTCAATTGGAGGCAAATTTGGGTGCAATCCGAGAATACAATGATTTGAGTGAGCAAATGGACTCCGTTTGACTTCTAACCTCACGTGGTACCAAAATAACACAAATGGAACATGTTTGACTCAACACACAAGTTCGGTTGTGCTTAACGAAGAAGGAAAACTCGTTTGTACGTTGTAGGCTCAATTGGAGTCTAATTTGGGTGCAATTCTAGAATATATAGATTTGAGTGAGAAATGACCTCCGTTTGACTTATAACCTTCCATGGTAGCATAATAACTACAAACGGAACATGTTTGACTCAACAAACAAGTTCGGTTGTGCTTAACGTAGAAGGAAAACTCATTTGTACGTGTAGGCTCAATTGGAGACCAATTAAGGTGCAATCCGAGATACAAAGATTTGAGTAATCAAATGGACTCCGTTTGACTTCAAACCTTGTGTGGTACCATAATAATGAAAATGAAATATGTTTGACTCAACAAACAAGTTCGGTTGTGCTTAACGAAGAAGGATAACTCGTTTGTACGTTGTAGGCTCAATTGGAGGCCAATTTGGGTGCAATTCAAGAATAGATAGATTTGAGTGAAAAATGACCTCCGTTTGACTTATAACCTTCCGTGGTAGCATAATAACTAAAAATGGAACATGTTTGACTCAACAAACAAGTTCGGTTGTGCTTAAGGAAGAAGGAAAACTCGTTTGTACGTTGTATGCTCAATTGGAGGCCAATTTGGGTGCAATACGAGAATACAAAGATTTGAGTGACCAAATGGACTCCGTTTCACTTCTAACCTCGCGTGGTACTAAAATAATGACAAATGGAATATGTTTGACTCAACAAAGAAGTTAAGTTGTGTTTAACAAAGAAGTAAAACTCGTTTGTACGTTGTAGGTTCAATTGAAGACCAATTTGGGTGCAATCCGAGAATACAATTATTTGATTGACCAAATGGACTCCGTTTGACTTCTAACCTCACGTGGTACTATAATAACTAAAAATGGAACATGTTTGACTCAACAAACAAGTTCGGTTGTGCTTAACGAAGAAGGAAAACTGGTTCGTACGTTGTAGGCTCAAATGGAGGCCAATTTGGGTGCAATACGAGAATACAAAGATTTGAGTGACCAAATGGACTCTGTTTGACTTCTAACCTCGTGCGGTACCATAATAATGACAAATGGAACATGATTGACTCAACAAACAAGTTCGGTTGTGTTTAACGAAGAAACAAAACTCGTTTGTACGTTGAAGGCTCAATCGGAAGCCAATTTGGGTGCAATCCGAGAATACAAAGATGTGAGTGACCAAATGGACTCCGTTTGACTTCTAACCTCACGTGGTACCATAATAACGACAAATGGAACATGTTTGATTCAACAAAGAAGTTCAGTTGTGTTTAACGAAGAAGGAAAACTCGTTTGTACGTTGTAGGTTTAATTGAAGGCCAATTTGGGTGCAATCCGAGAATACAATGATTTGATTGACCAAATGGACTCCGTTTGACTTGTAACCTCGCGTGGTACCATAATAATGAAAAATGGAACATGTTTGTCTGAACAAAAAAGTTCGGTTGTGCTTAACGAAGAAGGAAAACTCGTTTGTACGTTGTAGGCTCAATTGGAGGCCAATTTGGGTGCAATCCCAGAATACATAGATTTGAGTGACCAAATGACCTCCTTTTAACTTCTAACCTGACGTGGGAGCATAATAACTACAAATGGAACATGTTTGACTAAACAAACCAATTCGGTTGTGCTTAACGAAGAAGGAAAACTCATTTGTACGTTGTAAGCCAATTTGGGTGCAATCCGAGAATACAAAGATTTGAGGGACAAAATGGAATCCGTTCGACTTCTAACCTCGCGTGGTACCATAATAATGACAAATGGAACATGTTTGACACAACAAACAAGTTCGGTTGTGCTTAATGAAGAAGGAAAACTTGTTTGTACGTTGTAGGCTCAATTGGAGGCCAATTTGGGTGCAATCCGAGAATACAAAGATTTGAGTGACCAAATGGATTCCGTTTGACTTCTAACATCACGGTGTACCATAATAACGAAAAATGGAACATGATTGACTTAACAAACAAGTTCGGTTGTGCTTAACAAACATAGAAAACTCGTTTGTACGTTGTAGGCTCAATTGGAGGCCAATTTGGGTGCAATCTTAGAATACAAAGATTTAAATGAGCAAATGGACTCCGTTTGACTTCTAACCACGTGTGGTACCATAATAACGACAATTTAATATGTTTGAGTCAACAAACAAGTTCGGTTGTGCTTAACGAACAAGGAAAACTCGATTGTACGTTGTAGACTCAATTGGAGGCCAATTTGGGTGCAATCCGAGAATACAAAGATTTGAGTGAGCAAATGGACTCCGTTTGAATTCTAACAGTGTGTGGTACCAAAATAACCACAAAATGGAACATGTTTGACTCAACAAACAAGTTCGGTTGTGCTTAACGAAGAAGGAGAACTGGTTTGTACGTTGTAGGCTCAATTGGAGGCCAATTTGGGAGCAATACGAAAATAAAAAAGATTTGAGTGAGCAAATGGACTCTGTTTGTCTTCTAACATCGTGTGGTACCATAATAACTACAAACAGAACATGTTTGACTCAACAAAACATTTCGGTTGTGCTTAACGAAGAAGGACAACTCGTTTTTACGTTGTTGGTTCAATTGAAGGCCAATTTGGGTGCAATCTGAGAATACATAGATTTGAGTGACCAAATGGATTCTGTTTGACTTCTAACTTCACGTGGTACAATAATAACAACAAATGGAACATGTTTGACTGAACAAATAAGTTTGTTTGTGCTTAACAGGGAAGGAAAACTCGTTTGTACATTGTAGGCTCAATTGAAGTCTAATTTGGGTGCAATTCGAGAATACATAGATTTGAGCGACCAAATGACCTCCGTTTGACTTCTAAAGTTGCGTGGTAGCTTAATAACTACAAATGGAACATGTTTGACTCAAAAATCCAATTCGGTTGTGCTTAACGAAGAAGGAAAACTCGTTTGTACGTTGTTGGCTCAATTGGAGGCCAATTTGGGTGCAATCCGAGAATACAAAGATTTGACTGAAAAAATGGACTCTGTTTGAATTTTGACCAGACGTGGTACCATAATAACGACAAATGGAACATGTTTGACTCAAAAAACCAGTTCGGTTGTGCTTAATGAAGAAGGAAAACTTGTTTTTACGTTGTTGGCTCAATTGAAGGCCAATTTGGGTGCAATCCGAGAATACAAAGATTTGAGTGACCAAATGGATTCCGTTTGACTTCTAACCTCACGGGTACCATAATAACAAAAAATGAACATGATTTACTCAACAAAGAAGTTCGGTTGTGCTTAACAAAGATAGAAAACTCGTTTGTACGTTGTAGGCTTTATTGGAGGCCAATTTGGGTGCAATACGAGAATACAATGATTTGAGTGAGCAAATGGACTCCGTTTGACTTCTAACCTTGTGTGGTACCATAATAACAAAAACGGAACATATTTGACTCAACAAACAAGTTCAGTTGTGCTTAACGATGAAGGAAAACTCGTTTGTACGTAGTAGGCTCAATTGGAGGCAAATTTGGGTGCAATCCGAGAATACAATGATTTGAGTGAGCAAATGGACTCCGTTTGACTTCTAACCTCACGTGGTACCAAAATAACACAAATGGAACATGTTTGACTCAACACACAAGTTCGGTTGTGCTTAACGAAGAAGGAAAACTCGTTTGTACGTTGTAGGCTCAATTGGAGTCTAATTTGGGTGCAATTCTAGAATATATAGATTTGAGTGAGAAATGACCTCCGTTTGACTTATAACCTTCCATGGTAGCATAATAACTACAAACGGAACATGTTTGACTCAACAAACAAGTTCGGTTGTGCTTAACGTAGAAGGAAAACTCATTTGTACGTGTAGGCTCAATTGGAGACCAATTAAGGTGCAATCCGAGATACAAAGATTTGAGTAATCAAATGGACTCCGTTTGACTTCAAACCTTGTGTGGTACCATAATAATGAAAATGAAATATGTTTGACTCAACAAACAAGTTCGGTTGTGCTTAACGAAGAAGGATAACTCGTTTGTACGTTGTAGGCTCAATTGGAGGCCAATTTGGGTGCAATTCAAGAATAGATAGATTTGAGTGAAAAATGACCTCCGTTTGACTTATAACCTTCCGTGGTAGCATAATAACTAAAAATGGAACATGTTTGACTCAACAGAAAAGTTCGGTTGTGCTTAACGAAGAACGAAAACTCGTTTGTACGTTGTAGGTTCAATTGGGGGCCAATTTGTGTGCAATCCGAGAATACAAGGATTTGAGTGACCAAATGACTTCCGTTTGAATTCTAACCACGCGTGGTTGCATAATGATGACAAATGGAACATGTTTGACTCAACAAACAAGTTCGTTTGTGCTTAACGAAGAAGGAAAACTCGTTTGTACATTGTGGGCTCAATTGGAGGCCAATTTGGGTGCAATCCGAGAATACAAAGATTTGAGTGACCAAATGGACTCCGTTTGACTTCTAACCTCATGTGGTACCATAATTACAAAAAATGGAACATGTTTGACTCAACAAACAAGGTCGGTTGTGCTTAACGAAGAAGGAAAACTCGTTTGTACATTGTAGGCTCAATTGGAGTCTAATTTGGGTGCAATTCAAGAATACATAGATTTGAGTGACCAAATGACCTCCGTTTGACTTATAACCTTGTGTGGTAGCCTAATAACTACTAATGGAACATGTTTGACTCAACAAACAAGTTTGGTTGTGCTTAACGAAGAAGGAAAACTCGTTTGTACGTTGGAGGCCAATTGTAGGCCAATTTGGGTGCAATCCGAGAATACAAAGATTTGACTGACAAAATGGACTCTGTTTGACTTCTAACCACACGTGGTACCATAATAACGACAAATGGAACATGTTTGACTCAACAAACCAGTTCGGTTGTGCTTAATGAAGAAGGAAAACTTGTTTGTACGTTGTTGGCTCAATTGAAGGCCAATTTGGGTGCAATCTGAGAATACAAAGATTTGAGTGACCAAATGGATTCCGTTTGACTTCTAACCTCACGGGTACCATAATAACAAAAAATGAACATGATTTACTCAACAAAGAAGTTCGGTAGTGCTTAACAAAGATAGAAAACTCGTTTGTACGTTGTAGGCTTTATTGGAGGCCAATTTGGGTGCAATCCGAGAATACAATTATTTGAGTGAGCAAATGGACTCCGTTTGACTTCTAACCTTGTGTTTTACCATAATAACGAAAATGGAACATGTTTGACTCAACAAACAAGTTCGATTGTGCTTAACGATGAAGAAAAACTCGTTTGTACGTAGTAGGCTCAATTGGAGGCCAATTTGGGTGCAATCCGAGAATACAAATATTTGAGTGAGCAAATGGACTCCGTTTGACTTCTAACCTCGCGTGGTACCAAAATGAGGACAAATGGTACATGTTTGACTCAACAAACAAGTTTTTTTGTGCTTAACGAAGAAGGAAAACTCGTTTGTACGTTGTAGGTTCAATTGAAGACAAATTTGGGTGCAATCCGAGAATACAAATGGACTCCATTTGGGTACATGTTTGACTCAACAAACAAGTTTTTTTGTGCTTAACGAAGAAGGAAAACTCGTTTGTACGTTGTAGGTTCAATTGAAGACCAATTTCGGTGCAATCCGAGAATACAATTATTTGATTGACAAAATGGACTCTGTTAGACTTTTAACCTTGCGTGGTACCATAGTAAAGAAAAATATAACATGTTTGACTCAACAAACCAGTTCGGTTGTGCTTAACGAAGAAGGAAAACTCGTTTGTACGTTGTAGGCTCAATTGGGGTTCAATTTGTGTGCCATCCGAGAATACAAGGATTTGAGTGACCAAATGACTTCCGTTTGAATTCTAACTACGCGTGGTTGCATAATGATGACAAATGGAGCATGTTTGACTCAACAAACAAGTTCGTTTGTGCTTAACGAAGAAGGAAAACTCGTTTGTACATTGTGGGCTCATTTGGAAGCCAATTTGGGTGCAATCCGAGAATACAAAGATTTGAGTGACCAAATGGACTCCGTTTGACTTCTAACCTCGCGTGGTACCATAATTATAAAAAATGTAAAATGTTTGACTCAACAAACAAGGTTGGTTGTGCTTAACGAAGAAGGAAAACTCGTTTGTACGTTGTAGACACAATTGGAGGCCAATTTGGGAGAAATACGAGAACACAAAGATTTGAGTGACCAAATGGACTCTGTTTGACTTCTAACCTCGCGTGGTACCATAATAACGACAAATGTAACATGATTGACTCAACAAAAAATTCGGTTGTGCTTAACAAAGAAAGAAAACTCGTTTGTACATTGAAGGCTCAATCGGAGGCCAATTTGGGTGCAATCCGAGAATACAAAGATTTGAGTAACCAAATGGATTTTGTTTGACTTCTAACCTCACGTGGTACCATAATAACGACAAGTGGAACATGTTTGACTCAACAAACAAGTTCGGTTGTGCTTAACGAAGAAGGAAAACTCGTTTGTTTGTTGTAGGTTTAATTGAAGGCCAATTTGGGTGCCATCCGAGAATACAATGATTTGATTGACCAAATGGACTCCGTTTGAATTCTAACCTCGCGTGGTACAATCATAATGACAAATGGAACATTATTGACTCAACAAACCAGTTCGGTTGTGCTTAACGAAGCAGGAAAACTCGTTTGTACGTTGTAGGTTCAATTGGAGGCCAATTTGGGTGCAATCCGATAATACAAAGATTTGGGTAAGAAAATGGACTTAGTTTGACTTCTAACCTCATGTGGTATTATAATAACGACAAATGGAACATTATTGACTCAACAAACAAGTTCGGTTGTGCTTAACGAAGGAGGAAAACTCGTTTTTACGTTGTAGATTCAATTGAAAGCCAATTTGGGTGCAATCCGAGAATACAAAGATTTGAGTGACCAAATGGACTCTGTTTGACTTCTAACCTAGCGTGGTACCACAATAACAACAAATGGAACATGTTTGACTGAACAAATAAGTTTGGTTGTGCTTAAGGAAGAAGGAAAACTCGTTTGTACGTTGTAGGCTCAATTGGAGTCTAATTTGAAAGCAATTCGAGAATACCTAGATTTGAGTGAAAAATGACTTCCGTATCACTTATAACCTTGCGTGGTACCATAATAACTACAAATGGAACATGTTTGACACAACAAATAAGTTCGGTTGTGCTTAACGAAGAAGGAAAACTCGTTTGTACGTTGTAGGCTCAATTGGAGGCCAATTTAGGTGCTATCCGAGAATACAAAGATTTGAGTAAACAAATGGACTCCGTTTGACTTCTAACCTCGTGTGGTACCATAATAATGAAAATGGAACATGTTTGACTCAACAAACAAGTTCGGTTGTGCTTAACGAAGAAGGAAAACTCGTTTGTACATTGTAGGCTCAATTGGAGGCCAATTTGGGTGCAACCGAGAATACAAAGATTTGAGTGAGTAAATGGACTCCGTTTGACTTCTAACCTCATGTGGTACCAAAATAACGACAAATGGTACATGTTTGACTCAACAAACAAGTTCGGTTGTGCTTAACGAAGAAGGATAACTCGTTTGTACGTTGTAGGCTCAATTGGAGGCCAATTTGGGAGCAATATGAGAATACAAAGATTTGTGTGACCAAATGGACTCTGTTTGACTTCTAACCTCATGTGGTATTATAATAATGAAAAATGGAACATGATTGACTCAACAAACAAGTTCGATTGTGCTTAACAAAGAAAGAAAACTCGTTTGTAGGTTGAAGGCTCAGTCGGAGGCCAATTTGGGTGCAATCCGAGAATACAAAGATTTGAGCGACCAAATGGACTCCGTTTGACTTCTAACCTCGCGTGGTACCATAATAATGAAAAATGGAACATGTTTGACTCAAAAAACAAGTTTGGTTGTGCTTAACGAAGAAGGAAAACTCGTTTGTACGTAGTAGGCTCAATTGGAGGCCAATTTGGGTGCAATCCGAGAATACAAAGATTTGAGTGAGCAAATGGACTCCGTTTGACTTCTAACCTCGCGTGGTACCAAAATAACACAAATGGAACATGTTTGACTCAACACACAAGTTCGGTTGCGCTTAACGAAGAAGGAAAACTCGTTTGTACGTTGTAGGCTCAATTGGAGTCTAATTTGGGTGCAATTCAAGAATAGATAGATTTGAGTGACAAATGACCTGCGTCTGACTTATAACCTTCCGTTGTAGCATAATAACTACAAATGGAACATGTTTGACTTTACAAATAAGTTCGGTTGTGCTTAACGAAGAAGGAAAACTCATTTGTACGTTGTAGGCTCAATTGGAGGCGAATTAAGGTGCAATCCGAGAATACAAAGATTTCAGTAAGCAAATGGACTCCGTTTGACTTCAAACCTCGTGTGGTACCATAATAATGAAAATGAAATATGTTTGACTCAACAAACAAGTTCGGTGGTGCTTAACGAAGAAGTAAAACTCGTTTGTAAGTTGTAGGCTCTATTGGAAGCCAATTTGGGTGCAATCCGAGAATACAAAGATTTGAGTGAGCAAATGGACTCCGTTTGACTTCTAACCTCGCGTGGTACCAAAATGAGGACAAATGGTACATGTTTGAATCAAAAAACAAGTTTGGTTATGCTTAACAAAGAAGGATAACTCGTTTGTACGTCGTAGGCTCAATTTGAGGCCAATTTGGGTGCAATTCAAGAATAGATAGATTTGAGTGACAAATGACCTCCGTTTGACTTATAACCTTTCGTGGTAGCATAATAACTAAAAATGGAACATGTTTGACTCAACAAACAAGTTCGGTTGTGCTTAACGAAGAAGGAAAACTCGTTTGTACGTTGTAGGTTCAATTGAAGACCAATTTGGGTGCAATCCGAGAATACAATTATTTCATTGACAAAATGGACTCTATTAGACTTTTAACCCTGCGTGGTACCATAATAAAGAAAAATATAACATGTTTGACTAAACAAACCAGTTCGGTTGTGCTTAACGAAGAAGGAAAACTCGTTTGTACGTTGTAGGCTCAATTGGGGGCCAATTTGTGTGCAATCCAAGAATACAAGGATTTGAGTGACCAAATGACTTCCGTTTGAATTCTAACTATGCGTGGTTGCATAATGATGACAAATGGAGCATGTTTGACTCAACAAACAAGTTCAATTGTGCTTAACGAAGAAGGAAAACTCGTTTGTACATTGTGGGCTCAATTGGAGGCCAATTTGGGTTCAATCCGAGAATACAAAGATTTGAGTGACCAAATGGACTCCGTTTGACTTCTAACCTCACGTGGTACCATAATTACAAAAAATGGAACATGTTTGACTCAACAAACAAGGTTGGTTGTGCTTAACGAAGAAGGAAAACTCGTTTGTACGTTGTAGGCTCAATTGGAGGCCAATTTGGGAGAAATACGAGAACACAAAGATTTGAGTGACCAAATGGACTCTGTTTGACTTCTAACCTCGCGTGGTACCATAATAACGAAAAATGGAACATGATTGACTCAACAAAAAATTCGGTTGTGCTTAACAAAGAAAGAAAACTCGTTTGTACATTGAAGGCTCAATCGGAGGCCAATTTGGGTGCAATCCGAGAATACAAAGATTTGAGTGACCAAATGGATTCTATTTGACTTCTAACCTCACGTGGTACCATAATAACGACAAGTGGAACATGTTTGACTCAACAAACATGTTCGGTTGTGCTTAACGAAGAAGGAAAACTCATTTGTTTGTTGTAGGTTTAATTGAAGGCCAATTTGGGTGCAAACCGAGAATACAAAGATTTGAGTGAGCAAATGGACTCCGTTTGACTTCTAACCTTGCGTGGTACCAAAATGAGGACAAATGGTACATGTTTGACTCAACAAACAAGTTTGGTTGTGCTTAACGAAGAAGGATAACTCGTTTGTACGTCGTAGGTTCAATTGGAGGCCAATTTGGGTGCAATTCAAGAATAGATAGATTTGAGTGACAAATAACCTCCGTTTGACTTATAACCTTCCGTGGTAGCATAATAACTAAAAATGGAACATGTTTGACTCAACAAACAAGTTCGGTTGTGCTTAACGAATAAGGAAAACTAGTTTGTACGTTGTAGGTTCAATTGAAGACCAATTTGGGTGCAATCCGAGAATACAAAGATTTGAGTGACCAAATGGACTCCGTTTGACTTCTAACCTCACGTGGTAATATAATTACAAAAAATGGAACATGTTTGACTCAACAAACAAGGTTGGTTGTGCTTAACGAAGAAGGAAAACTCGTTTGTACGTTGTAGGCTCAATTGGAGGCCAATTTGGGAGAAATACGAGAACACAAAGATTTGATTGACAAAATGGACTCCGTTAGACTTTTAACCTTGCGTGGTACCATAATAAATAAAAATATAACATGTTTGACTAAACAAACCAGTTCGGTTGTGCTTAACGAAGAAGGAAAACTCGTTTGTACGTTGTAGGCTCAATTGGGGGCCAATTTGTGTGCAATCCGAGAATACAAGGATTTGAGTGACCAAATGACTTCCTTTTGAATTCTAACTACGCGTGGTTGCATAATGATGACAAATGGAGCATGTTTGACTCAACAAACAAGTTCGTTTGTGCTTAACGAAGAAGGAAAACTCGTTTGTACATTGTGGGTTCAATTGGAGGCCAATTTGAGTGCAATCCGAGAATACAAAGATTTGAGTGACCAAATGGACTCCGTTTGACTTCTAACCTCATGTGGTACCATAATTACATAAAATGGAACATGTTTGACTCAACAAACAAGGTTGGTTGTGCTTAACGAAGAAGGAAAACTCGTTTGTACGCTGTAGGCTCAATTAGAGGCCAATTTGGGAGAAATACGAGAACACAAAGATTTGAGTGAAAAAATGGACTCTGTTTGACTTCTAACCTCGCGTGGTACCATAATAACGAAAAATGGAACATGATTGACTCAACAAAAAATTCGGTTGTTCTTAACAAAGAAAGAAAACTCGTTTGTACATTGAAGGCTCAATCGGAGGCCAATTTGGGTGCAATCCGAGAATACAAAGATTTGAGTGACCAAATGGATTCTATTTGACTTCTAACCTCACGTGGTACCATAATAACGACAAGTGGAACATGTTTGACTCAACAAACAAGTTCGGTTGTGCTTAACGAAGAAGGAAAACTCGTTTGTTTGTTGTAGGTTTAATTGAAGGCCAATTTGGGTGCCATCCGAGAATACAATGATTTGATTGACCAAATGGACTCCGTTTGAATTCTAACCTCGCGTGGTACAGTCATAATGACAAATGGAACATTATTGACTGAACAAACCAGTTCGGTTTTTCTTAACGAAGCAGGAAAACTCGTTTGTACGTTGTAGGTTCAATTGGAGGCCAATTTGGGTGCAATCCGATAATACAAAGATTTGAGTGAGCAAATGGACTTAGTTTGACTTCTAACCTCATGTGGTATTATAATAACGACAAATGGAACATTATTGACTCAACAAACAAGTTCGGTTGTGCTTAACGAAGAAGGAAAACTCGTTTGTACATTGTAGATTCAATTGAAGGCCAATTTGGGTGCAATCAGAGAATACAAAGATTGGAGTGACCAAATGGACTCTTTTTGACTTCTAACCTAGCGTGGTACCACAATAACAACAAATGGAACATGTTTGACTGAACAAATAAGTTTGGTTGTGCTTAAGGAAGAAGGAAAACTAGTTTGTACGTTGTAGGCTCAATTGGAGTCTAATTTGGGAGCAATTCGAGAATACCTAGATTTGAGTGAAAAATGACTTCCGTATCACTTAAAACCTTGCGTGGTAGCATAATAACTACAAATGGAACATGTTTGACACAACAAATAAGTTCGGTTGTGCTTAACGAAGAAGGAAAACTCGTTTGTACGTTGTAGGCTCAATTGGGGGCCAATGTAGGTGCTATCCGAGAATACAAAGATTTGAGTAAACAAATGGACTCCGTTTGACTTCTAACCTCGTGTGGTACCATAATAACGACAAATGGTACATGTTTGACTCAACAAACAAGTTCGGTTTTGCTTAACGAAGAAGGATAACTCGTTTGTACGTTGTAGGCTCAATTGGAGGCCAATTTGGGAGCAATATGAGAATACAAAGATTTGTGTGACCAAATGGACTCTGTTTGACTTCTAACCTTGTGTGGTATTATAATAACGAAAAATGGAACATGATTGACTCAACAAAAAAGTTTGGTTGTGCTTAACGAAGAAGGAAAACTCGTTTGTACGTAGTAGGCTCAATTGGAGGCCAATTTGGGTGCAATCCGAGAATACAAAGATTTGAGTGAGCAAATGGACTCCGTTTGACTTCTAACTTCGCGTGGTACCAAAATAACACAAATGGAACATGTTTGACTCAACACAGAAGTTCGGTTGTGCTTAACGAAGAAGGAAAACTCGTTTGTACGTTGTAGGCTCAATTGGAGGCCAATGTAGGTGCTATCCGAGAATACATAGATTTGAGTGAGCAAATGGACTCCGTTTGACTTCTAACCTCGCGTGGTACCATAATTACAAAAAATGGAACATGTTTGACTCAACAAACAAGGTCGGTTGTGCTTAACGAAGAAGGAAAACTCGTTTGTACATTGTAGGCTCAATTGGAGTCTAATTTGGGTGCAATTCGAGAATACATAGATTTGAGTGACCAAATGACCTCCGTTTGACTTATAACCTTGTGTGGTAGCCTAATAACTACTAATGGAACATTTTTGACTCAACAAACAAGTTTGGTTGTGCTTAACGAAGAAGGAAAACTCGTTTGTACGTTGGAGGCCAATTGTAGGCCAATTTGGGTGCAATCCGAGAATACAAAGATTTGACTGACAAAATGGACTCTGTTTGACTTCTAACCACACGTGGTACCATAATAACGACAAATGGAACATGTTTGACTCAACAAACCAGTTCGGTTGTGCTTAATGAAGAAGGAAAACTTGTTTGTACGTTGTTGGCTCAATTGAAGGCCAATTTGGGTGCAATCCGAGAATACAAAGATTTGAGTGACCAAATGGATTCCGTTTGACTTCTAACCTCACGGGTACCATAATAACAAAAAATGAACATGATTTACTCAACAAAGAAGTTCGGTTGTGCTTAACAAAGATAGAAAACTCGTTTGTACGTTGTAGGCTTTATTGGAGGCCAATTTGGGTGCAATCCGAGAATACAATTATTTGAGTGAGCAAATGGACTCCGTTTGACTTCTAACCTTGTGTTTTACCATAATAACGAAAATGGAACATGTTTGACTCAACAAACAAGTTCGATTGTGCTTAACGATGAAGAAAAACTCGTTTGTACGTAGTAGGCTCAATTGGAGGCCAATTTGGGTGCAATCCGAGAATACAAATATTTGAGTGAGCAAATGGACTCCGTTTGACTTCTAACCTCGCGTGGTACCAAAATGAGGACAAATGGTACATGTTTGACTCAACAAACAAGTTTTTTTGTGCTTAACGAAGAAGGAAAACTCGTTTGTACGTTATAGGTTCAATTGAAGACCAATTTGGGTGCAATCCGAGAATACAAATGGACTCCATTTGGGTACATGTTTGACTCAACAAACAAGTTTTTTTGTGCTTAACGAAGAAGGAAAACTCGTGTGTACGTTGTAGGTTCAATTGAAGACCAATTTGGGTGCAATCCGAGAATACAATTACTTGATTGACAAAATGGACTCCGTTAGACTTTTAACCTTGCGTGGTACCATAGTAAAGAAAAATATAACATGTTTGACTCAACAAACCAGTTCGGTTGTGCTTAACGAAGAGGGAAAACTCGTTTGTACGTTGTAGGCTCAATTGGGGTTCAATTTGTGTGCCATCCGAGAATACAAGGATTTGAGTGATCAAATGACTTCCGTTTGAATTCTAACTACGCGTGGTTGCATAATGATGACAAATGGAGCATGTTTGACTCAACAAACAAGTTCGTTTGTGCTTAACGAAGAAGGAAAACTCGTTTGTACATTGTGGGCTCAATTGGAGGCCAATTTGGGTGCAATCCGAGAATACAAAGATTTGAGTGACCAAATGGACTCCGTTTGACTTCTAACCTCACGTGGTACCATAATTATAAAAAATGTAAAATGTTTGACTCAACAAACAAGGTTGGTTGTGCTTAACGAAGAAGGAAAACTCGTTTGTACGTCGTAGGCACAATTGGAGGCCAATTTGGGAGAAATACGAGAACACAAAGATTTGAGTGATCAAATGGACTCTGTTTGACTTCTAACCTCGCGTGGTACCATAATAACGACAAATGGAACATGATTGACTCAACAAAAAATTCGGTTGTGCTTAACAAAGAAAGAAAACTCGTTTGTACATTGAAGGCTCAATCGGAGGCCAATTTGGGTGCAATCCGAGAATACAAAGATTTGAGTGACCAAATGGATTCTGTTTGACTTCTAACCTCACGTGGTACCATAATAACGACAAGTGGAACATGTTTGACTCAACAAACAAGTTCGGTTGTGCTTAACGAAGAATGAAAACTCGTTTGTTTGTTGTAGGTTTAATTGAAGGCCAATTTGGGTGCCATCCGAGAATACAATGATTTGATTGACCAAATGGACTCCGTTTGAATTCTAACCTCGCGTGGTACAATCATAATGACAAATGGAACATTATTGACTCAACAAACCAGTTCGGTTGTGCTTAACGAAGGAGGAAAACTCGTTTGTACGTTGTAGATTCAATTGAAAGCCAATTTGGGTGCAATCCGAGAATACAAAGATTTGTTTGACCAAATGGACTCTGTTTGACTTCTAACCTAGCGTGGTACCACAATAACAACAAATGGAACATGTTTGACTGAACAAATAAGTTTGGTTGTGCTTAAGGAAGAAGGAAAACTCGTTTGTACGTTGTAGGCTCAATTGGAGTCTAATTTGAGAGCAATTCGAGAATACCTAGATTTGAGTGAAAAATGACTTCCGTATCACTTATAACCTTGCGTGGTAGCATAATAACTACAAATGGAACATGTTTGACACAACAAATAAGTTAGGTTGTGCTTAACGAAGAAGGAAAACTCGTTTGTACGTTGTAGGCTCAATTGGAGGCCAATTTAGGTGCTATCCGAGAATACAAAGATTTGAGTAAACAAATGGACTCCGTTTGACTTCTAACCTCGTGTGGTACCATAATAATGAAAATGGAACATTTTTGACTCAACAAACAAGTTCGGTTGTGCTTAACGAAGAAGGAAAACTCGTTTGTACATTGTAGGCTCAATTGGAGGCCAATTTGGGTGCAACCGAGAATACAAAGATTTGAGTGAGTAAATGGACTCCGTTTGACTTCTAACCTCATGTGTTACCAAAATAACGACAAATGGTACATGTTTGACTCAACAAACAAGTTCGGTTGTGCTTAACGAAGAAGGAAAACTCGTTTGTACGTTGTAGGCTCAATTGGAGGCCAATTTGGGAGAAATACGAGAACACAAAGATTTGAGTGACCAAATGGACTCTGTTTGACTTTTAACCTCGCGTGGTACCATAATAATGAAAAATGGAACATGATTGACTCAACAAAAAATTCGGTTGTGCTTAACAAAGAAAGAAAACTCGTTTGTACATTGAAGGCTCAATCGGAGGCCAATTTGGGTGCAATCCGAGAATACAAAGATTTGAGTGACCAAATGGATTCTATTTGACTTCTAACCTCACGTGGTACCATAATAACGACAAGTGGAACATGTTTGACTCAACAAACATGTTCGGTTGTGCTTAACGAAGAAGGAAAACTCATTTGTTTGTTGTAGGTTTAATTGAAGGCCAATTTGGGTGCAAACCGAGAATACAAAGATTTGAGTGAGCAAATGGACTCCGTTTGACTTCTAACCTTGCGTGGTACCAAAATGAGGACAAATGGTACATGTTTGACTCAACAAACAAGTTTGGTTGTGCTTAACGAAGAAGGATAACTCGTTTGTACGTCGTAGGTTCAATTGGAGGCCAATTTGGGTGCAATTCAAGAATAGATAGATTTGAGTGACAAATAACCTCCGTTTGACTTATAACCTTCCGTGGTAGCATAATAACTAAAAATGGAACATGTTTGACTCAACAAACAAGTTCGGTTGTGCTTAACGAATAAGGAAAACTAGTTTGTACGTTGTAGGTTCAATTGAAGACCAATTTGGGTGCAATCCGAGAATACAAAGATTTGAGTGACCAAATGGACTCCGTTTGACTTCTAACCTCACGTGGTAATATAATTACAAAAAATGGAACATGTTTGACTCAACAAACAAGGTTGGTTGTGCTTAACGAAGAAGGAAAACTCGTTTGTACGTTGTAGGCTCAATTGGAGGCCAATTTGGGAGAAATACGAGAACACAAAGATTTGATTGACAAAATGGACTCCGTTAGACTTTTAACCTTGCGTGGTACCATAATAAATAAAAATATAACATGTTTGACTAAACAAACCAGTTCGGTTGTGCTTAACGAAGAAGGAAAACTCGTTTGTACGTTGTAGGCTCAATTGGGGGCCAATTTGTGTGCAATCCGAGAATACAAGGATTTGAGTGACCAAATGACTTCCTTTTGAATTCTAACTACGCGTGGTTGCATAATGATGACAAATGGAGCATGTTTGACTCAACAAACAAGTTCGTTTGTGCTTAACGAAGAAGGAAAACTCGTTTGTACATTGTGGGTTCAATTGGAGGCCAATTTGAGTGCAATCCGAGAATACAAAGATTTGAGTGACCAAATGGACTCCGTTTGACTTCTAACCTCATGTGGTACCATAATTACATAAAATGGAACATGTTTGACTCAACAAACAAGGTTGGTTGTGCTTAACGAAGAAGGAAAACTCGTTTGTACGCTGTAGGCTCAATTAGAGGCCAATTTGGGAGAAATACGAGAACACAAAGATTTGAGTGAAAAAATGGACTCTGTTTGACTTCTAACCTCGCGTGGTACCATAATAACGAAAAATGGAACATGATTGACTCAACAAAAAATTCGGTTGTTCTTAACAAAGAAAGAAAACTCGTTTGTACATTGAAGGCTCAATCGGAGGCCAATTTGGGTGCAATCCGAGAATACAAAGATTTGAGTGACCAAATGGATTCTATTTGACTTCTAACCTCACGTGGTACCATAATAACGACAAGTGGAACATGTTTGACTCAACAAACAAGTTCGGTTGTGCTTAACGAAGAAGGAAAACTCGTTTGTTTGTTGTAGGTTTAATTGAAGGCCAATTTGGGTGCCATCCGAGAATACAATGATTTGATTGACCAAATGGACTCCGTTTGAATTCTAACCTCGCGTGGTACAGTCATAATGACAAATGGAACATTATTGACTGAACAAACCAGTTCGGTTTTTCTTAACGAAGCAGGAAAACTCGTTTGTACGTTGTAGGTTCAATTGGAGGCCAATTTGGGTGCAATCCGATAATACAAAGATTTGAGTGAGCAAATGGACTTAGTTTGACTTCTAACCTCATGTGGTATTATAATAACGACAAATGGAACATTATTGACTCAACAAACAAGTTCGGTTGTGCTTAACGAAGAAGGAAAACTCGTTTGTACATTGTAGATTCAATTGAAGGCCAATTTGGGTGCAATCAGAGAATACAAAGATTGGAGTGACCAAATGGACTCTTTTTGACTTCTAACCTAGCGTGGTACCACAATAACAACAAATGGAACATGTTTGACTGAACAAATAAGTTTGGTTGTGCTTAAGGAAGAAGGAAAACTAGTTTGTACGTTGTAGGCTCAATTGGAGTCTAATTTGGGAGCAATTCGAGAATACCTAGATTTGAGTGAAAAATGACTTCCGTATCACTTAAAACCTTGCGTGGTAGCATAATAACTACAAATGGAACATGTTTGACACAACAAATAAGTTCGGTTGTGCTTAACGAAGAAGGAAAACTCGTTTGTACGTTGTAGGCTCAATTGGGGGCCAATGTAGGTGCTATCCGAGAATACAAAGATTTGAGTAAACAAATGGACTCCGTTTGACTTCTAACCTCGTGTGGTACCATAATAACGACAAATGGTACATGTTTGACTCAACAAACAAGTTCGGTTTTGCTTAACGAAGAAGGATAACTCGTTTGTACGTTGTAGGCTCAATTGGAGGCCAATTTGGGAGCAATATGAGAATACAAAGATTTGTGTGACCAAATGGACTCTGTTTGACTTCTAACCTTGTGTGGTATTATAATAACGAAAAATGGAACATGATTGACTCAACAAAAAAGTTTGGTTGTGCTTAACGAAGAAGGAAAACTCGTTTGTACGTAGTAGGCTCAATTGGAGGCCAATTTGGGTGCAATCCGAGAATACAAAGATTTGAGTGAGCAAATGGACTCCGTTTGACTTCTAACTTCGCGTGGTACCAAAATAACACAAATGGAACATGTTTGACTCAACACAGAAGTTCGGTTGTGCTTAACGAAGAAGGAAAACTCGTTTGTACGTTGTAGGCTCAATTGGAGGCCAATGTAGGTGCTATCCGAGAATACATAGATTTGAGTGAGCAAATGGACTCCGTTTGACTTCTAACCTCGCGTGGTACCATAATTACAAAAAATGGAACATGTTTGACTCAACAAACAAGGTCGGTTGTGCTTAACGAAGAAGGAAAACTCGTTTGTACATTGTAGGCTCAATTGGAGTCTAATTTGGGTGCAATTCGAGAATACATAGATTTGAGTGACCAAATGACCTCCGTTTGACTTATAACCTTGTGTGGTAGCCTAATAACTACTAATGGAACATTTTTGACTCAACAAACAAGTTTGGTTGTGCTTAACGAAGAAGGAAAACTCGTTTGTACGTTGGAGGCCAATTGTAGGCCAATTTGGGTGCAATCCGAGAATACAAAGATTTGACTGACAAAATGGACTCTGTTTGACTTCTAACCACACGTGGTACCATAATAACGACAAATGGAACATGTTTGACTCAACAAACCAGTTCGGTTGTGCTTAATGAAGAAGGAAAACTTGTTTGTACGTTGTTGGCTCAATTGAAGGCCAATTTGGGTGCAATCCGAGAATACAAAGATTTGAGTGACCAAATGGATTCCGTTTGACTTCTAACCTCACGGGTACCATAATAACAAAAAATGAACATGATTTACTCAACAAAGAAGTTCGGTTGTGCTTAACAAAGATAGAAAACTCGTTTGTACGTTGTAGGCTTTATTGGAGGCCAATTTGGGTGCAATCCGAGAATACAATTATTTGAGTGAGCAAATGGACTCCGTTTGACTTCTAACCTTGTGTTTTACCATAATAACGAAAATGGAACATGTTTGACTCAACAAACAAGTTCGATTGTGCTTAACGATGAAGAAAAACTCGTTTGTACGTAGTAGGCTCAATTGGAGGCCAATTTGGGTGCAATCCGAGAATACAAATATTTGAGTGAGCAAATGGACTCCGTTTGACTTCTAACCTCGCGTGGTACCAAAATGAGGACAAATGGTACATGTTTGACTCAACAAACAAGTTTTTTTGTGCTTAACGAAGAAGGAAAACTCGTTTGTACGTTATAGGTTCAATTGAAGACCAATTTGGGTGCAATCCGAGAATACAAATGGACTCCATTTGGGTACATGTTTGACTCAACAAACAAGTTTTTTTGTGCTTAACGAAGAAGGAAAACTCGTGTGTACGTTGTAGGTTCAATTGAAGACCAATTTGGGTGCAATCCGAGAATACAATTATTTGATTGACAAAATGGACTCCGTTAGACTTTTAACCTTGCGTGGTACCATAGTAAAGAAAAATATAACATGTTTGACTCAACAAACCAGTTCGGTTGTGCTTAACGAAGAGGGAAAACTCGTTTGTACGTTGTAGGCTCAATTGGGGTTCAATTTGTGTGCCATCCGAGAATACAAGGATTTGAGTGATCAAATGACTTCCGTTTGAATTCTAACTACGCGTGGTTGCATAATGATGACAAATGGAGCATGTTTGACTCAACAAACAAGTTCGTTTGTGCTTAACGAAGAAGGAAAACTCGTTTGTACATTGTGGGCTCAATTGGAGGCCAATTTGGGTGCAATCCGAGAATACAAAGATTTGAGTGACCAAATGGACTCCGTTTGACTTCTAACCTCACGTGGTACCATAATTATAAAAAATGTAAAATGTTTGACTCAACAAACAAGGTTGGTTGTGCTTAACGAAGAAGGAAAACTCGTTTGTACGTCGTAGGCACAATTGGAGGCCAATTTGGGAGAAATACGAGAACACAAAGATTTGAGTGATCAAATGGACTCTGTTTGACTTCTAACCTCGCGTGGTACCATAATAACGACAAATGGAACATGATTGACTCAACAAAAAATTCGGTTGTGCTTAACAAAGAAAGAAAACTCGTTTGTACATTGAAGGCTCAATCGGAGGCCAATTTGGGTGCAATCCGAGAATACAAAGATTTGAGTGACCAAATGGATTCTGTTTGACTTCTATCCTCACGTGGTACCATAATAACGACAAGTGGAACATGTTTGACTCAACAAACAAGTTCGGTTGTGCTTAACGAAGAATGAAAACTCGTTTGTTTGTTGTAGGTTTAATTGAAGGCCAATTTGGGTGCCATCCGAGAATACAATGATTTGATTGACCAAATGGACTCCGTTTGAATTCTAACCTCGCGTGGTACAATCATAATGACAAATGGAACATTATTGACTCAACAAACCAGTTCGGTTGTGCTTAACGAAGGAGGAAAACTCGTTTGTACGTTGTAGGCTCAATTGGAGGCCAATTTGGGAGCAATATGAGAATACAAAGCTTTTTGTGACCAAATGTACTCTGTTTGACTTCTAACCTCATGTGGTATTATAATAATGAAAAATGGAACATGATTGACTCAACAAACAAGTTCGATTGTGCTTAACAAAGAAAGAAAACTCGTTTGTACGTTGAAGGCTCAGTCGGAGGCCAATTTGGGTGCAATCCGAGAATACAAAGATTTGAGCGACCAAATGGACTCCGTTTGACTTCTAACCTTGCGTGGTACCATAATAATGAAAAATGGAACATTTTTTACTCAAAAAACAAGTTTGGTTGTGCTTAACGAAGAAGGAAAACTCGTTTGTACGTAGTAGGCTCAATTGGAGGCCAATTTGGGTGCAATCCGAGAATACAAAGATTTGAGTGAGCAAATGGACTCCGTTTGACTTCTAACCTCGCGTGGTACCAAAATAACACAAATGGAACATGTTTGACTCAACACACAAGTTCGGTTGCGCTTAACGAAGAAGGAAAACTCGTTTGTACGTTGTAGGCTCAATTGGAGTCTAATTTGGGTGCAATTCAAGAATAGATAGATTTGAGTGACAAATGACCTGCGTCTGACTTATAACCTTCCGTTGTAGCATAATAACTACAAATGGAACATGTTTGACTTTACAAATAAGTTCGGTTGTGCTTAACGAAGAAGGAAAACTCATTTGTACGTTGTAGGCTCAATTGGAGGCGAATTAAGGTGCAATCCGAGAATACAAAGATTTCAGTAAGCAAATGGACTCCGTTTGACTTCAAACCTCGTGTGGTACCATAATAATGAAAATGAAATATGTTTGACTCAACAAACAAGTTCGGTGGTGCTTAACGAAGAAGTAAAACTCGTTTGTAAGTTGTAGGCTCTATTGGAAGCCAATTTGGGTGCAATCCGAGAATACAAAGATTTGAGTGAGCAAATGGACTCCGTTTGACTTCTAACCTCGCGTGGTACCAAAATGAGGACAAATGGTACATGTTTGAATCAAAAAACAAGTTTGGTTATGCTTAACAAAGAAGGATAACTCGTTTGTACGTCGTAGGCTCAATTTGAGGCCAATTTGGGTGCAATTCAAGAATAGATAGATTTGAGTGACAAATGACCTCCGTTTGACTTATAACCTTTCGTGGTAGCATAATAACTAAAAATGGAACATGTTTGACTCAACAAACAAGTTCGGTTGTGCTTAACGAAGAAGGAAAACTCGTTTGTACGTTGTAGGTTCAATTGAAGACCAATTTGGGTGCAATCCGAGAATACAATTATTTCATTGACAAAATGGACTCTATTAGACTTTTAACCCTGCGTGGTACCATAATAAAGAAAAATATAACATGTTTGACTAAACAAACCAGTTCGGTTGTGCTTAACGAAGAAGGAAAACTCGTTTGTACGTTGTAGGCTCAATTGGCGGCCAATTTGTGTGCAATCCAAGAATACAAGGATTTGAGGACCAAATGACTTCCGTTTGAATTCTAACTATGCGTGGTTGCATAATGATGACAAATGGAGCATGTTTGACTCAACAAACAAGTTCAATTGTGCTTAACGAAGAAGGAAAACTCGTTTGTACATTGTGGGCTCAATTGGAGGCCAATTTGGGTGCAATCCGAGAATACAAAGATTTGAGTGACCAAATGGACTCCGTTTGACTTCTAACCTCACGAGGTACCATAATTACAAAAAATGGAACATGTTTGACTCAACAAACAAGGTTGGTTGTGCTGAACGAAGAAGGAAAACTCGTTTGTACGTTGTAGGCTCAATTGGAGGCCAATTTGGGAGAAATACGAGAACACAAAGATTTGAGTGACCAAATGGACTCTGTTTGACTTCTAACCTCGCGTGGTACCATAATAACGAAAAATGGAACATGATTGACTCAACAAAAAATTCGGTTGTGCTTAACATAGAAAGAAAACTCGTTTGTACATTGAAGGCTCAATCGGAGGCGAATTTGGGTGCAATCCGAGAATACAAAGATTTGAGTGACCAAATGGATTCTATTTGACTTCTAACCTCACGTGGTACCATAATAACGACAAGTGGAACATGTTTGACTCAACAAACATGTTCGGTTGTGCTTAACGAAGAAGGAAAACTCGTTTGTTTGTTGTAGGTTTAATTGAAGGCCAATTTGGGTGCAAACCGAGAATACAAAGATTTGAGTGAGCAAATGGACTCCGTTTGACTTCTAACCTTGCGTGGTACCACAATAACAACAAATGGAACATGTTTGACTGAACAAATAAGTTTGGTTGTGCTTAAGGAAGAAGGAAAACTCGTTTGTACGTTGTAGGCTCAATTGGAGTCTAATTTGAGAGCAATTCGAGAATACCTAGATTTGAGTGAAAAATGACTTCCGTATCACTTATAACCTTGCGTGGTAGCATAATAACTACAAATGGAACATGTTTGACACAACAAATAAGTTAGGTTGTGCTTAACGAAGAAGGAAAACTCGTTTGTACGTTGTAGGCTCAATTGGAGGCCAATTTAGGTGCTATCCGAGAATACAAAGATTTGAGTAAACAAATGGACTCCGTTTGACTTCTAACCTCGTGTGGTACCATAATAATGAAAATGGAACATTTTTGACTCAACAAACAAGTTCGGTTGTGCTTAACGAAGAAGGAAAACTCGTTTGTACATTGTAGGCTCAATTGGAGGCCAATTTGGGTGCAACCGAGAATACAAAGATTTGAGTGAGTAAATGGACTCCGTTTGACTTCTAACCTCATGTGTTACCAAAATAACGACAAATGGTACATGTTTGACTCAACAAACAAGTTCGGTTGTGCTTAACGAAGAAGGAAAACTCGTTTGTACGTTGTAGGCTCAATTGGAGGCCAATTTGGGAGAAATACGAGAACACAAAGATTTGAGTGACCAAATGGACTCTGTTTGACTTCTAACCTCGCGTGGTACCATAATAATGAAAAATGGAACATGATTGACTCAACAAAAAATTCGGTTGTGCTTAACAAAGAAAGAAAACTCGTTTGTACATTGAAGGCTCAATCGGAGGCCAATTTGGGTGCAATCCGAGAATACAAAGATTTGAGTGACCAAATGGATTCTATTTGACTTCTAACCTCACGTGGTACCATAATAACGACAAGTGGAACATGTTTGACTCAACAAACATGTTCGGTTGTGCTTAACGAAGAAGGAAAACTCATTTGTTTGTTGTAGGTTTAATTGAAGGCCAATTTGGGTGCAAACCGAGAATACAAAGATTTGAGTGAGCAAATGGACTCCGTTTGACTTCTAACCTTGCGTGGTACCAAAATGAGGACAAATGGTACATGTTTGACTCAACAAACAAGTTTGGTTGTGCTTAACGAAGAAGGATAACTCGTTTGTACGTCGTAGGTTCAATTGGAGGCCAATTTGGGTGCAATTCAAGAATAGATAGATTTGAGTGACAAATAACCTCCGTTTGACTTATAACCTTCCGTGGTAGCATAATAACTAAAAATGGAACATGTTTGACTCAACAAACAAGTTCGGTTGTGCTTAACGAATAAGGAAAACTAGTTTGTACGTTGTAGGTTCAATTGAAGACCAATTTGGGTGCAATCCGAGAATACAAAGATTTGAGTGACCAAATGGACTCCGTTTGACTTCTAACCTCACGTGGTAATATAATTACAAAAAATGGAACATGTTTGACTCAACAAACAAGGTTGGTTGTGCTTAACGAAGAAGGAAAACTCGTTTGTACGTTGTAGGCTCAATTGGAGGCCAATTTGGGAGAAATACGAGAACACAAAGATTTGATTGACAAAATGGACTCCGTTAGACTTTTAACCTTGCGTGGTACCATAATAAATAAAAATATAACATGTTTGACTAAACAAACCAGTTCGGTTGTGCTTAACGAAGAAGGAAAACTCGTTTGTACGTTGTAGGCTCAATTGGGGGCCAATTTGTGTGCAATCCGAGAATACAAGGATTTGAGTGACCAAATGACTTCCTTTTGAATTCTAACTACGCGTGGTTGCATAATGATGACAAATGGAGCATGTTTGACTCAACAAACAAGTTCGTTTGTGCTTAACGAAGAAGGAAAACTCGTTTGTACATTGTGGGTTCAATTGGAGGCCAATTTGAGTGCAATCCGAGAATACAAAGATTTGAGTGACCAAATGGACTCCGTTTGACTTCTAACCTCATGTGGTACCATAATTACATAAAATGGAACATGTTTGACTCAACAAACAAGGTTGGTTGTGCTTAACGAAGAAGGAAAACTCGTTTGTACGCTGTAGGCTCAATTAGAGGCCAATTTGGGAGAAATACGAGAACACAAAGATTTGAGTGAAAAAATGGACTCTGTTTGACTTCTAACCTCGCGTGGTACCATAATAACGAAAAATGGAACATGATTGACTCAACAAAAAATTCGGTTGTTCTTAACAAAGAAAGAAAACTCGTTTGTACATTGAAGGCTCAATCGGAGGCCAATTTGGGTGCAATCCGAGAATACAAAGATTTGAGTGACCAAATGGATTCTATTTGACTTCTAACCTCACGTGGTACCATAATAACGACAAGTGGAACATGTTTGACTCAACAAACAAGTTCGGTTGTGCTTAACGAAGAAGGAAAACTCGTTTGTTTGTTGTAGGTTTAATTGAAGGCCAATTTGGGTGCCATCCGAGAATACAATGATTTGATTGACCAAATGGACTCCGTTTGAATTCTAACCTCGCGTGGTACAGTCATAATGACAAATGGAACATTATTGACTGAACAAACCAGTTCGGTTTTTCTTAACGAAGCAGGAAAACTCGTTTGTACGTTGTAGGTTCAATTGGAGGCCAATTTGGGTGCAATCCGATAATACAAAGATTTGAGTGAGCAAATGGACTTAGTTTGACTTCTAACCTCATGTGGTATTATAATAACGACAAATGGAACATTATTGACTCAACAAACAAGTTCGGTTGTGCTTAACGAAGAAGGAAAACTCGTTTGTACATTGTAGATTCAATTGAAGGCCAATTTGGGTGCAATCAGAGAATACAAAGATTGGAGTGACCAAATGGACTCTTTTTGACTTCTAACCTAGCATGGTACCACAATAACAACAAATGGAACATGTTTGACTGAACAAATAAGTTTGGTTGTGCTTAAGGAAGAAGGAAAACTAGTTTGTACGTTGTAGGCTCAATTGGAGTCTAATTTGGGAGCAATTCGAGAATACCTAGATTTGAGTGAAAAATGACTTCCGTATCACTTAAAACCTTGCGTGGTAGCATAATAACTACAAATGGAACATGTTTGACACAACAAATAAGTTCGGTTGTGCTTAACGAAGAAGGAAAACTCGTTTGTACGTTGTAGGCTCAATTGGGGGCCAATGTAGGTGCTATCCGAGAATACAAAGATTTGAGTAAACAAATGGACTCCGTTTGACTTCTAACCTCGTGTGGTACCATAATAACGACAAATGGTACATGTTTGACTCAACAAACAAGTTCGGTTTTGCTTAACGAAGAAGGATAACTCGTTTGTACGTTGTAGGCTCAATTGGAGGCCAATTTGGGAGCAATATGAGAATACAAAGATTTGTGTGACCAAATGGACTCTGTTTGACTTCTAACCTTGTGTGGTATTATAATAACGAAAAATGGAACATGATTGACTCAACAAAAAAGTTTGGTTGTGCTTAACGAAGAAGGAAAACTCGTTTGTACGTAGTAGGCTCAATTGGAGGCCAATTTGGGTGCAATCCGAGAATACAAAGATTTGAGTGAGCAAATGGACTCCGTTTGACTTCTAACTTCGCGTGGTACCAAAATAACACAAATGGAACATGTTTGACTCAACACAGAAGTTCGGTTGTGCTTAACGAAGAAGGAAAACTCGTTTGTACGTTGTAGGCTCAATTGGAGGCCAATGTAGGTGCTATCCGAGAATACATAGATTTGAGTGAGCAAATGGACTCCGTTTGACTTCTAACCTCGCGTGGTACCATAATTACAAAAAATGGAACATGTTTGACTCAACAAACAAGGTCGGTTGTGCTTAACGAAGAAGGAAAACTCGTTTGTACATTGTAGGCTCAATTGGAGTCTAATTTGGGTGCAATTCGAGAATACATAGATTTGAGTGACCAAATGACCTCCGTTTGACTTATAACCTTGTGTGGTAGCCTAATAACTACTAATGGAACATTTTTGACTCAACAAACAAGTTTGGTTGTGCTTAACGAAGAAGGAAAACTCGTTTGTACGTTGGAGGCCAATTGTAGGCCAATTTGGGTGCAATCCGAGAATACAAAGATTTGACTGACAAAATGGACTCTGTTTGACTTCTAACCACACGTGGTACCATAATAACGACAAATGGAACATGTTTGACTCAACAAACCAGTTCGGTTGTGCTTAATGAAGAAGGAAAACTTGTTTGTACGTTGGTGGCTCAATTGAAGGCCAATTTGGGTGCAATCCGAGAATACAAAGATTTGAGTGACCAAATGGATTCCGTTTGACTTCTAACCTCACGGGTACCATAATAACAAAAAATGAACATGATTTACTCAACAAAGAAGTTCGGTTGTGCTTAACAAAGATAGAAAACTCGTTTGTACGTTGTAGGCTTTATTGGAGGCCAATTTGGGTGCAATCCGAGAATACAATTATTTGAGTGAGCAAATGGACTCCGTTTGACTTCTAACCTTGTGTTTTACCATAATAACGAAAATGGAACATGTTTGACTCAACAAACAAGTTCGATTGTGCTTAACGATGAAGAAAAACTCGTTTGTACGTAGTAGGCTCAATTGGAGGCCAATTTGGGTGCAATCCGAGAATACAAATATTTGAGTGAGCAAATGGACTCCGTTTGACTTCTAACCTCGCGTGGTACCAAAATGAGGACAAATGGTACATGTTTGACTCAACAAACAAGTTTTTTTGTGCTTAACGAAGAAGGAAAACTCGTTTGTACGTTATAGGTTCAATTGAAGACCAATTTGGGTGCAATCCGAGAATACAAATGGACTCCATTTGGGTACATGTTTGACTCAACAAACAAGTTTTTTTGTGCTTAACGAAGAAGGAAAACTCGTGTGTACGTTGTAGGTTCAATTGAAGACCAATTTGGGTGCAATCCGAGAATACAATTATTTGATTGACAAAATGGACTCCGTTAGACTTTTAACCTTGCGTGGTACCATAGTAAAGAAAAATATAACATGTTTGACTCAACAAACCAGTTCGGTTGTGCTTAACGAAGAGGGAAAACTCGTTTGTACGTTGTAGGCTCAATTGGGGTTCAATTTGTGTGCCATCCGAGAATACAAGGATTTGAGTGATCAAATGACTTCCGTTTGAATTCTAACTACGCGTGGTTGCATAATGATGACAAATGGAGCATGTTTGACTCAACAAACAAGTTCGTTTGTGCTTAACGAAGAAGGAAAACTCGTTTGTACATTGTGGGCTCAATTGGAGGCCAATTTGGGTGCAATCCGAGAATACAAAGATTTGAGTGACCAAATGGACTCCGTTTGACTTCTAACCTCACGTGGTACCATAATTATAAAAAATGTAAAATGTTTGACTCAACAAACAAGGTTGGTTGTGCTTAACGAAGAAGGAAAACTCGTTTGTACGTCGTAGGCACAATTGGAGGCCAATTTGGGAGAAATACGAGAACACAAAGATTTGAGTGATCAAATGGACTCTGTTTGACTTCTAACCTCGCGTGGTACCATAATAACGACAAATGGAACATGATTGACTCAACAAAAAATTCGGTTGTGCTTAACAAAGAAAGAAAACTCGTTTGTACATTGAAGGCTCAATCGGAGGCCAATTTGGGTGCAATCCGAGAATACAAAGATTTGAGTGACCAAATGGATTCTGTTTGACTTCTATCCTCACGTGGTACCATAATAACGACAAGTGGAACATGTTTGACTCAACAAACAAGTTCGGTTGTGCTTAACGAAGAATGAAAACTCGTTTGTTTGTTGTAGGTTTAATTGAAGGCCAATTTGGGTGCCATCCGAGAATACAATGATTTGATTGACCAAATGGACTCCGTTTGAATTCTAACCTCGCGTGGTACAATCATAATGACAAATGGAACATTATTGACTCAACAAACCAGTTCGGTTGTGCTTAACGAAGGAGGAAAACTCGTTTGTACGTTGTAGGCTCAATTGGAGGCCAATTTGGGAGCAATATGAGAATACAAAGCTTTTTGTGACCAAATGTACTCTGTTTGACTTCTAACCTCATGTGGTATTATAATAATGAAAAATGGAACATGATTGACTCAACAAACAAGTTCGATTGTGCTTAACAAAGAAAGAAAACTCGTTTGTACGTTGAAGGCTCAGTCGGAGGCCAATTTGGGTGCAATCCGAGAATACAAAGATTTGAGCGACCAAATGGACTCCGTTTGACTTCTAACCTTGCGTGGTACCATAATAATGAAAAATGGAACATTTTTTACTCAAAAAACAAGTTTGGTTGTGCTTAACGAAGAAGGAAAACTCGTTTGTACGTAGTAGGCTCAATTGGAGGCCAATTTGGGTGCAATCCGAGAATACAAAGATTTGAGTGAGCAAATGGACTCCGTTTGACTTCTAACCTCGCGTGGTACCAAAATAACACAAATGGAACATGTTTGACTCAACACACAAGTTCGGTTGCGCTTAACGAAGAAGGAAAACTCGTTTGTACGTTGTAGGCTCAATTGGAGTCTAATTTGGGTGCAATTCAAGAATAGATAGATTTGAGTGACAAATGACCTGCGTCTGACTTATAACCTTCCGTTGTAGCATAATAACTACAAATGGAACATGTTTGACTTTACAAATAAGTTCGGTTGTGCTTAACGAAGAAGGAAAACTCATTTGTACGTTGTAGGCTCAATTGGAGGCGAATTAAGGTGCAATCCGAGAATACAAAGATTTCAGTAAGCAAATGGACTCCGTTTGACTTCAAACCTCGTGTGGTACCATAATAATGAAAATGAAATATGTTTGACTCAACAAACAAGTTCGGTGGTGCTTAACGAAGAAGTAAAACTCGTTTGTAAGTTGTAGGCTCTATTGGAAGCCAATTTGGGTGCAATCCGAGAATACAAAGATTTGAGTGAGCAAATGGACTCCGTTTGACTTCTAACCTCGCGTGGTACCAAAATGAGGACAAATGGTACATGTTTGAATCAAAAAACAAGTTTGGTTATGCTTAACAAAGAAGGATAACTCGTTTGTACGTCGTAGGCTCAATTTGAGGCCAATTTGGGTGCAATTCAAGAATAGATAGATTTGAGTGACAAATGACCTCCGTTTGACTTATAACCTTTCGTGGTAGCATAATAACTAAAAATGGAACATGTTTGACTCAACAAACAAGTTCGGTTGTGCTTAACGAAGAAGGAAAACTCGTTTGTACGTTGTAGGTTCAATTGAAGACCAATTTGGGTGCAATCCGAGAATACAATTATTTCATTGACAAAATGGACTCTATTAGACTTTTAACCCTGCGTGGTACCATAATAAAGAAAAATATAACATGTTTGACTAAACAAACCAGTTCGGTTGTGCTTAACGAAGAAGGAAAACTCGTTTGTACGTTGTAGGCTCAATTGGCGGCCAATTTGTGTGCAATCCAAGAATACAAGGATTTGAGGACCAAATGACTTCCGTTTGAATTCTAACTATGCGTGGTTGCATAATGATGACAAATGGAGCATGTTTGACTCAACAAACAAGTTCAATTGTGCTTAACGAAGAAGGAAAACTCGTTTGTACATTGTGGGCTCAATTGGAGGCCAATTTGGGTGCAATCCGAGAATACAAAGATTTGAGTGACCAAATGGACTCCGTTTGACTTCTAACCTCACGAGGTACCATAATTACAAAAAATGGAACATGTTTGACTCAACAAACAAGGTTGGTTGTGCTGAACGAAGAAGGAAAACTCGTTTGTACGTTGTAGGCTCAATTGGAGGCCAATTTGGGAGAAATACGAGAACACAAAGATTTGAGTGACCAAATGGACTCTGTTTGACTTCTAACCTCGCGTGGTACCATAATAACGAAAAATGGAACATGATTGACTCAACAAAAAATTCGGTTGTGCTTAACATAGAAAGAAAACTCGTTTGTACATTGAAGGCTCAATCGGAGGCGAATTTGGGTGCAATCCGAGAATACAAAGATTTGAGTGACCAAATGGATTCTATTTGACTTCTAACCTCACGTGGTACCATAATAACGACAAGTGGAACATGTTTGACTCAACAAACATGTTCGGTTGTGCTTAACGAAGAAGGAAAACTCGTTTGTTTGTTGTAGGTTTAATTGAAGGCCAATTTGGGTGCAAACCGAGAATACAAAGATTTGAGTGAGCAAATGGACTCCGTTTGACTTCTAACCTTGCGTGGTACCAAAATGAGGACAAATGGTAGATGTTTGACTCAACAAACAAGTTTGGTTGTGCTTAACGAAGAAGGATAACTCGTTTGTACGTCGTAGGTTCAATTGGAGGCCAATTTGGGTGCAATTCAAGAATAAATAGATTTGAGTGACAAATGACCTCCGTTTGACTTATAACCTTCCGTGGTAGCATAATAACTAAAAATGGAACATTTTTGACCCAACAAACAAGTTCGGTTGTGCTTAACGAATAAGGAAAACTCGTTTGTACGTTGTAGGTTCAATTGAAGACCAATTTGGGTGCAATCCGAGAATACAAAGATTTGAGTGACCAAATGGACTCCGTTTGACTTCTAACCTCACGTGGTACCATAATTACAAAAAATGGAACATGTTTGACTCAACAAACAAGGTTGGTTGTGCTTAACGAAGAAGGAAAACTCGTTTGTACGTTGTAGGCTCAATTGGAGGCCAATTTGGGAGAAATACGAGAACACAAAGATTTGATTGACAAAATGGACTCCGTTAGACTTTTAACCTTGCGTGGTACCATAATAAAGAAAAATATAACATGTTTGACTAAACAAACCAGTTCGGTTGTGCTTAACGAAGAAGGAAAACTCGTTTGTACGTTGTAGGCTCAATTGGGGGCCAATTTGTGTGCAATCCGAGAATACAAGGATTTGAGTGACCAAATGACTTCCTTTTGAATTCTAACTACGCGTGGTTGCATAATGATGACAAACGGAGCATGTTTGACTCAACAAACAAGTTCCTTTGTGCTTAACGAAGAAGGAAAACTCGTTTGTACATTGTGGGTTCAATTGGAGGCCAATTTGAGTGCAATCCGAGAATACAAAGATTTGAGTGACCAAATGGACTCCGTTTGACTTCTAACCTCACGTGGTACCATAATTACATAAAATGGAACATGTTTGACTCAACAAACAAGGTTGGTTGTGCTTAACGAAGAAGGAAAACTCGTTTGTACGTTGTAGGCTCAATTGGAGGCCAATTTGGGAGAAATACGAGAACACAAAGATTTGAGTGACCAAATGGACTCTGTTTGACTTCTAACCTCGCGTGGTACCATAATAACGAAAAATGGAACATGATTGACTCAACAAAAAATTCGGTTGTGCTTAACAAAGAAAGAAAACTCGTTTGTACATTGAAGGCTCAATCGGAGGCCAATTTGGGTGCAATCCGAGAATACAAAGATTTGAGTGACCAAATGGAATCTGTTTGACTTCTAACCTCACGTGGTACCATCCAAGAATAGAATGATTTGATTGACCAAATGGACTCCGTTTGAATTCTAACCTCGCGTGGTACAGTCATAATGACAAATGGAACATTATTGACTCAACAAACCAGTTCGGTTGTGCTTAACGAAGCAGGAAAACTCGTTTGTACGTTGTAGGTTCAATTGGAGGCCAATTTGGGTGCAATCCGATAATACAAAGATTTGAGTGAGCAAATGGACTTAGTTTGACTTCTAACCTCATGTGGTATTATAATAACAACAAATGGAACATTATTGACTCAACAAACAAGTTCGGTTGTGCTTAACGAAGAAGGAAAACTCGTTTGTACATTGTAGATTCAATTGAAGGCCAATTTGGGTGCAATCAGAGAATACAAAGATTTGAGTGACCAAATGGACTCTTTTTTACTTCTAACCTAGCGTGGTACCACAATAACAACAAATGGAACATGTTTGACTGAACAAATAAGTTTGGTTGTGCTTAAGGAAGAAGGAAAACTCGTTTGTACGTTGTAGGCTCAATTGGAGTCTAATTTGGGAGCAATTCGAGAATACCTAGATTTGAGTGAAAAATGACTTCCGTATCACTTAAAACCTTGCGTGGTAGCATAATAACTACAAATGGAACATGTTTGACACAACAAATAAGTTCGGTTGTGCTTAACGAAGAAGGAAAACTCGTTTGTACGTTGTAGGCTCAATTGGAGGCCAATGTAGGTGCTATCCGAGAATACAAAGATTTGAGTAAACAAATGGACTCCGTTTGACTTCTAACCTCGTGTGGTACCGTAATAATGAAAATGGAACATGTTTGACTCAACAAACAAGTTCGGTTGTGCTTAACGAAGAAGGAAAAGTCGTTTGTACAATGTAGGCTCAATTGGAGGCCAATATGGGTGCAATCCGAGAATACAAAGATTTGAGTGAGTAAATGGACTCCGTTTGACTTCTAACCTCATGTTGTACCAAAATAACGACAAATGGTACATGTTTGACTCAACAAACAAGTTCGGTTTTGCTTAACGAAGAAGGATAACTCGTTTGTACGTTGTAGGCTCAATTGGAGGCCAATTTGGGAGCAATATGAGAATACAAAGATTTGTGTGACCAAATGGACTCTGTTTGACTTCTAACCTCGTGTGGTATTATAATAACGAAAAATGGAACATGATTGACTCAACAAACAAGTTCGATTGTGCTTAACAAAGAAAGAAAACTCGTTTGTACGTTGAAGGCTCAGTCGGAGGCCAATTTGGGTGCAATCCGAGAATACAAAGATTTGAGCGACCAAATGGACTTCGTTTGACTTCTAACCTCACGTGGTACCATAATAATGAAAAATGGAACATGTTTGACTCAAAAAACAAGTTTGGTTGTGCTTAACGAAGAAGGAAAACTCGTTTGTACGTAGTAGGCTCAATTGGAGGCCAATTTGGGTGCAATCCGAGAATACAAAGATTTGAGTGAGCAAATGGACTCCGTTTGACTTCTAACCTCGCGTGGTACCAAAATAACACAAATGGAACATGTTTGACTCAACACAGAAGTTCGGTTGTGCTTAACGAAGAAGGAAAACTCGTTTGTACGTTGTAGGCTCAATTGGAGTCTAATTTGGGTGCAATTCAAGAATAGATAGATTTGAGTGACAAATGACCTCCGTTTGACTTATAACCTTCCGTTGTAGCATAATAACTACAAATGGAACATGTTTGACTCAACAAACAAGTTCGGTTGTACTTAACGAAGAAGGAAAACTCATTTGTACGTTGTAGGCTCAATTGGAGGCCAATTAAGGTGCAATCCGAGAATACAAAGATTTCAGTAAGCAAATGGACTCCGTTTGACTTCAAACCTCGTGTGGTACCATAATAATGAAAATGAAATATGTTTGACTCAACAAACAAGTTTGGTGGTGCTTAACGAAGAAGTAAAACTCGTTTGTAAGTTGTAGGCTCAATTGGAAGCCAATTTGGGTGCAAACCGAGAATACAAAGATTTGAGTGAGCAAATGGACTCCGTTTGACTTCTAACCTCGCGTGGTACCAAAATGAGGACAAATGGTACATGTTTGACTCAACAAACAAGTTTGGTTGTGCTTAACGAAGAAGGATAACTCGTTTGTACGTCGTAGGCTCAATTGGAGGCCAATTTGGGTGCAATTCAAGAATAGATAGATTTGAGTGACAAATGACCTCCGTTTGACTTATAACCTTCCGTGGTAGCATAATAACTAAAAATGGAACTTGTTTGACTCAACAAACAAGTTCGGTTGTGCTTAACGAATAAGGAAAACTCGTTTGTACGTTGTAGGTTCAATTGAAGACCAATTTGGGTGCAATCCGAGAATACAAAGATTTGAGTGACCAAATGGACTCCGTTTGACTTCTAACCTCACGTGGTACCATAATTACAAAAAAATGGAACATGTTTGACTCAACAAACAAGGTTGGTTGTGCTTAACGAAGAAGGAAAACTCATTTGTACGTTGTAGGCTCAATTGGAGGCCAATTTGGGAGAAATACGAGAACACAAAGATTTGATTGACAAAATGGACTCCGTTAGACTTTTAACCTTGCGTGGTACCATAATAAAGAAAAATATAACATGTTTGACTAAACAAACCAGTTCGGTTGTGCTTAACGAAGAAGGAAAACTCGTTTGTACGTTGTAGGCTCAATTGGGGGCCAATTTGTGTGCAATCCGAGAATACAAGGATTTGAGTAACCAAATGACTTCCGTTTGAATTCTAACTACGCGTGGTTGCATAATGATGAAAAATGGAGCATGTTTGACTCAACAAACAAGTTCGTTTGTGCTTAACGAAGAAGTAAAACTCGTTTGTACATTGTGGGCTCAATTGGAGGCCAATTTGAGTGCAATCCGAGAATACAAAGATTTGAGTGACCAAATGGACTCCGTTTGACTTCTAACCTCACGTGGTACCATAATTACAAAAAATGGAACATGTTTGACTCAACAAACAAGGTTGGTTGTGCTTAACGAAGAAGGAAAACTCGTTCGTACGTTGTAGGCTCAATTGGAGGCCAATTTGGGAGAAATACGAGAACACAAAGATTTGAGTGACCAAATGGACTCTGTTTGACTTCTAACCTCGCGTGGTACCATAATAACAAAAAATGGAACATGATTGACTCAACAAAAAATTCGGTTGTGCTTAACAAAGAAAGAAAACTCGTTTGTACATTGAAGGCTCAATCGGAGGCCAATTTGGGTGCAATCCGAGAATACAAAGATTTGAGTGACCAAATGGAATCTGTTTGACTTCTAACCTCACGTGGTACCATAATAACGACAAGTGGAACATGTTTGACTCAACAAACAAGTTCGGTTGTGCTTAACGAAGAAGGAAAACTCGTTTGTTTGTTGTAGGTTTAATTGAAGGCCAATTTAGGTGCCATCCGAGAATACAATGATTTGATTGACCAAATGGACTCCGTTTGAATTCTAACCTCGCGCGGTACAGTCATAATGACAAATGGAACATTATTTACTCAACAAACCAGTTCGATTGTGCTTAACGAAGCAGGAAAACTCGTTTGTACGTTGTAGGTTCAATTGGAGGCCAATTTGGGTGCAATCCGATAATACAAAGATTTGAGTGAGCAAATGGACTTAGTTTGACTTCTAACCTCATGTGGTATTATAATAACGACAAATGGAACATTATTGACTCAACAAACAAGTTCGGTGGTGCTTAACGAAGAAGTAAAACTCGTTTGTAAGTTGTAGGCTCAATTGGAAGCCAATTTGGGTGCAAACCGAGAATACAAAGATTTGAGTGACCAAATGGACTCCGTTTGACTTCTAACCTTGCGTGGTACCAAAATGAGGACAAATGGTACATGTTTGACTCAACAAACAAGTTTGGTTGTGCTTAACGAAGAAGGATAACTCGTTTGTACGTCGTAGGCTCAATTGGAGGCCAATTTGGGTGCAATTCAAGAATAGATAGATTTGAGTGACAAATGACCTCCGTTTGACTTATAACCTTCCATGGTAGCATAATAACTAAAAATGGAACTTGTTTGACTCAACAAACAAGTTCGGTTGTGCTTAACGAATAAGGAAAACTCGTTTGTACGTTGTAGGTTCAATTGAAGACCAATTTGGGTGCAATCCGAGAATACAAAGATTTGAGTGACCAAATGGACTCCGTTTGACTTCTAAACTCACGTGGTACCATAATTACAAAAAATGGAACATGTTTGACTCAGCAAACAAGGTTGGTTGTGCTTAACGAAGAAGGAAAACTCATTTGTACGTTGTAGGCTCAATTGGAGGCCAATTTGGGAGAAATACGAGAACACAAAGATTTGATTGACAAAATGGACTCCGTTAGACTTTTAACCTTGCGTGGGACCATAATAAAGAAAAATATAACATGTTTGACTAAACAAACCAGTTCGGTTGTGCTTAACGAAGAAGGAAAACTCGTTTATACGTTGTAGGCTCAATTGGGGGCCAATTTGTGTGCAATCCGAGAATACAAGGATTTGAGTGACCAAATGACTTCCGTTTGAATTCTAACTACGCGTGGTTGCATAATGATAACAAATGGAGCATGTTTGACTGAACAAACAAGTTCGTTTGTGCTTAACGAAGAAGGAAAACTCGTTTGTACATTGTGGGCTCAATTGGAGGCCAATTTGAGTGCAATCCGAGAATACAAAGATTTGAGTGACCAAATGGACTCCGTTTGACTTCTAACCTCACGTGGTACCATAATTACAAAAAATGGAACATGTTTGACTCAACAAACAAGGTTGGTTGTGCTTAACGAAGAAGGAAAACTCGTTTGTACGTTGTAGGCCCAATTGGAGGCCAATTTGGGAGAAATACGAGAACACAAAGATTTGAGTGACCAAATGGACTCTGTTTGACTTCTAACCTCGCGTGGTACCATAATAACGAAAAATGGAACATGATTGACTCAACAAAAAATTCGGTTGTGCTTAACAAAGAAAGAAAACTCGTTTGTACATTGAAGGCTCAATCGGAGGCCAATTTGGGTGCAATCTGAGAATACAAAGATTTGAGTGACCAAATGGAATCTGTTTGACTTCTAACCTCACATGGTACCATAATAACGACAAGTGGAACATGTTTGACTCAACAAACAAGTTCGGTTGTGCTTAACGAAGAAGGAAAACTCGTTTGTTTGTTGTAGGTTTAATTGAAGGCCAATTTAGGTGCCATCCGAGAATACAATGATTTGATTGACCAAATGGACTCCGTTTGAATTCTAACCTCGCGCGGTACAGTCATAATGACAAATGGAACATTATTTACTCAACAAACCAGTTCGATTGTGCTTAACGAAGCAGGAAAACTCGTTTGTACGTTGTAGGTTCAATTGGAGGCCAATTTGGGTGCAATCCGATAATACAAAGATTTGAGTGAGCAAATGGACTTAGTTTGACTTCTAACCTCATGTGGTATTATAATAACGACAAATGGAACATTATTGACTCAACAAACAACTTCGGTGGTGCTTAACGAAGAAGTAGAACTCGTTTGTAAGTTGTAGGCTCAATTGGAAGCCAATTTGGGTGCAAACCGAGAATACAAAGATTTTAGTGACCAAATGGACTCCGTTTGACTTCTAACCTCGCGTGGTACCAAAATGAGGACAAATGGTACATGTTTGACTCAACAAACAAGTTTGGTTGTGCTTAACGAAGAAGGATAACTCGTTTGTACGTCGTAGGCTCAAATGGAGGCCAATTTGGGTGCAATTCAAGAATAGATAGATTTGAGTGACAAATGACCTCCGTTTGACTTATAACCTTCCGTGGTAGCATAATAACTAAAAATGGAACTTGTTTGACTCAACAAACAAGTTCGGTTGTGCTTAACGAATAAGGAAAACTCGTTTGTACGTTGTAGGTTCAATTGAAGACCAATTTGGGTGCAATCCGAGAATACAAAGATTTGAGTGACCAAATATACTCCGTTTGACTTCTAACCTCACGTGGTACCATAATTACAAAAAATGGAACATGTTTGACTCAGCAAAAAAGGTTGGTTGTGCTTAACGAAGAAGGAAAACTCATTTGTACGTTGTAGGCTCAATTGGAGGCCAATTTGGGAGAAATACGAGAACACAAAGATTTGATTGACAAAATGGACTCCGTTAGACTTTTAACCTTGCGTGGTACCATAATAAAGAAAAATATAACATGTTTGACTAAACAAACCAGTTCGGTTGTGCTTAACGAAGAAGGAAAACTCGTTTATACGTTGTAGGCCCAATTGGGGGCCAATTTGTGTGCAATCCGAGAATACAAGGATTTGAGTGACCAAATGACTTCCGTTTGAATTCTAACTACGCGTGGTTGCATAATGATGACAAATGGAGCATGTTTGACTCAACAAACAAGTTCGTTTGTGCTTAACGAAGAAGGAAAACTCGTTTGTACATTGTGGGCTCAATTGGAGGCCAATTTGAGTGCAATCCGAGAATACAAAGATTTGAGTGACCAAATGGACTCCGTTTGACTTCTAACCTCACGTGGTACCATAATTACAAAAAATGGAACATGTTTGGCTCAACAAACAAGGTTGGTTGTGCTTAACGAAGAAGGAAAACTCGTTTGTACGTTGTAGGCTCAATTGGAGGCCAATTTGGGAGAAATACGAGAACACAAAGATTTGAGTGACCAAATGTACTCTGTTTGACTTCTAACCTCGCGTGGTACCATAATAACGAAAAATGGAACATGATTGACTCAACAAAAAATTCGGTTGTGCTTAACAAAGAAAGAAAACTCGTTTGTACATTGAAGGCTCAATCGGAGGCCAATTTGGGTGCAATCCGAGAATACAAAGATTTGAGTGACCAAATGGAATCTTTTTGACTTCTAACCTCACGTGTTAGCATAATAACGACAAGTGGAACATGTTTGACTCAACAAACAAGTTCGGTTGTGCTTAACGAAGAAGGAAAACTCGTTTGTTTGTTGTAGGTTTAATTGAAGGCCAATTTGGGTGCCATCCGAGAATACAATGATTTGATTGACCAAATGGACTCCGTTTGAATTCTAACCTCGCGCGGTACAGTCATAATGACAAATGGAACATTATTTACTCAACAAACCAGTTCGATTGTGCTTAACGAAGCAGGAAAACTCGTTTGTACGTTGTAGGTTCAATTGGAGGCCAATTTGGGTGCAATCCGATAATACAAAGATTTGAGTGAGCAAATGGACTTAGTTTGACTTCTAACCTCATGTGGTATTATAATAACGACAAATGGAACATTATTGACTCAACAAACAAGTTCGGTTGTGCTTAACGAAGAAGGAAAACTCGTTTGTACATTGTAGATTCAATTGAAGGCCAATTTGGGTGCAATCCGAGAATACAAAGATTTGAGTGACCAAATGGACTCTTTTTTACTTCTAACCTAGCGTGGTACCACAATAACAACAAATGGAACATGTTTGACTGAACAAATAAGTTTGGTTGTGCTTAAGGAAGAAGGAAAACTCGTTTGTACGTTGTAGGCTCAATTGGAGTCTAATTTCGGAGCAATTCGAGAATACCTAGATTTGAGTGAAAAATGACTTCCGTATCACTTATAACCTTGCGTGGTAGCATAATAACTCCAAATGGAACATGTTTGACACAACAAATAACTTCGGTTGTGCTTAACGAAGAAGGAAAACTCGTTTGTACGTTGTAGGCTCAATTGGAGGCCAATTTAGGTGCTATCCGAGAATACAAAGATTTGAGTAAACAAATGGACTCCGTTTGAATTCTAACCTCGTGTGGTACCATAATAATGAAAATGGAACATGTTTGACTCAACAAACAAGTTTGGTTGTGCTTAACGAAGAAGGATAACTCGTTTGTACGTTTTAGGCTCAATTGGAGGCCAATTTGGGAGCAATATGAGAATACAAAGATTTCTGTGACCAAATGGACTCTGTTTGACTTCTAACCTCGTGTGGTATTATAATAACGAAAAATGGAACATGATTGACTCAACAAACAAGTTCGATTGTGCTTAACAAAGAAAGAAAACTCGTTTGTACGTTGAAGGCTCAGTCGGAGGCCAATTTGGGTGCAATCCGAGAATACAAAGATTTGAGCGACCAAATGGACTCCGTTTGAATTCTAACCTCGCGTGGTACCATAATAATGAAAAATGGAACATGTTTGACTCAAAAAACAAGTTTGGTTGTGCTTAACGAAGAAGGAAAACAAATTTGTACGTAGTAGGCTCAATTGGAGGCCAATTTGGTTGCAATCCGAGAATACAAAGATTTGAGTGAGCAAATGGACTCCGTTTGACTTCTAACCTCATGTGGTACCATAATTACAAAAAATGGAACATGTTTGACTCAACAAACAAGGTTGGTTGTGCTTAACGAAGAAGGAAAACTCGTTTGTACGTTGTAGGCCCAATTGGAGGCCAATTTGGGTGCAATCCGAGAATACAAAAATTTGAGGGACCAAATGGACTCCATTTGAATTCAAACCTCGCGTGGTACCATAATAATGAAAAATGGAACATGTTTGACTCAAAAAACAAGTTTGGTTGTGCTTAACGAAGAAGGAAAACTCGTTTGTACGTAGTAGGCTCAATTGGAGGCCAATTTAGGTGCAATCCGAGAATACAAAGATTTGAGTGAGCAAATGGACACCGTTTGACTTCTAACCTCGCGTGGTAACAAAATAACACAAATGGAACATGTTTGAATCAACACATAAGATCGGTTGTGCTTAACGAAGAAGGAAAACTCGTTTGTACGTTGTAGGCTCAATTGGAGTCTAATTTGGGTGCAATTCAAGAATAGATAGATTTGAGTGAAAAATGACCTCCGTTTGACTTATAACCTTCCATTGTAGCATAATAACTACAAATGGAACATGTTTGACTCAACAAACAAGTTCGGTTGTTCTTAACGAAGAAGGAAAACTCATTTGTACGTTGTAGGCTCAATTGGAGGCCAATTAAGGTGCAATCCGAGAATACAAAGATTTCAGTAAGCAAATGGACTCCGTTTGACTTCAAACCTCGTGTGGTACCATAATAATGAAAATGAAATATGTTTGACTCAACAAACAAGTTTGGTGGCGCTTAACGAAGAAGTAAAACTCGTTTGTAAGTTGTAGGCTCAATTGGAAGCCAATTTGGGTGCAATCCGAGAATACAAAGATTTGAGTGAGCAAATGGACTCCGTTTGACTTCTAACCTCGCGTGGTACCAAAATGAGGACAAATGGTACATGTTTGACTCAACAAACAAGTTTGGTTGTGCTTAACGAAGAAGGATAACTCGTTTGTACGTCGTAGGCTCAATTGGAGGCCAATTTGGGTGCAATTCAAGAATAGATAGATTTGAGTGACAAATGACCTCCGTTTGACTTATAACCTTCCGTGGTAGCATAATAACAAAAAATGGAACATGTTTGACTCAACAAACAAGTTCGGTTGTGCTTAACGAAGAAGGAAAACTCGTTTGTACGTTGTAGGTTCAATTGAAGACCAATTTGGGTGCAATCCGAGAATACAATTATTTGATTGACAAAATGGACTCCGTTAGACTTTTAACCTTGCGTGGTACCATAATAAATAAAAATATAACATGTTTGACTAAACAAACCAGTTCGGTTGTGCTTAACGAAGAAGGAAAACTCGTTTGCACGTTGTAGGCTCAATTGGGGGCCAATTTTTGTGCAATCCGAGAATACAAGGATTTGAGTGACCAAATGACTTCCGTTTGAATTCTAACTATGCGTGCTTGCATAATGATGACAAATGGATCATGTTTGACTCAACAAACAAGTTCGTTTGTGCTTAACGAAGAAGGAAAACTCGTTTGTACATTGTGGGCTCAATTGGAGGCCAATTTGAGTGCAATCCGAGAATACAAAGATTTGAGTGACCAAATGGACTCCGTTTGACCTCTAACCTCACGTGGTATCATAATTACAAAAAATGGAACATGTTTGACTCAAAAAACAAGTTTGGTTGTGCTTAACGAAGAAGGAAAACTCGTTTGTACGTAGTAGGCTCAATTGGAGGCCAATTTAGGTGCAATCCGAGAATACAAAGATTTGAGTGAGCAAATGGACACCGTTTGACTTCTAACCTCGCGTGGTACGAAAATAACACAAATGGAACATGTTTGAATCAACACATAAGTTCGGTTGTGCTTAACGAAGAAGGAAAACTCGTTTGTACGTTGTAGGCTCAATTGGAGTCTAATTTGGGTGCAATTCAAGAATAGATAGATTTGAGTGACAAATGACCTCCGTTTGACTTATAACCTTCCATTGTAGCATAATAACTACAAATGGAACATGTTTGACTCAACAAACAAGTTCGGTTGTTCTTAACGAAGAAGGCAAACTCATTTGTACGTTGTAGGCTCAATTGGAGGCCAATTAAGGTGCAATCCGAGAATACAAAGATTTCAGTAAGCAAATGGACTCCGTTTGACTTCAAACCTCGTGTGGTACCATAATAATGAAAATGAAATATGTTTGACTCAACAAACAAGTTCGGTGGCGCTTAACGAAGAAGTAAAACTCGTTTGTAAGTTGTAGGCTCAATTGGAAGCCAATTTGGGTGCAATCCGAGAATACAAAGATTTGAGTGAGCAAATGGACTCCGTTTGACTTCTAACCTAGCGTGGTACCAAAATGAGGACAAATGGTACATGTTTGACTCAACAAACAAGTTTGGTTGTGCTTAACGAAGAAGGATAACTCGTTTGTACGTCGTAGGCTCAATTGGAGGCCAATTTGGTTGCAATCCGAGAATACAAAGATTTGAGTGAGCAAATGGACTCCGTTTGACTTCTAACCTCATGTGGTACCATAATTACAAAAAATGGAACATGTTTGACTCAACAAACAAGGTTGGTTGTGCTTAACGAAGAAGGAAAACTCGTTTGTACGTTGTAGGCTCAATTGGAGGCCAATTTGGGTGCAATCCGAGAATACAAAAATTTGAGGGACCAAATGGACTCCATTTGAATTCAAACCTCGCGTGGTACCATAATAATGAAAAATGGAACATGTTTGACTCAAAAAACAAGTTTGGTTGTGCTTAACGAAGAAGGAAAACTCGTTTGTACGTAGTAGGCTCAATTGGAGGCGAATTTAGGTGCAATCCGAGAATACAAAGATTTGAGTGAGCAAATGGACACCGTTTGACTTCTAACCTCGCGTGGTAACAAAATAACACAAATGGAACATGTTTGAATCAACACATAAGATCGGTTGTGCTTAACGAAGAAGGAAAACTCGTTTGTACGTTGTAGGCTCAATTGGAGTCTAATTTGGGTGCAATTCAAGAATAGATAGATTTGAGTGAAAAATGACCTCCGTTTGACTTATAACCTTCCATTGTAGCATAATAACTACAAATGGAACATGTTTGACTCAACAAACAAGTTCGGTTGTTCTTAACGAAGAAGGAAAACTCATTTGTACGTTGTAGGCTCAATTGGAGGCCAATTAAGGTGCAATCCGAGAATACAAATATTTCAGTAAGCAAATGGACTCCGTTTGACTTCAAACCTCGTGTGGTACCATAATAATGAAAATGAAATATGTTTGACTCAACAAACAAGTTTGGTGGCGCTTAACGAAGAAGTAAAACTCGTTTGTAAGTTGTAGGCTCAATTGGAAGCCAATTTGGGTGCAATCCGAGAATACAAAGATTTGAGTGAGCAAATGGACTCCGTTTGACTTCTAACCTCGCGTGGTACCAAAATGAGGACAAATGGTACATGTTTGACTCAACAAACAAGTTTGGTTGTGCTTAACGAAGAAGGATAACTCGTTTGTACGTCGTAGGCTCAATTGGAGGCCAATTTGGGTGCAATTCAAGAATAGATAGATTTGAGTGACAAATGACCTCCGTTTGACTTATAACCTTCCGTGGTAGCATAATAACAAAAAATGGAACATGTTTGACTCAACAAACAAGTTCGGTTGTGCTTAACGAAGAAGGAAAACTCGTTTGTACGTTGTAGGTTCAATTGAAGACCAATTTGGGTGCAATCCGAGAATACAATTATTTGATTGACAAAATGGACTCCGTTAGACTTTTAACCTTGCGTGGTACCATAATAAATAAAAATATAACATGTTTGACTAAACAAACCAGTTCGGTTGTGCTTAACGAAGAAGGAAAACTCGTTTGCACGTTGTAGGCTCAATTGGGGGCCAATTTGTGTGCAATCCGAGAATACAAGGATTTGAGTGACCAAATGACTTCCGTTTGAATTCTAACTATGCGTGCTTGCATAATGATGACAAATGGATCATGTTTGACTCAACAAACAAGTTCGTTTGTGCTTAACGAAGAAGGAAAACTCGTTTGTACATTGTGGGCTCAATTGGAGGCCAATTTGAGTGCAATCCGAGAATACAAAGATTTGAGTGACCAAATGGACTCCGTTTGACCTCTAACCTCACGTGGTATCATAATTACAAAAAATGGAACATGTTTGACTCAAAAAACAAGTTTGGTTGTGCTTAACGAAGAAGGAAAACTCGTTTGTACGTAGTAGGCTCAATTGGAGGCCAATTTAGGTGCAATCCGAGAATACAAAGATTTGAGTGAGCAAATGGACACCGTTTGACTTCTAACCTCGCGTGGTACGAAAATAACACAAATGGAACATGTTTGAATCAACACATAAGTTCGGTTGTGCTTAACGAAGAAGGAAAACTCGTTTGTACGTTGTAGGCTCAATTGGAGTCTAATTTGGGTGCAATTCAAGAATAGATAGATTTGAGTGACAAATGACCTCCGTTTGACTTATAACCTTCCATTGTAGCATAATAACTACAAATGGAACATGTTTGACTCAACAAACAAGTTCGGTTGTTCTTAACGAAGAAGGCAAACTCATTTGTACGTTGTAGGCTCAATTGGAGGCCAATTAAGGTGCAATCCGAGAATACAAAGATTTCAGTAAGCAAATGGACTCCGTTTGACTTCAAACCTCGTGTGGTACCATAATAATGAAAATGAAATATGTTTGACTCAACAAACAAGTTCGGTGGCGCTTAACGAAGAAGTAAAACTCGTTTGTAAGTTGTAGGCTCAATTGGAAGCCAATTTGGGTGCAATCCGAGAATACAAAGATTTGAGTGAGCAAATGGACTCCGTTTGACTTCTAACCTCGCGTGGTACCAAAATGAGGACAAATGGTACATGTTTGACTCAACAAACAAGTTTGGTTGTGCTTAACGAAGAAGGATAACTCGTTTGTACGTCGTAGGCTCAATTGGAGGCCAATTTGGGTGCAATTCAAGAATAGATAGATTTGAGTGACAAATGACCTCCGTTTGACTTATAACCTTCCGTGGTAGCATAATAACAAAAAATGGAACATGTTTGACTCAACAAACAAGTTCGGTTGTGCTTAACGAAGAAGGAAAACTCGTTTGTACGTTGTAGGTTCAATTGAAGACCAATTTGGGTGCAATCCGAGAATACAATTATTTGATTGACAAAATGGACTCCGTTAGACTTTTAACCTTGCGTGGTACCATAATAAATAAAAATATAACATGTTTGACTAAACAAACCAGTTCGGTTGTGCTTAACGAAGAAGGAAAACTCGTTTGTACGTTGTAGGCTCAATTGGGGGCCAATTTGTGTGCAATCCGAGAATACAAGGATTTGAGTGACCAAATGACTTCCGTTTGAATTCTAACTATGCGTGCTTGCATAATGATGACAAATGGATCATGTTTGACTCAACAAACAAGTTCGTTTGTGCTTAACGAAGAAGGAAAACTCGTTTGTACATTGTGGGCTCAATTGGAGGCCAATTTGAGTGCAATCCGAGAATACAAAGATTTGAGTGACCAAATGGACTCCGTTTGACCTCTAACCTCACGTGGTACCATAATTACAAAAAATGGAACATGTTTGACTCAAAAAACAAGGTTGGTTGTGCTTAACGAAGAAGGAAAACTCGTTTGTACGTTGTAGGCTCAATTGGAGGCCAATTTGGGAGAAATACGAGAACACAAAGATTTGAGTGACCAAATGGACTCTGTTTGACTTCTAACCTCGCGTGGTACCATAATAACGAAAAATGGAACATGATTGACTCAACAAAAAATTCGGTTGTGCTTAACAAAGAAAGAAAACTCGTTTGTACATTGAAGGCTCAATCGGAGGCCAATTTGGGTGCAATCCGAGAATACAAAGATTTGAGTGACCAAATGGATTCCGTTTGACTTCTAACCTCATGTGGTACCATAATAACGACAAGTGGAACATGTTTGACTCAACAAACAAGTTCGGTTGTGCTTAACGAAGAAGGAAAACTCGTTTGTTTGTTGTAGGTTTAATTGAAGGCCAATTTGGGTGCCATCCGAGAATAGAATGATTTGATTGACCAAATGGACTCCGTTTGAATTCTAACCTCACGTGGTACAGTCATAATGACAAATGGAACATTATTGACTCAACAAACCAGTTCGATTGTGCTTAACGAAGCAGGAAAACTCGTTTGTACGTTGTAGGTTCAATTGGAGGCCAATTTGGGTGCAGTCCGATAATACAAAGATTTGAGTGAGCAAATGGACTTAGTTTGACTTCTAACCTCATGTGGTATTATAATAACGACAAATGGAACATTATTGACTCAACAAACAAGTTCGGTTGTGCTTAACGAAGAAGGAAAACTCGTTTGTACATTGTAGATTCAATTGAAGGCCAATTTGGGTGCAATCAGAGAATACAAAGATTTGAGTGACCAAATGGACTCTTTTTGACTTCTAACCTAGCGTGGTACCACAATAACAACAAATGGAACATTTTTGTCTGAACAAATAAGTTTGGTTGTGCTTAAGGAAGAAGGAAAACTCGTTTGTACGTTGTAGGCTCAATTGGAGTCTAATTTGGGAGCAATTCGAGAATACCTAGATTTGAGTGAAAAATGACTTCCGTATCACCTAAAACCTTGCGTGGTAGCATAATAACTACAAATGGAACATGTTTGACACAACAAATAAGTTCGGTTGTGCTTAACGAAGTAGGAAAACTCGTTTGTACGTTGTAGGCTCAATTGGAGGCCAATGTAGGTGCTATCCGAGAATACAAAGATTTGAGTAAACAAATGGAATCCGTTTGACTTCTAACCTCGTGTGGTACCATAATAATGAAAATGGAACATGTTTGACTCAACAAACAAGTTCGGTTGTGCTTAACGAAGAAGGAAAACTAGTTTGTACATTGTAGGCTCAATTGGAGGCCAATATGGGTGCAATCCGAGAATACAAAGATTTGAGTGAGTAAATGGACTCCGTTTGACTTCTAACCTCATGTTGTACCAAAATAACAACAAATGGTACATGTTTGACTCAACAAACAAGTTCGGTTTTGCTTAACGAAGAAGGATAACTCGTTTGTACGTTGTAGGCTCAATTTGAGGCCAATTTGGGAGCAATATGAGAATACAAAGATTTGTGTGACCAAATGGACTCTGTTTGACTTCTAACCTCATGTGGTATTATAATAACGAAAAATGGAACATGATTGACTCAACAAACAAGTTCGATTGTGCTTAACAAAGAAAGAAAACTCGTTTGTACGTTGAAGGCTCACTCGTAGGCCAATTTGGGTGCAATCCGAGAATACAAAGATTTGAGCGACCAAATGGACTCCGTTTGACTTCTAACCTCGGGTGGTACCATAATAATGAAAAATGGAACATGTTTGACTCAAAAAACAAGTTTGGTTGTGCTTAACGAAGAAGGAAAACTCGTTTGTACGTAGTAGGCTCAATTGGAGGCCAATTTGGGTGCAATCCGAGAATACAAAGATTTGAGTGAGCAAATGGACTCCGTTTGACTTCTAACCTCGCGTGGTACCAAAATAACACAAATGGAACATGTTTGACTCAACACAGAAGTTCGGTTGTGCTTAACGAAGAAGGAAAACTCGTTTGTACGTTGTAGGCTCAATTGGAGTCTAATTTGGGTGCAATTCAAAAATAGATAGATTTGAGTGACAAATGACCTCCGTTTGACTTATAACCTTCCGTTGTAGCATAATAACTACAAATGGAACATGTTTGACTCAACAAACAAGTTCGGTTGTGCTTAACGAAGAAGGAAAACTCATTTGTACGTTGTAGGCTCAATTGGAGGCCAATTAAGGTGCAATCCGAGAATACAAAGATTTCAGTAAGCAAATGGACTCCGTTTGACTTCAAACCTCATGTGGTACCATAATAATGAAAATGAAATATGTTTGACTCAACAAACAAGTTCGGTGGTGCTTAACGAAGAAGTAAAACTCGTTTGTAAGTTGTAGGCTCAATTGGAAGCCAATTTGGGTGCAAACCGAGAATACAAAGATTTGAGTGAGCAAATGGACTCCGTTTGACTTCTAACCTCGCGTGGTACCAAAATGAGGACAAATGGTACATGTTTGACTCAAACAAGTTTGGTTGTGCTTAACGAAGAAGGATAACTCGTTTGTACGTCGTAGGCTCAATTGGAGGCCAATTTGGGTGCAATTCAAGAATAGATAGATTTGAGTGACAAATGACCTCCGTTTGACTTATAACTTTCCGTGGTAGCATAATAACTAAAAATGGAACTTGTTTCACTCAACAAACAAGTTCGGTTGTGCTTAACGAATAAGGAAAACTCGTTTGTACGTTGTAGGTTCAATTGAAGACCAATTTGGGTGCAATCCGAGAATACAAAGATTTGAGTGACCAAATGGACTCCGTTTGACTTCTAACCTCACGTGGTACCATAATTACAAAAAATGGAACATGTTTGACTCAACAAACAAGGTTGGTTGTGCTTAACGAAGAAGGAAAACTCATTTGTACGTTGTAGGCTCAATTGGAGGCCAATTTGGGAGAAATACGAGAACACAAAGATTTGATTGACAAAATGGACTCCGTTAGACTTTTAACCTTGCATGGTACCATAATAAAGAAAAATATAACATGTTTGACTAAACAAACCAGTTCGGTTGTGCTTAACGAAGAAGGAAAACTCGTTTGTACGTTCTAGGCTCAATTGGGGGCCAATTTGTGTGCAATCCGAGAATACAAGGATTTGAGTGACCAAATGACTTCCGTTTGAATTCTAACTACGCGTGGTTGCATAATGATGACAAATGGAGCATTTTTGACTCAACAAACAAGTTCGTTTGTGCTTAACGGAGAAGGAAAACTCGTTTGTACATTGTGGGCTCAATTGGAGGCCAATTTGAGTGCAATCCGAGAATACAAAGATTTGAGTGACCAAATGGACTCCGTTTGACTTCTAACCTCACGTGGTACCATAATTACAAAAAATGGAACATGTTTGACTCAACAAACAAGGTTGGTTATGCTTAACGAAGAAGGAAAACTCATTTGTACGTTGTAGGCTCAATTGGAGGCCAATTTGGGAGAAATACGAGAACACAAAGATTTGATTGACAAAATGGACTCCGTTATACTTTTAACCTTGCGTGGTACCATAATAAAGAAAAATATAACATGTTTGACTAAACAAACCAGTTCGGTTGTGCTTAACGAAGAAGGAAAACTCGTTTGTACGTTCTAGGCTCAATTGGGGGCCAATTTGTGTGCAATCCGAGAATACAAGGATTTGAGTGACCAAATGACTTCCGTTTGAATTCTAACTACGCGTGGTTGCATAATGATGACAAATGGAGCATTTTTGACTCAACAAACAAGTTCGTTTGTGCTTAACGAAGAAGGAAAACTCGTTTGTACATTGTGGGCTCAATTGGAGGCCAATTTGAGTGCAATCCGAGAATACAAAGATTTGAGTGACCAAATGGACTCCGTTTGACTTCTAACCTCACGTGGTACCATAATTACAAAAAATGGAACATGTTTGACTCAACAAACAAGGTTGGTTGTGCTTAACGAAGAAGGAAAACTCATTTGTACGTTGTAGGCTCAATTGGAGGCCAATTTGGGAGAAATACGAGAACACAAAGATTTGATTGACAAAATGGACTCCGTTAGACTTTTACCCTTGCGTGGTACCATAATAAAGAAAAATATAACATGTTTGACTAAACAAACCAGTTCGGTTGTGCTTAACGAAGAAGGAAAACTCGTTTGTACGTTCTAGGCTCAATTGGGGGCCAATTTGTGTGCAATCCGAGAATACAAGGATTTGAGTGACCAAATGACTTCCGTTTGAATTCTAACTACACGTGGTTGCATAATGATGACAAATGGAGCATTTTTGACTCAACAAACAAGTTCGTTTGTGCTTAACGAAGAAGGAAAACTCGTTTGTACATTGTGGGCTCAATTGGAGGCCAATTTGAGTGCAATCCGAGAATACAAAGATTTGAGTGACCAAATGGACTCCGTTTGACTTCTAACCTCACGTGGTACCATAATTACAAAAAATGGAACATGTTTGACTCAACAAACAAGGTTGGTTGTGCTTAACGAAGAAGGAAAACTCATTTGTACGTTGTAGGCTCAATTGGAGGCCAATTTGGGAGAAATACGAGAACACAAAGATTTGATTGACAAAATGGACTCCGTTAGACTTTTAACCTTGCGTGGTACCATAATAAAGAAAAATATAACATGTTTGACTAAACAAACCAGTTCGGTTGTGCTTAACGAAGAAGGAAAACTCGTTTGTACGTTCTAGGCTCAATTGGGGGCCAATTTGTGTGCAATCCGAGAATACAAGGATTTGAGTGACCAAATGACTTCCGTTTGAATTCTAACTACGCGTGGTTGCATAATGATGACAAATGGAGCATTTTTGACTCAACAAACAAGTTCGTTTGTGCTTAACGAAGAAGGAAAACTCGTTTGTACATTGTGGGCTCAATTGGAGGCCAATTTGAGTGCAATCCGAGAATACAAAGATTTGAGTGACCAAATGGACTCCGTTTGACTTCTAACCTCACGTGGTACCATAATTACAAAAAATGGAACATGTTTGACTCAACAAACAAGGTTGGTTGTGCTTAACGAAGAAGGAAAACTCATTTGTACGTTGTAGGCTCAATTGGAGGCCAATTTGGGAGAAATACGAGAACACAAAGATTTGATTGACAAAATGGACTCCGTTAGACTTTTACCCTTGCGTGGTACCATAATAAAGAAAAATATAACATGTTTGACTAAACAAACCAGTTCGGTTGTGCTTAACGAAGAAGGAAAACTCGTTTGTACGTTCTAGGCTCAATTGGGGGCCAATTTGTGTGCAATCCGAGAATACAAGGATTTGAGTGACCAAATGACTTCCGTTTGAATTCTAACTACACGTGGTTGCATAATGATGACAAATGGAGCATTTTTGACTCAACAAACAAGTTCGTTTGTGCTTAACGAAGAAGGAAAACTCGTTTGTACATTGTGGGCTCAATTGGAGGCCAATTTGAGTGCAATCCGAGAATACAAAGATTTGAGTGACCAAATGGACTCCGTTTGACTTCTAACCTCACGTGGTACCATAATTACAAAAAATGGAACATGTTTGACTCAACAAACAAGGTTGGTTGTGCTTAACGAAGAAGGAAAACTCATTTGTACGTTGTAGGCTCAATTGGAGGCCAATTTGGGAGAAATACGAGAACACAAAGATTTGATTGACAAAATGGACTCCGTTAGACTTTTAACCTTGCGTGGTACCATAATAAAGAAAAATATAACATGTTTGACTAAACAAACCAGTTCGGTTGTGCTTAACGAAGAAGGAAAACTCGTTTGTACGTTCTAGGCTCAATTGGGGGCCAATTTGTGTGCAATCCGAGAATACAAGGATTTGAGTGACCAAATGACTTCCGTTTGAATTCTAACTACGCGTGGTTGCATAATGATGACAAATGGAGCATTTTTGACTCAACAAACAAGTTCGTTTGTGCTTAACGAAGAAGGAAAACTCGTTTGTACATTGTGGGCTCAATTGGAGGCCAATTTGAGTGCAATCCGAGAATACAAAGATTTGAGTGACCAAATGGACTCCGTTTGACTTCTAACCTCACGTGGTACCATAATTAATAAAAATGGAACATGTTTGACTCAACAAACAAGGTTGGTTGTGCTTAACGAGGAAGGAAAACTCGTTTGTACGTTGTAGGCTCAATTGGAGGCCAATTTGGGAGAAATACGAGAACACAAAGATTTGAGTGACCAAATGGACTCTGTTTGACTTCTAACCTCGTGTGGTACCATAATAACGAAAAATGGAACATGATTGACTCAACAAAAAATTCGGTTGTGCTTAACAAAGAAAGAAAACTCGTTTGTACATTGAAGGCTCAATCGGAGGCCAATTTGGGTGCAATCCGAGAATACAAAGATTTGAGTGACCAAATGGAATCTGTTTGACTTCTAACCTCACGTGGTACCATAATAATGAAAAGTGGAACATGTTTGACTCAACAAACAAGTTCGGTTGTGCTTAACGAAGAAGGAAAACTCGTTTGTTTGTTGTAGGTTTAATTGCAGGCCAATTTGGGTGCCATCCGAGAATACAATGATTTGATTGACCAAATGGACTCCGTTTGATTTCTAACCTCGCGCGGTACAGTCATAATGACAAATGGAACATTATTTACTCAACAAACCAGTTCGATTGTGCTTAACGAAGCAGGAAAACTCGTTTGTACGTTGTAGGTTCAATTGGAGGCCAATTTGGGTGCAATCCGATAATACAAAGATTTGAGCGAGCAAATGGACTTAGTTTGACTTCTAACCTCATGTGGTATTATAATAACGACAAATGGAACATTATTGACTCAACAAACAAGTTCGGTTGTGCTTAACGAAGAAGGAAAACTCGTTTGTACATTGTAGATTCAATTGAAGGCCAATTTGGGTGCAATCCGAGAATACAATTATTTGAGTGAGTAAATGGACTCCGTTTGACTTCTAACCTCATGTTGTACCAAAATAACGACAAATGGTACATGTTTGACTCAACAAACAAGTTCGGTTGTGCTTAACGAAGAAGGATAACTCGTTTGTACGTTGTAGGCTCAATTGGAGGCCAATTTGGGAGCAATATGAGAATACAAAGATTTCTGTGACCAAATGGACTCTGTTTGACTTCTAACCTCGTGTGGTATTATAATAACGAAAAATGGAACATGATTGACTCAACAAACAAATTCGATAGGGCTTAACAAAGAAAGAAAACTCGTTTGTACGTTGAAGGCTCAGTCGGAGGCCAATTTGGGTGCAATCCGAGAATACAAAGATTTGAGCGACCAAATGGACTCCGTTTGAATTCTAACCTCACGTGGTACCATAATAATGAAAAATGGAACATGTTTGACTCAAAAAACAAGTTTGGTTGTGCTTAACGAAGAAGGAAAACTCGTTTGTACGTAGTAGGCTCAATTGGAGGCCAATTTGGGTGCAATCCTAGAATACAAAGATTTGAGTGAGCAAATGGACTCCGTTTGACTTCTAACCTCACGTGGTACCATAATTAAAAAAAATGGAACATGTTTGACTCAACAAACAAGGTTGGTTGTGCTTAACGAAGAAGGAAAACTCGTTTGTACGTTGTAGGCTCAATTGGAGGCCAATTTGGGTGCAATCCGAGAATACAAAGATTTGAGCGACCAAATGGACTCCGTTTGAATTCTAACCTCGCGTGGTACCATAATAATGAAAAATGGAACATGTTTGACTCAAAAAACAAGTTTGGTTGTGCTTAACGAAGAAGGAAAACTCGTTTGTACGTAGTAGGCTCAATTGGAGGCCAATTTAGGTGCAATCCGAGAATACAAAGATTTGAGTGAGCAAATGGACACCGTTTGACTTCTAACCTCGCGTGGTACTAAAATAACACAAATGGAACATGTTTGACTCAACACAGAAGTTCGGTTGTGCTTAACGAAGAAGGAAAACTCGTTTGTACGTTGTAGGCTCAATTGGAGTCTAATTTGGGTGCAATTCAAGAATAGATAGATTTGAGTGACAAATGACCTCCGTTTGACTTATAACCTTCCGTTGTAGCATAATAACTACAAATGGAACATGTTTGACTCAACAAACAAGATCGGTTGTTCTTAACGAAGAAGGAAAACTCATTTGTACGTTGTAGGCACAATTGGAGGCCAATTAAGGTGCAATCCGAGAATACAAAGATTTCAGTAAGCAAATGGACTCCGTTTGACTTCAAACCTTGTGTGGTACCATAATAATGAAAATGAAATATGTTTGACTCAACAAACAAGTTCGGTGGCGCTTAACGAAGAAGTAAAACTCGTTTGTAAGTTGTAGGCTCAATTGGAAGCCAATTTGGGTGCAATCCGAGAATACAAAGATTTGAGTGAGCAAATAGACTCCGTTAGACTTTTAACCTTGCGTGGTACCATAATAAAGAAAAATATAACATGTTTGACTAAACAAACCAGTTCGGTTGTGCTTAACGAAGAAGGAAAACTCGTTTGTACGTTGTAGGCTCAATTGGGGGCCAATTTGTGTGCAATCCGAGAATACAAGGATTTGAGTGACCAAATGACTTCCATTTGAATTCTAACTACGCGTGGTTGCGTAATGATGACAAATGGAGCATTTTGACTCAACAAACAAGTTCGTTTGTGCTTAACGAAGAAGGAAAACTCGTTTGTACATTGTGGGCTCAATCGGAGGCCAATTTGGGTGCAATCCGAGAATACAAAGATTTGAGTGACCAAATGGACTCCGTTTGACCTCTAACCTCACGTGGTACCATAATTACAAAAAATGGAACATGTTTGACTCAAAAAACAAGGTTGGTTGTGCTTAACGAAGAAGGAAAACTCGTTTGTACGTTGTAGGCTCAATCGGAGGCCAATTTGGGAGAAATACGAGAACACAAAGATTTGAGTGACCAAATGGACTCTGTTTGACTTCTAACCTCGCGTGGTACCATAATAACGAAAAATGGAACATGATTGACTCAACAAAAAATTCGGTTGTGCTTAACAAAGAAAGAAAACTCGTTTGTACATTGAAGGCTCAATCGGAGGCCAATTTGGGTGCATTCCGAGAATACAAAGATTTGAGTGACCAAATGGATTCCGTTTGACTTCTAACCTCATGTGGTACCATAATAACGACAAGTGGAACATGTTTGAATCAACAAACAAGTTCGGTTGTGCTTAACGAAGAAGGAAAACTCGTTTGTTTGTTGTAGGTTTAATTGAAGGCCAATTTGGGTGCCATCCGAGAATACAATGATTTGATTGACCAAATGGACTCCGTTTGAATTCTAACCTCGCGTGGTACAATTATAATGACAAATGGGACATTATTGACTCAACAAACTAGTTCGGTTGTGCTTAACGAAGCAGGAAAACTCGTTTGTACGTTGTAGGTTCAATTGGAGGCCAATTTGGGTGCAATCCGATAATACAAAGATTTGAGTGAGCAAATGGACTTAGTTTGACTTCTAACCTCATGTGGTATTATAATAACGACAAATGGAACATTATTGACTCAACAAACAAGTTCGGGTTTGCTTAACGAAGAAGGAAAACTCGTTTATACGTTGTAGATTCAATTGAAGGCCAATTTGGGTGCAATCCGAGAATACAAAGATTTGAGTGACCAAATGGACTCTGTTTGACTTCTAACCTAGCGTGGTACCACAATAACAACAAATGGAACATATTTGACTGAACAAATAAGTTTGGTTGTGCTTAAGGAAGAAGGAAAACTCGTTTGTACGTTGTAGGCTCAATTGGAGTCTAATTTGGGAGCAATTCGAGAATACCTAGATTTGAGTGAAAAATGACTTCCGTATCACTTATAACCTTGCGTGGTAGAATAATAACTACAAATGGAACATGTTTGACACAACAAATAAGTTCGGTTGTGCTTAACGAAGAAGGAAAACTCGTTTGTACGTTGTAGGCTCAATTGGAGGCCAATTTAGGTGCTATCCGAGAATACAAAGATTTGAGTAAACAAATGGACTCCGTTTGACTTCTAACCTCGTGTGGTACCATAATAATGAAAATGGAACATGTTTTACACAACAAATAAGTTCGGTTGTGCTTAACGAACAAGGAAAACTCGTTTGTACATTGTAGGCTCAATTGGAAGCCAATTTGGGTGCAATCCGAGAATACAAAGATTTGAGTGAGTAAATGGACTCCGTTTGACTTCTAACCTCATGTGGTACCAAAATAAAGACAAATGGTACATTTTTGACTCAACAAACAAGTTCGGTTGTGCTTAACGAAGAAGGATAACTCGTTTGTACGTTGTAGGCTCAATTGGAGGCCAATTTGGGAGCAATATGAGAATACAAAGATTTGTGTGACCAAATGGACTCTGTTTGACTTCTAACCTCGTGTGGTATTATAATTATGAAAAATGGAACATGATTGACTCAACAAACAAGTTCCATTGTGCTTAACAAAGAAACTAAACTCGTTTGTACGTTGAAGGATCAGTCGGAGGCCAATTTGGGTGCAATCCGAGAATACAAAGATTTGACCGACCAAATGGACTCCGTTTGACTTCTAACGTCGTGTGGTACCGAAATAACACAATTGGAACATGTTTGACTCAACACACAAGTTCGGTTGTGCTTAACGAAGAAGGAAAACTGGTTTGTACGTTGTAAGCTCAATTGGAGGCAAATTTGGGAGAAATACGAGAATACAAAGATTTGAGTGAGCAAATGGACTCCGTTTGACTTCTAACATCGCGTGGTACCGAAATAACACAATTGGAAAATGTTTTACTCAACACACAAGTTCGGTTGTGCTTAACGAAGAAGGAAAACTCGTTTGTACGTTGTAGGCTCAATTGGAGTCTAATTTGGGTGCAATTCGAGAATAGATAGATTTGAGTGACAAATGACCTCCGTTTGACTTATAACCTTCCATTGTAGCATAATAACTACAAATGGAACAGGTTTGACTCAACAAACAAGTTCGGTTGTGCTTAACGAAGAAGGAAAACTCATTTGTACATTGTAGGCTCAATTGGAGGCCAATTAAGGTGCAATCCGAGAATACAATGATTTCAGTAAGCAAATGGACTCCGTTTGACTTCAAACCTCGTGTGGTACCATAATAATGAAAATGAAATATGTTTGACTCAACAAACAAGTTCGGTGGTGCTTAACGAAGAAGTAAAACTCGTTTGTAAGTTGTAGGCTCAATTGGAAGCCAATTTGGGTGCAAACCGAGAATACAAAGATTTGAGTGAGCAAATGGACTCCGTTTGACTTCTAACCTTGCGTGGTACCAAAATGAGGACAAATGGTACATGTTTGACTCAACAAACAAATTTGGTTGTGCTTAACGAAGAAGGATAACTCGTTTGTACGTCGTAGGCTCAATTGGAGGCCAATTTGGGTGCAATTCAAGAATAGAAAGATTTGAGTGACAAATGACCTCCGTTTGACTTATAACCTTCCGTGGTAGCATAATAACTAAAAATGGAACATGTTTGACTCAACAAACAAGTTCGGTTGTGCTTAACGAATAAGGAAAACTCGTTTGTACGTTGTAGGTTCAATTGAAGACCAATTTGGGTGCAATCCGATAATACAAAGATTTGAGTGACCAAATGGACTCCGTTTGACTTCTAACCTCACGTGGTACCATAATTACAAAAAATGGAACATGTTTGACTCAACAAACAAGGTTGGTTGTGCTTAACGAAGAAGGAAAACTCGTTTGTACGTTGTAGGCTCAATTGGAGGCCAATTTGGGAGAAATACGAGAACACAAAGATTTGATTGACAAAATGGACTCCGTTAGACTTTTAACCTTGCGTGGTACCATAATAAAGAAAAATATAACATGTTTGACTAAACAAACCAGTTCGGTTGTACTTAACGAAGAAGGAAAACTCGTTTGTACGTTGTAGGCTCAATTGGGGGCCAATTTGTGTGCAATCCGAGAATACAAGGATTTGAGTGACCAAATGACTTCCGTTTGAATTCTAACTACGCGTGGTTGCATAATGATGACAAATGGAGCATGTTTGACTCAACAAACAAGTTCGTTTGTGCTTAACGAAGAAGGAAAACTCGTTCGTACATTGTGGGCTCAATTGGAGGCCAATTTGGGTGCAATCCGAGAATACAAAGATTTGAGTGACCAAATGGACTCCGTTTGACCTCTAACCTCACGTGGTACCATAATTACTAAAAATGGAACATGTTTGACTCAAAAAACAAGGTTGGTTGTGCTTAACGAAGAAGGAAAACTCGTTTGTACGTTGTAGGCTCAATTGGAGGCCAATTTGGGAGAAATACGAGAACACAAAGATTTGAGTGACCAAATGGACTCTGTTTGACTTCTAACCTCGCGTGGTACCATAATAACGAAAAATGGAACATGATTGACTCAACAAAAAATTCGGTTGTGCTTAACAAAGAAAGAAAACTCGTTTGTACATTGAAGGCTCAATCGGAGGCCAATTTGGGTGCAATCCGAGAATACAAAGATTTGAGTGACCAAATGGACTCCGTTTGACCTCTAACCTCACGTGGTACCATAATTACTAAAAATGGAACATGTTTGACTCAAAAAACAAGGTTGGTTGTGCTTAACGAAGAAGGAAAACTCGTTTGTACGTTGTAGGCTCAATTGGAGGCCAATTTGGGAGAAATACGAGAACACAAAGATTTGAGTGACCAAATGGATTCCGTTTGACTTCTAACCTCATGTGGTACCATAATAACGACAAGTGGAACATGTTTGACTCAACAAACAAGTTCGGTTGTGCTTAACGAAGAAGGAAAACTCGTTTGTTTGTAGTAGGTTTAATTGAAGGCCATTTTGGGTGCCATCCGAGAATACAATGATTTGATTGACCAAATGGACTCCGTTTGAATTCTAACCTCGCGTGGTACAATTATAATGACAAATAGGACATTATTGACTCAACAAACCAGTTCGGTTGTGCTTAACGAAGCAGGAAAACTCGTTTGTACGTTGTAGGTTCAATTGGAGGCCAATTTGGGTGCAATCCGATAATACAAAGATTTGAGTGAGCAAATGGACTTAGTTTGACTTCTAACCTCATGTGGTATTATAATAACGACAAATGGAACATTATTGACTCAACAAACAAGTTCGGGTTTGCTTAACGAAGAAGGAAAACTCGTTTGTACATTGTAGGCTCAATTGGAAGCCAATTTGGGTTCAATCCGAGAATACAAAGATTTGAGTGAGTAAATGGACTCCGTTTGACTTCGAACCTCGTGTGGTACCAAAATAAAGACAAATGGTACATGTTTGACTCAACAAACAAGTTCGGTTGTGCTTAACGAAGAAGGATAACTCGTTTGTACGTTGTAGGCTCAATTGGAGGCCAATTTGGGAGCAATATGAGAATACAAAGATTTGTGTGACCAAATGGACTCTGTTTGACTTCTAACCTAGCGTGGTACCACAATAACAACAAATGGAACATGTTTGACTGAACACTTAAGTTTGGTTGTGCTTAAGGAAGAAGGAAAACTCGTTTGTACGTTGTAGGCTCAATTGGAGTCTAATTTGGGAGCAATTCGAGAATACCTAGATTTGAGTGAGAAATGACTTCCGTATCACTTATAACCTTGCGTGGTAGTATAATAACTACAAATGGAACATGTTTGAAACAACAAATAAGTTCGGTTGTGCTTAACGAAGAACGAAAACTAGTTTGTACGTTGTAGTCTCAATTGGAGGCCAATTTAGGTGCTATCCGAGAATACAAAGATTTGAGTAAACAAATGGACTCCGTTTGACTTCTAACCTCGTGTGGTACCATAATAATGAAAATGGAACATTTTTTACTCAACAAACAAGTTCGGTTGTGCTTAACGAAGAAGGAAAACTCGTTTGTACATTGTAGGCTCAATTGGAAGCCAATTTGGGTTCAATCCGAGAATACAAAGATTTGAGTGAGTAAATGGACTCCGTTTGACTTCTAACCTCGTGTGGTACCAAAATAAAGACAAATGGTACATGTTTGACTCAACAAACAAGTTCGGTTGTGCTTAACGAAGAAGGATAACTCGTTTGTACGTTGTAGGCTCAATTGGAGGCCAATTTGGGAGCAATATGAGAATACAAAGATTTGTGTGACCAAATGGACTCTGTTTGACTTCTAACCTCGTGTGGTATTATAATTACGAAAAATGGAACATGATTGACTCAACAAACAAGTTCGATTGTGCTTAACAAAGAAACAAAACTCGTTTGTACGTTGAAGGCTCAGTCGGAGGCCAATTTGGGTGCAATCCGAGAATACAAAGATTTGAGCGACCAAATGGACTCCGTTTGACTTCTAACCTTGTGTGGTACCGAAATAACACAATTGGAACATGTTTGACTCAACACACAAGTTCGGTTGTGCTTAACGAAGAAGGAAAATTGGTTTGTACGTTGTAAGCTCAATTGGAGGCAAATTTGGGAGCAATACGAGAATACAAAGATTTGAGTGAGCAAATGGACTCCGTTTGACTTCTAACATCGCGTGGTACCGAAATAACACAATTGGAACATGTTTGACTCAACACACAAGTTCGGTTGTGCTTAACGAAGAAGGAAAACTCGTTTGTAAGTTGTAGGCTCAATTGGAGTCTAATTTGGGTGCAATCCGAGAATACAAAGATTTGAGCGACCAAATGGACTCCGTTTGACTTCTAACCTCGCGTGGTTCCATAATAATGAAAATGGAACATGTTTGACTCAACAAACAAGTTCGGTTGTGCTTAACGAAGAAGGAAAACTCGTTTGTACATTGTAGGCTCAATTGGAGGCCAATATGGGTGCAATCCGAGAATACAAAGATTTGAGTGAGTAAATGGACTCCGTTTGACTTCTAACCTCATGTTGTACCAAAATAACGACAAATGGTACATGTTTGACTCAACAAACAAGTTCGGTTGTGCTTAACGAAGAAGGATAACTCGTTTGTACGTTGTAGGCTCAATTGGAGGCCAATTTGGGAGCAATATGAAAATACAAAGATTTGTGTGACCAAATGGACTCTGTTTGACTTCTAACCTCGTGTGGTATTATAATAACGAAAAATGGAACATGATTGACTCAACAAACAAGTTCGATTGTGCTTAACAAAGAAAGAAAACTCGTTTGTACGTTGAAGGCTCAGTCGGAGGCCAATTTGGGTGCAATCCGAGAATACAAAGATTTGAGCGACCAAATGGACTCCGTTTGACTTCTAACCTCGCGTGGTACCATAATAATGAAAAATGGAACATGTTTGACTCAAAAAACAAGTTTGGTTGTGCTTAACGAAGAAGGAAAACTCGTTTGTACGTAGTAGGCTCAATTGGAGGCCAATTTGGGTGCAATCCGAGAATACAAAGATTTGAGTGAGCAAATGGACTCCGTTTGACTTCTAACCTCGCGTGGTACCAAAATAACACAAATGGAACATGTTTGACTCAACACACAAGTTCGGTTGTGCTTAACGAAGAAGGAAAACTCGTTTGTACGTTGTAGGCTCAATTGGAGTCTAATTTGGGTGCAATTCAAGAATAGATAGATTTGAGTGACAAATGACCTCCGTTTGACTTATAACCTTCCGTTGTAGCATAATAACTACAAATGGAACATGTTTGACTCAACAAACAAGTTCGGTTGTGCTTAACGAAGAAGGAAAACTCATTTGTACGTTGTAGGCTCAATTGGAGGCCAATTAAGGTGCAATCCGAGAATACAAAGATTTCAGTAAGCAAATGGACTCCGTTTGACTTCAAACCTCGTGTGGTACCATAATAATGAAAATGAAATATGTTTGACTCAACAAACAAGTTCGGTGGTGCTTAACGAAGAAGTAAAACTCGTTTGTAAGTTGTAGGCTCAATTGGAAGCCAAATTGGGTGCAAACCGAGAATACAAAGATTTGAGTGAGCAAATGGACTCCGTTTGACTTCTAACCTCGCGTGGTACCAAAATGAGGACAAATGGTACATGTTTGACTCAACAAACAAGTTTGGTTGTGCTTAACGAAGAAGGATAACTCGTTTGTACGTCGTAGGCTCAATTGGAGTCCAATTTGGGTGCAATTCAAGAATAAATAGATTTGAGTGACAAATACCTCCGTTTGACTTATAACCTTCCGTGGTAGCATAATAACTAAAAATTGGAACATGTTTGACTCAACAAACAAGTTCGGTTGTGCTTAACGAATAAGGAAAACTCGTTTGTACGTTGTAGGTTCAATTGAAGATGCCTTTCAAAAAAAAAAAAGGTTCAATTGAAGACCAATTTGGGTGCAATCCGAGAATACAAAGATTTGAGTGACCAAATGGACTCCGTTTGACTTCTAACCTCACGTGGTACCATAATTACAAAAAATGGAACATGTTTGACTCAACAAACAAGGTTGGTTGTGCTTAACGAAGAAGGAAAACTCGTTTGTACGTTGTAGGCTCAATTGGAGGCCAATTTGGGAGAAATACGAGAACACAAAGATTTGATTGACAAAATGGACTCCGTTAGACTTTTAACCTTGCGTGGTACCATAATAAAGAAAAATATAACATGTTTGACTAAACAAACCAGTTCGGTTGTTCTTAACGAAGAAGGAAAACTCGTTTGTACGTTGTAGGCTCAATTGGGGGCCAATTTGTGTGCAATCCGAGAATACAAGGATTTGAGTGACCAAATGACTTCCGTTTGAATTCTAACTATGCGTGGTTGCATAATGATGACAAATGGAGCATGTTTGACTCAACAAACAAGTTCGTTTGTGCTTAACGAAGAAGGAAAACTCGTTTGTACATTGTGGGCTCAATTGGAGGCCAATTTGAGTGCAATCCGAGAATACAAAGATTTGAGTGACCAAATGGACTCCGTTTGACTTCTAACCTCACGTGGTACCATAATTACAAAAAATGGAACATGTTTGACTCAACAAACAAGGTTGGTTGTGCTTAACGAAGAAGGAAAACTCGTTTGTACGTTGTAGGCTCAATTGGAGGCCAATTTGGGAGAAATACGAGAACACAAAGATTTGAGTGACCAAATGGACTCTGTTTGACTTCTAACCTCACGTGGTACCATAATAACGAAAAATGGAACATGATTGACTCAACAAAAAATTCGGTTGTGCTTAACAAAGAAAGAAAACTCGTTTGTACATTGAAGGCTCAATCGGAGGCCAATTTGGGTGCAATCTGAGAATACAAAGATTCGAGTGACCAAATGGAATCTGTTTGACTTCTAACCTCATGTGGTACCATAATAACGACAAGTGGAACATGTTTGACTCAACAAACAAGTTCGGTTGTGCTTAACGAAGAAGGATAACTCGTTTGTTTGTTGTAGGTTTAATTGAAGGCCAATTTGGGTGCCATCCGAGAATACAATGATTTGATTGACCAAATGGACTCCGTTTGAATTCTAACCTCGCGCGGTACAGTCATAATGACAAATGGAACATTATTTACTCAACAAACCAGTTCGATTGTGCTTAACGAAGCAGGAAAACTCGTTTGTACGTTGTAGGTTCAATTGGAGGCCAATTTGGGTGCAATCCGATAATACAAAGATTTGAGTGAGCAAATGGACTTAGTTTGACTTCTAACCTCATGTGGTATTATAATAACGACAAATGGAACATTATTGACTCAACAAACAAGTTCGATTGTGCTTAACGAAGTAGGAAAACTCGTTTGTACATTGTAGATTCAATTGAAGGCCAATTAGGGTGCAATCCGAGAATACAAAGATTTGAGTGACCAAATGGACTCTTTTTGACTTCTAACCTAGCGTGGTACCACAATAACAACAAATGGAACATGTTTGACTGAACAAATAAGTTTGGTTGTGCTTAAGGAAGAAGGAAAACTCGTTTGTACGTTGTAGGCTCAATTGGAGTCTAATTTGGGAGCAATTCGAGGATACCTAGATTTGAGTGAAAAATGACTTCCGTATCACTTATAACCTTGCGTGGTAGCATAATAACTACAAATGGAACATGTTTGACACAACAAATAAGTTCGGTTGTGCTTAACGAAGAAGGAAAACTCGTTTGTACGTTATAGTCTCAATTGGAGGCCAATTTAGGTGCTATCCGAGAATACAAAGATTTGAGTAAACAAATGGACTCCGTTTGACTTCTAACCTCGTGTGGTACCATAATAATAAAAAAGGAACATGTTTGACTCAACAAACAAGTTCGGTTGTGCTTAACGAAGAAGGAAAACTCGTTTGTACATTGTAGGCTCAATTGGAGGCCAATTTGGGTGCAATCCGAGAATACAAAGATTTGAGTGAGTAAATGGACTCCGTTTGACTTCTAACCTCATGTTGTACCAAAATAACGACAAATGGTACATTTTTGACTCAACAAACAAGTTCGGTTGTGCTTAACGAAGAAGGATAACTCGTTTGTACGTTGTAGGCTCAATTGGAGGCCAATTTGGGAGCAATATGAGAATACAAAGATTTGTGTGACCAAATGGACTCTGTTTGACTTCTAACCTCGTGTGGTATTATAATAACGAAAAATGGAACATGATTGACTCAACAAACAAGTTCGATTGTGCTTAACAAAGAAAGAAAACTCGTTTGTACGTTGAAGGCTCAGTCGGAGGCCAATTTGGGTGCAATCCGAGAATACAAAGATATGAGCGACCAAATGGACTCCGTTTGAATTCTAACCTTGCGTGGTACCATAATAATGAAAAATGGAACATGTTTGACTCAAAAAACAAGTTTGGTTGTGCTTAACGAAGAAGGAAAACTCGTTTGTACGTAGTAGGCTCAATTGGAGGCCAATTTGGGTGCAATCCGAGAATACAAAGATTTGAGTGAGCAAATGGACTCCGTTTGACTTCTAACCTCGCGTGGTATGAAAATAACACAAATGGAACATGTTTGAGTCGACACAGAAGTTCGGTTGTGCTTAACGAAGAAGGAAAACTCGTTTGTACGTTGTAGGCTCAATTGGAGTCTAATTTGGGTTCAATTCAAGAATAGATAGATTTGAGTGACAAATGACCTCCGTTTGACTTATAACCTTCCGTTGTAGCATAATAACTACAAATGGAACATGTTTGACTCAACAAACAAGTTCGGTTGTTCTTAACGAAGAAGGAAAACTCATTTGTACGTTGTAGGCTCAATTGGAGGCCAATTAAGGTGCAATCCGAGAATACAAAGATTTCAGTAAGCAAATGGACTCCGTTTGACTTCAAACCTCGTGTGGTACCATAATAATGAAAATGGAACATTTTTTACTCAACAAACAAGTTCGGTTGTGCTTAACGAAGAAGGAAAACTCGTTTGTACATTGTAGGCTCAATTGGAAGCCAATTTGGGTGCAATCCGAGAATACAAAGATTTGAGTGAGCAAATGGACTCCGTTTGACTTCTAACCTCACGTGGTACCAAAATGAGGACAAATGGTACATGTTTGACTCAACAAACAAGTTCGGTTGTGCTTAACGAAGAAGGATAACTCGTTTGTACGTTGTAGGCTCAATTGGAGGCCAATTTGGGAGCAATATGAGAATACAAAGATTTGTGTGACCAAATGGACTCTGTTTGACTTCTAACGTCGTGTGGTATTATAATTACGAAAAATGGAACATGATTGACTCAACAAACAAGTTCGATTGTGCTTAACAAAGAAACAAAACTCGTTTGTACGTTGAAGGCTCAGTCGGAGGCCAATTTGGGTGCAATCCGAGAATACAAAGATTTGAGCGACCAAATGGACTCCGTTTGACTTCTAACCTTGTGTGGTACCGAAATAACACAATTGGAACATGTTTGACTCAACACACAAGTTCGGTTGTGCTTAACGAAGAAGGAAAATTGGTTTGTACGTTGTAAGCTCAATTGGAGGCAAATTTGGGAGCAATACGAGAATACAAAGATTTGAGTGAGCAAATGGACTCCGTTTGACTTCTAACATCGCGTGGTACCGAAATAACACAATTGGAACATGTTTGACTCAACACACAAGTTCGGTTGTGCTTAACGAAGAAGGAAAACTCGTTTGTAAGTTGTAGGCTCAATTGGAGTCTAATTTGGGTGCAATCCGAGAATACAAAGATTTGAGCGACCAAATGGACTCCGTTTGACTTCTAACCTCGCGTGGTTCCATAATAATGAAAATGGAACATGTTTGACTCAACAAACAAGTTCGGTTGTGCTTAACGAAGAAGGAAAACTCGTTTGTACATTGTAGGCTCAATTGGAGGCCAATATGGGTGCAATCCGAGAATACAAAGATTTGAGTGAGTAAATGGACTCCGTTTGACTTCTAACCTCATGTTGTACCAAAATAACGACAAATGGTACATGTTTGACTCAACAAACAAGTTCGGTTGTGCTTAACGAAGAAGGATAACTCGTTTGTACGTTGTAGGCTCAATTGGAGGCCAATTTGGGAGCAATATGAAAATACAAAGATTTGTGTGACCAAATGGACTCTGTTTGACTTCTAACCTCGTGTGGTATTATAATAACGAAAAATGGAACATGATTGACTCAACAAACAAGTTCGATTGTGCTTAACAAAGAAAGAAAACTCGTTTGTACGTTGAAGGCTCAGTCGGAGGCCAATTTGGGTGCAATCCGAGAATACAAAGATTTGAGCGACCAAATGGACTCCGTTTGACTTCTAACCTCGCGTGGTACCATAATAATGAAAAATGGAACATGTTTGACTCAAAAAACAAGTTTGGTTGTGCTTAACGAAGAAGGAAAACTCGTTTGTACGTAGTAGGCTCAATTGGAGGCCAATTTGGGTGCAATCCGAGAATACAAAGATTTGAGTGAGCAAATGGACTCCGTTTGACTTCTAACCTCGCGTGGTACCAAAATAACACAAATGGAACATGTTTGACTCAACACACAAGTTCGGTTCTGCTTAACGAAGAAGGAAAACTCGTTTGTACGTTGTAGGCTCAATTGGAGTCTAATTTGGGTGCAATTCAAGAATAGATAGATTTGAGTGACAAATGACCTCCGTTTGACTTATAACCTTCCGTTGTAGCATAATAACTACAAATGGAACATGTTTGACTCAACAAACAAGTTCGGTTGTGCTTAACGAAGAAGGAAAACTCATTTGTACGTTGTAGGCTCAATTGGAGGCCAATTAAGGTGCAATCCGAGAATACAAAGATTTCAGTAAGCAAATGGACTCCGTTTGACTTCAAACCTCGTGTGGTACCATAATAATGAAAATGAAATATGTTTGACTCAACAAACAAGTTCGGTGGTGCTTAACGAAGAAGTAAAACTCGTTTGTAAGTTGTAGGCTCAATTGGAAGCCAAATTGGGTGCAAACCGAGAATACAAAGATTTGAGTGAGCAAATGGACTCCGTTTGACTTCTAACCTCGCGTGGTACCAAAATGAGGACAAATGGTACATGTTTGACTCAACAAACAAGTTTGGTTGTGCTTAACGAAGAAGGATAACTCGTTTGTACGTCGTAGGCTCAATTGGAGGCCAATTTGGGTGCAATTCAAGAATAAATAGATTTGAGTGACAAATACCTCCGTTTGACTTATAACCTTCCGTGGTAGCATAATAACTAAAAATTGGAACATGTTTGACTCAACAAACAAGTTCGGTTGTGCTTAACGAATAAGGAAAACTCGTTTGTACGTTGTAGGTTCAATTGAAGATGCCTTTCAAAAAAAAAAAAGGTTCAATTGAAGACCAATTTGGGTGCAATCCGAGAATACAAAGATTTGAGTGACCAAATGGACTCCGTTTGACTTCTAACCTCACGTGGTACCATAATTACAAAAAATGGAACATGTTTGACTCAACAAACAAGGTTGGTTGTGCTTAACGAAGAAGGAAAACTCGTTTGTACGTTGTAGGCTCAATTGGAGGCCAATTTGGGAGAAATACGAGAACACAAAGATTTGATTGACAAAATGGACTCCGTTAGACTTTTAACCTTGCGTGGTACCATAATAAAGAAAAATATAACATGTTTGACTAAACAAACCAGTTCGGTTGTTCTTAACGAAGAAGGAAAACTCGTTTGTACGTTGTAGGCTCAATTGGGGGCCAATTTGTGTGCAATCCGAGAATACAAGGATTTGAGTGACCAAATGACTTCCGTTTGAATTCTAACTATGCGTGGTTGCATAATGATGACAAATGGAGCATGTTTGACTCAACAAACAAGTTCGTTTGTGCTTAACGAAGAAGGAAAACTCGTTTGTACATTGTGGGCTCAATTGGAGGCCAATTTGAGTGCAATCCGAGAATACAAAGATTTGAGTGACCAAATGGACTCCGTTTGACTTCTAACCTCACGTGGTACCATAATTACAAAAAATGGAACATGTTTGACTCAACAAACAAGGTTGGTTGTGCTTAACGAAGAAGGAAAACTCGTTTGTACGTTGTAGGCTCAATTGGAGGCCAATTTGGGAGAAATACGAGAACACAAAGATTTGAGTGACCAAATGGACTCTGTTTGACTTCTAACCTCACGTGGTACCATAATAACGAAAAATGGAACATGATTGACTCAACAAAAAATTCGGTTGTGCTTAACAAAGAAAGAAAACTCGTTTGTACATTGAAGGCTCAATCGGAGGCCAATTTGGGTGCAATCTGAGAATACAAAGATTCGAGTGACCAAATGGAATCTGTTTGACTTCTAACCTCATGTGGTACCATAATAACGACAAGTGGAACATGTTTGACTCAACAAACAAGTTCGGTTGTGCTTAACGAAGAAGGATAATTCGTTTGTTTGTTGTAGGTTTAATTGAAGGCCAATTTGGGTGCCATCCGAGAATACAATGATTTGATTGACCAAATGGACTCCGTTTGAATTCTAACCTCGCGCGGTACAGTCATAATGACAAATGGAACATTATTTACTCAACAAACCAGTTCGATTGTGCTTAACGAAGCAGGAAAACTCGTTTGTACGTTGTAGGTTCAATTGGAGGCCAATTTGGGTGCAATCCGATAATACAAAGATTTGAGTGAGCAAATGGACTTAGTTTGACTTCTAACCTCATGTGGTATTATAATAACGACAAATGGAACATTATTGACTCAACAAACAAGTTCGATTGTGCTTAACGAAGTAGGAAAACTCGTTTGTACATTGTAGATTCAATTGAAGGCCAATTAGGGTGCAATCCGAGAATACAAAGATTTGAGTGACCAAATGGACTCTTTTTGACTTCTAACCTAGCGTGGTACCACAATAACAACAAATGGAACATGTTTGACTGAACAAATAAGTTTGGTTGTGCTTAAGGAAGAAGGAAAACTCGTTTGTACGTTGTAGGCTCAATTGGAGTCTAATTTGGGAGCAATTCGAGGATACCTAGATTTGAGTGAAAAATGACTTCCGTATCACTTATAACCTTGCGTGGTAGCATAATAACTACAAATGGAACATGTTTGACACAACAAATAAGTTCGGTTGTGCTTAACGAAGAAGGAAAACTCGTTTGTACGTTATAGTCTCAATTGGAGGCCAATTTAGGTGCTATCCGAGAATACAAAGATTTGAGTAAACAAATGGACTCCGTTTGACTTCTAACCTCGTGTGGTACCATAATAATAAAAATGGAACATGTTTGACTCAACAAACAAGTTCGGTTGTGCTTAACGAAGAAGGAAAACTCGTTTGTACATTGTAGGCTCAATTGGAGGCCAATTTGGGTGCAATCCGAGAATACAAAGATTTGAGTGAGTAAATGGACTCCGTTTGACTTCTAACCTCATGTTGTACCAAAATAACGACAAATGGTACATTTTTGACTCAACAAACAAGTTCGGTTGTGCTTAACGAAGAAGGATAACTCGTTTGTACGTTGTAGGCTCAATTGGAAGCCAATTTGGGAGCAATATGAGAATACAAAGATTTGTGTGACCAAATGGACTCTGTTTGACTTCTAACCTCGTGTGGTATTATAATAACGAAAAATGGAACATGATTGACTCAACAAACAAGTTCGATTGTGCTTAACAAAGAAAGAAAACTCGTTTGTACGTTGAAGGCTCAGTCGGAGGCCAATTTGGGTGCAATCCGAGAATACAAAGATATGAGCGACCAAATGGACTCCGTTTGAATTCTAACCTTGCGTGGTACCATAATAATGAAAAATGGAACATGTTTGACTCAAAAAACAAGTTTGGTTGTGCTTAACGAAGAAGGAAAACTCGTTTGTACGTAGTAGGCTCAATTGGAGGCCAATTTAGGTGCAATCCGAGAATACAAAGATTTGAGTGAGCAAATGGACTCCGTTTGACTTCTAACCTCGCGTGGTACGAAAATAACACAAATGGAACATGTTTGAGTCGACACAGAAGTTCGGTTGTGCTTAACGAAGAAGGAAAACTCGTTTGTACGTTGTAGGCTCAATTGGAGTCTAATTTGGGTTCAATTCAAGAATAGATAGATTTGAGTGACAAATGACCTCCGTTTGACTTATAACCTTCCGTTGTAGCATAATAACTACAAATGGAACATGTTTGACTCAACAAACAAGTTCGGTTGTTCTTAACGAAGAAGGAAAACTCATTTGTACGTTGTAGGCTCAATTGGAGGCCAATTAAGGTGCAATCCGAGAATACAAAGATTTCAGTAAGCAAATGGACTCCGTTTGACTTCAAACCTCGTGTGGTACCATAATAATGAAAATTAAATATGTTTGACTCAACAAACAAGTTCGGTGGTGCTTAACGAAGAAGTAAAACTCGTTTGTAAGTTGTAGGCTCAATTGGAAGCCAATTTGGGTGCAATCCGAGAATACAAAGATTTGAGTGAGCAAATGGACTCCGTTTGACTTCTAACCTCACGTGGTACCAAAATGAGGACAAATGGTACATGTTTGACTCAACAAACAAGTTCGGTTGTGCTTAACGAAGAAGGATAACTCGTTTGTACGTTGTAGGCTCAATTGGAGGCCAATTTGGGAGCAATATGAGAATACAAAGATTTGTGTGACCAAATGGACTCTGTTTGACTTCTAACGTCGTGTGGTATTATAATTACGAAAAATGGAACATGATTGACTCAACAAACAAGTTCGATTGTGCTTAACAAAGAAACAAAACTCGTTTGTACGTTGAAGGCTCAGTCGGAGGCCAATTTGGGTGCAATCCGAGAATACAAAGATTTGAGCGACCAAATGGACTCCGTTTGACTTCTAACCTCGTGTGGTACCGAAATAACACAATTGGAACATGTTTCACTCAACACACAAGTTCGGTTGTGCTTAACGAAGAAGGAAAACTGGTTTGTACGTTGTAAGCTCAATTGGAGGCAAATTTGGGAGCAATACGAGAATACAAAGATTTGAGTGAGCAAATGGACTCCGTTTGACTTCTAACATCGCGTGGTACCGAAATAACACAATTGGAACATGTTTGACTCAACACACAAGTTCGGTTGTGCTTAACGAAGAAGGAAAACTCGTTTGTACGTTGTAGGCTCAATTGGAGTCTAATTTGGGTGCAATCCGAGAATACAAAGATTTGAGCGACCAAATGGACTCCGTTTGACTTCTAACCTCGCGTGGTACCATAATAATGAAAAATGGAACATTTTTGAGTCAACAAACAAGTTCGGTTGTGCTTAACGAAGAAGGAAAACTCATTTGTACGTTGTAGGCTCAATTGGAGGCCAATTAAGGTGCAATCCGAGAATACAAAGATTTGAGTAAGTAAATGGACTCCGTTTGACTTCAAACCTTGTGTGGTACCATAATAATGAAAATAAAATATGTTTGACTCAACAAACAAGGTTGGTTGTGCTTAACGAAGAAGGAAAACTCGTTTGTACGTTGTAGGCTCAATTGGAGGCCAATTTGGGTGCAATCCGAGAATACAAAGATTTGAGCGACTAAATGGACTCCGTTTGAATTCTAACCTCGCGTGGTACCATAATAATGAAAAATGGAACATGTTTGACTCAAAAAACAAGTTTGGTTGTGCTTAACGAAGAAGGAAAACTCGTTTGTACGTAGTAGGCTCAATTGGAGGCCAATTTGGGTGCAATCCGAGAATACAAAGATTTGAGTGAGCAAATGGACTCCGTTTGACTTCTAACCTCGCGTGGTACCAAAATAACACAAATGGAACATGTTTGAGTCGACACAGAAGTTCGGTTGTGCTTAACGAAGAAGGAAAACTCGTTTGTACGTTGTAGGCTCAAGTGGAGTCTAATTTGGGTGCAATTCAAGAATAGATAGATTTGAGTGACAAATGACCTCCGTTTGACTTATAACCTTCCGTTGTAGCATAATAACTACAAATGGAACATGTTTGACTCAACAAACAAGTTCGGTTGTTTTTAACGAAGAAGGAAAACTCATTGGTACGTTGTAGGCTCAATTGGAGGCCAATTAAGGTGCAATCCGAGAATACAAAGATTTCAGTAAGCAAATGGACTCCGTTTGACTTCAAACCTCGTGTGGTACCATAATAATGAAAATGAAATATGTTTGACTAAACAAACAAGTTCGGTGGCGCTTAACGAAGAAGTAAAACTCGTTTGTAAGTTGTAGGCTCAATTGGAAGCCAATTTGGGTGCAATCCAAGAATACAAAGATTTGAGTGAGCAAATGGACTCCGTTTGACTTCTAACCTCGCGTGGTACCAAAATGAGGACAAATGGTACATGTTTGACTCAACAAACAAGTTCGATTGTGCTTAACAAAGAAACAAAACTCGTTTGTACGTTGAAGGCTCAGTCGGAGGCCAATTTGGGTGCAATCCGAGAATACAAAGATTTGAGCGACCAAATGGACTCCGTTTGACTTCTAACCTCGTGTGGTACCGAAATAACACAATTGGAACATGTTTGACTCAACACACAAGTTCGGTTGTGCTTAACGAAGAAGGAAAACTGGTTTGTACGTTGTAAGCTCAATTGGAGGCAAATTTGGGAGCAATACGAGAATACATAGATTTCAGTGAGCAAATGGACTCCGTTTGACTTCTAACATCGCGTGGTACCGAAATAACACAATTGGAACATGTTTGACTCAACACACAAGTTCGGTTGTGCTTAACGAAGAAGGAAAACTCGTTTGTACGTTGTAGGCTCAATTGGAGTCTAATTTGGGTGCAATCCGAGAATACGAAGATTTGAGCGACCAAATGGACTCCGTTTGACTTGTAACCTCATGTGGTACCATAATAATGAAAAATGGAACATGTTTGAGTCAACAAACAAGTTCGGTTGTGCTTAACGAAGAAGGAAAACTCATTTGTACGTTGTAGGCTCAATTGGAGGCCAATTAAGGTGCAATCCGAGAATACAAAGATTTGAGTAAGCGAAAGGACTCCGTTTGACTTCAAACCTTGTGTGGTACCATAATAATGAAAATGAAATATGTTTGACTCAACAAACAAGTTCGGTTGTGCTTAACGAAGAAGTAAAACTCGTTTGTAAGTTGAAGGCTCAATCGGAGGCCAATTTGGGTGCAATCCGAGAATACAAAGATTTGAGCGACCAAATGGACTCCGTTTGACTTCTAACCTCGCGTGGTACCATAATAATGAAAAATGGAACATTTTTTACACAAAAAACAAGTTCGGTTGTGCTTAACGATGAAGGAAAACTCGTTTGTACGTTGTGGGCTCAATTGGAGGCCAATTTGGGTGCAATCCGAGAATACAAAGATTTGAGTGGCAAAATGGACTCCGTTTGACTTCTAAACTCACGTGGTAATATAATTACAAAAAATGGAACATGTTTGACTCAACAAACAAGGTTGGTTGTGCTTAACGAAGAAGGAAAACTCATTTGTACGTTGTAGGCTCAATTGGAGGCCAATTTGGGTGCAATCCGAGAATACAAAGATTTGAGCGACCAAATGGACTCCGTTTGAATTCTAACCTTGCGTGGTACCATAATAATGAAAAATGGAACATGTTTGACTCAAAAAACAAGTTTGGTTGTGCTTAACGAAGAAGGAAAACTCGTTTGTACGTAGTAGGCTCAATTGGAGCCCAATTTGGGTGCAATCCGAGAATACAAAGATTTGAGTGAGCAAATGGACTCCGTTTGACTTCTAACCTCGCGTGGTACCAAAATAACACAAATGGAACATGTTTGAGTCGACACAGAAGTTCGGTTGTGCTTAACGAAGAAGGAAAACTCGTTTGTACGTTGTAGGCTCAATTGGAGTCTAATTTGGGTGCAATTCAAGAATAGATAGATTTGAGTGACAAATGACCTCCGTTTGACTTATAACCTTCCGTTGTAGCATAATAACTACAAATGGAACATGTTTGACTCAACAAACAAGTTCGGTTGTTTTTAACGAAGAAGGAAAACTCATTTGTACGTTGTAGGCTCAATTGGAGGCCAATTAAGGTGCAATCCGAGAATACAAAGATTTCAGTAAGCAAATGGACTCCGTTTGACTTCAAACCTCGTGTGGTACCATAATAATGAAAATGAAATATGTTTGACTAAACAAACAAGTTCGGTGGCGCTTAACGAAGAAGTAAAACTCGTTTGTAAGTTGTAGGCTCAATTGGAAGCCAATTTGGGTGCAATCCAAGAATACAAAGATTTGAGTGAGCAAATGGACTCCGTTTGACTTCTAACCTCGCGTGGTACCAAAATGAGGACAAATGGTACATGTTTGAATCAACAAACAAGTTCGATTGTGCTTAACAAAGAAACAAAACTCGTTTGTACGTTGAAGGCTCAATCGGAGGCCAATTTGGGTGCAATCCGAGAATACAAAGATTTGAGCTACCAAATGGACTCCGTTTGACTTCTAACCTCGTGTGGTACCGAAATAACACAATTGGAACATGTTTGACTAAACACACAAGTTCGGTTGTGCTTAACGAAGAAGGAAAACTGGTTTGTACGTTGTAAGCTCAATTGGAGGCAAATTTGGGAGCAATACGAGAATACATAGATTTGAGTGAGCAAATGGACTCCGTTTGACTTCTAACATCGCGTGGTACCGAAATAACACAATTGGAACATGTTTGACTCAACACACAAGTTCGGTTGTGCTTAACGAAGAAGGAAAACTCGTTTGTACGTTGTAGGCTCAATTGGAGTCTAATTTGGGTGCAATCCGAGAATACAAAGATTTGAGCGACCAAATGGACTCCGTTTGACTTCTAACCTCGCGTGGTACCATAATAATGAAAAATGGAGCATTTTTGAATCAACAAACAAGTTCGGTTGTGCTTAACGAAGAAGAAAAACTCATTTGTACGTTGTAGGCTCAATCGGAGGCCAATTAAGGTGCAATCCGAGAATACAAAGATTTGAGTAAGCAAATTGACTCCGTTTGACTTCAAACCTTGTGTGGTACCATAATAATGAAAATGAAATATGTTTGACTCAACAAACAAGTTCGGTTGTGCTTAACGAAGAAGTAAAACTCGTTTGTAAGTTGAAGGCTCAATCGGAGGCCAATTTGGGTGCAATCCGAGAATACAAAGATTTGAGCGACCAAATGGACTCCGTTTGACTTCTAACCTCGCGTGGTACCATAATAATGAAATATTGAACATGTTTGACTCAACAAACAAGTTCGGTTGTGCTTAACGAAGAAGGAAAACTCATTTGTACGTTGTAGGCTCAATTGGAGGCCAATTAAGGTGCAATCCGATAATACAAAGATTTGAGTAAGCAAATGGACTCCGTTTGACTTCAAACCTTGTGTGGTACCATAATAATGAAAATTAAATATGTTTGACTCAACAAACAAGTTCGGTTGTGCTTAACGAAGAAGTAAAACTCGTTTGTAAGTTGAAGGCTCAATCGGAGGCCAATTTGGGTGCAATCTGAGAATACAAAGATTTGAGCGACCAAATGGACTCCGTTTGACTTCTAACCTCGCGTGGTAACATAATAATTAAAAATGGAACATGTTTGACTCAACAAACAAGTTCGGTTGTGCTTAACGAAGAAGGAAAACTCATTTGTACGTTGTAGGCTCAATTGGAGGCCAATTAAGGTGCAATCCGAGAATACAAAGATTTGAGTAAGCAAATGGACTCCGTTTGACTTCAAACCTTGTGTGGTATCATAATAATGAAAATGAAATATGTTTGACTCAACAAACAAGTTCGGTTGTGCTTAACGAAGAAGTAAAACTCGTTTGTAAGTTGAAGGCTCAATCGGAGGCCAATTTGGGTGCAATCCTAGAATACAAAGATTTGAGCGACCAAATGGACTCCGTTTGACTTCTAACCTCGCGTGGTACCATAATAATGAAAAATGGAACATTTTTTACACAAAAAACAACTTTGGTTGTGCTTAATGAAGAAGGAAAACTTCTTTGTACGTTGTAGGCTCAATTGGAGGCCAATTTGGGTGCAATCCGAGAATACAAAGATTTGAGTGACCAAATGGATTCCGTTTGACTTACCATAATAACGAAAAATGGAACATGATTGACTCAACAAAAAAGTTCGGTTGTGCTTAACAAACATAGAAAACTCGTTTGTACGTTGTAGGCTCAATTGGAGGCCAATTTGGGTGCAATCCGAGAATACAAAGATTTGAGTGAGCAAATGGACTCCGTTTGACTTCTAACCACGTGTGGTACCATAATAACGAAAATTTAATATGTTTGACTCCACACACAAGTTCGGTTGTGCTTAACGAACAAAGAAAACTCGTTTGTACGTTGTAGGCTCAATTGGAAGCCAATTTGGGTGCAATCCAAGAATACAAAGATTTGAATGAGCAAATGGACTCCGTTTGAATTCTAACAGTGAATGGTACCAAAATAACCACAAATGGAACATGTTTGACTCAACAAACAAGTTCGTTTGTGCTTAACGAAGAAGGAAAACTGGTTTGTACGGTGTAGGATCAATTGTAGGCGAATTTGGGAGCAATACGAGAATACAAAGATTTGAGCGACCAAATGGACTCCGTTCGACTTATAACCTTCCGTGGTAGCATAATAACTACAAATGGAACATGTTTGACTCAACAAACAAGTTCGGTTGTGCTTAACGAAGAAGGAAAACTCATTTGTACATTGTAGGCTCAATTGGAGGCCAATTAAGGTGCAATCCGAGAATACAAAGATTAATGTAAGCAAATGGACTCCGTTTGACTTAAAACCTCGTGTGGTACCATAATAATGAAAATGAAATATTTTTGACTCAACAAACAAGTTCGGTGGTGCTTAACGAAGAAGTAAAACTCGTTTGTAAGTTGTAGGCTCAATTGGAGGCCAATTTGGGTGCAATCCGAGAATACAAAGATTTGAGTGAGCAAATGGACTCCGTTTGACTTCTAACCTCGCGTGGTACCAAAATGAGGACAAATGGTACATGTTTGACTCAACAAACAAGTTTGGTTGTGCTTAACGAAGAAGAATAAATCGTTTGTACGTTGTAGGCTCAATTGGAGGCCAATTTGGGTGCAATTCAAGAATAGATAGATTTGAGTGACAAATGACCTCCGTTTGACTTATAACCTTCCGTGGTAGAATAATAACTAAAAATGGAACATGTTTGACTCAACAAACAAGTTCGGTTGTGCTTAACGAAGAAGGAAAACTCGTTTGTACGTTGTAGGTTCAATTGAATACCAATTTGGTTGCAATCCGAGAATTCAATTATTTGATTGACCAAGTGGACTCCGTTAGACTTTTAACCTTGCGTGGTACCATAATAAATAAAAATATAACATGTTTGACTCAACAAACCAGTTCGGTTGTGCTTAACGAAGAAGGAAAACTCGTTTGTACGTTGTAGGCTCAATTGGGGGCAAATTTGTGTGTAATCCGAGAATACAAGGATTTGAGTGACCAAATGACTTCCGTTTGAATTCTAACTATGCGTGGTTGCATAATGATGACAATTGGAGCATGTTTGACTCAACAAACAAGTTCGTTTGTGCTTAACGAAGAAGGAAAACTCGTTTGTACATTGTGGGCTCAATTGGAGGCCAATTTGGGTGCAATCCGAGAATACAAAGATTTGAGTGACAAAATGGACTCCGTTTGACTTCTAAACTCACGTGGTAATATAATTACAAAAAATGGAACATGTTTGACTCAACAAACAAGGTTGGTTGTGCTTAACGAAGAAGGAAAACTCGTTTGTACGTTGTAGGCACAATTGGAGGCCAATTTGGGAGAAATACGAGAACACAAAGATTTGAGTTACCAAATGGACTCTGTTTGACTTCTAACCTCGCGTGGTACCATAATAACGACAAATGGAACATGATTGACTCAACAAAAAATTTGGTTGTGCTTAACAAAGAAAGAAAACTCGTTTGTACATTGAAGGCTCAATCGGAGGCCAATTTAGGTGCAATCCGAGAATACAAAGATTTGATTCACCAAATGGATTCTGTTTGACTTCTAACCACACGTGGTACCATAATAACGACAAGTGGAACATGTTTGACTCAACAAACAAGTTCGGTTGTGCTTAACGAAGAAGGAAAACTCGTTTGTTTGTTGTAGGTTTAATTGAAGGCCAATTTGGGTGCCATCCGAGAATACAATGATTTGATTGACCAAATGGACTCCGTTTGAATTCAAACCTCACGAGGTACAATCATAATGACAAATGGAACATTATTGACTCAACAAACCAGTTCGGTTGTGCTTAACGAAGCAGGAAAACTCGTTTGTAGGTTGTAGGTTCTATTGGAGGCCAATTTGTGTGCAATCCGATAATACAAAGATTTGAGTGAGCAAATGGACTTAGTTTGACCTCTAACCTCATGTGGTATTATAATACCGACAAATGGAACATTATTGACTCAACAAACAAGTTCGGTTGTGCTTATCGAAGAAGGAAAACTCGTTTGTACGTTGTAGATTCAATTGAAGGCCAATTTGGGTGCAATCCGAGAATACAAAGATTTGAGTGACCAAATGGACTCTGTTTGACTTCTAACCTAGCGTGGTACCACAATAACAACAAATGGAACATGTTTGACTGAACATATAAGTTTGGTTGTGCTGAAGAAGGAAAACTCGTTTGTACGTTGTAGGCTCAATTGGAGTCTAATTTGGGAGCAATTCGAGAATACCTAGATTTGAGCGGAAAATGACTTCCGTATCACTTATAACCTTGCGTAGTAGCATAATAACTACAAATGGAACATGTTTGACACAACAAATAAGTTCGGTTGTGCTTAACGAAGAAGGAAAACTCGTTTGTACGTTGAAGGCTCAGTCAGAGGCCAATTTGGGTGCAATCCGAGAATACAAAGATTTGAGCGACCAAATGGACTCCGTTTGACTTCTAACCTCGCGTGGTACCATAATAATGAAAAATGGAACATGTTTGACTCAAAAAAAAAGTTTGGTTATGCTTAACGAAGAAGGAAAACTCGTTTGTACGTTGTAGGTTCAATTGAAGACCAATTTGGGTGCAATCCGAGAATACAATTATTTGATTGACCAAATGGACTCCGTTTGACTTCTAACCTCACGTGGTATCATAATAACAAAAAATGGAACATGTTTGACTCAACAAACAAGTTCGGTTGTGCTTAACGAAGAAGGAAAACTTGTTTGTACGTTGTAGGCTCAATTGGAGGCCAATTTGGGTGCAATACGAGAATACAAAGATTTGAGTGACCAAATGGACTATGTTTGACTTCTAACCTCGCACGGTACCATAATAACGACAAATGGAACATGATTGACTCAACAAACTAGTTCGTTAGTGTTTAACGAAGAAAGAAATCTCGTTTGTACGTTGAAGGCTCAATCGGAGGCCAATTTGGGTGCAATCCGAGAATACAATGATTTGATTGACCAAATGGACTCCGTTTGACTTCTAACCTCGCGTGGTACCATAATAATGAAAAATGGAACATGTTTGACTCGACAAAAAAGTTTGGTTGTGCTTAACGAAGAAGGAAAACTCGTTTGTACTTTGTAGGTTGAATTGAGGGCCAATTTGGGTGCAATCCGAGAATACAAAGATTTGAGTTCCCAAATGGACTTCGTTTGACTTCTAACCTAGCGGGTACCATAATAATTACAAATGGAACATGTTTGAATCAACAAACAAGCTCAATTGTGCATAACGAAGAAGGAAAACTCGTTTGTACGTTGTAGGCTCAATTATAGGTCAATTTGGGTGCAATCCGAGAATACAAAGATTTGAGTGACCAAATGGATTCTGTTTGTCTTCTAACCTCACGTGGTACCAAAATAACAACAAATTGAACATATATGACTAAACAAACAAGTTTGGTTGTGCTTAACGAAGAAGGAAAACTCGTTTGTACGTTGTAGGCTCAATTGGAGGCCAATTTGGGTGCAATCCCAGAATACATAGATTTGAGTGACCAAATGACCTCCTTTTGACTTCTAACCTCACGTGGGAGCATAATAACTACAAATGGAACATGTTTGACTAAACAAACCAATTCGGTTGTGCTTAACGAAGAAGGAAAACTCGTTTGTACGTTGTAGGCCAATTTGGGTGCAACCCGAGAATACAAAGATTTGAGTGACAAAATGGACTCTGTTCAACTTCTAACTTCGCGTGGTACCATAATAACGACAAATTAAACATGTTTGACTCAACAAACAAGTTCGGCTGTGCTTAATGAAGAAGGAAAACTTCTTTGTACGTTGTAGGCTCAATTGGAGGCCAATTTGGGTGCAATCCAAGAATACAAAGATTTGAGTGACCAAATGGATTCCGTTTGACTTTTAACATCACGGTGTACCATAATAACGAAAAATGGAACATGATTGACTCAACAAACAAGTTCGGTTGTGCTTAACAAACATAGAAAACTCGTTTGTACGTTGTAGGCTCAATTGGAGACCAATTTGGGTGCAATCCGAGAATACAAAGATTTGAGTGAGCAAATGAACTCCGTTTGACTTCTAACCACGTGTGGTACCATAATAAAGAAAATGTAATATGTTTGACTCAACAAACAAGTTCGGTTGTGCTTAATGAACAAAGAAAACGCGTTTGTACGTTGTAGGCTCAATTGGAAGCCAATTTGGGTGCAATCCGAGAATACAAAGATTTGAGTTAGCAAATGGACTCCGTTTGAATTCTAACAGCGCATGGTACCAAAATAACCACAAATGGAACATGTTTGACTCAACAAACAAATTCGTTTGTGCTTAACGATGAAGGAAAACTGGTTTGTACGTTGTAGGCTCAATTGGAGGCCAATTTGGGAGCAATACGAGAATACAAAGATTTGAGTGACCAAATGGACTCCGTTTGACTTCTAACATCGCGTGGTACCGAAATAACACAAATGGAACATGTTTGACTCAACACACAAGTTCGGTTGTGCTTAACGAAGAATGAAAACTCGTTTGTACGTTGTAGGCTCAATTGGAGTCTAATTTGGGTGCAATTCAAGAATCGATAGATTTGAGTGACAAATGACCTCCGTTTGACTTATAACCTTTCGTGGTAGCATAATAACTACAAATGGAACATGTTTGACTCAACAAACAAGTTCAGTTGTGCTTAACGAAGAAGGAAAACTCATTTGTACGTTGTAGGCTCAATTGGAGGCCAATTAAGGTGCAATCCGAGAATACAAAGATTTGAGTAAGCAAATGGACTCCGTTTGACTTCAAACCTCGTGTGGTACCATAATAATGAAAATGAAATATGTTTGACTCAACAAACAAGTTCGGTTGTGCTTAACGAAGAAGTAAACCTCGTTTGTAAGTTGTAGGCTTAATTGGAGGCCAATTTGGGTGCAATCCGAGAATACAAAGATTTGAGTGAGCAAATGGACTCCGTTTGACTTCTAACCTCGCATGTTACCAAAATGAGGACAAATGGTACATGTTAGACTCAACAAACAAGTTCGGTTGTGCTTAACGAAGAAAGATAACTCGTTTGTACGTTGTAGGCTCAATTGGAGGCCAATTTGGGTGCAATTCAAGAATAATAGATTTGAGTGACAAATGACCTCCGTTTGACTTATAACCTTCCGTGGTAGCATAATAACTACAAATGGAACATGTTTAACTCAACAAACAAGTTCTGTTGTGCTTAACGAAGAAGGAAAACTCGTTTGTTCGTTGTAGGTTCAATTGAAGACCAATTTGGGTGCAATCCGAGAATACAATTATTTGATTGACAAAAAGGACTCCGTTAGACTTTTAACCTCGCGTGGTACCATAATAAAGAGAAATGGAACATGTTTGACTCAACAAACCAGTTCGGTTGTGCTTAACGAAGAAGGAAAACTTGTTTGTACGTTGTAGGCTCAATTGGAGGCCAATTTGTGTGCAATCCGAGAATACAAGGATTTGAGTGACCAAATGACTTCTGTTTGAATTCTAAAAATGCGTGGTTGCATAATGATGACAAATATAACATGTTTGACTCAACAAACAAGTTCGTTTGTGCTTAACGAAGAAGGAAAACTCGTTTGTACATTTTGGGCTCAATTGGAGGCCAATTTGGGTGCAATCCGAGAATACAAAGATTTGAGTGACCAAATGGACTTCGTTTAACTTCTAACCTCACGTGGTACCATAATTACAACAAATGGAACATGTTAAACTCAACAAACAAGGTCGGTTGTGCTTAACGAAGAAGGAAAACTCGTTTGTACGTTGTAGGCTCAATTGGAGGCCAATTTGGGAGAAATACGAGAAAACAAAGATTTGAGTGACCAAATGCACTCTGTTTGACTTCTAACCCCACGTGGTATCATAATAACGACAAATGGAACATGATTGACTCAACAAACAAGTTCGGTTGTGCTTAACGATGAAGGAAAACTCGTTTGTATGTTGTAGGTTTAATTGAAGGCCAATTTGGGTGCAATCCGAGAATATAATGATTTGATTGACCAAATGGACTCCGTTTGAATTCTAACCTCTCCTGGTACCATCATAATGACAAATGGAACATTATTGACTCAACAAACCAGTTCGGTTGTGCTTAACGAAGCAGGAAAACTCGTTTGTACGTTGTAAGTTCAATTGGAGGCCAATTTGGGTGCAATCCGATAATACAAAGATTTGAGTGAGCAAATGGACTTAGTTTGACTTCTGACCTCTTTTGGTATTATAATAACGACAAATAGAACATGTTTGACTCAACAAACAAGTTCGGTTGTGCTTAACGAAGAAGGAAAACTCGTTTGTACGTTGTAGGTTGAATTGAAGGCCAATTTGGGTGTAATGCGAGAATACAAAGATTTGAGTTACCAAATGGACTTCATTTGACTTCTAACCTAGTGGGTACCATAATACTTACAAATGGAACATGTTTGACTCAACAAACAAGCTCAGTTGTGCATAACGAAGAAGGAAAACTCGTTTGTACGTTGTAGGCTCAATTAGAGGTCAATTTTTGTGCAATCCGAGAATACAAAGATTTGAGTGACCAAATGGATTCTGTTTGTCTTCTAACCTCGCGTGGTACCAAAATAACAACAAATTGAACATATATGACTAAACGAACAAGTTTGGTTGTGCTTAACGAAGAAGGAATCCGAGAATACAAAGATTTGAGTGACAAAATGGACTCCGTTCAACTTCTAACCTCACGTGGTACCATAATAACGACAAATGAAACATGTTTGACTCAACAAACAAGTTCGGCTGTGCTTAATGAAGAAGGAAAACTTCTTTGTACGTTGTAGGCTCCATTGGAGACCAATTTGGGTGCAATCCGAGAATACAAAGATTTGAGTGACCAAATGGATTCCGTTTGACTTTTAACATCACGGTGTACCATAATAAGGAAAAATGGAACATGATTGACTCAACAAACAAGTTCGTTTGTGCTTAACAAACATAGAAAACTCGTTTGTACGTTGTAGGCTCAATTGGAGGCCAAATTGGGTGCAATCCGAGAATACAAAGATTTGAGTGAGCAAATGGACTCCGTTTGACTTCTAACCACGTGTGGTACCATAATAACGAAAATGTAATATGTTTGACTCAACAAACAAGTTCGGTTGTGCTTAACGAACAAGGAAAACTCGTTTGTACGTTGTAGGCTCAATTGGAGGCCAATTTGGGTGCAATCCGAGAATACAAAGATTTGAGTGAGCAAATGGAATCCGTTTGAATTCTAACAGTGCATGGTACCAAAATAATCACAAATGGAACATGTTTGACTCAACAAACAAGTTCGGTTGTGCTTAACGAAGAAGGAAAACTGGTTTGTACGTTGTAGGCTCAATTGGAGGCCAATTTGGGAGCAATACGAGAATACAAAGATTTGAGTGAGCAAATGGACTCTGTTTGTCTTCTAACATCGTGTGGTACCATAATAACGACAAATAGAACATGTTTGACTCAACAAAAGAGTTCGGTTGTGCTTAACGAAGAAGGAAAACTCGTTTTTACGTTGTTGGTTCAATTGAAGGCCAATGTGGGTGCAATCCGATAATACAAAGATTTGAGTGACTAAATGGATTCTGTTTGACTTCTAACTTCACGTGGTACCATAATAACAACAAATGGAACATGTTTGACTGAACAAACAAGTTTGTTTGTGCTTAACAGAGAAGGAAAACTCGTTTGTACATTGTAGGCTCAATTGGAGTCTAATTTGGATGCAATTCGAGAATACATAGATTTGAGTGACCAAATGACCTCCGTTTGACTTATAATCTTGTATGGTAGCATAATAACTACTAATGGAACATGTTTGACTTAACAAACAAGTATCGTTGTCCTTAACGAAGAAGGAAAACTCGTTTGTACGTTGTTGGCCAATTGGAGGCCAATTTGGGTGCAATCCGAGAATACAAAGATTTGACTGACAAAGTGGACTCCGTTTGACTTCTAACCACACGTGGTACCATAATAATGACAAATGGAAGATGTTTGACTCAACAAACAAGTTCGGTTGTGCTTAACGAAGAAGGAAAGCTCATTTGTACGTTGTAGGCTCAATTGGAGGGGAATTAAGGTGCAATCCGAGAATACAAAGATTTGAGTAAGCAAATGGACTCCGTTTGAATTCAAACCTCGTGTGGTACCATAATAATGAAAATGAAATATGTTTGATTCAACAAACAAGTTCGGTTGTGCTTAACGAAGAAGTAAAACTCGTTTGTAAGTTGTAGGCTCAATTGGAGGCCAATTTGGGTGCAATCCGAGAATACAAAGATTTGAGTGAGCAAATGGACTCCGTTTGGCTTCTAACCTCACTTGGTACCAAAATGAGGACAAATGGTACATGTTTGACTCAACAAACAAGTTTGGTTGTGCTTAACGCAGAAGAATAAATCGTTTGTACGTTGTAGGCTCAATTGGAGGCCAATTTGGGTGCAATTCAAGAATAGATAGATTTGAGTGACAAATGATCTCCGTTTGACTTATAACCTTCCGTGGTAGCATAATAACTAAAAATGGAACATGTTTGACTCAACAAACAAGTTCGGTTGTGCTTAACGAAGAAGGAAAACTCGTTTGTACGTTGTAGGTTCAATTGAAGACCAATTTGGTTGCAATCCGAGAATTCAATTATTTAATTGACAAAGTGGACTCCGTTAGACTTTTAACCTTGTGTGGTACCATAATAAATAAAAATATAACATGTTTGGCTCAACAAACCAGTTCGGTTGTGCTTAACGAAGAAGGAAAACTCGTTTGTACGTTGTAGGCTCAATTGGGGGCCAATTTGGGTGCAATCCGAGAATACAAAGATTTGAGCGACCAAATGGACTCCGTTTGACTTCTAACCTCGCATGGTACCATAATAATGAAAAATGGAACATTTTTTACACAAAAAACAAGTTTGGTTGTGCTTAATGAAGAAGGAAAACTTCTTTGTACGTTGTAGGCTCAATTGGAGGCAAATTTGGGTGCAATCCGAGAATACAAAGATTTGAGTGACCAAATGGATTCCGTTTGACTTACCATAATAACGAAAAATGGAACATGATTGACTCAACAAACAAGTTCGGTTGTGCTTAACAAACATAGAAAACTCGTTTGTACGTTGTAGGCTCAATTGGAGGCCAATTTGGGTGCAATCCGAGAATACAAAGATTTGAGTGAGCAAATGGACTCCGTTTGACTTCTAACCACGTGTGGTACCATAATAACGAAAATGTAATATGTTTGACTCCACACACAAGTTCGGTTGTGCTTAACGAACAAAGAAAACTCGTTTGTACGTTGTAGGCTCAATTGGAAGCCAATTTGGGTGCAATCCAAGAATACAAAGATTTGAGTGAGCAAATGGACTCCGTTTGAATTCTACCAGTGCATGGTACCAAAATAACCACAAATGGAACATGTTTGACTCAACAAACAAGTTCGGTTGTGCTTAACGAAGAAGGAAAACTGGTTTGTACGGTGTAGGATCAATTGTAGGCGATTTTGGGAGCAATACGAGAATACAAAGATTTGAGCGAACAAATGGACTCCGTTTGACTTCTAACATCGCATGGTACCGAAATAACAAAAATGGAACATGTTTGACTCAACACACAAGTTCGGTTGTGCTTAACGAAGAAGGAAAACTCGTTAGTACGTTGTAGGCTCAATTGGAGTCTAATTTGGGTGCAATTCAAGAATAGATAGATTTGAGTGACAAATGACCTCCGTTCGACTTATAACCTTCCGTGGTAGCATAATAACTACAAATGGAACATGTTTGACTCAACAAACAAGTTCGGTTGTGCTTAACGAAGAAGGAAAACTCATTTGTACGTTGTAGGCTCAATTGGAGGCCAATTAAGGTGCAATCCGAGAATACAAAGATTTCAGTAAGCAAATGGACTCCGTTTGACTTCAAACCTCGTGTGGTACCATAATAATGAAAATGAAATATTTTTGACTCAACAAACAAGTTCGGTTGTGCTTAACGAAGAAGTAAAACTCGTTTGTAAGTTGTAGGCTCAATTGGAGGCCAATTTGGGTGCAATCCGAGAATACAAAGATTTGAGTGAGCAAATGGACTCCGTTTGACTTCTAACCTCGCGTGGTACCAAAATGAGGACAAATGGTACATGTTTGACTCAACAAACAAGTTTGGTTGTGCTTAACGAAGAAGAATAAATCGTTTGTACGTTGTAGGCTCAATTGGAGGCCAATTTGGGTGCAATTCAAGAATAGATAGATTTGAGTGACAAATGACCTCCGTTTGACTTATAACCTTCCGTGGTAGCATAATAACTAAAAATAGAACATGTTTGACTCAACAAACAAGTTCGGTTGTGCTTAACGAAGAAGGAAAACTCGTTTGTACGTTGTAGGTTCAATTGAAGACCAATTTGGTTGCAATCCGAGAATTCAATTATTTGATTGACAAAGTGGACTCCGTTAGACTTTTAACCTTGCGTGGTACCATAATAAATAAAAATATAACATGTTTGACTCAACAAACCAGTTCGGTTGTGCTTAACGAAGAAGGAAAACTCGTTTGTACGTTGTAGGCTCAATTGGGGGCAAATTTGTGTGCAATCCGAGAATACAAGGATTTGAGTGACCAAATGACTTCCGTTTGAATTCTAACTACGCGTGGTTGCATAATGATGACAAATGGAGCATGTTTGACTCAACAAACAAGTTCGTTTGTGCTTAACGAAGAAGGAAAACTCGTTTGTACATTGTGGGCTCAATTGGAGGCCAATTTGGGTGCAATCCGAGAATACAAAGATTTGAGTGACAAAATGGACTCCGTTTGACTTCTAAACTCACGTGGTAATATAATTACAAAAAATGGAACATGTTTGACTCAACAAACAAGGTTGGTTGTGCTTAACGAAGAAGGAAAACTCGTTTGTACGTTGTAGGCACAATTGGAGGCCAATTTGGGAGAAATACGAGAACACAAAGATTTGAGTTACCAAATGGACTCTGTTTGACTACTAACCTCACGTGGTACCATAATAACGACAAGTGGAACATGTTTGACTCAACAAACAAGTTCGGTTGTGCTTAACGAAGAAGGAAAACTCGTTTGTTTGTTGTAGGTTTAATTGAAGGCCAATTTGGGTGCCATCCGAGAATACAATGATTTGATTGACCAAATGGACTCCGTTTGAATTCAAACCTCGCGAGGTACAATCATAATGACAAATGGAACACTATTGACTCAACAAACCAGTTCGGTTGTGCTTAACGAAGCAGGAAAACTCGTTTGTACGTTGTAGGTTCTATTGGAGGCCAATTTGTGTGCAATCCGATAATACAAAGATTTGAGTGAGCAAATGGACTTAGTTTGACTTCTAACCTCATGTGGTATTATAATACCGACAAATGGAACATTATTGACTCAACAAACAAGTTCGTTTGTGCTTATCGAAGAAGGAAAACTCGTTTGTACGTTGTAGATTCAATTGAAGGCCAATTTGGATGCATTCCGAGAATACAAAGATTTGAGTGACCAAATGGACTTTGTTTGACTTCTAACCTAGCGTGGTACCACAATAACAACAAATGGAACATGTTTGACTGAACAAATAAGTTTGGTTGCGCTTAAGGAAGAAGGAAAACTCGTTTGTACGTTGTAGGCTCAATTGGAGTCTAATTTGGGAGCAATTCGAGAATACCTAGATTTGATTGGAAAATGACTTCCGTATCACTTATAACCTTGCGTAGTAGCATAATAACTACAAATGGAACATGTTTGACACAACAAATAAGTTCGGTTGTGCTTAACGAAGAAGGAAAACTCGTTTGTACGTTGAAGGCTCAGTCGGAGGCCAATTTGGGTGCAATCCGAGAATACAAAGATTTGAGCGACCAAATGGACTCCGTTTGACTTCTAACCTCGCATGGTACCATAATAATGAAAAATGGAACATGTTTGACTCAAAAAAAAAGTTTGGTTGTGCTTAACGAATAAGGAAAACTCGTTTGTACGTTGTAGGTTCAATTGAAGACCAATTTGGGTGCAATCCGAGAATACAATTATTTGATTGACCAAATGGACTCCGTTTGACTTCTAACCTCACGTGGTATCATAATAACGAAAAATGGAACATGTTTGACTCAACAAACAAGTTCGGTTGTGCTTAACGAAGAAGAAAAACTCGTTTGTACGTTGTAGGCTCAATTGGAGGCCAATTTGGGTGCAATACGAGAATACAAAGATTTGAGTGACCAAATGGACTATGTTTGAATTCTAACCTCGCACGGTACCATAATAACGACAAATGGAACATGATTGACTCAACAAACTAGTTCGGTAGTGTTTAACGAAGAAAGAAATCTCGTTTGTACGTTGAAGGCTCAATCGGAGGCCAATTTGGGTGCAATTCGAGAATACAAAGATTTGAGTGAAAAAATGGACTCCGTTTGACTTCTAACCTCGCGTGGTACCATAATAACGACAAATGGAACATGTTTAACTCAACAAAGAAGTTCAGATGTGTTTAACAAAGAAGGAAAACTCGTTTGTACGTTGTAGGTTCAATTGAAGGCCAATTTGGGTGCAATCCGAGAATACAATGATTTGATTGACCAAATGGACTCCGTTTGACTTCTAACCTCGCGTGGTACCATAATAATGAAAAATGGAACATGTTTGACTCGACAAAAAAGTTTGGTTGTGCTTAACGAAGAAGGAAAACTCGTTTGTACGTTGTAGGTTGAATTGAGGGCCAATTTGGGTGCAATCCGAGAATACAAAGATTTGAGTTCCCAAATGGACTTCGTTTGACTTCTAACCTAGCGGGTACCATAATACTTACAAATGGAACATGTTTGAATCAACAAACAAGCTCAGTTGTGCATAACGAAGAAGGAAAACTCGTTTGTACGTTGTAGGCTCAATTAGAGGTCAATTTTTGTGCAATCCGAGAATACAAAGATTTGAGTGACCAAATGGATTCTGTTTGTCTTCTAACCTCGCGTGGTACCAAAATAACAACAAATTGAACATATATGACTAAACAAACAAGTTTGGTTGTGCTTAACGAAGAAGGAATCCGAGAATACAAAGATTTGAGTGACAAAATGGACTCCGTTCAACTTCTAACCTCGCGTGGTACCACAATAACGACAAATGAAACATGTTTGACTCAACAAACAAGTTCGGTTGTGCTTAATGAAGAAGGAAAACTTCTTTGTACGTTGTAGGCTCCATTGGAGGCCAATTTGGGTGCAATCCGAGAATACAAGGATTTGAGTGACCAAATGACTTCCGTTTGAATTCTAACTATGCGTGGTTGCATAATGATGACAAATGGAGCATGTATGACTCAACAAACAAGTTCGTTTGTGCTTAACGAAGAAGGAAAACTCGTTTGTACATTGTGGGCTCAATTGGAGGCCAATTTGGGTGCAATCCGAGAATACAAAGATTTGAGTGACAAAATGGACTCCGTTTGACTTCTAAACTCACGTGGTAATATAATTACAAAAAATGGAACATGTTTGACTCAACAAACAAGGTTGGTTGTGCTTAACGAAGAAGGAAAACTCGTTAGTACGTTGTAGGCACAATTGGAGGCCAATTTGGGAGAAATACTAGAACACAAAGATTTGAGTTACCAAATGGACTCTGTTTGACTTCTAACCTCGCGTGGTACCATAATAACGACAAATGGAACATGATTGACTCAACAAAAAATTTGGTTGTGCTTAACAAAGAAAGAAAACTCGTTTGTACATTGAAGGCTCAATCGGAGGCCAATTTAGGTGCAATCCGAGAATACAAAGATTTGAGTGACCAAATGGATTCTGTTTGACTTCTAACCACACGTGGTACCATAATAACGACAAGTGGAACATGTTTGACTCAACAAACAAGTTCGGTTGTGCTTAACGAAGAAGGAAAACTCGTTTGTTTGTTGTAGGTTTAATTGAAGGCCAATTTGGGTGCCATCCGAGAATACAATGATTTGATTGACCAAATGGACTCCGTTTGAATTCAAACCTCGCGAGGTACAATCATAATGACAAAAGGAACATTATTGGCTCAACAAACCAGTTCGGTTGTGCTTAACGAAGCAGGAAAACTCGTTTGTACGTTGTAGGTTCTATTGGAGGCCAATTTGTGTGCAATCCGATAATACAAAGATTTGAGTGAGCAAATGGACTTAGTTTGACTTCTAACCTCATGTGGTATTATAATACCGAATAATGGAACATTATTGACTCAACAAACAAGTTCGGTTGTGCTTATCGAAGAAGGAAAACTCGTTTGTACGTTGTAGATTCAATTGAAGGCCAATTTGGGTGTAATCCGAGAATACAAAGATTTGAGTGACCAAATGGACTCTGTTTGACTTCTAACCTAGCGTGGTACCACAATAACAACAAATGGAACATGTTTGACTGAACAAATAAGTTTGGTTGTGCTTAAGGAAGAAGGAAAACTCGTTTGTACGTTGTAGGCTCAATTGGAGTCTAATTTGGGAGCAATTCGAGAATACCTAGATTTGAGTGGAAAATGAATTCCGTATCACTTATAACCTTGCGTAGTAGCATAATAACTACAAATGGAACATGTTTGACACAACAAATAAGTTCGGTTGTGCTTAACGAAGAAGGAAAACTCGTTTGTACGTTGAAGGCTCAGTCGGACGCCAATTTGGGTGCAATCCGAGAATACAAAGATTTGAGCGACCAAATGGACTCCGTTTGACTTCTAACCTCGCGTGGTACCATAATAATGAAAAATGGAACATGTTTGACTCAACAAACAAGTTCGGTTGTGCTTAACGAAGAAGGAAAACTCGTTTGTACGTTGTAGGCTCAATTGGAGGCCAATTTGGGTGCAATACGAGAATACAAAGATTTGAGTGACCAAATGGACTATGTTTGACTTCTAACCTCGCACGGTACCATAATAACGACAAATGGAACATGATTGACTCAACAAACTAGTTCGGTAGTGTTTAACGAAGAAAGAAATCTCGTTTGTACGTTGAAGGCTCAATCGGAGGCCAATTTGGGTGCAATTCGAGAATACAAAGATTTGAGTGAACAAATGGACTCCGTTTGACTTCTAACCTCGCGTGGTACCATAATAACGACAAATGGAACATTTTTAACTCAACAAAGAAGTTCAGATGTGTTTAACAAAGAAGGAAAACTCGTTTGTACGTTGTAGGTTCAATTGAAGGCCAATTTGGGTGCAATCCGAGAATACAATGATTTGATTGACCAAATGGACTCCGTTTGACTTCTAACCTCGCGTGGTACCATAATAATGAAAAATGGAACATGTTTGACTCGACAAAAAAGTTTGGCTGTGCTTAACGAAGAAGGAAAACTCGTTTGTACGTTGTAGGTTGAATTGAGGGCCAATTTGGGTGCAATCCGAGAATACAAAGATTTGAGTTCCCAAATGGATTATGTTTGTCTTCTAACCTCACGTGGTACCAAAATAACAACAAATTGAACATATATGACTAAACAAACAAGTTTGGTTGTGCTTAACGAAGAAGGAAAACTCGTTTGTACGTTGTAGGCTCAATTGGAGGCCAATTTGGGAGCAATCCCAGAATACATAGATTTGAGTGACCAAATGACCTCCTTTTGACTTCTAACCACGTGTGGTACCATAATAAAGAAAATGTAATATGTTTGACTAAACAAACAAGTTCGGTTGTGCTTAATGAACAAAGAAAACGCGTTTATACGTTGTAGGCTCAATTGGAAGCCAATTTGGGTGCAATCCGAGAATACAAAGATTTGAGTCAGCAAATGGACTCCGTTTGAATTCTAACAGTGCATGGTACCAAAATAACCACAAATGGAACATGTTTGACTCAACAAACAAGTTCGTTTGTGCTTAACGATGAAGGAAAACTGTTTTGTACGTTGTAGGCTCAATTGGAGGCCAATTTGGGAGCAATACGAGAATACAAAGATTTGAGTGAGCAAATGGACTCCGTTTGACTTCTAACATCGCGTGGTACCGAAATAACACAAATGGAACATGTTTGACTCAACACACAAGTTCGGTTGTGCTTAACGAAGAATGAAAACTCGTTTGTACGTTGTAGGCTCAATTGGAGTCTAATTTGGGTGCAATTCAAGAATTGATAGATTTGAGTGACAAATGACCTCCGTTTGACTTATAACCTTTCGTGGTAGCATAATAACTACAAATGGAACATGTTTGACTCAACAAACCAGTTCGGTTGTGCTTAACGAAGAAGGAATACTCGTTTGTACGTTGTAGGCTCAATTGGGGGCCAATTTGTGTGCAATCCGAGAATACAAGAATTTGAGTGACCAAATGACTTCTGTTTGAATTCTAAAAATGCGTGGTTGCATAATGATGACAAATGTAACATGTTTGACTCAACAAACAAGTTCGTTTGTGCTTAACGAAGAAGGAAAACTCGTTTGTACATTTTGGGATCAATTGGAGGCCAATTTGGGTGCAATCCGAGAATACAAAGATTTGATTGACCAAATGGACTTCGTTTAACTTCTAACCTCACGTGGTACCATAATTACAACAAATGGAACATGTTTAACTCAACAAACAAGGTCGGTTGTGCTTAACGAAGAAGGAAAACTCGTTTGTACGTTGTAGGCTCAATTAGAGGCCAATTTGGGAGAAATACGAGAAAACAAAGATTTGAGTGACCAAATGCACTCTGTTTGACTTCTAACCCCACGTGGTATCATAATAACGACAAATGGAACATGATTGACTCAAAAAACAAGTTCGGTTGTGCTTAACGATGAAGGAAAACTCGTTTGTATGTTGTAGGTTTAATTGAAGGCCAATTTGGGTGCAATCCGAGAATACAATGATTTGATTGACCAAATGGACTCCGTTTTAATTCTAACCTCGCCTGGTACCGTCATAATGACAAATGGAACATTATTGACTCAACAAACCAGTTCGGTTGTGCTTAACGAAGCAGGAAAACTCGTTTGTACGTTGTAAGTTCAATTGGAGGCCAATTTGGGTGCAATCCGATAATACAAAGATTTGAGTGAGCAAATGGACTTAGTTTGACTTCTGACCTCTTTTGGTATTATAATAACGACAAATAGAACATGTTTGACTCAACAAACAAGTTCGGTTGTGCGTAACGAAGAAGGAAAACTCGTTTGTACGTTGTAGGTTGAATTGAAGGCCAATTTGGGTGTAATGCGAGAATACAAAGATTTGAGTTACCAAATGGACTTCGTTTGACTTCTAACCTAGTGGGTTCCATAATACTTACAAATGGAACATGTTTGACTCAACAAACAAGCTCAGTTGTGCATAACGAAGAAGGAAAACTCGTTTGTACGTTGTAGGCTCAATTAGAGGTCAATTTTTGTGCAATCCGAGAATACAAAGATTTGAGTGACCAAATGGATTCTGTTTGTCTTCTAACCTCGCGTGGTACCAAAATAACAACAAATTGAACATATATGACTAAACAAACAAGTTTGGTTGTGCTTAACGAAGAAGGAATCCGAGAATACAAAGATTTGAGTGACAAAATGGACTCCGTTCAACTTCTAACCTCGCGTGGTACCACAATAACGACAAATGAAACATGTTTGACTCAACAAACAAGTTCGGTTGTGCTTAATGAAGAAGGAAAACTTCTTTGTACGTTGTAGGCTCCATTGGAGGCCAATTTGGGTGCAATCAGAGAATACAAAGATTTGAGTGACCAAATGGATTCCGTTTGAATTCTAACAGTGCATGGTACCAAAATAATCACAAATGGAACATGTTTGACTCAACAAACAAGTTCGGTTGTGCTTAACGAAGAAGGAAAACTGGTTTGTACGTTGTAGGCTCAATTGGAGGCCAATTTGGGAGCAATACGAGAATACAAAGATTTGAGTGATCAAATGGACTCTGTTTGTCTTCTAACATCGTGTGGTACCATAATAACGACAAATAGAACATGTTTGACTCAACAAAAGAGTTCGGTTGTGCTTAACGAAGAAGGAAAACTCGTTTTTACGTTGTTGGTTCAATTGAAGGCCAATGTGGGTGCAATCCGATAATACAAAGATTTGAGTGACTAAATGGATTTTGTTTGACTTCAAACTTCACGTGGTACCATAATAACAACAAATGGAACATGTTTGACTGAACAAACAAGTTTGTTTGTGCTTAACAGAGAAGGAAAACTCGTTTGTACATTGTAGGCTCAATTGGAGTCTAATTTGGATGCAAATCGAGAATACATAGATTTGAGTGACCAAATGACCTCCGTTTGACTTATAATCTTGTATGGTAGCATAATAACTACTAATGGAACATGTTTGACTTAACAAACAAGTATCGTTGTCCTTAACGAAGAAGGAAAACTCGTTTGTACGTTGTTGGCCAATTGGAGGCCAATTTGGGTGCAATCCGAGAATACAAAGATTTGACTGACAAAATGGACTCCGTTTGACTTCTAACCACACGTGGTACCATAATAATGACAAATGGAAGATGTTTGACTCAACAAACAAGTTCGGTTGTGCTTAACGAAGAAGCAAAGCTCATTTGTACGTTGTAGGCTCAATTGGAGGCGAATTAAGGTGCAATCCGAGAATACAAAGATTTGAGTAAGCAAATGGACTCCGTTTGACTTCAAACCTCGTGTGGTACCATAATAATGAAAATGAAATATGTTTGATTCAACAAACAAGTTCGGTTGTGCTTAACGAAAAAGTAAAACTCGTTTGTAAGTTGTAGGCTCAATTGGAGGCCAATTTGGGTGCAATCCGAGAATACAAAGATTTGAGTGAGCAAATGGACTCCGTTTGACTTCTAACCTCGCGTGGTACCAAAATGAGGTCAAATGGTACATGTTTGACTCAACAAACAAGTTTGGTTGTGCTTAACGAAGAAGAATAAATCGTTTGTACGTTGTTTGCTCAATTGGAGGCCAATTTGGGTGCAATTCAAGAATAGATAGATTTGAGTGACAAATGACCTCCGTTTGACTTATAACCTTCCGTGGTAGCATAATAACTAAAAATAGAACATGTTTGACTCAACAAACAAGTTCGGTTGTGCTTAACGAAGAAGGAAAACTCGTTTGTACGTTGTAGGTTCAATTGAAGACCAATTTGGTTGCAATCCGAGAATTCAATTATTTGATTGACAAAGTGGACTCCGTTAGACTTTTAACCTTGCGTGGTACCATAATAAATAAAAATATAACATGTTTGACTCAACAAACCAGTTCGGTTGTGCTTAACGAAGAAGGAAAACTCGTTTGTACGTTGTAGGCTCAATTGGGGGCAAATTTGTGTGCAATCCGAGAATACAAGGATTTGAGTGACCAAATGACTTCCGTTTGAATTCTAACTACGCGTGGTTGCATAATGATGACAAATGGAGCATGTTTGACTCAACAAACAAGTTCGTTTGTGCTTAACGAAGAAGGAAAACTCGTTTGTACATTGTGGGCTCAATTGGAGGCCAATTTGGGTGCAATCCGAGAATACAAAGATTTGAGTGACAAAATGGACTCCGTTTGACTTCTAAACTCACGTGGTAATATAATTACAAAAAATGGAACATGTTTGACTCAACAAACAAGGTTGGTTGTGCTTAACGAAGAAGGAAAACTCGTTTGTACGTTGTAGGCACAATTGGAGGCCAATTTGGGAGAAATACGAGAACACAAAGATTTGAGTTACCAAATGGACTCTGTTTGACTTCTAACCTCACGTGGTACCATAATAACGACAAGTGGAACATGTTTGACTCAACAAACAAGTTCGGTTGTGCTTAACGAAGAAGGAAAACTCGTTTGTTTGTTGTAGGTTTAATTGAAGGCCAATTTGGGTGCCATCCGAGAATACAATGATTTGATTGACCAAATGGACTCCGTTTGAATTCAAACCTCGCGAGGTACAATCATAATGACAAATGGAACACTATTGACTCAACAAACCAGTTCGGTTGTGCTTAACGAAGCAGGAAAACTCGTTTGTACGTTGTAGGTTCTATTGGAGGCCAATTTGTGTGCAATCCGATAATACAAAGATTTGAGTGAGCAAATGGACTTAGTTTGACTTCTAACCTCATGTGGTATTATAATACCGACAAATGGAACATTATTGACTCAACAAACAAGTTCGTTTGTGCTTATCGAAGAAGGAAAACTCGTTTGTACGTTGTAGATTCAATTGAAGGCCAATTTGGGTGCATTCCGAGAATACAAAGATTTGAGTGACCAAATGGACTTTGTTTGACTTCTAACCTAGCGTGGTACCACAATAACAACAAATGGAACATGTTTGACTGAACAAATAAGTTTGGTTGCGCTTAAGGAAGAAGGAAAACTCGTTTGTACGTTGTAGGCTCAATTGGAGTCTAATTTGGGAGCAATTCGAGAATACCTAGATTTGATTGGAAAATGACTTCCGTATCACTTATAACCTTGCGTAGTAGCATAATAACTACAAATGGAACATGTTTGACACAACAAATAAGTTCGGTTGTGCTTAACGAAGAAGGAAAACTCGTTTGTACGTTGAAGGCTCAGTCGGAGGCCAATTTGGGTGCAATCCGAGAATACAAAGATTTGAGCGACCAAATGGACTCCGTTTGACTTCTAACCTCGCGTGGTACCATAATAATGAAAAATGGAACATGTTTGACTCAAAAAAAAAGTTTGGTTGTGCTTAACGAATAAGGAAAACTCGTTTGTACGTTATAGGTTCAATTGAAGACCAATTTGGGTGCAATCCGAGAATACAATTATTTGATTGACCAAATGGACTCCGTTTGACTTCTAACCTCATGTGGTATCATAATAACGAAAAATGGAACATGTTTGACTCAACAAACAAGTTCGGTTGTGCTTAACGAAGAAGGAAAACTCGTTTGTACGTTGTAGGCTCAATTGGAGGCCAATTTGGGTGCAATACGAGAATACAAAGATTTGAGTAACCAAATGGACTATGTTTGAATTCTAACCTCGCACGGTACCATAATAACGACAAATGGAACATGATTGACTCAACAAACTAGTTCGGTAGTGTTTAACGAAGAAAGAAATCTCGTTTGTACGTTGAAGGCTCAATCGGAGGCCAATTTGGGTGCAATTCGAGAATACAAAGATTTGAGTGAAAAAATGGACTCCGTTTGACTTCTAACCTCGCGTGGTACCATAATAACGACAAATGGAACATGTTTAACTCAACAAAGAAGTTCAGATGTGTTTAACAAAGAAGGAAAACTCGTTTGTACGTTGTAGGTTCAATTGAAGGCCAATTTGGGTGCAATCCGAGAATACAATGATTTGATTGACCAAATGGACTCCGTTTGACTTCTAACCTCGCGTGGTACCATAATAATGAAAAATGGAACATGTTTGACTCGACAAAAAAGTTTGGTTGTGCTTAACGAAGAAGGAAAACTCGTTTGTACGTTGTAGGTTGAATTGAGGGCCAATTTGGGTGCAATCCGAGAATACAAAGATTTGAGTTCCCAAATGGACTTCGTTTGACTTCTAACCTAGCGGGTACCATAATACTTACAAATGGAACATGTTTGAATCAACAAACAAGCTCAGTTGTGCATAACGAAGAAGGAAAACTCGTTTGTACGTTGTAGGCTCAATTAGAGGTCAATTTTTGTGCAATCCGAGAATACAAAGATTTGAGTGACCAAATGGATTCTGTTTGTCTTCTAACCTCGCGTGGTACCAAAATAACAACAAATTGAACATATATGACTAAACAAACAAGTTTGGTTGTGCTTAACGAAGAAGGAATCCGAGAATACAAAGATTTGAGTGACAAAATGGACTCCGTTCAACTTCTAACCTCGCGTGGTACCACAATAACGACAAATGAAACATGTTTGACTCAACAAACAAGTTCGGTTGTGCTTAATGAAGAAGGAAAACTTCTTTGTACGTTGTAGGCTCCATTGGAGGCCAATTTGGGTGCAATCAGAGAATACAAAGATTTGAGTGACCAAATGGATTCCGTTTGAATTCTAACAGTGCATGGTACCAAAATAATCACAAATGGAACATGTTTGACTCAACAAACAAGTTCGGTTGTGCTTAACGAAGAAGGAAAACTGGTTTGTACGTTGTAGGCTCAATTGGAGGCCAATTTGGGAGCAATACGAGAATACAAAGATTTGAGTGATCAAATGGACTCTGTTTGTCTTCTAACATCGTGTGGTACCATAATAACGACAAATAGAACATGTTTGACTCAACAAAAGAGTTCGGTTGTGCTTAACGAAGAAGGAAAACTCGTTTTTACGTTGTTGGTTCAATTGAAGGCCAATGTGGGTGCAATCCGATAATACAAAGATTTGAGTGACTAAATGGATTTTGTTTGACTTCAAACTTCACGTGGTACCATAATAACAACAAATGGAACATGTTTGACTGAACAAACAAGTTTGTTTGTGCTTAACAGAGAAGGAAAACTCGTTTGTACATTGTAGGCTCAATTGGAGTCTAATTTGGATGCAAATCGAGAATACATAGATTTGAGTGACCAAATGACCTCCGTTTGACTTATAATCTTGTATGGTAGCATAATAACTACTAATGGAACATGTTTGACTTAACAAACAAGTATCGTTGTCCTTAACGAAGAAGGAAAACTCGTTTGTACGTTGTTGGCCAATTGGAGGCCAATTTGGGTGCAATCCGAGAATACAAAGATTTGACTGACAAAATGGACTCCGTTTGACTTCTAACCACACGTGGTACCATAATAATGACAAATGGAAGATGTTTGACTCAACAAACAAGTTCGGTTGTGCTTAACGAAGAAGCAAAGCTCATTTGTACGTTGTAGGCTCAATTGGAGGCGAATTAAGGTGCAATCCGAGAATACAAAGATTTGAGTAAGCAAATGGACTCCGTTTGACTTCAAACCTCGTGTGGTACCATAATAATGAAAATGAAATATGTTTGATTCAACAAACAAGTTCGGTTGTGCTTAACGAAAAAGTAAAACTCGTTTGTAAGTTGTAGGCTCAATTGGAGGCCAATTTGGGTGCAATCCGAGAATACAAAGATTTGAGTGAGCAAATGGACTCCGTTTGACTTCTAACCTCGCGTGGTACCAAAATGAGGTCAAATGGTACATGTTTGACTCAACAAACAAGTTTGGTTGTGCTTAACGAAGAAGAATAAATCGTTTGTACGTTGTTTGCTCAATTGGAGGCCAATTTGGGTGCAATTCAAGAATAGATAGATTTGAGTGACAAATGACCTCCGTTTGACTTATAACCTTCCGTGGTAGCATAATAACTAAAAATAGAACATGTTTGACTCAACAAACAAGTTCGGTTGTGCTTAACGAAGAAGGAAAACTCGTTTGTACGTTGTAGGTTCAATTGAAGACCAATTTGGTTGCAATCCGAGAATTCAATTATTTGATTGACAAAGTGGACTCCGTTAGACTTTTAACCTTGCGTGGTACCATAATAAATAAAAATATAACATGTTTGACTCAACAAACCAGTTCGGTTGTGCTTAACGAAGAAGGAAAACTCGTTTGTACGTTGTAGGCTCAATTGGGGGCAAATTTGTGTGCAATCCGAGAATACAAGGATTTGAGTGACCAAATGACTTCCGTTTGAATTCTAACTACGCGTGGTTGCATAATGATGACAAATGGAGCATGTTTGACTCAACAAACAAGTTCGTTTGTGCTTAACGAAGAAGGAAAACTCGTTTGTACATTGTGGGCTCAATTGGAGGCCAATTTGGGTGCAATCCGAGAATACAAAGATTTGAGTGACAAAATGGACTCCGTTTGACTTCTAAACTCACGTGGTAATATAATTACAAAAAATGGAACATGTTTGACTCAACAAACAAGGTTGGTTGTGCTTAACGAAGAAGGAAAACTCGTTTGTACGTTGTAGGCACAATTGGAGGCCAATTTGGGAGAAATACGAGAACACAAAGATTTGAGTTACCAAATGGACTCTGTTTGACTTCTAACCTCACGTGGTACCATAATAACGACAAGTGGAACATGTTTGACTCAACAAACAAGTTCGGTTGTGCTTAACGAAGAAGGAAAACTCGTTTGTTTGTTGTAGGTTTAATTGAAGGCCAATTTGGGTGCCATCCGAGAATACAATGATTTGATTGACCAAATGGACTCCGTTTGAATTCAAACCTCGCGAGGTACAATCATAATGACAAATGGAACACTATTGACTCAACAAACCAGTTCGGTTGTGCTTAACGAAGCAGGAAAACTCGTTTGTACGTTGTAGGTTCTATTGGAGGCCAATTTGTGTGCAATCCGATAATACAAAGATTTGAGTGAGCAAATGGACTTAGTTTGACTTCTAACCTCATGTGGTATTATAATACCGACAAATGGAACATTATTGACTCAACAAACAAGTTCGTTTGTGCTTATCGAAGAAGGAAAACTCGTTTGTACGTTGTAGATTCAATTGAAGGCCAATTTGGGTGCATTCCGAGAATACAAAGATTTGAGTGACCAAATGGACTTTGTTTGACTTCTAACCTAGCGTGGTACCACAATAACAACAAATGGAACATGTTTGACTGAACAAATAAGTTTGGTTGCGCTTAAGGAAGAAGGAAAACTCGTTTGTACGTTGTAGGCTCAATTGGAGTCTAATTTGGGAGCAATTCGAGAATACCTAGATTTGATTGGAAAATGACTTCCGTATCACTTATAACCTTGCGTAGTAGCATAATAACTACAAATGGAACATGTTTGACACAACAAATAAGTTCGGTTGTGCTTAACGAAGAAGGAAAACTCGTTTGTACGTTGAAGGCTCAGTCGGAGGCCAATTTGGGTGCAATCCGAGAATACAAAGATTTGAGCGACCAAATGGACTCCGTTTGACTTCTAACCTCGCGTGGTACCATAATAATGAAAAATGGAACATGTTTGACTCAAAAAAAAAGTTTGGTTGTGCTTAACGAATAAGGAAAACTCGTTTGTACGTTATAGGTTCAATTGAAGACCAATTTGGGTGCAATCCGAGAATACAATTATTTGATTGACCAAATGGACTCCGTTTGACTTCTAACCTCATGTGGTATCATAATAACGAAAAATGGAACATGTTTGACTCAACAAACAAGTTCGGTTGTGCTTAACGAAGAAGGAAAACTCGTTTGTACGTTGTAGGCTCAATTGGAGGCCAATTTGGGTGCAATACGAGAATACAAAGATTTGAGTAACCAAATGGACTATGTTTGAATTCTAACCTCGCACGGTACCATAATAACGACAAATGGAACATGATTGACTCAACAAACTAGTTCGGTAGTGTTTAACGAAGAAAGAAATCTCGTTTGTACGTTGAAGGCTCAATCGGAGGCCAATTTGGGTGCAATTCGAGAATACAAAGATTTGAGTGAAAAAATGGACTCCGTTTGACTTCTAACCTCGCGTGGTACCATAATAACGACAAATGGAACATGTTTAACTCAACAAAGAAGTTCAGATGTGTTTAACAAAGAAGGAAAACTCGTTTGTACGTTGTAGGTTCAATTGAAGGCCAATTTGGGTGCAATCCGAGAATACAATGATTTGATTGACCAAATGGACTCCGTTTGACTTCTAACCTCGCGTGGTACCATAATAATGAAAAATGGAACATGTTTGACTCGACAAAAAAGTTTGGTTGTGCTTAACGAAGAAGGAAAACTCGTTTGTACGTTGTAGGTTGAATTGAGGGCCAATTTGGGTGCAATCCGAGAATACAAAGATTTGAGTTCCCAAATGGACTTCGTTTGACTTCTAACCTAGCGGGTACCATAATACTTACAAATGGAACATGTTTGAATCAACAAACAAGCTCAGTTGTGCATAACGAAGAAGGAAAACTCGTTTGTACGTTGTAGGCTCAATTAGAGGTCAATTTTTGTGCAATCCGAGAATACAAAGATTTGAGTGACCAAATGGATTCTGTTTGTCTTCTAACCTCGCGTGGTACCAAAATAACAACAAATTGAACATATATGACTAAACAAACAAGTTTGGTTGTGCTTAACGAAGAAGGAATCCGAGAATACAAAGATTTGAGTGACAAAATGGACTCCGTTCAACTTCTAACCTCGCGTGGTACCACAATAACGACAAATGAAACATGTTTGACTCAACAAACAAGTTCGGTTGTGCTTAATGAAGAAGGAAAACTTCTTTGTACGTTGTAGGCTCCATTGGAGGCCAATTTGGGTGCAATCAGAGAATACAAAGATTTGAGTGACCAAATGGATTCCGTTTGAATTCTAACAGTGCATGGTACCAAAATAATCACAAATGGAACATGTTTGACTCAACAAACAAGTTCGGTTGTGCTTAACGAAGAAGGAAAACTGGTTTGTACGTTGTAGGCTCAATTGGAGGCCAATTTGGGAGCAATACGAGAATACAAAGATTTGAGTGATCAAATGGACTCTGTTTGTCTTCTAACATCGTGTGGTACCATAATAACGACAAATAGAACATGTTTGACTCAACAAAAGAGTTCGGTTGTGCTTAACGAAGAAGGAAAACTCGTTTTTACGTTGTTGGTTCAATTGAAGGCCAATGTGGGTGCAATCCGATAATACAAAGATTTGAGTGACTAAATGGATTTTGTTTGACTTCAAACTTCACGTGGTACCATAATAACAACAAATGGAACATGTTTGACTGAACAAACAAGTTTGTTTGTGCTTAACAGAGAAGGAAAACTCGTTTGTACATTGTAGGCTCAATTGGAGTCTAATTTGGATGCAAATCGAGAATACATAGATTTGAGTGACCAAATGACCTCCGTTTGACTTATAATCTTGTATGGTAGCATAATAACTACTAATGGAACATGTTTGACTTAACAAACAAGTATCGTTGTCCTTAACGAAGAAGGAAAACTCGTTTGTACGTTGTTGGCCAATTGGAGGCCAATTTGGGTGCAATCCGAGAATACAAAGATTTGACTGACAAAATGGACTCCGTTTGACTTCTAACCACACGTGGTACCATAATAATGACAAATGGAAGATGTTTGACTCAACAAACAAGTTCGGTTGTGCTTAACGAAGAAGCAAAGCTCATTTGTACGTTGTAGGCTCAATTGGAGGCGAATTAAGGTGCAATCCGAGAATACAAAGATTTGAGTAAGCAAATGGACTCCGTTTGACTTCAAACCTCGTGTGGTACCATAATAATGAAAATGAAATATGTTTGATTCAACAAACAAGTTCGGTTGTGCTTAACGAAAAAGTAAAACTCGTTTGTAAGTTGTAGGCTCAATTGGAGGCCAATTTGGGTGCAATCCGAGAAAACAAAAGATTTGAGTGAGCAAATGGACTCCGTTTGACTTCTAACCTCGCGTGGTACCAAAATGAGGTCAAATGGTACATGTTTGACTCAACAAACAAGTTTGGTTGTGCTTAACGAAGAAGAATAAATCGTTTGTACGTTGTAGGCTCAATTGGAGGCCAATTTGGGTGCAATTCAAGAATAGATAGATTTGAGTGACAAATGACCTCCGTTTGACTTATAACCTTCCGTGGTAGCATAATAACTAAAAATAGAACATGTTTGACTCAACAAACAAGTTCGGTTGTGCTTAACGAAGAAGGAAAACTCGTTTGTACGTTGTAGGTTCAATTGAAGACCAATTTGGTTGCAATCCGAGAATTCAATTATTTGATTGACAAAGTGGACTCCGTTAGACTTTTAACCTTGCGTGGTACCATAATAAATAAAAATATAACATGTTTGACTCAACAAACCAGTTCGGTTGTGCTTAACGAAGAAGGAAAACTCGTTTGTACGTTGTAGGCTCAATTGGGGGCAAATTTGTGTGCAATCCGAGAATACAAGGATTTGAGTGACCAAATGACTTCCGTTTGAATTCTAACTACGCGTGGTTGCATAATGATGACAAATGGAGCATGTTTGACTCAACAAACAAGTTCGTTTGTGCTTAACGAAGAAGGAAAACTCGTTTGTACATTGTGGGCTCAATTGGAGGCCAATTTGGGTGCAATCCGAGAATACAAAGATTTGAGTGACAAAATGGACTCCGTTTGACTTCTAAACTCACGTGGTAATATAATTACAAAAAATGGAACATGTTTGACTCAACAAACAAGGTTGGTTGTGCTTAACGAAGAAGGAAAACTCGTTTGTACGTTGTAGGCACAATTGGAGGCCAATTTGGGAGAAATACGAGAACACAAAGATTTGAGTTACCAAATGGACTCTGTTTGACTTCTAACCTCACGTGGTACCATAATAACGACAAGTGGAACATGTTTGACTCAACAAACAAGTTCGGTTGTGCTTAACGAAGAAGGAAAACTCGTTTGTTTGTTGTAGGTTTAATTGAAGGCCAATTTGGGTGCCATCCGAGAATACAATGATTTGATTGACCAAATGGACTCCGTTTGAATTCAAACCTCGCGAGGTACAATCATAATGACAAATGGAACACTATTGACTCAACAAACCAGTTCGCTTGTGCTTAACGAAGCAGGAAAACTCGTTTGTACGTTGTAGGTTCTATTGGAGGCCAATTTGTGTGCAATCCGATAATACAAAGATTTGAGTGAGCAAATGGACTTAGTTTGACTTCTAACCTCATGTGGTATTATAATACCGACAAATGGAACATTATTGACTCAACAAACAAGTTCGTTTGTGCTCATCGAAGAAGGAAAACTCGTTTGTACGTTGTAGATTCAATTGAAGGCCAATTTGGGTGCATTCCGAGAATACAAAGATTTGAGTGACCAAATGGACTTTGTTTGACTTCTAACCTAGCGTGGTACCACAATAACAACAAATGGAACATGTTTGACTGAACAAATAAGTTTGGTTGCGCTTAAGGAAGAAGGAAAACTCGTTTGTACGTTGTAGGCTCAATTGGAGTCTAATTTGGGAGCAATTCGAGAATACCTAGATTTGATTGGAAAATGACTTCCGTATCACTTATAACCTTGCGTAGTAGCATAATAACTACAAATGGAACATGTTTGACACAACAAATAAGTTCGGTTGTGCTTAACGAAGAAGGAAAACTCGTTTGTACGTTGAAGGCTCAGTCGGAGGCCAATTTGGGTGCAATCCGAGAATACAAAGATTTGAGCGACCAAATGGACTCCGTTTGACTTCTAACCTCGCGTGGTACCATAATAATGAAAAATGGAACATGTTTGACTCAAAAAAAAAGTTTGGTTGTGCTTAACGAATAAGGAAAACTCGTTTGTACGTTGTAGGTTCAATTGAAGACCAATTTGGGTGCAATCCGAGAATACAATTATTTGATTGACCAAATGGACTCCGTTTGACTTCTAACCTCACGTGGTATCATAATAACGAAAAATGGAACATGTTTGACTCAACAAACAAGTTCGGTTGTGCTTAACGAAGAAGGAAAACTCGTTTGTACGTTGTAGGCTCAATTGGAGGCCAATTTGGGTGCAATACGAGAATACAAAGATTTGAGTGACCAAATGGACTATGTTTGACTTCTAACCTCGCACGGTACCATAATAACGACAAATGGAACATGATTGACTCAACAAACTAGTTCGGTAGTGTTTAACGAAGAAAGAAATCTCGTTTGTACGTTGAAGGCTCAATCGGAGGCCAATTTGGGTGCAATTCGAGAATACAAAGATTTGAGTGAAAAAATGGACTCCGTTTGACTTCTAACCTCGCGTGGTACCATAATAACGACAAATGGAACATGTTTAACTCAACAAAGAAGTTCAGATGTGTTTAAAAAGAAGGAAAACTCGTTTGTACGTTGTAGGTTCAATTGAAGGCCAATTTGGGTGCAATCCGAGAATACAATGATTTGATTGACCAAATGGACTCCGTTTGACTTCTAACCTCGCGTGGTACCATAATAATGAAAAATGGAACATGTTTGACTCGACAAAAAAGTTTGGTTGTGCTTAACGAAGAAGGAAAACTCGTTTGTACGTTGTAGGTTGAATTGAGGGCCAATTTGGGTGCAATCCGAGAATACAAAGATTTGAGTTCCCAAATGGACTTCGTTTGACTTCTAACCTAGCGGGTACCATAATACTTACAAATGGAACATGTTTGAATCAACAAACAAGCTCAGTTGTGCATAACGAAGAAGGAAAACTCGTTTGTACGTTGTAGGCTCAATTAGAGGTCAATTTTTGTGCAATCCGAGAATACAAAGATTTGAGTGACCAAATGGATTCTGTTTGTCTTCTAACCTCGCGTGGTACCAAAATAACAACAAATTGAACATATATGACTAAACAAACAAGTTTGGTTGTGCTTAACGAAGAAGGAAAACTCGTTTGTACGTTGTAGGCTCAATTGGAGGCCAATTTGGGTGCAATCCCAGAATACATGGATTTGAGTGACCAAATGACCTCCTTTTGACTTCTAACCTCACGTGGGAGCATAATAACTACAAATGGAACATGTTTGACTAAACAAACCAATTCGGTTGTGCTTAACGAAGAAGGAAAACTCATTTGTACGTTGTAGGCCAATTTGGGTGCAATCCGAGAATACAAAGATTTGAGTGACAAAATGGACTCCGTTCAACTTCTAACCACGCGTGGTACCATAATAACGACAAATTAAACATGTTTGACTCAACAAACAAGTTCGGCTGTGCTTAATGAAGAAGGAAAACTTCTTTGTACGTTGTAGGCTCAATTGGAGGCCAATTTGGGTGCAATCCAAGAATACAAAGATTTGAGTGACCAAATGGATTTAGTTTGACTTTTGACATCATGGTGTACCATAATAACGAAAAATGGAACATGATTGACTCAACAAACAAGTTCGGTTGTGCTTAACAAACATAGAAAACTCGTTTGTACGTTGTAGGCTCAATTGGAGACCAATTTGGGTGCAATCCGAGAATACAAAGATTTGAGTGAGCAAATGAACTCCGTTTGACTTCTAACCACGTGTGGTACCATAATAAAGAAAATGTAATATGTTTGACTCAACAAACAAGTTCGGTTGTGCTTAATGAACAAAGGAAACGCGTTTGTACGTTGTAGGCTCAATTGGAAGCCAATTTGGGTGCAATCCGAGAATACAAAGATTTGAGTTAGCAAATGGACTCCGTTTGAATTCTAACAGCGCATGGTACCAAAATAACCACAAATGGAACATGTTTGACTCAACAAACAAGTTCGTTTGTGCTTAACGATGAAGGAAAACTGGTTTGTACGTTGTAGGCTCAATTGGAGGCCAATTTGGGAGCAATACGAGAATACAAAGATTTGAGTGAGCAAATGGACTCCGTTTGACTTCTAACATCGCGTGGTACCGAAATAACACAAATGGAACATGTTTGACTCAACACACAAGTTCGGTTGTGCTTAACGAAGAATGAAAACTCGTTTGTACGTTGTAGGCTCAATTGGAGTCTAATTTGGGTGCAATTCAAGAATAGATAGATTTGAGTGACAAATGACCTCCGTTTGACTTATAACCTTTCGTGGTAGCATAATAACTACAAATGGAACATGTTTGACTCAACAAACAAGTTCGGTTGTGCTTAACGAAGAAGGAAAACTAATTTGTACGTTGTAGGCTCAATTGGAGGGCGATTCTAGGGTTTGAAAAACTGCTCGTTCTAGGGTTGGTTGATCGACATTAAAGACTGTTTCTGGTAGGTATGGACTGATGATCGAGTTAAAGTCGACTCCAAACTCTCCCCCTTCATCCTCGGGGGGAAGTTCTTCAGCAAGAGGATCTAATGGGGACAACAACGAAGTGGTTCATGATGCAGCCAAGAACATGGACGTGAATCTGTCCGCAGGTAACGCAGGTAATGCAGCTAACAAACTTGCAGCAGCTCACAAAGGAATGAGTTGGGCAGCTTTGTTTGCAAATCGCAATGTGCAAGGCACCAAGCAGCTACAATACATACCTCCCACCACAGTAGCAGGTAAGAGTGTTGTTCTAATCAAGAAATCGGACTATGCTAACAGGATGAAAGAATGTGAGAACTACCTGATAGGTAATTTTGTAGGGAAATGATTGGCATATGGCTTTGTGAAAGAAAGATTGAACAAATTATGGGCTCTCAAAAGCAATTTTGAAATGTCTATATATGGAGAAAGAGCTTTTGTGTTTCAGTTTAACAGTGAAGAAGACAGATCGAAGGTCATGGAGATTGGACCAATCCACATTGCAAGCAGGATCTTCATCATCCGCCCATGGAGACCGTATGTGGAGGAAAGCATTGAAGTGATCAATTCGGTGCCAATATGGGTCAACTTGAGAGGAGTACCATTGTTTCTATGGAATCCAGAAGGATTTCAAGCTATAGCTAGTGCTCTTGGACAACCACTGATGCTGGATAAGCCAACAGAGAGTAGAAGTCGGCTTGCTTATGCGCGAGTATGTGTAGAGATTGATGCTACTAGCTCATTTCCAGATTCAATACCCATTAACATTGATGATGGAAAATCTATAAATGTGCAAGTAGAATATTCATGGAAACCAGGAAAATGCAGCAAGTGTTTGGGGTTTGGTCATACAACCACAGGATGCCCATTGCAAACTACGACAAGGAAGAAAAATTCCAAAATATGGCGTCCTACGGCTGCAGGGAGGCAGCCACAAGCTAGCAATGTAGCGAGCACAAACGAGGAGGAAGGCTGGATGATAGCTGGTGGGAAACACTCCTTTCAGCCCAAACAATTGCTAGGTCACCATGCTAGCTTAAATGCTGAAGTAGGACACCATGCTAGCTTAAATGCTGAAGTAGGACAGCAAGAGGGACAGCACATTGAGATGCATTATATTGAGTCTGAAAAAGATCAGCAAGAGGATCAGCAGGGAACACCCGAGCCAAAACAGACAGAGGGGCAACATATTGTGGTACCACAGATAGAAGGACAGCAATCTGAGACAGAACTTGATCAAAGGACTGACCTGGTTAGCAATGGGAAGGGAACTACAAAACAGGACAGCAATGGGAAGGCAAGTGCAAAACAGGACAGCAAAGGAAAACATACTGCTGCTCAAAATATCAGTCCAAGCACTAAGGAAACAAATGAATCCCAAGATTTAGAGCTGACCACAACTCAGGAAGCAAATGCTAAACATTTCAATATAAGCATCAGCAGCAGTACCACAACAGTAGGAGCACAGTTTGAACGGGTTAATATGAATGAAGCCGACGCAGCAGACGCAGCAAAAACAGATGCAGCAGATGCAGCAGACGCATCAGACTCAGCACAGATCCAGGAAGAGTGTACAATTGGAGTAGCGCAGGAAACCGCTCGTAGAAACCCGATGCCTACCCCTAGAGGGCACAAAATAGCTACAAGAAGCACATTCACAGGACTACAAAAAAAAGAATCAAAAGCTGAAAGAAGGAGTAGGAAAAATCAGGGAAAGAAAAAGAATACTCCAATGGACAGCACAATTGGTGGGACTCATAGTCCCCACCAGGAAGTAGACAGCACCTTTCCCCAATTGTCTCCATGATCCGAGCAGCATGTTGGAACATAAGGGGCCTCAATGACCCCCTAAAACAAAAAGAAGTTAGGACTCTTATAGATAGACACAAAATCAGTATTATGGGGTTAGTGGAAACTAAGGTCAGCAATGAAAAGAAGCTGAAAATGCAGCAGCACCTATTCAAGGACTGGTTAGTTGTGGACAATAATGACCGGGCTCAAGGCGGTCGTATATGGGTAGCTTGGGATTCTCAAGAAGTTAATGTTAACATTATCGCTCGCTCGGATCAGGCTATCACTGCTGAAACAGTATGGCCGAATGGCTACACTTGCTTGTTGAGTTTTGTGTATGGAAGGAGCAACTACATGGAACGAAAAAGTTTGTGGAAAGAGATAGAATCTATAGGCAGCAGTAATCATCTTCCTTGGGCAATCATGGGAGATTTTAACTCAATCTTAAATTCTCAAGAAAGAGTTGGGGGAGATGAGATCAGACCTTTCCACTTCATGGATTTGCTGAATTGTGTGCAAAAGGCCAACCTATTTGATTGCAAGTTTAAGGGCTGCTACTTAACTTGGAGTAACAAACAAGAAGGCAGGAACAGAATAATGTCAAAGCTAGACAGAGTTATGGTTAACCAAGTCTGGCTCAACAATGTCCCTGACTCTGAAGCAGACTTTCTCACTGCAGGAATCTCTGACCACTCCCCAGTAGTGCTCACAATATATGAGCAAAAGAATACGGGCCCAATACCTTTCAAATTCTATAACTACTGGGTTCATGAACCGGGATATATGGCAGCAGTTGAGCAGGCATGGAAGGAGCCAATAGCTGGAAATGCAATGTACAGAATGTCTCAAAAGCTGAAATGTGTTAAACACAACCTAATGGATTGGCGAAGAGGAAGATTTCTCAATGCATAAACTAATGTGCTGATAGCAAAACAACAGCTGGACAGAACCCAATTTGACCTTCAAATTCAGCCCCTTAATACAGTTTTAGCTTCAAAAGAAAGAGATGCCATCAAAGAATACGTCAAAGCATCTAGAGGGGAGGAATCAGAAGCAAAACAAAGGGCAAAAGCTAAACACATGCAAGTGGGAGATGAAAATGTGGCCTATTTCCATGACTATCTTAGGGAAAGAAGGAAGAAAAACAAAATTCTATCCCTTTATAATCAGAATCAGGAGAAGATAGAAGATATTGCAGAGATAGGCGCAGAATGCGAGCGATACTTTGAAGCAGTATTTGGTGGAGAGATGGAACCTTATGATGACAGCTTCATCAACAACATAACAGTTGAAACAGAGGTTACAGATGAGGAACAAAGAGACCTCACGCAACCAGTCACTCGCAATGAAATCACAGAAGCATTATCTATGATAGACTCCAACAAGGCTCCGGGCCCAGACGGATTTTCTTCATTCTTCTTTAAGTCAGCTTGGCGCATCATAGGAGAGGATTTCATTAAAGCAGTCAGAAACTTCTTTACAAGTGGGAAACTGCTTAGGGAGGTAAATGCAACATATGTAATTTTAATTCCCAAAACTACTAATGCCACCTCTCTTAATGATTTCAGGCCTATATCATGCTGTAATGTGGTGTATAAATGTATTACAAAAATCATGAAGAACAGAATGAGTGCAGTAGTACAATGCCTAGTCAGCCTTAATCAATCAGCTTTCATCAAGGGAAGACTTATCCAGGACAACATTATGCTGGCTCATGAATTGGTAAGACACTACCATAGAGATGAAGGGCCTCCTAGATGTGCAGCTAAAATAGACCTCAGGAAGGCGTATGGTACTATAAGATGGGAGGCTATAACACATATGCTTCGCAAGCTTCAGTTCCCAGCCCAATTCATCCAGTGGATCCAGAACTGCATATCTACTCCCAGATACTCCATATTGGTGAATGGCTCCCCAAAAGGCTTCATTAAGGCCTCCAGAGGAATACGGCAAGGATGTCCAATGTCTCCTTACCTCTTCGTGCTGATAATGGAATTGTTCCATCTTCTCCTGAAAGATCAAGCAGTGAAAGGAGACTACAAAATTCATCACAAATGCAAGGATCCTCTTATCACTCATCTAAGCTTCGCAGATGACCTCATCGCCTTCTTTCATGGAGATCACAAGTCTGCAAGAGCCTTATCAAGGGTATTAGATATCTTCAGGAAGACGACAGGTTTATCTGTCAACTGCAACAAGAGTAATTTATTTGCAGCGGGAGTCCCTACTGGAGAACTTAAGCTAATCACATATACTTTGCAATTCAACAGCTCAGATCTTCCAGTCAGATACCTTGGCCTGCCTTTAATCTCTACAAGACTTTCCCGTACTGACTGCCTGCCCCTCATTGAAAGAATCAGAAAGAGAGTTGGCTCATGGAAAAATAGAACATTATCTTATGCAGGTAGACTCACTCTCATAAAGGCTGTTCTCAATAGTATGCAAGTTTACTGGAGCTCTTGCTATGTTCTACCTAAGGAAGTTATACAAGAAATAAAGGCAATTCTAAGGAACTTCCTATGGTCTTCTTCAGATAACTACCTGAAAGTCCCGCTAGTCAGCTGGGAAACAGTATGTCACCCATATAATGAAGGGGGTTTGGGAGTAAGGTGCTTAGAAACCTCAAATGTGGCTGCCATGACTCGTCACATATGGAATATAGCCTCAAATAAGAACAACCTATGGGTTCAATGGATAAAAAAGTATCTGATCAGGGGAAAGGACTTCTGGATCATGGACATCCCTCAAGACTCCTCATGGTGTTGGAGAAATATTCTTAAGTGCAGGCAGAAGGCAAGTAATCTGATCACCTATGCTATAGGTAATGGTAGAGATACTTCATTGTGGAAGGATCCATGGCATCCTAAGGGCATCTTGATGGAACACTTTCCTCCCCAGTTAATGTATAGCTCCACCCTCAACAAGACAGCCAAGGTTAGTGCTCTGATCAGAGAAGGGCAATGGTCTGTAAGGCAGAATGATAGGACCCACATTGCAGATTTATTGGCAGATCTCAATACAGTGGAATTTGATTGTAATTTCAAGGATGAGATAGTCTGGAAAGGAGGCACAGAGGGTTTCTCAAGTAAGAGTGTCTATCATTCCATTTGCACCAAGTCCACAATCGCCCCCTGGAATAATCTTGTATGGTTCAAAGGGAGGATTCCTAGACATAGCTTTATAGGCTGGCTTGCAATGAACAGAAGCTTGAAAACCCAGGACAAGCTTAAGAAATGGAATATTCTCCCGTCCTCCCTTTGCTGCCTATGCCACATAGAAACAGAGAATGAAGAACACCTTTTCTTCAGCTGCTTATACTCCAGACAGGTATGGAAGCATATACTTCATTTAATGGGGTACAGACATCAAACTCGCAGCTGGGAAGAAGAAGTTAGATGGTGCAATCAGCGATTTGCTGGAGCAGACCCAAGATCCATTGTCAACAAACTAGCCCTTAATGCTTCTATCTATCATCTCTGGCTGGAACGGAATAGAAGGTTGTTCGAAAATCAGCAGTTAGATGCAGCCACATTAACTTCCAGAATAGTGGCTGATGTCAGGCTCAGAGTTATTGTTCTTAACCCAGAGGTCCAGGATACGCCTTGAGCAAGGAGTTTCTTTAACAAATGGAATGTGGACATCAGTTACATACACAGGATCAGCACATATCATACCTGGCACAAGCCTGATCCAGGATGGATAACAGTCAATACGGACGGATCAATGACAGCTCGAAGAGGAGGATATGGAGCTGTGGTTAGGGACCACACAGGTAAAGTGCTGGCAGCAGCTACGGGGGCGCAAAGGAACCAATCTGTGATTCTGCATGAGCTGCAAGGGGCCGAATTGGGGCTGAAACTGGCTGCTCAGACACACAATAGGAAGCTGAATTTGTGTATGGATTCAGCTAATGCAGTGCACTTCACCAAAACAACCAAGGCTCCGCCTTGGGAGGCAATGCACACCATCAGACGAATAAAGGAGCAGCTGAAGTTATTCGAAGAATGCAAGATCATTCATGTTATGCGGGAGACTAATAGGGCAGCGGACAAGCTGGCCAGCATGCTGCCTAGCGCTGCCTTTATAGAGGTCGCGCCTAGCTCGTTTGCGGAGGACATGAAAAAAATTATTTTTGAAGATGCCAGTGGTAAGAGATATATGAGATTGTAATATCATGTAATGTTCTTTTATTTCTTTTCGGTGGTCTGGGGAGCCCATTTATACCCCACGCTTGCTTTTCAAAAAAAAAAAAGGCTCAATTGGAGGCCAATTAAGGTGCAATCCGAGAATACAAAGATTTGAGTAAGCAAATGGACTCCGTTTGACTTCAAACCTCGTGTGGTACCATAATAATGAAAATGAAATATGTTTGACTCAACAAACAAGTTCGGTTGTGCTTAACGAAGAAGTAAACCTCGTTTGTAAGTTGTAGGCTTAATTGGAGGCCAATTTGGGTGCAATCCGAGAATACAAAGATTTGAGTGAGCAAATGGACTTCATTGACTTCTAACCTCGCATGTTACCAAAATGAGGACAAATGGTACATGTTAGACTCAACAAACAAGTTCGGTTGTGCTTAACGAAGAAAGATAACTCGTTTGTACGTTGTAGGCTCAATTGGAGGCCAATTTGGGTGCAATTCAAGAATAATAGATTTGAGTGACAAATGACCTCCGTTTGACTTATAACCTTCCGTGGTAGCATAATAACTACAAATCGAACATGTTTAACTCAACAAACAAGTTCTGTTGTGCTTAACGAAGAAGGAAAACTCGTTTGTACGTTGTAGGTTCAATTGAAGACCAATTTGGGTGCAATCCGAGAATACAATTATTTGATTGACAAAAAGGACTCCGTTAGACTTTTAACCTCGCGTGGTACCATAATAAAGAGAAATGGAACATGTTTGACTCAACAAACCAGTTCGGTTGTGCTTAACGAAGAAGGAAAACTCGTTTGTACGTTGTAGGCTCAATTGGGGGCCAATTTGTGTGCAATCCGAGAATACAAGGATTTGAGTGACCAAATGACTTCTGTTTGAATTCTAAAAATGCGTGGTTGCATAATGATGACAAATGTAACATGTTTGACTCAACAAACAAGTTCGTTTGTGCTTAACGAAGAAGGAAAACTCATTTGTACATTTTGGGCTCAATTGGAGGCCAATTTGGGTGCAATCCGAGAATACAAAGATTTGAGTGACCAAATGGACTTCGTTTAACTTCTAACCTCACGTGGTACCATAATTACAACAAATGGAACATGTTTAACTCAACAAACAAGGTCGGTTGTGCTTAACGAAGAAGGAAAACTCGTTTGTACGTTGTAGGCTCAATTGGAGGCCAATTTGGGAGAAATACGAGAAAACAAAGATTTGAATGACCAAATGCTCTCTGTTTGACTTCTAACCCCACGTGGTATCATAATAACGACAAATGGAACTTGATTGACTCAACAAACAAGTTCGGTTGTGCTTAACGTTGAAGGAAAACTCGTTTGTATGTTGTAGGTTTAATTGAAGGCCAATTTGGGTGCAATCCGAGAATACAATGATTTGATTGACCAAATGGACTCCGTTTGAATTCTAACCTCGCCTGGTACCATCATAATGACGAATGGAACATTATTGACTCAACAAACCAGTTCGGTTGTGCTTAACGAAGCAGGAAAACTCGTTTGTACGTTGTAAGTTCAATTGGAGGCCAATTTGGGTGCAATCCGATAATACAAAGATTTGAGTGAGCAAATGGACTTAGTTTGACTTCTGACCTCGTGTGGTATTATAATAACGACAAATAGAACATGTTTGACTCAACAAACAAGTTCGGTTGTGCTTAACGAAGAAGGAAAACTCGTTTGTACGTTGTAAGTTGAATTGAAGGCCAATTTGGGTGTAATGCGAGATTACAAAGATTTGAGTTACCAAATGGACTTCGTTTGACTTCTAACCTAGTGGGTACCATAATACTTACAAATGGAACATGTTTGACTCAACAAACAAGCTCAGTTGTGCATAACGAAGAAGGAAAACTCGTTTGTACGTTGTAGGCTCAATTAGAGGTCAATTTTTGTGCAATCCGAGAATACAAAGATTTGAGTGACCAAATGGATTCTGTTTGTCTTCTAACCTCGCGTGGTACCAAAATAACAACAAATTGAACATATATGACTAAACAAACAAGTTTGGTTGTGCTTAACGAAGAAGGAATCCGAGAATACAAAGATTTGAGTGACAAAATGGACTCCGTTCAACTTCTAACCTCGCGTGGTACCATAATAACGAAAAATGAAACATGTTTGACTCAACAAACAAGTTCGGCTGTGCTCAATGAAGAAGGAAAACTTCTTTGTACGTTGTAGGCTCCATTGGAGGCCAATTTGGGTGCAATCCGAGAATACAAAGATTTGAGTGACCAAATGGATTCCGTTTGACTTTTAACATCACGGTGTACCATAATAAGGAAAAATGGAACATGATTGACTCAACAAACAAGTTCGGTTGTGCTTAACAAACATAGAAAACTCGTTTGTACGTTGTAGGCTCAATTGGAGGCCAAATTGGGTGCAATCCGAGAATACAAAGATTTGAGTGAGCAAATGGACTCCGTTTGACTTCTAACCACGTGTGGTACCATAATAACGAAAATGTAATATGTTTGACTCAACAAACAAGTTCGGTTGTGCTTAACGAACAAGGAAAACTCGTTTGTACGTTGTAGGCTCAATTGGAGGCCAATTTGGGTGCAATCCGAGAATACAAAGATTTGAGTGAGCAAATGGACTCCGTTTGAATTCTAACAGTGCATGGTACCAAAATAATCACAAATGGAACATGTTTGACTCAACAAACAAGTTCGGTTGTGCTTAACGAAGAAGGAAAACTGGTTTGTACGTTGTAGGCTCAATTGGAGGCCAATTTGGGAGCAATACGAGAATACAAAGATTTGAGTGAGCAAATGGACTCTGTTTGTCTTCTAACATCGTGTGGTACCATAATAACGACAAATAGAACATGTTTGACTCAACAAAAGAGTTCGGTTGTGCTTAACGAAGAAGGAAAACTCGTTTTTACGTTGTTGGTTCAATTGAAGGCCAATGTGGGTGCAATCCGATAATACAAAGATTTGAGTGACTAAATGGATTCTGTTTGACTTCTAACTTCACGTGGTACCATAATAACAACAAATGGAACATGTTTGACTGAACAAACAAGTTTGTTTGTGCTTAACAGAGAAGGAAAACTCGTTTGTACATTGTAGGCTCAATTGGAGTCTAATTTGGATGCAATTCGAGAATACATAGATTTGAGTGACCAAATGACCTCCGTTTGACTTATAATCTTGTATGGTAGCATAATAAATACTAATGGAACATGTTTGACTTAACAAACAAGTATCGTTGTCCTTAACGAAGAAGGAAAACTCGTTTGTATGTTGTTGGCCAATTGGAGGCCAATTTGGGTGCAATCCGAGAATACAAAGATTTGACTGACAAAATGGACTCCGTTTGACTTCTAACCACACGTGGTACCATAATAATGACAAATGGAAGATGTTTGACTCAACAAACAAGTTCGGTTGTGCTTAACGAAGAAGGAAAGCTCATTTGTACGTTGTAGGCTCAATTGGAGGCGAATTAAGGTGCAATCCGAGAATACAAAGATTTGAGTAAGAAAATGGACTCCGTTTGACTTCAAACCTCGTGTGGAACCATAATAATGAAAATGAAATATGTTTGATTCAACAAACAAGTTCGGTTGTGCTTAACGAAGAAGTAAAACTCGTTTGTAAGTTGTAGGCTCAATTGGAGGCCAATTCGGGAGCAATTCGAGAATACAAACATTTGAGTGAGCAAATGGACTCCGATTGACTTCTAACCTCGCGTGGTACCAAAATGAGGACAAATGGTACATGTTTGACTCAACAAACAAGTTCGGTTGTGCTTAACAAAGAAGGATAACATGTTTGTACATTGTAGGCTCAATCGGAGGCCAATTTGGGTGCAATCCGAGAATACAAAGATTTGAGCGACCAAATAGACTGCGTTTGACTTCTAACCATGCGTGGTACCATAATAATGAAAAATGGAACATGTTTAACTCAACAAACAAGTTCGGTTGTGCTTAACGAAGAAGGAAAACTCGTTTGTACGTTGTAGGCTCAATTGGGGGCCAATTTGTGTGCAATCCGAGAATACAAGGATTTGAGTGACCAAATGACTTCCGTTTGAATTCTAACCACGCGCGGTTGCATAATGATGACAAATGGAGCATTTTTGACTCAACAAACAAGTTCGTTTGTGCTTAACGAAGAAGGAAAACTCGTTTGTACATTGTGCGCTCAATTGGAGGCCAATTTGGGTGCAATCCGAGAATACACAGATTTGAGTGACCAAATGGACTCTGTTTGACTTCTAACCTCACGTGGTACCATAATTACGATAAATGGAACATGTTTGACTCAACAAACAAGGTTGGTTGTGCTTAACGAAGAAGGAAAACTCGTTTGTACGTTGTAGGCTCAATTGGAGGCCAATTTGGGAGAAATACGAGAACACAAAGATTTGAGTGACCAAATGGACTCTGTTTGACTTCTAACCTCGCGTGGTACCATAATAACAACAAATGGAACATGATTGACTCAACAAACAAGTTCGATTTTCCTTAACAAAAAAAGAAAACTCATTTGGTACGTTGAAGGCTCAATCGGAGGCCAATTTGGGTGCAATCCGAGAATACAAGGATTTGAGTGACCAAATGACTTCTGTTTGACTTCTAACCTCGCGTGGTAAAATAATAACAAAAAATGGAACATGTTTGACTCAACAAACCCGTTCGATTGTGCTTAACGAAGAAGGAAAACTCGTTTGTACGTTGTAGGCTCAATTGGAGGCCAATTTGGGTGCAATCCGAAAATACAAAGATTTGAGTGACCAAATGGACACCATTTGAATTCTAACCTTGCATGGTACCATAATAACGACAAATGGAACATGTTTCACACAACAAACCAGTTCGGTTGTGCTTAACGAAGAAGGAAAACTTGTTTGTACGTTGTAGGCTCAATTGGGGGCCAATTTGTGTGCAATCCGAGAATACAAGGATTTGAGTGACCAACTGACTTCTGTTTGACTTCTAACCTCACGTGGTACCATAATAACAAAAAATGGAACATGTTTGACTCAACAAACAAGTTCGGTTGTGCTTAATGAAGAAGGAAAACTCGTTTGTACGTTGTAGGCTCAATTGGAGGCCAATTTGGGAGAAATACGAGAACACAAAGATTTGAGTGACCAAATGGACTCTGTTTGACTTCTAACCTCGCGTGGTACCATAATAACGACAAATGGAACATGATTGACTCAACCAAAAATTCGGTTGTGCTTAACAAAGAAAGAAAACTCGTTTGTACGTTGAAGCTCAATCAGAGGCCAATTTGGGTGCAATCCAAGAATACAAAGATTTGAGTGACCAAATGGAATCCGTTTGACTTCTAACCTGACGTTGTACCATAATAACGACAATTGGAACATCTTTGACTCAACAAACAACTTCGGTTGTGCTTAACGAAGAAGTAAAACTCGTTTGTAATTTGTAGGCTCAATTGGAGGCCAATTTGGGAGCAATTCGAGAATACAAAGATTTGAGTGAGCAAATGGACTCCGTTTGACTTCTAACCTCGCGTGGTACCAAAATGAGGACAAATGGTACATGTTTGACTCAACACACAAGTTCAGTTGTGCTTAACAAAGAAGGATAACATGTTTGTACGTTGTAGGCTCAATCGAAGGCCAATTTGGGTGCAATCCGAGAATACAAAGATTTGAGCGACCAAATAGACTGCGTTTGACTTCTAACCATGCGAGGTACCATAATAATGAAAAATGGAACATGTTTAACTCAACAAACAAGTTCGGTTGTGCTTAACGAAGAAGGAAAACTCGTTTGTACGTTGTAGGCTCAATTGGGGGCCAATTTGTGTGCAATCCGAGAATACAAGGATTTGAGTGACCAAATGAATTCCGTTTGAATTCTAACCACGCGCGGTTGCATAATGATGACAAATGGAACATTTTGGACTCAACAAACAAGTTCGTTTGTGCTTAACGAAGAAGGAAAACTCGTTTGTACATTGTGCGCTCAATTGGAGTCCAATTTGGGTGCAATCCGAGAATACACAGATTTGAGTGACCAAATGTACTCTGTTTGACTTCTAACCTCACGTGGTACCATAATTACGATAAATGGAACATGTTTGACTCAACAAACAAGGTTGGTTGTGCTTAACGAAGAAGGAAAACTCGTTTGTACGTTGTAGGCTCAATTGGAGGCCAATTTGGGAGAAATACGAGAACACAAAGATTTGAGTGACCAAATGGACTCTGTTTGACTTCTAACCTCGCGTGGTACCATAATAACAAAAAATGGAACATGATTGACTTAACAAACAAGTTCGATTTTCCTTAACAAAAAAAGAAAACTCATTTGTACGTTGAAGGCTCAATCGGAGGCCAATTTGGGTGCAATCAGAGAATACAAGGATTTGAGTGACCAAATGACTTCTGTTTGACTTCTAACCTCGCGTGGTAAAATAATAACAAAAAATGGAACATGTTTGACTCAACAAACCAGTTCGGTTGTGCTTAAGGAAGAAGGAAAACTCGTTTGTACGTTGTAGGCTCAATTGGAGGCCAATTTGGGTGCAATCCGAAAATACAAAGATTTGAGTGACCAAATGGACACCATTTGAATTCTAACCTCGCATGGTACCATAATAACGACAAATGGAACATGTTTGACACAACAAACTAGTTCGGTTGTGCTTAACGAAGAAGGAAAACTTGTTTGTACGTTGTAGGCTCAATTGGGGGCCAATTTGTGTGCAATCTGAGAATACAAGGATTTGAGTGACCAAATGACTTATGTTTGACTTCTAACCTCGCGTGGTACCATAATAACGAAAAATGGAACATGTTTGACTCAACAAACAAGTTCAGTTGTGCTTAATGAAGAAGGAAAACTCGTTTGTACGTTGTAGGCTCAATTGGAGGCCAATTTGGGTGCAATCCAAGAATACATAGATTTGAGTGACCAAATGACCTCCGTTTGAATTCAAACCTTGCGTGGTTGCATAATGACGACAAATGGAACATTTTTCACTCAACAAACAAGTTCGTTTGTGCTTAACGAAGAAGGAAAACTTGTTTGTACGTTGTAGGCTCAATTGGGGGCCAATTTGTGTGCAATCCGAGAATTCAAGGATTTGAGTGACCAAATGAATTCCGTTTGAATTCTAACCACGCGCGGTTGCATAATGATGACACATGGAACATTTTTGACTCAACAAACAAGTTCGTTTGTGCTTAACGAAGAAGGAAAACTCGTTTGTACATTGTGGGCTCAATTGGAGGCCAATTTGGGTGCAATCCGAGAATACACAGATTTGAGTGACCAAATGGACTCTGTTTGAATTCTAACCTCACGTGGTACCATAATTACGACAAATGGAACATGTTTGACTCAACAAACAAGGTTGGTTGTGCTTGACGAAGAAGGAAAACTCGTTTGTACGTTGTAGGCTCAATTGGAGGCCAATTTGGGAGAAATACGAGAACACAAAGATTTGAGTGACCAAATGGACTCTGTTTGACTTTTAACCTCGCGTGGTACCATAATAACGACAAGTGGAACATGTTTGACTCAACAAACAACTTCGGTTGTGCTTAACGAAGAAGGAAAACTGGTTTGTACGTTGTAGGCTCAATTGGAGGCCAATTTGGGAGCAATACGAGAATACAAAGATTTGAGTGAGCAAATGGACTCTGTTTGTCTTCTAACATCGTGTGGTACCATAATAACGACAAATAGAACATGTTTGACTCAACAAAAGAGTTCGGTTGTGCTTAACGAAGAAGGAAAACTCGTTTTTACGTTGTTGGTTCAATTGAAGGCCAATTTGGGTGCAATCCGATAATACAAAGATTTGAGTGACTAAATGGATTCTGTTTGACTTATAACTTCATGTGGTACCATAATAACAACAAATGGAACATGTTTGACTTAAAAAACAAGTTTGTTTGTGCTTAACAGAGAAGGAAAACTCGTTTGTACATTGTAGGCTCAATTGGAGTCTAATTTGGATGCAATTCGAGAATACATAGATTTGAGTGACCAAATGACCTCCGTTTGACTTATAATCTTGTATGGTAGCATAATAACTACTAATGGAACATGTTTGACTTAACAAACAAGTTTCGTTGTCCTTAACGAAGAAGGAAAATTCGTTTGTACGTTGTTGGCCAATTGGAGGCCAATTTGGGTGCAATCCGAGAATACAAAGATTTGACTGACAAAATGGACTCCGTTTGACTTCTAACCACACGTGGTACCATAATAATGACAAATGGAAGATGTTTGACTCAACAAACAAGTTCGGTTGTGCTTAACGAAGAAGGAAAGCTCATTTGTACGTTGTAGGCTCAATTGGAGGCGAATTAAGGTGCAATCCGAGAATACAAAGATTTGAGTAAGCAAATGGACTCCGTTTGACTTCAAACCTCGTGTGGTACCATAATAATGAAAATGAAATATGTTTGACTCAACAAAAAAGTTCGGTTGTGCTTAACGAAGAAGTAAAACTCGTTTGTAAGTTGTAGGCTGAATTGGAGGCCAATTTGGGAGCAATTCGAAAATACAAAGATTTGAGTGAGCAAATGGACTCCGTTTGACTTCTAACCTCGTGTGGTACCAAAATGAGGACAAATGGTACATGTTTGACTCAACAAACAAGTTCGGTTGTGCTTAACAAAGAAGGATAACATGTTTGTACGTTGTAGGCTCAATCGGAGGCCAATTTGGGTGCAATCCGAGAATACAAAGATTTGAGCGACCAAATAGACTGCGTTTGACTTCTAACCATGCGTGGTACCATAATAATGAAAAATGGAACATGTTTAACTCAACAAACAAGTTCGGTTGTGCTTAACGAAGAAGGAAAACTCGTTTGTACGTTGTAGGCTCAATTGGGGGCCAATTTGTGTGCAATCCGAGAATACAAGGATTTGAGTGACCAAATGACTTCCGTTTGAATTCTAACCACGCGCGGTTGCATAATGATGACAAATGGAGCATTTTTGACTCAACAAACAAGTTCGTTTGTGCTTAACGAAGAAGGAAAACTCGTTTGTACATTGTGCGCTCAATTGGAGGCCAATTTGGGTGCAATCCGAGAATACACAGATTTGAGTGACCAAATGGACTCTGTTTGACTTCTAACCTCACGTGGTATCATAATTACGATAAATGTAACATGTTTGACTCAACAAACAAGGTTGGTTGTGCTTAACGAAGAAGGAAAACTCGTTTGTACGTTGTAGGCTCAATTGGAGGCCAATTTGGGAGAAATACGAGAACACAAAGATTTGAGTGACCAAATGGACTCTGTTTGACTTCTAACCTCGCGTGGTACCATAATAACAACAAATGGAACATAATTGACTCAACAAACAAGTTCGATTTTCCTTAACAAAAAAAGAAAACTCATTTGTACGTTGAAGGCTCAATCGGAGGCCAATTTGGGTGCAATCCGAGAATACAAGGATTTGAGTGACCAAATGACTTCTGTTTGACTTCTAACCTCGCGTGGTAAAATAATAACAAAAAATGGAACATGTTTGACTCAACACACCAGTTCGGTTGTGCTTAACGAAGAAGGAAAACTCGTTTGTACGTTGTAGGCTCAATTGGAGGCCAATTTGGGTGCAATCCGAAAATACAAAGATTTGAGTGACCAAATGGACACCATTTGAATTCTAACCTTGCATGGTACCATAATAACGACAAATGGAACATGTTTGACACAACAAACCAGTTCGGTTGTGCTTAACGAAGAAGGAAAACTTGTTTGTACGTTGTAGGCTCAATTGGGGGCCAATTTGTGTGCAATCCGAGAATACAAGGATTTGAGTGACCAAATGACTTCTGTTTGACTTCTAACCTCGCGTGGTACCATAATAACGAAAAATGGAAGATGTTTGACTCAACAAACAAGTTCGGTTGTGCTTAATGAAGAAGGAAAACTCGTTTGTACGTTGTAGGCTCAATTGGAGGCCAACTTGGGTGCAATCCAAGAATACATAGATTTGAGTGACCAAATGACCTCCGTTTGAATTCGAACCTTGCGTGGTTGCATAATGACGACAAATGGAACTTGTTTGAATCAACAAAAAAGTTCGTTTGTGCTTAACGAAGAACGAAAACTCGTTTGTACGTTGTAGGCTCAATCGGAGGACAGTTTGGGTGCAATCCGGGAATACATAGATTTGAGTGACCAAATGGACTCCGTTTGACTTCTAACCTCACGGGGTACCATCATAATGACAAATGGAACATTATTGACTCAGCAAACCAGTTCGGTTGTTCTTAACGAAGAAGGAAAACTCGTTTGTACGATGTAGGTTCAATTGGAGGCCAATTTGGGTGCAATCCGATAATACAAAGATTTGAGTGAGCAAATGGACTCAGTGTGACTTCTAACCTCGTGTGGTACCATAATAAAGACAAATAGAACATGTTTGACCCAACAAATAAGGTCGGTTGTGCTTAACGAAGAAGGAAAACTCGTTTGTACGTTGTAGGCTCAATTGGAGGCCAATTTGGGAGAAATACGAGAACACAAAGATTTGAGTGACCAAATGGACTCTGTTTGACTTCTAACCTCGCGTGGTACCATAATAACGACAAATGGAACATGATTGACTCAACCAAAAATTCGGTTGTGCTTAACAAAGAAAGAAAACTCGTTTGTACGTTGAAGCTCAATCGGAGGCCAATTTGGGTGCAATCCAAGAATACAAAGATTTGAGTGACCAAATGGAATCCGTTTGACTTCTAACCTGACGTTGTACCATAATAACGACAATTGGAACATCTTTGACTCAACAAACAACTTCGGTTGTGCTTAACGAAGAAGTAAAACTCGTTTGTAATTTGTAGGCTCAATTGGAGGCCAATTTGGGAGCAATTCGAGAATACAAAGATTTGAGTGAGCAAATGGACTCCGTTTGACTTCTAACCTCGCGTGGTACCAAAATGAGGACAAATGGTACATGTTTGACTCAACAAACAAGTTCAGTTGTGCTTAACAAAGAAGGATAACATGTTTGTACGTTGTAGGCTCAATCGGAGGCCAATTTGGGTGCAATCCGAGAATACAAAGATTTGAGCGACCAAATAGACTGCGTTTGACTTCTAACCATGCGAGGTACCATAATAATGAAAAATGGAACATGTTTAACTCAACAAACAAGTTCGGTTGTGCTTAACGAAGAAGGAAAACTCGTTTGTACGTTGTAGGCTCAATTGGGGGCCAATTTGTGTGCAATCCGAGAATACAAGGATTTGAGTGACCAAATGACTTCCGTTTGAATTCTAACCACGCGCGGTTGCATAATGATGACAAATGGAACATTTTGGACTCAACAAACAAGTTCGTTTGTGCTTAACGAAGAAGGAAAACTCGTTTGTACATTGTGCGCTCAATTGGAGTCCAATTTGGGTGCAATCCGAGAATACACAGATTTGAGTGACCAAATGTACTCTGTTTGACTTATAACCTCACGTGGTACCATAATTACGATAAATGGAACATGTTTGACTCAACAAACAAGGTTGGTTGTGCTTAACGAAGAAGGAAAACTCGTTTGTACGTTGTAGGCTCAATTGGAGGCCAATTTGGGAGAAATACGAGAACACAAAGATTTGAGTGACCAAATGGACTCTGTTTGACTTCTAACCTCGCGTGGTACCATAATAACAACAAATGGAACATGATTGACTCAACAAACAAGTTCGATTTTCCTTAACAAAAAAAGAAAACTCATTTGTACGTTGAAGGCTCAATCGGAGGCCAATTTGGGTGCAATCAGAGAATACAAGGATTTGAGTGACCAAATGACTTCTGTTTGACTTCTAACCTCGCGTGGTAAAATAATAACAAAAAATGGAACATGTTTGACTCAACAAACCAGTTCGGTTGTGCTTAAGGAAGAAGGAAAACTCGTTTGTACGTTGTAGGCTCAATTGGAGGCCAATTTGGGTGCAATCCGAAAATACAAAGATTTGAGTGACCAAATGGACACCATTTGAATTCTAACCTCGCATGGTACCATAATAACGAAAAATGGAACATGTTTGACACAACAAACTAGTTCGGTTGTGCTTAACGAAGAAGGAAAACTTGTTTGTACGTTGTAGGCTCAATTGGGGGCCAATTTGTGTGCAATCCGAGAATACAAGGATTTGAGTGACCAAATGACTTATGTTTGACTTCTAACCTCGCGTGGTACCATAATAACGAAAAATGGAACATGTTTGACTCAAGAAACAAGTTCGGTTGTGCTTAATGAAGAAGGAAAACTCGTTTGTACGTTGTAGGCTCAATTGGAGGCCAATTTGGGTGCAATCCAAGAATACATAGATTTGAGTGACCAAATGACCTCCGTTTGAATTCGAACCTTGCGTGGTTGCATAATGACGACAAATGGAACATTTTTGACTCAACAAACAAGTTCGTTTGTGCTTAACGAAGAAGGAAAACTTGTTTGTACGTTGTAGGCTCAATTGGGGGCCAATTTGTGTGCAATCCGAGAATTCAAGGATTATAGTGACCAAATGAATTCCGTTTGAATTCTAACCACGCGCGGTTGCATAATGATGACACATGGAACATTTTTGACTCAACAAACAAGTTCGTTTGTGCTTAACGAAGAAGGAAAACTCGTTTGTACATTGTGGGCTCAATTGGAGGCCAATTTGGGTGCAATCCGAGAATACACAGATTTGAGTGACCAAATGGACTCTGTTTGAATTCTAACCTCACGTGGTACCATAATTACGACAAATGGAACATGTTTGACTCAACAAACAAGGTTGGTTGTGCTTGACGAAGAAGGAAAACTCGTTTGTACGTTGTAGGCTCAATTGGAGGCCAATTTGGGAGAAATACGAGAACACAAAGATTTGAGTGACCAAATGGACTCTGTTTGAATTCTAACCTCGCGTGGTACCATAATAACGAAAAGTGGAACATGTTTGACTCAACAAACAACTTCGGTTGTGCTTAACGAAGAAGGAAAACTGGTTTGTACGTTGTAGGCTCAATTGGAGGCCAATTTGGGAGCAATACGAGAATACAAAGATTTGAGTAAGCAAATGGACTCTGTTTGTCTTCTAACATCGTGTGGTACCATAATAACGACAAATAGAACATGTTTGACTCAACAAAAGAGTTCGGTTGTGCTTAACGAAGAAGGAAAACTCGTTTTTACGTTGTTGGTTCAATTGAAGGCCAATTTGGGTGCAATCCGATAATACAAAGATTTGAGTGACTAAATGGATTCTGTTTGACTTCTAACTTCATGTGGTACCATAATAACAACAAATGGAACATGTTTGACTGAACAAACAAGTTTGTTTTTGCTTAACAGAGAAGGAAAACTCGTTTGTACATTGTAGGCTCAATTGGAGTCTAATTTGGATGCAATTCGAGAATACATAGATTTGAGTGACCAAATGACCTCCGTTTGACTTATAATATTTTATGGTAGCATAATAACTACTAATGGAACATGTTTGACTTAACAAACAAGTTTCGTTGTCCTTAACGAAGAAGGAAAATTCGTTTGTACGTTGTTGGCCAATTGGAGGCCAATTTGGGTGCAATCCGAGAATACAAAGATTTGACTGACAAAATGGACTCCGTTTGACTTCTAACCACACGTGGTACCATAATAATGACAAATGGAAGATGTTTGACTCAACAAACAAGTTTGGTTGTGCTTAACGAAGAAGGAAAGCTCATTTGTACGCTGTAGGCTCAATTGGAGGCGAATTAAGGTGCAATCCGAGAATACAAAGATTTGAGTAAGCAAATGGACTCCGTTTGGCTTGAAACCACGTGTGGTACCATAATAATGAAAATGAAATATGTTTGACTCAACAAAAAAGTTCGGTTGTGCTTAACGAAGAAGTAAAACTCGTTTGTAAGTTGTAGGCTCAATTGGAGGCCAATTTGGGAGCAATTCGAAAATACAAAGATTTGAGTGAGCAAATGGACTCCGTTTGACTTCTAACCTCACGTGGTACCAAAATGAGGACAAATGGTACATGTTTGACTCAACAAACAAGTTCGGTTGTGCTTAACAAAGAAGGATAACATGTTTGTACGTTGTAGGCTCAATCGGAGGCCAATTTGGGTGCAATCCGAGAATACAAAGATTTGAGCTACCAAATAGACTGCTTTTGACTTCTAACCATGCGTGGTACCATAATAATGAAAAATGGAACATGTTTAACTCAACAAACAAGTTCGGTTGTGCTTAACGAAGAAGGAAAACACGTTTGTACGTTGTAGGCTCAATTGGGGGCCAATTTGTGTGCAATCCGAGAATACAAGGATTTGAGTGACCAAATGACTTCCGTTTGAATTCTAACCACGCGCGGTTGCATAATGATGACAAATGGAACATTTTTCACTCAACAAACAAGTTCGTTTGTGCTTAACGAAGAAGGAAAACTCGTTTGTACGTTGTAGGCTCAATTGGAGGCCAATTTGGGTGCAATCCGAAAATACAAAGATTTGAGTGACCAAATGGACACCATTTGAATTCTAACCTCGCATGGTACCATAATAACGACAAATGGAAAATGTTTGACACAACAAACCAGTTCGGTTGTGCTTAACGTAGAAGGAAAACGTGTTTGTTCGTTGTAGGCTCAATTGGGGGCCAATTTGTGTGCGATCCGAGAATACAAGGATTTGAGTGACCAAATGACTTTTGTTTGACTTCTAACCTCGCGTGGTACCATAATAACGAAAAATGGAACATGTTTGACTCAACAAACAAGTTTGGTTGTGCTTAATGAAGAAGGAAAACTCGTTTGTACGTTGTAGGCTCAATTGGAGGCCAATTTGGGTGCAAACCAAGAATACATAGATTTGAGTGACCAAATGACCTCCGTTTGAATTCGAACCTTGTGTGGTTGCATAATGACGACAAATGGAACTTGTTTGACTCAACAAACAAGTTCGTTTGTGCTTAACGAAGAAGGAAAACTCGTTTGTACGTTGTAGGCTCAATCGGAGGCCAATTTGGGTGCAATCCGGGAATACATAGATTTGAGTGACCAAATGGACTTCGTTTGACTTCTAACCTCACGGGGTTCCATCATTATGACAAATGGAACATTATTGACTCAGCAAACCAGTTCGGTTGTTGTTAATGAAGAAGGAAAACTCGTTTATACGATGTAGGTTCAATTGGAGGCCAATTTGGGTGCAATCCGATAATACAAAGATTTGAGTGAGCAAATGGACTCAGTTTGACTTCTAACCTCATGTGGTACCATAATAACGACAAATAGAACATGTTTGACCCAACAAACAAGGTCGGTTGTGCTTAACGAAGAAGGAAAACTCGTTTGTACTTTGTAGGCTCAATTGGAGGCCAATTTGGGAGAAATACGAGAACACAAAGATTTGAGTGACCAAATGGACTCTGTTTGACTTCTAACCTCGCGTGGTACCATAATAACGACAAATGGAACATGATTGACTCAACCAAAAATTCGGTTGTGCTTAACAAAGAAAGAAAACTCGTTTGTACGTTGAAGCTCAATCGGAGGCCAATTTGGGTGCAATCCAAGAATACAAAGATTTGAGTGACCAAATGGAATCCGTTTGACTTCTAACCTCACGTTGTACCATAATAACGACAAGTGGAACATCTTTGACTCAACAAACAACTTCGGTTGTGCTTAACGAAGAAGTAAAACTCGTTTGTAATTTGTAGGCTCAATTGGAGGCCAATTTGGGAGCAATTCGAGAATACAAAGATTTGAGTGAGCAAATGGACTCCGTTTGACTTCTAACCTCGCGTGGTACCAAAATGAGGACAAATGGTACATGTTTGACTCAACAAACAAGTTCGGTTGTGCTTAACAAAGAAGGATAACATGTTTGTACGTTGTAGGCTCAATCGGAGGCCAATTTGGGTGCAATCCGAAAATACAAAGATTTGAGCGACCAAATAGACTGCGTTTGACTTCTAACCATGCGTGGTACCATAATAATGAAAAATGGAACATGTTTAACTCAACAAACAAGTTCGGTTGTGCTTAACAAAGAAGGAAAACTCGTTTGTACGTTGTAGGCTCAATTGGGGGCCAATTTGTGTGCAATCCGAGAATACAAGGATTTGAGTGACCAAATGACTTCCGTTTCAATTCTAACCACGCGCGGTTGCATAATGATGACAAATGGAACATTTTTGACTCAACAAACAAGTTCGTTTGTGCTTAACGAAGAAGGAAAACTCGTTTGTACATTGTGCACTCAATTGGAGGCCAATTTGGGTGCAATCCGAGAATACACAGATTTGAGTGACCAAATGGACTCTGTTTGACTTCTAACCTCACGTGGTACCATAATTACGATAAATGGAACATGTTTGACTCAACAAACAAGGTTGGTTGTGCTTAACGAAGAAGGAAAACTCGTTTGTACGTTGTAGGCTCAATTGGAGGCCAATTTGGGAGAAATACGAGAACACAAAGATTTGAGTGACCAAATGGACTCTGTTTGACTTCTAACCTCGCGTGGTACCATAATAACAACAAATGGAACATGATTGACTCAACAAACAAGTTCGATTTTCCTTAACAAAAAAAGAAAACTCATTTGTACGTTGAAGGTTCAATCGGAGGCCAATTTGGGTGCAATCCGAGAATACAAGGATTTGAGTGACCAAATGACTTCTGTTTGACTTCTAACCTCGCGTGGTAAAATAATAACAAAAAATGGAACATGTTTGACTCAACAAACCAGTTCGGTTGTGCTTAAGGAAGAAGGAAAACTCGTTTGTACGTTGTAGGCTCAATTGGAGGCCAATTTGGGTGCAATCCGAAAATACAAAGATTTGAGTGACCAAATGGACACCATTTGAATTCTAACCTCGCATGGTACCATAATAACGACAAATGGAACATGTTTGACACAACAAACTAGTTCGGTTGTGCTTAACGAAGAAGGAAAACTTGTTTGTATGTTGTAGGCTCAATTGGGGGCCAATTTGTGTGCAATCCGAGAATACATGGATTTGAGTGACCAAATGACTTATGTTTGACTTCTAACCTCGCGTGGTACCATAATAACGAAAAATGGAACATGTTTGACTCAACAAACAAGTTCAGTTGTGCTTAATGAAGAAGGAAAACTCGTTTGTACGTTGTAGGCTCAATTGGAGGCCAATTTAGGTGCAATCCAAGAATAGATAGATTTGAGTGACCAAATGACCTCCGTTTGAATTCGAACCTTGCGTGGTTGCATAATGACGACAAATGGAACATGTTTGACTCAACAAACAAGTTCGTTTGTGCTTAACGAAGAAGGAAAACTCGTTTGTACGTTATAGGCTCAATCGGAGGCCAATTTGGGTGCAATCCGGGAATACATAGATTTGAGTGACCGAATTGACTCCGTTTGACTTCTAACATCACGGGGTACCATAATAATGACAAATGGAACATTATTGACTCAGCAAACCAGTTTGGTTGTTCTTAATGAAGAAGGAAAACTCGTTCGTACGATGTAGGTTCAATTGGAGGCCAATTTGGGTGCAATCCGATAATACAAAGATTTGAGTGAGCAAATGGACTCAGTTTGACTTCTAACCTCGTGTGGTACCATAATAACGACAAATAGAACATGTTTGACCCAACAAACACGGTCGGTTGTGCTTAACGAAGAAGGAAAACTCGTTTGTACGTTGTAGGCTCAATTGGAGGCCAATTTGGGAGAAATACGAGAACACAAAGATTTGAGTGACCAAATGGACTCTGTTTGACTTCTAACCTCGCGTGGTACCATAATAACGACAAATTGAACATGATTGACTCAACCAAAAATTCGGTTGTGCTTAACAAAGAAAGAAAACTCGTTTGTACGTTGAAGCTCAATCGGAGGCCAATTTGGGTGCAATCCAAGAATACAAAGATTTGAGTGACCAAATGGAATCCGTTTGACTTCTAACCTCACGTTGTACCATAATAACGACAAGTGGAACATCTTTGACTCAACAAAGAAGTTCGGTTGTGCTTAACGAAGAAGGAAAACTCGTTTGTACGTTGTAGTTTCAATTGAAGGCCAATTTGGGTGCAATCCGAGAATTCAAAGATTTTAGGGACCAAATGGACTCTGTTTGACTTCTAAGCTCGTGTGGTACCATAATAACAACAAATGGAACATGTTTGACTGAACAAATAAGTTTGGTTGTGCTTAAATTAGAAAGAAAACTCGTTTGTACGTTCTAAACTCCTTTGAATTATAACCTTGGGTGGTAGCATAATAACTACAAATGGAACATGTTTGAATCAACAAACAATTTCGGTTGTGCTTAACGAAGAAGGAAAACTCATTTGTACGTTGTAGGCTCAATTGGAGGCGAATTAAGGTGCAATCCGAGAATTCAAAGATTTGAGTAAGCAAATGGACTCCGTTTGACTTCAAACCTCGTGTGGTACCATAATAATGAAAATGAAATATGTTTGACTCAACAAACAAGTTCGTTTGTGCTTAACAAAGAAGTAAAACTCGTTTGTAAATTGTAGGCTCAATTGGAGGCCAATTTGGGAGCAATCCGAGAATACAAAGATTTGAGTGAGCAAATGGATTCCGTTTGACTTCTAACCTCGCGTGGTACCAAAATGAGGACAAATGGTACATGTTTGACTCAACAAACAAGTTCGGTTGTGCTTAACGAAGAAGGGTAACATGTTTGTACGTTGTAGGCTCAATAGGAGGCCAATTTGGGTGCAATCCGAGAATACAAAGATTTGAGCGACCAAATGGACTGCGTTTGACTTCTAACCATGCGTGGTACCATAATAATGAAAAATGGAACATGTTTGACTCAACAAACAAGTTCGGTTGTGCTTAACGAAGAAGGAAAACTCGTTTGTACGTTGTAGGCTCAATTGGGGGCCAATTTGTGTGCAATCCGAGAATACAAGGATTTGAGTGACCAAATGAATTCCGTTTGAATTCTAACCACGCGCGGTTGCATAATGATGACAAATGGAACATTTTTTACTCAACAAACAAGTTCGTTTGTGCTTAACGAAGAAGGAAAACTCGTTTGTACATTGTGGGCTCAATTGGAGGCCAATTTGGGTGCAATCCGAGAATACACAGATTTTAGTGACCAAATGGACTCTGTTTGACTTCTAACCTCACGTGGTACCATAATTACGACAAATGGAACATGTTTGACTCAACAAACAAGGTTGGTTGTGCTTGACGAAGAAGGAAAACTCGTTTGTACGTTGTAGGCTCAATTGGAGGCCAATTTGGGAGAAATACGAGAACACAAAGATTTGAGTGACCAAATGGACTCTGTTTGACTTCTAACCTCGTGTGGTACCATAATAACGACAAGTGGAACATGTTTGACTCAACAAACAAGTTCGGTTGGGCTTAACGAACAAGGAAAAGTCGTTTGTATGTTGTAGGTTTAATTGAAGGCCAATTTGGGTGCAATCCGAGAATAAAATGATTTGATTGACCAAATGGACTCCGTTTGACTTCTAACCTCGCGTGGTACCATCATAATGAAAAATGGAACATTATTGACTCAACAAACCAGTTCGGTTGTGTTTAACGAAGCACGAGAACTCGTATGTACGTTGTAGGTTCAATTGGAGGCCAATTTGGGTGCAATCCGATAATCCAAAGATTTGAGTGAGCAACTGGACTTAGTTTGACTTCTAACCTCGTGTGGTACCATAATAACGACAAATAGAACATGTTTGACTCAACAAACAAGTTCGGTTGTGGTTAACGAAGAAGGAAAACTCGTTTGTACGTTGTAGGTTCAATTGAAAGTCAATTTGGGTGCAATCCGAGAATACAATGATTTGATTGACCATATGGACTCTGTTTGACTTCTAACCTCACGTGGTACCATAATAACGAAAAATGGAACATGTTTGATTCAACAAACAAGTTCGGTTGTGCTTAACGAAGAAGGAAAACTCGTTTGTACGTTGTAGGCTCAATTGGAGGCCGATTTGGGAGAAATACGAGAACACAAAGATTTGAGTGACCAAATTGACTCTGTTTGACTTCTAACCATGCGTGGTACCATAATAACGACAAATGGAACATGATTGACTCAACAAAAAATTCGGTTGTGCTTAACAAAGAAAGAAAACTCGTTTGTACATTGAAGGCTCAATCGGAGGCCAATTTGGGTACAATCCGAGAATACAAAGATTTGAGTGACCAAATGGACTCCGTTTGAATTCTAACCTCACGCGGTACCATAATAACGACAAGTGGAACATGTTTGACTCAACAAACAAGTTCGGTTGTTCTTAACGAAGAAAGAAAACTCATTTGTATGTTGTAGGTTTAATTGAAGGCCAATTTGGGCGCAATCCGAGAATAAAAAGATTTGATTGACCAAATGGACTCCGTTTGACTTCTAACCTCGCGTGGTACCATCATAATGACAAATGGAACATTAGTGACTCAACAAACCAGTTCGGTTGTGCTTAACGAAGAAGGAAAACTCGTTTGTACGTTGTAGGTTCAATTGGAGGCCAATTTGGGTGCAATCCGATAATACAAAGATTTGAGTGAGCAAATGGACTCTTTTGACGTCTAACCTCGCGTGGTACCATAATAACGACAAATGGAACATGATTGACTCAACCAAAAATGCGGTTGTGCTTAACAAAGTAAGAAAACTCGTTTGTACGTTGAAGGCTCAATCGGAGGCCAATTTGGTTGCAATCCAAGAATATAAAGATTTGAGTGACCAAATGGACTCCGTTTGACTTCTAAAATCACGTGGCACCATAATAACGACAAGTGGAACATGTTTGACTGAGCAAATAAGTTTGGTTGTGCTTAACGAAGAAGGAAAACTCGTTTGTACGTTGTAGGCTCAATTGGAGTCTAATTTGGGTGCAATTCAAGAATACCAAGATTTGAGTGACAAATGACCTCTGTTTGACTTATAACCTGGTGTGGTAGCATAATAACTACAAATGGAACATGTTTGAATCAAAAAACAAGTTCGGTTGTGCTTAACGAAGAAGGAAAACTCATTTGTACGTTGTAGGCTCAATTGGAGGCCAATTTGGGTGCAATCCGAGAATACAAGGATTTGAGTGACCAAATGGACTCTGTTTGACTTCTAACCTTGTGTGGTATGATAATAACGAAAAATGGAACATGATCGACTCAACAAACAAGTTCGATTGTCCTTAACAAAAAAAGAAAACTCGTTTGTACGTTGAAGGCTCAATCGGAGGCCAATTTGGGTGCAATCCGAGAATACAAGGATTTGAGTGACCAAATGACTTCTGTTTGACTTCTAACATCGCGTGGTAAAATAATAACAAAAAATGGAACATGTTTGACTCAACAAACCAGTTCGGTTGTGCTTAACGAAGAAGGAAAACTCGTTTGTACGTTGTAGGCTCAATTGGAGGCCAATTTGGGTGCAATCCGAAAATACAAAGATTTGAGTGACCAAATGGACACCATTTGAATTCTAACCTCGCATGGTACCATAATAGCGACAAATGGAACATGTTTGACTCAACAAACCAGTTCGGTTGTGCTTAACGAAGAAGGAAAACTTGTTTGTACGTTGTAGGCTCAATTGGGGGCCAATTTGTGTGCAATCCGAGAATGCACGGATTTGAGTGACCAAATGACTTCTGTTTGACTTCTAACCTCCCATGGTACCATAATAACTACAAATAGAACATGTTTGACCCAACAAACAAGGTCTGTTGTGCTTAACGAAGAAGGAGAACTCGTTTGTACGTTGTAGGCTCAATTGGAGGCCAATTTGGGAGAAATACGAGAACACAAAGATTTGATTGACCAAATGGACTCTGTTACAAACGAGTTTTCCTTCTTCGTTAAGCACAACCGAACTTCTTTGTTGAGTCAAACATGTCCCATTTGACGTTATTATGGTGCCCCCGCAAGGATTGAAATCAAACGGAGTCCATTTGGTAACTCAAATCCTTGTATTCTCGGATTGCACCCAAATTGGCCTCCAATTGAGCCTACAACGTACAAACGAGTTTTCCTTCATCGTTGAGCACAACTGAACTTGTTTGTTGGGTCAAACATGTCCCATTTGATGTTATTATGGTGCCACGCGAGTTAGAAACCAAGCGGAGTCCATTTGCTAACTCAAATCCTTGTATTCTCGGATTGCAGCCAAATTGCCTCACAACGTACAAACGAGTTTTCCTTCTTCGTTAAGCACAACCGAACTTCTTTGTTGAGTCAAACATGTCCCATTTGTCATTATTATGGTGCCACGCGAGGATTGAAATCAAATGGAGTCCATTTGGTCACTCAAATCCTTGTATTCTCGGATTGCACCCAAATTGGACTCCAATTGAGCCTACAACGTACAAACGAGTTTTCCTTCTTCGTTAAGCACAACCGAACTTGTTTGTTGATTCAAACATGTCCCATTTGATGTTATTATGGTGCCACACGAGTATTGAAATCAAACGGAGTCCATTTGGTAAATCAAATCCTTGTATTCTCGGATTGCACCCAAATTGGCCTCCAATTGAGCCTACAACGTACAAACGAGTTTTCCTTATTCGTTAAGCACAAACGAACTTGTTTGTTGAGTCAAACATGTCCCATTTGATGTTATTATGGTGCCACGCGAGTTAGAAACCAAGCGGAGTCCATTTGCTAACTCAAATCCTTGTATTCTCGGATTGCAGCCAAATTGCCTCACAACGTACAAACGAGTTTTCCTTCTTCGTTAAGCACAACCGAACTTCTTTGTTGAGTCAAACATGTCCCATTTGTCATTATTATGGTGCCACGCGAGGATTGAAATCAAATGGAGTCCATTTGGTCACTCAAATCCTTGTATTCTCGGATTGCACCCAAATTGGACTCCAATTGAGCCTACAACGTACAAACGAGTTTTCCTTCTTCGTTAAGCACAACCGAACTTGTTTGTTGAGTCAAACATGTCCCATTTGATGTTATTATGGTGCCACACGAGTATTGAAATCAAACGGAGTCCATTTGGTAAATCAAATCCTTGTATTCTCGGATTGCACCCAAATTGGCCTCCAATTGAGCCTACAACGTACAAACGAGTTTTCCTTATTCGTTAAGCACAAACGAACTTGTTTGTTGAGTCAAACATGTCCCATTTGATGTTATTATGGTGCCACGCGAGTTAGAAACCAAGCGGAGTCCATTTGCTAACTCAAATCCTTGTATTCTCGGATTGCAGCCAAATTGCCTCACAACGTACAAACGAGTTTTCCTTCTTCGTTAAGCACAACCGAACTTCTTTGTTGAGTCAAACATGTCCCATTTGTCATTATTATGGTGCCACGCGAGGATTGAAATCAAATGGAGTCCATTTGGTCACTCAAATCCTTGTATTCTCGGATTGCACCCAAATTGGACTCCAATTGAGCCTACAACGTACAAACGAGTTTTCCTTCTTCGTTAAGCACAACCGAACTTGTTTGTTGAGTCAAACATGTCCCATTTGATGTTATTATGGTGCCACACGAGTATTGAAATCAAACGGAGTCCATTTGGTAAATCAAATCCTTGTATTCTCGGATTGCACCCAAATTGGCCTCCAATTGAGCCTACAACGTACAAACGAGTTTTCCTTATTCGTTAAGCACAACGAACCTTTTTGTTGAGTCATACATATCCCATTTGATGTTATTATGGTGCCACCCGAGTTAGAAACCAAGCGGAGTCCATTTGGTAACTCAAATCCTTGTATTCTCGGATTGCATCCAAATTGGCCACCAATTGAGCCTACAACTTACAAACGAGTTTTCCCTCTTCGTTAAGCACAACCGACATTGTTTGTTGAGTCAAACATGTCCCATTTGACGTTATTATGGTGCCACGTGAATTATAAATCAAACGGAGTCCATTTGGTAACTCAAATCCTTGTATTCTCGGATTGCACCCAAATTGGCCTCCAATTGAGCCTACAACGTACAAACGAGTTTTCCTTCTTCGTTAAGCACAACCGAACTTCTTTGTTGAATCAAACATGTCCCATTTGATGTTATTATGGTGCCACCCGAGTTAGAAACCAAGCGGAGTCCATTTGGTAACTCAAATCCTTGTATTCTCGGATTGCATCCAAATTGGCCACCAATTGAGCGTACAACTTACAAACGAGTTTTCCCTCTTCGTTAAGCACAACCGACATTGTTTGTTGAGTCAAACATGTCCCATTTGACGTTATTATGGTGCCACGTGAATTAGAAATCAAACGGAGTCCATTTGGTAACTCAAATCCTTGTATTCTCGGATTGCACCCAAATTGGCCTTCAATTGAGCCTACAACGTACAAACGAGTTTTCCTTCTTCGTTAAGCACAACCGAACTTCTTTGTTGAGTCAAACATGTCCCATTTGATGTTATTATGGTGTCTCGCAAGGATTGAAATCAAACGGAGTCCATTTGGTCATTCAAATCCTTGTATTCTTGGATTGCACCCAAATTGGCCTCCAATTGAGCCTACAACGTACAAACGAGTTTTCCTTCATCGTTAAGCACAACCGAACTTGTTTGTTGATTCAAACATGTCCCATTTGAAGTTATTATGGTGCCACGCGAGGTAGAAAAAAAGCGGAGTCCATTTGATCCCTCAAATCCTTGTATTCTCGGATTGCACCCAAATTGGCCTCCAATTGAGCCTACAACGTACAAACGCGTTTTCCTTTTTCGTTAAGCACAACCGAACTTCTTTGTTGAGTCAAACATGTCCCATTTGACGTTAGTATGGTGCCCCCGTAAGGATTTAAATCAAACGGAGTCCATTTGGTCACTCAAATCCTTGTATTCTCGGATTGCACCCAAATTGGCCTCCAATTGAGCGTACAACGTACAAACGAGTTTTCCTTCATCGTTAAGCACAACCGAACTTGTTTGTTGAGTCAAACATGTCCCATTTGAAGTTATTATGGTGCCACACGAGTTAGAAAAAAAGCGGAGTCCATTTGATCCCTCAAATCCTTGTATTCTCGGATTGCACCGAAATTGGCCTCCAATTGAGCCTACAACGTACAAACGAGTTTTCCTTCTTCGTTAAGCACAACCGAACTTCTTTGTTGAGTCAAACATGTCCCATTTGACGTTATTATGGTGCCCCCGCAAGGATTGAAATCAAACGGAGTCCATTTGGTCACTCAAATCCTTGTATTCTCGGATTGCACCCAAATTGGCCTCCAATTGAGCCTACAACGTACAAACGAGTTTTCCTTCATCGTTGAGCACAACTGAACTTGTTTGTTTGGTCAAACATGTCCCATTTGATGTTATTATGGTGCCATGCGAGTTAGAAACCAAGCGGAGTCCATTTGGTCACTCAAATCCTTGTATTCTCGGATTGCACCCAAATTGGCCTCCAATTGAGTCTACAACGTACAAACGAGTTTTCCCTCTTCGTTAAGCACAACCGAACTTGTTTGTTGAGTCAAACATGTCCCATTTGATGTTATATGGTGCCACGCGAGTTAGAAACCAAGCGGAGTCCATTTGCTAACTCAAATCCTTGTATTCTCGGATTGCAGCCAAATTGCCTCACAACGTACATACGAGTTTTCCTTCTTCGTTAAGCATAACCGAACTTCTTTGTTGAGCAAACATGTCCCATTTGACATTATTATGGTGCCACGCGAGGATTGAAATCAAATGGAGTCCATTTGGTCACTCAAATCCTTGTATTCTCGGATTGCACCCAAATTGGACTCCAATTGAGCCTACAACGTACTAACGAGTTTTTCTTCTTCGTTAAGCACAACCGAACTTGTTTGTTGAGTCAAACATGTCCCATTTGATGTTATTATGGTGCCACGTGAGTATTGAAATCAGACGGAGTCCATTTGGTCAATCAAATCCTTGTATTCTCGGATTGCACCCAAATTGGCCTCCAATTGAGCCTACAACGTACAAACGAGTTTTCCTTATTCTTTAAGCACAATCGAACATTTTTGTTGAGTCATACATGTCCCATTTGATGTTATTATGGTGCCACCCGAGTTAGAAACCAAGCGGAGTCCATTTGGTAACTCAAATCCTTGTATTCTCGGATTGCACCCAAATTGGCCACCAATTGAGCCTACAACTTACAAACGAGTTTCCCTCTTCGTTAAGCACAACCAAACTTTTTTGTTGAGTCAAACATGTCCCATTTGACGTTATTATGGTGCCACGCGAATTAGAAATCAAACGGAGTCCATTTGGTAACTCAAATCCTTGTATTCTCGGATTGCACCTAAATTGGCCTCCAATTGAGCCTACAACGTACAAACGAGTTTTTCTTCTTCGTTAAGCACAACCGAACTTGTTTGTTGAGTCAAACATGTCCCATTTGACGTTATTATGGTGTCTCGCAAGGATTGAAATCAAACGGAGTCCATTTGGTCACTCAAATCCTTGTATTCTCGGATTGCACCCAAATTGGCCTCCAATTGAGCCTACAACGTACAAACGAGTTTTTCTTCATCGTTAAGCAGAACCGAACTTGTTTGTTGAGTCAAACATGTCCCATTTGAAGTTATTATGGTGCCACGCGAGTTAGAAAAAAAGCGGAGTCCATTTGATCCCTCAAATCCTTGTATTCTCGGATTGCACCCAAATTGGCCTCCAATTGAGCCTACAACGTACAAACGAGTTTTCCTTCTTCATTAAGCACAACCGAACTTCTTTGTTGAGTCAAACATGTCCCATTTGACGTTATTATGGTGTCTGTCAAGGATTGAAATCAAACGGAGTCCATTTGGTCACTCAAATCCTTGTATTCTCGGATTGCACCCAAATTGGCCTCCAATTGAGCCTACAACGTACAAACGCGTTTTCCTTCTTCGTTAAGCACAACCGAACTTCTTTGTTGAGTCAAACATGTCCCATTTGACGTTATTATGGTGCCCCCGAAAGGATTTAAATCAAACGGAGTCCATTTGGTCACTCAAATCCTTGTATTCTCGGATTGCACCCAAATTGGCCTCCAATTGAGCCTACAACGTACAAACGAGTTTTCCTTCATCGTTAAGCACAACCGAACTTGTTTGTTGAGTCAAACATGTCCCATTTTAAGTTATTATGGTGCCACGCGAGTTAGAAAAAAAGCGGAGTACATTTGATCCCTCAAATCCTTGTATTCTCGGATTGCACCGAAATTGGCCTCCAATTGAGCCTACAACGTACAAACGAGTTTTCCTTCTTCGTTAAGCACAACCGAACTTCTTTGTTGAGTCAAACATGTCCCATTTGACGTTATTATGGTGCCCCCGCAAGGATTGAAATCAAACGGAGTCCATTTGGTCACTCAAATCCTTGTATTCTCGGATTGCACCCAAATTGGCCTCCAATTGAGCCTACAACGTACAAACGAGTTTTCCTTCATCGTTAAGCACAACCGAACTTGTTTGTTGAGTCAAACATTTCCCATTTGAAGTTATTATGGTGCCACGTGAGTTAGAAAAAAAGCGGAGTCCATTTGATCACTCAAATCCTTGTATTCTCGGATTGCACCCAAATTGGCCTCCAATTGAGCCTACAACGTACAAACGAGTTTTCCTTCTTCGTTAAGCACAACCGAACTTCTTTGTTGAGTCAAACATGTCCCATTTGACGTTATTATGGTGCCCCCGAAAGGATTTAAATCAAACGGAGTCCATTTGGTCACTCAAATCCTTGTATTCTCGGATTGCACCCAAATTGGCCTCCAATTGAGCCTACAACGTACAAACTAGTTTTCCTTCAACGTTAAGCACAACCGAACTTGTTTGTTGCGTCAAACATGTCCCATTTGAAGTTATTATGGTGCCACGCGAGTTATAAAAAAAGCGGAGTCCATTTGATCACTCAAATCCTTGTATTCTCGGATTGCACCCAAATTGGCCTCCAATTGAGCCTACAACGTACAAACGAGTTTTCCTTCTTCGTTAAGCACAACCGAACTTCTTTGTTGAGTCAAACATGTCCCATTTGACGTTATTATGGTTCCCCCGAAAGGATTTAAATCAAACGGAGTCCATTTGGTCACTCAAATCCTTGTATTCTCGGATTGCACCCAAATTGGCCTCCAATTGAGCCTACAACGTACAAACGAGTTTTCCTTCAACGTTAAGCACAACCGAACTTGTTTGTTGAGTCAAACATGTCCCATTTGAAGTTATTATGGTGCCACGCGAGTTAGAAAAAAAGCGGAGTCCATTTGATCACTCAAATCCTTGTATTCTCGGATTGCACCCAAATTGGCCTCCAATTGAGCCTACAACGTACAAACGAGTTTTCCTTCTTCGTTAAGCACAACCGAACTTCTTTGTTGAGTCAAACATGTCCCATTTGACGTTATTATGGTGCCCCCAAAAGGATTTAAATCAAACGTAGTCCATTTGGTCACTCAAATCCTTGTATTCTCGGATTGCACCCAAATTGGCCTCCAATTGAGCCTACAACGTACAAACTAGTTTTCCTTCAACGTTAAGCACAACCGAACTTGTTTGTTGAGTCAAACATGTCCCATTTGAAGTTATTATGGTGCCACGCGAGTTAGAAAAAAAGCGGAGTCCATTTGATCCCTCAAATCCTTGTATTCTCGGATTGCACCGAAATTGGCCTCCAATTGAGCCTACAACGTATAAACGAGTTTTCCTTCTTCGTTAAGCACAACCGAACTTCTTTGTTGAGTCAAACATGTCCCATTTGACGTTATTATGGTGCCCCCGCAAGGATTGAAATCAAACGGAGTCCATTTGGTCACTCAAATCCTTGTATTCTCGGATTGCACCCAAATTGGCCTCCAATTGAGCCTACAACGTACAAACGAGTTTTCCTTCATCGTTGAGCACAACTGAACTTGTTTGTTGGGTTAAACATGTCCCATTTGATGTTATTATGGTGCCATGCGAGTTAGAAATCAAACGGAGTCCATTTGGTCACTCAAATCCTTGTATTCTCGGATTGCACCCAAATTGGCCTCCAATTGAGCCTACAACGTACAAACGAGTTTTCCTTCATCGTTAAGCACAACCGAACTTCTTTGTTGAGTCAAACATGTCCCATTTGAAGTTATTATGGTGCCACGCGAGTTAGAAAAAAAGCGGAGTCTATTTGATCACTCAAATCCTTGTATTCTCGGATTGCACCCAAATTGGCCTCCAATTGAGCCTACAACGTACAAACGAGTTTTCCTTCTTCGTTAAGCACAACCGAACTTCTTTGTTGAGTCAAACATGTCCCATTTGACGTTATTATGGTGCCCCCGAAAGGATTTAAATCAAACGGAGTCCATTTGGTCACTCAAATCCTTGTATTCTCGGATTGCACCCAAATTGGCCTCCAATTGAGCCTACAACGTACAAACGAGTTTTCCTTCATCGTTGAGCACAACTGAACTTGTTTGTTGGGTCAAACATGTCCCATTTGATGTTATTATGGTGCCATGCGAGTTAGAAATCAAACGGAGTCCATTTGGTCACTCAAATCCTTGTATTCTCGGATTGCACCCAAATTGGCCTCCAATTGAGCCTACAACGTACAAACGAGTTTTCCTTCATCGTTAAGCACAACCGAACTTCTTTGTTGAGTCAAACATGTCCCATTTGAAGTTATTATGGTGCCACGAGAGTTAGAAAAAAAGCGGAGTCCATTTGATCACTCAAATCCTTGTATTCTCGGATTGCACCCAAATTGGCCTCCAATTGAGCCTACAACGTACAAACGAGTTTTCCTTCATCGTTAAGCACAACCGAACTTCTTTGTTGAGTCAAACATGTCCCATTTGAAGTTATTATGGTGCCACGCGAGTTAGAATAAAAGCGGAGTCCATTTGATCACTAAATCCTTGTATTCTCGGATTGCACCCAAATTGGCCTCCAATTGAGCCTACAACGTACAAACGAGTTTTCCTTCTTCGTTAAGCACAACCGAACTTCTTTGTTGAGTCAAACATGTCCCATTTGACGTTATTATGGTGCCCCCGAAAGGATTTAAATCAAACGGAGTCCATTTGGTCACTCAAATCCTTGTATTCTCGGATTGCACCCAAATTGGCCTCCAATTGAGCCTACAACGTACAAACGAGTTTTCCTTCAACGTTAAGCACAACCGAACTTGTTTGTTGAGTCAAACATGTCCCATTTGAAGTTATTATGGTGCCACGCGAGTTAGAAAAAAAGCGGAGTCCATTTGATCCCTCAAATCCTTGTATTCTCGGATTGCACCGAAATTGGCCTCCAATTGAGCCTACAACGTACAAACGAGTTTTCCTTCTTCGTTAAGCACAACCGAACTTCTTTGTTGAGTCAAACATGTCCCATTTGACGTTATTATGGTGCCCCCGCAAGGATTGAAATCAAACGGAGTCCATTTGGTCACTCAAATCCTTGTATTCTCGGATTGCACCCAAATTGGCCTACAATTGAGCCTACAACGTACAAACTAGTTTTCCTTCAACGTTAAGCACAACCGAACTTGTTTGTTGAGTCAAACATGTCCCATTTGAAGTTATTATGGTGCCACGCGAGTTATAAAAAAAGCGGAGTCCATTTGATCTCTCAAATCCTTGTATTCTCGGATTGCACCGAAATTGGCCTCCAATTGAGCCTACAACGTACAAACGAGTTTTCCTTCTTCGTTAAGCACAACCGAACTTCTTTGTTGAGTCAAACATGTCCCATTTGACGTTATTATGGTGCCCCCGCAAGGATTGAAATCAAACGGAGTCCATTTGGTCACTCAAATCCTTGTATTCTCGGATTGCACCCAAATTGGACTCCAATTGAGCCTACAACGTACAAACAAGTTTTCCTTCATCGTTGAGCACAACTGAACTTGTTTGTTGGGTCAAACATGTCCCATTTGATGTTATTATGGTGCCATGCGAGTTAGAAATCAAACGGAGTCCATTTGGTCACTCAAATCCTTGTATTCTCGGATTGCACCCAAATTGGCCTCCAATTGAGCCTACAACGTACAAACGAGTTTTCCTTCATCGTTAAGCACAACCGAACTTCTTTGTTGAGTCAAACATGTCCCATTTGAAGTTATTATGGTGCCACGAGAGTTAGAAAAAAAGCGGAGTCCATTTGATCACTCAAATCCTTGTATTCTCGGATTGCACCCAAATTGGCCTCCAATTGAGCCTACAACGTACAAACGAGTTTTCCTTCTTCGTTAAGCACAACCGAACTTCTTTGTTGAGTCAAACATGTCCCATTTGACGTTATTATGGTGCCCCCGAAAGGATTTAAATCAAACGGAGTCCATTTGGTCACTCAAATCCTTGTATTCTCGGATTGCACCCAAATTGGCCTCCAATTGAGCCTACAACGTACAAACGAGTTTTCCTTCATCGTTAAGCACAACCGAACTTGTTTGTTGAGTCAAACATGTCCCATTTGAAGCTATTATGGTGCCACGCGAGTTAGAAAAAAAGCGGAGTCCATTTGATCACTCAAATCCTTGTATTCTCGGATTGCACCCAAATTGGCCTCCAATTGAGCCTACAACGTACAAACGAGTTTTTCTTCTTCGTTAAGCACAACCGAACTTCTTTGTTGAGTCAAACATGTCCCATTTGACGTTATTATGGTGCCCCCGAAAGGATTTAAATCAAACGGAGTCCATTTGGTCTATCAAATCCTTGTATTCTCGGATTGCACCCAAATTGGCATCCAATTGAGCCTACAACGTACAAACGAGTTTTCCTTCAACGTTAAGCACAACCGAACTTGTTTGTTGAGTCAAACATGTCCCATTTGAATTTATTATGGTGCCACGCGAGTTAGAAAAAAAGCGGAGTCCATTTGATCCCTCAAATCCTTGTATTCTCGGATTGCACCGAAATTGGCCTGCAATTGAGCCTACAACGTACAAACGAGTTTTCCTTCTTCGTTAAGCACAACCGAACTTCTTTGTTGAGTCAAACATGTCCCATTTGACGTTATTATGGTGCCCCCGCAAGGATTGAAATCAAACGGAGTCCATTTGGTCACTCAAATCCTTGTATTCTCGGATTGCACCCAAATTGGCCTCCAATTGAGCCTACAACGTACAAACGAGTTTTCCTTCAACGTTAAGCACAACCGAACTTCTTTGTTGAGTCAAACATGTCCCATTTGAAGTTATTATGGTGCCACGCGAGTTAGAAAAAAAGCGGAGTCCATTTGATCACTCAAATCCTTGTATTCTCGGATTGCACCCAAATTGGCCTCCAATTGAGCCTACAACGTACAAACGAGTTTTTCTTCTTCGTTAAGCACAACCGAACTTCTTTGTTGAGTCAAACATGTCCCATTTGACGTTACTATGGTGCCCCCGAAAGGATTTAAATCAAACGGAGTCCATTTGGTCACTCAAATCCTTGTATTCTCGGATTGCACCCAAATTGGCCTCCAATTGAGCCTACAACGTACAAACGAGTTTTCCTTCATCGTTAAGCACAACCGAACTTGTTTGTTGAGTCAAACATGTCCCATTTTAAGTTATTATGGTGCCACGCGAGTTAGAAAAAAAGCGGAGTCCATTTGATCCCTCAAATCCTTGTATTCTCGGATTGCACCGAAATTGGCCTCCAATTGAGCCTATAATGTACAAACGAGTTTTCCTTCTTCGTTATGCACAACCGAACTTCTTTGTTGAGTCAAACATGTCCCATTTGACGTTATTATGGTGCCCCGCAAGGATTGAAATCAAACGGATTCCATTTGGTCACTCAAATCCTTGTATTCTCGGATTGCACCCAAATTGGCCTACAATTGAGCCTACAAAGTACAAACGAGTTTTCCTTCATCGTTAAGCACAACCGAACTTGTTTGTTGAGTCAAACATGTCCCATTTGAAGTTATTATGGTGCCACGCGAGTTAGAAAAAAAGCGGAGTCCATTTGATCACTCAAATCCTTGTATTCTCGGATTGCACCCAAATTGGCCTCCAATTGAGCCTACAACATACAAACGAGTTTTCCTTCTTCGTTAAGCACAACCGAACTTCTTTGTTGAGTCAAACATGTCCCATTTGACGTTATTATGGTGCCCCCGAAAGGATTTAAATCAAACGGAGTCCATTTGGTCACTCAAATCCTTGTATTCTCGGATTGCACCCAAATTGGCCTCCAATTGAGCCTACAACGTACAAACTAGTTTTCCTTCAACGTTAAGCACAACCGAACTTGTTTGTTGAGTCAAACATGTCCCATTTGAAGTTATTATGGTGCCACGCGAGTTACAAAAAAAGCGGAGTCCATTTGATCCCTCAAATCCTTGTATTCTCGGATTGCACCGAAATTGGCCTCCAATTGAGCCTACAACGTACAAACGAGTTTTCCTTCTTCGTTAAGCACAACCGAACTTCTTTGTTGAGTCAAACATGTCCCATTTGACGTTATTATGGTGCCCCCGCAAGGATTGAAATCAAACGGAGTCCATTTGGTCACTCAAATCCTTGTATTCTCGGATTGCACCCAAATTGGCCTCCAATTGAGCCTACAACGTACAAACGAGTTTTCCTTCATCGTTGAGCACAACTGAACTTGTTTGTTGGGTCAAACTTGTCCCATTTGATGTTATTATGGTGCCATGCGAGTTAGAAATCAAACGGAGTCCATTTGGTCACTCAAATCCTTGTATTCTCGGATTGCACCCAAATTGGCCTCCAATTGAGCCTACAACGTACAAACGAGTTTTCCTTCATCGTTAAGCACAACCGAACTTCTTTGTTGAGTCAAACATGTCCCATTTGAAGTTATTATGGTGCCACGCGAGTTAGAATAAAAGCGGAGTCCATTTGATCACTAAATCCTTGTATTCTCGGATTGCACCCAAATTGGCCTCCAATTGAGCCTACAACGTACAAACGAGTTTTCCTTCTTCGTTAAGCACAACCGAACTTCTTTGTTGAGTCAAACATGTCCCATTTGACGTTATTATGGTGCCCCCGAAAGGATTTAAATCAAACGGAGTCCATTTGGTCACTCAAATCCTTGTATTCTCGGATTGCACCCAAATTGGCCTCCAATTGAGCCTACAACGTACAAACGAGTTTTCCTTCAACGTTAAGCACAACCGAACTTGTTTGTTGAGTCAAACATGTCCCATTTGAAGTTATTATGGTGCCACGCGAGTTAGAAAAAAAGCGGAGTCCATTTGATCCCTCAAATCCTTGTATTCTCGGATTGCACCGAAATTGGCCTCCAATTGAGCCTACAACGTACAAACGAGTTTTCCTTCTTCGTTAAGCACAACCGAACTTCTTTGTTGAGTCAAACATGTCCCATTTGACGTTATTATGGTGCCCCCGCAAGGATTGAAATCAAACGGAGTCCATTTGGTCACTCAAATCCTTGTATTCTCGGATTGCACCCAAATTGGCCTCCAATTGAGCCTACAACGTACAAACTAGTTTTCCTTCAACGTTAAGCACAACCGAACTTGTTTGTTGAGTCAAACATGTCCCATTTGAAGTTATTATGGTGCCACGCGAGTTAGAAAAAAAGCGGAGTCCATTTGATCCCTCAAATCCTTGTATTCTCGGATTGCACCGAAATTGGCCTCCAATTGAGCCTACAACGTACAAACGAGTTTTCCTTCTTCGTTAAGCACAACCGAACTTCTTTGTTGAGTCAAACATGTCCCATTTGACGTTATTATGGTGCCCCCGCAAGGATTGAAATCAAACGGAGTCCATTTGGTCACTCAAATCCTTGTATTCTCGGATTGCACCCAAATTGGCCTCCAATTGAGCCTACAACGTACAAACTAGTTTTCCTTCAACGTTAAGCACAACCGAACTTGTTTGTTGAGTCAAACATGTCCCATTTGAAGTTATTATGGTGCCACGCGAGTTATAAAAAAAGCGGAGTCCATTTGATCTCTCAAATCCTTGTATTCTCGGATTGCACCGAAATTGGCCTCCAATTGAGCCTACAACGTACAAACGAGTTTTCCTTCTTCGTTAAGCACAACCGAACTTCTTTGTTGAGTCAAACATGTCCCATTTGACGTTATTATGGTGCCCCCGCAAGGATTGAAATCAAACGGAGTCCATTTGGTCACTCAAATCCTTGTATTCTCGGATTGCACCCAAATTGGCCTCCAATTGAGCCTACAACGTACAAACAAGTTTTCCTTCATCGTTGAGCACAACTGAACTTGTTTGTTGGGTCAAACATGTCCCATTTGATGTTATTATGGTGCCATGCGAGTTAGAAATCAAACGGAGTCCATTTGGTCACTCAAATCCTTGTATTCTCGGATTGCACCCAAATTGGCCTCCAATTGAGCCTACAACGTACAAACGAGTTTTCCTTCATCGTTAAGCACAACCGAACTTCTTTGTTGAGTCAAACATGTCCCATTTGAAGTTATTATGGTGCCACGAGAGTTAGAAAAAAAGCGGAGTCCATTTGATCACTCAAATCCTTGTATTCTCGGATTGCACCCAAATTGGCCTCCAATTGAGCCTACAACGTACAAACGAGTTTTCCTTCTTCGTTAAGCACAACCGAACTTCTTTGTTGAGTCAAACATGTCCCATTTGACGTTATTATGGTGCCCCCGAAAGGATTTAAATCAAACGGAGTCCATTTGGTCACTCAAATCCTTGTATTCTCGGATTGCACCCAAATTGGCCTCCAATTGAGCCTACAACGTACAAACGAGTTTTCCTTCAACGTTAAGCACAACCGAACTTGTTTGTTGAGTCAAACATATCCCATTTGAAGTTATTATGGTGCCACGCGAGTTAGAAAAAATGCGGAATCCATTTGATCCCTCAAATCCTTGTATTCTCGGATTGCACCGAAATTGGCCTCCAATTGAGCCTACAACGTACAAACGAGTGTTCCTTCTTCGTTAAGCACAACCGAACTTCTTTGTTGAGTCAAACATGTCCCATTTGACGTTATTATGGTGCCCCGCAAGGATTGAAATCAAACGGAGTCCATTTGGTCACTCAAATCCTTGTATTCTCGGATTGCACCGAAATTGGCCTCCAATTGAGCCTACAACGTACAAACGAGTTTTCCTTCATCGTTAAGCACAACCGAACTTGTTTGTTGAGTCAAACATGTCCCATTTGAAGTTATTATGGTGCCACGCGAGTTAGAAAAAAAGCGGAGTCCATTTGATCACTCAAATCCTTGTATTCTCGGATTGCACCCAAATTGGCCTCCAATTGAGCCTACAACGTACAAACGAGTTTTCCTTCTTCGTTAAGCACAACCGAACTTCTTTGTTGAGTCAAACATGTCCCATTTGACGTTATTATGGTGCCCCCGAAAGGATTTAAATCAAACGGAGTCCATTTGGTCACTCAAATCCTTGTATTCTCGGATTGCACCCAAATTGGCCTCCAATTGAGCCTACAACGTACAAACTAGTTTTCCTTCAACGTTAAGCACAACCGAACTTGTTTGTTGAGTCAAACATGTCCCATTTGAAGTTATTATGGTGCCACGCGGGTTAGAAAAAAAGCGGAGTCCATTTGATCCCTCAAATCCTTGTATTCTCGGATTGCACCGAAATTGGCCTCCAATTGAGCCTACAACGTACAAACGAGTTTTCCTTCTTCGTTAAGCACAACCGAACTTCTTTGTTGAGTCAAACATGTCCCATTTGACGTTATTATGGTGCCCCCGCAAGGATTGAAATCAAACGGAGTCCATTTGGTCACTCAAATCCTTGTATTCTCGGATTGCACCCAAATTGGCCTCCAATTGAGCCTACAACGTACAAACGAGTTTTCCTTCAACGTTAAGCACAACCGAACTTGTTTGTTGAGTCAAACATGTCCCATTTGAAGTTATTATGGTGCCACGCGAGTTAGAAAAAAAGCGGAGTCCATTTGATCACTCAAATCCTTGTATTCTCGGATTGCACCCAAATTGGCCTCCAATTGAGCCTACAACGTACAAACGAGTTTTTCTTCTTCGTTAAGCACAACCGAACTTCTTTGTTGAGTCAAACATGTCCCATTTGACGTTATTATGGTGCCCCCGAAAGGATTTAAATCAAACGGAGTCCATTTGGTCTATCAAATCCTTGTATTCTCGGATTGCACCCAAATTGGCATCCAATTGAGCCTACAACGTACAAACGAGTTTTCCTTCAACGTTAAGCACAACCGAACTTGTTTGTTGAGTCAAACATGTCCCATTCGAATTTATTAAGGTGCCACGCGAGTTAGAAAAAAAGCGGAGTCCATTTGATCCCTCAAATCCTTGTATTCTCGGATTGCACCGAAATTGGCCTGCAATTGAGCCTACAACGTACAAACGAGTTTTTCTTCTTCGTTAAGCACAACCGAACTTCTTTGTTGAGTCAAACATGTCCCATTTGACGTTATTATGGTGCCCCCGCAAGGATTGAAATCAAACGGAGTCCATTTGGTCACTCAAATCCTTGTATTCTCGGATTGCACCCAAATTGGCCTCCAATTGAGCCTACAACGTACAAACGAGTTTTCCTTCAACGTTAAGCACAACCGAACTTCTTTGTTGAGTCAAACATGTCCCATTTGAAGTTATTATGGTGCCACGCGAGTTAGAAAAAATGCGGAGTCCATTTGATCACTCAAATCCTTGTATTCTCGGATTGCACCCAAATTGGCCTCCAATTGAGCCTACAACGTACAAACGAGTTTTTCTTCTTCGTTAAGCACAACCGAACTTCTTTGTTGAGTCAAACATGTCCCATTTGACGTTACTATGGTGCCCCCGAAAGGATTTAAATCAAACGGAGTCCATTTGGTCACTCAAATCCTTGTATTCTCGGATTGCACCCAAATTGGCCTCCAATTGAGCCTACAACGTACAAACGAGTTTTCCTTCATCGTTAAGCACAACCGAACTTGTTTGTTGAGTCAAACATGTCCCATTTTAAGTTATTATGGTGCCACGCGAGTTAGAAAAAAAGCGGAGTCCATTTGATCCCTCAAATCCTTGTATTCTCGGATTGCACCGAAATTGGCCTCCAATTGAGCCTATAATGTACAAACGAGTTTTCCTTCTTCGTTATGCACAACCGAACTTCTTTGTTGAGTCAAACATGTCCCATTTGACGTTATTATGGTGCCCCGCAAGGATTGAAATCAAACGGAGTCCATTTGGTCACTCAAATCCTTGTATTCTCGGATTGCACCCAAATTGGCCTACAATTGAGCCTACAACGTACAAACGAGTTTTCCTTCATCGTTAAGCACAACCGAACTTGTTTGTTGAGTCAAACATGTCCCATTTGAAGTTATTATGGTGCCACGCGAGTTAGAAAAAAAGCGGAGTCCATTTGATCACTCAAATCCTTGTATTCTCGGATTGCACCCAAATTGGCCTCCAATTGAGCCTACAACATACAAACGAGTTTTCCTTCTTCGTTAAGCACAACCGAACTTCTTTGTTGAGTCAAACATGTCCCATTTGACGTTATTATGGTGCCCCCGAAAGGATTTAAATCAAACGGAGTCCATTTGGTCACTCAAATCCTTGTATTCTCGGATTGCACCCAAATTGGCCTCCAATTGAGCCTACAACGTACAAACGAGTTTTCCTTCAACGTTAAGCACAACCGAACTTGTTTGTTGAGTCAAACATGTCCCATTTGAAGTTATTATGGTGCCACGCGAGTTAGAAAAAAAGCGGAGTCCATTTGATCACTCAAATCCTTGTATTCTCGGATTGCACCCAAATTGGCCTCCAATTGAGCCTACAACGTACAAACGAGTTTTTCTTCTTCGTTAAGCACAACCGAACTTCTTTTTTGAGTCAAACATGTCCCATTTGACGTTACTATGGTGCCCCCAAAAGGATTTAAATCAAACGGAGTCCATTTGGTCACTCAAATCCTTGTATTCTCGGATTGCACCCAAATTGGCCTCCAATTGAGCCTACAACGTACAAACGAGTTTTCCTTCATCGTTAAGCACAACCGAACTTGTTTGTTGAGTCAAACATGTCCCATTTTAAGTTATTATGGTGCCACGCGAGTTAGAAAAAAAGCGGAGTCCATTTGATCCCTCAAATCCTTGTATTCTCGGATTGCACCCAAATTGGCCTCCAATTGAGCCTACAACGTACAAACGAGTTTTCCTTCTTCGTTAAGCACAACCGAACTTCTTTGTTGAGTCAAACATGTCCCATTTGACGTTATTATGGTGCCCCCGAAAGGATTTAAATCAAACGGAGTCCATTTGGTCACTCAAATCCTTGTATTCTCGGATTGCACCAAAATTGGCCTCCAATTGAGCCTACAACTTACAAACTAGTTTTCCTTCAACGTTAAGCACAACCGAACTTGTTTGTTGAGTCAAACATGTCCCATTTGAAGTTATTATGGTGCCACGCGAGTTAGAAAAAAAGCGGAGTCCATTTGATCCCTCAAATCCTTGTATTCTCGGATTGCACCGAAATTGGCCTCCAATTGAGCCTACAACGTACAAACGAGTTTTCCTTCTTCGTTAAGCACAACCGAACTTCTTTGTTGAGTCAAACATGTCCCATTTGACGTTATTATGGTGCCCCCGCAAGGATTGAAATCAAACGGAGTCCATTTGGTCACTCAAATCCTTGTATTCTCGGATTGCACCCAAATTGGCCTCCAATTGAGCCTACAACGTACAAACTAGTTTTCCTTCAACGTTAAGCACAACCGAACTTGTTTGTTGAGTCAAACATGTCCCATTTGAAGTTATTATGGTGCCACGCGAGTTAGAAAAAAAGCGGAGTCCATTTGATCCCTCAAATCCTTGTATTCTCGGATTGCACCGAAATTGGCCTCCAATTGAGCCTACAACGTACAAACGAGTTTTCCTTCTTCGTTAAGCACAACCGAACTTCTTTGTTGAGTCAAACATGTCCCATTTGACGTTATTATGGTGCCCCCGCAAGGATTGAAATCAAACGGAGTCCATTTGGTCACTCAAATCCTTGTATTCTCCGATTGCACCCAAATTGGCCTCCAATTGAGCCTACAACGTACAAACGAGTTTTCCTTCATCGTTGAGCACAACTGAACTTGTTTGTTGGGTCAAACATGTCCCATTTGATGTTATTATGGTGCCATGCAAGTTAGAAATCAAACGGAGTCCATTTGGTCACTCAAATCCTTGTATTCTCGGATTGCACCCAAATTGGCCTCCAATTGAGCCTACAACGTACAAACGAGTTTTCCTTTATCGTTAAGCACAACCGAACTTCTTAGTTGAGTCAAACATGTCCCATTTGAAGTTATTATGGTGCCACGCGAGTTAGAAAAAAAGCGGAGTCCATTTGATCACTCAAATCCTTGTATTCTCGGATTGCACCCAAATTGGCCTCCAATTGAGCCTACAACGTACAAACGAGTTTTCCTTCTTCGTTAAGCACAACCGAACTTCTTTGTTGAGTCAAACATGTCCTATTTGACGTTATTATGGTGCCCCCGAAAGGATTTAAATCAAACGGAGTCCATTTGGTCACTCAAATCCTTGTATTCTCGGATTGCACCCAAATTGGCCTCCAATTGAGCCTACAACGTACAAACGAGTTTTCCTTCAACGTTAAGCACAACCGAACTTGTTTGTTGAGTCAAACATGTCCCATTTGAAGTTATTATGGTGCCACGCGAGTTAGAAAAAAAGCGGAGTCCATTTGATCCCTCAAATCCTTGTATTCTCGGATTGCACCGAAATTGGCCTCCAATTGAGCCTACAACGTACAAACGAGTTTTCCTTCTTCGTTAAGCACAACCGAACTTCTTTGTTGAGTCAAACATGTCCCATTTGACGTTATTATGGTGCCCCCGCAAGGATTGAAATCAAACGGAGTCCATTTGGTCACTCAAATCCTTGTATTCTCGGATTGCACCCAAATTGGCCTCCAATTGAGCCTACAACGTACAAACGAATTTTCCTTCATCGTTGAGCACAACTGAACTTGTTTGTTGGGTCAAACATGTCCCATTTGATGTTATTATGGTGCCATGCAAGTTAGAAATCAAACGGAGTCCATTTGGTCACTCAAATCCTTGTATTCTCGGATTGCACCCAAATTGGCCTCCAATTGAGCCTACAACGTACAAACGAGTTTTCCTTCATCGTTAAGCACAACCGAACTTCTTAGTTGAGTCAAACATGTCCCATTTGAAGTTATTATGGTGCCACGTGAGTTAGAAAAAAAGCGGAGTCCATTTGATCACTCAAATCCTTGTATTCTCGGATTGCACCCAAATTGGCCTCCAATTGAGCCTACAACGTACAAACGAGTTTTCCTTCTTCGTTAAGCACAACCGAAATTCTTTGTTGAGTCAAACATGTCCCATTTGACGTTATTATGGTGCCCCCGAAAGGATTTAAATCAAACGGAGTCCATTTGGTCACTCAAATCCTTGTATTCTCGGATTGCACCCAAATTGGCCTCCAATTGAGCCTACAACGTACAAACGAGTTTTCCTTCATCGTTAAGCACAACCGAACTTCTTAGTTGAGTCAAACATGTCCCATTTGAAGTTATTATGGTGCCACGCGAGTTAGAAAAAAAGCGGAGTCCATTTGATCCCTCAAATCCTTGTATTCTCGGATTGCACCGAAATTGGCCTCCAATTGAGCCTACAACGTACAAACGAGTTTTCCTTCTTCGTTAAGCACAACCGAACTTCTTTGTTGAGTCAAACATGTCCCATTTGACGTTATTATGGTGCCCCCGCAAGGATTGAAATCAAACGGAGTCCATTTGGTCACTCAAATCCTTGTATTCTCGGATTGCACCCAAATTGGCCTCCAATTGAGCCTACAACGTACAAACGAGTTTTCCTTCAACGTTAAGCACAACCGAACTTGTTTGTTGAGTCAAACATGTCCCATTTGAAGTTATTATGGTGCCACGCGAGTTAGAAAAAAAGCGGAGTCCATTTGATCCCTCAAATCCTTGTATTCTCGGATTGCACCGAAATTGGCCTCCAATTGAGCCTACAACGTACAAACGAGTTTTCCTTCTTCGTTAAGCACAACCGAACTTCTTTGTTGAGTCAAACATGTCCCATTTGACGTTATTATGGTGCCCCCGCAAGGATTGAAATCAAACGGAGTCCATTTGGTCACTCAAATCCTTGTATTCTCGGATTGCACCCAAATTGGCCTCCAATTGAGCCTACAACGTACAAACTAGTTTTCCTTCAACGTTAAGCACAACCGAACTTGTTTGTTGAGTCAAACATGTCCCATTTGAAGTTATTATGGTGCCACGCGAGTTAGAAAAAAAGCGGAGTCCATTTGATCCCTCAAATCCTTGTATTCTCGGATTGCACCGAAATTGGCCTCCAATTGAGCCTACAACGTACAAACGAGTTTTCCTTCTTCGTTAAGCACAACCGAACTTCTTTGTTGAGTCAAACATGTCCCATTTGACGTTATTATGGTGCCCCCGCAAGGATTGAAATCAAACGGAGTCCATTTGGTCACTCAAATCCTTGTATTCTCGGATTGCACCCAAATTGGCCTCCAATTGAGCCTACAACGTACAAACGAGTTTTCCTTCTTCCTTAAGCACAACCGAACTTCTTTGTTGAGTAAAACATGTCCCATTTGACGTTATTATGGTGCCCCCGAAAGGATTTAATTCAAACGGAGTCCATTTGGTCACTCAAATCCTTGTATTCTCGGATTGCACCCAAATTGGCATCCAATTGAGCCTACAACGTACAAACGAGTTTTCCTTCAACGTTAAGCACAACCGAACTTGTTTGTTGAGTCAAACATGTCCCATTTGAAGTTATTATGGTGCCACGCGAGTTAGAAAAAAAGCGGAGTCCATTTGATCCCTCAAATCCTTGTATTCTCGGATTGCACCGAAATTGGCCTCCAATTGAGCCTACAACGTACAAACGAGTTTTCCTTCTTCGTTAAGCACAACCGAACTTCTTTGTTGAGTCAAACATGTCCCATTTGACGTTATTATGGTGCCCCCGCAAGGATTGAAATCAAACGGAGTCCATTTGGTCACTCAAATCCTTGTATTCTCGGATTGCACCCAAATTGGCCTCCAATTGAGCCTACAACGTACAAACGAATTTTCCTTCATCGTTGAGCACAACTGAACTTGTTTGTTGGGTCAAACATGTCCCATTTGATGTTATTATGGTGCCATGCAAGTTAGAAATCAAACGGAGTCCATTTGGTCACTCAAATCCTTGTATTCTCGGATTGCACCCAAATTGGCCTCCAATTGAGCCTACAACGTACAAACGAGTTTTCCTTCATCGTTAAGCACAACCGAACTTCTTAGTTGAGTCAAACATGTCCCATTTGAAGTTATTATGGTGCCACGCGAGTTAGAAAAAAAGCGGAGTCCATTTGATCACTCAAATCCTTGTATTCTCGGATTGCACCCAAATTGGCCTCCAATTGAGCCTACAACGTACAAACGAGTTTTCCTTCTTCGTTAAGCACAACCGAAATTCTTTGTTGAGTCAAACATGTCCCATTTGACGTTATTATGGTGCCCCCGAAAGGATTTAAATCAAACGGAGTCCATTTGGTCACTCAAATCCTTGTATTCTCGGATTGCACCCAAATTGGCCTCCAATTGAGCCTACAACGTACAAACGAGTTTTCCTTCAACGTTAAGCACAACCGAACTTGTTTGTTGAGTCAAACATGTCCCATTTGAAGTTATTATGGTGCCACGCGAGTTTGAAAAAAAGTGGAGTCCATTTGATCCCTCAAATCCTTGTATTCTCGGATTGCACCGAAATTGGCCTCCAATTGAGCCTACAACGTACAAACGAGTTTTCCTTCTTCGTTAAGCACAACTGAACTTCTTTGTTGAGTCAAACATGTCCCATTTGACGTTATTATGGTGCCCCCGCAAGGATTGAAATCAAACGGAGTCCATTTGGTCACTCAAATCCTTGTATTCTCGGATTGCACCCAAATTGGCCTCCAATTGAGCCTACAACGTACAAACGAGTTTTCCTTTATCGTTAAGCACAACCGAACTTATTAGTTGAGTCAAACATGTCCCATTTGAAGTTATTATGGTGCCACGCGAGTTAGAAAAAAAGCGGAGTCCATTTGATCACTCAAATCCTTGTATTCTCGGATTGCACCCAAATTGGCCTCCAATTGAGCCTACAACGTACAAACGAGTTTTCCTTCTTCCTTAAGCACAACCGAACTTCTTTGTTGAGTCAAACATGTCCCATTTGACGTTATTATGGTGCCCCCGAAAGGATTTAATTCAAACGGAGTCCATTTGGTCACTCAAATCCTTGTATTCTCGGATTGCACCCAAATTGGCATCCAATTGAGCCTACAACGTACAAACGAGTTTTCCTTCAACGTTAAGCACAACCGAACTTGTTTGTTGAGTCAAACATGTCCCATTTGAAGTTATTATGGTGCCACGCGAGTTAGAAAAAAACCGGAGTCCATTTGATCCCTCAAATCCTTGTATTCTCGGATTGCACCGAAATTGGCCTCCAATTGAGCCTACAACGTACAAACGAGTTTTCCTTCTTCGTTAAGCACAACCGAACTTCTTTGTTGAGTCAAACATGTCCCATTTGACGTTATTATGGTGCCCCCGCAAGGATTGAAATCAAACGGAGTCCATTTGGTCACTCAAATCCTTGTATTCTCGGATTGCACCCAAATTGGCCTCCAATTGAGCCTACAACGTACAAACGAATTTTCCTTCATCGTTGAGCACAACTGAACTTGTTTGTTGGGTCAAACATGTCCCATTTGATGTTATTATGGTGCCATGCAAGTTAGAAATCAAACGGAGTCCATTTGGTCACTCAAATCCTTGTATTCTCGGATTGCACCCAAATTGGCCTCCAATTGAGCCTACAACGTACAAACGAGTTTTCCTTCATCGTTAAGCACAACCGAACTTCTTAGTTGAGTCAAACATGTCCCATTTGAAGTTATTATGGTGCCACGCGAGTTAGAAAAAAAGCGGAGTCCATTTGATCCCTCAAATCCTTGTATTCTCGGATTGCACCGAAATTGGCCTCCAATTGAGCCTACAACGTACAAACGAGTTTTCCTTCTTCGTTAAGCACAACCGAACTTCTTTGTTGAGTCAAACATGTCCCATTTGACGTTATTATGGTGCCCCCGCAAGGATTGAAATCAAACGGAGTCCATTTGGTCACTCAAATCCTTGTATTCTCGGATTGCACCCAAATTGGCCTCCAATTGAGCCTACAACGTACAAACGAGTTTTCCTTCAACGTTAAGCACAACCGAACTTGTTTGTTGAGTCAAACATGTCCCATTTGAAGTTATTATGGTGCCACGCGAGTTAGAAAAAAAGCGGAGTCCATTTGATCCCTCAAATCCTTGTATTCTCGGATTGCACCGAAATTGGCCTCCAATTGAGCCTACAACGTACAAACGAGTTTTCCTTCTTCGTTAAGCACAACCGAACTTCTTTGTTGAGTCAAACATGTCCCATTTGATGTTATTATGGTGCCATGCAAGTTAGAAATCAAACGGAGTCCATTTGGTCACTCAAATCCTTGTATTCTCGGATTGCACCCAAATTGGCCTCCAATTGAGCCTACAACGTACAAACGAGTTTTCCTTCATCGTTAAGCACAACCGAACTTCTTAGTTGAGTCAAACATGTCCCATTTGAAGTTATTATGGTGCCACGCGAGTTAGAAAAAAAGCGGAGTCCATTTGATCACTCAAATCCTTGTATTCTCGGATTGCACCCAAATTGGCCTCCAATTGAGCCTACAACGTACAAACGAGTTTTCCTTCTTCGTTAAGCACAACCGAAATTCTTTGTTGAGTCAAACATGTCCCATTTGACGTTATTATGGTGCCCCCGAAAGGATTTAAATCAAACGGAGTCCATTTGGTCACTCAAATCCTTGTATTCTCGGATTGCACCCAAATTGGCCTCCAATTGAGCCTACAACGTACAAACGAGTTTTCCTTCAACGTTAAGCACAACCGAACTTGTTTGTTGAGTCAAACATGTCCCATTTGAAGTTATTATGGTGCCACGCGAGTTTGAAAAAAAGTGGAGTCCATTTGATCCCTCAAATCCTTGTATTCTCGGATTGCACCGAAATTGGCCTCCAATTGAGCCTACAACGTACAAACGAGTTTTCCTTCTTCGTTAAGCACAACTGAACTTCTTTGTTGAGTCAAACATGTCCCATTTGACGTTATTATGGTGCCCCCGCAAGGATTGAAATCAAACGGAGTCCATTTGGTCACTCAAATCCTTGTATTCTCGGATTGCACCCAAATTGGCCTCCAATTGAGCCTACAACGTACAAACGAGTTTTCCTTTATCGTTAAGCACAACCGAACTTATTAGTTGAGTCAAACATGTCCCATTTGAAGTTATTATGGTGCCACGCGAGTTAGAAAAAAAGCGGAGTCCATTTGATCACTCAAATCCTTGTATTCTCGGATTGCACCCAAATTGGCCTCCAATTGAGCCTACAACGTACAAACGAGTTTTCCTTCTTCCTTAAGCACAACCGAACTTCTTTGTTGAGTCAAACATGTCCCATTTGACGTTATTATGGTGCCCCCGAAAGGATTTAATTCAAACGGAGTCCATTTGGTCACTCAAATCCTTGTATTCTCGGATTGCACCCAAATTGGCATCCAATTGAGCCTACAACGTACAAACGAGTTTTCCTTCAACGTTAAGCACAACCGAACTTGTTTGTTGAGTCAAACATGTCCCATTTGAAGTTATTATGGTGCCACGCGAGTTAGAAAAAAACCGGAGTCCATTTGATCCCTCAAATCCTTGTATTCTCGGATTGCACCGAAATTGGCCTCCAATTGAGCCTACAACGTACAAACGAGTTTTCCTTCTTCGTTAAGCACAACCGAACTTCTTTGTTGAGTCAAACATGTCCCATTTGACGTTATTATGGTGCCCCCGCAAGGATTGAAATCAAACGGAGTCCATTTGGTCACTCAAATCCTTGTATTCTCGGATTGCACCCAAATTGGCCTCCAATTGAGCCTACAACGTACAAACGAATTTTCCTTCATCGTTGAGCACAACTGAACTTGTTTGTTGGGTCAAACATGTCCCATTTGATGTTATTATGGTGCCATGCAAGTTAGAAATCAAACGGAGTCCATTTGGTCACTCAAATCCTTGTATTCTCGGATTGCACCCAAATTGGCCTCCAATTGAGCCTACAACGTACAAACGAGTTTTCCTTCATCGTTAAGCACAACCGAACTTCTTAGTTGAGTCAAACATGTCCCATTTGAAGTTATTATGGTGCCACGCGAGTTAGAAAAAAAGCGGAGTCCATTTGATCCCTCAAATCCTTGTATTCTCGGATTGCACCGAAATTGGCCTCCAATTGAGCCTACAACGTACAAACGAGTTTTCCTTCTTCGTTAAGCACAACCGAACTTCTTTGTTGAGTCAAACATGTCCCATTTGACGTTATTATGGTGCCCCCGCAAGGATTGAAATCAAACGGAGTCCATTTGGTCACTCAAATCCTTGTATTCTCGGATTGCACCCAAATTGGCCTCCAATTGAGCCTACAACGTACAAACGAGTTTTCCTTCAACGTTAAGCACAACCGAACTTGTTTGTTGAGTCAAACATGTCCCATTTGAAGTTATTATGGTGCCACGCGAGTTAGAAAAAAAGCGGAGTCCATTTGATCCCTCAAATCCTTGTATTCTCGGATTGCACCGAAATTGGCCTCCAATTGAGCCTACAACGTACAAACGAGTTTTCCTTCTTCGTTAAGCACAACCGAACTTCTTTGTTGAGTCAAACATGTCCCATTTGACGTTATTATGGTGCCCCCGCAAGGATTGAAATCAAACGGAGTCCATTTGGTCACTCAAATCCTTGTATTCTCGGATTGCACCCAAATTGGCCTCCAATTGAGCCTACAACGTACAAACTAGTTTTCCTTCAACGTTAAGCACAACCGAACTTGTTTGTTGAGTCAAACATGTCCCATTTGAAGTTATTATGGTGCCACGCGAGTTAGAAAAAAAGCGGAGTCCATTTGATCCCTCAAATCCTTGTATTCTCGGATTGCACCGAAATTTGCCTCCAATTGAGCCTACAACGTACAAACGAGTTTTCCTTCTTCGTTAAGCACAACCGAACTTCTTTGTTGAGTCAAACATGTCCCATTTGACGTTATTATGGTGCCCCCGCAAGGATTGAAATCAAACGGAGTCCATTTGGTCACTCAAATCCTTGTATTCTCGGATTGCACCCAAATTGGCCTCCAATTGAGCCTACAACGTACAAACGAGTTTTCCTTCTTCCTTAAGCACAACCGAACTTCTTTGTTGAGTAAAACATGTCCCATTTGACGTTATTATGGTGCCCCCGAAAGGATTTAATTCAAACGGAGTCCATTTGGTCACTCAAATCCTTGTATTCTCGGATTGCACCCAAATTGGCATCCAATTGAGCCTACAACGTACAAACGAGTTTTCCTTCAACGTTAAGCACAATCGAACTTGTTTGTTGAGTCAAACATGTCCCATTTGAAGTTATTATGGTGCCACGCGAGTTAGAAAAAAACCGGAGTCCATTTGATCCCTCAAATCCTTGTATTCTCGGATTGCACCAAAATTGGCCTCCAATTGAGCCTACAACGTACAAACGAGTTTTCCTTCTTCGTTAAGCACAACCGAACTTCTTTGTTGAGTCAAACATGTCCCATTTGACGTTATTATGGTGCCCCCGCAAGGATTGAAATCAAACGGAGTCCATTTGGTCACTCAAATCCTTGTATTCTCGGATTGCACCCAAATTGGCCTCCAATTGAGCCTACAAAGTACAAACGAATTTTCCTTCATCGTTGAGCACAACTGAACTTGTTTGTTGGGTCAAACATGTCCCATTTGATGTTATTATGGTGCCATGCAAGTTAGAAATCAAACGGAGTCCATTTGGTCACTCAAATCCTTGTATTCTCGGATTGCACCCAAATTGGCCTCCAATTGAGCCTACAACGTACAAACGAGTTTTCCTTCATCGTTAAGCACAACCGAACTTCTTAGTTGAGTCAAACATGTCCCATTTGAAGTTATTATGGTGCCACGCGAGTTAGAAAAAAAGCGGAGTCCATTTGATCCCTCAAATCCTTGTATTCTCGGATTGCACCGAAATTGGCCTCCAATTGAGCCTACAACGTACAAACGAGTTTTCCTTCTTCGTTAAGCACAACCGAACTTCTTTGTTGAGTCAAACATGTCCCATTTGACGTTATTATGGTGCCCCCGCAAGGATTGAAATCAAACGGAGTCCATTTGGTCACTCAAATCCTTGTATTCTCGGATTGCACCCAAATTGGCCTCCAATTGAGCCTACAACGTACAAACGAGTTTTCCTTCAACGTTAAGCACAACCGAACTTGTTTGTTGAGTCAAACATGTCCCATTTGAAGTTATTATGGTGCCACGCGAGTTAGAAAAAAAGCGGAGTCCATTTGATCCCTCAAATCCTTGTATTCTCGGATTGCACCGAAATTGGCCTCCAATTGAGCCTACAACGTACAAACGAGTTTTCCTTCTTCGTTAAGCACAACCGAACTTCTTTGTTGAGTCAAACATGTCCCATTTGACGTTATTATGGTGCCCCCGCAAGGATTGAAATCAAACGGAGTCCATTTGGTCACTCAAATCCTTGTATTCTCGGATTGCACCCAAATTGGCCTCCAATTGAGCCTACAACGTACAAACTAGTTTTCCTTCAACGTTAAGCACAACCGAACTTGTTTGTTGAGTCAAACATGTCCCATTTGAAGTTATTATGGTGCCACGCGAGTTAGAAAAAAAGCGGAGTCCATTTGATCCCTCAAATCCTTGTATTCTCGGATTGCACCGAAATTTGCCTCCAATTGAGCCTACAACGTACAAACGAGTTTTCCTTCTTCGTTAAGCACAACCGAACTTCTTTGTTGAGTCAAACATGTCCCATTTGACGTTATTATGGTGCCCCCGCAAGGATTGAAATCAAACGGAGTCCATTTGGTCACTCAAATCCTTGTATTCTCGGATTGCACCCAAATTGGCCTCCAATTGAGCCTACAACGTACAAACGAGTTTTCCTTCTTCCTTAAGCACAACCGAACTTCTTTGTTGAGTAAAACATGTCCCATTTGACGTTATTATGGTGCCCCCGAAAGGATTTAATTCAAACGGAGTCCATTTGGTCACTCAAATCCTTGTATTCTCGGATTGCACCCAAATTGGCATCCAATTGAGCCTACAACGTACAAACGAGTTTTCCTTCAACGTTAAGCACAATCGAACTTGTTTGTTGAGTCAAACATGTCCCATTTGAAGTTATTATGGTGCCACGCGAGTTAGAAAAAAACCGGAGTCCATTTGATCCCTCAAATCCTTGTATTCTCGGATTGCACCGAAATTGGCCTCCAATTGAGCCTACAACGTACAAACGAGTTTTCCTTCTTCGTTAAGCACAACCGAACTTCTTTGTTGAGTCAAACATGTCCCATTTGACGTTATTATGGTGCCCCCGCAAGGATTGAAATCAAACGGAGTCCATTTGGTCACTCAAATCCTTGTATTCTCGGATTGCACCCAAATTGGCCTCCAATTGAGCCTACAAAGTACAAACGAATTTTCCTTCATCGTTGAGCACAACTGAACTTGTTTGTTGGGTCAAACATGTCCCATTTGATGTTATTATGGTGCCATGCAAGTTAGAAATCAAACGGAGTCCATTTGGTCACTCAAATCCTTGTATTCTCGGATTGCACCCAAATTGGCCTCCAATTGAGCCTACAACGTACAAACGAGTTTTCCTTCATCGTTAAGCACAACCGAACTTCTTAGTTGAGTCAAACATGTCCCATTTGAAGTTATTATGGTGCCACGCGAGTTAGAAAAAAAGCGGAGTCCATTTGATCCCTCAAATCCTTGTATTCTCGGATTGCACCGAAATTGGCCTCCAATTGAGCCTACAACGTACAAACGAGTTTTCCTTCTTCGTTAAGCACAACCGAACTTCTTTGTTGAGTCAAACATGTCCCATTTGACGTTATTATGGTGCCCCCACAAGGATTGAAATCAAACGGAGTCCATTTGGTCACTCAAATCCTTGTATTCTCGGATTGCACCCAAATTGGCCTCCAATTGAGCCTACAACGTACAAACGAGTTTTCCTTCAACGTTAAGCACAACCGAACTTGTTTGTTGAGTCAAACATGTCCCATTTGAAGTTATTATGGTGCCACGCGAGTTAGAAAAAAAGCGGAGTCCATTTGATCCCTCAAATCCTTGTATTCTCGGATTGCACCGAAATTGGCCTCCAATTGAGCCTACAACGTACAAACGAGTTTTCCTTCTTCGTTAAGCACAACCGAACTTCTTTGTTGAGTCAAACATGTCCCATTTGACGTTATTATGGTGCCCCCGCAAGGATTGAAATCAAACGGAGTCCATTTGGTCACTCAAATCCTTGTATTCTCGGATTGCACCCAAATTGGCCTCCAATTGAGCCTACAACGTACAAACGAATTTTCCTTCATCGTTGAGCACAACTGAACTTGTTTGTTGGGTCAAACATGTCCCATTTGATGTTATTATGGTGCCATGCAAGTCAGAAATCAAACGGAGTCCATTTGGTCACTCAAATCCTTGTATTCTCGGATTGCACCCAAATTGGCCTCCAATTGAGCCTACAACGTACAAACGAGTTTTCCTTCATCGTTAAGCACAACCGAACTTCTTAGTTGAGTCAAACATGTCCCATTTGAAGTTATTATGGTGCCACGCGAGTTAGAAAAAAAGCGGAGTCCATTTTATCACTCAAATCCTTGTATTCTCGGATTACACCCAAATTGGCCTCCAATTGAGCCTACAACGTACAAACGAGTTTTCCTTCTTCGTTAAGCACAACCGAACTTCTTTGTTGAGTCAAACATGTCCTATTTGACGTTATTATGGTGCCCCCGAAAGGATTTAAATCAAACGGAGTCCATTTGGTCACTCAAATCCTTGTATTCTCGGATTGCACCCAAATTGGCCTCCAATTGAGCCTACAACGTACAAACGAGTTTTCCTTCAACGTTAAGCACAACCGAACTTGTTTGTTGAGTCAAACATGTCCCATTTGAAGTTATTATGGTGCCACGCGAGTTAGAAAAAAAGCGGAGTCCATTTGATCCCTCAAATCCTTGTATTCTCGGATTGCACCGAAATTGGCCTCCAATTGAGCCTACAACGTACAAACGAGTTTTCCTTCTTCGTTAAGCACAACCGAACTTCTTTGTTGAGTCAAACATGTCCCATTTGACGTTATTATGGAGCCCCCGAAAGGATTTAATTCAAACGGAGTCCATTTGGTCACTCAAATCCTTGTATTCTCGGATTGCACCCAAATTGGCATCCAATTGAGCCTACAACGTTCAAACGAGTTTTCCTTCAACGTTAAGCACAACCGAACTTGTTTGTTGAGTCAAACATGTCCCATTTTGAAGTTATTATGGTGCCACGCGAGTTAGAAAAAAAGCGGAGTCCATTTGATCCCTCAAATCCTTGTATTCTCGGATTGCACCGAAATTGGCCTCCAATTGAGCGTACAACGTACAAACGAGTTTTCCTTCTTCGTTAAGCACAACCGAACTTCTTTGTTGAGTCAAACATGTCCCATTTGACGTTATTATGGTGCCCCCGCAAGGATTGAAATCAAACGGAGTCCATTTGGTCAGTCAAATCCTTGTATTCTCGGATTGCACCCAAATTGGCCTCCAATTGAGCCTACAACGTACAAACGAGTTTTCCTTTATCGTTAAGCACAACCGAACTTCTTAGTTGAGTCAAACATGTCCCATTTGAAGTTATTATGGTGCCACGCGAGTTAGAAAAAAAGCGGAGTCCATTTGATCACTCAAATCCTTGTATTCTCGGATTGCACCCAAATTGGCCTCCAATTGAGCCTACAACGTACAAACGAGTTTTCCTTCTTCCTTAAGCACAACCGAAATTCTTTGTTGAGTCAAACATGTCCCATTTGACGTTATTATGGAGCCCCCGAAAGGATTTAATTCAAACGGAGTCCATTTGGTCACTCAAATCCTTGTATTCTCGGATTGCACCCAAATTGGCATCCAATTGAGCCTACAACGTTCAAACGAGTTTTCCTTCAACGTTAAGCACAACCGAACTTGTTTGTTGAGTCAAACATGTCCCATTTGAAGTTATTATGGTGCCACGCGAGTTAGAAAAAAAGCGGAGTCCATTTGATCCCTCAAATCCTTGTATTCTCGGATTGCACCGAAATTGGCCTCCAATTGAGCCTACAACGTACAAACGAGTTTTCCTTCTTCGTTAAGCACAACCGAACTTCTTTGTTGAGTCAAACATGTCCCATTTGACGTTATTATGGTGCCCCCGCAAGGATTGAAATCAAACGGAGTCCATTTGGTCACTCAAATCCTTGTATTCTCGGATTGCACCCAAATTGGCCTCCAATTGAGCCTACAACGTACAAACGAATTTTCCTTCATCGTTGAGCACAACTGAACTTGTTTGTTGGGTCAAACATGTCCCATTTGATGTTATTATGGTGCCATGCAAGTTAGAAATCAAACGGAGTCCATTTGGTCACTCAAATCCTTGTATTCTCGGATTGCACCCAAATTGGCCTCCAATTGAGCCTACAACGTACAAACGAGTTTTCCTTCTTCGTTAAGCACAACCGAACTTATTTGTTGAGTCAAACATGTCCCATTTGACGTTATTATGGTGCCCCCGCAAGGATTGAAATCAAACGGAGTCCATTTGGTCACTCAAATCCTTGTATTCTCGGATTGCACCCAAATTGGCCTCCAATTGAGCCTACAACGTACAAACGAGTTTTCCTTCAACGTTAAGCACAACCGAACTTGTTTGTTGAGTCAAACATGTCCCATTTGAAGTTATTATGGTGCCACGCGAGTTAGAAAAAAAGCGGAGTCCATTTGATCCCTCAAATCCTTGTATTCTCGGATTGCACCGAAATTGGCCTCCAATTGAGCCTACAACGTACAAACGAGTTTTCCTTCTTCGTTAAGCACAACCGAACTTCTTTGTTGAGTCAAACATGTCCCATTTGACGTTATTATGGTGCCCCCGCAAGGATTGAAATCAAACGGAGTCCATTTGGTCACTCAAATCCTTGTATTCTCGGATTGCACCCAAATTGGCCTCCAATTGAGCCTACAACGTACAAACTAGTTTTCCTTCAACGTTAAGCACAACCGAACTTGTTTGTTGAGTCAAACATGTCCCATTTGAAGTTATTATGGTGCCACGCGAGTTAGAAAAAAAGCGGAGTCCATTTGATCCCTCAAATCCTTGTATTCTCGGATTGCACCGAAATTTGCCTCCAATTGAGCCTACAACGTACAAACGAGTTTTCCTTCTTCGTTAAGCACAACCGAACTTCTTTGTTGAGTCAAACATGTCCCATTTGACGTTATTATGGTGCCCCCGCAAGGATTGAAATCAAACGGAGTCCATTTGGTCACTCAAATCCTTGTATTCTCGGATTGCACCCAAATTGGCCTCCAATTGAGCCTACAACGTACAAACGAGTTTTCCTTCTTCCTTAAGCACAACCGAACTTCTTTGTTGAGTAAAACATGTCCCATTTGACGTTATTATGGTGCCCCCGAAAGGATTTAATTCAAACGGAGTCCATTTGGTCACTCAAATCCTTGTATTCTCGGATTGCACCCAAATTGGCATCCAATTGAGCCTACAACGTACAAACGAGTTTTCCTTCAACGTTAAGCACAATCGAACTTGTTTGTTGAGTCAAACATGTCCCATTTGAAGTTATTATGGTGCCACGCGAGTTAGAAAAAAACCGGAGTCCATTTGATCCCTCAAATCCTTGTATTCTCGGATTGCACCGAAATTGGCCTCCAATTGAGCCTACAACGTACAAACGAGTTTTCCTTCTTCGTTAAGCACAACCGAACTTCTTTGCTGAGTCAAACATGTCCCATTTGACGTTATTATGGTGCCCCCGCAAGGATTGAAATCAAACGGAGTCCATTTGGTCACTCAAATCCTTGTATTCTCGGATTGCACCCAAATTGGCCTCCAATTGAGCCTACAAAGTACAAACGAATTTTCCTTCATCGTTGAGCACAACTGAACTTGTTTGTTGGGTCAAACATGTCCCATTTGATGTTATTATGGTGCCATGCAAGTTAGAAATCAAACGGAGTCCATTTGGTCACTCAAATCCTTGTATTCTCGGATTGCACCCAAATTGGCCTCCAATTGAGCCTACAACGTACAAACGAGTTTTCCTTCATCGTTAAGCACAACCGAACTTCTTAGTTGAGTCAAACATGTCCCATTTGAAGTTATTATGGTGCCACGCGAGTTAGAAAAAAAGCGGAGTCCATTTGATCCCTCAAATCCTTGTATTCTCGGATTGCACCGAAATTGGCCTCCAATTGAGCCTACAACGTACAAACGAGTTTTCCTTCTTCGTTAAGCACAACCGAACTTCTTTGTTGAGTCAAACATGTCCCATTTGACGTTATTATGGTGCCCCCACAAGGATTGAAATCAAACGGAGTCCATTTGGTCACTCAAATCCTTGTATTCTCGGATTGCACCCAAATTGGCCTCCAATTGAGCCTACAACGTACAAACGAGTTTTCCTTCAACGTTAAGCACAACCGAACTTGTTTGTTGAGTCAAACATGTCCCATTTGAAGTTATTATGGTGCCACGCGAGTTAGAAAAAAAGCGGAGTCCATTTGATCCCTCAAATCCTTGTATTCTCGGATTGCACCGAAATTGGCCTCCAATTGAGCCTACAACGTACAAACGAGTTTTCCTTCTTCGTTAAGCACAACCGAACTTCTTTGTTGAGTCAAACATGTCCCATTTGACGTTATTATGGTGCCCCCGCAAGGATTGAAATCAAACGGAGTCCATTTGGTCACTCAAATCCTTGTATTCTCGGATTGCACCCAAATTGGCCTCCAATTGAGCCTACAACGTACAAACGAATTTTCCTTCATCGTTGAGCACAACTGAACTTGTTTGTTGGGTCAAACATGTCCCATTTGATGTTATTATGGTGCCATGCAAGTCAGAAATCAAACGGAGTCCATTTGGTCACTCAAATCCTTGTATTCTCGGATTGCACCCAAATTGGCCTCCAATTGAGCCTACAACGTACAAACGAGTTTTCCTTCATCGTTAAGCACAACCGAACTTCTTAGTTGAGTCAAACATGTCCCATTTGAAGTTATTATGGTGCCACGCGAGTTAGAAAAAAAGCGGAGTCCATTTTATCACTCAAATCCTTGTATTCTCGGATTACACCCAAATTGGCCTCCAATTGAGCCTACAACGTACAAACGAGTTTTCCTTCTTCGTTAAGCACAACCGAACTTCTTTGTTGAGTCAAACATGTCCTATTTGACGTTATTATGGTGCCCCCGAAAGGATTTAAATCAAACGGAGTCCATTTGGTCACTCAAATCCTTGTATTCTCGGATTGCACCCAAATTGGCCTCCAATTGAGCCTACAACGTACAAACGAGTTTTCCTTCAACGTTAAGCACAACCGAACTTGTTTGTTGAGTCAAACATGTCCCATTTGAAGTTATTATGGTGCCACGCGAGTTAGAAAAAAAGCGGAGTCCATTTGATCCCTCAAATCCTTGTATTCTCGGATTGCACCGAAATTGGCCTCCAATTGAGCCTACAACGTACAAACGAGTTTTCCTTCTTCGTTAAGCACAACCGAACTTCTTTGTTGAGTCAAACATGTCCCATTTGACGTTATTATGGAGCCCCCGAAAGGATTTAATTCAAACGGAGTCCATTTGGTCACTCAAATCCTTGTATTCTCGGATTGCACCCAAATTGGCATCCAATTGAGCCTACAACGTTCAAACGAGTTTTCCTTCAACGTTAAGCACAACCGAACTTGTTTGTTGAGTCAAACATGTCCCATTTTGAAGTTATTATGGTGCCACGCGAGTTAGAAAAAAAGCGGAGTCCATTTGATCCCTCAAATCCTTGTATTCTCGGATTGCACCGAAATTGGCCTCCAATTGAGCGTACAACGTACAAACGAGTTTTCCTTCTTCGTTAAGCACAACCGAACTTCTTTGTTGAGTCAAACATGTCCCATTTGACGTTATTATGGTGCCCCCGCAAGGATTGAAATCAAACGGAGTCCATTTGGTCACTCAAATCCTTGTATTCTCGGATTGCACCCAAATTGGCCTCCAATTGAGCCTACAACGTACAAACGAGTTTTCCTTTATCGTTAAGCACAACCGAACTTCTTAGTTGAGTCAAACATGTCCCATTTGAAGTTATTATGGTGCCACGCGAGTTAGAAAAAAAGCGGAGTCCATTTGATCACTCAAATCCTTGTATTCTCGGATTGCACCCAAATTGGCCTCCAATTGAGCCTACAACGTACAAACGAGTTTTCCTTCTTCCTTAAGCACAACCGAAATTCTTTGTTGAGTCAAACATGTCCAATTTGACGTTATTATGGAGCCCCCGAAAGGATTTAATTCAAACGGAGTCCATTTGGTCACTCAAATCCTTGTATTCTCGGATTGCACCCAAATTGGCATCCAATTGAGCCTACAACGTTCAAACGAGTTTTCCTTCAACGTTAAGCACAACCGAACTTGTTTGTTGAGTCAAACATGTCCCATTTTGAAGTTATTATGGTGCCACGCGAGTTAGAAAAAAAGCGGAGTCCATTTGATCCCTCAAATCCTTGTATTCTCGGATTGCACCGAAATTGGCCTCCAATTGAGCCTACAACGTACAAACGAGTTTTCCTTCTTCGTTAAGCACAACCGAACTTCTTTGTTGAGTCAAACATGTCCCATTTGACGTTATTATGGTGCCCCCGCAAGGATTGAAATCAAACGGAGTCCATTTGGTCACTCAAATCCTTGTATTCTCGGATTGCACCCAAATTGCCCTCCAATTGAGCCTACAACGTACAAACGAATTTTCCTTCATCGTTGAGCACAACTGAACTTGTTTGTTGGGTCAAACATGTCCCATTTGATGTTATTATGGTGCCATGCAAGTTAGAAATCAAACGGAGTCCATTTGGTCACTCAAATCCTTGTATTCTCGGATTGCACCCAAATTGGCCTCCAATTGAGCCTACAACGTACAAACGAGTTTTCCTTCATCGTTAAGCACAACCGAACTTCTTAGTTGAGTCAAACATGTCCCATTTGAAGTTATTATGGTGCCACACGAGTTAGAAAAAAAGCGGAGTCCATTTGATCCCTCAAATCCTTGTATTCTCGGATTGCACCGAAATTGGCCTCCAATTGAGCCTACAACGTACAAACGAGTTTTCCTTCTTCGTTAAGCACAACCGAACTTCTTTGTTGAGTCAAACATGTCCCATTTGACGTTATTATGGTGCCCCCGCAAGGATTGAAATCAAACGGAGTCCATTTGGTCACTCAAATCCTTGTATTCTCGGATTGCACCCAAATTGGCCTCCAATTGAGCCTACAACGTACAAACGAATTTTCCTTCATCGTTGAGCACAACTGAACTTGTTTGTTGGGTCAAACATGTCCCATTTGATGTTATTATGGTGCCATGCAAGTTAGAAATCAAACGGAGTCCATTTGGTCACTCAAATCCTTGTATTCTCGGATTGCACCCAAATTGGCCTCCAATTGAGCCTACAACGTACAAACGAGTTTTCCTTCATCGTTAAGCACAACCGAACTTCTTAGTTGAGTCAAACATGTCCCATTTGAAGTTATTATGGTGCCACGCGAGTTAGAAAAAAAGCGGAGTCCATTTGATCACTCAAATCCTTGTATTCTCGGATTGCACCCAAATTGGCCTCCAATTAAGCCTACAACGTACAAACGAGTTTTCCTTCTTCGTTAAGCACAACCGAACTTCTTTGTTGAGTCAAACATGTCCCATTTGACGTTATTATGGTGCCCCCGAAAGGATTTAAATCAAACGGAGTCCATTTGGTCACTCAAATCCTTGTATTCTCGGATTGCACCCAAATTGGCCTCCAATTTAGCCTACAACGTACAAACGAGTTTTCCTTCAACGATAAGCACAACCGAACTTGTTTGTTGAGTCAAACATGTCCCATTTGAAGTTATTATGGTGCCACGCGAGTTAGAAAAAAAGCGGAGTCCATTTGATCCCTCAAATCCTTGTATTCTCGGATTGCACCGAAATTGGCCTCCAATTGAGCCTACAACGTACAAACGAGTTTTCCTTCTTCGTTAAGCACAACCGAACTTCTTTGTTGAGTCAAAGATGTCCCATTTGACGTTATTATGGTGCCCCCGCAAGGATTGAAATCAAACGGAGTCCATTTGGTCACTCAAATCCTTGTATTCTCCGATTGCACCCAAATTGGCCTCCAATTGAGCCTACAACGTACAAACGAGTTTTCCTTCATCGTTGAGCACAACTGAACTTGTTTGTTGGGTCAAACATGTCCCATTTGATGTTATTATGGTGCCATGCAAGTTATAAATCAAACGGAGTCCATTTGGTCACTCAAATCCTTGTATTCTCGGATTGCACCCAAATTGGCCTCCAATTGAGCCTACAACGTACAAACGAGTTTTCCTTCATCGTTAAGCACAACCGAACTTCTTAGTTGAGTCAAACATGTCCCATTTGAAGTTATTATGGTGCCACGCGAGTTAGAAAAAAAGCGGAGTCCATTTGATCACTCAAATCCTTGTATTCTCGGATTGCACCCAAATTGGCCTCCAATTAAGCCTACAACGTACAAACGAGTTTTCCTTCTTCGTTAAGCACAACCGAACTTCTTTGTTGAGTCAAACATGTCCCATTTGACGTTATTATGGTGCCCCCGAAAGGATTTAAATCAAACGGAGTCCATTTGGTCACTCAAATCCTTGTATTCTCGGATTGCACCCAAATTGGCCTCCAATTTAGCCTACAACGTACAAACGAGTTTTCCTTCAACGATAAGCACAACCGAACTTGTTTGTTGAGTCAAACATGTCCCATTTGAAGTTATTATGGTGCCACGCGAGTTAGAAAAAAAGCGGAGTCCATTTGATCCCTCAAATCCTTGTATTCTCGGATTGCACCGAAATTGGCCTCCAATTGAGCCTACAACGTACAAACGAGTTTTCCTTCTTCGTTAAGCACAACCGAACTTCTTTGTTGAGTCAAACATGTCCCATTTGACGTTATTATGGTGCCCCCGCAAGGATTGAAATCAAACGGAGTCCATTTGGTCACTCAAATCCTTGTATTCTCCGATTGCACCCAAATTGGCCTCCAATTGAGCCTACAACGTACAAACGAGTTTTCCTTCATCGTTGAGCACAACTGAACTTGTTTGTTGGGTCAAACATGTCCCATTTGATGTTATTATGGTGCCATGCAAGTTAGAAATCAAACGGAGTCCATTTGGTCACTCAAATCCTTGTATTCTCGGATTGCACCCAAATTGGCCTCCAATTGAGCCTACAACGTACAAACGAGTTTTCCTTCATCGTTAAGCACAACCGAACTTCTTAGTTGAGTCAAACATGTCCCATTTGAAGTTATTATGTTGCCACGCGAGTTAGAAAAAAAGCGGAGTCCATTTGATCACTCAAATCCTTGTATTCTCGGATTGCACCCAAATTGGCCTCCAATTGAGCCTACAACGTACAAACGAGTTTTCCTTCAACGATAAGCACAACCGAACTTGTTTGTTGAGTCAAACATGTCCCATTTGAAGTTATTATGGTGCCACGCGAGTTAGAAAAAAAGCGGAGTCCATTTGATCCCTCAAATCCTTGTATTCTCGGATTGCACCGAAATTGGCCTCCAATTGAGCCTACAACGTACAAACGAGTTTTCCTTCTTCGTTAAGCACAACCGAACTTCTTTGTTGAGTCAAACATGTCCCATTTGACGTTATTATGGTGCCCCCGCAAGGATTGAAATCAAACGGAGTCCATTTGGTCACTCAAATCCTTGTATTCTCGGATTGCACCCAAATTGGCCTCCAATTGAGCCTACAACGTACAAACGCGTTTTCCTTCATCGTTAAGCACAACCGAACTTGTTTGTTGAGTCAAACATGTCCCATTTGAAGTTATTATGGTGCCACGCGAGTTAGAAAAAAAGCGGAGTCCATTTGATCACTCAAATCCTTGTATTCTCGGATTGCACCCAAATTGGCCTCCAATTGAGCCTACAACGTACAAACGAGTTTTCCTTCTTCGTTAAGCACAACCGAACTTATTTGTTGAGTCAAACATGTCCCATTTGACGTTATTATGGTGCCCCCGCAAGGATTGAAATCAAACGGAGTCCATTTGGTCACTCAAATCCTTGTATTCTCGGATTGCACCCAAATTGGCCTCCAATTGAGCCTACAACGTACAAACGAATTTTCCTTCATCGTTGAGCACAACTGAACTTGTTTGTTGGGTCAAACATGTCCCATTTGATGTTATTATGGTGCCATGCAAGTTAGAAATCAAACGGAGTCCATTTGGTCACTCAAATCCTTGTATTCTCGGATTGCACCCAAATTGGCCTCCAATTGAGCCTACAACGTACAAACGAGTTTTCCTTCATCGTTAAGCACAACCGAACTTCTTAGTTGAGTCAAACATGTCCCATTTGAAGTTATTATGGTGCCACGCGAGTTAGAAAAAAAGCGGAGTGCATTTGATCACTCAAATCCTTGTATTCTCGGATTGCACCCAAATTGGCCTCCAATTGAGCCTACAACGTACAAACGAGTTTTCCTTCTTCGTTAAGCACAACCGAACTTCTTTGTTGAGTCAAACATGTCCCATTTGACGTTATTATGGTGCCCCCGAAAGGATTTAAATCAAACGGAGTCCATTTCGTCACTCAAATCCTTGTATTCTCGGATTGCACCCAAATTGGCCTCCAATTGAGCCTACAACGTACAAACGAGTTTTCCTTCAACGTTAAGCACAACCGAACTTGTTTGTTGAGTCAAACATCTCCCATTTGAAGTTATTATGGTGCCACGCGAGTTAGAAAAAAAGCGGAGTCCATTTGATCCCTCAAATCCTTGTATTCTCGGATTGCACCGAAATTGGCCTCCAATTGAGCCTACAACGTACAAACGAGTTTTCCTTCTTCGTTAAGCACAACCGAACTTCTTTGTTGAGTCAAACATTTCCCATTTGACGTTATTATGGTGCCCCCGCAAGGATTGAAATCAAACGGAGTCCATTTGGTCACTCAAATCCTTGTATTCTCGGATTGCACCCAAATTGGCCTCCAATTGAGCCTACAACGTACAAACGAATTTTCCTTCATCGTTGAGCACAACTGAACTTGTTTGTTGGGTCAAACATGTCCCATTTGATGTTATTATGGTGCCATGCAAGTTAGAAATCAAACGGAGTCCATTTGGTCACTCAAATCCTTGTATTCTCGGATTGCACCCAAATTGGCCTCCAATTGAGCCTACAACGTACAAACGAGTTTTCCTTCATCGTTAAGCACAACCGAACTTCTTAGTTGAGTCAAACATGTCCCATTTGAAGTTATTATGGTGCCACGCGAGTTAGAAAAAAAGCGGAGTCCATTTGATCACTCAAATCCTTGTATTCTCGGATTGCACCCAAATTGGCCTCCAATTGAGCCTACAACGTACAAACGAGTTTTCCTTCTTCGTTAAGCACAACCGAACTTATTTGTTGAGTCAAACATGTCCCATTTGACGTTATTATGGTTCCCCCGAAAGGATTTAAATCAAACGGAGTCCATTTGGTCACTCAAATCCTTGTATTCTCGGATTGCACCCAAATTGGCCTCCAATTGAGCCTACAACGTACAAACGAGTTTTTCTTCATCGTTAAGCACAACCGAACTTGTTTGTTGAGTCAAACATGTCCCATTTTAAGTTATTATGGTGCCACGCGAGTTAGAAAAAAAGCGGAGTCCATTTGATCCCTCAAATCCTTGTATTCTCGGATTGCACCCAAATTGGCCTCCAATTGAGCCTACAACGTACAAACGAGTTTTCCTTCTTCGTTAAGCACAACCGAACTTCTTTGTTGAGTCAAACATGTCCCATTTGACGTTATTATGGTGCCCCCGCAAGGATTGAAATCAAACGGAGTCCATTTGGTCACTCAAATCCTTGTATTCTCGGATTGCACCCAAATTGGCCTCCAATTGAGCCTACAACGTACAAACGAATTTTCCTTCATCGTTGAGCACAACTGAACTTGTTTGTTGGGTCAAACATGTCCCATTTGATGTTATTATGGTGCCATGCAAGTTAGAAATCAAACGGAGTCCATTTGGTCACTCAAATTCTTGTATTCTCGGATTGCACCCAAATTGGCCTCCAATTGAGCCTACAACGTACAAACGAGTTTTCCTTCATCGTTAAGCACAACCGAACTTCTTAGTTGAGTCAAACATGTCCCATTTGAAGTTATTATGGTGCCACGCGAGTTAGAAAAAAAGCGGAGTCCATTTGATCACTCAAATCCTTGTATTCTCGGATTGCACCCAAATTGGCCTCCAATTGAGCCTACAACGTACAAACGAGTTTTCCTTCTTCGTTAAGCACAACCGAACTTCTTTGTTGAGTCAAACATGTCCCATTTGACGTTATTATGGTGCCCCCGAAAGGATTTAAATCAAACGGAGTCCATTTCGTCACTCAAATCCTTGTATTCTCGGATTGCACCCAAATTGGCCTCCAATTGAGCCTACAACGTACAAACGAGTTTTCCTTCAACGTTAAGCACAACCGAACTTGTTTGTTGAGTCAAACATGTCCCATTTGAAGTTATTATGGTGCCACGCGAGTTAGAAAAAAAGCGGAGTCCATTTGATCCCTCAAATCCTTGTATTCTCGGATTGCACCGAAATTGGCCTCCAATTGAGCCTACAACGTACAAACGAGTTTTCCTTCTTCGTTAAGCACAACCGAACTTCTTTGTTGAGTCAAACATTTCCCATTTGACGTTATTATGGTGCCCCCGCAAGGATTGAAATCAAACGGAGTCCATTTGGTCACTCAAATCCTTGTATTCTCGGATTGCACCCAAATTGGCCTCCAATTGAGCCTACAACGTACAAACGAATTTTCCTTCATCGTTGAGCACAACTGAACTTGTTTGTTGGGTCAAACATGTCCCATTTGATGTTATTATGGTGCCATGCAAGTTAGAAATCAAACGGAGTCCATTTGGTCACTCAAATCCTTGTATTCTCGGATTGCACCCAAATTGGCCTCCAATTGAGCCTACAACGTACAAACGAGTTTTCCTTCATCGTTAAGCACAACCGAACTTCTTAGTTGAGTCAAACATGTCCCATTTGAAGTTATTATGGTGCCACGCGAGTTAGAAAAAAAGCGGAGTCCATTTGATCACTCAAATCCTTGTATTCTCGGATTGCACCCAAATTGGCCTCCAATTGAGCCTACAACGTACAAACGAGTTTTCCTTCTTCGTTAAGCACAACCGAACTTATTTGTTGAGTCAAACATGTCCCATTTGACGTTATTATGGTTCCCCCGAAAGGATTTAAATCAAACGGAGTCCATTTGGTCACTCAAATCCTTGTATTCTCGGATTGCACCCAAATTGGCCTCCAATTGAGCCTACAACGTACAAACGCGTTTTTCTTCATCGTTAAGCACAACCGAACTTGTTTGTTGAGTCAAACATGTCCCATTTTAAGTTATTATGGTGCCACGCGAGTTAGAAAAAAAGCGGAGTCCATTTGATCCCTCAAATCCTTGTATTCTCGGATTGCACCCAAATTGGCCTCCAATTGAGCCTACAACGTACAAACGAGTTTTCCTTCTTCGTTAAGCACAACCGAACTTCTTTGTTGAGTCAAACATGTCCCATTTGACGTTATTATGGTGCCCCCGCAAGGATTGAAATCAAACGGAGTCCATTTGGTCACTCAAATCCTTGTATTCTCGGATTGCACCCAAATTGGCCTCCAATTGAGCCTACAACGTACAAACGAATTTTCCTTCATCGTTGAGCACAACTGAACTTGTTTGTTGGGTCAAACATGTCCCATTTGATGTTATTATGGTGCCATGCAAGTTAGAAATCAAACGGAGTCCATTTGGTCACTCAAATCCTTGTATTCTCGGATTGCACCCAAATTGGCCTCCAATTGAGCCTACAACGTACAAACGAGTTTTCCTTCATCGTTAAGCACAACCGAACTTCTTAGTTGAGTCAAACATGTCCCATTTGAAGTTATTATGGTGCCACGCGAGTTAGAAAAAAAGCGGAGTCCATTTGATCACTCAAATCCTTGTATTCTCGGATTGCACCCAAATTGGCCTCCAATTGAGCCTACAACGTACAAACGAGTTTTCCTTCTTCGTTAAGCACAACCGAACTTCTTTGTTGAGTCAAACATGTCCCATTTGACGTTATTATGGTGCCCCCGAAAGGATTTAAATCAAACGGAGTCCATTTCGTCACTCAAATCCTTGTATTCTCGGATTGCACCCAAATTGGCCTCCAATTGAGCCTACAACGTACAAACGAGTTTTCCTTCAACGTTAAGCACAACCGAACTTGTTTGTTGAGTCAAACATGTCCCATTTGAAGTTATTATGGTGCCACGCGAGTTAGAAAAAAAGCGGAGTCCATTTGATCCCTCAAATCCTTGTATTCTCGGATTGCACCGAAATTGGCCTCCAATTGAGCCTACAACGTACAAACGAGTTTTCCTTCTTCGTTAAGCACAACCGAACTTCTTTGTTGAGTCAAACATTTCCCATTTGACGTTATTATGGTGCCCCCGCAAGGATTGAAATCAAACGGAGTCCATTTGGTCACTCAAATCCTTGTATTCTCGGATTGCACCCAAATTGGCCTCCAATTGAGCCTACAACGTACAAACGAATTTTCCTTCATCGTTGAGCACAACTGAACTTGTTTGTTGGGTCAAACATGTCCCATTTGATGTTATTATGGTGCCATGCAAGTTAGAAATCAAACGGAGTCCATTTGGTCACTCAAATCCTTGTATTCTCGGATTGCACCCAAATTGGCCTCCCATTGAGCCTACAACGTACAAACGAGTTTTCCTTCATCGTTAAGCACAACCGAACTTCTTAGTTGAGTCAAACATGTCCCATTTGAAGTTATTATGGTGCCACGCGAGTTAGAAAAAAAGCGGAGTCCATTTGATCACTCAAATCCTTGTATTCTCGGATTGCACCCAAATTGGCCTCCAATTGAGCCTACAACGTACAAACGAGTTTTCCTTCTTCGTTAAGCACAACCGAAATTCTTTGTTGAGTCAAACATGTCCCATTTGACGTTATTATGGTGCCCCCGAAAGGATTTAAATCAAACGGAGTCCATTTGGTCACTCAAATCCTTGTATTCTCGGATTGCACCCAAATTGGCCTCTAATTGAGCCTACAACGTACAAACGAGTTTTCCTTCAACGTTAAGCACAACCGAACTTGTTTGTTGAGTCAAACATGTCCCATTTGAAGTTATTATGGTGCCACGCGAGTTTGAAAAAAAGTGGAGTCCATTTGATCCCTCAAATCCTTGTATTCTCGGATTGCACCGAAATTGGCCTCCAATTTAGCCTACAACGTACAAACGAGTTTTCCTTCTTCGTTAAGCACAACCGAACTTCTTTGTTGAGTCAAACATGTCCCATTTGACGTTATTACGGTGCCCCCGCAAGGATTGAAATCAAACGGAGTCCATTTGGTCACTCAAATCCTTGTATTCTCGGATTGCACCCAAATTGGCCTCCAATTGAGCCTACAACGTACAAACGAGTTTTCCTTTATCGTTAAGCACAACCGAACTTCTTAGTTGAGTCAAACATGTCCCATTTGAAGTTATTATGGTGCCACGCGAGTTAGAAAAAAAGCGGAGTCCATTTGATCACTCAAATCCTTGTATTCTCGGATTGCACCCAAATTGGCCTCCAATTGAGCCTACAACGTACAAACGAGTTTTCCTTCTTCCTTAAGCACAACCGAACTTCTTTGTTGAGTCAAACATGTCCCATTTGACGTTATTATGGTGCCCCCGAAAGGATTTAATTCAAACGGAGTCCATTTGGTCACTCAAATCCTTGTATTCTCGGATTGCACCCAAATTGGCATCCAATTGAGCCTACAACGTACAAACGAGTTTTCCTTCAACGTTAAGCACAACCGAACTTGTTTGTTGAGTCAAACATGTCCCATTTGAAGTTATTATGGTGCCACGCGAGTTAGAAAAAAAGCGGAGTCCATTTGATCCCTCAAATCCTTGTATTCTCAGATTGCACCGAAATTGGCCTCCAATTGAGCCTACAACGTACAAACGAGTTTTCCTTCTTCGTTAAGCACAACCAAACTTCTTTGTTGAGTCAAACATGTCCCATTTGACGTTATTATGGTGCCCCCGCAAGGATTGAAATCAAACGGAGTCCATTTGGTCACTCAAATCCTTGTATTCTCGGATTGCACCCAAATTGGCCTCCAATTGAGCCTACAACGTACAAACGAATTTTCCTTCATCGTTGAGCACAACTGAACTTGTTTGTTGGGTCAAACATGTCCCATTTGATGTTATTATGGTGCCATGCAAGTTAGAAATCAAACGGAGTCCATTTGGTCACTCAAATCCTTGTATTCTCGGATTGCACCCAAATTGGCCTCCAATTGAGCCTACAACGTACAAACGAGTTTTCCTTCATCGTTAAGCACAACCGAACTTCTTAGTTGAGTCAAACATGTCCCATTTGAAGTTATTATGGTGCCACGCGAGTTAGAAAAAAAGCGGAGTCCATTTGATCACTCAAATCCTTGTATTCTCGGATTGCACCCAAATTGGCCTCCAATTGAGCCTACAACGTACAAACGAGTTTTCCTTCTTCGTTAAGCACAACCGAACTTCTTTGTTGAGTCAAACATGTCCCATTTGACGTTATTATGGTGCCCCCGAAAGGATTTAAATCAAACGGAGTCCATTTCGTCACTCAAATCCTTGTATTCTCGGATTGCACCCAAATTGGCCTCCAATTGAGCCTACAACGTACAAACGAGTTTTCCTTCAACGTTAAGCACAAACGAACTTGTTTGTTGAGTCAAACATGTCCCATTTGAAGTTATTATGGTGCCACGCGAGTTAGAAAAAAAGCGGAGTCCATTTGATCCCTCAAATCCTTGTATTCTCGGATTGCACCGAAATTGGCCTCCAATTGAGCCTACAACGTACAAACGAGTTTTCCTTCTTCGTTAAGCACAACCGAACTTCTTTGTTGAGTCAAAGATGTCCCATTTGACGTTATTATGGTGCCCCCGCAAGGATTGAAATCAAACGGAGTCCATTTGGTCACTCAAATCCTTGTATTCTCCGATTGCACCCAAATTGGCCTCCAATTGAGCCTACAACGTACAAACGAGTTTTCCTTCATCGTTGAGCACAACTGAACTTGTTTGTTGGGTCAAACATGTCCCATTTGATGTTATTATGGTGCCATGCAAGTTAGAAATCAAACGGAGTCCATTTGGTCACTCAAATCCTTGTATTCTCGGATTGCACCCAAATTGGCCTCCAATTGAGCCTACAACGTACAAACGAGTTTTCCTTCATCGTTAAGCACAACCGAACTTCTTAGTTGAGTCAAACATGTCCCATTTGAAGTTATTATGGTGCCACGCGAGTTAGAAAAAAAGCGGAGTCCATTTGATCACTCAAATCCTTGTATTCTCGGATTGCACCCAAATTGGCCTCCAATTGAGCCTACAACGTACAAACGAGTTTTCCTTCTTCATTAAGCACAACCGAACTTCTTTGTTGAGTCAAACATGTCCCATTTGACGTTATTATGGTGCCCCCGAAAGGATTTAAATCAAACTGAGTCCATTTGGTCACTCAAATCCTTGTATTCTCGGATTGCACCCAAATTGGCCTCCAATTGAGCCTACAACGTACAAACGAGTTTTTCTTCAACGTTAAGCACAACCGAACTTGTTTGTTGAGTCAAACATGTCCCATTTGAAGTTATTATGGTGCCACGCGAGTTAGAAAAAAAGCGGAGTCCATTTGATCCCTCAAATCCTTGTATTCTCGGATTGCACCGAAATTGGCCTCCAATTGAGCCTACAACGTACAAACGAGTTTTCCTTCTTCGTTAAGCACAACCGAACTTCTTTGTTGAGTCGAACATGTCCCATTTGACGTTATTATGGTGCCCCCGCAAGGATTGAAATCAAACGGAGTCCATTTGGTCACTCAAATCCTTGTATTCTCGGATTGCACCCAAATTGGCCTCCAGTTGAGCCTACAACGTACAAACGCGTTTTCCTTCATCGTTAAGCACAACCGAACTTGTTTGTTGAGTCAAACATGTCCCATTTGAAGTTATTATGGTGCCACGCGAGTTAGAAAAAAAGCGGAGTCCATTTGATCACTCAAATCCTTGTATTCTCGGATTGCACCCAAATTGGCCTCCAATTGAGCCTACAACGTACAAACGAGTTTTCCTTCTTCGTTAAGCACAACCGAACTTCTTTGTTGAGTCAAACATGTCCCATTTGACGTTATTATGGTTCCCCCGAAAGGATTTAAATCAAACGGAGTCCATTTGGTCACTCAAATCCTTGTATTCTCGGATTGCACCCAAATTGGCCTCCAATTGAGCCTACAACGTACAAACGAGTTTTTCTTCATTGTTAAGCACAACCGAACTTGTTTGTTGAGTCAAACATGTCCCATTTTAAGTTATTATGGTGCCACGCGAGTTAGAAAAAAAGCGGAGTCCATTTGATCCCTCAAATCCTTGTATTCTCGGATTGCACCCAAATTGGCCTCCAATTGAGCCTACAACGTACAAACGAGTTTTCCTTCTTCGTTAAGCACAACCGAACTTCTTTGTTGAGTCAAACATGTCCCATTTGACGTTATTATGGTGCCCCCGCAAGGATTGAAATCAAACGGAGTCCATTTGGTCACTCAAATCCTTGTATTCTCGGATTGCACCCAAATTGGCCTCCAATTGAGCCTACAACGTACAAACGAGTTTTCCTTCAACGTTAAGCACAACCGAACTTGTTTGTTGAGTCAAACATGTCCCATTTGAAGTTATTATGGTGCCACGCGAGTTAGAAAAAAATCGGAGTCCATTTGATCCCTCAAATCCTTGTATTCTCGGATTGCACCCAAATTGGCCTCGAATTGAGCCTACAACGTACAAACGAGTTTTCCTTTATCGTTAAGCACAACCGAACTTCTTAGTTGAGTCAAACATGTCCCATTTGAAGTTATTATGGTGCCACGCGAGTTAGAAAAAAAGCGGAGTCCATTTGATCACTCAAATCCTTGTATTCTCGGATTGCACCCAAATTGGCCTCCAATTGAGCCTACAACGTACAAACGAGTTTTCCTTCTTCGTTAAGCACAACCGAACTTCTTTGTTGAGTCAAACATGTCCTATTTGACGTTATTATGGTGCCCCCGAAAGGATTTAAATCAAACGGAGTCCATTTGGTCACTCAAATCCTTGTATTCTCGGATTGCACCCAAATTGGCCTCCAATTGAGCCTACAACGTACAAACGAGTTTTCCTTCAACGTTAAGCACAACCGAACTTGTTTGTTGAGTCAAACATGTCCCATTTGAAGTTATTATGGTGCCACGCGAGTTAGAAAAAAAGCGGAGTCCATTTGATCCCTCAAATCCTTGTATTCTCGGATTGCACCGAAATTGGCCTCCAATTGAGCCTACAACGTACAAACGAGTTTTCCTTCTTCGTTAAGCACAACCGAACTTCTTTGTTGAGTCAAACATGTCCCATTTGACGTTATTATGGTGCCCCCGCAAGGATTGAAATCAAACGGAGTCCATTTGGTCACTCAAATCCTTGTATTCTCGGATTGCACCCAAATTGGCCTCCAATTGAGCCTACAACGTACAAACGAATTTTCCTTCATCGTTGAGCACAACTGAACTTGTTTGTTGGGTCAAACATGTCCCATTTGATGTTATTATGGTGCCATGCAAGTTAGAAATCAAACGGAGTCCATTTGGTCACTCAAATCCTTGTATTCTCGGATTGCACCCAAATTGGCCTCCAATTGAGCCTACAACGTACAAACGAGTTTTCCTTCATCGTTAAGCACAACCGAACTTCTTAGTTGAGTCAAACATGTCCCATTTGAAGTTATTATGGTGCCACGCGAGTTAGAAAAAAAGCGGAGTCCATTTGATCACTCAAATCCTTGTATTCTCGGATTGCACCCAAATTGGCCTCCAATTGAGCCTACAACGTACAAACGAGTTTTCCTTCTTCCTTAAGCACAACCGAACTTCTTTGTTGAGTCAAACATGTCCCATTTGACGTTATTATGGTGCCCCCGAAAGGATTTAATTCAAACGGAGTCCATTTGGTCACTCAAATCCTTGTATTCTCGGATTGCACCCAAATTGGCATCCAATTGTGCCTACAACGTACAAACGAGTTTTCCTTCAACGTTAAGCACAACCGAACTTGTTTGTTGAGTCAAACATGTCCCATTTTAAGTTATTATGGTGCCACGCGAGTTAGAAAAAAAGCGGAGTCCATTTGATCCCTCAAATCCTTGTATTCTCGGATTGCACCGAAATTGGCCTCCAATTGAGCCTACAACGTACAAACGAGTTTTCCTTCTTCGTTAAGCACAACCGAACTTCTTTGTTGAGTCAAACATGTCCCATTTGACGTTATTATGGTGCCCCCGCAAGGATTGAAATCAAACGGAGTCCATTTGGTCACTCAAATCCTTGTATTCTCGGATTGCACCCAAATTGGCCTCCAATTGAGCCTACAACGTACAAACGAATTTTCCTTCATCATTGAGCACAACTGAACTTGTTTGTTGGGTCAAAGATGTCCCATTTGATGTTATTATGGTGCCATGCAAGTTAGAAATCAAACGGAGTCCATTTGGTCACTCAAATCCTTGTATTCTCGGATTGCACCCAAATTGGCCTCCAATTGAGCCTACAACGTACAAACGAGTTTTCCTTCATCGTTAAGCACAACCGAACTTCTTGGTTGAGTCAAACATGTCCCATTTGAAGTTATTATGGTGCCACGCGAGTTAGAAAAAAAGCGGAGTCCATTTGATCCCTCAAATCCTTGTATTATCGGATTGCACCGAAATTGGCCTCCAATTGAGCCTACAACGTACAAACGAGTTTTCCTTCTTCGTTAAGCACAACCGAACTTCTTTGTTGAGTCAAACATGTCCCATTTGACGTTATTATGGTGCCCCCGCAAGGATTGAAATCAAACGGAGTCCATTTGGTCACTCAAATCCTTGTATTCTCGGATTGCACCCAAATTGGCCTCCACTTGAGCCTACAACGTACAAACGAGTTTTCCTTCAACGTTAAGCACAACCGAACTTGTTTGTTGAGTCAAACATGTCCCATTTGAAGTTATTATGGTGCCACGCGAGTTAGAAAAAAAGCGGAGTCCATTTGATCCCTCAAATCCTTGTATTCTCGGATTGCACCGAAATTGGCCTCCAATTGAGCCTACAACGTACAAACGAGTTTTCCTTCTTCGTTAAGCAAAACCGAACTTCTTTGTTGAGTCAAAGATGTCCCATTTGACGTTATTATGGTGCCCCCGCAAGGATTGAAATCAAACGGAGTCCATTTGGTCACTCAAATCCTTGTATTCTCCGATTGCACCCAAATTGGCCTCCAATTGAGCCTACAACGTACAAACGAGTTTTCCTTCATCGTTGAGCACAACTGAACTTGTTTGTTGGGTCAAACATGTCCCATTTGATGTTATTATGGTGCCATGCAAGTTAGAAATCAAACGGAGTCCATTTGGTCACTCAAATCCTTGTATTCTCGGATTGCACCCAAATTGGCCTCCAATTGAGCCTACAACGTACAAACGAGTTTTCCTTCATCGTTAAGCACAACCGAACTTCTTAGTTGAGTCAAACATGTCCCATTTGAAGTTATTATGGTGCCACGCGAGTTAGAAAAAAAGCGGAGTCCATTTGATCACTCAAATCCTTGTATTCTTGGATTGCACCCAAATTGGCCTCCAATTGAGCCTACAACGTACAAACGAGTTTTCCTTCTTCATTAAGCACAACCGAACTTCTTTGTTGAGTCAAACATGTCCCATTTGACGTTATTATGGTGCCCCCGAAAGGATTTAAATCAAACTGAGTCCATTTGGTCACTCAAATCCTTGTATTCTCGGATTGCACCCAAATTGGCCTCCAATTGAGCCTACAACGTACAAACGAGTTTTTCTTCAACGTTAAGCACAACCGAACTTGTTTGTTGAGTCAAACATGTCCCATTTGAAGTTATTATGGTGCCACGCGAGTTAGAAAAAAAGCGGAGTCCATTTGATCCCTCAAATCCTTGTATTCTCGGATTGCACCGAAATTGGCCTCCAATTGAGCCTACAACGTACAAACGAGTTTTCCTTCTTCGTTAAGCACAACCGAACTTCTTTGTTGAGTCAAACATGTCCCATTTGACGTTATTATGGTGCCCCCGAAAGGATTTAAATCAAACGGAGTCCATTTGGTCACTCAAATCCTTGTATTCTCGGATTGCACCAAAATTGGCCTCCAATTGAGCCTACAACGTACAAACGAGTTTTCCTTCAACGTTAAGCACAACCGAACTTGTTTGTTGAGTCAAACATGTCCCATTTGAAGTTATTATGGTGCCACGCGAGTTAGAAAAAAAGCGGAGTCCATTTGATCCCTCAAATCCTTGTATTCTCGGATTGCACCGAAATTGGCCTCCAATTGAGCCTACAACGTACAAACGAGTTTTCCTTCTTCGTTAAGCACAACCGAACTTCTTTGTTGAGTCAAAGATGTCCCATTTGACGTTATTATGGTGCCCCCGCAAGGATTGAAATCAAACGGAGTGCATTTGGTCACTCAAATCCTTGTATTCTCCGATTGCACCCAAATTGGCCTCCAATTGAGCCTACAACGTACAAACGAGTTTTCCTTCATCGTTGAGCACAACTGAACTTGTTTGTTGGGTCAAACATGTCCCATTTGATGTTATTATGGTGCCATGCAAGTTAGAAATCAAACGGAGTCCATTTGGTCACTCAAATCCTTGTATTCTCGGATTGCACCCAAATTGGCCTCCAATTGAGCCTACAACGTACAAACGAGTTTTCCTTCATCGTTAAGCACAACCGAACTTCTTAGTTGAGTCAAACATGTCCCATTTGAAGTTATTATGGTGCCACGCGAGTTAGAAAAAAAGCGGAGTCCATTTGATCACTCAAATCCTTGTATTCTCGGATTGCACCCAAATTGGCCTCCAATTGAGCCTACAACGTACAAACGAGTTTTCCTTCTTCCTTAAGCACAACCGAACTTCTTTGTTGAGTCAAACATGTCCCATTTGACGTTATTATGGTGCCCCCGAAAGGATTTAATTCAAACGGAGTCCATTTGGTCACTCAAATCCTTGTATTCTCGGATTGCACCCAAATTGGCATCCAATTGAGCCTACAACGTACAAACGAGTTTTCCTTCAACGTTAAGCACAACCGAACTTGTTTGTTGAGTCAAACATGTCCCATTTGAATTTATTATGGTGCCACGCGAGTTAGAAAAAAAGCGGAGTCCATTTGATCCCTCAAATCCTTGTATTCTCGGATTGCACCGAAATTGGCCTCCAATTGAGCCTACAACGTACAAACGAGTTTTCCTTCTTCGTTAAGCACAACCGAACTTCTTTGTTGAGTCAAACATGTCCCATTTGACGTTATTATGGTGCCCCCGCAAGGATTGAAATCAAACGGAGTCCATTTGGTCACTCAAATCCTTGTATTCTCGGATTGCACCCAAATTGGCTTCCACTTGAGCCTACAACGTACAAACGAGTTTTCCTTCAACGTTAAGCACAACCGAACTTGTTTGTTGAGTCAAACATGTCCCATTTGAAGTTATTATGGTGCCACGCGAGTTAGAAAAAAAGCGGAGTCCATTTGATCCCTCAAATCCTTGTATTCTCGGATTGCACCGAAATTGGCCTCCAATTGAGCCTACAACGTACAAACGAGTTTTCCTTCTTCGTTAAGCACAACCGAACTTCTTTGTTGAGTCAAAGATGTCCCATTTGACGTTATTATGGTGCCCCCGCAAGGATTGAAATCAAACGGAGTCCATTTGGTCACTCAAATCCTTGTATTCTCCGATTGCACCCAAATTGGCCTCCAATTGAGCCTACAACGTACAAACGAGTTTTCCTTCATCGTTGAGCACAACTGAACTTGTTTGTTGGGTCAAACATGTCCCATTTGATGTTATTATGGTGCCATGCAAGTTAGAAATCAAACGGAGTCCATTTGGTCACTCAAATCCTTGTATTCTCGGATTGCACCCAAATTGGCCTCCAATTGAGCCTACAACGTACAAACGAGTTTTCCTTCATCGTTAAGCACAACCGAACTTCTTAGTTGAGTCAAACATGTCCCATTTGAAGTTATTATGGTGCCACGCGAGTTAGAAAAAAAGCGGAGTCCATTTGATCACTCAAATCCTTGTATTCTCGGATTGCACCCAAATTGGCCTCCAATTGAGCCTACAACGTACAAACGAGTTTTCCTTCTTCATTAAGCACAACCGAACTTCTTTGTTGAGTCAAACATGTCCCATTTGACGTTATTATGGTGCCCCCGAAAGGATTTAAATCAAACTGAGTCCATTTGGTCACTCAAATCCTTGTATTCTCGGATTGCACCCAAATTGGCCTCCAATTGAGCCTACAACGTACAAACGAGTTTTTCTTCAACGTTAAGCACAACCGAACTTGTTTGTTGAGTCAAACATGTCCCATTTGAAGTTATTATGGTGCCACGCGAGTTAGAAAAAAAGCGGAGTCCATTTGATCCCTCAAATCCTTGTATTCTCGGATTGCACCGAAATTGGCCTCCAATTGAGCCTACAACGTACAAACGAGTTTTCCTTCTTCGTTAAGCACAACCGAACTTCTTTGTTGAGTCAAACATGTCCCATTTGACGTTATTATGGTGCCCCCGCAAGGATTGAAATCAAACGGAGTCCATTTGGTCACTCAAATCCTTGTATTCTCGGATTGCACCCAAATTGGCCTCCACTTGAGCCTACAACGTACAAACGCGTTTTCCTTCATCGTTAAGCACAACCGAACTTGTTTGTTGAGTCAAACATGTCCCATTTGAAGTTATTATGGTGCCACGCGAGTTAGAAAAAAAGCGGAGTCCATTTGATCACTCAAATCCTTGTATTCTCGGATTGCACCCAAATTGGCCTCCAATTGAGCCTACAACGTACAAACGAGTTTTCCTTCTTCGTTAAGCACAACCGAACTTCTTTGTTGAGTCAAACATGTCCCATTTGACGTTATTATGGTTCCCCCGAAAGGATTTAAATCAAACGGAGTCCATTTGGTCACTCAAATCCTTGTATTCTCGGATTGCACCCAAATTGGCCTCCAATTGAGCCTACAACGTACAAACGAGTTTTTCTTCATCGTTAAGCACAACCGAACTTGTTTGTTGAGTCAAACATGTCCCATTTTAAGTTATTATGGTGCCACGCGAGTTAGAAAAAAAGCGGAGTCCATTTGATCCCTCAAATCCTTGTATTCTCGGATTGCACCCAAATTGGCCTCCAATTGAGCCTACAACGTACAAACGAGTTTTCCTTCTTCGTTAAGCACAACCGAACTTCTTTGTTGAGTCAAACATGTCCCATTTGACGTTATTATGGTGCCCCCGCAAGGATTGAAATCAAACGGAGTCCATTTGGTCACTCAAATCCTTGTATTCTCGGATTGCACCCAAATTGGCCTCCAATTGAGCCTACAACGTACAAACGAGTTTTCCTTCATCGTTGAGCACAACTGAACTTGTTTGTTGGGTCAAAAATGTCCCATTTGATGTTATTATGGTGCCATGCAAGTTAGAAATTAAACGGAGTCCATTTGGTCACTCAAATCCTTGTATTCTCGGATTGCACCCAAATTGGCCTCCAATTGAGCCTACAACGTACAAACGAGTTTTCCTTCATCGTTAAGCACAACCGAACTTCTTAGTTGAGTCAAACATGTCCCATTTGAAGTTATTATGGTGCCACGCGAGTTAGAAAAAAAGCGGAGTCCATTTGATCACTCAAATCCTTGTATTCTCGGATTGCACCCAAATTGGCCTCCAATTGAGCCTACAACGTACAAACGAGTTTTCCTTCTTCGTTAAGCACAACCGAACTTCTTTGTTGAGTCAAACATGTCCCATTTGACGTTATTATGGTTCCCCCGAAAGGATTTAAATCAAACGGAGTCCATTTGGTCACTCAAATCCTTGTATTCTCGGATTGCACCCAAATTGGCCTCCAATTGAGCCTACAACGTACAAACGAGTTTTTCTTCATCGTTAAGCACAACCGAACTTGTTTGTTGAGTCAAACATGTCCCATTTTAAGTTATTATGGTGCCACGCGAGTTAGAAAAAAAGCGGAGTCCATTTGATCCCTCAAATCCTTGTATTCTCGGATTGCACCCAAATTGGCCTCCAATTGAGCCTACAACGTACAAACGAGTTTTCCTTCTTCGTTAAGCACAACCGAACTTCTTTGTTGAGTCAAACATGTCCCATTTGACGTTATTATGGTGCCCCCGCAAGGATTGAAATCAAACGGAGTCCATTTGGTCACTCAAATCCTTGTATTCTCGGATTGCACCCAAATTGGCCTCCAATTGAGCCTACAACGTACAAACGAGTTTTCCTTCATCGTTGAGCACAACTGAACTTGTTTGTTGGGTCAAAAATGTCCCATTTGATGTTATTATGGTGCCATGCAAGTTAGAAATTAAACGGAGTCCATTTGGTCACTCAAATCCTTGTATTCTCGGATTGCACCCAAATTGGCCTCCAATTGAGCCTACAACGTACAAACGAGTTTTCCTTCATCGTTAAGCACAACCGAACTTCTTAGTTGAGTCAAACATGTCCCATTTGAAGTTATTATGGTGCCACGCGAGTTAGAAAAAAAGCGGAGTCCATTTGATCACTCAAATCCTTGTATTCTCGGATTGCACCCAAATTGGCCTCCAATTGAGCCTACAACGTACAAACGAGTTTTCCTTCTTCGTTAAGCACAACCGAACTTCTTTGTTGAGTCAAACATGTCCCATTTGACGTTATTATGGTGCCCCCGAAAGGATTTAAATCAAACGGAGTCCATTTGGTCACTCAAATCCTTGTATTCTCGGATTGCACCCAAATTGGCCTCAAATTGAGCCTACAACGTACAAACGAGTTTTCCTTCAACGTTAAGCACAACCGAACTTGTTTGTTGAGTCAAACATGTCCCATTTGAAGTTATTATGGTGCCACGCGAGTTAGAAAAAAAGCGGAGTCCATTTGATCCCTCAAATCCTTGTATTCTCGGATTGCACCGAAATTGTCCTCCAATTGAGCCTACAACGTACAAACGAGTTTTCCTTCTTCGTTAAGCACAACCGAACTTCTTTGTTGAGTCAAACATGTCCCATTTGACGTTATTATGGTGCCCCCGCAAGGATTGAAATCAAACGGAGTCCATTTGGTCACTCAAATCCTTGTATTCTCGGATTGCACCCAAATTGGCCTCCAATTGAGCCTACAACGTACAAACGAGTTTTCCTTCATCGTTGAGCACAACTGAACTTGTTTGTTGGGTCAAACATGTCCCATTTGATGTTATTATGGTGCCATGCAAGTTAGAAATCAAACGGAGTCCATTTGGTCACTCAAATCCTTGTATTCTCGGATTGCACCCAAATTGGTCTCCAATTGAGCCTACAACGTACAAACGAGTTTTCCTTCATCGTTAAGCACAACCGAACTTCTTAGTTGAGTCAAACATGTCCCATTTGAAGTTATTATGGTGCCACGCGAGTTAGAAAAAAAGCGGAGTCCATTTGATCACTCAAATCCTTGTATTCTCGGATTGCACCCAAATTGGCCTCCAATTGAGCCTACAACGTACAAACGAGTTTTCCTTCTTCGTTAAGCACAACCGAACTTCTTTGTTGAGTCAAACATGTCCCATTTGACGTTATTATGGTGCCCCCGAAAGGATTTAAATCAAACGGAGTCCATTTGGTCACTCAAATCCTTGTATTCTCGGATTGCACCAAAATTGGCCTCCAATTGAGCCTACAACGTACAAACGAGTTTTCCTTCAACGTTAAGCACAACCGAACTTGTTTGTTGAGTCAAACATGTCCCATTTGAAGTTATTATGGTGCCACGCGAGTTAGAAAAAAAGCGGAGTCCATTTGATCCCTCAAATCCTTGTATTCTCGGATTGCACCGAAATTGGCCTCCAATTGAGCCTACAACGTACAAACGAGTTTTCCTTCTTCGTTAAGCACAACCGAACTTCTTTGTTGAGTCAAAGATGTCCCATTTGACGTTATTATGGTGCCCCCGCAAGGATTGAAATCAAACGGAGTGCATTTGGTCACTCAAATCCTTGTATTCTCCGATTGCACCCAAATTGGCCTCCAATTGAGCCTACAACGTACAAACGAGTTTTCCTTCATCGTTGAGCACAACTGAACTTGTTTGTTGGGTCAAACATGTCCCATTTGATGTTATTATGGTGCCATGCAAGTTAGAAATCAAACGGAGTCCATTTGGTCACTCAAATCCTTGTATTCTCGGATTGCACCCAAATTGGCCTCCAATTGAGCCTACAACGTACAAACGAGTTTTCCTTCATCGTTAAGCACAACCGAACTTCTTAGTTGAGTCAAACATGTCCCATTTGAAGTTATTATGGTGCCACGCGAGTTAGAAAAAAAGCGGAGTCCATTTGATCACTCAAATCCTTGTATTCTCGGATTGCACCCAAATTGGCCTCCAATTGAGCCTACAACGTACAAACGAGTTTTCCTTCTTCATTAAGCACAACCGAACTTCTTTGTTGAGTCAAACATGTCCCATTTGACGTTATTATGGTGCCCCCGAAAGGATTTAAATCAAACTGAGTCCATTTGGTCACTCAAATCCTTGTATTCTCGGATTGCACCCAAATTGGCCTCCAATTGAGCCTACAACGTACAAACGAGTTTTTCTTCAACGTTAAGCACAACCGAACTTGTTTGTTGAGTCAAACATGTCCCATTTGAAGTTATTATGGTGCCACGCGAGTTAGAAAAAAAGCGGAGTCCATTTGATCCCTCAAATCCTTGTATTCTCGGATTGCACCGAAATTGGCCTCCAATTGAGCCTACAACGTACAAACGAGTTTTCCTTCTTCGTTAAGCACAACCGAACTTCTTTGTTGAGTCAAACATGTCCCATTTGACGTTATTATGGTGCCGCCGCAAGGATTGAAATCAAACGGAGTCCATTTGGTCACTCAAATCCTTGTATTCTCGGATTGCACCCAAATTGGCCTCCACTTGAGCCTACAACGTACAAACGCGTTTTCCTTCATCGTTAAGCACAACCGAACTTGTTTGTTGAGTCAAACATGTCCCATTTGAAGTTATTATGGTGCCACGCGAGTTAGAAAAAAAGCGGAGTCCATTTGATCACTCAAATCCTTGTATTCTCGGATTGCACCCAAATTGGCCTCCAATTGAGCCTACAACGTACAAACGAGTTTTCCTTCTTCGTTAAGCACAACCGAACTTCTTTGTTGAGTCAAACATGTCCCATTTGACGTTATTATGGTTCCCCCGAAAGGATTTAAATCAAACGGAGTCCATTTGGTCACTCAAATCCTTGTATTCTCGGATTGCACCCAAATTGGCCTCCAATTGAGCCTACAACGTACAAACGAGTTTTTCTTCATCGTTAAGCACAACCGAACTTGTTTGTTGAGTCAAACATGTCCCATTTTAAGTTATTATGGTGCCACGCGAGTTAGAAAAAAAGCGGAGTCCATTTGATCCCTCAAATCCTTGTATTCTCGGATTGCACCCAAATTGGCCTCCAATTGAGCCTACAACGTACAAACGAGTTTTCCTTCTTCGTTAAGCACAACCGAACTTCTTTGTTGAGTCAAACATGTCCCATTTGACGTTATTATGGTGCCCCCGCAAGGATTGAAATCAAACGGAGTCCATTTGGTCACTCAAATCCTTGTATTCTCGGATTGCACCCAAATTGGCCTCCAATTGAGCCTACAACGTACAAACGAGTTTTCCTTCATCGTTGAGCACAACTGAACTTGTTTGTTGGGTCAAACATGTCCCATTTGATGTTATTATGGTGCCATGCAAGTTAGAAATCAAACGGAGTCCATTTGGTCACTCAAATCCTTGTATTCTCGGATTGCACCCAAATTGGCCTCCAATTGAGCCTACAACGTACAAACGAGTTTTCCTTCATCGTTAAGCACAACCGAACTTCTTAGTTGAGTCAAACATGTCCCATTTGAAGTTATTATGGTGCCACGCGAGTTAGAAAAAAAGCGGAGTCCATTTGATCACTCAAATCCTTGTATTCTCGGATTGCACCCAAATTGGCCTCCAATTGAGCCTACAACGTACAAACGAGTTTTCCTTCTTCGTTAAGCACAACCGAACTTCTTTGTTGAGTCAAACATGTCCCATTTGACGTTATTATGGTGCCCCCGAAAGGATTTAAATCAAACGGAGTCCATTTGGTCACTCAAATCCTTGTATTCTCGGATTGCACCCAAATTGGCCTCCAATTGAGCCTACAACGTACAAACGAGTTTTCCTTCAACGTTAAGCACAACCGAACTTGTTTGTTGAGTCAAACATGTCCCATTTGAAGTTATTATGGTGCCACGCGAGTTAGAAAAAAAGCGGAGTCCATTTGATCCCTCAAATCCTTGTATTCTCGGATTGCACCGAAATTGTCCTCCAATTGAGCCTACAACGTACAAACGAGTTTTCCTTCTTCGTTAAGCACAACCGAACTTCTTTGTTGAGTCAAACATGTCCCATTTGACGTTATTATGGTGCCCCCGCAAGGATTGAAATCAAACGGAGTCCATTTGGTCACTCAAATCCTTGTATTCTCGGATTGCACCCAAATTGGCCTCCAATTGAGCCTACAACGTACAAACGAGTTTTCCTTCATCGTTGAGCACAACTGAACTTGTTTGTTGGGTCAAACATGTCCCATTTGATGTTATTATGGTGCCATGCAAGTTAGAAATCAAACGGAGTCCATTTGGTCACTCAAATCCTTGTATTCTCGGATTGCACCCAAATTGGTCTCCAATTGAGCCTACAACGTACAAACGAGTTTTCCTTCATCGTTAAGCACAACCGAACTTCTTAGTTGAGTCAAACATGTCCCATTTGAAGTTATTATGGTGCCACGCGAGTTAGAAAAAAAGCGGAGTCCATTTGATCACTCAAATCCTTGTATTCTCGGATTGCACCCAAATTGGCCTCCAATTGAGCCTACAACGTACAAACGAGTTTTCCTTCTTCGTTAAGCACAACCGAACTTCTTTGTTGAGTCAAACATGTCCCATTTGACGTTATTATGGTGCCCCCGAAAGGATTTAAATCAAACGGAGTCCATTTGGTCACTCAAATCCTTGTATTCTCGGATTGCACCAAAATTGGCCTCCAATTGAGCCTACAACGTACAAACGAGTTTTCCTTCAACGTTAAGCACAACCGAACTTGTTTGTTGAGTCAAACATGTCCCATTTGAAGTTATTATGGTGCCACGCGAGTTAGAAAAAAAGCGGAGTCCATTTGATCCCTCAAATCCTTGTATTCTCGGATTGCACCGAAATTGGCCTCCAATTGAGCCTACAACGTACAAACGAGTTTTCCTTCTTCGTTAAGCACAACCGAACTTCTTTGTTGAGTCAAACATGTCCCATTTGACGTTATTTTGGTGCCCCCGCAAGGATTGAAATCAAACGGAGTCCATTTGGTCACTCAAATCCTTGTATTCTCGGATTGCACCCAAATTGGCCTCCAATTGAGCCTACAACGTACAAACGAGTTTTCCTTCATCGTTGAGCACAACTGAACTTGTTTGTTGTGTCAAACATGTCCTATTTGATGTTATTATGGTTCCATGCAAGTTAGAAATCAAACGGAGTCCATTTGGTCACTCAAATCCTTGTATTCTCGGATTGCACCCAAATTGGCCTCCAATTGAGCCTACAACGTACAAACGAGTTTTCCTTCATCGTTAAGCACAACCGAACTTCTTAGTTGAGTCAAACATGTCCCATTTGAAGTTATTATGGTGCCACGCGAGTTAGAAAAAAAGCGGAGTCCATTTGATCACTCAAATCCTTGTATTCTCGGATTGCACCCAAATTGGCCTCCAATTGAGCCTACAACGTACAAACGAGTTTTCCTTCTTCGTTAAGCACAACCGAACTTCTTTGTTGAGTCAAACATGTCCCATTTGACGTTATTATGGTGCCCCCGAAAGGATTTAAATCAAACGGAGTCCATTTGGTCACTCAAATCCTTGTATTCTCGGATTGCACCCAAATTGGCCTCCAATTGAGCCTACAACGTACAAACGAGTTTTCCTTCAACGTTAAGCACAAACGAACTTGTTTGTTGAGTCAAACATGTCCCATTTGAAGTTATTATGGTGCCACACGAGTTAGAAAAAAAGCGGAGTCCATTTGATCCCTCAAATCCTTGTATTCTCGGATTGCACCGAAATTGGCCTCCAATTGAGCCTACAACGTACAAACGAGTTTTCCTTCTTCGTTAAGCACAACCGAACTTCTTTGTTGAGTCAAAGATGTCCCATTTGACGTTATTATGGTGCCCCCGCAAGGATTGAAATCAAACGGAGTCCATTTGGTCACTCAAATCCTTGTATTCTCCGATTGCACCCAAATTGGCCTCCAATTGAGCCTACAACGTACAAACGAGTTTTCCTTCATCGTTGAGCACAACTGAACTTGTTTGTTGGGTCAAACATGTCCCATTTGATGTTATTATGGTGCCATGAAAGTTAGAAATCAAACGGAGTCCATTTGGTCACTCAAATCCTTGTATTCTCGGATTGCACCCAAATTGGCCTCCAATTGAGCCTACAACGTACAAACGAGTTTTCCTTCATCGTTAAGCACAACCGAACTTCTTAGTTGAGTCCAACATGTCCCATTTGAAGTTATTATGGTGCCACGCGAGTTAGAAAAAAAGCGGAGTCCATTTGATCACTCAAATCCTTGTATTCTCGGATTGCACCCAAATTGGCCTCCAATTGAGCCTACAACGTACAAACGAGTTTTCCTTCTTCATTAAGCACAACCGAACTTCTTTGTTGAGTCAAACATGTCCCATTTGACGTTATTATGGTGCCCCCGAAAGGATTTAAATCAAACTGAGTCCATTTGGTCACTCAAATCCTTGTATTCTCGGATTGTACCCAAATTGGCCTCCAATTGAGCCTACAACGTACAAACGAGTTTTTCTTCAACGTTAAGCACAACCGAACTTGTTTGTTGAGTCAAACATGTCCCATTTGAAGTTATTATGGTGCCACGCGAGTTAGAAAAAAAGCGGAGTCCATTTGATCCCTCAAATCCTTGTATTCTCGGATTGCACCGAAATTGGCCTCCAATTGAGCCTACAACGTACAAACGAGTTTTCCTTCTTCGTTAAGCACAACCGAACTTCTTTGTTGAGTCAAACATGTCCCATTTGACGTTATTATGGTGCCCCCGCAAGGATTGAAATCAAACGGAGTCCATTTGGTCACTCAAATCCTTGTATTCTCGGATTGCACCCAAATTGGCCTCCAATTGAGCCTACAACGTACAAACGAGTTTTCCTTCATCGTTGAGCACAACTGAACTTGTTTGTTAGGTCAAACATATCCCATTTGATGTTATTATGGTGCCATGCAAGTTAGAAATCAAACGGAGTCCATTTGGTCACTCAAATCCTTGTATTCTCGGATTGCACCCAAATTGGCCTCCAATTGAGCCTACAACGTACAAACGAGTTTTCCTTCATCGTTAAGCACAACCGAACTTCTTAGTTGAGTCAAACATGTCCCATTTGAAGTTATTATGGTGCCACGCGAGTTAGAAAAAAAGCGGAGTCCATTTGATCACTCAAATCCTTGTATTCTCGGATTGCACCCAAATTGGCCTCCAATTGAGCCTACAACGTACAAACGAGTTTTCCTTCTTCGTTAAGCACAACCGAACTTCTTTGTTGGGTCAAACATGTCCCATTTGACGTTATTATGGTGCCCCCGAAAGGATTTAAATCAAACGGAGTCCATTTGGTCACTCAAATCCTTGTATTCTCGGATTGCACCCAAATTGGCATCCAATTGAGCCTACAACGTACAAACGAGTTTTCCTTCAACGTTAAGCACAACCGAACTTGTTTGTTGAGTCAAACATGTCCCATTTGAAGTTATTATGGTGCCACGCGAGTTAGAAAAAAAGCGGAGTCCATTTGATCCCTCAAATCCTTGTATTCTCGGATTGCACCGAAATTGGCCTCCAATTGAGCCTACAACGTACAAACGAGTTTTCCTTCTTCGTTAAGCACAACCGAACTTCTTTGTTGAGTCAAACATGTCCCATTTGACGTTATTATGGTGCCCCCGCAAGGATTGAAATCAAACGGAGTCCATTTGGTCACTCAAATCCTTGTATTCTCGGATTGCACCCAAATTGGCCTCCAATTGAGCCTACAACGTACAAACGAGTTTTCCTTCAACTTTAAGCACAACCGAACTTGTTTGTTGAGTCAAACATGTCCCATTTGAAGTTATTATGGTGCCACGCGAGTTAGAAAAAAAGCGGAGTCCATTTGATCCCTCAAATCCTTGTATTCTCGGATTGCACCGAAATTGGCCTCCAATTGAGCCTACAACGTACAAACGAGTTTTCCTTCTTCGTTAAGCACAACCGAACTTCTTTGTTGAGTCAAACATGTCCCATTTGACGTTATTATGGTGCCCCCGCAAGGATTGAAATCAAACGGAGTCCATTTGGTCACTCAAATCCTTGTATTCTCGGATTGCACCCAAATTGGCCTCCAATTGAGCCTACAACGTACAAACGCGTTTTCCTTCATCGTTAAGCACAACCGAACTTGTTTGTTGAGTCAAACATGTCCCATTTGAAGTTATTATGGTGCCACGCGAGTTAGAAAAAAAGCGGAGTCCATTTGATCACTCAAATCCTTGTATTCTCGGATTGCACCCAAATTGGCCTCCAATTGAGCCTACAACGTACAAACGAGTTTTCCTTCTTCGTTAAGCACAACCGAATTTCTTTGTTGAGTCAAACATGTCCCATTTGACGTTATTATGGTTCCCCCGAAAGGATTTAAATCAAACGGAGTCCATTTGGTCACTCAAATCCTTGTATTCTCGGATTGCACCCAAATTGGCCTCCAATTGAGCCTACAATGCACAAACGAGTTTTCCTTCATCGTTAAGCACAACCGAACTTGTTTGTTGAGTCAAACATGTCCCATTTTAAGTTATTATGGTGCCACGCGAGTTAGAAAAAAAGCGGAGTCCATTTGATCCCTCAAATCCTTGTATTCTCGGATTGCACCGAAATTGGCCTCCAATTGAGCCTACAACGTACAAACGAGTTTTCCTTCTTCGTTAAGCACAACCGAACTTCTTTGTTGAGTCAAACATGTCCCATTTGACGTTATTATGGTGCCTCCGCAAGGATTGAAATCAAACGGAGTCCATTTGGTCACTCAAATCCTTGTATTCTCGGATTGCACCTAAATTGGCCTCCAATTGAGCCTACAACGTACAAACGAGTTTTCCTTCATCGTTAAGCACAACCGAACTTGTTTGTTGAGTCAAACATGTCCCATTTGAAGTTATTATGGTGCCACGCGAGTTAGAAAAAAAGCGGAGTCCATTTGATCACTAAAATCCTTGTATTCTCGGATTGCACCCAAATTGGCCTCCAATTGAGCCTACAACGTACAAACGAGTTTTCCTTCTTCGTTAAGCACAACCGAACTTCTTTGTTGAGTCAAACATGTCCCATTTGACGTTATTATAGTGCCCCCGAAAGGATTTAAATCAAACGGAGTCCATTTGGTCACTCAAATCCTTGTATTCTCGGATTGCACCCAAATTGGCCACAAATTGAGCCTACAACTTACAAACGAGTTTTCCCTCTTCGTTAAGCACAACCGAACTTGTTTGTTGAGTCAAAAATGTCCCATTTGACGTTATTATGGTGCCACGAGAATTAGAAATCAAACGGAGTCCATTTGGTAACTCAAATCCTTGTATTCTCGGATTGCACACAAATTGGCCTCCAATTGAGCCTACAACGTACAAACGAGTTTTCCTTCTTCGTTAAGAACAACCGAACTTATTTGTTGAGTCAAACATGTCCCATTTGACGTTATTATGGTGCCACGCGAGTTAGAAAAAAAGCGGAGTCCATTTGATCCCTCAAATCCTTGTATTCTATGATTGCACCGAAATTGGCCTCCAATTGAGCCTACAACGTACAAACGAGTTTTCCTTCTTCGTTAAGCACAACCGAACTTCTTTGTTGAGTCAAACATGTCCCATTTGACGTTATTATGGTGCCCCCGCAAGGATTAAAATCAAACGGAGTCCATTTGGTCACTCAAATTCATGTATTCTCGGATTGCACCCAAATTGGCCTCCAATTGAGCCTACAACGTACAAACTAGTTTTCCTTCAACGTTAAGCACAACCAAACTTGTTTGTTGAGTCAAACATGTCCCATTTGAAGTTATTATGGTGCCACGCGAGTTAGAAAAAAAGCGGAGTCCATTTGATCCCTCAAATCCTTGTATTCTCGGATTGCACCGAAATTGGCCTCCAATTGAGCCTACAACGTACAAACGAGTTTTTCTTCTTCGTTAAGCACAACCGAACTTCTTTGTTGAGTAAAACATGTCCCATTTGACGTTATTATGGTGCCCCCGCAAGGATTGAAATCAAACGGAATCCATTTGGTCACTCAAATCCTTGTATTCTCGGATTGCACCCAAATTGGCCTCCAATTGAGCCTACAACGTACAAACGAGTTTTCCTTCATCGTTGAGCACAACTGAACTTTTTTGTTGGGTCAAACATGTCCCATTTGATGTTATTATGGTGCCATGCGAGTTAGAAATCAAACGGAGTCCATTTGGTCACTCAAATCCTTGTATTCTCGGATTGCACCCAAATTGGCCTCCAATTGAGCCTACAACGTACAAACGAGTTTTCCTTCATCGTTAAGCACAACCGAACTTCTTTGTTGAGTCAAACATGTCCCATTTGAAGTTATTATGGTGCCACGCGAGTTAGAAAAAAAGCGGAGTCCATTTGATCACTCAAATCCTTGTATTCTCGGATTGCACCCAAATTGGCCTCCAATTGAGCCTACAACGTACAAACGAGTTTTCCTTCTTCGTTAAGCACAACCGAACTTCATTGTTGAGTCAAACATGTCCCATTTGACGTTATTATGGTGCCCCCGAAAGGATTTAAATCAAACGGAGTCCATTTGGTCACTCAAATCCTTGTATTCTCGGATTGCACCCAAATTGGCCTCCAATTGAGCCTACAACGTACAAACGAGTTTTCCTTCAACGTTAAGCACAACCGAACTTGTTTGTTGAGTCAAACATGTCCCATTTGAAGTTATTATGGTGCCACGTGAGTTAGAAAAAAAGCGGAGTCCATTTGATCCCTCAAATCCTTGTATTCTCGGATTGCACCCAAATTGGCCTCCAATTGAGCCTACAACGTACAAACGAGTTTTCCTTCTTCGTTAAGCACAACCGAACTTCTTTGTTGAGTCAAACATGTCCCATTTGACGTTATTATGGTGCCCCCATAAGGATTGAAATCAAACGGAGTCCATTTGGTCACTCAAATCCTTGTATTCTCGGATTGCACCCAAATTGGCCTCCAAATGAGCCTACAACGTACAAACGAGTTTTCCTTCATCGTTAAGCACAATCGAACTTGTTTGTTGAGTCAAACATGTCCCATTTGAAGTTATTATGGTGCCACGCGAGTTAGAAAAAAAGCGGAGTCCATTTGATCACTCAAATCCTTGTATTCTCGGATTGCACCCAAATTGGCCTCCAATTGAGCCTACAACGTACAAACGAGTTTTCCTTCTTCGTTAAGCACAACCGAACTTCTTTGTTGAGTCAAACATGTCCCATTTGACATTATTATGGTGCCCCCGAAAGGATTTAAATCAAACGGAGTCCATTTGGTCACTCAAATCCTTGTATTCTCGGATTGCACCCAAATTGGCCTCCAATTGAGCCTACAACGTACAAACGAGTTTTCCTTCATCGTTAAGCACCACCGAACTTGTTCGTTGAGTCAAACATGTCCCATTTTAAGTTATTATGGTGCCACGCGAGTTAGAAAAAAAGCGGAGTCCATTTGATCCCTCAAATCCTTGTATTCTCGGATTGCACCGAAATTGGCCTCCAATTGAGCCTACAACGTACAAACGAGTTTTCCTTCTTCGTTAAGCACAACCGAACTTCGTTGTTGAGTCAAACATGTCCCATTTGACGTTATTATGGTGCCCCCGAAAGGATTTAAATCAAACGGAGTCCATTTGGTCACTCAAATCCTTGTATTCTCGGATTGCACCCAAATTGGCCTCCAATTGAGCCTTCAACGTACAAACGAGTTTTCCTTCAACGTTAAGCACAACCGAACTTGTTTGTTGAGTCAAACATGTCCCATTTGAAGTTATTATGGTGCCACGTGAGTTAGAAAAAAAGCGGAGTCCATTTGATCCCTCAAATCCTTGTATTCTCGGATTTCACCCAAATTGGCCTCCAATTGAGCCTACAACGTACAAACGAGTTTTCCTTCTTCGTTAAGCACAACCGAACTTCTTTGTTGAGTCAAACATGTCCCATTTGACGTTATTATGGTGCCCCCGCAAGGATTGAAATCAAACGGAGTCCATTTGGTCACTCAAATCCTTGTATTCTCGGATTGCACCCAAATTGGCCTCCAAATGAGCCTACAACGTACAAACGAGTTTTCCTTCATCGTTAAGCACAATCGAACTTGTTTGTTGAGTCAAACATGTCCCATTTGAAGTTATTATGGTGCCACGCGAGTTAGAAAAAAAGCGGAGTCCATTTGATCACTCAAATCCTTGTATTCTCGGATTGCACCCAAATTGGCCTCCAATTGAGCCTACAACGTACAAACGAGTTTTCCTTCTTCGTTAAGCACAACCGAACTTCTTTGTTGAGTCAAACATGTCCCATTTGACGTTATTATGGTGCCCCCGAAAGGATTTAAATCAAACGGAGTCCATTTGGTCACTCAAATCCTTGTATTCTCGGATTGCACCCAAATTGGCCTCCAATTGAGCCTACAACGTACAAACGAGTTTTCCTTCAACGTTAAGCACAAACGAACTTGTTTGTTGAGTCAAACATGTCCCATTTGAAGTTATTATGGTGCCACACGAGTTAGAAAAAAAGCGGAGTCCATTTGATCCCTCAAATCCTTGTATTCTCGGATTGCACCGAAATTGGCCTCCAATTGAGCCTACAACGTACAAACGAGTTTTCCTTCTTCGTTAAGCACAACCGAACTTCTTTGTTGAGTCAAAGATGTCCCATTTGACGTTATTATGGTGCCCCCGCAAGGATTGAAATCAAACAGAGTCCATTTGGTCACTCAAATCCTTGTATTCTCCGATTGCACCCAAATTGGCCTCCAATTGAGCCTACAACGTACAAACGAGTTTTCCTTCATCGTTGAGCACAACTGAACTTGTTTGTTGGGTCAAACATGTCCCATTTGATGTTATTATGGTGCCATGCAAGTTAAAAATCAAACGGAGTCCATTTGGTCACTCAAATCCTTGTATTCTCGGATTGCACCCAAATTGGCCTCCAATTGAGCCTACAACGTACAAACGAGTTTTCCTTCATCGTTAGGCACAACCGAACTTCTTAGTTGAGTCCAACATGTCCCATTTGAAGTTATTATGGTGCCACGCGAGTTAGAAAAAAAGCGGAGTCCATTTGATCACTCAAATCCTTGTATTCTCGGATTGCACCCAAATTGGCCTCCAATTGAGCCTACAACGTACAAACGAGTTTTCCTTCTTCATTAAGCACAACCGAACTTCTTTGTTGAGTCAAACATGTCCCATTTGACGTTATTATGGTGCCCCCGAAAGGATTTAAATCAAACTGAGTCCATTTGGTCACTCAAATCCTTGTATTCTCGGATTGTACCCAAATTGGCCTCCAATTGAGCCTACAACGTACAAACGAGTTTTTCTTCAACGTTAAGCACAACCGAACTTGTTTGTTGAGTCAAACATGTCCCATTTGAAGTTATTATGGTGCCACGCGAGTTAGAAAAAAAGCGGAGTCCATTTGATCCCTCAAATCCTTGTATTCTCGGATTGCACCGAAATTGGCCTCCAATTGAGCCTACAACGTACAAACGAGTTTTCCTTCTTCGTTAAGCACAACCGAACTTCTTTGTTGAGTCAAACATGTCCCATTTGACGTTATTATGGTGCCCCCGCAAGGATTGAAATCAAACGGAGTCCATTTGGTCACTCAAATCCTTGTATTCTCGGATTGCACCCAAATTGGCCTCCAATTGAGCCTACAACGTACAAACGAGTTTTCCTTCATCGTTGAGCACAACTGAACTTGTTTGTTAGGTCAAACATGTCCCATTTGATGTTATTATGGTGCCATGCAAGTTAGAAATCAAACGGAGTCCATTTGGTCACTCAAATCCTTGTATTCTCGGATTGCACCCAAATTGGCCTCCAATTGAGCCTACAACGTACAAACGAGTTTTCCTTCATCGTTAAGCACAACCGAACTTCTTAGTTGAGTCAAACATGTCCCATTTGAAGTTATTATGGTGCCACGCGAGTTAGAAAAAAAGCGGAGTCCATTTGATCACTCAAATCCTTGTATTCTCGGATTGCACCCAAATTGGCCTCCAATTGAGCCTACAACGTACAAACGAGTTTTCCTTCTTCGTTAAGCACAACCGAACTTCTTTGTTGGGTCAAACATGTCCCATTTGACGTTATTATGGTGCCCCCGAAAGGATTTAAATCAAACGGAGTCCATTTGGTCACTCAAATGCTTGTATTCTCGGATTGCACCCAAATTGGCATCCAATTGAGCCTACAACGTACAAACGAGTTTTCCTTCAACGTTAAGCACAACCGAACTTGTTTGTTGAGTCAAACATGTCCCATTTGAAGTTATTATGGTGCCACGCGAGTTAGAAAAAAAGCGGAGTCCATTTGATCCCTCAAATCCTTGTATTCTCGGATTGCACCGAAATTGGCCTCCAATTGAGCCTACAACGTACAAACGAGTTTTCCTTCTTCGTTAAGCACAACCGAACTTCTTTGTTGAGTCAAACATGTCCCATTTGACGTTATTATGGTGCCCCCGCAAGGATTGAAATCAAACGGAGTCCATTTGGTCACTCAAATCCTTGTATTCTCGGATTGCACCCAAATTGGCCTCCAATTGAGCCTACAACGTACAAACGAGTTTTCCTTCAACTTTAAGCACAACCGAACTTGTTTGTTGAGTCAAACATGTCCCATTTGAAGTTATTATGGTGCCACGCGAGTTAGAAAAAAAGCGGAGTCCATTTGATCCCTCAAATCCTTGTATTCTCGGATTGCACCGAAATTGGCCTCCAATTGAGCCTACAACGTACAAACGAGTTTTCCTTCTTCGTTAAGCACAACCGAACTTCTTTGTTGAGTAAAACATGTCCCATTTGACGTTATTATGGTGCCCCCGCAAGGATTGAAATCAAACGGAATCCATTTGGTCACTCAAATCCTTGTATTCTCGGATTGCACCCAAATTGGCCTCCAATTGAGCCTACAACGTACAAACGAGTTTTCCTTCATCGTTGAGCACAACTGAACTTTTTTGTTGGGTCAAACATGTCCCATTTGATGTTATTATGGTGCCATGCGAGTTAGAAATCAAACGGAGTCCATTTGGTCACTCAAATCCTTGTATTCTCGGATTGCACCCAAATTGGCCTCCAATTGAGCCTACAACGTACAAACGAGTTTTCCTTCTTCGTTAAGCACAACCGAACTTCATTGTTGAGTCAAACATGTCCCATTTGACGTTATTATGGTGCCCCCGAAAGGATTTAAATCAAACGGAGTCCATTTGGTCACTCAAATCCTTGTATTCTCGGATTGCACCCAAATTGGCCTCCAATTGAGCCTACAACGTACAAACGAGTTTTCCTTCAACGTTAAGCACAACCGAACTTGTTTGTTGAGTCAAACATGTCCCATTTGAAGTTATTATGGTGCCACGTGAGTTAGAAAAAAAGCGGAGTCCATTTGATCCCTCAAATCCTTGTATTCTCGGATTGCACCCAAATTGGCCTCCAATTGAGCCTACAACGTACAAACGAGTTTTCCTTCTTCGTTAAGCACAACCGAACTTCTTTGTTGAGTCAAACATGTCCCATTTGACGTTATTATGGTGCCCCCATAAGGATTGAAATCAAACGGAGTCCATTTGGTCACTCAAATCCTTGTATTCTCGGATTGCACCCAAATTGGCCTCCAAATGAGCCTACAACGTACAAACGAGTTTTCCTTCATCGTTAAGCACAATCGAACTTGTTTGTTGAGTCAAACATGTCCCATTTGAAGTTATTATGGTGCCACGCGAGTTAGAAAAAAAGCGGAGTCCATTTGATCACTCAAATCCTTGTATTCTCGGATTGCACCCAAATTGGCCTCCAATTGAGCCTACAACGTACAAACGAGTTTTCCTTCTTCGTTAAGCACAACCGAACTTCTTTGTTGAGTCAAACATGTCCCATTTGACATTATTATGGTGCCCCCGAAAGGATTTAAATCAAACGGAGTCCATTTGGTCACTCAAATCCTTGTATTCTCGGATTGCACCCAAATTGGCCTCCAATTGAGCCTACAACGTACAAACGAGTTTTCCTTCATCGTTAAGCACCACCGAACTTGTTCGTTGAGTCAAACATGTCCCATTTTAAGTTATTATGGTGCCACGCGAGTTAGAAAAAAAGCGGAGTCCATTTGATCCCTCAAATCCTTGTATTCTCGGATTGCACCGAAATTGGCCTCCAATTGAGCCTACAACGTACAAACGAGTTTTCCTTCTTCGTTAAGCACAACCGAACTTCGTTGTTGAGTCAAACATGTCCCATTTGACGTTATTATGGTGCCCCCGAAAGGATTTAAATCAAACGGAGTCCATTTGGTCACTCAAATCCTTGTATTCTCGGATTGCACCCAAATTGGCCTCCAATTGAGCCTTCAACGTACAAACGAGTTTTCCTTCAACGTTAAGCACAACCGAACTTGTTTGTTGAGTCAAACATGTCCCATTTGAAGTTATTATGGTGCCACGTGAGTTAGAAAAAAAGCGGAGTCCATTTGATCCCTCAAATCCTTGTATTCTCGGATTTCACCCAAATTGGCCTCCAATTGAGCCTACAACGTACAAACGAGTTTTCCTTCTTCGTTAAGCACAACCGAACTTCTTTGTTGAGTCAAACATGTCCCATTTGACGTTATTATGGTGCCCCCGCAAGGATTGAAATCAAACGGAGTCCATTTGGTCACTCAAATCCTTGTATTCTCGGATTGCACCCAAATTGGCCTCCAAATGAGCCTACAACGTACAAACGAGTTTTCCTTCATCGTTAAGCACAATCGAACTTGTTTGTTGAGTCAAACATGTCCCATTTGAAGTTATTATGGTGCCACGCGAGTTAGAAAAAAAGCGGAGTCCATTTGATCACTCAAATCCTTGTATTCTCGGATTGCACCCAAATTGGCCTCCAATTGAGCCTACAACGTACAAACGAGTTTTCCTTCTTCGTTAAGCACAACCGAACTTCTTTGTTGAGTCAAACATGTCCCATTTGACGTTATTATGGTGCCCCCGAAAGGATTTAAATCAAACGGAGTCCATTTGGTCACTCAAATCCTTGTATTCTCGGATTGCACCCAAATTGGCCTCCAATTGAGCCTACAACGTACAAACGAGTTTTCCTTCAACGTTAAGCACAAACGAACTTGTTTGTTGAGTCAAACATGTCCCATTTGAAGTTATTATGGTGCCACACGAGTTAGAAAAAAAGCGGAGTCCATTTGATCCCTCAAATCCTTGTATTCTCGGATTGCACCGAAATTGGCCTCCAATTGAGCCTACAACGTACAAACGAGTTTTCCTTCTTCGTTAAGCACAACCGAACTTCTTTGTTGAGTCAAAGATGTCCCATTTGACGTTATTATGGTGCCCCCGCAAGGATTGAAATCAAACAGAGTCCATTTGGTCACTCAAATCCTTGTATTCTCCGATTGCACCCAAATTGGCCTCCAATTGAGCCTACAACGTACAAACGAGTTTTCCTTCATCGTTGAGCACAACTGAACTTGTTTGTTGGGTCAAACATGTCCCATTTGATGTTATTATGGTGCCATGCAAGTTAAAAATCAAACGGAGTCCATTTGGTCACTCAAATCCTTGTATTCTCGGATTGCACCCAAATTGGCCTCCAATTGAGCCTACAACGTACAAACGAGTTTTCCTTCATCGTTAGGCACAACCGAACTTCTTAGTTGAGTCCAACATGTCCCATTTGAAGTTATTATGGTGCCACGCGAGTTAGAAAAAAAGCGGAGTCCATTTGATCACTCAAATCCTTGTATTCTCGGATTGCACCCAAATTGGCCTCCAATTGAGCCTACAACGTACAAACGAGTTTTCCTTCTTCATTAAGCACAACCGAACTTCTTTGTTGAGTCAAACATGTCCCATTTGACGTTATTATGGTGCCCCCGAAAGGATTTAAATCAAACTGAGTCCATTTGGTCACTCAAATCCTTGTATTCTCGGATTGTACCCAAATTGGCCTCCAATTGAGCCTACAACGTACAAACGAGTTTTTCTTCAACGTTAAGCACAACCGAACTTGTTTGTTGAGTCAAACATGTCCCATTTGAAGTTATTATGGTGCCACGCGAGTTAGAAAAAAAGCGGAGTCCATTTGATCCCTCAAATCCTTGTATTCTCGGATTGCACCGAAATTGGCCTCCAATTGAGCCTACAACGTACAAACGAGTTTTCCTTCTTCGTTAAGCACAACCGAACTTCTTTGTTGAGTCAAACATGTCCCATTTGACGTTATTATGGTGCCCCCGCAAGGATTGAAATCAAACGGAGTCCATTTGGTCACTCAAATCCTTGTATTCTCGGATTGCACCCAAATTGGCCTCCAATTGAGCCTACAACGTACAAACGAGTTTTCCTTCATCGTTGAGCACAACTGAACTTGTTTGTTAGGTCAAACATGTCCCATTTGATGTTATTATGGTGCCATGCAAGTTAGAAATCAAACGGAGTCCATTTGGTCACTCAAATCCTTGTATTCTCGGATTGCACCCAAATTGGCCTCCAATTGAGCCTACAACGTACAAACGAGTTTTCCTTCATCGTTAAGCACAACCGAACTTCTTAGTTGAGTCAAACATGTCCCATTTGAAGTTATTATGGTGCCACGCGAGTTAGAAAAAAAGCGGAGTCCATTTGATCACTCAAATCCTTGTATTCTCGGATTGCACCCAAATTGGCCTCCAATTGAGCCTACAACGTACAAACGAGTTTTCCTTCTTCGTTAAGCACAACCGAACTTCTTTGTTGGGTCAAACATGTCCCATTTGACGTTATTATGGTGCCCCCGAAAGGATTTAAATCAAACGGAGTCCATTTGGTCACTCAAATGCTTGTATTCTCGGATTGCACCCAAATTGGCATCCAATTGAGCCTACAACGTACAAACGAGTTTTCCTTCAACGTTAAGCACAACCGAACTTGTTTGTTGAGTCAAACATGTCCCATTTGAAGTTATTATGGTGCCACGCGAGTTAGAAAAAAAGCGGAGTCCATTTGATCCCTCAAATCCTTGTATTCTCGGATTGCACCGAAATTGGCCTCCAATTGAGCCTACAACGTACAAACGAGTTTTCCTTCTTCGTTAAGCACAACCGAACTTCTTTGTTGAGTCAAACATGTCCCATTTGACGTTATTATGGTGCCCCCGCAAGGATTGAAATCAAACGGAGTCCATTTGGTCACTCAAATCCTTGTATTCTCGGATTGCACCCAAATTGGCCTCCAATTGAGCCTACAACGTACAAACGAGTTTTCCTTCAACTTTAAGCACAACCGAACTTGTTTGTTGAGTCAAACATGTCCCATTTGAAGTTATTATGGTGCCACGCGAGTTAGAAAAAAAGCGGAGTCCATTTGATCCCTCAAATCCTTGTATTCTCGGATTGCACCGAAATTGGCCTCCAATTGAGCCTACAACGTACAAACGAGTTTTCCTTCTTCGTTAAGCACAACCGAACTTCTTTGTTGAGTCAAACATGTCCCATTTGACGTTATTATGGTGCCCCCGCAAGGATTGAAATCAAACGGAGTCCATTTGGTCACTCAAATCCTTGTATTCTCGGATTGCACCCAAATTGGCCTCCAATTGAGCCTACAACGTACAAACGCGTTTTCCTTCATCGTTAAGCACAACCGAACTTGTTTGTTGAGTCAAACATGTCCCATTTGAAGTTATTATGGTGCCACGCGAGTTAGAAAAAAAGCGGAGTCCATTTGATCACTCAAATCCTTGTATTCTCGGATTGCACCCAAATTGGCCTCCAATTGAGCCTACAACGTACAAACGAGTTTTCCTTCTTCGTTAAGCACAACCGAATTTCTTTGTTGAGTCAAACATGTCCCATTTGACGTTATTATGGTTCCCCCGAAAGGATTTAAATCAAACGGAGTCCATTTGGTCACTCAAATCCTTGTATTCTCGGATTGCACCCAAATTGGCCTCCAATTGAGCCTACAATGTACAAACGAGTTTTCCTTCATCGTTAAGCACAACCGAACTTGTTTGTTGAGTCAAACATGTCCCATTTTAAGTTATTATGGTGCCACGCGAGTTAGAAAAAAAGCGGAGTCCATTTGATCCCTCAAATCCTTGTATTCTCGGATTGCACCGAAATTGGCCTCCAATTGAGCCTACAACGTACAAACGAGTTTTCCTTCTTCGTTAAGCACAACCGAACTTCTTTGTTGAGTCAAACATGTCCCATTTGACGTTATTATGGTGCCCCCGCAAGGATTGAAATCAAACGGAGTCCATTTGGTCACTCAAATCCTTGTATTTTCGGATTGCACCCAAATTGGCCTCCAATTGAGCCTACAACGTACAAACGAGTTTTCCTTCATCGTTAAGCACAACCGAACTTGTTTGTTGAGTCAAACATGTCCCATTTGAAGTTATTATGGTGCCACGCGAGTTAGAAAAAAAGCGGAGTCCATTTGATCACTAAAATCCTTGTATTCTCGGATTGCACCCAAATTGGCCTCCAATTGAGCCTACAACGTACAAACGAGTTTTCCTTCTTCGTTAAGCACAACCGAACTTCTTTGTTGAGTCAAACATGTCCCATTTGACGTTATTATAGTGCCCCCGAAAGGATTTAAATCAAACGGAGTCCATTTGGTCACTCAAATCCTTGTATTCTCGGATTGCACCCAAATTGGCCACAAATTGAGCCTACAACTTACAAACGAGTTTTCCCTCTTCGTTAAGCACAACCGAACTTGTTTGTTGAGTCAAAAATGTCCCATTTGACGTTATTATGGTGCCACGAGAATTAGAAATCAAACGGAGTCCATTTGGTAACTCAAATCCTTGTATTCTCGGATTGCACACAAATTGGCCTCCAATTGAGCCTACAACGTACAAACGAGTTTTCCTTCTTCGTTAAGAACAACCGAACTTATTTGTTGAGTCAAACATGTCCCATTTGACGTTATTATGGTGCCACGCGAGTTAGAAAAAAAGCGGAGTCCATTTGATCCCTCAAATCCTTGTATTCTATGATTGCACCGAAATTGGCCTCCAATTGAGCCTACAACGTACAAACGAGTTTTCCTTCTTCGTTAAGCACAACCGAACTTCTTTGTTGAGTCAAACATGTCCCATTTGACGTTATTATGGTGCCCCCGCAAGGATTAAAATCAAACGGAGTCCATTTGGTCACTCAAATTCATGTATTCTCGGATTGCACCCAAATTGGCCTCCAATTGAGCCTACAACGTACAAACTAGTTTTCCTTCAACGTTAAGCACAACCAAACTTGTTTGTTGAGTCAAACATGTCCCATTTGAAGTTATTATGGTGCCACGCGAGTTAGAAAAAAAGCGGAGTCCATTTGATCCCTCAAATCCTTGTATTCTCGGATTGCACCGAAATTGGCCTCCAATTGAGCCTACAACGTACAAACGAGTTTTTCTTCTTCGTTAAGCACAACCGAACTTCTTTGTTGAGTAAAACATGTCCCATTTGACGTTATTATGGTGCCCCCGCAAGGATTGAAATCAAACGGAATCCATTTGGTCACTCAAATCCTTGTATTCTCGGATTGCACCCAAATTGGCCTCCAGTTGAGCCTACAACGTACAAACGAGTTTTCCTTCATCGTTGAGCACAACTGAACTTTTTTGTTGGGTCAAACATGTCCCATTTGATGTTATTATGGTGCCATGCGAGTTAGAAATCAAACGGAGTCCATTTGGTCACTCAAATCCTTGTATTCTCGGATTGCACCCAAATTGGCCTCCAATTGAGCCTACAACGTACAAACGAGTTTTCCTTCATCGTTAAGCACAACCGAACTTCTTTGTTGAGTCAAACATGTCCCATTTGAAGTTATTATGGTGCCACGCGAGTTAGAAAAAAAGCGGAGTCCATTTGATCACTCAAATCCTTGTATTCTCGGATTGCACCCAAATTGGCCTCCAATTGAGCCTACAACGTACAAACGAGTTTTCCTTCTTCGTTAAGCACAACCGAACTTCATTGTTGAGTCAAACATGTCCCATTTGACGTTATTATGGTGCCCCCGAAAGGATTTAAATCAAACGGAGTCCATTTGGTCACTCAAATCCTTGTATTCTCGGATTGCACCCAAATTGGCCTCCAATTGAGCCTACAACGTACAAACGAGTTTTCCTTCAACGTTAAGCACAACCGAACTTGTTTGTTGAGTCAAACATGTCCCATTTAAAGTTATTATGGTGCCACGTGAGTTAGAAAAAAAGCGGAGTCCATTTGATCCCTCAAATCCTTGTATTCTCGGATTGCACCCAAATTGGCCTCCAATTGAGCCTACAACGTACAAACGAGTTTTCCTTCTTCGTTAAGCACAACCGAACTTCTTTGTTGAGTCAAACATGTCCCATTTGACGTTATTATGGTGCCCCCATAAGGATTGAAATCAAACGGAGTCCATTTGGTCACTCAAATCCTTGTATTCTCGGATTGCACCCAAATTGGCCTCCAAATGAGCCTACAACGTACAAACGAGTTTTCCTTCATCGTTAAGCACAATCGAACTTGTTTGTTGAGTCAAACATGTCCCATTTGAAGTTATTATGGTGCCACGCGAGTTAGAAAAAAAGCGGAGTCCATTTGATCACTCAAATCCTTGTATTCTCGGATTGCACCCAAATTGGCCTCCAATTGAGCCTACAACGTACAAACGAGTTTTCCTTCTTCGTTAAGCACAACCGAACTTCTTTGTTGAGTCAAACATGTCCCATTTGACGTTATTATGGTGCCCCCGAAAGGATTTAAATCAAACGGAGTCCATTTGGTCACTCAAATCCTTGTATTCTCGGATTGCACCCAAATTGGCCTCCAATTGAGCCTACAACGTACAAACGAGTTTTCCTTCATCGTTAAGCACCACCGAACTTGTTCGTTGAGTCAAACATGTCCCATTTTAAGTTATTATGGTGCCACGCGAGTTAGAAAAAAAGCGGAGTCCATTTGATCCCTCAAATCCTTGTATTCTCGGATTGCACCGAAATTGGCCTCCAATTGAGCCTACAACGTACAAACGAGTTTTCCTTCTTCGTTAAGCACAACCGAACTTCGTTGTTGAGTCAAACATGTCCCATTTGACGTTATTATGGTGCCCCCGAAAGGATTTAAATCAAACGGAGTCCATTTGGTCACTCAAATCCTTGTATTCTCGGATTGCACCCAAATTGGCCTCCAATTGAGCCTTCAACGTACAAACGAGTTTTCCTTCAACGTTAAGCACAACCGAACTTGTTTGTTGAGTCAAACATGTCCCATTTGAAGTTATTATGGTGCCACGTGAGTTAGAAAAAAAGCGGAGTCCATTTGATCCCTCAAATCCTTGTATTCTCGGATTTCACCCAAATTGGCCTCCAATTGAGCCTACAACGTACAAACGAGTTTTCCTTCTTCGTTAAGCACAACCGAACTTCTTTGTTGAGTCAAACATGTCCCATTTGACGTTATTATGGTGCCCCCGCAAGGATTGAAATCAAACGGAGTCCATTTGGTCACTCAAATCCTTGTATTCTCGGATTGCACCCAAATTGGCCTCCAAATGAGCCTACAACGTACAAACGAGTTTTCCTTCATCGTTAAGCACAATCGAACTTGTTTGTTGAGTCAAACATGTCCCATTTGAAGTTATTATGGTGCCACGCGAGTTAGAAAAAAAGCGGAGTCCATTTGATCACTCAAATCCTTGTATTCTCGGATTGCACCCAAATTGGCCTCCAATTGAGCCTACAACGTACAAACGAGTTTTCCTTCTTCGTTAAGCACAACCGAACTTCATTGTTGAGTCAAACATGTCCCATTTGACGTTATTATGGTGCCCCCGAAAGGATTTAAATCAAACGGAGTCCATTTGGTCACTCAAATCCTTGTATTCTCGGATTGCACCCAAATTGGCCTCCAATTGAGCCTACAACGTACAAACGAGTTTTCCTTCAACGTTAAGCACAACCGAACTTGTTTGTTGAGTCAAACATGTCCCATTTAAAGTTATTATGGTGCCACGTGAGTTAGAAAAAAAGCGGAGTCCATTTGATCCCTCAAATCCTTGTATTCTCGGATTGCACCCAAATTGGCCTCCAATTGAGCCTACAACGTACAAACGAGTTTTCCTTCTTCGTTAAGCACAACCGAACTTCTTTGTTGAGTCAAACATGTCCCATTTGACGTTATTATGGTGCCCCCATAAGGATTGAAATCAAACGGAGTCCATTTGGTCACTCAAATCCTTGTATTCTCGGATTGCACCCAAATTGGCCTCCAAATGAGCCTACAACGTACAAACGAGTTTTCCTTCATCGTTAAGCACAATCGAACTTGTTTGTTGAGTCAAACATGTCCCATTTGAAGTTATTATGGTGCCACGCGAGTTAGAAAAAAAGCGGAGTCCATTTGATCACTCAAATCCTTGTATTCTCGGATTGCACCCAAATTGGCCTCCAATTGAGCCTACAACGTACAAACGAGTTTTCCTTCTTCGTTAAGCACAACCGAACTTCTTTGTTGAGTCAAACATGTCCCATTTGACGTTATTATGGTGCCCCCGAAAGGATTTAAATCAAACGGAGTCCATTTGGTCACTCAAATCCTTGTATTCTCGGATTGCACCCAAATTGGCCTCCAATTGAGCCTACAACGTACAAACGAGTTTTCCTTCATCGTTAAGCACCACCGAACTTGTTCGTTGAGTCAAACATGTCCCATTTTAAGTTATTATGGTGCCACGCGAGTTAGAAAAAAAGCGGAGTCCATTTGATCCCTCAAATCCTTGTATTCTCGGATTGCACCGAAATTGGCCTCCAATTGAGCCTACAACGTACAAACGAGTTTTCCTTCTTCGTTAAGCACAACCGAACTTCGTTGTTGAGTCAAACATGTCCCATTTGACGTTATTATGGTGCCCCCGAAAGGATTTAAATCAAACGGAGTCCATTTGGTCACTCAAATCCTTGTATTCTCGGATTGCACCCAAATTGGCCTCCAATTGAGCCTTCAACGTACAAACGAGTTTTCCTTCAACGTTAAGCACCACCGAACTTGTTTGTTGAGTCAAACATGTCCCATTTGAAGTTATTATGGTGCCACGTGAGTTAGAAAAAAAGCGGAGTCCATTTGATCCCTCAAATCCTTGTATTCTCGGATTTCACCCAAATTGGCCTCCAATTGAGCCTACAACGTACAAACGAGTTTTCCTTCTTCGTTAAGCACAACCGAACTTCTTTGTTGAGTCAAACATGTCCCATTTGACGTTATTATGGTGCCCCCGCAAGGATTGAAATCAAACGGAGTCCATTTGGTCACTCAAATCCTTGTATTCTCGGATTGCACCCAAATTGGCCTCCAAATGAGCCTACAACGTACAAACGAGTTTTCCTTCATCGTTAAGCACAATCGAACTTGTTTGTTGAGTCAAACATGTCCCATTTGAAGTTATTATGGTGCCACGCGAGTTAGAAAAAAAGCGGAGTCCATTTGATCACTCAAATCCTTGTATTCTCGGATTGCACCCAAATTGGCCTCCAATTGAGCCTACAACGTACAAACGAGTTTTCCTTCTTCGTTAAGCACAACCGAACTTCTTTGTTGAGTCAAACATGTCCCATTTGACGTTATTATGGTGCCCCCGAAAGGATTTAAATCAAACGGAGTCCATTTGGTCACTCAAATCCTTGTATTCTCGGATTGCACCCAAATTGGCCTCCAATTGAGCCTACAACGTACAAATGAGTTTTCCTTCATCGTTAAGCACCACCGAACATGTTCGTTGAGTCAAACATGTCCCATTTTAATTTATTATGGTGCCACGCGAGTTAGAAAAAAAGCGGAGTCCATTTGATCCCTCAAATCCTTGTATTCTCGGATTGCACCGAAATTGGCCTCCAATTGAGCCTACAACGTACAAACGAGTTTTCCTTCTTCGTTAAGCACAACCGAACTTCTTTGTTGAGTCAAACATGTCCCATTTGACGTTATTATGGTGCCCCCGCAAGGATTGAAATCAAACAGAGTCCATTTGGTCACTCAAATCCTTGTACTCTCGGATTGCACCCAAATTGGCCTCCAATTGAGCCTACAACGTACAAACGAGTTTTCCTTCATCGTTAAGCATAACAGAACTTGTTTGTTGAGTCAAACATGTCCCATTTGAAGTTATTATGGTGCCACGCGAGTTAGCAAAAAAGCGGAGTCCATTTGATCACTCAAATCCTTGTATTCTCGGATTGCACCCAAATTGGCCTCCAATTGAGCCTACAACGTACAAACGAGTTTTCCTTCTTCGTTAAGCACAACCGAACTTCTTTGTTGAGTCAAACATGTCCCATTTGACGTTATTATGGTGCCCCCGAAAGGATTTAAATCAAACGGAGTCCATTTGGTCACTCAAATCCTTGTATTCTCGGATTGCACCCAAATTGGCCTCCAATTGAGCCTACAACGTACAAACGAGTTTTCCTTCATCGTTAAGCACCACCGAACTTGTTCGTTGAGTCAAACATGTCCCATTTTAAGTTATTATGGTGCCACGCGAGTTAGAAAAAAAGCGGAGTCCATTTGATCCCTCAAATCCTTGTATTCTCGGATTGCACCGAAATTGGCCTCCAATTGAGCCTACAACGTACAAACGAGTTTTCCTTCTTCGTTAAGCACAACCGAACTTCGTTGTTGAGTCAAACATGTCCCATTTGACGTTATTATGGTGCCCCCGAAAGGATTTAAATCAAACGGAGTCCATTTGGTCACTCAAATCCTTGTATTCTCGGATTGCACCCAAATTGGCCTCCAATTGAGCCTTCAACGTACAAACGAGTTTTCCTTCAACGTTAAGCACAACCGAACTTGTTTGTTGAGTCAAACATGTCCCATTTGAAGTTATTATGGTGCCACGTGAGTTAGAAAAAAAGCGGAGTCCATTTGATCCCTCAAATCCTTGTATTCTCGGATTTCACCCAAATTGGCCTCCAATTGAGCCTACAACGTACAAACGAGTTTTCCTTCTTCGTTAAGCACAACCGAACTTCTTTGTTGAGTCAAACATGTCCCATTTGACGTTATTATGGTGCCCCCGCAAGGATTGAAATCAAACGGAGTCCATTTGGTCACTCAAATCCTTGTATTCTCGGATTGCACCCAAATTGGCCTCCAAATGAGCCTACAACGTACAAACGAGTTTTCCTTCATCGTTAAGCACAATCGAACTTGTTTGTTGAGTCAAACATGTCCCATTTGAAGTTATTATGGTGCCACGCGAGTTAGAAAAAAAGCGGAGTCCATTTGATCACTCAAATCCTTGTATTCTCGGATTGCACCCAAATTGGCCTCCAATTGAGCCTACAACGTACAAACGAGTTTTCCTTCTTCGTTAAGCACAACCGAACTTCTTTGTTGAGTCAAACATGTCCCATTTGACGTTATTATGGTGCCCCCGAAAGGATTTAAATCAAACGGAGTCCATTTGGTCACTCAAATCCTTGTATTCTCGGATTGCACCCAAATTGGCCTCCAATTGAGCCTACAACGTACAAATGAGTTTTCCTTCATCGTTAAGCACCACCGAACATGTTCGTTGAGTCAAACATGTCCCATTTTAAGTTATTATGGTGCCACGCGAGTTAGAAAAAAAGCGGAGTCCATTTGATCCCTCAAATCCTTGTATTCTCGGATTGCACCGAAATTGGCCTCCAATTGAGCCTACAACGTACAAACGAGTTTTCCTTCTTCGTTAAGCACAACCGAACTTCTTTGTTGAGTCAAACATGTCCCATTTGACGTTATTATGGTGCCCCCGCAAGGATTGAAATCAAACAGAGTCCATTTGGTCACTCAAATCCTTGTACTCTCGGATTGCACCCAAATTGGCCTCCAATTGAGCCTACAACGTACAAACGAGTTTTCCTTCATCGTTAAGCATAACCGAACTTGTTTGTTGAGTCAAACATGTCCCATTTGAAGTTATTATGGTGCCACGCGAGTTAGCAAAAAAGCGGAGTCCATTTGATCACTCAAATCCTTGTATTCTCGGATTGCACCCAAATTGGCCTCCAATTGAGCCTACAACGTACAAACGAGTTTTCCTTCTTCGTTAAGCACAACCGAACTTCTTTGTTGAGTCAAACATGTCCCATTTGACGTTATTATGGTGCCCCCGAAAGGATTGAAATCAAACGGAGTCCATTTGGTCACTCAAATCCTTGTATTCTCGGATTGCACCCAAATTGGCCTCCAATTGAGCCTACAACGTACAAACTAGTTTTCCTTCAACGTTAAGCACAATCGAACTTGTTTGTTGAGTCAAACATGTCCCATTTGAAGTTATTATGGTGCCACGCGAGTTAGAAAAAAAGCGGAGTCCATTTGATCGCTCAAATCCTTGTATTCTCGGATTGCACCCAAATTGGCCTCCAATTGAGCCTACAACGTACAAACGAGTTTTCCTTCTTCGTTAAGCACAACCGAACTTATTTGTTGAGTCAAATATGTCCCATTTGACGTTATTATGGTGTCTCACAAGGATTGAAATCAAACGGAGTCCATTTGGTAACTCAAATCCTTGTATTCTCGGATTGCACACAAATTGGCCTCCAATTGAGCCTACAACGTACAAACGAGTTTTCCTTCTTCGTTAAGAACAACCGAACTTCTTTGTTGAGTCAAACATGTCCCATTTGACGTTATTATGGTGCCCCCGAAAGGATTTAAATCAAACGGAGTCCATTTGGTCACTCAAATCCTTGTATTCTCGGATTGCACCCAAATTGGCCTCCAATTGAGCCTACAACGTACAAACGAGTTTTCCTTCAACGTTAAGCACAACCGAACTTGTTTGTTGAGTCAAACATGTCCCATTTGAAGTTATTATGGTGCCACGCGAGTTAGAAAAAAAGCGGAGTCCATTTGATCCCTCAAATCCTTGTATTCTCGGATTGCACCGAAATTGGCCTCCAATTGAGCCTACAACGTACAAACGAGTTTTCCTTCTTCGTTAAGCACAACCGAACTTCTTTGTTGAGTCAAACATGTCCCATTTGACGTTATTATGGTGCCCCCGCAAGGATTGAAATCAAACGGAGTCCATTTGGTCACTCAAATCCTTGTATTCTCGGATTGCACCCAAATTGGCCTCCAATTGAGCCTACAACGTACAAACGAGTTTTCCTTCATCGTTGAGCACAACTGAACTTGTTTGTTGGGTCAAAAATGTCCCATTTGATGTTATTATGGTGCCATACGAGTTAGAAATCAAACGGAGTCCATTTGGTCACTCAAATCCTTGTATTCTCGGATTGCACCCAAATTGGCCTCCAATTGAGCCTACAACGTACAAACGAGTTTTCCTTCATCGTTAAGCACAACCAAACTTCTTTGTTGAGTCAAACATGTCCCATTTGAAGTTATTATGGTGCCACGCGAGTTAGAAAAAAAGCGGAGTCCATTTGATCACTCAAATCCTTGTATTCTCGGATTGCACCCAAATTGGCCTCCAATTGAGCCTACAACGTACAAACGAGTTTTTCTTCTTCGTTAAGCACAACCGAACTTCATTGTTGAGTCAAACATGTCCCATTTGACGTTATTATGGTGCCTCCGAAAGGATTTAAATCAAACGGAGTCCATTTGGTCACTCAAATCCTTGTATTCTCGGATTGCACCCAAATTGGCCTCCAATTGAGCCTACAACGTACAAACGAGTTTTCCTTCAACGTTAAGCACAACCGAACTTGTTTGTTGAGTCAAACATGTCCCATTTGAAGTTATTATGGTGCCACGTGAGTTGGAAAAAAAGCGGAGTCCATTTGATCCCTCAAATCCTTGTATTCTCGGATTGCACCCAAATTGGCCTCCAATTGAGCCTACAACGTACAAACGAGTTTTCCTTCTTCGTTAAGCACAACCGAACTTCTTTGTTGAGTCAAACATGTCCCATTTGACGTTATTATGGTGCCCCCGCAAGGATTGAAATCAAACGGAGTCCATTTGGTCACTCAAATCCTTGTATTCTCGGATTGCACCCAAATTGGCCTCCAATTGAGCCTACAACGTACAAACGAGTTTTCCTTCATCGTTAAGCACAATCGAACTTGTTTGTTGATTCAAACATGTCCCATTTGAAGTTATTATGGTGCCACGCGAGTTAGAAAAAAAGCGGAGTCCATTTGATCACTCAAATCCTTGTATTCTCGGATTGCACCCAAATTGGCCTCCAATTGAGCCTACAACGTACAAACGAGTTTTCCTTCTTCGTTAAGCACAACCGAACTTCTTTGTTGAGTCAAACATGTCCCATTTGACGTTATTATGGTTCCCCCGAAAGGATTTAAATCAAACGGAGTCCATTTGGTCACTCAAATCCTTGTATTCTCGGATTGCACCCAAATTGGCCTCCAATTGAGCCTACAACGTACAAACGAGTTTTCCTTCATCGTTAAGCACCACCGAACTTGTTCGTTGAGTCAAACATGTCCCATTTTAAGTTATTATGGTGCCACGCGAGTTAGAAAAAAAGCGGAGTCCATTTGATCCCTCAAATCCTTGTATTCTCGGATTGCACCGAAATTGGCCTCCAATTGAGCCTACAACGTACAAAGGAGTTTTCCTTCTTCGTTAAGCACAACCGAACTTCTTTGTTGAGTCAAACATGTCCCATTTGACGTTATTATGGTGCCCCCGAAAGGATTTAAATCAAACGGAGTCCATTTGGTCACTCAAATCCTTGTATTCTCGGATTGCACCCAAATTGGCCACAAATTGAGCCTACAACTTACAAACGAGTTTTCCCTCTTCGTTAAGCACAACCGAACTTGTTTGTTGAGTCAAAAATGTCCCATTTGACGTTATTATGGTGCCACGAGAATTAGAAATCAAACGGAGTCCATTTGGTAACTCAAATCCTTGTATTCTCGGATTGCACACAAATTGGCCTCCAATTGAGCCTACAACGTACAAACGAGTTTTCCTTCTTCGTTAAGAACAACCGAACTTCTTTGTTGAGTCAAACATTTCCCATTTGACGTTATTATGGTGCCCCCGAAAGGATTTAAATCAAACGGAGTCCATTTGGTCACTCAAATCCTTGTATTCTCGGATTGCACCCAAATTGGCCACAAATTGAGCCTACAACTTATAAACGAGTTTTCCCTCTTCGTTAAGCACAACCGAACTTGTTTGTTGAGTCAAAAATGTCCCATTTGACGTTATTATGGTGCCACGAGAATTAGAAATCAAACGGATTCCATTTGGTAACTCAAATCCTTGTATTCTCGGATTGCACACAAATTGGCCTCCAATTGAGCCTACAACGTACAAACGAGTTTTCCTTCTTCGTTAAGAACAACCGAACTTCTTTGTTGAGTCAAAAATGTCCCATTTTACGTTATTATGGTGCCACGCGAGTTAGAAAAAAAGCGGAGTCCATTTGATCCCTCAAATCCTTGTATTCTCTGATTGCACCGAAATTGGCCTCCAATTGAGCCTACAACGTACAAACGAGTTTTCCTTCTTCGTTAAGCACAACCGAACTTCTTTGTTGAGTCAAACATGTCCCATTTGACGTTATTATGGTGCCCCCGCAAGGATTGAAATCAAACGGAGTCCATTTGGTCACTCAAATCCTTGTATTCTCGGATTGCACCCAAATTGGACTCCAATTGAGCCTACAACGTACAAACGAGTTTTCCTTCTTCGTTAAGCACAACCGAACTTATTTGTTGAGTCAAACATGTCCCATTTGATGTTATTATATTGCCACGTGAGTATTGAAATCAAACGGAGTCCATTTGGTCAATCAAATCCTTGTATTCTCGGATTGCACCCAAATTGGCCTCCAATTGAGCCTACAACGTACAAACGAGTTTTCCTTATTCGTTAAGCACAACCGAACCTTTTTGTTGAGTCATACATGTCCCATTTGATGTTATTATGGTGCCACCCGAGTTAGAAACCAAGCGGAGTCCATTTGGTAACTCAAATCCTTGTATTCTCGGATTGCACCCAAATTGGCCACCAATTGAGCCTACAACTTACAAACGAGTTTTCCCTCTTCGTTAAGCACAACCGAACTTGTGTGTTGAGTCAAACATGTCCCATTTGACGTTATTATGGTGCCCCCGAAAGGATTTAAATCAAACGGAGTCCATTTGGTCACTCAAATCCTTGTATTCTCGGATTGCACCCAAATTGGCCTCCAATTGAGCCTACAACGTACAAACGAGTTTTTCTTCATCGTTAAGCACAACCGAACTTGTTTGTTGAGTCAAACATGTCCCATTTTAAGTTATTATGGTGCCACGCGAGTTAGAAAAAAAGCGGAGTCCATTTGATCCCTCAAATCCTTGTATTCTCGGATTGCACCGAAATTGGCCTCCAATTGAGCCTACAACGTACAAACGAGTTTTCCTTCTTCGTTAAGCACAACCGAACTTCTTTGTTGAGTCAAACATGTCCCATTTGACGTTATTATGGTGCCCCCGCAAGGATTGAAATCAAACAGAGTCCATTTGGTCACTCAAATCCTTGTATTCTCGGATTGCACCCAAATTGGCCTCCAATTGAACCTACAACGTACAAACGAGTTTTCCTTCATCGTTAAGCATAACCGAACTTTTTTGTTGAGTCAAACATGTCCCATTTGAAGTTATTATGGTGCCACGCGAGTTAGGAAAAAAGCGGAGTCCATTTGATCACTCAAATCCTTGTATTCTCGGATTGCACCCAAATTGGCCTCCAATTGAGCCTACAACGTACAAACGAGTTTTCCTTCTTCGTTAAGCACAACCGAACTTCTTTGTTGAGTCAAACATGTCTCATTTGACGTTATTATGGTGCCCCCGAAAGGATTGAAATCAAACGGAGTCCATTTGGTCACTCAAATCCTTGTATTCTCGGATTGCACCCAAATTGGCCTCCAATTGAGCCTACAACGTACAAACTAGTTTTCCTTCAACGTTAAGCACAACCGAACTTGTTTGTTGAGTCAAACATATCCCATTTGAAGTTATTATGGTGCCACGCGAGTTAGAAAAAAAGCGGAGTCCATTTGATCGCTCAAATCCTTGTATTCTCGGATTGCACCCTAATTGGCCTCCAATTGAGCCTACAACGTACAAACGAGTTTTCCTTCTTCGTTAAGCACAACCGAACTTATTTGTTGAGTCAAATATGTCCCATTTGACGTTATTATGGTGTCTCGCAAGGATTGAAATCAAACGGAGTCCATTTGGTAACTCAAATCCTTGTATTCTCGGATTGCACACAAATTGGCCTCCAATTGAGCCTACAACGTACAAACGAGTTTTTCTTCTTCGTTAAGAACAACCGAACTTCTTTGTTGAGTCAAACATGTCCCATTTGACGTTATTATGGTGCCCCCGAAAGGATTTAAATCAAACGGAGTCCATTTGGTCACTCAAATCCTTGTATTCTCGGATTGCACCCAAATTGGCCTCCAATTGAGCCTACAACGTACAAACTAGTTTTCCTTCAACGTTAAGCACAACCGAACTTGTTTGTTGAGTCAAACATGTCCCATTTGAAGTTATTATGGTGCCACGCGAGTTAGAAAAAAATCGGAGTCCATTTGATCCCTCAAATCCTTGTATTCTCGGATTGCACCGAAATTGGCCTCCAATTGAGCCTACAACGTACAAACGAGTTTTCCTTCTTCGTTAAGCACAACCGAACTTCTTTGTTGAGTCAAACATGTCACATTTGACGTTATTATGGTGCCCCCGCAAGGATTGAAATCAAACGGAGTCCATTTGGTCACTCAAATCCTTGTATTCTCGGATTGCACCCAAATTGGCCTCCAATTGAGCCTACAACGTACAAACGAGTTTTCCTTCATCGTTGAGCACAACTGAACTTGTTTGTTGGGTCAAACATGTCCCATTTGATGTTATTATGGTGCCATGCGAGTTAGAAATCAAACGGAGTCCATTTGGTCACTCAAATCCTTGTATTCTCGGATTGCACCCAAATTGGCCTCCAATTGAGCCTACAACGTACAAACGAGTTTTCCTTCATCGTTAAGCACAACCGAACTTCTTTGTTGAGTCAAACATGTCCCATTTGAAGTTATTATGGTGCCACGCGAGTTAGAAAAAAAGCGGAGTCCATTTGATCACTCAAATCCTTGTATTCTCGGATTGCACCCAAATTGGCCTCCAATTGAGCCTACAACGTACAAACGAGTTTTCCTTCTTCGTTAAGCACAACCGAACTTCATTGTTGAGTCAAACATGTCCCATTTGACGTTATTATGGTGCCCCCGAAAGGATTTAAATCAAACGGAGTCCATTTGGTCACTCAAATCCTTGTATTCTCGGATTGCACCCAAATTGGCCTCCAATTGAGCCTACAACGTACAAACGAGTTTTCCTTCAACGTTAAGCACAACCGAACTTGTTTGTTGAGTCAAACATGTCCCATTTGAAGTTATTATGGTGCCACGTGAGTTAGAAAAAAAGCGGAGTCCATTTGATCCCTCAAATCCTTGTATTCTCGGATTGCACCTAAATTGGCCTCCAATTGAGCCTACAACGTACAAACGAGTTTTCCTTCTTCGTTAAGCACAACCGAACTTCTTTGTTGAGTCAAACATGTCCCATTTGATGTTATTATGGTGCCCCCGCAAGGATTGAAATCAAACGGAGTCCATTTGGTCACTCAAATCCTTGTATTCTCGGATTGCACCCAAATTGGCCTCCAATTGAGCCTACAACGTACAAACGAGTTTTCCTTCATCGTTAAGCACAATCGAACTTGTTTGTTGATTCAAACATGTCCCATTTGAAGTTATTATGGTGCCACGCGAGTTAGAAAAAAAGCGGTGTCCATTTGATCACTCAAATCCTTGTATTCTCGGATTGCACCCAAATTGGCCTCCAATTGAGCCTACAACGTACAAACGAGTTTTCCTTCTTCGTTAAGCACAACCGAACTTCTTTGTTGAGTCAAACATGTCCCATTTGACGTTATTATGGTGCCCCCGAAAGGATTTAAATCAAACGGAGTCCATTTGGTCAATCAAATCCTTGTATTCTCGGATTGCACCCAAATTGGCCTCCAATTGAGCCTACAACGTACAAACGAGTTTTCCTTCATCGTTAAGCACAACCGAACTTGTTTGTTGAGTCAAACATGTCCCATTTTAAGTTATTATGGTGCCACGCGAGTTAGAAAAAAAGCGGAGTCCATTTGATCCCTCAAATCCTTGTATTCTCGGATTGCACCGAAATTGGCCTCCAATTGACCCTACAACGTACAAACGAGTTTTCCTTCTTCGTTAAGCACAACCGAACTTCTTTGTTGAGTCAAACATGTCCCATTTGACGTTATTATGGTGCCCCCGCAAGGATTGAAATCAAACAGAGTCCATTTGGTCACTCAAATCCTTGTATTCTCGGATTGCACCCAAATTGGCCTCCAATTGAGCCTACAACGTACGAACGAGTTTTCCTTCATCGTTAAGCATAACCGAACTTTTTTGTTGAGTCAAACATGTCCCATTTGAAGTTATTATGGTGCCACGCGAGTTAGGAAAAAAGCGGAGTCCATTTGATCACTCAAATCCTTGTATTCTCGGATTGCACCCAAATTGGCCTCCAATTGAGCCTACAACGTACAAACGAGTTTTCCTTCTTCGTTAAGCACAACCGAACTTCTTTGTTGAGTCAAACATGTCCCATTTGACGTTATTATGGTGCCCCCGAAAGGATTGAAATCAAACGGAGTCCATTTGGTCACTCAAATCCTTGTATTCTCGGATTGCACCCAAATTGGCCTCCAATTGAGCCTACAACGTACAAACTAGTTTTCCTTCAACGTTAAGCACAACCGAACTTGTTTGTTGAGTCAAACATGTCCCATTTGAAGTTATTATGGTGCCACGCGAGTTAGAAAAAAAGCGGAGTCCATTTGATCGCTCAAATCCTTGTATTCTCGGATTGCACCCAAATTGGCCTCCAATTGAGCCTACAACGTACAAACGAGTTTTCCTTCTTCGTTAAGCACAACCGAACTTATTTGTTGAGTCAAACATGTCCCATTTGATGTTATTATATTGCCACGTGAGTATTGAAATCAAACGGAGTCCATTTGGTCAATCAAATCCTTGTATTCTCGGATTGCACCCAAATTGGCCTCCAATTGAGCCTACAACGTACAAACGAGTTTTCCTTATTCGTTAAGCACAACCGAACCTTTTTGTTGAGTCATACATGTCCCATTTGATGTTATTATGGTGCCACCCGAGTTAGAAACCAAGCGGAGTCCATTTGGTAACTCAAATCCTTGTATTCTCGGATTGCACCCAAATTGGCCACCAATTGAGCCTACAACTTACAAACGAGTTTTCCCTCTTCGTTAAGCACAACCGAACTTGTGTGTTGAGTCAAACATGTCCCATTTGACGTTATTATGGTGCCCCCGAAAGGATTTAAATCAAACGGAGTCCATTTGGTCACTCAAATCCTTGTATTCTCGGATTGCACCCAAATTGGCCTCCAATTGAGCCTACAACGTACAAACGAGTTTTCCTTCATCGTTAAGCACAACCGAACTTGTTTGTTGAGTCAAACATGTCCCATTTTAACTTATTATGGTGCCACGCGAGTTAGAAAAAAAGCGGAGTCCATTTGATCCCTCAAATCCTTGTATTCTCGGATTGCACCGAAATTGGCCTCCAATTGAGCCTACAACGTACAAACGAGTTTTCCTTCTTCGTTAAGCACAACCGAACTTCTTTGTTGAGTCAAACATGTCCCATTTGACGTTATTATGGTGCCCCCGCAAGGATTGAAATCAAACAGAGTCCATTTGGTCACTCAAATCCTTGTATTCTCGGATTGCACCCAAATTGGCCTCCAATTGAACCTACAACGTACAAACGAGTTTTCCTTCATCGTTAAGCATAACCGAACTTTTTTGTTGAGTCAAACATGTCCCATTTGAAGTTATTATGGTGCCACGCGAGTTAGTAAAAAAGCGGAGTCCATTTGATCACTCAAATCCTTGTATTCTCGGATTGCACCCAAATTGGCCTCCAATTGAGCCTACAACGTACAAACGAGTTTTCCTTCTTCGTTAAGCACAACCGAACTTCTTTGTTGAGTCAAACACGTCCCATTTGACGTTATTATGGTGCCCCCGAAAGGATTGAAATCAAACGGAGTCCATTTGGTCACTCAAATCCTTGTATTCTCGGATTGCACCCAAATTGGCCTCCAATTGAGCCTACAACGTACAAACTAGTTTTCCTTCAACGTTAAGCACAACCGAACTTGTTTGTTGAGTCAAACATATCCCATTTGAAGTTATTATGGTGCCACGCGAGTTAGAAAAAAAGCGGAGTCCATTTGATCGCTCAAATCCTTGTATTCTTGGATTGCACCCAAATTGGCCTCCAATTGAGCCTACAACGTACAAACGAGTTTTCCTTCTTCGTTAAGCACAACCGAACTTATTTGTTGAGTCAAATATGTCCCATTTGACGTTATTATGGTGTCTCGCAAGGATTGAAATCAAACGGAGTCCATTTGGTAACTCAAATCCTTGTATTCTCGGATTGCACACAAATTGGCCTCCAATTGAGCCTACAACGTACAAACGAGTTTTTCTTCTTCGTTAAGAACAACCGAACTTCTTTGTTGAGTCAAACATGTCCCATTTGACGTTATTATGGTGCCCCCGAAAGGATTTAAATCAAACGGAGTCCATTTGGTCACTCAAATCCTTGTATTCTCGGATTGCACCCAAATTGGCCTCCAATTGAGCCTACAACGTACAAACTAGTTTTCCTTCAACGTTAAGCACAACCGAACTTGTTTGTTGAGTCAAACATGTCCCATTTGAAGTTATTATGGTGCCACGCGAGTTAGAAAAAAATCGGAGTCCATTTGATCCCTCAAATCCTTGTATTCTCGGATTGCACCGAAATTGGCCTCCAATTGAGCCTACAACGTACAAACGAGTTTTCCTTCTTCGTTAAGCACAACCGAACTTCTTTGTTGAGTCAAACATGTCACATTTGACGTTATTATGGTGCCCCCGCAAGGATTGAAATCAAACGGAGTCCATTTGGTCACTCAAATCCTTGTATTCTCGGATTGCACCCAAATTGGCCTCCAATTGAGCCTACAACGTACAAACGAGTTTTCCTTCTTCGTTAAGCACAACCGAACTTCTTTGTTGAGTCAAACATGTCCCATTTGACGTTATTATGGTGCCCCCGAAAGGATTTAAATCAAACGGAGTCCATTTGGTCAATCAAATCCTTGTATTCTCGGATTGCACCCAAATTGGCCTCCAATTGAGCCTACAACGTACAAACGAGTTTTCCTTCATCGTTAAGCACAACCGAACTTGTTTGTTGAGTCAAACATGTCCCATTTTAAGTTATTATGGTGCCACGCGAGTTAGAAAAAAAGCGGAGTCCATTTGATCCCTCAAATCCTTGTATTCTCGGATTGCACCGAAATTGGCCTCCAATTGACCCTACAACGTACAAACGAGTTTTCCTTCTTCGTTAAGCACAACCGAACTTCTTTGTTGAGTCAAACATGTCCCATTTGACGTTATTATGGTGCCCCCGCAAGGATTGAAATCAAACAGAGTCCATTTGGTCACTCAAATCCTTGTATTCTCGGATTGCACCCAAATTGGCCTCCAATTGAGCCTACAACGTACAAACGAGTTTTCCTTCATCGTTAAGCATAACCGAACTTTTTTGTTGAGTCAAACATGTCCCATTTGAAGTTATTATGGTGCCACGCGAGTTAGGAAAAAAGCGGAGTCCATTTGATCACTCAAATCCTTGTATTCTCGGATTGCACCCAAATTGGCCTCCAATTGAGCCTACAACGTACAAACGAGTTTTCCTTCTTCGTTAAGCACAACCGAACTTCTTTGTTGAGTCAAACATGTCCCATTTGACGTTATTATGGTGCCCCCGAAAGGATTGAAATCAAACGGAGTCCATTTGGTCACTCAAATCCTTGTATTCTCGGATTGCACCCAAATTGGCCTCCAATTGAGCCTACAACGTACAAACTAGTTTTCCTTCAACGTTAAGCACAACCGAACTTGTTTGTTGAGTCAAACATGTCCCATTTGAAGTTATTATGGTGCCACGCGAGTTAGAAAAAAAGCGGAGTCCATTTGATCGCTCAAATCCTTGTATTCTCGGATTGCACCCAAATTGGCCTCCAATTGAGCCTACAACGTACAAACGAGTTTTCCTTCTTCGTTAAGCACAACCGAACTTATTTGTTGAGTCAAATATGTCCCATTTGACGTTATTATGGTGTCTCGCAAGGATTGAAATCAAACGGAGTCCATTTGGTAACTCAAATCCTTGTATTCTCGGATTGCACACAAATTGGCCTCCAATTGAGCCTACAACGTACAAACGAGTTTTCCTTCTTCGTTAAGAACAACCGAACTTCTTTGTTGAGTCAAACATGTCCCATTTGACGTTATTATGGTGCCCCCGAAAGGATTTAAATCAAACGGAGTCCATTTGGTCACTCAAATCCTTGTATTCTCGGATTGCACCCAAATTGGCCTCCAATTGAGCCTACAACGTACAAACGAGTTTTCCTTCAACGTTAAGCACAACCGAACTTGTTTGTTGAGTCAAACATGTCCCATTTGAAGTTATTATGGTGCCACGCGAGTTAGAAAAAAAGCGGAGTCCATTTGATCCCTCAAATCCTTGTATTCTCTGATTGCACCGAAATTGGCCTCCAATTGAGCCTACAACGTACAAACGAGTTTTCCTTCTTCGTTAAGCACAAACGAACTTCTTTGTTGAGTCAAACATGTCCCATTTGACGTTATTATGGTGCCCCCGCAAGGATTGAAATCAAACGGAGTCCATTTGGTCACTCAAATCCTTGTATTCTCGGATTGCACCCAAATTGGCCTCCAATTGAGCCTACAACGTACAAACTAGTTTTCCTTCAACGTTAAGCACAACCGAACTTGTTTGTTGAGTCAAACATGTCCCATTTGAAGTTATTATGGTGCCACGCGAGTTAGAAAAAAATCGGAGTCCATTTGATCCCTCAAATCCTTGTATTCTCGGATTGCACCGAAATTGGCCTCCAATTGAGCCTACAACGTACAAACGAGTTTTCCTTCTTCGTTAAGCACAACCGAACTTCTTTGTTGAGTCAAACATGTCACATTTGACGTTATTATGGTGCCCCCGCAAGGATTGAAATCAAACGGAGTCCATTTGGTCACTCAAATCCTTGTATTCTCGGATTGCACCCAAATTGGCCTCCAATTGAGCCTACAACGTACAAACGAGTTTTCCTTCATCGTTGAGCACAACTGAACTTGTTTGTTGGGTCAAACATGTCCCATTTGATGTTATTATGGTGCCATGCGAGTTAGAAATCAAACGGAGTCCATTTGGTCACTCAAATCCTTGTATTCTCGGATTGCACCCAAATTGGCCTCCAATTGAGCCTACAACGTACAAACGAGTTTTCCTTCATCGTTAAGCACAACCGAACTTCTTTGTTGAGTCAAACATGTCCCATTTGAAGTTATTATGGTGCCACGCGAGTTAGAAAAAAAGCGGAGTCCATTTGATCACTCAAATCCTTGTATTCTCGGATTGCACCCAAATTGGCCTCCAATTGAGCCTACAACGTACAAACGAGTTTTCCTTCTTCGTTAAGCACAACCGAACTTCATTGTTGAGTCAAACATGTCCCATTTGACGTTATTATGGTGCCCCCGAAAGGATTTAAATCAAACGGAGTCCATTTGGTCACTCAAATCCTTGTATTCTCGGATTGCACCCAAATTGGCCTCCAATTGAGCCTACAACGTACAAACGAGTTTTCCTTCAACGTTAAGCACAACCGAACTTGTTTGTTGAGTCAAACATGTCCCATTTGAAGTTATTATGGTGCCACGTGAGTTAGAAAAAAAGCGGAGTCCATTTGATCCCTCAAATCCTTGTATTCTCGGATTGCACCCAAATTGGCCTCCAATTGAGCCTACAACGTACAAACGAGTTTTCCTTCTTCGTTAAGCACAACCGAACTTCTTTGTTGAGTCAAACATGTCCCATTTGACGTTATTATGGTGCCCCCGCAAGGATTGAAATCAAACGGAGTCCATTTGGTCACTCAAATCCTTGTATTCTCGGATTGCACCCAAATTGGCCTCCAATTGAGCCTACAACGTACAAACGAGTTTTCCTTCATCGTTAAGCACAATCGAACTTGTTTGTTGATTCAAACATGTCCCATTTGAAGTTATTATGGTGCCACGCGAGTTAGAAAAAAAGCGGTGTCCATTTGATCACTCAAATCCTTGTATTCTCGGATTGCACCCAAATTGGCCTCCAATTGAGCCTACAACGTACAAACGAGTTTTCCTTCTTCGTTAAGCACAACCGAACTTCTTTGTTGAGTCAAACATGTCCCATTTGACGTTATTATGGTGCCCCCGAAAGGATTTAAATCAAACGGAGTCCATTTGGTCAATCAAATCCTTGTATTCTCGGATTGCACCCAAATTGGCCTCCAATTGAGCCTACAACGTACAAACGAGTTTTCCTTCATCGTTAAGCACAACCGAACTTGTTTGTTGAGTCAAACATGTCCCATTTTAAGTTATTATGGTGCCACGCGAGTTAGAAAAAAAGCGGAGTCCATTTGATCCCTCAAATCCTTGTATTCTCGGATTGCACCGAAATTGGCCTCGAATTGACCCTACAACGTACAAACGAGTTTTCCTTCTTCGTTAAGCACAACCGAACTTCTTTGTTGAGTCAAACATGTCCCATTTGACGTTATTATGGTGCCCCCACAAGGATTGAAATCAAACAGAGTCCATTTGGTCACTCAAATCCTTGTATTCTCGGATTGCACCCAAATTGGCCTCCAATTGAGCCTACAACGTACAAACGAGTTTTCCTTCATCGTTAAGCATAACCGAACTTTTTTGTTGAGTCAAACATGTCCCATTTGAAGTTATTATGGTGCCACGCGAGTTAGGAAAAAAGCGGAGTCCATTTGATCACTCAAATCCTTGTATTCTCGGATTGCACCCAAATTGGCCTCCAATTGAGCCTACAACGTACAAACGAGTTTTCCTTCTTCGTTAAGCACAACCGAACTTTTTTGTTGAGTCAAACATGTCCCATTTGACGTTATTATGGTGCCCCCGAAAGGATTGAAATCAAACGGAGTCCATTTGGTCACTCAAATCCTTGTATTCTCGGATTGCACCCAAATTGGCCTCCAATTGAGCCTACAACGTACAAACTAGTTTTCCTTCAACGTTAAGCACAACCGAACTTGTTTGTTGAGTCAAACATGTCCCATTTGAAGTTATTATGGTGCCACGCGAGTTAGAAAAAAAGCGGAGTCCATTTGATCGCTCAAATCCTTGTATTCTCGGATTGCACCCAAATTGGCCTCCAATTGAGCCTACAACGTACAAACGAGTTTTCCTTCTTCGTTAAGCACAACCGAACTTATTTGTTGAGTCAAATATGTCCCATTTGACGTTATTATGGTGTCTCGCAAGGATTGAAATCAAACGGAGTCCATTTGGTAACTCAAATCCTTGTATTCTCGGATTGCACACAAATTGGCCTCCAATTGAGCCTACAACGTACAAACGAGTTTTCCTTCTTCGTTAAGAACAACCGAACTTCTTTGTTGAGTCAAACATGTCCCATTTGACGTTATTATGGTGCCCCCGAAAGGATTTAAATCAAACGGAGTCCATTTGGTCACTCAAATCCTTGTATTCTCGGATTGCACCCAAATTGGCCTCCAATTGAGCCTACAACGTACAAACGAGTTTTCCTTCAACGTTAAGCACAACCGAACTTGTTTGTTGAGTCAAACATGTCCCATTTGAAGTTATTATGGTGCCACGCGAGTTAGAAAAAAAGCGGAGTCCATTTGATCCCTCAAATCCTTGTATTCTCTGATTGCACCGAAATTGGCCTCCAATTGAGCCTACAACGTACAAACGAGTTTTCCTTCTTCGTTAAGCACAACCGAACTTCTTTGTTGAGTCAAACATGTCCCATTTGACGTTATTATGGTGCCCCCGCAAGGATTGAAATCAAACGGAGTCCATTTGGTCACTCAAATCCTTGTATTCTCGGATTGCACCCAAATTGGCCTCCAATTGAGCCTACAACGTACAAACTAGTTTTCCTTCAACGTTAAGCACAACCGAACTTGTTTGTTGAGTCAAACATGTCCCATTTGAAGTTATTATGGTGCCACGCGAGTTAGAAAAAAATCGGAGTCCATTTGATCCCTCAAATCCTTGTATTCTCGGATTGCACCGAAATTGGCCTCCAATTGAGCCTACAACGTACAAACGAGTTTTCCTTCTTCGTTAAGCACAACCGAACTTCTTTGTTGAGTCAAACATGTCACATTTGACGTTATTATGGTGCCCCCGCAAGGATTGAAATCAAACGGAGTCCATTTGGTCACTCAAATCCTTGTATTCTCGGATTGCACCCAAATTGGCCTCCAATTGAGCCTACAACGTACAAACGAGTTTTCCTTCATCGTTGAGCACAACTGAACTTGTTTGTTGGGTCAAACATGTCCCATTTGATGTTATTATGGTGCCATGCGAGTTAGAAATCAAACGGAGTCCATTTGGTCACTCAAATCCTTGTATTCTCGGATTGCACCCAAATTGGCCTCCAATTGAGCCTACAACGTACAAACGAGTTTTCCTTCATCGTTAAGCACAACCGAACTTCTTTGTTGAGTCAAACATGTCCCATTTGAAGTTATTATGGTGCCACGCGAGTTAGAAAAAAAGCGGAGTCCATTTGATCACTCAAATCCTTGTATTCTCGGATTGCACCCAAATTGGCCTCCAATTGAGCCTACAACGTACAAACGAGTTTTCCTTCTTCGTTAAGCACAACCGAACTTCATTGTTGAGTCAAACATGTCCCATTTGACGTTATTATGGTGCCCCCGAAAGGATTTAAATCAAACGGAGTCCATTTGGTCACTCAAATCCTTGTATTCTCGGATTGCACCCAAATTGGCCTCCAATTGAGCCTACAACGTACAAACGAGTTTTCCTTCAACGTTAAGCACAACCGAACTTGTTTGTTGAGTCAAACATGTCCCATTTGAAGTTATTATGGTGCCACGTGAGTTAGAAAAAAAGCGGAGTCCATTTGATCCCTCAAATCCTTGTATTCTCGGATTGCACCCAAATTGGCCTCCAATTGAGCCTACAACGTACAAACGAGTTTTCCTTCTTCGTTAAGCACAACCGAACTTCTTTGTTGAGTCAAACATGTCCCATTTGACGTTATTATGGTGCCCCCGCAAGGATTGAAATCAAACGGAGTCCATTTGGTCACTCAAATCCTTGTATTCTCGGATTGCACCCAAATTGGCCTCCAATTGAGCCTACAACGTACAAACGAGTTTTCCTTCATCGTTAAGCACAATCGAACTTGTTTGTTGATTCAAACATGTCCCATTTGAAGTTATTATGGTGCCACGCGAGTTAGAAAAAAAGCGGTGTCCATTTGATCACTCAAATCCTTGTATTCTCGGATTGCACCCAAATTGGCCTCCAATTGAGCCTACAACGTACAAACGAGTTTTCCTTCTTCGTTAAGCACAACCGAACTTCTTTGTTGAGTCAAACATGTCCCATTTGACGTTATTATGGTGCCCCCGAAAGGATTTAAATCAAACGGAGTCCATTTGGTCAATCAAATCCTTGTATTCTCGGATTGCACCCAAATTGGCCTCCAATTGAGCCTACAACGTACAAACGAGTTTTCCTTCATCGTTAAGCACAACCGAACTTGTTTGTTGAGTCAAACATGTCCCATTTTAAGTTATTATGGTGCCACGCGAGTTAGAAAAAAAGCGGAGTCCATTTGATCCCTCAAATCCTTGTATTCTCGGATTGCACCGAAATTGGCCTCGAATTGACCCTACAACGTACAAACGAGTTTTCCTTCTTCGTTAAGCACAACCGAACTTCTTTGTTGAGTCAAACATGTCCCATTTGACGTTATTATGGTGCCCCCACAAGGATTGAAATCAAACAGAGTCCATTTGGTCACTCAAATCCTTGTATTCTCGGATTGCACCCAAATTGGCCTCCAATTGAGCCTACAACGTACAAACAAGTTTTCCTTCATCGTTAAGCATAACCGAACTTTTTTGTTGAGTCAAACATGTCCCATTTGAAGTTATTATGGTGCCACGCGAGTTAGGAAAAAAGCGGAGTCCATTTGATCACTCAAATCCTTGTATTCTCGGATTGCACCCAAATTGGCCTCCAATTGAGCCTACAACGTACAAACGAGTTTTCCTTCTTCGTTAAGCACAACCGAACTTTTTTGTTGAGTCAAACATGTCCCATTTGACGTTATTATGGTGCCCCCGAAAGGATTGAAATCAAACGGAGTCCATTTGGTCACTCAAATCCTTGTATTCTCGGATTGCACCCAAATTGGCCTCCAATTGAGCCTACAACTTACAAACTAGTTTTCCTTCAACGTTAAGCACAACCGAACTTGTTTGTTGAGTCAAACATGTCCCATTTGAAGTTATTATGGTGCCACGCGAGTTAGAAAAAAAGCGGAGTCCATTTGATCGCTCAAATCCTTGTATTCTCGGATTGCACCCAAATTGGCCTCCAATTGAGCCTACAACGTACAAACGAGTTTTCCTTCTTCGTTAAGCACAACCGAACTTATTTGTTGAGTCAAATATGTCCCATTTGACGTTATTATGGTGTCTCGCAAGGATTGAAATCAAACGGAGTCCATTTGGTAACTCAAATCCTTGTATTCTCGGATTGCACACAAATTGGCCTCCAATTGAGCCTACAACGTACAAACGAGTTTTCCTTCTTCGTTAAGAACAACCGAACTTCTTTGTTGAGTCAAACATGTCCCATTTGACGTTATTATGGTGCCCCCGAAAGGATTTAAATCAAACGGAGTCCATTTGGTCACTCAAATCCTTGTATTCTCGGATTGCACCCAAATTGGCCTCCAATTGAGCCTACAACGTACAAACGAGTTTTCCTTCAACGTTAAGCACAACCGAACTTGTTTGTTGAGTCAAACATGTCCCATTTGAAGTTATTATGGTGCCACGCGAGTTAGAAAAAAAGCGGAGTCCATTTGATCCCTCAAATCCTTGTATTCTCTGATTGCACCGAAATTGGCCTCCAATTGAGCCTACAACGTACAAACGAGTTTTCCTTCTTCGTTAAGCACAACCGAACTTCTTTGTTGAGTCAAACATGTCCCATTTGACGTTATTATGGTGCCCCCGCAAGGATTGAAATCAAACGGAGTCCATTTGGTCACTCAAATCCTTGTATTCTCGGATTGCACCCAAATTGGCCTCCAATTGAGCCTACAACGTACAAACTAGTTTTCCTTCAACGTTAAGCACAACCGAACTTGTTTGTTGAGTCAAACATGTCCCATTTGAAGTTATTATGGTGCCACGCGAGTTAGAAAAAAATCGGAGTCCATTTGATCCCTCAAATCCTTGTATTCTCGGATTGCACCGAAATTGGCCTCCAATTGAGCCTACAACGTACAAACGAGTTTTCCTTCTTCGTTAAGCACAACCGAACTTCTTTGTTGAGTCAAACATGTCCCATTTGACGTTATTATGGTGCCCCCGCAAGGATTGAAATCAAACGGAGTCCATTTGGTCACTCAAATCCTTGTATTCTCGGATTGCACCCAAATTGGCCTCCAATTGAGCCTACAACGTACAAACGAGTTTTCCTTCATCGTTGAGCACAACTGAACTTGTTTGTTGGGTCAAACATGTCCCATTTGATGTTATTATGGTGCCATGCGAGTTAGAAATCAAACGGAGTCCATTTGGTCACTCAAATCCTTGTATTCTCGGATTGCACCCAAATTGGCCTCCAATTGAGCCTACAACGTACAAACGAGTTTTCCTTCATCGTTAAGCACAACCGAACTTCTTTGTTGAGTCAAACATGTCCCATTTGAAGTTATTATGGTGCCATGCGAGTTAGAAAAAAAGCGGAGTCCATTTGATCACTCAAATCCTTGTATTCTCGGATTGCACCCAAATTGGCCTCCAATTGAGCCTACAACGTACAAACGAGTTTTCCTTCTTCGTTAAGCACAACCGAACTTCATTGTTGAGTCAAACATGTCCCATTTGACGTTATTATGGTGCCCCCGAAAGGATTTAAATCAAACGGAGTCCATTTGGTCACTCAAATCCTTGTATTCTCGGATTGCACCCAAATTGGCCTCCAATTGAGCCTACAACGTACAAACGAGTTTTCCTTCAACGTTAAGCACAACCGAACTTGTTTGTTGAGTCAAACATGTCCCATTTGAAGTTATTATGGTGCCACATGAGTTAGAAAAAAAGCGGAGTCCATTTGATCCCTCGAATCCTTGTATTCTCGGATTGCACCCAAATTGGCCTCTAATTGAGCCTACAACGTACAAACGAGTTTTCCTTCTTCGTTAAGCACAACCGAACTTCTTTGTTGAGTCAAACATGTCCCATTTGACGTTATTATGGTGCCCCCGCAAGGATTGAAATCAAACGGAGTCCATTTGGTCACTCAAATCCTTGTATTCTCGGATTGCACCCAAATTGGCCTCCAATTGAGCCTACAATGTACAAACGAGTTTTCCTTCATCGTTAAGCACAATCGAACTTGTTTGTTGATTCAAACATGTCCCATTTGAAGTTATTATGGTGCCACGCGAGTTAGAAAAAAAGCGGTGTCCATTTGATCACTCAAATCCTTGTATTCTCGGATTGCACCCAAATTGGCCTCCAATTGAGCCTACAACGTACAAACGAGTTTTCCTTCTTCGTTAAGCACAACCGAACTTCTTTGTTGAGTCAAACATGTACCATTTGACGTTATTATGGTCCCCCCGAAAGGATTTAAATCAAA